>CM065595.1:54614674-55880092 GCA_033119425.1 Bufotes viridis
AATTTTCCATTTTAATATCTATAATTAAACACAAACAATAAAATACTGCAGTTTTCACACTGGTCACTAAAGATAAGAATAGGCACCCCTTGATTTGTATAGATCACTTTATGGCAGTTACCTTTTCTTGTCAGGTGTGGAAAAAAAAACTTGATTTTATATGGGTTTTGAAAGGCCAAGATGGGAATATTCTCAGTAAGTCCTGGCTGGGGTTCGCCAGAATAACAGAAAGCATAGCACATTATAGCACAGCAAAAGTGCACAAAACGCAAATAAAACCTATGTGTGAAACCAAACTCAAGCAAAAAGCATACAGAATTAGATTGATCCTTACCTGCTACTTCAGGGCCAGATTTTAATACAGAGCCTGTAATGATTATTTGACCTCTTTAGTTTTTTCTCCATGTCTGTGTCTTCTCTAAGAACTAAAAGGAGATGTCTGATCGCATGAAGACTAGCCTGCTCAAATGAGCTGCTGCAGCAGGTTCTACTGTATAAACAATGCCTGTGATGTCATCAGCTGTGATGTCATCAACTGAAAAGAGAAGCCTAGGAGAGGCATAGTAATATACTCTAGGGAAATTCACTATTTACAGAGTTCTGTAAACGTCATTATGTTTTTATTCTGAAATAAATACACATTTTGATACAAATCTCTGTTCATGTTAATATTTTAAACAAATATAATTGTCACTTTTTTTTTTATGTGAAGAATAGCTCTAAAGAAATAATCCCTTTACCTAGAGGACCTGTCTCACTTTAGCAAATTGTATTTATCATGTGGATAAAGTTAATACAAGGTACTTACTAATGCAGTGTGATTGTCCATATTGCTTCCTTTACTGGCTGGATTAATTTTTTCATCACATTATACACCACTTGTTTCCATGGTTACGACCACCCTGCAATCCAGCAGCAGTTATCACTGCCCCTACACATTACAAAAAAAAAAAGAATGACAGTTACTTTTTAAATATTTCTAAGTATCTAAAGGGCTTATCTTGGGCCAGTTGTAAACCCCTCAAGGGTACCTCAAAGGAGATTTCTGGGATTTTGTCTAAACACCAGCTGTTTAAGGAGGCAGTGGCACTTGCAGTAGCGCCGCAGACTTCACTTTGCTCACCAAGCACAGAGCTGTACCTTGTTTACCTGCTATGCTTAGTAAGCAGCTCTGTATTTTACAATTTAGGATATTCCCAATTAATGGCCTGCTCTTGACACTACTTCCATTTTTTTAAATATAACTTTTGTTTTAGAATTTTTTAATATAATTTGAGCCTTAACCTAGTGCAAAATTAAAAATAGAGGTATTGTGACAAAGTCCTAGCTGATCATTCATTTACTGTGTAGAACCCTGGCTAAGCTCCGTCAGGTTGCGCGAT
Source organism: Bufotes viridis (assembly GCA_033119425.1). Taxonomy (NCBI): domain Eukaryota; kingdom Metazoa; phylum Chordata; class Amphibia; order Anura; family Bufonidae; genus Bufotes; species Bufotes viridis. Next base: position 54,616,057 of record CM065595.1, read on the forward strand.
CCTGCTACTAAGCTAGCGCATAGTATGCTATACTGACATTATCATTCTTATGCCACATAGATTCCAACTCTGAGGCCTAATTTACACGTCCGCAAAATGGATCCGCATCCCATCCGCAATTTTGCGTAGGAGTTGCAGACCCATTTATTTCAAAGGGGCAGGAATGGATGTGGACAGCACACTACGTGATGTCCGCATCCGCGTTTCTGTTTCCGCAAAAAAATTGAACATGTCCTATTCTTGTCAGCAAATTGCGGACAAGAAAAGGCATTCTCTATATAGTGCCAGCAATGTGCGGTCCGCAAAATGCGGAATGCACATTGCAGCCGTCCGTGTTTTGCGGATCCGTGTTTCCGTGTTTCCGCAAAACACACTACGGATGTGTGAATTAGGCCTGAGTGTTTAAAATCTATTCAGCACTGCCCCTCGACATGTTTCGCCAAACTAGTTGGCGTCTTCAGTGGATTCGGGCAGTGAAAATAGACCAAATGGAGAACAGTGATGAGCAGCAGGGGCTATATTAGAATTTGCGATATTTCACAAATATTTTGGCATATTCGCGAATTTGCGGTAATTTTCTTTATTGCGAAAAATCACCAGTGTAATATTCGCGTATTGCGCGCGGAATACAGGTGTGGGTCACTTTGGGTACATTTTTGAAGCTGCTAGAAGTTTACTGAAACTGGAGATAATGGTTGGCACGGCAGAACATGACAATAGATTTATATGCAGATAAAGTACGCCAATATATTCGCGATTGCAAAAATTGTAATTTAATGATGCGCATATTGGCGCAATACGTGCAACTGGTGACATCACAGCATTATGTCTGTAGGATGTATGTATATGGACAGCAGAACCTATAACACTACCTAACACCCTGCACTAATCTAGCCTGTACTGACTATCTCCCCCTAACTATCCAAATTATATATATAAGTTAACTGTCTAATGTATATACAACAAAGCACAAAGCACAGCAATCACACTGCTCTCTCTCCCAGAACTCCATTACACTACAGAAAATGGCTGCTGGGGAGGTTCTTATATATACAAACGTAAAAACAAAGGTGCAATGGCACACTGCAGCTAGAGCTCCGTCCTGCCACTATGCTGGATGTTAGATGAGGCATTAGTTTATATTTTGGCCAAATTATGTAAGCCACCCACCACTTCACGGTTGCCTCTCGAGTGGTCCCTAACATTAATTCTTACCTTTTATGGGCCATATCAGCCACACAAAACCCAGGGAGTGCAGGTGCAGCATGCATGCCAGATACACTCTGCTTGTAACCCCGTCTGGTGCCATACAGCGTTCATCAGATCAAGGGATGCAAATACCGACATGCATGCTGAGCCCACTAGTACTTCTCCTGGAACCAAATGGCTTCTGGTAAGTTCAATAAAGCAGACTCAGTTTTATACTGACTTTAAAACCAGCCTACAGGGCGGATTCACTAGTCAGGTGTGCATGACTGCATGGAGGTCACCACGCCTCCCATATATGCTACAAAGGAAAAAAATGGAGATTGCAGTCAGCACAACCCAATACGCAGGTGCACGTTGCTATGGTGAAATACACATACAAACGTAAAAACAAAGGTGCAATGGCACACTGCAGCTAGAGCTCCGTCCTGCCACTATGCTGGATGTTAGATGAGGCATTAGTTTATATTTTGGCCAAATTATGTAAGCCACCCACCACTTCACGGTTGCCTCTCGAGTGGTCCCTAACATTAATTCTACCTTTATGGGCCATATCAGCCACACAAAACCCAGGGAGTGCAGGTGCAGCATGCATGCCAGATACACTCTGCTTGTAACCCCGTCTGGTGCCATACAGCGCTCATCAGATCAAGGGATGCAAATACCAACATGCATGCTGAGCCCACTAGTACTTCTCCTGGAACCAAATGGCTTCTGGTAAGTTCAATAAAGCAGACTCAGTTTTATACTGACTTTAAAACCAGCCTACAGGGCGGATTCACTAGTCAGGTGTGCATGACTGCATGGAGGTCACCACGCTCCCATATATGCTACAAAGGAAAAAAATGGAGATTGCAGTCAGCACAACCCAATACGCAGGTGCACGTTGCTATGGTGAAATACACATACAAACGTAAAAACAAAGGTGCAATGGCACACTGCAGCTAGAGCTCCGTCCTGCCACTATGCTGGATGTTAGATGAGGCATTAGTTTATATTTTGGCCAAATTATGTAAGCCACCCACCACTTCACGGTTGCCTCTCGAGTGGTCCCTAACATTAATTCTACCTTTATGGGCCATATCAGCCACACAAAACCCAGGGAGTGCAGGTGCAGCATGCATGCCAGATACACTCTGCTTGTAACCCCGTCTGGTGCCATACAGCGCTCATCAGATCAAGGGATGCAAATACCGACATGCATGCTGAGCCCACTAGTACTTCTCCTGGAACCAAATGGCTTCTGGTAAGTTCAATAAAGCAGACTCAGTTTTATACTGACTTTAAAACCAGCCTACAGGGCGGATTCACTAGTCAGGTGTGCATGACTGCATGGAGGTCACCACGCCTCCCATATATGCTACAAAGGAAAAAAATTGAGATTGCAGTCAGCACAACCCAATACGCAGGTGCACGTTGCTATGGTGAAATACACATACAAACGTAAAAACAAAGGTGCAATGGCACACTGCAGCTAGAGCTCCGTCCTGCCACTATGCTGGATGTTAGATGAGGCATTAGTTTATATTTTGGCCAAATTATGTAAGCCACCCACCACTTCACGGTTGCCTCTCGAGTGGTCCCTAACATTAATTCTTACCTTTATGGGCCATATCAGCCACACAAAACCCAGGGAGTGCAGGTGCAGCATGCATGCCAGATACACTCTGCTTGTAACCCCGTCTGGTGCCATACAGCGCTCATCAGATCAAGGGATGCAAATACCGACATGCATGCTGAGCCCACTAGTACTTCTCCTGGAACCAAATGGCTTCTGGTAAGTTCAATAAAGCAGACTCAGTTTTATACTGACTTTAAAACCAGCCTACAGGGCGGATTCACTAGTCAGGTGTGCATGACTGCATGGAGGTCACCACGCCTCCCATATATGCTACAAAGGAAAAAAAATGGAGATTGCAGTCAGCACAACCCAATACGCAGGTGCACGTTGCTATGGTGAAATACACATACAAACGTAAAAACAAAGGTGCAATGGCACACTGCAGCTAGAGCTCCGTCCTGCCACTATGCTGGATGTTAGATGAGGCATTAGTTTATATTTTGGCCAAATTATGTAAGCCACCCACCACTTCACGGTTGCCTCTCCAGGAGAAGTACTAGTGGGCTCAGCATGCATGTCGGTATTTGCATCCCTTGATCTGATGAACGCTGTATGGCACCAGACGGGGTTACAAGCAGAGTGTATCTGGCATGCATGCTGCACCTGCACTCCCTGGGTTTTGTGTGGCTGATATGGCCCATAAAAGGTAAGAATCAATGTTAGGGACCACTCGAGAGGCAACCGTGAAGTGGTGGGTGGCTTACATAATTTGGCCAAAATATAAACTAATGCCTCATCTAACATCCAGCATAGTGGCAGGACGGAGCTCTAGCTGCAGTGTGCCATTGCACCTTGTTTTTACGCTTGTATGTGTATTTCACCATAGCAACGTGCACCTGCGTATTGGGTTATGCTGACTGCAATCTCCATTTTATTTTCCTTTGTAGCATATATGGGAGGCGTGGTGACCTCCATGCAGTCATGCACACCTGACTAGTGAATCCGCCCTGTAGGCTGGTTTTAAAGTCAGTATAAAACTGAGTCTGCTTTTATTGAACTTACCAGAAGCCATTTGGTTCCAGGAGAAGTACTAGTGGGCTCAGCATGCATGTCGGTATTTGCATCCCTTGATCTGATGAACGCTGTATGGCACCAGACGGGGTTACAAGCAGAGTGTATCTGGCATGCATGCTGCACCTGCACTCCCTGGGTTTTGTGTGGCTGATATGGCCCATAAAAGGTAAGAATTAATGTTAGGGACCACTCGAGAGGCAACCGTGAAGTGGTGGGTGGCTTACATAATTTGGCCAAAATATAAACTAATGCCTCATCTAACATCCAGCATAGTGGCAGGACGGAGCTCTAGCTGCAGTGTGCCATTGCACCTTTGTTTTTACGTTTGTATAGGTTCTTATATAGTAAGCAACTTTCCTATTGGTTGCCAAGGATGTTGCTAAGCTCAGACAAAGACATTGCAGCCGTCTCATTGGCACACAAGCAAAAAGGGAGGTTACTGATGAAAAAAAAATCTAGAATATTCGAATTTACGAATATATAGCACTATATTCTAAATATTTGCAAATTCTCAAAGTGGCGATATTCACGATTTAAATATTCGCGCCCAACACTAATGGAGAACCCCATAAAAATAAAAATAAAACACTGTGGCAGAATTGCAATATTAGCCCACTTCACCTCAAAAAAATTTGAATTAAAAGTGATCAAAAATTCACATGTACCTAAAAGTGACACCATTAAAAACTACAGCCAATCTCACAAAAAATGAGCCTCCACTCAGCTCAGACAACTGAAAAATAAAAAAGTTATGGCCCTTAAAATCTATTTCAGTAATTTCCATGTTAGAAAATACAGGTGCCACTGCTTTCCTTTTGAATTCTGCTATCTGCTTATGCAGCAGTTGCCACCACATATGGGGTGTTGTCTTATTCAGGAGGAGAGAGGAATTCAAATGGAAGCAGCTAGGGTAGTGCTCAATATGAGCACATTTCTTGAAATTTGTTTTCGTTCAGATTAATCAAAAAATGTGATTTGCAAATGACATATGCTCCAAATGACCTGAGAATTGATTCATGGCACTCTGAGGTCTCCAGTACTCTTTCTATACATTATATCTACGTTATATCTTTTTAAAACCTTTTTTTTTTACAAATTTATAAAAGACACTGCGCTGTTGCATGATGCTTTTACATATTAGAAACCTTCCAAAAATTGTCCCCTGTTGGGTGCAGTAGGTATTCAACCACTTCAGTACCAAGCCACTTTTCACCTTTAATCCTAGGCCGATTTTTACAAAATCTGACATGTGTCACTTTTTGTGGTAATAAGTTTGGAAAGCTTTTTCTTATCCAAGCCATTCTTAGATTGTTTACTTGTGACACATTGTACTTCATGTTAGTGATAATTGTTAGTCAATATGTTTTACCTTTATTAATAAAAAAAATCCAGACATTAGAGAAAATTTGGAAATTTTCAATATTTTCTAAATATCAATTTCTATGCATTTATGGCCTGTTGTCATACCTCACAAAATAAGTACTTTATATTTTCGATATGTCTTCTTTATGTTGGCATCATTTTCTGAATGTCATATGATTTTTTTGGGATGTTAGAAGGCTTAGAATTTTAGAAACAATTTTTAAATTTTCAAGAAAATTTCCAAAACCATTTACTTAAGGGGGTTCTGCAGTTCTTTTAAACTGATGATCTATCCTCTGTTGTGATTGTCTTATGTGGGGGTTTATTTTCATTGATACCATATAGGGGTATATATGACTGTTTGATTACTCAATAGTATGCATTTTGTAAGGCGAGGTGACAAAAAAATTACCGTTCTGGCATAGTTTTTATTTACTTTATTTATACAGCGTTCAGCTAACAGAGCATATCAAGTGATATTTTTGTACACCAGGTTGTTAAGGACATGTAAATACCTGTCTATCATTTTTTGATAATTTTACACAGTAAAAACAATTTGGAACAGAACTAAATCTTATTCTTTTGTTGCGTGTTCTGACTAGTGTTGAGCGCGAATATTCGAAAAGCGAATTTTTTTAGCGAATATCGGCACTTCGCTAATTCGCGAATATTTCGAATATAGCGCTATAAATTCGCTATTTCGAATATTCGTTTTTTTTTTGTTTTTTTTTAGTTATATTTTTTTCTTTCCTACTTCCCAAAAGTAGTTCTTACCTGTCCTGAGGATTCCTGGCTGCTCTAGTCAGTGCCCGTTGCCGCTTCTGCCGACTTCCGTGCTCATGTGGAGCGTCCCCATCCATGGGAGAATCTCCATATACTAAAATGTACTGTCGGATTTGAGGAATTACGTTGAAATCGCAATGCGATTAATTCAAGTTATATTAATCGCATTGCGATTACAACTTAGCACTGCTATCTTACATAGGCTAGAATTAACGAATATGGAGTATAGCTAATAGCTATGCACTAGCAGTGCTAAGTTGAAATCGCAATGCGAATACTTTAAGTTAAATTAATCGCATTGCGATTACAACTTAGCACTGCTATCTTACATAGGCTAGAATTAACGAATATGGAGTATAGCTAATGCTATGCACTAGCAGTGCTAAGTTGAAATCGCAATGCGAATACTTTAAGTTAAATTAATCGCATTGCGATTTCAACTTAGCACTGCTGCTATATTCCATATTCGTTAACTTCGTTAATTCTAGCAAGCTGACCCATTATAAACCCAGCTCTAAGTTGAAATCGCAATGCGATTAATATAACTTGAATTAATCGCATTGCGATTTCAACATAATTCCTCAAATCCGACAGTACATTTTAGTATATGGAGACGTTCCCATGGTGATGGGGACGCTCCATGAGCACAGAAGTTATGGTTGGCTTGGTAGAATTAGCGAATAGCGAATATGACGAATGTATTCGTCATATTCCTCAAAACGAAGATAACAAAGTATTCTACATCTTCGTTTTAGCTACCTATTCGTCTCGTCATCGTCAACTTCGCTATTCGCTAATTCTAGCAATCAAATAGGAAGGTTGACTTACCAGACAGCTGTGTTAAATTCGCTATGCGATTTTTTTTTTTTTAATACAATAATTATATTACTTGATAAAATTATTATAAGTATTCTATTTATTAAAAAAAAAAAAAAATCGCATAGCGAATTTAACACAGCTGTCTCACTCTCTATAGTCAACCTTCCTATTTGATTGCTAGAATTAGCGAAGTTGACGAATAGGTAGCTAAAACGAAGATGTAGAATACTTCGTTATCTTCGTTTTGAGGAATAGACGAATACATTCGTCATATTCGTCATCCTCGCTAATTCTAGATATGAAACCAATAGGAAAGTAGCCTTAAGTACAAATCGCAATATGCGATTATTTAAATCGCATGTTAATCGCGATAACTAGAAAAAATGACGAATATTCGATTTCGACGAATATGAAACGAATATTCATTCGAATATTCGCGAATTTCGTCGAAATCGAATATGGCACCTGCCGCTCATCACTAGTTCTGACGATTGTCTTAGGTAGGGTCTAATTTTTTGTGGGATGAGATGACAATTTGATTGGTACCATTTTGGTGTACATACGATTTTTTAATCACTTGGTATTACATTTTTTGTGAAGCAATATGACACAAAATGGCTGTTTTGGCACAGGTTTTATTTTTATTTTTTTATAGAATTCACCTGATGTGGCATATCATGTGATATTTTTATAGAGCAGGTTTCTATGGATGCGGTGATACCTTATTTGTCTACTATTTTTATTTTACAAAGTAAAAGCATTTTTGAGTACCATAAAATCTTGTTTTTGTGTTGCCATGTTCAGAGAGCAATTTTTTTTTATTTTTCTGGTGATTTTCTTAGGCAGGGTATCATTTTTTGTGGGATGAGCGGATAGTTTGATTTGTACCATTTTCGGGTACATACGGATTTTTTAACGCATGGTATTACACTTTTTGTGCGGCTAGGTGACCAAAAAAATGTCTGTTTGTTAACGATTTTTTGTTGTTTTTTTTACAGTGTTCATCTGACACGGTGGATCTTGTGATATTTTTAAAGAACCTGTCAAAGTGGATGTGGCGATACCCAACATGTCCACTCTACCTGTTTTTCCCATTTTTTTCAATTTTTTTCAATTTAATTATGGGAAAAGGGCGCTTTGAAACGTTTATTTTTTTATTCTGTAAAACACTTTTTTTTTAACTTTTTTTTACTTTATTTTTTGTCCCACTATGGGAATTCTACTTTTGGGGGTCTGATCTCCTCTACAATACATTACAATTAGGGTTGAGCGAACCCGAACTGTAAAGTTAGAGTTTGTACCAAACTTTTGGGTTTTGGTACCCGGACCGGAACCCGAACATTTCCATAAAAGTCTGGGTTCGGTGTTCGGCAATTAAATGGCGCTTGTTGAAAGGATGCAGGGCACATAATCAACAAGCGTTTAACTAGTGTGCCAATAGAAGCCATCACAGCCATGCCTACTAATGGCATTGCTGTGATTGGCCAGTGCAGCATGTGACTCAGCCTCTATATAAGCTGGAGTCACGTAGCGCCGTATGTCATGTCTGCTCTTACTAGTGAGGGATGCTGCTGCTGTGAGGGAGGGATTAGGAAACAATTCTGGTGTACTTGGTGTTGTTATTTAGGCAAAGTAGCAGAACAAACTCTATATTTCTGGATTATTCACAATACATTGCATTCTAAGTAAAACCTTGCTATTACACTACCATGAGATTTTTCTAAGCATAACCTGATGTTTGCTTTTCTTTCTAAGAGGTAACAGCTATAGAGCTATAGGAACCCATCCTTCAGTTGGACTGGGTCCCAGGAACTCAAAGTGGTTGTCTCACTTCTGCAACTGACAGTTATCATGTAGCTGAAGGAAATACATGCCCTATTGTATTACAATTAATTGCATTGTTTTTTTTTTTTTTGCTGGCTGCATTTATTTTTCCATTTCATTATACACTGCTTGTTTCCACAGTTACAAACACTCTACTATCCATCAGCAGTGGTCGTGCTTGCACACTATAGGAAAAATCAGTAGCTTTTCTAGGGAACGGGACCATGGGAGGTCAACTAGGCCGCTGTTTTGTCCGATATTGTGTAAGCAAGGCCACTGCTGCTGGATTGTAGGGTGGTGATAACCATGGAAATGAGCAGTGTATAATGTGATAGAAAAATGAATCAAGCTAGCAAAAGTGGCAACTTAAAATGTCACAAGAAAATAGTAAATACCTTTTATTAACTTTACACTGCATGATAAATGCTTTTTGCTTAAGTGATTCAACCCTGATAAACACATCTCTAATAAGATAATCATGTTGGTAATTACCTGTAGGAATATATCCTTCACGTGGACTGGGTCCAAGGAACTTAAGCATGTATCTAGTAAGTAAAGTTTAGCGAACACCTCGATGTTCGGGTTCGTGAAGTTCGGCCGAACTTCCCGAAAATGTTTGGGTTCGGGATCCGAACTCGACCCGAACTTCACCCGAACCCCATTGAAGTTAATTGGGACCCGAACTTTTGGGCACTAAAAAGGCTGTAAAATTGCCCAGGAAAGGGCTAGAGGGCTGCAAAAGGCAGCAAAATGTAGGTAAATCCCCTGCAAACAAATGTGGATAGGGAAATGACTTAAAATAACATAAAAAAGAGAAAAATTATAAATAAACATTCTAAACTTGAGCCCAAGTGAGTGACAGTGGCACCTGTCACCCAGCAAACAGAGGATGTGGCAGCAACGCCACCACATCTGTCATCGTCACCAAGCATCTCCACCAAATCCCATGAAAGTGTTCAGCTATCAGCTGTCCATCTCCCAAATACTGGAGAGAAAAATAAATAGAAAGAAGAAGTACCCCCCTACCCATGGCTCTGAATGCCTTATTTCAAACTTCCTGGTCCTTTGAAATGCTGTCATTCTGTCTGGTTGACAGTTTTAAAAACCTTATGGCGGTGGCTTTCCAACAGTACGTGTATCCCAGCTGCCGCAAATTTTGCAGGCGAGCCATCCCTTCCCTGCACAACCAAGTGGCAGACAAAATAAGGTGTGCACTGCGCAACACTTTTTATGGCAACGTCCACATAACCAACAACACAGTGGGTAAATGTAGCGGCTGGCCCAGAGGCGGATAGCATTTTTGCGAATGTCCTTCCGCCCCCGAGGATTGCTGGGCATTTCTCTTTGTATCCTGTTACCTTCTCCTCCTCCTACTCTGCTTCCTTCTCCTCCTCTACCACCCCTCATCCACTCAGTGTAACACCTTCACCACCCACAGCAGCACAGCCAGGGGAAATGACAGCAGTCTGTTTTAAAACTTGTGTGCTTGTAGAAAAAACCCCACAACGCGCAGAAGCTGTGGACAGGCATGGAACAACAGACGGATGATTGGTTGGTGCCATTGAGCCTTCAGCCCGGCCTGGTGTTGTGCGCTAAAGGGGCAAAATGTAATAGCAGGTCTGGGCCTAGCCAGTTTGACGCACATCCCCTGCCTGCCACATGTGCTGAATTTGGGGTGCAGAAATTCCTAAACACCAGACAGTGAAAATGAATTCAGTTAATCAAACACACAAAACACCCCCCCCCCCTTCCGTTCAAACCATTAAAAAACTATTTACAAATTTACTTAAAAACATATTAAAATAACTATAATGCAGCTAAAGTAACTATATAAACAAACAAAACTGTATACACGCCTTATCCTTAACTTAAGGCCAGCCAAATACAAGTGGCTCGGAGCGTGGGTTCCTGCACCCACATAGGCCCTGGCCTGGAACACAATTGTCCTGCCAGGGCACAGTTCTGGAGGATAAGGAGGAGTAGGAGGAACGCTGGGGGATACAGAGGACACAGACGATATACCTCCCTCAAAGAGGATAGCTTGTCTTTGCCTCTGGGCAGCCTGGCAGACGTGAGCGACAACATGCTGCAGTGCCTGCGCAATGACCGCCCAGTTACTGCCACATTCTAACTTGTGCTGCTTACTGGGTGGCCACCCTGCTGCATCCCCATTACAAGGACAACAAGCCGTCCTTAATTCCTTCACTGGAGTGTGATAGGAAGATGAGCCCGCTAGTAGACACACTGCTGATGGCATTTACACCTGACACCGTGGACTCAGTGGAAGCACAAGGTAAAGGCAGAAAAGGAGGAGGAAGAATTTGCCAATGCAGCTGGGTCACCACCAACACCTCAGAAGGCAGGTTTATCATTGGCAAAATGTGTAAAAGCTTTGTTATCATGCCACAACAACCTGCACCACCAGCAGATCTGGAACATCTTAGCAGGAGGAAGCATTTCAGCAACATGTTGGAACAGTACACGTACTGACTGATGGGTCTGCCTAAAAGAATAGCTACAGGGGAAGCAGGGGAAGCAACTGCTTAAGGGGCTGTGACCTAGAAAGGGCCCATCCAGGAGGAGAAGGAGGAGTAAAGGACTTTGTCAGGGCCCCCTCAACAGTATTATACAATGAAATTATGGACAGTGGCAGCATAGGTGTGCGCAGCCAATTGCATTAGGGTGTGCACCCTAAAGCAAAAAAACACACGCACGCGCGTATGTATATATATATTATACACATATATATACACAAATACACTAAGGGGTATCAGGGTACATTATTATACAGAGGTAATATAACTAAGGGGTATCAGGGTAAATTATACAGGAGTAAGGGCCCTTTCACACTAGCGTTTTTGTTTTCCGGCATAGGGTTCCGTCGTCGGCGCTCTATGCCGGAAAAATCCTGATCAGGATCATCCCCATGCATTCTGAATGGAGAGAAATCCGTTCAGGATGCATCAGGATGTCTTCAGTTCAGGACCGGAATGTCTTTTGGCCGGAGAAAATACCGCAGCATGCTGCGCTTTTTGCTCCAGCCAAAAATCCTGAACACTTGCTGCAAGGCCGGATCCGGAATTAATGCCCATTAAAAGGCATTAATCCGGATCCGGCCTTAAGCTAAACGTCGTTTCAGCGCATCGCCGGATCCGACGTTTAGCTTTTTCTCAATGGTTACCATGGCAGCCAGGCTGCCATAGTAACCTCAAAGCATTTCGAAGACTGATCAGGATCCTGATCAGTCTTCTAATGCTTTCAGGCGACTTGCGTTGTGACGGATCCGGCGGGACGGAAGTGCCTGCCGGATCCTCAGAACGCAAGTGTGAAAGAGGCCTTATATAACTGAGGAGGGCTATCAGGGACATTATACAGGGGTAAGATAACTTATATTATATTAGTTATATTACCCCTTTATCATGTCCCCTGAGATAGCCCTCCTCAGTTATATTACCCTGTATAATAATGTACCCAATAGCCCTGCTCAGTTATATTACCCCCTGTAATTTACTTCTGATACCCCTCAGTTACACGGTATCATATAACTGAGGGGTATCAGGGTACATTATACAGGGGTATTAATGAGGAGGGGTAGCAAGCAGCAGGGAACATGCTTTATGCATTAACTTAACGTTATATAACTAACTTATATGGGGAGTGACTCTCAGCCAGAGCAGAGTTCCAGTGGTGTAGCATGGGTCGCCAGCACCCGGGCAAGCCAGATATTGCAAATAATGCAGTACATGTCACCTGCAGTCCTATGTAACACCACAGATAACAGTGATAACTGAGTACAGATAATGTAGTCGATGTCACCTGCAGTCCTATGTAACACCACAGATAACTCTCTGAGTACAGATAATGTAGTAGAGGGGTGTGAGGCCCCAGAATTCAGAACACTTACAGTGTGACTTGAAGTCTGGGGCCATGCTTCGGCAGTGTGGGCCAAATCCTTCTTTCAGCCACGTCTCTGCAGAGTTTCACAGAATTTTTCTTAGATTCATCACTGTACTATCATCCTCAGATAACAGACCTCCCCTCCCTCCGTAGTGCCCATAAGTATAATGCCCTGGCCCCTCTGTAAAATTATAATATATAATGGCCCCGCTGTGTTATTATTATTCTTAATATTATAATGGCCCCCTCTGTATTAGGCTTCATTCACACGTCCGCAGAATGTGTCTGCATATGTTCCACAATTGTGCAGAACGGGTGCCGACAGGGAGCCGACTATGGCAGCCAGGACATCAGTAGCGTCCTGGTTGCCATGGTAATCGATCTGAGCCCCAGCATTACACTGCTGGGGCTCCGATCACTGCCACCAATGATCGGGGGCAGTCGTATAGGACCTTTCATTAGTTTGAACTGTATTACTTAAGTAGCGGCACATAGGGCATATATGGGGCACTTACTATTATATCTGTGAGGGGCCCGTTCGCCGCTCTGGCCCCGTTACATGGTGGGAACACCAGGGAGGAGATATCAGCCTCTGTCCCTGGGCGTTCCTTCTCCCTGCCTGTGACGTTCTGTGCTGTTATTGGACAGTGCTGCAGACAGGGAGAAGGAACGCCCAGGGACAGAGGCTGAAGTCTCCTCCCTGCTGTTCCCACCATGTGACGGGGGCCAGAGCGGGTGAACGGGGCCCCACACAGATATAATAGTAAGTGCCCCATATATGCCCTATGTGCCACTACCTAAGTAATGAAGTTCAAACTAATGAAAGGTTCTATATGCCTGCATGTGTCGGCCATATCACATGCTGGGCCTCTATGAACCTGAGGGGTTAATTGCGGTGGATCGCAGCGTGCAGTCATAGAGGCCGGGTATGGGATATGGCCAGCACATGCAGGCTACGTTGCTATTCAGTCATTCATTGGTGGCAGTGGCCACAGTCCCGCCCTTGATATGCTCCCATTGGTTGCAGTGGCCGCAGTCCCTCCCCTCCCGGCTCTCATTGGTGGCCAGCGGTAGTCGCACGCAATGGGGAGGGAGGGACTCCCTCCTTCTCCACTGTGCCGGCTCAGTAGAACATGGTATGCACCGAGAGTGGCGCATACCATAGTTCTACCGCGATATAGACGAAATCGATATCGTGGCACAAATTCATATCGCATATCGTCTATATCGCCCACCCCTAGAGCAGACCCATTCATTCTCTCTGGAGACGGAATGGATGTGGAAAGCACACAGTGTGTACTTCGCAATCCGTATTTCTGGAGCGGCCTGCTGAACTTCTAGTCCGTGGCTCCAGAAAAAAATGGAAGATGTCCTATTCTTGTCCAAAGCTGGGGTCAAGAATAGGCTGTTCTATTGGGGTGCCAGCCGGGTGTACTGCGGATCCGCAAAACACTACAGACGTGTGAATGGACCTTAATAATAATAATTATGGCGCCCTTCAGCCCCTCTAGCATACAGTCCCATGTAAAATACATCACTCCTCGCCTTCAGCCCCTCCAACATACAGTCCCATGTAAAATACAAAACTTCCCCTGCCTTCAGCCCTTCCAGCATACAGTTCCATGAAAAATAATATCACCCCTCCTGCCTTCAGCCCCCCCAGCATACAGTCCCCATGTAAATAATATCACCTCCCCCTGCCTGCAGCCCCCCCAGCATACAGTCCCCATGTAAATAATATCACCTCCCCCTGCCTGCAGCCCCCCCAGCATACAGTCCCCATGTAAATAATATCACCCCCTGCCTGCAGCCCCTCCAGCATACAGTCCCAGGTAAATAATATCACCTTTCTCCTGTCTGCAGCCCGTCCAGCATACAGACCCATGTAAATAATATCACCCCCCGCCTGCAGCCCCTCCAGCATACAGCCCCATGTAAATAATATCACCCCCCACCTGCAACCCCTCCAACATACAGTCCCATGTAAATAATATCACTCCCCACCTTCAGCCCCCAGCATACAGTCCCATGTAAATAATATCACCTCCCCTGCCTGCAGCCGCTCCAGCATACAGCCCCATGTAAATAATATCACCCCCCACCTGCAACCCCTCCAACATACAGTCCCATGTAAATAATATCACTCCCCACCTTCAGCCCCTCCAGCATACAGTCCCCTGGAAATAATATAACCCCCTCTTCAGACCACTCTAATATACAGCCCCCCAGCAAACATAGCAGTCACTTTTATCCTCCACTCACCGACCTGCAGCTTCTGCTCCTCTCTCCTGCAATGGGCTCTGTAGAATCAGTCACATTGTGAGGCCCCGCCCCCTGGATAACGAGACTCCGCCTCTTCCTGCGACATCATACCTCCCTGGAGCAACTCCATTCTAGCGCACTGTTGTCTCATAGGCTTCAGACCACTAGCCTGAAGCCTATGAGAACGGTTCGCTTCAGGAGTTGTAGATGGCAGTGCAGCATGGAGGTGATGATTAGGGTGTGCCCAGGCACACTCGGCACACCCCGTGCGCACGCCTATGAGTGGCAGTATAGACAGTGTAGAAAGCGAATGGAACATCTGCTGGGCCTGGTCTGAGAGAGCGATCTTTAGTAGCCACAGGCATGGCGGCATGAAAGGAAGGGGATGCTCAAAAATTACTGGGGGAGGGGGGCCCCATTCAAAAATATGATGTGGTGCCCAATCATTTCTAACTACGCCACTGGGTCTGGCCCATTCAGCTTCTGGGTCTTCAAATTGGGCACGTCCTGAGGTTGCCCTTTACGCCTTGGAGGTGCTGGCCTACCCTGCAGCCACTGTATTGTCTGAACGTGTATTTAGCATGGCTGGTTGCATTATCACAGACAAGCGCAGCCGCCTGTCCGCAGACAATGTTGGCAACTAAGCTTTCGTTTATTAAAAAGAACCAGACATGGTTCCCACAGGACTTGTTTGAACCTTATGTAGAATAGACATGTATACCGGCCTCACCCAACCATTGTAAAATAAAAAATAAAAAAACTGTTATTGGAGACTACCTTTGGCTTCACAGCCCAAAAAGGCTTCATTTCATGCAAGAATGTAACCGCCAATTGTAAGTTCCCTGTCATTCATGCAGTGCATGGGGATTGTACCTGGCAAAAATGGTAATATTTCACCCAACTATTTAAAATCTATCCTTTGCCGGACACTATTAAACTTGTCCAGCCACATCTGGAACACCAGATTTACTGTATTTCTATTTTTGCAACTGTATTTCACCCCAGAAAATAATATATCCTTTGACGGACACTAGGGAAATTGTCCAGTCATAGCTGGAACACCAGATTCAGGGTACTGCTATTTTGGCAATTAAGTTTCACCCCAGAAAAAAATATACCCTTTTACGGACAGATTTAAACTAGGCCTGCAACAGCTGGAATACCAGATTCAGGGTATTGCTATTTTGGCAATTAAATTTCACCCCAGAAAAAAATATACCCTTTTACGGACAGATTTAAACTAGGCCTGAAACAGCTGGAACACCAGATTTACGGTATTTCTATTTTTGCTACTGACTTTCACCCCAGAAAATAATATATCCTTTGACGGACACTAGGGAAATTGTCCAGTCACAGCTGGAACACCAGATTCAGGGTATTGCTATTTTGGCAATTAAATTTCACCCCAGAAAACAATATATCCTGTGACGGACACTATTAAACTTGGCCAGCCACAGCTGAAACCACTGATTTATGGTATTGCTATTTTGGCAATAGAATTTCATCCCATAAAAAATATATCCTTTGCCGGACACTATTAAACTTGTCCAGCCACAGCTGGAACACCAGATTTACTGTATTTCTATTTTTGCAACTGTATTTCCCCCCAGAAAATAATATATCCTTTGACGGACACTAGGGAAATTGTCCAGTCACAGCTGTAACACCAGATTTACGGTATTTCTATTTTTGCAACTGAATTTCACCGCAGAAAATAATATATCCTATGGCGGACAATATTAAACTTGGCCAGCCACTGCTGGGACACCAGATTTATGGTATTGCTATTTTGGCTATTGAATTTCACCCCAGAACAAAATATATCCTTTGCCGGACACTATTAAATTTTGCCAGCCACTGCTGGGACACCAGATTTAGGGGATTGCTATTGTGGCAATTGAATTTAACCCCTTAATAAAATATAGAAATTTCTATCCTGAGTTTCTAGGGGTGACAATAACCACAGCCAAGCCCCTGATGTAGGATATAGCAAAAAAAAACTAGTATTGATGGACACAAAATGGCCGCCGATCAAAGTGACAGAAAAACGCTCTGTGCAGCCTAAAAACCAGTGAGCAATTAACTAGCAGAAGTTGAATGATTCACAGCTGTAGATCGATCACTTCATTAGGTGTTTTTGCTGACTTTTCCCTGACTAATCTCGCCCTCACAGAAGCTGCATCCTCTCCCTACACACTAATCAGAGCAGAGTGACGTGCGGCGCTACGTGACTCCAGCTTAAATAGAGGCTGGGTCACATGCTGCACCTGGCCAATCACAGCCATGCCATTTGTAGGCATGGCTGTGATGGCTTCTTAGGGCAAGAAGTAAAACGCTAGCTGATTGGCTGCTGTGCAGCCCTTTAGAAAGTGGGAATAAATCCCTGAACAACGGACCCGAACCTGAACTTTTTTTAAAATGTTCGGGTCCGGGTCCGTGTCCCGAACACCCCAAAATTCAGTATGAACCCGAACTATCCAGTTCAGGTTCGCTCATCCCTACTAGTAAGTTATTGACACAATCTTTACTTATAGGACTTATTCTCCTCTTTGATTTAACCTCAAGTAATTAAACATATCAGTTTTACCTCTAAAGAGAAGGCCAGTCAGGTATATCAAGTATATTTCAGGAAAATAAAAATATATCTCAAAAGCAGAGACAATTATGACATCTACGGATTTATTGGAAGAAATAAGCATGGTCAATGTTCAAGTATAAAACCTTGATACTGTTCAAGGATCCAAGACAATGGAAAAGATAGACTTATGAGCTACTTTCCTTAAATTATAAATAAAAAGGTTAAAGTTCAACTATTAATAAAAATTACAGCCTCCTCACACGCCCCTACAGCTGTCCTGTCCAGCACCATTATAGGTGATATTTCTACCATTTAGGTAGAAAGAATCTTTTACCAATTTGCTTATAATTTAGGCAAAGTAGCAGAACAAACTCTATATTTCTGGATTATACACAATACATTGCATTCTAAGTAAAACCTTGCTATTTCACTGACATAAATTTTTCTAAGCATAACCTGATGTTTGCTTTTCTTTCTTAAAGGTAAAACCTATAGAGCTATAGGAACCCATCCTTCAGTTGGACTGGGTCCCAGGAACTTAAAGTGGTTGTCTGACTTCTGCATTGTCTGACTTATCATGTAGCTGAAGGAAATACATGCCCTATTGTATTGCAATTAATTATATTGCTTCTTTTGTTGGCTGCATTCATTTTTCTATTTCATCATACACTGCTTGTTTCCACAGTTACAAACACCCTGCTATCCATCAGCAGTGGTCGTGCTTGCACACTATAGGAAAAATCAGTAGCTTTTCTAGGGAACGGAACCATGGGACCTCAACTAGGCCGCTGTTTTGTCCGATATTGTGTAAGCAAGGCCACTGCTGCTGGATTGCAGGGTGGTCATAACCATGGAAATGAGCAGTATATAATGTGATGGAAAAATAAATCAAGCTAGCAAATGTGTCAACTTAAAAGTCACAATAAAATAGTAGATGCTTTTATTAACTTTACACTGCATGATAAATGCTTTTTGCTAAAGTCAGTCAACCCTGATAAACACATCTCTAATAAGATAATGATGTGGTATTTACCTATAGGAATATATCCTTCACTTGGACTGGGTCCAAGGAACTTAAGCATGTATCTAGTAAGTTATTGACACAATCTTTACTTATAGGACTCATTCTGCTCTTTAATTTAGCCTCAGGTAATTAAACAAATCCGTTTTAGCTCTAACAAGAAGGCCAGTCAGGTATATCAAGTATATTTTAGGAAAATAAAAATATATCTCAAGAGCAGAGAAAATGATGAGTTCCACAGATTGATTGGAAGAAATAAGCATGGTCAATGTTCAAGTATAAAACCTTGATACTGTTCAAGGATCCAAGACATTGGAAAAGATAGACTTATGAGCTACTTTCCTTAAATTATAAATAAAAAGGTTAAAGTTCACCTATTTAAAAAATTACAGCCTCCTCACACGCACCTACTGCTGTCCTGTCCAGCACCATTACAGGTGATATTTCTACCATTTAGGTAGAAAGAATATTTTACCAATTTGCTTATAATTTAGACAAAGTAGCAGAACAAACTCTATATTTCTGGATTATACACAATACATTGCATTCTAAGTAAAACCTTGCTATTTCACTTCCATAAATTTTTTCTAAGCATAACCTGATGTTTGCTTTTCTTTCTCAAAGGTAACAGCTATAGAGCTATAGGAACCCATCCTTCAGTTAGACTGGGTCCCAGGAACTTAAAGTGGTTGTCTCATTTCTGCAACTGACAGTTATCATGTAGCTGAAGACAATACAAGCATTATTGTATTACAATTAATTACATTGCTTCTTTTGCTGGCTGCATTCATTTTTCCATTTTATTATACAAGGCTTGTTTCCACAGTTACAAACACCCTGCTATCCATCAGCAGTGGTAATGCTTGTACACTATAGGAAAAAATATTAGCTTTTCTAGGGAACGGGACCATGGCAGGTCAACTAGGCCGCTGTTTTGTCCGATATTGTGTTAGCAAGGCCACTGCTGCCTGATTGTAGGGTGATCATAACCATGGAAATGAGCAGTGTATAATGTGATGGAAAAATAAATCAAGCTAGCAAAAGTGGCAATTTAAAAAGTCACAATAAAATAGTAAATACCTTTTATTAACTTTACACTGCATGATAAATGCTTTTTGCTAAAGTCAGTCAACCCTGATAAACACATATCTAATAAGATAATGATTTGATATTAACCTATAGGAATATATCCTTCACTTGTACTGGGTCCAAGGAACTTAAGCATGTATCTAATAAGTTATTGACACAATCTTTACTTATAGGACTTATTCTCCTCTTTGATTAAGCCTCAAGTAATTAAACATATCAGTTTTACCTCTAACGAGAATGTCAGGTATATCAAGTATAAGTAGTGTAGCATACATATAAGTAATCAAAAGTGACAGGTGCCCTGCCCCCATCTAGACGCCGCCACCTGGTTGCCAAACCCCCACTCGTCAACACACCCCTTTCGTCCTTTTGACAGTTCCCCTCCCACCTTCGCCCCCTCCCAAATCTGAATAGTGCATGCCTGGACATGTCTAGACAGCAGTTCACCATACCCCTTAATGCCAGTATACAAATTGAGCAAACATGTCTGGGCAAGTCTAAAAAGCACCGCATACATTATATTATTATGGTAGATACGTGCCTGGACTTGTCTAGAGACCACGTTATATTATTATCGTAGATGCATGCTTGGACATGTCTAAAGACAGTGTAATATTATTATGGTAGATGCGTGCCTGGACATGTTCAGAGACTCGCGCAGTGAACCCCTTAATGTCAGTATACAAATTAATCACAAACATAAACACAGTTTTTTAAAACGTTTATTGAGCAGATAAACAACGTACAGAAATGCGAGCAACTTACAACACATATATAAATTCTAAAATACGTTTAGCAGATTTACAATATAAAATTCATTAATATTATACACAAAATCAGTATTTACAAGCTTAAACAAGAAGATTATAGCATTGGAGATTAGGGCTGGTACATCAGTCTGCTTTCATTTGCCTGCCAGTGCGTGTCAAGCCCACAGACTGTACTGTGCCCACTGCCCACCACTTATATAGGGTGTCACAGTACATTGCACGGTGCACACGCAGTGACCTAAAATTCAAACGAAGCGGACCAAGCATGGGTCTTTTTCCATCTCCCGGTTTCAAAAATCTATTCACTACACCAGCCCTGGCCCTGATAAGGGACAAAACAGAGATTAAACTGATAGGAATAGTACTTAGTTAACACTAGTTGCATTGGTGGCAAATTCCATTGCAAGTGCCCAAAATTAGAAGGAAGCGGACAGAGCAAGCTTTTTTTTCTATCTCCTCATGCAAGGATTCAATTCAATACACGTCCCCTGATAGAGGACTTAACAAAGATTAAAATGGTAAGAATAGTAGTTCACACTATTTTATTGGTGGCACAGTACATTGCGCGGTGCACGCGCAGTGCCCCAAATTGGAAGTAAGAGGACCGACCAATCTTCTTTTTCCATCTCCCGTTTACTAAAATCTATTCGATACACGTCCCCTGATAGGGGACGTAACAGGGATTAAACTGATAGGGATAGTACTACTTAACACACTACTCATATAGGGTGGCACAGTACATTGCACTGCGCACGCGCAGTGCCCTAAATTGGAAGGAAGAGGACCGACCAACCATCTTTTTCCATCTCCCGGCTCCTAAAATCTATTCCATACACCGGCCCCTGATAGGGGACAAAACAGAGATTAAACTGGTAAGAACAGATTTTTTTTTAATTAAAAAACAAAGGACAGCCTCTGCGGAGCTGGGTATTGTTTGCCCGTATTACTGAACGCTCATGCACAATGGCTGTAGGCTAATGCGTCCTTTTGCAGGGGTGGTAAACTTGGTCAGTCAAACCCAAGGCAACATCATCGACCTCATCCCATATAAATTTTTTCTGGAGCGTGCCCTGCGAAGAGTGCTGGATCAGGCCATAGATGAGCATGAAGAGGAAGAGTTGTGGTCACAATCACCACCAGAAGCAGCCTTGTCATCGTCGATTGCTGGACCTGCAGCAACGCAGAGAGAGGAGTCTGAAGAAGAGGAGTCAGAGGAGGAAGTTGGCTGTGAGGAGGTGGAAGACCAACCATAGCAGGCATCCCAGGGGACTTGTTGTCACCTTTCGGGGACCCTTGGTGTTGTACATGGCTGGGTGGAGGAAGAGACCTTCAATGACGTCAGTGAGGACAAGGAACGTGACATGACTAGCTTGGTATCATACCTTGTGCAAATGGGGAGTTTGTGGTTGTGCAAATGGACTGTTGTTTGCGGTGTGTTAAACGGGGAGTTTGGTCTGTCAGAGTTTGGTCTGTCAGTGTGAAGCGGGCGAAACCCTTACACTACCTGATCGATACAATATCATACCTGATCGTATACACACACTGGATGTTTTAAAGCACGTTATTCCAAACAATTTAGGAATGTTAGGTGATTTATGCCCTTTATGGATTAAAACCCTACTCTGTGTCAACTACGTAATTTTCCATGGGAGTTTTGCCATGGATCCCCCTCCGGCATGCCACAGTCCACGTGTTAGTCCCCTTGAACTTTTCCATCACTATTGTGGCCAGAAAGAGTCCCTGTGGGTTTTAAAGTTCGCCTGCCTATTGTAGTCTATGGCGGTTAGCCCGGTTTGCGAACATTTGTGGAAACTCACGTTCGCGAACGGAAAATTTAATGTTCGCGACATCTCTACCTTGATGTTAAAAAAAGAAAAATGGACGAAAAGAAAAAAGGAGGACTTTTGTAGCTCAATTGATTATTTAGGGCTATATATACTGCGCAGTAACAGAAAATAGTCACAGATATTTTTAGAAAGGACGTCTCCCGTGGGTATCCTAAATATGTGGAAGAGTTGAAATTGTATGCCACAAAGTTCAAATTTCATGTAATTGTTCCTCTTATATTATATAAATTGTGCGATTCCAATCATCTCCTGGATTTGTATATAGTCTGACCGATATAGTCAGAAAGCTCCAGACTACATTTAAACAAGTGACTGCACACTTAACGTGCATCAACGGCATGAGGTTTATGTAGCTAAATCGCTCTTAATTCTTCTTGCTTAGGCTTGTAATTAGTTACATACCCGGCGACATGTCCCAGTTGTTTCTACTGACTTATGTTGGCACGCTCGCTGGTTCGAACTCCGGTGTATCACGTGACTCGCGGCAAGATCTCGGCATGTGATTTGTGGCAGGGTCTCGCGGGAACTGGTGCCGTTAGTTGTTAAAAATACTTGCGATGTTTGGAGCGCCCCGGTTACTTGAATGTAATTCAATTGGACTGTATAGTCATTTCATAGAAGCCTCTTTAGATAGATGGGAGTATGTTGCCTTCACGCCAGATGCGTTTCAGGGACCTCTTTCCCCTTCCTCAGTGGCAGCTTATAGACCTCCTAGGTTCTCCAAAAAACTTGGTTAGGATTACTCTTCTTAGGATTTGGCTTTTTTTTTTATTATGTGCGGTCAGCATGCGTTTTTGTTGCTTTTTTTTTGTCTACGCATGCGTTTTTTGCATATAATGTGTATCATAGTTAGTACTTATTGCTCAATAAAGGAAAATATGTATTATATTGCTACAGCCAGAAAAGGAGGATAATATCTATATATACAAAACATATGGAGAACAGAAATAGTTGGACTAATTATTTTTAATATTTTTATTTTATACTGTGTGCAACCATTTCTATCATACAATTCTGTGTGAATAGTTTTTCTCCATTATTCCGAGATAATTTCAAAACAAGCCGATCTAAAATATATATATATATCATAGTGATCATATTCAAAAGGTTACTGAAAAAAGGGGGGGGTCTGTATGTGTTGGTTATGTCATCATAATTTCTACAAAAATATCTGGGAAATCTAATGTGTATAATCTGTATCTTTCTTTCACAATATCTACTCTGAGAGGAAGAGATTTCATGATGTATGGGGGTGCATGTCTGCCATCAAGGGAGAAAACATGGGGAGAAGGGGCACACCTAGTCGATCAATGTACAATTGCATGCTAACAACCTGTATATAAAAGGCAATACAAAAGCAGAAAGAAAGAATACCGTATGGACAAAGTCACACAGCTGAGGTAAAATCACAATTCATTTATTAAAAAACCACAAGACACTACAAAAGAAGGGTTAAAAACCATTGTATACAATGCAAAAGTATGCAGTGTGGACTGGATAAGTCACACACAAATCCCCGTCCTAACTCCAAAATACCATGTATGTGATAAACACTACTGCAGATCCTATATCATGCAAACCATGAAAACCATAAACAATATGCAAGACAGCGAAACATAATACTTATCACATTATAGTCATGATAGACCAGGGAACAGAAAGAACCCGACGCGTATCGCCAGACTCTGCTGGCTTCCTCAGGGGTGCCTGGGGTCTATGTACTTAATCAAATTTTATATTGTGCACATAATTAGATAAATTGGAATAAATCACCAGAAATATAATGAAGAGTAGAGAAGCTGTGGTAGGGCCTCCCCCATGGTGACGGATACAGGCAGTGGGCGCTCCAACATGGCGCCCCACCGGGAAGAATGGCAGGGTAAGCCTGCTAGAGCGCATGCGCATAATGGCGCTGTGCCGGAAGCCAAGACAGGGTGCGTTCCAAAGACCGGAACTACACAGCGTCAAAAAAAAAAAAATTTTAAATTAAAATAGTGAGTAGAAAACAATTCAATTATAATTACTATTTTAATAAATTGTTTTTTGTTTTTTCACAGATATTCACAGTGCTTTGTTAGTGTATTGTTCATTGAGTACTCCTCGTTCAGTTGCCGGTTTATATTGCAACTTCTAGATTCAAGCCCCCCCTTCATCTATGAACTGCCATTTTTTGGACTATATGACACGGCTTTCTATGGACATTCCTAGGTCTAAGTACATAGACCCCAGGCACCCCTGAGGAAGCCAGCAGAGTCTGGCGATACGCGTCGGGTTCTTTCTGTTCCCTGGTCCATCATGACTATAATGTGATAAGTATTATGTTTCGCTGTGCAGTCTTGCATAATGTTTATGGTTTACATGGTTTGCATGATATAGGGTCTGCAGTAGCGTTTATTACATACATGGTATTTTGGAGTTAGGACGGGGATTTGTGTGTGACTTATCCAGTCCACACTGCATACTTTTGCATTGTATACAATGGTTTTTAACCCCTCTTTTGTAGTGTCTTGTGGTTTTTCAATAAATAAATTGTGATTTTACCTCAGCTGTGTGACTTTGTCCATACGGTATAATTTCTTTCTGCTTTTGTATTGCCATCAAGGGAGAGTCATAGTGCTGATAAACATAAGTTCATATAAACACGGCACTCGATTTCAGATATTTTTGAAATGCACTTATTTTTATTGTTGCATATTAATGCCACCATTCATTATACATAGTTATTTGGCCGACGTTTCGGTCATATAGACCTTTATCAGGGCCTTAGCAACATGGAAACAGTAGACCAGGTGGCGCCACCCGGTCTACTGTTTCCATGTTGCTAAGGCCCTGATAAAGGTCTATATGACCGAAACGTCGGCCAAATAACTATGTATAATGAATGGTGGCATTAATATGAAACAATAAAAATAAGTGCATTTCAAAAATATCTGAAATCGAGTGCCGTGTTTATATGAACTTATATTGAAGAGGGGACACCCTATTACACTGAGCACCGAAATTACCTTTTAAGAAGGTGTGCTGATCATATATATAATATTAGTGCTGATAAACAGCCAGACAAATGACTCACCATCGGACAGCAGGCATACAACCCATGTGGGACTTTGGATCTTGATTGTGAGTTTCTTTTAAATGCTTTGATAGCGAATGTTTCATATAGCCGTTCTTTATATTTGTCAGATGTTCAGCTATTCTTACTTTTAGTGGCCTTTTTGTCCTGCCAATATACTGCTTTTGGCAGGGACATTGAATTAGATAGATTACGCTCGATGTATTGCAATTCAGGAAACTTTTGATATTCATAGAAAAGGTGTTTTGGGTTGAGATTGCTTTGATAGTTTTTCTGGGGAATTTGGTTGTTTTACACCCTTGACATTTACCGCATCTACAAAACCCCTTTAAACCCATCCAATTATGGATAGAGGGGGAATCTTTTAGTTTCTGTCTGATAGAAGGTGCTACTTGCAATCCTAGATTCGGTGCTCTCGTGTAAATTATTTTAGGTTGTGTTGGTATCAATGCTGCAATTATTTTATCCTGTGTTATGAAATGACAATGTTTTGTTATTATTTGTTTGATTTGTTTGTGTTGCATAGTATAGGGTAGAATTATTCTAAAGTCTTCTTCTTTTTTATTTTGGGAATGCTCAAGTTTTTGCAAGAAAAAAGATTCTCTAGGTAGATCATTTACCTTGGATAATGCTTGATCCAAAATTTGTGTTGGGTATTTTTTCTCTATGAATCTCTCCTTTAATAATAGGGCTTCTTTTTGAAATTGTGAATCTTCGGTACAGTTTCGTTTTATATGACAAAGCTGTCCTAATAATACATTCATTAACCAGTCCAGTAAATGGCAGCTGGAATAGAGTATGTACCTATTTCTAGCTGTTGGTTTTTGAAAGGTTTTGCAAATATATATATTTTCTTTTTTGGTGATATTTAGATCTAGAAATTCTGTTTTCCCAGTGAGCCAAAAATAGATTTGTATAACTGGGGGCAAACCTGGTGCCCATGGCGGTCCCCGTTATCTGGAGGTTATAGTCATTTTCAAAGTAGAAATAGTTGTGTTCTAATATATGTCTGACCCCTTCTGCTATAAACTCCATTTGTTCTTGTTTTAGATTTCCACTTTTTTCTAACTGTGTTCTAAGAGCCCTGATACCTTGGTCATGGTTTATTACAGTATACAAGGATTGTATATCCAATGTTGCCAAAATCCAATCTTGATTTACAGTTAAGTCTTCTAAGATCTTTATAATGTGGTGTCTTTCAAATATGATTCTGTTTTCTTAACTAGGGGTTGTAGACACATGTCAATATATTTAGAGAGATTTGCAGTCAAAGATCCGATGCCAGACACTATGAGGCGTCCCGGAGGGTTTACCAGATCCTTATGCACCTTGGGTAGGCAAAAAAGGACCAAAAGCCTACCTGGTGTTCCCATGATGTAAATAAATTCTTGTTTTTCGTTAGAATACCCAACTGCAAACCCTTATTACTATATTCAATCAATTTCTCTTTGAAAGGAACAGTTGGATCTCCTTTTAATTTCTTATAAGTAGTGACATCCGATAGTTGTCTGAGGGATTCATTGTTGTATTTTGTAGAGTCTATAATTACTATCGCACCCCCCTTATCCACGGGGCGGATAGTTAAATTTTCTTTTTATTGTAATTCTTTTATAGCTAATGTTTTCTTTTTAGATAGGTTGTTCCCATGGAATCTTTTTTCTTTTAATTTTCTTAAATCTGTCTCTACACATTTCTGAAAACTGGACAACTCTGGTCCCATCTCATTTCTGGGGAATCTCTTTGATTTATTTTTCAAATTTGTGTGTGAAAATTCATCCATTATTTGGATGTGTGAGCTTACCGGGTTCTTTAATAAGTATTTCTTTAAACAAACGTTTTTTATAAATTTTTGGATACCAATATAAGTATTGAATTTATTGAGTTTCGTGGATGGAGCGAATTTAAGTCCATTATTAAATAGGGACATTTGTAAATTAATAATATTCTTCTATTCTACATCTAATATTCCCTTCTGTGATCCCTGTGTCTTCTTTCTTCCTCTCCGTGTTTTCTTAATCCTCTTTGTTGCTCTTGATATTGTTGTTTGTGTATCGGTGTTGTGATTTGTTGTTCCCTGTATCTTAGTGTTCGTGGATATCTCTGTTAATACTGATCCTCTCCTTGTCTTATTTGTGCACTGTTGTGTCTTAAATTGTATGGGTCCTGGTGATTGTGATCGTCTGTGTCTTATTCGTGGTGAGTGGTGCGGGGGGGTTCGATCTAAAAAAGATTGCTCTGTGAGATTATCATATCGATTTTTCATTGGTATATTATATCTCGGTTTTTCTCCAGGAATCGTGTCTGTGGGGTTTCTATATACTGATCTTGTCTCAGTTAATTTATGTGTTTCCTGTGTTTGAGGTTTTACCGGATTTTTAAGTTTTTTACTTTTTTTGTAAATAATATCCTGTTCTGTCTTATCTAGACTTTTGCATATTTTTTCTTGCCAACTGTTGCATATTAAATCTTTCACTAGGTGTTCCATATAGGTTTATTTTTTCAGATATTTTAACTCGCGATTTTAACTCAGCCTTAAAATCAAAAGTACAGCTTTTCTGCGTCTCATACCACTCCAAGAAATCCTTTTTGTCACTAAGCATCATATATTCAACACCATAATACTCAATATATGGTAAGAGCCCCACATAGTTTTGATTTTTCATGGTGTTGAAGAAATGGGGAAAATGACCCCTTGAACCTGAGAACCCTAATGCTTCTGGTAACCGGCTTAATCTCATCGGCAGGAAGTTAAGGGAATCTATAAACCTTAATTTCAAGTCAGGCAGCGTCACACACAAGAGTCGCGCACCTTGAGTAATCGTTTTTATGTGCAGCTTTTCATTAATCAGCTCCTTAACAATAAAGTACCCTACCGACATTATGAGCTATCAAAGTATACCCTGCAAATTTACCACTGGTAAAGAAGCTAACAAACTCCTGTGTACAGGTTTTGCCCTCAAACTCCCAGGAATTAGCGCCGTACAACGTCGTGGCATATATGTAATTGGGTACATGCGTCCCCGTCTCCTGCACGCATTTAAAATCATAGAAAACATATAGATCCGTCTCTTTCTTTACTTTGTAAGGTTGCATATAGCAAAGATGATCATCGAATTTATACATGAGGGCACCACAAACGCAACACAAACCATTACACATGTGCTTTTCCTCTCTATTGTACACAAAACGACAACAACGATCACAAAACATTTTACGCCTACAATACTCAATCTCATCTCTAGCCAGCAGGTTGTGAAGATCTAAACAAGCGTTCGAATGACAAAACGCACGACAAGTGCTGCATCGCGGCTGTTGGTCAACACTCTCAACACAATCGTCTCTTTGACAAGCCCTGCAGAAATATTGACATGAGTGGTTGTCTTTGTGGTGATACACTGAACGGAAGCCTTAATTCTTATCCGACGCCTTATCCAAGATGTCTTCAAGGACAGAGCCGAACAATTTATTCTCTTCGCACGGAATTGAGCATAGGCAGCCCTTAGAGCTGGCATCCTCCGACCAAGATCTGAGCCATATAGCCCTTCTGGTAAAATTTGGTAGGGCCGAAGATCAAGCCAAAAGTTTTACTAGATCCGCAGAAGCATCTGACAGGAAATTACACGCACTTTTCAGAATAGGGATAGACGCCAGGATTTCTTCTCTTGGTGTTCCAGCTGCCAGGTCTTCTTCTAGCTGTGAAAACCAAATTGACAATGAACTTGAGGTGCAAGTTGCCGCTATACTAGGTCTGAGCATGGCCGTATTGGTCTGCCAAGCACGTCTCAACAGACCCTCGCACTTCTTATCCATAGGGTCTTTTAACAGCCCCATGTCCTCAAAGGGGAGGGAGGTCTTCTTAGATATGCTTGCGACAGGGGCATCTGTTTTTGGTGTCTTATCCCAAAACTTAGAATCTTCTTCTGCGAATGGATACTTCCTTTTAAATGAAGTGGGAATTTTTTTTCTCCGGATATTTCCGCTCTCTATTAATTAACATTTTTATGTTGTTATGCACAGGAAAGACCTTCCTTTTCTTTTCTCCCAGCCCCCGGACCATCCTGTCCTGAATGGACTGAGCCTCCTTAACCTCTTCTATTTTCATTGTGGCCCTAATGGCTTTTAGCAATTTTTCTGTATCTACTGGGCCACAAAGGGGTCTCCTTGACTCGTCCTCTGAGGACTCAGAGTCCTTAAAAGAGAATATCTCCTCTTCATCTGATTCAGGATCAAACTGTAGGTCTGAGGTTTGAGACCTTTGCGATGTGGAGAGCTGAGGAGAACATGGCATGATTCCTTAATCATGGTCCGGATCGACTCAAGGAAAGAGGGAAATTCTTCAGAGACCACTTTGTCCGTGCATTTCGGACAAAGCGCTTTTTTAGTTTTTGCAGGAAGGGACTTTCTACAGATTGCACACTTTTTTCTGGACATAAAGTCCTCTGCTTTTTTGGTGCTGGTATCCCTGCCCTGTAAGGTAATAGGATGCTTTTAGGGCACTTATAGGGGGACCTGTGTCTTTAAATACCAGCACCACACCAGTGAAAATTTTTGTATAAAGGCCTGTGCTCCTCCACCCTTAACAGCTAAAAAAATGTGCAGGCATAAGCAATATAGGAGGAGGCTTACCGGACTCTGGGCAGCAGGATCCACCGGTTTGTGCTCTGGAACATCCAAAGGAGCAGACATGTCAACATTCGGCACGTGCAGAAGGACACCGCACTCCCCGACATGCTGCCTCTCATATGTGCCAGGCCTCTGACATCACCTGCTACCGGAAGTGACGCCAAGGTCTGGCAAGCGCCATATCCGGCCTGCGCATATGCACGCGAGATCCCTTGTTCCAGCGATGGCCACAGCGGGGAACGGAAGTCCGGGGCAGCCTTTAGAGAAGGGCTTATGCCTAAGGGATGGGCAGAAACAACCCAGCATCCCCGTCCCCTGCATGGCCCTCCCATAAAGGGGCAAGAAGAATAGGCCGTATGGTGTGTTCTACCCCTGACGCAGCAGGAGCGGCTTCCACGCGATCCCTGAGGACAGGAAACAACAACTGAAGCAGGTAAAGGGAGGGGGCATTTTGAATCATGCTTCTACATTGTTTCCTGTCCCTGCGAGGTGGGGATGCCCTCCTGGTATGCCGTTGTGGAGGCACTGGGAAAAAAAAGGGAATTTTTCCTCCACTGAGCTACCACCAAGTTCAACAGATTTCCTCCCTAATCTCTCTCTGAGAGCACCAGCAGCAGCCTGTCCCTACACTAAGAGCAGCAGAGTGACGTGCGGCGCTACGTGACGCCAGCTTAAATAGAGGCTGGGTCACATGCTGCACTTAGCCAATCACAGCCATGCCAATAGTAGGCATGGCTATGATGGCTTCTTAGGGAAAAGTAGTGAAACGCTTGTTGATTGGCTGCCCTGCAGCATTTCAAAAAGCGGGAAGAAATCACCGAACAACGAACCCGAACCAGAACTTTTACGGAAATGTTCGGGTTTGGGTGCGAAAAAACGTGATGTTCGGTATGAACCCGAACTTTTCAGTTTGGGTTCGCTCAACCATAGTCAGCAGCATAATAATAAATAATAATAATAAAGACTTTAGATCTATCAGTAGGAAACTGAGTTGAATGCGCTTCAAAGTATAGCCTACATTGATTAAGGAACCCCCGTAACTTGTCGCGGTCTCTGCCAAATCTGAATAATCGTGACTTAGGGGTCATTGCAGGGACTATAGCGGGTGGTACAGAAACTTGATTCTCCAAGTGGACTATCCGGTCGGATAATGTCTGCACTGTACCACGTAGCTCGTAAATCATTTGTCCATAAATTTGGATGTTGTGGGAAGTCTGTCTTTCAAAGGCGTCATATTTATTTTTTAAGTCTGCATCTCAGTATGCATCTTAGCCATAGCAGTCTTCAGTTGCTTAATAAGAACCTCTGAACTTCAAGTCCCAGCGGACTCCATTTTTGGCTTGAGTATTCTGTCACGATACTAGTGAAATACTGCTGGAATCCAATGGCAGGGACAAGGCCTGTACACAGGAAGCACCAGAGTCTTGAACAGGAGGTTGCAGGACTGAAAGATGAAGCAGAGCAAGGCAGGTGGAGCTATTACCAGTAGCAACGGTGCAGGACCGAAGGATGCAGTAGAGCCAAGGTCAGACGAGCAATGGGTCATGGCAGGCGGCACAGAAACATAGTCAGGCAATCCAGGTCGGCAACAGGAGGTAGCAGGATGTCACAGAGTAGCAGGGTAAACTGCAAGGAGGAGGAACAAACCAGAGAGCTAGATCTAAGCAATGCACAAACAGAAGCTAAAACACAATACTCAAGCAATTAGTAAAAGGCTTGAGAGGTTTAAATGTGAAACAGGAAGTAAGATGGCACCCAGCTGAGACACAATCCACCATCTTATCTGAGGGAGAACTTGAGGGCAAGACAATCTTAACTAAAGAGACATAGCAGGATGATTCCTGACCTGGGGTGTCCACCTTGTTTAACACATAAGCAATTCTATTAGGCATTGATTCTCAAAATTGGTTAAATAACCTGTATCCTTCAACTGTTATTGGAGTGTCCACATTGACAATAGTTAACTTATTTTACATACAGTTAGTGTTTACTGTACAGTATGTCCAACAGACAGTTGCCAGGGCCCTCCAAAGGAAAGGGCAGAGGCAAAAATGTTGCTGTAGCTTGCAGAAGTAGCAGCAAAAGAAGGGGTGGGAGGTTAGCGAAGTTGACGAGGTGGAATTAGATTGGAATTTCAGGAAATTCAATTTGTTATGAAGCCAAATTTCCTCATGGTTTGTGGTAAAGAATCAGATTGTTTGTAAATTAGCTGCTGAACGTTTTACAAAGAGGACATAAAAAGCCCGGGAATGAGGGATCATCCATAATGCTGTGCAGCCAGCCAATCAGCAGATAGCCAGTTCCTTTGATGTCAAAGTCCTATAAAAAGCCATATCCTGCCCAATCTCCGCCATTTTTCAGTGAACTTAGTGCAGGGAGAGACATTACAGGCACTAGGGACAGTGATTAGGAAATACTTTATTTAGTAAATCTTACTTTTGAGCAGTTCAGGGACAGCTTAGAGAGAGGAATATAATAAGGAGGATTTATCCACACTATAAGGAGAGTTTGGTGGCCAATTGAACAGTGTAGAGAAACTATTCTATTACACCTTGCTGCACTAATTGCAGTTAAAAAGTGTTCTAAATAATACTACTGATTTTAGATTGTTCACAATCTATTATACATAAGTAATTCCATTAATCCTTGATTCTGTTATTGGGGTGAAATTGCGTTCTGATACTACTGATTTTCGGGTGTTCACGTTCTTTTATACATAAGTAAATTCGTTAATCATTGATTGCCTAATAGGGATCAAATTGCGGCCTGATACTACAGGTTTTGGGTTGTTCGCCTTCTTTTATATATAGTAACCAACAAACAAAGAATGCCGAGATTATAAGCCGCACATCTAAAAATGTATAAATTTATTTATGCGAACAGACACAAAAAAAACACACTATTAAAAACGTTGTATACAATGTATGCAATCCACATAACCCTGTCCAATTACCATGCAAAAAGTATGGACATAATCCCACGATAAGACATTCTTATCAGAAACATGAAAAAATGTAGTAATCCATCAAGACAGAATATAATCAGATACTTATCATAAATGTATGGGGATGCGCATGGTGGACAAGGGAAGAAAAAGCCCGACGCGTATCGCCAGACTCTGCTGGCTTCCTCAGGGGTGCCTATTCACAATTGTACATGTAGTCTTAAATAACCTCACTAATCAAATCAATAATCATGGATAATAATAATCACCCATAGTCAAGGTTGGCGCAGTGAGGATGCCGATCCCTGGTGCAGGTGCAGCGGACACAGAACTCGCGCGCCGAAGAAGTCGGCGGGCGGAAGTGCCCATTGCGCATGCGCGAATGCGTCAGGACAAGAGGTCAGACGCGCGCTGCGTTCCAAAGAGCGGAAGCGACATCGCGTCATGGCGTCATGCCGCAGCGCAGGCGCACAGTACCTTGGCACAAAACAAAAAATAATAAAAAATAATATTTCAATCAAAAAACACCAAATTGTGAAGAATATAAAAATGCGAATATGAATAACATACATATTCTAATGTAAAGTGTTAATATTCCGTGCAGAAAAATAATAAAACAATGATCATAAACCATCAAGATTATTACTAAAATACGTGAACATAATGTCAATAATCCATAGATAAATATACTTGCGCAAAAATATTACAATAAGTACATACTCGCAATAAAAATTCATAGACCATTAAAACCATCACCAACCAATCTAACCATTATAGAAGAGTCAATCAGATAACATGATTCCCATAATTCATAAATATAATATCCCATCACTCAGTATCTAAAAAAGGTATAGTTATATCATTTATCTCGGCGAAAATTACAATGTATCCCCATGTGGGGAACATAATCATGATGCATGGATAATGTGCCAAAAAGTATATTTAATTACTATATCAAACTATTATCAGTACTGT
The DNA here is from genome assembly GCA_033119425.1 of Bufotes viridis. Taxonomy (NCBI): domain Eukaryota; kingdom Metazoa; phylum Chordata; class Amphibia; order Anura; family Bufonidae; genus Bufotes; species Bufotes viridis. Next base: position 54,649,765 of record CM065595.1, read on the forward strand.
CCCTACAAATCCCTGTATGTAGTTCATCCATTATTCGCTGCGCAAAGGGAAGCAATAATACTGACAGAATCATTAATAAATACCACCTGAAAATCTATCAAACAAACGTGACCAAAAATCCAAAAAAAAAAAAAAAAAAAGGGGAGGCCAAGGTTAGTCCTGCACCAGGGATCGGCAGTGGGGAGTGTTAAAACCAATATTCAGAAGGGCCAAATTAGAGAACACAGGGCCCTCTAAAAAAGCATAACAGATCACATCAAAGAAAGTCCAATGTTTTAAAGTTCAGATACTGGGGCAGGTCCTGAAATGCGGGTCCTAAATAGACGCCCAATTACTTATTGCCAGGACAAATCACATATTCAAAGTCGGATGAGACCATAAGATGAAACTCTTGAATAATGAAGTTCCAGAACCGATCCAGGAGGAATCCACCAAAAGTGGAATGCCATTCAATTGTCCCCAAGTGCATAAAGTGATCTAAATAATTTAAGTGACCTGCTGAAAAAGAAGAAAAACCAATTAATTAAGTATAAAAACCATTGAATAAAAGCTCCTCATTTAGACCGTGTGGAGCCAAACAGTTTAAATCAAAAATCCAACGTGATTCAGCTCTCAATAAACTCTGTGTCATATATGTGCCTCTGATATTATGCTGGAATCTCTCTAAACCTACCACCCTCAAATCCTTATACTTACCCCCGTGAAAGTCCAAAAAGTGTGATGCCACCAATGTGAGAGGTTTATCCTTTTTCCTCCTATCACGTTCCGCCAAAGAAATATTCGACACATGCTGTTGGAAGCGTTTGCGTAGCTCTTGTGTAGTCTGCCCCACATAAACTTGTGGACAAGGGCAGATGATAGCATATACAATGTTTCTCGAGTGACAGTTTACATATTGTTTCAGCTGTATGCGTTTTTGATCATGTACAAAATTGTCACCACCCAACATATGTGGGCAAACACTGCACTGTCCACATGCATAAGTGCCTTTCAATCTGATGCCTCTATCCAAACTTTGAGTGGGGCGTTGAAAATTACTGTTTTATTACCAATTTATCCTTTAATGAAGGTGCCTTCCGTGCGATGATCTTTGGTCTAGCATCTATATAACATGAGATCTTTTTGTCCGAGGTAAGTAAAAACCAATGATTCTCCAGAATTTTGTAAAGGGCAGACCACTGGTTGTTATACCGTGTGATCACATGTATTTTACCATCTCTCACCTTCTGTTTCGGAATAAAGAGCTGAGAACGTTCTGTATTTTTAGCTCCCTGGAAGGCACAGGAAATAATTTTCTTCGGGTAACCCCTATTACGGAATCTGGCTGTTAGATCTGCTGCCGCTGTTCTGAAATCTGTTGAATTAGTGCAATTTCGACGCAGTCTAAAAAACTGCCCTTTTGGTATCCCATTCTTGACATGTTGCGGATGGAAACTCCGGTAATGGAGCAAGCTGTTGGTAGCCGTACTTTTTCGAAATAGGGAGGTATTTACTTGTTGTCCCTCTCTTGTTAATTTCAAATCTAGAAACTCCACAGTTTCTTTTGAGATGTTATAGGTCAAATGAATATTGTAATCATTCACATTGAAGGAATTGATGAACTGTTGACAAAGATCTTCTGGACCCTGCCAAAAGAACACAATGTCATCAATATAACGGAACCAGCCCACCACATACTGGTGGAATAGGGCGGATGGGTACACGCGTGTTTCCTCCCACCAACCTAAAAATAGGTTTGCATAGGAGGGCGCACAACGGGCACCCATCGCCGTTCCAGATACCTGCCTGTAAAACACGCGATCAAAAACAAAATAGTTGTGACACAAAATAAATTCCAACAGGCTTACCAGAAAATTGTGGTGGTCTGGTTCCCCACACTCTGCTTTATCCAAAAAATATGTGCAGGCAGCAACACCATCCTTGTGTGCTATGTTGGCGTAAAGCGATTCAACGTCGCAGGTTACAAACAATGTGTCAGGTGTAATCGTAATCAATTCCAACATCTCGATCAAATGGAGAGAATCCCGCACGTAGGACTTGAGGCCTAAAACAATGGGTTGAAGAAAGAAATCAATATAAGTGCAGGCTTGCTCGCAAAGTCCACCAATACCAGCTACGATAGGTCGTCCGGGTGGGTTCCTGAGATCTTTATGGACCTTGGGGAGCATGTAGAACGTCGGGACAATAGGTTCACTGACCTCTAAGAATTGAAATTCTTTCTTGGTGATGACATGCATATCCCGGGCCGCAATCAATAGTCGATCCAATTTTTTCTTAAACACCATGGTGGGATCTGATGGTAAAGGTGTATAGAAGATACAGTTACTGAGTTGTCTTTCTGCCTCTTGTACATACAGATTCAAATCCCACAATACCACATTTCCACCTTTGTCTGCCTCCTTTATGATAAATGTGGGATTGGTTTGTAGTTTCCTTATTGTTGAAAATTCCGCTTTATCCAGATTCCTCCCATGGACATGGTCAGGATTCAATTTACGTATTTCGAGGACAACAGCCTGAAAAAATAGCTGTATGTTAGGAAAAAGGTTAAGAGTGGGAGTCAGGGAGGACGGTTTATATAAAGTAAAACACCTTCTACCTGTATCCGTATTGTTCTCCTGTAAAAGATCCATTAGGTCCATGAAGGCACCACGTTCATCCTCAGCCAAGTTCTGTAGCATAGATGGTTGGTCATACAGCAACTTAAAACACAACTGTCTACAAAATAGATAGGTATCTTTTATGAACTCAAATTTATCAAGAAAACACATAGGAGAGAAAGTGAGACCCTTCTCTAATACTGACTTTTATATATAAGTAAACCCGTTAATTCCTGATTATGTACTTGGGGTAAAATTGCGGCCTGATACTACAGATTTTAGGGTGTTCATGTTCTGTTATACATAATTCAATCCGTTAATACTTAATTGTGTAATTGGGGTGAAATTGCGGGGGGGGGGGGGGGTTCACGTTCTCTTTTATATAAGTAAATCTGTCAATACTTAATTATGTAATTGTGGTGAAACTGCAGCCTGATACTACAGATTTTGGGGTGTTAACATTCTTTTATACATAAGTAAGTCCATTTATCCTTGTTTCTGGGGTGAAATTGTGGCCTGACACTACTGCTATTTTACACCTACAGTTACTGTTATAGTACAGTATGTCCAACTGATAGGTTCAGCGGTCTTCTAAGGGAACAGGCAGTGCCAAAATGTTTCTGGAGCTGGCAGGAGTAGCAGCAGAAGAAGAGGGGGGGGGGGTACCAGCGGTCGCAACGACAGGCCAGAGCTGCCAGTGTCATCCAGCAGTCATGTTATGACCAGCAACCCAGCTGTCCTTGAATAGTTGACTCAGTCTTCAACATATCTAAACTGACTTCAGACATCCCCAAGTAGCAGTTTTTGGTTTCCTCTGACACCACTCTTAGTTGGCATGGCCCAGGAACAAGCTCTGTGCCCCCATCTGTCCTGAACCTGCCTCTTTCAATTTTCTGTTCCTTCTGCTCAGGAAGTTTTGCATGCCTTCGGCTCTGCTCCACTGTTCAGAGAGGACAAGCTTATTAAGGACAGTCAGTAGCTACTACCCAGCCAAGATGTGGAGGAGAGATCCACTGCTTCCTCTGGTTGTAGGGTAAGTAGCGACAATAAGAGTCGCGTGGGAGCAGGTGTTGCAAGCGGTCAGGTACCAGTTTCTGCGACTGGTAAAGGTGACATCAGTGACATGCGGACAGTAATGGATGATGATGTAGCCAATCACATGTAGGAGCCGAGTGAAGAGGGGACTTTATCACTATCATAAGGTAATGAGGGTAGCAGTTTGCGCATGAGGCAGCGGCAGCAGGGTGCTAGTGTGCCCTTGAGTCAGCAGGTTATACATGCCCTGTGTAAACCATCTGCTACTCAGGAGCCTACCTGTCCGTAAACAACTAGCTGTGCACAGGTTAATAGAGGCAGCGGCAGCAGACAGTCAGCAGTGGTGAGGGGAAAATGCCATATTTGCCGGTATGGGAATTTTTCATCAAGTCGCCAGAGGATGTCATTGTGGCAGTTTGTGGACTATGTGGGCAGAAGGTGAAGCATGGCCAGGATGGCAATGTTGGCACAACAGCCCTGCATCAAGACATGCAGCATCACCATAAAGTGGACTGGGAAAACCATGGCGCTAATGTAGCCTGACGCAGCAACCGCTGGATCTCCCAGTGGCCCGCACCCCTTTTCCAGCAGTCAGCTATCACCGAGGCAATTGTAAAATGGCAACAGTATGCGTGCACTCATCCAACGGCGCAGATACTGAACGCACTCCTGGCCAAGTTGCTGGTACTACAGTCCCTCTCATTCCATGTGGCTCACTACATCAGGGCATGGTGGGAATTGTAGTTTTATAAAATCTGGAGGGCTGCAGTTTTAGGATGCCTGTTTTAGTGTCTCCAAAGTCTGAGAGCCATACATATTGGGCATCGGCGCGTCCGTAAAAATCTGTTCTATAAAAATAACCTTTTACCCAACCCCTCGTATGGACAGCGTTAAAAAAAAAAAAAGGTGTAAAAAAAAAAACTTTTTTGTCACCTAACATCACAAAAAGTGTAATAGCTAGCGATCAAAAAGTCATATGCACCTCTAAATAGAGCCAATAAAACCGCCATCTCATCCCGCCATCTCATCTGTCGCCCAACCAAAAAAAAACTGTAGCTCCCAGGCTATGGAGATAGTAAAATTATTTAATTTTTGTTCCTAAAATGATAATATAGTATAAAATCTAAACAAATTATATAAAGTAGACATATTAGGTATCGCCACATCCGTAACAATCTGCCCTCTAAAAATAACATTTGACCCAACCCCTCAGGTGAACAGCGTTAAAAAAAAATAATTTAAACGGTCCATTTTTTCCAGTAATAAAGCAAGGGTTAACAGCCAAACAAAACCAAACATTTATTGCCCTGATTCTGTAGTTTTCAAAAACGCCACGTCATAAATGGCTGTATAGCCACACGGCAGGGCATAGAACGAAGGGAACGCCATATGGTTTCTGGAAGGCAGATTTTGATGGACTGGTTTATTTAAACCATGTCCCATTAGAAGCCAGCCTGATGTAGCCTAGACTAGAAACTCCAAAAAAGTGACCCCATCTAAGAAGCTACACCCCTCAAGGTATTCAAAAATTACTTTACAAAATTTGTTTACCCTTTAGGTGTTCCACAAAACTTAATGACGAATGTAGAAACAATTTTAAAATTTAAATTTTTTGTTACTTTTCCTCAAAAAAGTGTAATATAGAGCAACCAAAAACCATATTTACGCAAAAATAGTCCAAAAAAACAACAACCTTATCCCGTGGTTTCCAAGATGGGGTCACTTTTATGGAGTTTCTACTCTAGGGGTGCATCAGGGGGCTTGAAAGGGTACATTGTGTAAATAAACCAGTCCAGCAAAATCTGCCTTCCAAAAAACATATGGCGTTCCCCTTCTTCTATGTCCTGCCATTTAGCCAAATAATAGTTTAGGACCACATATGGAGTGTTTCTGCAAACTACAGAATCAGGGCAACCAATATTGAGTTTTGCTTGGCAGTTAACCCATTTTTCCAGTAATAAAGTAAGGGTTAAAATGGAAAATTTTCACAAAAAATTGAAATTCCAAAATTGTTTCTGCATCTGCCATCAACTCTTGTGGAACACCTAAAGAGTTAACAAAGTTTGTAAACCCAGTTTTGAATACCTTGAGGGGTGTACTTTCTTAGATGCTGTCACTTTTTTGGAATTTCTATTCTAGGGTGCATCAGTGGGGCTTGAAATGGGACATGGTGTAAAAAAAACAGTCCTGAAAAATCTGCCTTCCAAAACCCATATGGCGTTCTCCTCCTTCTGCGCCCTGTCGTTTGGCTAAACAGTAGTTTAGGACCACATATGGGGTGTTTCTACAATCTACAGAACCAGGGCAACCCATTTTGAGTTTTGTTTGACAGTTAACCCTTTCTTTGTTCCTGAAAAAAATGGATTATAATGAAAAATGTTCCCAAAAATCGAAATTCTGAAATTTTATCTAGATTTTCTATTAACTCTTATGGAACACCTAAAGGGTTAACAGCGTTTATAAATCCAGTTTTGAATACCTTGAGGGTGTAGTTTCTAAAATGGGGTCATTTTTGGGTGGCTTCTATTATGTAATCCTCACAAAGTGACTTCAGATCTGGACCGCTCCATAAAAAATGGGATTTGGGAAATTTCTGAAAAATTTCAAAATTTGCTTCTAAACTTCTAAGCTATGTAACATCCCTAAAAAATAAAATGGCATTCCCAAAGTGATCAAAACATGAAGTAGACATATGGGGAATGTAAAGTCATCACAATTTTTGGGGGTATTACTATGTATTATAGAAGTAGAGAAACTTAAACTTTAAAATTTGCTAAATTTTCCAAATTTTTGGTAAATTGGGTATTTTTTTATGCAAAGATTTTAGCAGTGTCATGAAGTACAATATGTGACGAAAAAACATTCTCAGAATGGCCTGGGTAAGTAAAAGCATGTTAAAGTTATCACCACATAAAGTGACAGTGTTCAGATTTTGAATAAATGGCCTGATCCTTAAGGTGAAATAGGGCCGTGTCCTTAAGGGGTTAAATTCAAGGGTTCACATACTTTTTCCACCTGCACTGTGAATGTTTACATGGTGTGTTCAATAAAAACATGGTAACATTTAATTCTTTGTGTGTTATTAGTTTAAGCAGACTGTGATTGTCTATTGTTGTGACTTAGATGAAGATCAGATCACATTTTATGACCAATTTGTGAAATCCATATAATTCGAAAGGGTTCACATACTTTTTCTTGCAACTGTATATTCAACAGTAAGCTTTATTTATCCAACCTGTCGAACATACAGACTTTTCAGCCCACAATGAAAACCATCAAAGCAAACTAATAACCCTATATAAATAGTATCAATAATATCATATACAACGTATGTAAAAATATATCAGTGTTTATTAGAACAAAAAAAACAACAGGTGACAAGTGAGAAAAAAGAGGGGGCTAGATGTTGAAACCCCTCAATACTGCTGCAGATAGGAAGCAAGCCAGATGGATAGGCCAGACCAAAAATAATAATAATAATCACTGACACCAATAACCCTATCAAACAAAGGTATTACAGTTTTGTGCACGGTAACAAGGTACTACTAAGCCTACTTAATTGCACATGTAAAATATTTTAGACACTAATGTGCCCTATAAGGACCACTCTAAATAGTTAGTTCATGAGGGGTACAATATTGCCTACAGAGAATATGCATGAGGCAGGAAACTTGCCAATTGAGAAAAACTGTGCAAAATCTGTATTAGTGATTATGTTGCCACTACTGGAATGAGGGATCTACAGTACCCTGAAAGGTTATCAAAATTAGGGTTATTCACTTTAGAAAAAAGACGACTGAGGGGAGATCTAATAACTATGTATAAATATATCAGGGGTCAGTACAGAGATCTCTCCCATCATCTATTTATCCCCAGGACTGTGACTGTGACAAGGGGACATCCTCTGCGTCTGGAGGAAAGAAGGTTTGTACACAAACATAGAAAAGGATTCTTCACTGTAAGAGCAGTGAGACTATGGAACTCTCTGCCTGAGGAGGTGGTGATGGTGAGTACAATAAAGGAATTCAAGAGGGGACTGGATTTATTTCTGGAGTGTAATAATATTACAGGCTACAGCTACTAGAGAGGGGTCGTTGATCCAGGGAGTTATTCTGATTGCCTGATTGGAGTCGGGAAGGAATTTTTTTTTCCCCTTAAGTGAGGAAAATTGGCTTCTGCCTCACAGGGGTTTTTTGCCTTCCTCTGGATCAACTTGTAGGAAACAGGCCGAACTGGATGGACAAATGTCTTTTTTCGGTCTTATATACTATGTTACTATGTTACTCTAGCAACAAACTAATTGTTTACTTAAAGGGGTTATCCAATACTATAAAAATGTCCCCCATTTCCCAGGCCTCAGAGCCCCCCCCCCCCCCGTCACCGCCTGCCATTGGTTGCTCCCTCCCGACACCGGATGTCTATTATGACAAAATGCAATGAGTAATTGGCTCACAAAATGTTTGTATGTGGGTCTTAAAGAGGATCTTTTATCGGGGCAAAAAATGTGAACTAAGTATGCTGACATGTAAAGCGGTGCCCAGGGATCTCCCTGCACTTACTATTATCCCTGGGCGCCGCTCCGTTTGCCCGGTATAGGCTCCGGTATCTTCTGTGACTTTGTCATACTAGGCGTATCCCAGGCTGTAGCACTGGCTAATTGCTGCGCTCAGCACACAGCCTGGGAGAAAAAAACCTCCCAGGCTGTGAGCTGTGCGCTGTGATTGGCCAGCGCTCCAGCCTGGGATATGCCTAGTATAACCAAGTGATACTAGGCTCCGCCTAGTATGACCAAGTCACAGAAGATACCAGAGCCTATACCGGGCAAACGGCGCGGCGCCCAGGGATAATAGTAAGTGCAGGGAGATCCCTTGATGCCACTCTACATGTCAGCATACTTAGTTCACATTTTTTGTCCCGATGAAAGGTCCTCTTTAAAGACATTTTTGAGAAACTGATCATTTTCACTCATTGTTGATGTCAGTTGACCATCACTAGGTGGAGCCCTCATATTATTTTATTCGCTCTCATGTATTCTTTAGTTAGGATATCTGAGGTCTCCTTATACAGCTTCTTCCCATACTCATGCTAGTTATTTTCGATTGCATAACTTGGGTATAAATGCAGGTATATACTAGAAAAGAAGAATAGGTAAACCCTTTATTTAGGCCTGTAGGGCTTAGGCCAGAGGTGGGCAAACTTTTTGACTCGTGGGCCGCAATAGGTTCATATATTGGACCCGGGGGCCGGACCAAGAGTAGATGGGTGGGGCGTTAGTGTGAATTAATATAAATTAAAATTAAATTTCGTAACGACGCACTTATGGGGGATCTGTGGATGACACTGTCATGGGGGATCTGTCGAGGACACATATATAGCGTCTTATGCTATATATGTGTCATCCACAGATCCTGCATCAGTGCCATCCACCGATCCTGCATAAGTGCCATCCACAGATCCTGCAAAAGTGCCATCCACAGATCCTGCAAAAGTGCCATCCACAGATCCTGCAAAAGTGCCATCCACAGATCCTGCAAAAGTGCCATGCACAGATTCTGCAAAAGTGCCATCCACAGATCCTGCATAAGTGGCATCCAAATATATTGCCCATAAGTGCCATCCACAGATATTGCCCATAAGTGCCATCCACAGATCCCCCATCCCCCAAGACTCTGCTTAAATAATAACCCTATGGTAAAACCTTTATTTCTTCGGGGTCGGTTAGAGCCCATCCGCGCCAATACTTCAGATCCCAGCGCCGCCTTCTTCACTTGCGGCTGACGTATTCTCGCACATGCGCACTGGATACATTAGTCCGCACGGGCCCAGACTGCTATAACCAGTGCGCCTCGCGAGATTACGGCACTTCCTTGAAATTACCCCACAGCAAGTGAAGTGAATAAATTAGCTCCACATCTCAGTTGCGGTTTGGCGGGCCGGATTAAAAGGTCCGCTGGGCCGTATACGGCCCGCGGGCCGTAGTTTGCCCATCACTGGCTTAGGCTGTTTAGTCGGAATATCCATCTTGTTTCTTCCTGCTACATTTTTTATCAAGTTCTCCTTGTCTGTGACCTGCCTTAAGTTTACAGATGCCTCAGATTTGAGATTCTTTGGATTTCCCTTATGCTGCTGATGGATTTATCTTGCAATGGTTGTATCCGCCTGAGTATTTATGGTGCAAATATGTTTTGAAATTCGTCACAGTTCTTGTACTGTTTTGCCCACGTAAATTTTTGTGAAGCTGCCTTTGGCTATCTATACAACTCCTGTAAGTTTGGCAATAGATATATTGCCTTATGGTGTATTTTTTCCATCATTGGGTTCTCAAATTGTTGTAGGAGTACCATCTGATTGCAGAAGATGCATTCACCACAGAGGTATGAACCTTTTATTGTCAACCAGGTACTTCTGTTTTCCTTTTTTAACTGTTAATATACCAGTTTCTTTTAGCTTTTTCCCTCTTCTATATTTGATGTGTTTTTGTAATTACGTCTGAATTGTCGTTAAAGACATAGGTGCCAATGCATCTTATTATTTTCGAATTCGGTTTTTCTTCTTTCTCTTTTAGAAGCATTATTCTCTCCGTACCTTTGGCTTGTATATATGCCTGATGTAGGGTTTTCTTTGGGTTTTCACTTGCTAGGAACCTGCAATATAAAAGTTAGAGCTGTTACATCTTGCTCTCAGATATTGCCCCATTGGGGTACCTTTTTAGTGCAGGTGGATGATAACTGTCTCAGTGAAGGAAATTATTTGTGGATGTGGTTTTTCTATACACTTCTGTCTGTACACTGCCATCAGGCTCAGAGCTGGACAAGAAAGTAGATGCTACTGTATTTTCTGGATTTCCGCTGTAAACTTCAGGACATAAGAATCCTGGTTGCATGCTGTGACAAAGTAAAAAAAAAATAGTGTCTCTAGAACTAATGGAACTTGTGTCTAACGGAACTTCTGATGCAGATGTGAATAGTCTAAGCTACTTGCCAATTATTATTTCTTAAATCCAGGTGACTACATATTCGACTACAGTTTTCTATCTTTGACAAATGCTTTAGGCTAGTTTCACAGCCTGCCAGATCTCAATGCATTCTGGTGTTGCCAGAAGTGTTTTTCTTCTGGCCGATTCTCGACATATTTGCTGTGTTGCAGCTGGATCTCCGCCGGTCCCCATTATAGTGAATTGGGTGACATGGCAATGCGGTTCCTATCTCAAAACATAAATGTTAAACAGGCCTTAGGACAAGTAAAGGGCTTGATTTCAACATTATGAAGCTTAAAGTGGTTGCTACAAAACAAAAATACTTCACTTATTCATGACCACTCCTACCCCTCTGATGTAAAGTTCACCTGCTGATCTTTGCTTCCTGGCATCTTAAAAGACAAGCAATACCCGCTCAGCCAACTGCTTGACACAGTGGGGGACGAGGTAGAGCTAGTGACTGGCTAAGCAGATATTCTGTGTCAAAAGATAACAGGAAGAGGAGACCGGAAACCAAACAGTAGAGGGATGGGAGTGGTGGGAATCTGTGGAGATGAGTACTGCTTTGTTTATTTTAACCCTCTTTGAGCTTTCAGTAAATATGCATTTATATCCCCAGTAAAAATTACAAGCAGATACAAAGGGTCTTAGGCTGTGTAGCACACTACCACTATAGGCAGCCACACAACCAGGTGGTGAACTAAACCACACAAATGGAGATATGCATATATATTAAAATCATTTAATCTTTAATCAAAAATCCAATAGCAAAAAAGATACAATTAAAAGAATTGGCAGCAAATTCTACAACTAATGAATCTAGTAACATCACCTTTTGGACTAATAATATCAATTTAAATTATTACTAAATAATCCACAAAGTCATAGTGCTCATATAATAGATGCCAGCACCTAAATCTATAATTAACAGCTCCTTTCCTGCTAGATTAGATGTGCAGCATCAATAAATAATCCATAATGCCAGCTAAGCCCAATGTGACACAAATAAATACTTAATAAAAATAATTCATTACCGAAGGTGAAGATTCCTTTCCTCGACGCGCGTTTCGCGGAACTTTCTCAGGAGGAGTAATACCAGAACAGGTGGTGGTTGGGCCCAACCAGGTGGTGGTTGGGCTTATTCGACAAAAGCCGTACAGGCAACTTTGAAGGGGCTGGGGGGTAATATATTTTAAGCACCATACTTACTGTTATCTTGGTGAACTGGTATGTTCCCTTTTGCTCCCAGGAATAAGATCTGTGGTGTAGAAAAACATAAACATCTTACCATACACCACCATCCATATAAACACAGACAAACCACTAGATCACTACAAGAAGGCCAAACCAAAAGCCACATATCTTAGTCCAGATTTACATACCATGATTATGTTCCCCTACAACTCCCTGAAAGCTAAACATACACTACACTCCTTAAAAGAATTCTCTGGGAATTAAGAAAATGAAAATACTTAAATATAACTTTATTAAAAATATATTACAAAATACCTTTTAATAGCTTGTTTTGTCTAAGCAGCAATCCTATTAGCACACACAAAACCTGTCCTAATCATACAGGAGGACAAGTTACCTCAGAACACTGAGCTAAAGAGTTGCCTCGTCCACCTTTCTACTCTGCTTGTCAGGTATTATAATCCTGAACACAGCTGAATCTCTGTAGGAATGTCCATGAAGAGACAGACAACAGAGAGGATAGACAGGTAATGTGGGCCTGCTCATTACTCAGATCTCCACCATCCACTCATTACTTAATGTCTCCTCATGAACTCCATTCCTACAGAGATTCAGCTAAAGATTTTATCAGCTCTGTTCAGGGTCAAAATACCTGACAAGTAGGAAAGAAGGATGGGGCAATTCTTTAGAACCAAAGGAATCAATAAAAATGAACCTCAGAAAGGCGCCAAATTGGTCGCTCCCAGTGGTATTATTATTGTTGGACCAGCCAACGGGTGTTGTTATTAATTTACTTGGTCTTAAAGTAGTTATTTCCTTTATATGAGATAATTTCTAGGATAGTGATTAAATAATGGTATCTATAAAATCAATAATTAACATCAAGTGGTGGGGTCAATAGCCAATGATGAAAATAACTTACTTCACCCAGGAGGTGCCGGACGGGATAACCTCCTGGGTGAAGTAAGTTATTTTCATCATTGGTTATTGACCCCACCACTTGATGTTAATTATTGATTTTATAGATACCATTATTTAATCACTATCCTAGAAATTATCTCATATAAAGGAAATAACTACTTTAAGACCAAGTAAATTAATAACAACACCCGTTGGCTGGTCCAACAATAATAATACCACTGGGAGCGACCAATTTGGCGCCTTTCTGAGGTTCATTTTTATTGATTCCTTTGGTTCCAATTTGTACAACCATCAAGAATGGATTTCCCTTTGGGTTGTTTCCTCGGCAGCCTCTTTCTCTGCTCCCAGTGATCACAATTTATCCAATACCAAGTTTTCTCCAGTTGTAATTTGGCCACGAGTCCTCCTTTGGCGCCTCAATAGTTAACCCTAGTCCCTCTTAGGACTTGTGTTTAACCCTCAATTTTTTACCCTTGATCTACCCTGCAATTCTTTAGCTCAGTGTTCTAAAATAACTTGTCGTCCTGTATCTACTAATACGACAGCAGACAAAATGAACCATTATAACTAATGAAAGGTATTTGGGAATATATTTATAATATAGTAATATTTAAGTATTTTCAGTCATTTTATTCTCTTATTTCCCAGGAACCTCTTTAATCACCCACTACATGAGACAGCTTCAAATGCTCCTCATGCCACCCCTGCTCACAGACTGCTCCCTAAATCCCTTTTTCTCACAAACACTGATGATCATTATTCCCATAGACCCACTTTCTTAAATTGCAGACCCATAGAAAGCTGTTCAGAATCACTATAGTGTATCCTTTTCTTACAAAGACTACACCCCCCTGACCATCCACAGTATCCAACTGCTCTTCATGTCACCCACCGCCTTACAAATTGCACCTCATAAAACTACAATCTATAGCCACCTAACTGATTATAATGTCCAGTCACAGAAACTGAACCACACAGCCATTCAACTGCTCCTCAAGTTAGGTGTCTATTTTTTAAAGAGATTTTCTGACATTTTTTAACTGATAATCTATCCTCTGAATAGGTCATCAGTATCTGATCCGATTGCTCTGGTGAACTATTCGGCTTCCCCAAACAGCTGATCGGGGGGGTCCCGTGTGTTAGATGCCCAACGATTAGATACTGATGACCTGAGCCTATCAATAATGAAATACAAAAGTCATGGCATTTCTGACCATCCTCCTGTTTTGGTGTCAATTGACACTTCGAGTAAAATTAATATAAACAGGAGTTTTAAGCTCAACCCCCATTATATAGCATTATTAGGTGATATAGATTTGGTTAATACTGAGATTGAACAGTTTTGGATTAGCAATGTTAATTCTACATATATTCATATGGGTTGGGATTCGCTAAAGGCTTATCTGCATGGCTGTATGCTCACTAAATTAAGAAACAAAAGAAGATCTTGCGCAAACACCAAAAAACTTAGAGGGAAATATTAGTGAGCTAGAACTGGAAATCAAGCGTATAAATACCGTACTTTAGAAAAACAATAACAATTAAAAAATGCGAGAGAGGAATATAAACAATATTTATATAAAAAAAGCCCAGATACTGATAACCCACCTTGAGAATAGATCATCATTTAAAAATCTTGAAAAATATCCATACTGTACAGCATCCAGCACAAGTGTGCTCCTCTCTCCTGGTTTTAGTGACTGGCTGCCTCACTCCTGTGTCATTCTGCTCCCTTGAAGATCTATAGTGTGTTACCACACTCTATCAGCCACATAAGTAGAAAATGTACAATGAGAACTCGGGAGGCATCAGACCCCAGACCACTACATAAAGTCTGAACCCAGGACCCATATCCCAGATGTACATGCTGTTCAACTCCCTGTAACTGTTCTTTAGCTAATTCACATGACTCCAACTGGCAACACCCCCTACACAGAGAGTGCCATGTGAAAACTGACTTCAGACCTAATTATAAACACTTATCTTAGCATCTACCCTACACATGACTACTCCCATGGTGACAGCACCCCCTTAGACTACACCCCTACTACACATGGCCATCTGACTACTTTGCCCCCTGAGAGACAGCACCACAGTCCACAACAGCTCCTCTTGCTAACCTCCTTTCCCAGACTGCTCCACGCCCTGGTCTCTCTCACAGATCCTCATGACACGATAGACCTCTCTCATACTGAGACTACAGGCTCAAGTACAATGGTACACACAATGATTCCCCCCCCCCCCCCCCAATACTACATCCTATGAACATGACCACATTGACCCAATAACCATACTACAACCGACTGCTTCGGAACATACCACGACTAGCAGTGTACAGCTCTGCAACAGCATGGGGCCTATGTTCCAAGTCTTACTCCCTTTTATGCATAATGATCAATTAATTAACAACGAATGCCAGAGAAAATCCTTTACTTATAACTTTATTAAACTTTAAGCTTATTTGTATGGGATAAACAGGCCGCGGGGTCAATTATTTAATTAAAACTATAACATAAATGAATGAATATTACTTTTGTCCACTCATATCCATGAGCGACTTACCCCATATAATTGACTTTGCGACAGAAGATTCAAAGGGCGGGAGGGATGGGATGTTGGTTTTCAACTACAAGAATGCGCCTTTGACGTTGCTCCTCTTCTTTTAAAGGGACCATGCACCGGCACCCGCTAGGCTGTCCACCAATCCGGTTCAGGAAGACCAACTGTCAGATGCTCACCAGGAGGACATGTGGAGGACACCTATTACCCAGGTAAGTTATTTAATACACACTGAACTGTGCATATACAATGAATGGAACCATGGCCACCATACGTTCCCTTAATTGTATCCACAAAGAAATAGGGTCCCTTCATGGTGGCCTATGTTCCAATTCTTACCCCCTTTTATGCATAATGATCAATTAAATAACAACGAATGCCAGAGAAAATCCTTTACTTATAACTTTATTAAACTTTAAGCTTATTTGTATGGGATAAACATGCCGCGAGGTCAATTATTTACTTAAAACTATAACATAAATGCATGAATATTACCTTTGTCCACTTATATCCATGAGCGACTTACCCCACCAAGCCATGTATGCAATACATGGCTCACCCCATAGAACGGAGGCCTGTTTCAATAACATTCTGTAATCCCACAATAACAATATCGTAACAAATAAGCGAAAACCCATGTGACTTCTCTGAGTATAGTCCACTTTCAAAACCTTCCATGTCTACATGCCGATATGCCGTAAAACCTAAGGAGAACAAATACTTTTCTAAGTAATTATTAACTTTTTTCCTAATCTTTTCCAGATAACGGAGTTCTCTGTGGGACCAATTCAATTTGGGGATCATCTTAGAGAACACAAGGTGAGATTTAGGGAATTGTGTGTTGATATGGGTCCAGATGGTCTTAAAGTTGTGTGGCTAGGGTTGCCGCCCCTATGCGAAAAGAGTGTGAAGAAAATTTTGAATTGGAGAGACCTATGAAGGCTAATCCTTTTTTCAAAATAAAGTTAAACTGGTATCGTGTGACAGGGGAAAAATCCGGATGGATGAAAAGAGGGCTGTCAGGTGAAGATTTAGGTCTTATTTTTAACCAGTTAAGCATGGCCACTAGAGGGCAGAGATTGATGTTATTGCAAGATGACAAATTCAACCAATGACCCTTTCCTTGTTGGTCTGACTTAGATCTTTTGATAAAAAATTCTTAGTTGTTTTGGAGTTAGGAGAATATCAGCAAGTGATAGTGGTGATACTTCACTTTTGTTCCTTGCAGTGATCTCGCAAATGCGAAGAGCCGCAAAGAAAGAAGTGAGAAATATAGTCTTAAAAAGTTGTGTTTCAAATTGTGAGGCGCATACCTTTGGTAATAAATCAATCAGAATTGAGAAATTTGACAGAGAAAAAAGTCTCGTTTTTGGTTTTGGTTTAGAATATTCCCTTTTCTTCAAACCCTTCAAAACCTGCTTGACTAGTGAATTGGCTGTTATGTGAGGATAACCAAATGTTCTTTGAAAGAAGGATATTCCTGCTAAGGTCTTAAGCAAAGAGTTTGTAGCGATATTATTGGATAAATGAAATATGAATTGGAGAGCTGTAAAAACCGAAAAATTGAACTTATCTGATACATGCACATCACAATATCAGGACCAAGAATTCCAAGCTGCTACGTAGGAGGACCACGTATTACTGGCTAAGGAATTTTTCAGAATGCTTAGAATGATGTTCATATTATGTTCCATAGGTGAGGCGGACAAGGAATATTCTGCAGCGCCGCTGTTAGATGAAGTTCTCTGAACGTCTGGAATCTCTGTCAAGATAAAGCGTCAGCCATCAAATTACATCTGCCAGGTACATATTTCGCTTTAATCCAAATATTGGAATAAATAGAACAACAGGCGGCTACACTCCCTCCAGGATATGGACAAATACAGGTGCTCACCACTTTGTGACACCACCCACAAAGGTCACCATGCAAAGAATTGTATTAGATTACTTAGATTGGGGGCAACACTGAATCTGGGAATCCAACCAGGAATCTAGTATGGTATTACCTAAAGTAGTTTTATTTCAAGTTATTTGCTTATAAAAACTATAAATGATATACAAATCTAAAATATAAAAACAGACATCTCTAATTAGATCTTCAATGCAACTTCTAAAATAAGTGACTGATCAGCTGATATTAATAACTCGTGACTTCAAAGTGCATACTGTGCAAATATAAACATCAATTAGATTAGACTCAGCGTATAGTGCAAATTGATCCTGTACAAATTGATCCTGTGCAAATCCTTTAGTAAAACCCTAAAATACTCCTTCTTAAATCTTGAGGTCCGAAAAAACGAAAAAAACGAAAAAAGTGTCACAACTTAGTGCTGCATAGATTAGTGAAAATAGTACCAATATAGACACAATATCAGCCGGTATCCTTATTGGTTGCTGCAATATTGTAGAGTAGTCCTGTACCAGGAGACAGTGATTACTGTTCAAAAGTAAACTTATGGCAGAGTAATCCTGTGCCAAGAGACAATTGCTGCTGTCCAAGGAATAAACCGTGCGCTTGTACAAATAAAATGATGGTACCTCAACAACTCAGCAATGAATGATATGGGCCCACTCTCAGTACGTAGTCCGGTACTTTAAGTTATTGAATGTCACATGCGGTTATCCTTACATGCGTTCAGCCGCTTGTCTTCCGCGGCACTCTCCTCCTCACCTCTGTATGCCAGCCCGTGTCCCGTGCCCCGGCTGCCTTACCTGCAATCCCCGCGCTCGGTTTGCTCCACGGCACCCGCGGCGTCCCGCGTGGTGTCTCAGCCTGTACGTGGCATCCCACGTGATGGCGCTGGGGGGTGAGTCTGGCAGGAGGCAGCGTTGGGTCCTAGGAACCGTAGGATGTTGTATTCCTTTGTAAGAATCCTTCTTTAGTCCTGGGCTGAGTTTGAATATATTATTGGTGGGAGAAAGTATTAATAATATCACCGCTATTATCCCAAACGCGTTTCGGGGTTTACACCCCTTCTTCAGTGGAGCTTTCTCCCACCAATAATATATTCAAACTCAGCCCAGGACTAAAGAAGGATTCTTACAAAGGAATACAACATCCTACGGTTCCTAGGACCCAACGCTGCCTGCCGCCAGACTCACCCCCCAGCGCCATCACGTGGGACGCCAAGTACAGGCTGAGACACCACGCAAGACGCCGCGGGTGCCGTGGAGCAAACCGAGCGCGGGGATTGCAGGTAAGGCAGCCGGGGCACGGGACACGGGCTGGCATACAGAGGTGAGGAGGAGAGTGCCGCGGAAGACAAGCGGCTGAACGCATGTAAGGATAACCGCATGTGACATTCAATAACTTAAAGTACCGGACTACGTACTGAGAGTGGGCCCATATCATTCATTGCTGAGTTGTTGAGGTACCATCATTTTATTTGCACAAGCGCACGGTTTATTCCTTGGACAGCAGCAATTGTCTCTTGGCACAGGATTACTCTGCCATAAGTTTACTTTTGAACAGTAATCATTGTCTCCTGGTACAGGACTACTCTACAATATTGCAGCAACCAATAAGGATACCGGCTGATATTGTGTCTATATTGGTACTATTTTCACTAATCTATGCAGCACTAAGTTGTGACACTTTTTTCGTTTTTTTCGTTTTTTCGGACCTCAAGATTTAAGAAGGAGTATTTTAGGGTTTTACTAAAGGATTTGCACAGGATCAATTTGCACAGGATCAATTTGCACTATACGCTGAGTCTAATCTAATTGATGTTTATATTTGCACAGTATGCACTTTGAAGTCACGAGTTATTAATATCAGCTGATCAGTCACTTATTTTAGAAGTTGCATTGAAGATCTAATTAGAGATGTCTGTTTTTATATTTTAGATTTGTATATCATTTATAGTTTTTATAAGCAAATAACTTGAAATAAAACTACTTTAGGTAATACCATACTAGATTCCTGGTTTAATCCAAATATTGTTGAAAAGACATAGGAGTACAATTTTCCGAAGTAATTTAATGAGTGGAGCAGATCTCGAGGAGAGACAGTTCAAAGCGTAAACAACACCCTTGTTATCTGAGTTAAGAAGAATTCTTTTGTTGGCTAGCTCAGAATTCCAGATTTGGAAGGCCACAAGTAGAGGAAATAATTCAATGAAGACAGAGTTCTTTGTTAGCCCTAATTTGATCCATTCTAATGGCCATGTATCAGCAGACCAAGCATTCTAAATAATTATGCCGTAGCCGACGGTACCTGCAGCGTCGGAGAATAACTGCAACGCATCCAATTCCACGAAGGACTGTTGCCAAATTGTATGACCATTGAAATGTGTAAGAAATTGTAACCAGATTTTTTAATCCTCTTTCATTTCCTTAGAAAGATGGATAAAATTGAAAGGGGATTTACCACCTTTTGTTGCTGCATAAATTCTTTTTGAGAAGACACGACCCATAAGTATCACACGTGATATAAAGTTCAAAGAGCCCAGTAAGGATTGGAGCCTCTTTAAAGTGATTTTCTTGGACGCAATAAGGTTAGGTATTGCGAAAGACGTGGAGTCGATCTTATCAGGCGGTATTCTGAATTGCATGTTAACTGTGTCTAGTACTATGCCTAAGAAAATAATTTGAGCGGTAGGAAAAACGTTTTTTTCTTTGGCCAAAGGAATATTTAATTCCTTAGTGACATGAAGAAAATTGTTAAGCATATATGCACAGTCGTCAGAATTACTTTTGGCCAAAAAGAGGAAGTCGTCAAGGTAGTGAATTGCTTCCCCTTTAGTGGGCACCTGATAGAGAGTCCAGTTCAAAAAGGTTGAGAAAGCTTCGAAATAGAAGCAGGATAGTGTGAAGCCCATTGGTAATGCCTTATCAAAAAAATAGGATCATTGAAAATGGAATCCCAAAGAGTTCAAACCGGAAGGGTAAATTAGTTGGAGTCTGAATATATATTTTTTCCCTGACTGGCTGTGTGAGTGCTTACAGTGTATGTTCCCTCTGTATCCCCGGCTCACTAGCTGACAGGAGATGGCGCTATTGGCGACCCTTGACGTACTAGTATGTCATGGCCCTCAGTGCCTTGATGGTCTTTGGTGTACTAGTATGTCAAGATTATCGGGAGGGCACTGGATAAGTGCGCGTGTGAACAATGCAGGGTACTGGCAGTCACTTACAGCTGAGCCCCTGCTGTATCCACGACTTCGCTACATACAGCGTTGTCTGCAGATTAGCTCCTTGAATACCTTGGACAAAGTTGACCGCAGCATAAAGGGGGTTTGCGGATCCCTCCCTGTCCGCATCGGGTCCCGCGCTGCGGTGATAGGGACCCGATGGCTGGAAAGACAGCACAATGCCTTCCATAGGCATAAGGGCTTGACTACCACAGCGGCCTATGAGATCCAGTCTATAGGCCGGGTCTTCTAGGCAACTGTCGGTGTAAGGGTTCATACACACGAATGTGTGCCAGCTGGGGTCATGCTGCAGACCGCAAATTCCTCCAACGTATGTGGATGCAGGACCTATTTACTTGAATGGGGTCCACGATCCACATCCGAGGGGGTCCTCCCTGCAAAAAAGTAGTGCATTCAAGTGAATGGGTCCGCATCTGTGACCCACTATTTGCAGGCGGCAATACGGGCACCGGCCAACAACAATGGTGTGCATGAGCTCTGATTTACAATGCATTACAATACAGGATGTATTGTAATGCATTGTAGAGGGAATCAGACACCCAAAAGTTGAAGTCCCACAGTGGGACCAAAATAAAATTTTTAAAAAGTTAAGTGTTTTTCATAATGAAAAAGTTTCAAGTATTGTTGCGTCCTAAACAACTTGCTCTATAAAAACTAACACATGATCTAACACAATGGTGAACATTGTAAAAAGCAAATAATAAAAAATGTGCCAGAACAGCCATTTTTTATTAGGCTACTTTCACACTTTTATTTTGGATGGATCCGTCATGGATCTGCAAAAACGGACCCGTTACAATAATACAACAAAAATCCGTTTGTATTATCTGTAACATAGCCGAGACAGATCCATCATGAACTCCACTGAAAGTCAATGGGAGACGGATCCGTTTTCTATTGTGCCAGATTGTGTCAGAGAAAATGGATCCGTCCCCATTGACTTACATTGTGTGCCAGGATGGATCTGTTTGGCTCAGTTTCGTCAAGCAGACAGCAAAACGCTGCAGGCAGCTTTTTGGTTTCCGCCTCCAGAGCAGAATGGAGACTGATCGGAGACAAACTTATGCATTCTGAGCGGATCCTTTTCCATTTAGAATGCATTAGGGTAAAACTAATCGCTGGTGAGAGTCCATGACGGATTTCACAAATGGAAAGCCAAAACGCGAGTGTGAAAGTAGACTTACCTTGTCTCACAAAAAGCTTAATATAGAATGATCAAAAATCATTTGTACCCTAAAACAGTAGCAACAAAACTGTCACCTTATCCCATAGTTTCCAAATGGGGTCACTTTTGGGGAGTTTTTACTGTAGGGGTGCATCAAGGGGTCTTCAAATGTGACATGGTGCCTAAAAACCAGCCCAGAAAAATCTGCCCTCCAAAAAACCATATGGTGCTCCTTCCCTTCTGCGCCCTGCCATATGCCCATAAAGTAGTTTACCACAACCTGCGGGATGTTTCTGTAAACTGCAAAATCAGGGTAATGCCTCATTCACACATCAGTGTTTTGGTCAGTGATTTCCATTAGTGATTTTGAGCCACAACCAGGTGTGGCTCTACACACAGAACAGGTGCAGATCTTTCCCTATTACCTCATGTCTGTGGAGGCTCCAATCCTGGTTTCGGCTTACAATCACTGATAGAAACTCCAGACCAAAACACTGGAGTGTGAATGGGGCTTACTAGATATTGAGTTTTGTTTGGCTGTTAACCATTGATGTATTACAGGAAAAAATGGATTAAAATAGAAAATCTGCCAAAAAAGTGAACATTTTTTCTCCATTTTCCTTTAATTCTTTCCTTTAATTCTCACAAAGTTTGTAAAATCAATTTTGAATAACCTGAGGGGTTTAATTTGAATTTTTTTTTATTTTTTTATGGGTGGTTATTATGTGAGCCCCACAAAGTGACTTCTAAAACTCTAAGCCTTCTAACGTCCACAAAAAAAATGTAATGACATTTTCAAAATGATTTAGTGCTTTCTTTACAATTCTATTTATACACATTGTTTTTTCTTGTTCCTTAACCTTTTATACCCATAAGGTATGTACCTCTCACTATTAGATTTTAGGGTGCTTTTAAGGATATCCCATTTTGTGGCTGTATTTTTATTTTTGAGGACATTGTCCCAGTTAGTTAGGCCTAAAAATATAAAATAAAATACTTCTGCTGTGTATGAATACCAAATGCAAGAGAAACTACCACATGAAAATGTCACTTCAAATTTGCAAAAATGGCAAGGTGTTTAATGGCTGCCTTGTGTCCTCAAGAGGTTAATCGATCTGCATTGCACATAGCCTTCCATAATCACTATTCACTGTTCCCAGGAGAACACTATTTATCTGACATAATAGGACACTTTTATTAAACTGAATAATTAATCAATCCTACAGGGGTCTGAAAAAATGAAAGCTGAGCTCTGATTGATTGCTATGGACAACTAAGACAGATTTACTATTACTATTGGAGACGGGCTACTTTTTCGTGGGCCACCCTGTAGAAGTGAAGGCCCCCAGTGGTGTGCAAATAAAACAAAAATCAGTAATACTGTCTCCGGATGAACAGAGCACATCCCGCTCTCCCCAACAGGTGCAAATCTGGGATGGGTAGATAAGGACAGGCCAGGAATGGTCTTCGGCCCTTGTGCTCTTCTACTCAGACCAGCAGGCAATGTGACTGTGCCATGCCTGCTGGGGAGAGCACGGCCTGGGAATGAGGCCCAGTCAGGGGAGTAACAACCGCGACCGGAGTGCTCTGATGGGCCCGGCATGAGTACAGAGAGAATGCCGGGCCCTGTCAAAGCGCTCTTCAAACATGAGGGGGTGCAGCACAGGGGGGGCGCACTCACCCGGCCCAGCAGTTCTTGTCACTGCCGGGCTGCTGGGCTGTTCGTTTACAGAGTGAAGCAGGGAGACCTCTCTGCTCCCTGCTTCACTGTTCTTCAGAGCTCAGGCGCTCCCCCTACTGGCCGCACATCGCACTACTGGCTGTGGGAGGAGCGCTGAAGGCCCTGGAATCGGCCTCAGCACAGCCAGCAGCGCGATGTGAGTGTGGGAGTGCGTCATTAGGGAAGAAGGTAAGTATGTGTTGTTTTTTTGTTGTTTTTTTAAAGCTGCAGCCTGGAGGCAAAAGGGGGGCCACAACAAGAGTGAGGGGGCACAAAAGTGGGCATTTTTACTAAGGGGGCACATAATCTAACATAAATACTGTGAGGGAGGCACATAACTGGGTATAACGGCTGTGAGGGGCACATAATCTGGCATAACTACTGTGAAGGGGCACATATCTGGCTATAACTACTGTGAGGGGGCACATAACTGGCCATAACTACTGGGGGGGCACATATCTGGGCATTACTACTGTGAGGGGGCACAAAAGTAGGCATAACTGCTCTACCTGAGGTTTGCTCTACCTGAGGCTTGCATTACTAAGTGGCTGCTTTTATAAGTGGAGTTTAAAGAGACCGGAGTTTAAGAAAAGGAACAAAGATTCATTAGATCTTACTTGTATACAGTTGGCTTGATTCTAGCTAGTCTTTCTGCTACTGTAAGGGGACCACAGTAAGTAAGAATCTTATCACTGCTCTATATTGTATTCTTATTTTTTTCTCTTTTCCTGCGTAATCCCCATTTAGTATGACTTCCATTATTGACAGAGCAGTCCAGTGCACATCTTGTCTAATGTATGCAGTCCTGGAACAGCCGTTCGAGGGTGTATATGTTTGTTGAAAATGTGAGCAAATTACTCGTTTGGAATCACACATTGAGTCTCTAAACAGGTGAGTTGCAACACTAAAAGCCACTGACAATTTGGAAAAGAGTTTGCTGCTCACCGAGCAAGCACTCTATGGAGCAGATAAGGGGGAAAGTGACCGTGAGGGGGCTGAGGAGAGTGAGGTAGTTAGCTGGGTAATGGTAAGAAAGCGGGGTAGAGGGAAGAGTGCCAGGGAGGCTAGCCCTGATCTGACACACCCCAACAAGTTTGCACGGTTGGCAGATGAGGGGGATGTCAGTTCAGGGACAGCACTGCTGCAGCCGGACACTTCCTCTGCCAGTCAGGGGAATGTCGGCTCCAGTAATCAGGGGACCAGGAGAGCAGGGCAGGCCAGACAGGTGCTGGTAGTGTGAGACTCCATTATTAGGGGAACAGAAAGGACGATCTGTCACAAAGATCGT
Source organism: Bufotes viridis (assembly GCA_033119425.1). Taxonomy (NCBI): domain Eukaryota; kingdom Metazoa; phylum Chordata; class Amphibia; order Anura; family Bufonidae; genus Bufotes; species Bufotes viridis. Next base: position 54,674,376 of record CM065595.1, read on the forward strand.
GATCGCCGAACAGTGTGCTCTCTTCCCGGTGCTAGAGTTCGACACATCGTGGATCGGGTTGATAGATTACTGGGAGGGGCTGGAGAAGATTCAGCGGTCATGGTCCATATCGGAACCAATGACAAAGTTAGAGGTAGGTGGAGAGTCCTTAAAAATGATTTCAGGGATTTGGGTGAAAAGCTTAGGGCAAGGACCTCAAAAGTAGTATTTTCTGAAATACTGCCTGTACCACGAGATACACAAGAAAGGCAGCGGGAGATTAGGGAGGTTAACAAGTGGCTCAAGAACTGGTGTAGGAAGGAGGGGTTCATATTCCTGGAGAACTGGGCCGACTTCTCTGTCGGCTACAGGCTCTATCGTAGAGATGGGCTGCACCTCAATGGGGAAGGGGCAGCTATGTTGGGAAGAAATATGGCTAGAAGGTTGGTGGAGTGTTTAAACTATGGACGGGGGGGGGTAACTACATTATAGGAGGGGAAGATAGTGCAGATGGAGACCAGGGGCGAGGTAGTGTGACTTGGGGAGGAATGGAAGGGGGGACTAGAACAGTTCAGAATGAAATGTGCGAGGTAAAAAATACACATAAACCTCTTAATTGTATGTATACTAATGCCAGAAGCCTGACTAACAAGACTGGTGAACTGGAATTAGTGATGTGTGAGGAGGACTATGACATAGTGGGAATAACTGAGACATGGCTGGATAATAGCTATGACTGGGCAGTTAATATAAAAAGGTTACACTCTGTTTAGAAAGGATCATCAAAACCGGAGAGGGGGAGGGGTCTGCCTTTATGTGAAGTCCTTTCTGAAGCCCACAATTCGAGAAGACATCTGTGAGGGACATGAACATGTGGAGTCACTGTGGGTAGAGATACATGGAGCCAAAAACAATAATAAATTACTCATAGGAGTTTATTATAAACCACCTAATATAACAGAGTCCACAGAAAATCTACTACTAAACGTGATAGACGAGGCGGCAAATCATAATGAGGTGGTTATTATGGGGGACTTCAACTTCCCAGATATAGAATGGGAAACTGAAAGCTGTACATCCCATAGAAGAAACAGGTTCTTGGAAATAGCCAAAGACAATTACCTTTCCCAACTGGTTCAGGACCCAACTAGAGGGATGGCCATACTGGACTTGGTATTAACCAATAGACCTGATAGAACAACAGATGTGCAGGTTGGGGGACACCTAGGAAATAGTGACCATAAAGTAATAACCTTCCAATTATCCTTCAAACGAGAGGAACAAAAAATACCAAACTTCAAAAAAGCTAAATTTAGCCAACTAAGCGAGGCCATAGGCCTAACTAACTGGGACAAAGTCCTCAAAAATAAAAATACAACCACAAAATGGGATATTTTTTAAGGCATTGTAACATCTAATTGTGAGAGGTACATACCTTATAGGAATAAAATGCTAAGAAACAATAAGAAACCAATGTGGATAAATAGAACCGTAAAAAAAGCAATAAATGACAAAAAGAAAGCATATAAATCACTAAAAGAGGAGGGGAGCCGGGAAACACTGATAAACTATAAGGAAAAAAATAGAATATGTAAAAAACTAATAAAAATTGCCAAACTAGAGACCAAGAGATTAATTGCCAGAGAGAGTAAAACTAACCCTAAAATGTTCTTCAATTATATAAATAGTAAAAAATATAAATCTGAAGGAGTCGGCCCTCTACACAGCAATAAGGGGGGTGTTTCGCAGAAAGCAACGAGGATAAAGCAAAACTATTAAAAAAAAAATTTCTCCACTATATTCACTGAGGAAAATAAACTGTCAGATGATATTCAGAATGTAAAAGTAAATTCCCCATTAAAAGTGCCCTGTCTGACCCAGGAAGAAGTACAACAGCGACTTAAAAAGATTAAAATAGACAAATCGCCAGGACAGGATGGCATACACCGCCGTATCCTAAGGGAATTGAGTGATGTCGTAGCCAGAAGTTTATTTCTGATATTTACGGACTCTATACTGACAGGGAATGTTACACAGGATTGGCGCATAGCAAATGTGGTGCCAATATTCAAAAAGGGTCCAAAAACAGAGCCTGGAAATTATAGGCCGGTAAGTTTAACATCTGTTGTTGGTAAACTGTTTGAAGGTTTTTTAAGAGATGCTATCTTGGAGTATCTCAATGAAAATAAGCAAATAACGCTATATCAGCATGGCTTCATATAGGATCGGTCATGCCAAACAAATTTAATCAGTTTCTGTGAGGAGGTAAGTTCTAGACTTGAGAGCGGCGAAACAATGGATGTTGTATATCTGGACTGCTCCAAAGCATTTGGCACTGTACCTCATAAAAGGTTAGTATATAAAATGAGAATGTTCAGACTGTGAGAAAATGTCTGTATGTGGGTAAGTAACTGGCTGAGTGACAGAAAACACAAGGCTTGCACAGGAAAATATAAATTTTTGCAGACGACACTAAACTGTGTAAAGTAATTAACACTGAAGAAGACAGTTTTCTGTTACAGAGGGATCTGGATAGATTGGAGGCTTGGACAGAGAAATGGCAGATGAGGTTTAACACTGACAAATGTAAGTTTATGCACATGGGAAGGAATAATGCAAGTCACCCGTACATACTAAATGGTAAAACACTCGGTAACACTGACATGGGAAAGGATCTAGGAATTTTAATAAACAGCAAACTAAGCTGTAAAAACTAGTGTCAGGCAGCTACTGCAAAAGCCAATAAGATAATGGGTTGCATCAAAAGGGGCATAGATGCCCGTGATGAGAACATAGTCCTGCCACTTTACAAATCACTAGTCAGACCACACATGGAGTACTATGTACAGTTCTGGGCTCCTATGAACAAGGCAAACATAGCAGAGCTGTAGAGGGTTCAGAGGAGGGCAACTAAAGTAATAACTGGAATGGGGCACCTACAGTACCCTGAAAGGTTATCAAAATTATTATAGGGTTAGTCACTTTAGAAAAAAGACGACTGAGGGGAAATCTAATAACTATGTATAAATATATCAGGGGTCAGTACAGAGATCTGTCCCATCATCTATTTATCCCCAGGACTGTGACTGTGACGAGGGGACATCCTCTGCGTCTGGAGGAAAGCAGGTTTATACACAAACATAGAAGAGGATTCTTTACGGTAAGAGCAGTGAGACTATGGAACTCTCTGCCTGAGGAGGTGGTGATGGTGAGTACAATAAAGAAATTCAAGAGGGGACTGGATGTATTTCTAGAGTGTAATAATATTACAGGCTATAGCTACTAGAGATGGGTCGTTGATCCTGGGAGTTATTCTGATTGCCTGATTGGAGTCGGGAAGCAATTTTCTCCCCTTAAGGGGGGAAAATTGGCTTCTGCCTCACAGGTTTTTTTTGCCTTCCTCTGGATCAACTTATAGGAAACAGGCCGAACTGGATGGTCAAATGTCTTTTTTCGGTCTTATATACTATGTTACTAACTACTGTGACAGGAACAAAGGTGGGCATAACTGCTGTGTAGTAGCACTAGGGGAATTGTCCTAGATTACCCTGCTATAAATTGGCATGGCTCAGTGTTACAGGCCAGCACAGCGCCCCCTGCTGGTGATTTGACAGGGGCAGTCACCATCCCTTTCTTATGTTATTTTTCTCCATCACCACAGGGAACTTGTTCTAGATCCAGTGGACATCACGCCAGCGACAAGCTGGATAAGGTAGGACCAGATTTTTTTAGGACAGGATAAGTGTAGCCATGTATTGGGCTTAGGGCTCTTTAACACGAGCGGATCCTGTGCGCAGTGGCGTACACACAATCCATGGGGCCCGATGTGAAACTGATCTATGGGGCCCCCTGCTGTAGTACTTACTAACTATGGTGGCATAGCAGCAGATTTTCTTACTAAACACTCTTTCCGTGTGGCTAATCTGCTGCGTGAATGAGTGTCAAGCCCCATTCCAGACAGCAGAGACACGGAGCAGTAACATGATTGACTGGGATCTTTTTACTACAAAATCACGGTGACAACTTTATCTCACTGTGATTTTGTAGTAAAAAGGTCACAGAGAGGCACGGAGCATTATCAATGATGTTAATGTTCCGTGTCTCTGCTGTCCAGAATGGGGCTTGGCACTTTTTCACGCAGCGGATTAGCCGCACAGAATCCGCTTGTGTTAAAGAGCCCTAAACCCAATGCATGGCTACACTCATCCAGTCCTAATAAAATATGGTCCTACCTCATCCAGGGTGTCGCTGGTGTCGACGTGATGTCCGCTGGATCCAGAACAAGGTCCCTGTGGTGAGAAAAAAAGAATAATCACATAAGAAAGGGATGGTGATGGTGTGCTGGCCTGTAAGACTGAGCCATGCCAATGTAAAGCAGGGTAATCTAGAGCTACCACACAATACTAATGCCCGCCTTGTGGCCCCTCACAGTAGTAATCCCGACCTTTGTTCCTGTCACAGTAGTTATGCCCAGATATGTGCCCCCTCACAGTAGTTATGCCAAATATGTGTCGCCTTACAGTAGTAATGCCAGATTATGTGTCCCCTCACAGTAGTAATGCCAGATTATGTGTCCCCCTCAAAGTAGTAACGCCAGATTATGTGTCCCCTCACAGTAATATGCCAAGATATGTGCCCCCTCACAGTAGTTATGCCAGATTATGTGTCCACTCACAGTAGTAATGCCAGATTATGTGCCCCTCACAGTAGTAATGCCAGATTATGTGTCCACTCACAGCCTGAATATGTTCCCCTTCACAGTATTTATGCCCAGGTATGTGCCCCCTCAAAGTAGATATGTCCAGATATGTGCCCCCTCAGAGTGGCTATGCCGGATTATGTGCCCCTCACAGTAATTATGCCTTCATATGTGCCCCCTCACAGTAGTTATGCCAGATTAGGTGCCCCCTCAAATTAGTTATGGCAGATTAGGTGCCCCTCAGTAGAGATACCCACTTTTGTGCCCCCTCACTCTAGTTGTGCCCATCAAACACTCCCCCCCACCACTTGCCCCCAGTCTGCAGCGTTAGAAAAAACCCCCCACATACTTACCTTCTTCCCTTCCCTATGCTGAAGGCAGATTTTCCCGGGCCTTCAGCTCTCCTCCCACAGCCAGCAGCACGATGCGGGGCCAATAGGGGGAGCTCCTGAGCTCTGAAGATCAGTGAAGCAGGGAGCAGAGAGGTTTCCCTGCTTCACTATGGAACCGAATTGCTGGCCGGCCGCCGGGTGTGTGTGAGTGCCCCCCATATTATACATGTAATGGAGTGCTCTGATGGGGCCCAAAAATGCCAATGTGAGTACAGCTGCCGTTTTTAACATGCTTTATTAAGGCGGGGCTGGGACAAGTTCCACCACCAACAGAGGCTGAGCTGCGCAAGTGCGCCCCCTCCCACCATTTAGATATGTATGTTTGTTATTAATCATCATCCACCTGACAGTCCCCAGGCGGCCATATTGGTTGTCACCCAGCTCGTACAGGCTCCTGCTCCACGGGTAGACCCGTCACTTCAACATCCAGCATTCTGATAGACCTGAGCTTCTCACTAAGATATCTGCTTGATGTGTGAACGGGGTCAAATACTTCTACAGCTGAGGTTCTGTTACAATGTACAAGTCCAGAGCAGTAATCACGGGTCTCCAACTAGAGCAAAACTACAGTTCCCAACGTGCCCACCATGCTGGGAGTTGTAGTTAAGATCAGCAGTGCTGCCGCCATATTTATACCCCTTAACAGACTGAGCGGAATACAGTGCAGCACAACAATCACAGGAGGGCCCCCATCCAGTCAGGGGACCCAGCACCTACGATGGCGGAGGACATCCGATGGGGCCCCAGCACCTACGATGGCGGAGGACATCCGATGGGGCCCCGGCGCCTATGATGGCAGAGGACATCTGAGGGGCCCCGGCACCTATAATGGCGGAGGAAATCTGAGGGGCCCCAGCGCCTATGATGGAGGAGGACATCTGAGGGGCCCCAGTGCTTATGATGGAGGAGGACATCTGAGGGGCCACACACACCCCAGCAGCCCAGGGACCACACTCTGAGGACATCCACACCTGCCCTGTTACATGCCTGCCTCTCCCGATACCTGACCCCCCACCCGCTGCCCTGTCAGGCTCCCCCGTTATCCCCCTGCCTTCCCCGTGGTGACCGGTACTTACCGGCAGCTTGGGGCTGACCTCCCCCTTGCAGTGATGGCAGAAGAAGCGATGCTGAGACACCGCCGCCACCTCTGCTATTTTCCTTTCCTCCTCCACCCGCTCCTGCCGCCGCTGCCCCTCCACTCGTCACGTCAGTCCACCCAGCAGCAGTGAGGGTGCTTACAGAGGGCCACCCCTTCCACAGGCGCTCTATCCCCCAGCGACCAGTGAGAGGCGCTTCCCCTCTAGTCCTCCACAACCAACAAAAGAAGTACAGAGAGTATGGTGCCCGGGGCTGGTCATTCCCACTCACTACAGTTACACAAGCGACATGGTCAGAGGCCTGCCGGCTGCCGCCCAGAGGCTGGGGAGCTGGCCCACGCCCTGAGGCTGGAGCCTCCCCAGCCTCTGTGTCGGCACAGCCCTGCTTTAAGGTGGCCTGCCGGCCTGGGGGGGGGGGTCCACAGGCGGCCGGGCCCCCTGGAGTGCCGGGCCCGGTCATAACTGCGACCCCTGCAGCCCCTGTATGTACGCCACTGCCTGTGCGGGTAATCCGTTGTGTGAAAGAGAGCCAAGCCCTGTTCCGGACAGCAGAGACACAGAGCATTAACATTATTGATAATGCTCCGTGCCTCTCTGTGATCCTTTTGCTACAAAATCACGGTGACATCTTTATCTCACTGTGATTTTGTAGTAAAATGATCACAGAGAGGCATGGAGCATTTTCAATCATGTTAATGCTTCATGTCTCTGCTGTCCAGAATAGGGCTTGGCTCTCTTTTACGCAGCGACTTACCCGCGCGGCATCCACTCGTGTGAAAGAGCCCTTACTGTAAAGAAAAACTGCCGCCTCTTTGTAAAAATGGGGGGGGGGGCGATCCAAAGTTTGCACTGGGGCCCATAACACTCTAGTAACGCTACTGGGCCCAGGCCATAAAGAATAACAGACCCATTATGGCCTGGGCCTCGGCTGGGCACACACATCCCAGCTCAACACAGGACGCTGCACTTTCATTGTGCATTCACAAAAAATGTGTCACTTTTTGGCTACTTTGTAGACATAGGCCACAATATATCAAGATTGGTGTGTGCAATGTCGGTTTTGATAGAGCCTCTGCTGCAGGAGAGGACATTTAAAGGGGTTCTCTGGTCCAAATCTTTCTACTGCAGGATAAAACTAACCTGTGGAGGGAGGATTAGTGCTGTAATACTTACTTTCCACAGCGCAGCGCGTTCGGAGATCCGCCTCCTATCACATGATCACTCCTGATGGGTTTTCAGGTCTTCCAGCTGAAGTCCGTCCATCTTCTTCTCATCCTGTCTTCTCTTCCTCTCTGCAGTAGGTGATGGATCGTCATGAGTGACATCACTGCCTCCTACTGGAGAAAGCACCAGCAGTCTTCACAAGCGGACTAGGCTGGCTGTCAGTCTCTACTCCATACAAGCTTCTATGTGAAGCCTGTACTGACTCCTGCACAGTGCGATGTAAGCGCTGTGCAGGAGTGACAGCATAGTGATCAGCGACAGATGCTGATTTCAATGCTGTGCATGTGACAGGGGGCACTGTGGATGGCGAATAGGTGGCATTTGAAGGCATAAAGGGGGCACTGGAAGGCACAAGGTTGCACTGGATGGCACATAAGGGGCACTGTGGATGGCACTAGGGGCACTGGATAGCAATGGAGGAACTGTGAAATTCATTGTTATGGGAGCACTGTGGAGGTCACTGTTATGGGGGCACTGTGGATGACACTGTTATGGGAGCTCAGTGGATGATACTGTTATGGGACCACCGTGGAGGTCACTGTTAAGGGCGCTCAGTGATAGGGTGGCCACTTGCAGAACTCCAAAAAGGAGGACACCACACCTTGAAAAGGAGGACCTCGTACCTTGGACAGTGGCACACAATAGTTCAATACTACACCATGCAAGATACTACATTATATAGATACTACAGCGTGTTATGAACAGAATGCAAACATTAATCTATGTTACAAAATCAGCTAAATAAAACAAGAAATCAGTAAGAAATATTGTACTCACCAAACCTAGTTTCTTCTTTCAATATTTCACTCCTTTCCTCACTGCCTCCAAGAGTTTGCCATTGGCCAGGAATTTCTTATACATTTCTGTACATTCTTCTGCAAGGTTCACACAGATCTGAAGCTCTGCCTTTACGCTGTCCACCTCCAGACGGTTTATCTCATTTCTCCACGCTGAAGACATCATAGAAAACACACACTCTGTGTGAGAATTACTGCATGGGATGGAGAATACATACTGTAAGCACTGACAACCTTCAGACTTTTGAGGGGCACCTCAGACTTAGCAAACTGTAGATATCTTAGGCTGGTTTCACACGAGCGAGTGTCACGCTTCGGACTCGCAGCGCAGCACCAGTCCTCAGCACTGTCAGGGTCACATAGCATTATATCGATTTATGATGCTATGTAACCTTTAGAGGTCTGGAATGTATTGGATAACACTGACAGCATTATGTCAATGTTATACAATGTATTCCAAAACTGTAAGAGTTACATACTGTAGAATTATAAATCAATATAATGCTATGCAACCCCGGCAGTGCTAAGAGGTTAGGACAGGAGCTGTGCTGTGAGTCAGGAGCATGACACTTGCTTGTGCGAAACCAGCCTTACAGATGCGACTTTTCGAGGAGAAAGGCTGTTTGCCAAAACATTGCAACTGTTCAACACTGTTTCACAATTAACTGAGGAGTGCTGCCCCCCCCCAACAAATGCTGCAAAAAAACGTATGTGACCATGACGGCATGCTAAAAAAGAAAAATAGGAGGCAGCTTCTGCGTGAACGTCCAACATTTTTGTTTTGGCTCACAACTTGGGTCAAATTCTGCGGACAGAAGACTCAATGTAAACGCCCCTAAAATTAGATCAAGGTTTGGATGTCTTGATTGTAACAATTTTACAAGTTATAATTACTGGGGAGGGGGTCCCTGATTTATTCTGATTGCCTGACTGGAGTGAGAAAGATTTTTTTCCCCCCTAAATTTAGAAAAATTGGCATGTACCTCATGGGAAAGGCTGAAATGGATGGACATATGGTGATGCCCAGTACAGATATGAGAGGGGCACAGCCTGGCACATGCCCAGCCAGGACTACAGGTGCAGACATGTCCTCTACAAGACTGGGGATAATCTGCAGGTGATCCATTTAGATAATAATACAGATCTGCCTCTGTGCCTCTTCCATAATGGAAGCGCTCACTAGTCTGCAGGAGGAGGCGGAGAGAAGCGCTGTGAGCGCTGTACAGTACTTACCCCTCCTCCCGATTGCTCTTCTCAGGGCTCTGAAAAGAGAAGACAGACAGGACAGGGAGAGTGGGGGCAGGAGAGGTAAGTTACTTTATTATTTTACAGTCTGATCTTAGGTCTGATATGGAGGTCTAATGGGGGGGGTCTGGACAGGTCTCACTGGGGGGTCTAGAGAGGTCTAACAGGAGGTCCGGAGAGGTCTAATGGGGGTCTGGAGTGGTCTATGGGGGGTCTGGAGGTCTGACTGGGGGAGGTCTGGAGGTCTGACTGGGGGAGGTCTGGAGGTCTGACTGGGGGAGATCTAACTGGGGGAGGTCTGACTGGGGGTCTGGAGGTCTGACTGGGGGGTCTGGAGGTCTGACTGGGGGAGGTCTGACTGGGGGGTCTGGAGGTCTGACTGGGGGGTCTGGAGGTCTGACCGGGGAGTCTGGAGGTCTGACCGGGGATCTGGAGAGGTTTGACTGGGGGTCTGGAGAGGTTTGACTGGGGTCTGAAGAGGTCTGACTGGGGGTCTGGAGGTCTAATGGGTGTCTGGAGGTCTAATGGGGGTCAGATATGGGGGTTTGGAGGTCTAGTGGGAGTCGGGAGATCTAATGGGGGTCTAGAGTTCTGATATGGGGGTCTGGTCTAAGGTCTGATATGTGTGTCTGGAGGTCTGGTCTGGAGGTCTGATATGGGGGTCTGGAGGTCTAATGGGGGTCTTATCTGAGGTCTGATCTGAGGTCTAAAACTGCTGATCTGAGGTCTAAAACTGGGGTCTTACATGGGGTCTGACATAGAAGTCTAAAGGGAGTTTGGTCTGAGATGGGGGATCTTATTTAGGGTTTTATATGGGGGTCTGATCTGAAAGGAAGGGGGGATTTTTTTGGCACCCGTACTTTCAGGGGTTTCTGCAGGAAAGTATTGGGGAGCACAGTGGACACAGTATTGGGATGGCAGGATGGGGTGTTGGGAAGGTGGGAGGATGATGTAAAAGTAGGAAATGAGGTAGGAAAGAAAGATGTCTCTATATTTGTATGCAGGGCCGGTGCAAGGATTTTTGCCGCCCTAGGCAAAAGAAAAGTTTGCCGCCCCCATGTGACATCACAATGCCCCACCAACTTATTTAAACTGATGATCTATCCTCTGGATAGATCATCAGCATCTGATTGGCAGGGGTCTGACACCCGGGACCCCCACCGATCAGCTGTTTGAGAAGGCAGTGGCGCTGGCAGCCTCAGCCTTCTCGCTGTTTACCACAGGCCCAGTGATGTAACGACTAGTATCACTGGCCTGGGCGGGGCTAAGCTTCATTCAAGTGAACAGAGCTTAACCCCGCCAAGGCCAGTGATATTAGTCGTGACGTCACTGCGCCTGCGGTAAACAGCGAGAGGGCCGAGGCGCTACTGCCAGTGCCGCTGCCCTCTTAAACAGCTGATCTGCGGGGGTCCCGGGTGTCGGACCCCGCCGATCAGATGCTGATGAGCTATCCAGAAGATAGATCATCAGTTTAAACAAAGTGCAGAACCCCTTTAACTAACGCCAGTTCTCTCTCTCCCCCTCATGTCATTCTCTCCCCCCCTTGTCATTCACTCTCCCCCCCCCCTTGTCATTCTCTTTCCTCCCTTGTCATTATCTTTACCCCCCTTGTTATTCTCTTTCCCTTTCTTGTCATTCTTGCCCCCCCCTTGTCATTCTCTTTCCCCCCTTGTCATTCTCTTTGTCCCCCTTGTCATTCTCTTTCCCCTTGTCATTGTCTCCCCCCCCCCGTCAGTCTCTTTCTCCCCCCCCTCCCTCCACTACCTCTAGTGTAGAGTGGCCGAGCTCTGTATGGTCCACCCTCATGGACGCGCCAGCCCGGGCACTGCTGCAGCCGCCAGAGGCTCAATATAGAGCATTCGGGCGGCTGCAGCATGAGGCGGGGCCGGCGCTCCTAGCGGCACCCCTTCCGAAGGGGCGCTCTACGCGGCTGCCTAGTCCGCTTATAGGACGCGCCGGCCCTGTTCGTATGGTCCTGCGCGACGCTCTCCCGGCCCATCTTTACTGTGTAAGTACTCTAAAGACACAATATACAGTTACTTGTAAACTCCTGGATTGTTCTTTACCTGTTCCTGAGTTCTGCTTCGTATGTTCGCGTCTTTTCTCTTGTTCTCACATCAGTATGAAGGGGGGAAATCAGGGAGGCTTGCCCTGGCCGGTGACACAGCTCCCGTTCAAACCATTCTCGCTCGCACTCTCAAGGAGCGCTGTGTGGTGTCACAATTTTAGCTACGGGTGGTTAGGAGGACTTTTGGTCTAAAGGGGGTCAGATATAGGGGCCTGGAGGTCTGGTCTGAGGTCTAATAGGGGTCTGGAGGTCTAATGGGGGTCTTATCTGAGGTCTGATATTGGGGTCGGATCTGACATGGAGGTCTAATGGGGGTCTGATCTGAGGTCTAAAGCTGGGGTCTGACATAGAAGTCTAAAGGGGGTCTGGTCTGAGATGGTGGGGGCTCATCTCTTGCACCAGAGCCCATGAGCCTTTAGCTATGCCCCTGACTGTCGGTAATGGGATTTAGACACTGAGTAAAAAGTAGATTCATGTCTGGGTGTAGAAAAATGTACACAGGAGTTGTAGTGGGTGTAGCTGCTGCAGACAGAGCAGTGTGGGGGTGTGGCCAGACTCATCACTGTGCAGTGCAGCCAGACTTGTGCATCAATAAAGTTATGTATTCAACAAAACAAGAAGAGAAGAAAGTAAACAGGTCTGCCAGGATAATCTAATGCCCAGACAGGGAGAAGGAAAGCTTAGACATGAAAAACAGGTCTTAGGGCATATGTATGGATTGTAAGGGGTGTTAGGAGCACATAAAAAGAATATGAATTTTGGTACCGGACAACCTCTTTAATTTATTTAGGACAGCACAATGGCTTAGGGGTTAGAACTGATGCCTTTCAGTCCTAGGTTTGAATACGACCAAGAACAATATCTGCACGTTCTCCCCATGTTTGCTTGGGTTTCTTCCAACAATCCAAAGACATAGTGAGAGAACTTAGGGCTCATTCAGACAGCCGTAGTGATTTGCGGTCCGAAAAACGTGAATCCGCAAAACACGGACTACACAATGCCGGCACTATGATAGAAATGAGTATTCTTGTCTGCAATTGCGGATAAGAATAAGACATGCTCCATCTTTTTTGCGGGGCCATGGATCGGAACTACATATGCAGACAGCACACGATGTGCTGTCCACATCTTTTGCAGCCCCATTGAAATGAATGGGTTCACACCCGTTCTGCAAAAAATAAAAAATGACTTCCTCGGGTACTCTGTGTGCCATACTGAAATCTATGGCAGCTCGGAGATACTATATATTTCAGTCATTATTTACACCAGTTGCTGGCATAAATAATAATTATTGTGTCAGGGTCAATAGCCCCAACCCTGCCTGTCCTCAACATGCTCCTTTTTCGGAAGCCTTGCGAGAGCAGCATAAAAGTTGCATAAAAGTCACAGTGGCATTTAAATAGTCACAAAACACGGTTTTCTGACACCAGAAAACGGGCGCTGAGGGAATTATAAATTCTCCCCATAACATCTATTTATCTTTATAGCAGTCCTGTACTAATACAACTCCATGCTCTTGAGGCCACGTTGATCTTTTTTCATACTGGTGATGTATTCATTGAATAAAGGAAGGAAGTCACAGACTATGTAAGACAGAGGCACACTATGAACTGACTGGTACTCCGATATTAAAACAATGACAGATCAGCCTCCTCTACACAGTTCACAAAGCTAATGGCACCAACTATGTGGTCTCAGGTGGATTTTAGATAGTCCCACTATGTTCCCATCTATCAGCATCCAATAGCTATTTACTTTCCCAATCCCTTTTCTATCACAATACCTTATCTCACTCAGGAGGCAGTATTACCTTTTTGTCCGTCTCTGCTTCCTGCATATGTCATGTCACTGAATCTCTTGCTTGTTCCCATAACTTAGTTTTTCATTGTGCTTGCTCAGCCAGTGACCAGATAGCCCTCATACTATGTAGGTATGTGGACTTATGGGGTAATTTGTGAACAGATATGAATTGGCGTATACTTATCAAATACTGCGGCGCAAAGGTTATTTTTACGCAGCTCACGCCAGGTCTAGAGAAGGGGGCATGGCATGGGTGTGGAAAAGGGTGGACCGGCAGGCCCGTATCATTTATAATTTTCTACAGCTGTTTAGGCACAGAAAATGGTCTAAAATCTATACCAGCAAGGGAGCTGCGGTAGATTTAGACAAATGTAAAGTCTGCCTAAATTATGTAGAGGCTGGTGATGATATGTAGACCTGTATAGATATAAAGCTATACAGGCCTACCACTACGCCACTGACCAAGCTATACCCTGGAGGGGCATAACTAACTACCTGGTCTTCACTAGAGCCTCTGATGGTGAGGATAGGCTTGGACCATTATGGTAGTTACCAGGTACCACTCCAGAGCAGTCTCCGAGTCAGTGGCAGCTGACCTAGAGATCAGAAGTACTGGTGCAAAGCACCGAGGGAAAAGAGGTGGTCAGGAAGTCTGCAGTCAGTGATCAAGCAAAGTCCATAAACGAAGTCAAAGGTCAGGGGCAGGGGTCAATCAAGCAAAGTCCGTTAAATCGAAAAGCAGGGTCCGGCACACAGTAAAGCAAAAACCACAGAAACACCTTTGCTCACAGGAAGTCTAGGAACCAGTGGCGTACATAGAGAAGTAAGGGCCCCATAGCAAGGATCAAACCAGGCCCCCCGCACAGGACAGAAGGGTTTCTGCCTAAACCCTTTTCAAGGACCCTTGAGACATTTTTTCCACTGCCTCATTTGCTAAAAGTTGTTACTTTAGAGAGTAGATTCCTGACCAAGTTTTTACCTCCAGTAGAAAGAGGCGCCTTTAAATACCTTCTGCAGACCAGCCATAGGCTGGGGAAGATAGAAGGCATGTGCGTGCCTCACATAAGGAGAAGAGTCACGCCCGCACATACCCTAAATGCACAAAAGGAACACTGAGCCAGAGTGCAAGCTCTGCTCAGAGCCAGGAGGGAGACGCTGGCGGCCGGAGTGAAGACCACAGCAGCGGGGAGGAGTAAGGAAGCCTGGAGCCTGTACCTGCGTGGGGGGAGGCGGAATCTTCAGGTTGAATAAAAAATGTATCTATTACCATACATTAGATAGCAGTTAGAACTATAGGAAGAATTTGTTATTTGTAGGGCCGCGAGAAAAAGATCTTGAATTGACCACAGTTACATCACCAGTATAACGAGCTAGCCATCAGCAGAGTGGAACTGCCATCTTTACACTTGAACTGGATTTTAAATAATTGACCCTTTATGTTTCTATATTAATTGAAAATAAGGACATTTTTAAAGCAAAGTGAAAAGCATAGAGGGTTCATTTTCCATGGAGCAATTTGTATCTAAGGGTAGACACAGTGTGGCCGGGATTCGGTGATGATGCGGTTAGGAACTGCAGTATCTAATTTCCCAGTAGAAGTCAATAGGAAAAAAGGTTTCGAAGACAGACCTGGTGCTTTTAAAATTTTGATGACATTTATACTAAGAGGCGGCAATTTTTATTTACACTAAGCCTAATGCTTGGCTACACTCACCCAGTTCTAACTAATAAAATCTGTTTCTACCTTATCCAGGGTGTCCCTGGCATTGGCATAACGTCCACTGGATCCAGAACAAGGTCCCTGTGGTGAGAAAAAAAGAATAATCACATAAGGAAAGGATAGTGACTACCCCTATGAAATCACCAGCAGGGGGTGCTGCACTGGTCCTGTAAGACTGAGCCATGACAATGTATAGCAGGGTAATCCCTTAAGTGCTACCACACAGTACTAATTCCCACATTGTGGCTCCTCACAGTAATTAGGCCAACCTTGTGGCCCTTTCACAATAGTAAGGCCTCCTTGTGGCCCTTCACAGCAGTTATGTCGACCTTTGTTCCTGTCAAAGTAATTATGCCCACTTTTGTGCCCCCTCACAGTAGTTATACAAGATATGCTCCCCCCGACAGTAGTTATGCCCAGATATGTGCCCCCCTCACAGTAGATATGCCCAGATATGTGCCCCCTCATAGTAGTAATTCCCAGATATGTGCCCCCTAACAGTAGTAATGCCCAGATGTGCCGTGTCACAGTAGTTATACAGGATATGCTCCCCCCTCACAGTAGATATGCCCAGATATGTGCCCCCCTCACAATAGATATGCCCAGATATGTCTTCCCACTTCACAGTAGTAATTCCCAGATATGTGCCCCCTCACAGTAGATATGCCAGATATGTGCCTCCTCACAGTGGTCATGGCCAGATATGTGGCACCTCACAGTAGTTATGCCCAGTTATGTGTCCCCTTACAGTAGTTATGCCCAGTTATGTGCCCCTCAAAGTAGTAATGTCAGATTATGTGCCCCCTCACGGTAGTTATGCCAGATTATGCATTCCTTCACAGTAGTTATGTCCAGATATGTGCCCCCTCATAGTAGTTATGCCCAAATACGTGACCCTCACAGTAGTAATGCCCACATATGTGCCCCCTCACAGTAGTTATGCCCACATAGGTGCCCCTTACAGTAGTTATTTCAGGTTAGGTGCCCCCTCAAAGTAGTTATGACATATTAGGTGCACCCTTAGTAAAAATGCTCACTTGTGCCCCCTCACTCTTGTTGTGGCCCCCCTTTTGCCTCTAGTCTGCAGCTTTTAAAAAAATATATAAAAACACATACTTACCTTCTTCCCTAATGACGCGCTCCCACACTCACATCGCGCTGCTAGCTGTGCTGAAGGCCAGCAGGGGGATATCCCGGGCTTTCAGTGCTCCTCCCATAGCCAGCAGTGCGATGTGTGGCCCGCAGGGGGAGCGCCGGAGCTCAGAAGAACAGTGAAGCAGGGAGCAGAGAGAGCTCCCTGCTTCACTCTGGAGACGACAGCCCGGCAGTGGTAAGAACTGCCAGGTGAGTATGCGAGTATTAGTGTGTTGTGAATAAAAATTAGTTTTGGGAATCAGAACTTAAAATCTGCAAAACAGATCTTTTCAATGCAGCATTCCATTCACCAATTTTGCCGCATTTCAACAGGCAAAATTTTGTACTGGTCACATAGCCCCGAAAAACTCCTGATCATGAGGAGCTGATGTCTGTATTGTCATGTACTGAGACAGTGTCAGCAGAATCTGAAATTCTGAGTATTTGCTCTAGTAGTCAGCTCTGGCAGAACATAGATAAATGAGCAAACCACAGGAATGTACGGAGAGAGTTTTCACCACACAAAATGAATTTACTTTAATAAACCAAAAATCTATTATTGCTTGAAAATATAACATTCTCATGATCTTAAATCTGTTTTATCTGTGAGTAAAATACAAAGGGAGCACTGTTCAGAAATGTCCCTGGACCTCCTACCCCTCCCTGTTTGCTGACACAGAAGCCATTCTTTTTCTAGGAGTTTGGGGAAATTTGGTCATTTTAAACATCCAGATGTGAGTACGTCTGAGCTCAGTCTAGGAAGGAACACAACAGAGAAGGGGGAGGGAGAAAATGTTGGCTTATTTGTGGTAATTTTTTTTTTTCTTTAAGCGCCTCCGCCCACATAAGGAAGTGGCTGCATTACTCAGAGAGGAAAAGAGAAGTTTTATGAAACTCTAACAGACTTTATACTTTGAGCTCCATCAAAATCTACAGTCAACAGACGGCACAAGGGTTGTAGGTAGGTGTAATAAGTCTAGAAACATATCTGGGCTCTGGAAAAATTGTTACATTCTTTACTCTATATAACATTTTGAGTTGGTTACAGAAAAATATTTCACAGTTTATGTATCACAAGTCAATTATTTGTTCTATTACAGTTAAGCAGCAAATATGGCATTTGTAGTAAGGTTTTATATGATTTGTGCTGTCTCCTGCAGTGCTCCTCAAGATATATCCTCAGAATGTGGAGTGCTGTACCTGCACTATAGACACCACTAGCTCGAACACAGCGCACATTCATTCAGATAGCCACAGGAAGCATGGGGCATCGCTGCCAGATACTCTGAATCATGGGATTGCAGCAACTTCAAGTCTTGTGCAAGTCCTCCCTCCACTCCCTGCCTCAAACATTCATTTTTAATACAAATCTGTCTTATGGATCTGATGTATCAAGCTGCATTCCTTAAAAATCAAAACGAAAATTACTTATATAATATGAATGAATACAGAAAAATCTAGAAACCTATTCTCATACAGTACTGCCTTCCTGTACAAGGCAGCTCATGTGGAGGGCCATTTGCCAAGTTTAAATTTCATTACCCCCCCCCCCCATTTCATTATCAGTATATGGACCGAAAATAGGCCAGTGAGTTTTCTCATATTTTGCATGCCCACAATCATATGGCCTTTTGCCATAACCTACATTGAAACCTGTATGTGTAATAACTCAATGCTGGCACCTCCTGTAAACCTTTCTGGATGTTCATGACAACCTCTGTCTGGGAAGTAAAGCTGGAGGAGCGACTGCAACCTGCTCATCTCCCAATTCAGAAGGAACATTAAATATGTTCCCTGGAAAAACAACTAATTTTAGCTTTGCTCCTGCACGTAACAGTGCTGAATAGTTACCAGCTGTGGCATACCTACTATATAGGCAGACCACGCAGCTGCTATGGGGCCCGTGAGGAAGAGGGGCCCACAGTGGAGGAGAGGCCCCGCCCCCAATTGCTTCTGTCTATCTTTCTAAAGCTAAAGGAACTTTCATGATGTCATCTCAGGTCCTGTAAGGGGACTGCACAGTGTAAAGTGTAGTTCCCAGGTTAGAACAGTGCATCTGCCAGGACCTGTGATGACATCATCTTCAACATCACAGGTCCTGCAGGATCTAGCAAAGGAACTGCACCAAAAATGGTGTAGTTCCTAGGTTTGAAAGGTACATCTGCCAGTACCTGTAATGACATCGTCACAGGTCCTTCAACCAGGGCTGGGACAAGGTCCACCACCAACAGAGGCTGAGCTGCCCAAGTGCGCCCCCCCCCCCCCAACTTGTGGAGTCTTTACTAAATACTGTTGTAATCACACATAAATATGCACAGTTTAATGTATCAATTAATGACGCACTGTTATGGGGTAATCTGTGGATGACACACTGTTATGGGGGATCTGTGGATGACACACTGTTATGGGGGATCTGTGGATGACACACTGTTATGGGGTAATCTGTGGATGACACACTGTTATGGGGGATCTGTGGCTGACAATGCTATGGGGATCTGTGGATGACGCACTGTTATGGGGGATCTATGGATGACACTGTTATGGAGGATCTGTGGATAGCACAATGTTATGGGGGTCTGTGGATAGCACAATGTTATGGGGGATCTGTGGATTGCACAATGTTATGGGGGATCTGTGGCTGACACTGTTATGGGGGATCTGTGGATGACACACTGTTATAGGGGATCTGTGGATGACACACTGTTATGGGGGATCTGTGGATGACAGTGCTATGGGGGATCTGTGGATGACACTGTTATGGGGGATCTGTGGCTGACACACTGTTATAGGGGATCTGTGGATGACACACTGTTATGGGGGATCTGTGGAGGACACACTGTTATAGGGGATCTGTGGATGACACTGTTATGGGGGATCTGTGGATGACACTGTTATGGGGGATCTGTGGATGGCACTGTTATGGGGGATCTGTGGATGACACTGTTATGGGGGATCTGTGGATGACAGTGCTATGGGGGATCTGTGGATGACACACTGTTATAGGGGATCTGTGGATGACGCACTGTTATGGGGGATCTGTGGATGACACACTGTTATGGGGGATCTGTGGATGACACACTGTTATGGGGGATCTGTGGATGACACACAGTTATGGGGATCTCTGGATGACGCATTGTTATGGGGGATCTGTGGATGGCACTGTTATGGATTGTGACTCACAATGGATATTGGGGGCCAGCAAATTACAAGGAAGGCGGGGGTGGGGGATGATTGATAACATACATATCTAAATGGCTGGGGGGGTGAGGGCTTGACTTGAGCATCTACTGATCAGAGCATTAGAATAGCAGGAATAAATAACATCTAAATGTCTGGTGGGGTAGATGGGGGTAGGACATGGGCTGAAGGGGGAAGGGGGACTGGGTTAGATAATCTATACTGACATACATATGACACACACATACATACTGACATACCTATGACACACACATACATACTGACATACATATGACACACATACATACATATATACAGACATACATATGACACACACATACATACTGACATACATATGACACACATACATACATATATACAGACATACATATGACACACACACATATATACTAACATACATATGACACACACATATATACTGACATACATATGACACACACACACATACTGACATACATATGACACACATACATACATATATACAGACATACATATGACACACATACATAAAAACACACAATATGCACATTACATTACTGCCATTCCATTCCCTTTAACCCCTTACATTTTCTGCACATACAGTCTCTGGTGACTTGCAGGGAGAGGCAGGATGCAGAGTATTCCTCCTCCTCCTCCTCCTTCTCTGTCCTGACGCTGCTCTTCTCTCTGTGCTGGGGGAGGGGGTTGTGAATCTCTGGTGCACACACAGGCAGGAAGTCAGGGGCTGGGGAAGGTACGGAGCTGCAGCACACTGCACTAGACTGAGGGAGGGAGGAAGAACACCACTAGGGGGCGCAGGAACGGCTGTTACAGCAGCAGAGAGCAGAAATGGATGCTCTGCTGCTAATACAGCTACACGGCAGCAGCAGGGACTTGGTGAGAGTGGCCTGCGCCCTGAGGCTTGAGCGCCCTGAGGCTGGAGCCTCCTCAGCCTCTGTGTCGGCCCGGCCCTGCCTTCAACACCAAACAAGTATTAGAAGTTCACAATCAGCTCTGCATTGATCTATACAGACTGGAATGGAGTGGTAAGAGGAGGTCCTCCACTTCTCGTCATTTACCTCCCCCCAATGCCCTGCTTTTACTCATTGCTCACTCATGTATTATACTTAGATAGTAACAGTGACCACTACCTCATGTATCTCACACATATAGTGACCATTACTGTATAACTGACCACATATTTCTGTACACACTGTACACAGCAACAGCATTATACCTTGTATGTCTCACATCAATACACTGCTCTCTCTCTCTCTCTCTCTCTCTCTCTCTCTCTCTCTCTCTCTCTCTCTCTCTCTAGATATATATATTTATATACACACACACTGCATATATTACACAGTGTTATAGATGCAATATATACAGATATATAGTATATACAGCAGTGTACTGATATGTGAGGTATGAGGTATAATAGATGCAGTGTATATAGATATATAGTATATACAGCAGTGTACTGATATGTTAGGTACGAGGTATAATAGATGAAGTGTGTACAGATATATTGTATATACAGCAGTGGACTGATATGTGAGGTATGAGCTGTAATTTATACCTCATACCTCAGGTCAATACACTGCTGTATTTACTATATACCTTTGGCAGGATCTCACCTCTCCTCAGGTGCCACTCGTTATCAGTGATGAGGCTCTATTTAGGTCCACCTCACACTGCTAACCATGCGGTTGATACTTTCTGCTTGGAGTTGCTAGAGCTTGGTCGTATTGGATCTCCTGCTTCTACATACTCCTCTAAGCTAAGTACTTGTTACTTTCACTGTTTGGTATTCTCTGGTGTGTGTCATTTCCAGACCTCAGGAAGACGCGGGTTTCTTCATCTGGGGAGGAACCAGCAGTCTCGTCTCCTGCTCCCTATTCTAGGGCTCGTCAGTTTTAGCAGGGCTTTAGGTATCCGACGTATGAGTATTTGCACCTTCAGGATCTGCTCATACTGGTAGGAGTTAGGGAGAGGCCTAGGGATTGCTAGGAGGTCACCATCCTTCTTCCTTAGTTTTAGAGGCCTAGATTGTCCTTACGTTGTGTGTATTTGGTGTTTTCCCCTCCCCATTATCCGTGACACTTGTTCCCCAGGCCTGCCCTGAACCAAAAGGTTGCTCTCCCGGATAGGTTTTCCGGGGAAAGTGACAACTTTGTTCGGTTCAGGGAGTCGTGCAAATTATATTTCAGACTACATCCTAACTCTTCTGGGGACGAGAGTCTGAGAGTGGGGATTATTATTTAGTTGTTGAAAGGTGACGCTCAGTCTTGGTTTTTCTCTTTGCCGACCGATTCACAATCCCTCCAGTCGGTAGATGAAATTTTCAGTGCTCTGGGACTTATCTACGATGACCCAGATCGGGTTTTCCTGGCTGAATCTAAGTTGCGTGGCTTGCGGCAGGGAGAGTGTTCTGCTAAGTCCTATTGCTCTCAATTTAGGAGGTGGGCAACTGATACGGAGTGGAATGACTTAGCTCTCCGTATTCAATTTTGTCAAGGACTGTCTGAAAACCTGAAGAAAGCCTTGGCATTTCACGCAAATCCAGAGTCATTGGAGGTGGCCATGTCTGTGGTTGTGTGTATTGAGAGACGCCTGAGGGAGAGATTTAAAGTTCCTCTCGCCCGGGACGTATTATCATACAGGGAAGCGGTCTCTTCTGACACTCGGGTAAAGAGACACTTGAGCTCGTGTATAGTGATGAGCCAATTCAATTGGGTCAGGTCACACCTGGACCACATGATAAAAACTTTAGGCTTAAGAAAATACTTTGCTTTTTCTGTGGTAAAGGAGGACATTTTGTTAACATATGTCCTTATGTTAAATATCAAGGTGAAAAGGAAAAAAAAATCCTAATGTGTCTAGTCCTCTTCTCTCTCTTGGTAGTGTGGATGGGGAAGTTGAGAATATACTTTTGTCTTTTACCGGTAGTACCCGATTTTTCCTGCCTGCCAAGGTGGCGCTAGATTCCAAAACTGTGGAAATGGAAGTATTTATTGACAGTGGGGCAGGGTTAACCTAGTGAATGGCCAATTTGTCCGTATGCATGGTTTGACAACAAACGCATTAGACAAAAATATTTCTGTATTTGCGATTTATTCCGCCCCTCTCTCTCAAAAGTGTCTGTCTCAAATGGTGCAGGACATTCGCCTAAAGGTGGGAGATTCTCATACTGAATCCATTTCATGTTTTGTTATGGAGGGTTTGCCTGCTCCTTTGGTGTTAGGGTTACCATGGTTAACCAAACATAACCCTACTATCGATTGTCAAGCGAGACAGATTCTTAATTAGAGTGATTTCTGCCTTGACAGCTGTCTTAGCACGTCACTTTCTGTAGTAACTACTAAAATTTTTCCCTTTTTTCTTTCGGATTTTTTCTGATGTATTTTCTAAAGGTGGAGACCAGGAGTTGCCTCCTCATCGGGAGTATCATTGCCCCGTCAATCTTATTCCCAGAGCTAGATTTCCAAAGTCTCGGTTGTATAATCTTTCTGAACCCGAAAGAGTAGTTATGCGAGAGTATATCACCGACAGTTTGGCTAAAGGTCATATTAGACCATCCAAATCACCAATGGTGGCGGGGTTCTTCTTTGGTAAAAAAAAGGATGGAACTCTTAGGCCTTCCGTGAGCTTAATCGCATCACTATCCATGATCTCTATCCCCTTCCTTTGATCCCAGATTTATTCAATCAGATTATTGGCGCCAAGGTGTTCTCTAAGTTGGATTTGAGGTGGGCATATAATCTGATCAGAGTCAAGGAAGGGGACAAATGGAAAACCGCCTTTAAACTCCTGAGGGTCATTTTGAGAATCTGGTCATGCCTTTTGGTTTGTCCAATGCTACTGCGGTTTTTCAACACTTCATCAATGACATCTTTTATCATCTGGTGGGCAGGTTTGTGGTGGTTTATCTGGAGGATATTTTAATTTATTCTCCTGATATGGAGACGCATAAGGATCATGTGAGACAGCTCTTACAGATCCTAAGAGAGAATAAATTGTATGCCAAAATGGAGAAGTGAGTATTTGTGGTCTCATCTTCGGGTTTTCATATGGATCCGGAAAAAGTCTGTGTTGTTTTGGACTGGGATCAACCCGAAGATCTGAAGGCACTCCTGCTTCTCCATACTCCTTTAAGCTAAGTACTTGTTGCCTTCACTATTTGTTATTCTCTGGTGTCTGTTATTTCTAGGCCTCAGGGAGATGCAGGTTCCTTTATCTGGTGAGGAACCAGCAGTCTCATCTCCTGCTCCCTATTCTAGGGCTCGTCAGTTTTAGCAGGGCTTTAGATATCCAGCATATAAATATTTCCACCTTCAGGATCTGTTCATACTGGCAGGAGTTAGGGAGAGGCCTAGGGATTGCTCGGAGGTCACCATCCCTCTTCCTTAGTTTTAGAGGTCTAGATTGTTGTCCTTACGTTGTTGTGTGTATTTGGTGTTTTCCCCTCCTCATTATCCGTGACACTCGTTCCCCATAATGCAGACCTCACACCTCTCTCTCCTCCAACTAATGGTGCCTTCACTCTTCGTGCAGCACTGCATCTAGGCAGGCACGACACTGAGATCTGTTGTTGCATAGCGTCAGGTCATAGTGCGCTCCTATGCACAACATGTCCTGTCCTGGAGCTGTGTGCTGCCAGGACTTAGTGCAATGCGGGTGCACGGAGAAAAAGAACAGAAAGCGTTGAGTAATACCAGTGCTAGGACTAGGGGCACCATACTATCAGCTCCCTGGGCCCTAAAAATAAATCAATTTGTCCTCCTCCTGGTCCCCTTCCTGAGTTCGGGCCCCATAGCAGCCACTTCCCCTGCTTCTATGGTAGCTACACTCCTGGTCAGACACAGATGGAACTTGCACCAAGAATATTTACTGCTCTCATGTGGGGCAACAACCCTGATGGTTACAAAAGTAATACACCGACCAATGGACTTTGCGGTTACAGATTGTTTTTATCTGGAAGTGGGGGCTAGGTGGTTTCTTTATATCCCAGACTCCAGCCTCTTTTCCTCTGTTCAGCTGTTTCTTTTCCCTACCTACGATCTGAAGTGGCACACCTTTATCGCTTGTGCCAATCACCTGCTAGCTATCTACATGCAGGTATCCGCAGTATCTTTTAGCTCACACTAGTGCCATCTATAAACTATTCCTTCCTGCATCTGTCCACAAGGTCCGACTGCACTTCTGTTTATCATCTTTTGATACATGCCAGCCTGTGTGGTGCCACCAGTGGCGTTATGCTGACTCCTGATTCATCTCAGCCTCTGCTGCCTTACCAAACAGTTAACGTTCAACTACCACCAGTGGTTTACATATACCAGTGCAATACACAGCACTTACAATGCATTGCCCATAACCCTTGTGGTTCATTAGTATTCCCTGCGACCATCTGCAAGGCCCCCTCAACACCTTGCACAAGGTATATGACTCTTCCCAAGTGTAAGGATGCGGTCACAGACTCCCTGCCACATCACAGCTGAATATCCCCACTATGGCCACAACACATAAAGGGTGTTTCATCTACAATAATGCACATCATCTCTGGTTAACTCACTGGTATCTCACATCAGCTTAAAGGCATCTAACATGCCAAGTTGTACTGCAATGTGATATAATACATGGGCTCCAGTAGCATCGAACACTTAAGTGCGAGAAAATATAATAGCATGCATAACCATAACAACTGTAATGCCGGTGTGTTCCTAGCAATGGTCATGTAACAGTTCAACAGCTGGCACTTGCCAATAGATGGTATTGCCAATCGATGGTAATCCATAGCAACACAACACTGAAAAGGATATGTTTTTTCTTCTAAAAGGGAGTTAGGCTGTTTTTAACCTTCTTAAGGCAGCATGACCCCTTCCAGGCTACCATTGGTTAGTAAAGTAAACTATGATTAAGGCCTCTTGCACACGAACATGCCGTGAGCCTTTTGCAATTTGCAGTTATTTGTAAACTGCAGTTATTTGTAAACTGCATATGAAACACATTAAACTGCTAACTTCAGCTACTTATACAGTCTTAAAATGCTGAGTTTAAGTGTACAATAGAAGGATCTCAGCATGTATACAAAAATAATTGGTCAATGGAATTAATAACTGAAGCATAAAATGCATGGCAACTCTTCCTCTGGCCACAGTAGGAAATATCTGAATATTAAGCTGTGGCTTAGAGGAAGGAAACATTTTTCTGTATAAATGGCTCCTTTCATATCCTTAGTTCAGT
Organism: Bufotes viridis; assembly: GCA_033119425.1. Lineage (NCBI taxonomy): Eukaryota > Metazoa > Chordata > Amphibia > Anura > Bufonidae > Bufotes > Bufotes viridis. The sequence continues at coordinate 54,699,948 of CM065595.1, forward strand.
AAACGTACCTCAGTGATACATGCAAAACGATCTGCCACCATTGAGTTATCTATTCATTTCTGTAAGCTGCCTGCTCAGTGCCATCAGCTGCCCCCCAGTACCACCAACTCCCCCCCTAGCCAAGTTCCCAGCGCCAGTGAAATAAAATACTTACCTCTCTTGTAGGTGCGTCACTCCACAGCTCGTTTATCTTCTTCTCCATGCGCCGCACTGTCGTCCTGATGTCACATAGCGCCAGGTCATAGTGCACATAAGCGCGCACTATGTCCTAACAATGTGTCAGGATACAGTGCAGCGTGGTGCAAGCTGGCGTTTGACCACGAGCGGTGAGTAATAGCAAGTGCTTCACTCACGCTCCGTGGTCACATGACACAAACGAATCCTCGATGCAAAAAGATTTTTTTTGTGTCGAGTTACTCTATTCAATCAAGTAATCATTTCAGCCCTAGCCAGGATAATGCCCCTAAAGCAGCCCTGTCAGAATGATCTACCATATTAAACCAGACATACTACATGCTAATTAAAACCATATATTTCTTTACTGTTAGCATTTTTGTACCTGTTAGTGTTGGTGAAATAAATGCACAATAAGGCCCCTTTTACACGAGCGAGTTTTCCATGCGGGTGCAATGCGTGACGTGAACGCATAGCACCCGCACTGAATCCTGACCCATTCATTTCAATGGGTCTGTGTACATGAGTGTTTTTTTTTCCCCGCATCAGTTCTGCGTTGCGTGAAAAACGCAGCATGTTCTATATCCTGCGTTTTTCACGCAGCCCTGGCCCCATAAAAGTGAATGGAGCTTCTGTGAAAAACGCATTGCATCCGCAAGCAAGTGCGGGTGCAATGCGTTTTTCACTGATGGTTGCTAAGAGATGTTGTTTGTAAACCTTCAGTTTTTTAGCACGCGCATGAAAAACTAATCAAAACGCATTGTACCAGCGCGGAAAAAACTGAACTGAACGAAATCGCAGACAAAACTGGCTGAACTTGCTTGCAAAATGGTGCGAATTTCCCTGAACGCACCCTGAACGCATCGGGAGCCAATCCGTCACGCTCGTGTGACAGAGGCCTTACAGCGACGCATCGGTGTTCAGAACACCCTGACAGTTGATTGACAGGGCACATTTTGTCTTGCCCTGTCTTCTGTGTCTGCGTTGTAGATCTGCAGCTGCTTGCTGAGCAGAGCAAATCCATAGTGCGCCAGTTTAGCTCAAAATCAAATCTGTTGGTTGACACACTGGTTCCATACCCACTGCTGTAAAAAATTGAAAGGTGTCATTACATTCAGTTGAGCTAGCCCTTCAAGGTATTGTGCCTGATGACAGATTGTGCTTAAACTCCCTGGTGACAGATTCCCTCACTTCACTTCAGCAAATTGCATTTATCATGTAGAGAAAGTTAATACAAGTCAGGTACTAATGCATTTTTAATATCTAGAGATATGCGAATTATTGAAAGGTTGATTCGGCTGCTTCGACGAATTAAAAAAAAAAAAATTTGCTTTGTGACTAATTACTTTGTCACAAAGTGCATTTTTTGTAAGTAGCGGGTGCAATGACAGGGAGCTGCGATAGTGCTGCTCCCCATCATTGTACCCCTTAGATGCCACGTTCATACATGATCGCGGCATCTGAGTGTAAAAATTGCGTAAAATTAACATGAAAAAAAAAGTAAATCAAACTTACAGCCTCCATTTGCTTGCAAAGGGCCGGCTGCTGCCATCCTGCTTGAAGATCTGGAGCAGAATCTCGTGAGGCGCGAGATGATGTCATGCCGGCCGGCGTGGTGATGTCATACGTCACCACGCTCGGGATTTTGGCCAAGATCTTCAATCACAATGGCAGCTGGTGGCCCGTCGTGAGCAAATTGAGGCAGTAAGTTGGAATTTTTTTGTTTTTAACACTATTTCAGGTTATATCGATTCACTACCACAAAGCACTAGGAAATTCGGCTTCGAGGCAAATCGAATTTATCCTGAAATTCGGATTGAATTCCACTTCCTGGGATTCGATTCGCTCCTCTCTATTAATATCTATATTGCTTCCTTTGCAGGCTGGATTCATTTTTCCATCACATTATACATTGCTCGTTCCCATGGTTAGGCCACCCTGCAATCCAGCAGTGGTGACCATGGTTGCACACTATAAAAAAGTGCAGGCCTCTCTGGTGGCCCAGACTGCGGGACTGATCATGGGCTGCTGCTTTTTCCAATAGTGTGCATGTGCAAGCATGACCACTGCTGCTGTATTGCAGGGTAGTTGTAACCTGTCACGTTAGTGATGTGGGAGGGAACACCACACCAACAACAGGAGGGAAGGGAAAGCACTGTATCCACACAATTGCCATCCTGTGTAGGATGTCTATTGTGGTACTTGTGGTCCGCTGCGGGCATCCTCCACCGTATGCATTTTTGCTGGAGACTGCCATTAGCAACCGGCCACAAGTGCAGGATCTGCTCCCCTGTATATATATGGACAACTGCATTTTTGGGTTGAGCACTACTGCTTCATGCCACCTTTCAGTTGGTTTGTGTAATTCAATTCAAAAACTGAAAATCATATTATATAGATTCATTACAAACAGAGTTATCTCAGAAAATTAGAATATTGTGAAAAATGTCAATATTGTAGACATATAGTCAACATAGTAACATAGTATATAAGACCGAAAAAAGACATTTGTCCATCCAGTTCGGCCTGTTTCCTACAAGTTGATTCAGAGAAAGGCAAAAAAAAACTGTGAGGCAGAAGCCAATTTTCCCCACTTAAGGGGAAAAAAATTACTTCCTGACTCCAATCAGAATAACTCCCTGGATCAACGACCCATCTCTAGTAGCTATAACCTGTAATATTATTACACTCCAGAAATACATCCAGTCCCCTCTTGAATTCCTTTATTGTACTCACCAACTCCTCAGGCAGAGCGTTCCATAGTCTTACTGCTCTTACCGTGAAGAATCCTCTTCTATGTTTGTGTACAAACCATCTTTCTTCCAGATGTCCCCTCATCACAGTCCTGGGGATAAACAGATGATGGGAGAGATCTCTGTACTGACCCCTGATATATTTATACATAGATATTAGATCTCCCCTCAGTTGTCTTTTTTCTAAAGTGAATGACCCTAATTTTGATAACCTTTCAGGGTACTGTAGTTGCCCCATTCCAGTTATTACTTTAGTTGCCCTCCTCGGAACCCACTCCAGCTCTGCTATGTCTGCCTTGTTCACAGGCGCCCAGAACTGTACACAGTACTCCATGTGTGGTCTGACTAGTGATTTGTAAAGTAGTAGGACTATGTTCTCATCACGGGCATCTATGCCCCTTTTGATGCAACCCATTATCTTATTGGCCTTGGCAGTAGCTGCCTGACACTAATTTTTACAGCTTAGTTTGCTGTTTATTAAAATTCCTAGATCCTTTTCCATGTCAGTGTTACCAAGTGTTTTACCATTTAGTATGTACGGGTGACTTGCATTATTCCTTCCCATGTGCATAACTTTACATTTGTCAGTGTTAAACCTCACCTGCCATTTCTCTGCCCAAGCCTCCAATCTATCCAGATCTCTCTGTAGCAGAAAACTGTCCTCTTCAGTGTTAATTACTTTAAACAGTTTAGTGTCATCTGCAAAAATTGATATTTTTCTGTGCAAGCCTTCTATAAGATCATTAATAAATTTATTGAAGAGAATAGGTCCCAGTACTGACCCCTGAGGTACCCCACTAGTGACAGTGACCCAATCTGAGTGTTTACCGTTAATAACCACCCTCTGTTTTCTATTACTCAGCCAGTTACTTACCCACATACAGACATTTTCTCCCAATTTTCTCCCAATTTTGTAGTCTCAGTGTCACACTGTAATCAGCTAATCAACACAAAACACCTGCAAAGGTTTTCTAACCCTTTTAAATGGTCCCTGGTTCAGTAGGCTACACAATAATAGGGAACGCTGACTTTACAGTTGTCCAGAAGACAGTCAATGACACCCTCCACAAGGAGGGTAAGCCAAGTCATTACTAAAGAAGTTGCCAGTTCACAGAGTGCTGTATCCAAGAACATTAATGGAAAGTTGAGTGGAAAGAAAAAGTTTAGTACAAAAAGGTGCAAAAGCAACATGGATAACCACAGCCTTGAAAGGATTGTCAACAAAAGACCATTTAAGAATTTGGGGGTGATTCACAAGGAGTGGACTGTGGCTGTAGTCAGTGCTTCAATAGCCACCACACACATGAAGTATCCAGGACATGGACTACTACTGTTGAATTTCATGAAGTAAAACAAACTGAGTTTGATCCAAATTTCAGGAAAACTTTGATTCCCTTCTGAATTTCTTTTCGCTTTATGGTAATAAATCGTTTTTGTTCCTAAAATGGCAGCTACACATGTTACAAAGTGCAAGTAAGAAGCTCAGGAAGGAGAAAACCATTCCCTGTAATGTCCACATCCCTATAAAAAGCGTCATCCTGCCCGGTCTCCGCCATTTTACTATGAACTCAGCATAGGGAGAGACATGACAAGTGCTAGGGACAGTGTTTAACAAAGCTTTTCATTGTAGAATTTTGTATAGGGACAGTGCAGGGAGATCGTAGGGAGAGTTTTCAGTCACTGTAGGGAGAGCATGGGGAGTCTGCAGGGACAGTGCCTGGACAGTGTAGGCTCTGTGTTATCGGCCTGTGTATGCTGTGCCATTCATTATTAATCCGTTCTGTTATACATAGACTTACTGCACATCAGACTTAGTCTCATTAGCCAGTCTAATATATAGGCATGTTTATCTAGTTCACTTACTGCACCATTAATATTGAATCTGTTCTGTTATACATAGACTTATTGTGTGTCAGACTCATTGTCAACAGGCAGTTTAATATATGGGCACGTTTACCTAGTTCACTTGCTCTTCCATTAATACTTAATTTGTTCTGTTATAGAAAGACACATCAATTAATAGATAAGCAATTCTATTAGTCCCTGATTCACAAATTGGGGTGATACACCTGTCTCATTCTATTGTTTCTAGCGTGTCCACATTGATTAATAGATAAGCAATTCTATTAGGCCCTGATTCACAAATTGGGCCGATACACCTGTCTCATCCTAGTATTTGTGGCATTTCCACATTGATTAATTGACTGACAAATTAGGGTGATACACCTGTCTCATTCTATTGTTTGTGGCACATTCACATTGATAAGTAGATAAGCAATTCTATTAGGCCCTGATTCACAAATTGGGGTGATACACCTGTCTCCTTCTAGTGTTTGTGGCATGTCCACATTGATTAATTGATTCACAAATTGGGGTGATACACCTGTCTTATTCTATTTGATCAGAATGTGCAAGCCAAAAGAAAGAGTGGGTCCAAATCACAGATGATATGCAAATAATTCCATTACATTTTATCTCTGTTTTGGACCCACTCCTGTTTATGGCTTACAATTAATGATCAAATACTGATACAAAACCCTAACAAAATTCTGACCATCTGAAAGAGACTTTATGGATGCTCAAAATACAGGATTTTTTTTGTTTTTTTTAGGTACTTCTGACGTTTCAGAAGAACGGAAATATAAACAGTGATATTAACACAGCCTTACTGCCACTGCTGCCCCACTATGTCATGAGGCCACTTTTGCCATGGCTGCTGCCACTGCTGTAGCTGCTACCCTCCCACTCTGCCATAGGGACACTACTTGAATCTTGGGGAACTGCACGGTTAACAGCGATATAATAGAACTGATGCTTTTATTGACTTGTAATACTGATGCACAGTAATTGCACAGATAGCGGAAGGGATTAGCTATGAACCTTGGTGCCCTGCACAGTAGACGGTGATAAATTACAACTGTCTGTTATGCTAAAGGCACAATACCTACAGAACGGATTTACTATAAATATGGGTGCACTGGAACATAATGCACAAGGCGATACCCTCTCCCTGCAGTTTAAACTTTCACACTGGGATTGGGCCTACAAATGGGATACATATGATTAGGCAGAGTAGCCTGTGTATACCAGATTTACTTCAATTCATTCTAATTAATTTAGAACAAATCAAATTTCTTGAAGAACTTCAGCGAATCGTCCAAATCGAGTTTTTCAAAACTTCCCTCATCTCTAATTTCTTGTGTCAGGCCACTCATGGTCCCGAGAAACGTCATAAGCATCTTACCTGGGCTAAGAAGAAAAAAGCATTGGACTGTTGCTCAGTGGTCGAAAGTCCTTTCAGATGAAAGTAAATTTTGTATTTTATTTGGAAATAAAGGTTCCAGAGTCTGGAGGAAGAGTCGATAGGCACACAATCGAAATTGCTTGAGGGCCAGTGTAAAGTTTCGACAGTAAGTGATGGTTTGGGGAACCATGTCATTTTCTGGTGTTGGTCTACTATATTACATCAAGTTCGTTAGATCAAGTCAGCGCAACTGTTTACCAGGAAATTTTAGAACACTTCATGCTTCCCTTTGCTGACTAAATTTATGGATATGCTGATTTCATTTTCCTGCAGTACTGGGCACTGGGTACTGTTAAAAGTACCAATATCTGGTTTAATAACCACAGTATGCTTGATCGGCCAGCAAACTCGCCTGACTTCAGTCCCATAGACAATCTATGGGGTATTGTCAAGAGGAAGATGAGAGACACCAGATCCAACAATGCAAACACACTGAAGGCTGTTATCAAAGCATTGATGCAGTAATTGTCGCATTGATGCAGTAATTCATGCAAAAGTCCCAACCAAGTACTGAGTGCATATACCGTACATACCTTTCAGTAGGTCAACATTTCTGTTTTAAAAATAATTTTTTTAACTTGTCTATAATATTCTAATTTTCTGAGATACTAACTTTTGGGTCTTCATTAGCTGTAAGCCATAATCAACATTAAAAGAAATAAACGCTTGAAATAGATCACTCTGTGTGTAATGAATCTACCGGTATATGATTTTCACTTTTTGAATTGAATTACTGAAATAAATTAATTGTCGATGATATTCTAATTTATTGAGATGCACCTGTAGCTGAACGGGCATTTGCTGACAGCTATGGATCAGACGTATGTACAGTACTTTCCTTTTTTATTCCTTATTCTCATGCAATATGACACTCTCAATCAGTTGGATTAGTAAATGTGAAGATAACATAAAACATGATGACTAGAACAATAAAAAGTGTTCCATTTCACCACAGATTTTGCCTCCTGCATGAAAAATGAGGAAACAGTACCTCACATCTGTCATGCAGTGCATGGAACATATATTCACAAATTGCTTTCAAATTGCTTTTATTTTTTATAAAAACCAAACCATTCATATACACTACAATCATTGGAAGAGAAGCCCAAACTAAGTATTGCTTTTACAGTAAAAGAGGTTATCTTACATCTAGTGTGGCACTAGGTCCCTCCATCTGATCTACACTTATAAATAAATGTATTGGTTATCACTGCTTATGATATGGCTTTACATGCACCTTATTATCATTTAACAATATGTTTACCTGCCAAGACAGAAAGTCAAGAATTTGATATGATCTGCAAAGCTAGAGCCTGATCCTCCCTGAAATACAATCATAAGGGCTGCACCAGTTGGACGGTATCTGTTAATAAATGAGAATAAGGCTCCTTGCAGACAAGCAATAGAAATTCGGCCGTGTTCTGGACAGAAACAAGAATGAGTTTTTGAATAGACAGCACAGGCATGGTGTCTATGTGTGGTCCTCCAGATCCATTCATTTGAGTTAGTGGTTGTGCAGGATAATTGGACCAAGATACAACATGCTATGACTTTTCAGCACAGATCCACGGTCCATGTGGTAAATGACCCATTGGAATATACCCACTGAATTGAATGGGTCAGTGCTCAGTCAAGATGCTGTCTGTTCTAGACTTGGACACCACCCGCTGGCATCATCGCTCATGTGAAAGCAGCCAAGTGAATCTATTGCTAAGTCAACAATGAATATGTGCAAGGTTTTGTTATTTCTTGTTTTATATCATTTTTTTTTCTTCACATAGGAATGGCATTTCACAGCTTCCTCTTGGAACCAATAAGCTGCCATGCTTGGAATAAAGATAGAACTCGTAAGTTCTAAAATTACTATAGTACACAATATAGAGAATACTTTTTATGGACTAGAACTGATGGGCGAAGGAAAAGGAATACATCATCAATGTGATTTGCACACAGTGAATATAAAAATACTGTATATGGTGTTAAAAAATGTATTAAAAAAAAGTAAACTTCAGAAAAAGAATAATTTACATTTAAAGCAGAATAATTGCATTAGTAAAGATGCCTTCTGGGTGTACAATATCGATGCTACGATCATCAGAATAGGTCATCAAAATCTGAGCGCTAAGGCCTACTCCCAGCTTACCAAACAGTGCACTGCACATTGCATTGTGGCTGTGCTTGGTATTGTAGGTCAGGTCCATTCACTTAAATTTGACTGAACAGCATGTTGGCCCTGTGACCAATAAACATGACATCACTGCCTAGGACAAGGCTGCAGTGCTCAGGAACCCTGCAGCTTCTACAAAAAGCAAATATTTAACTCCTGCAGATAGATCATTGATCTTTTAACTCCCAGTAACCCCTTTAATTATATTAACCTGACATCTTACTGCATTTTCCATATAAAAAGAAAATATAAGCAAAAATGTCTGAAGCTGATTATACAGTACGACCCTGATTCCATTAAAATGTGTGTAAAGAAGCACTATATATATATATATATATATATATATATATATATATATAAAATGTAGTGAAGATAATCTTCTTACCAGTGACTGTATTCTCCCTTCTGATCCTCATCTGTGTCATGTGACCAGCAATCAGACTTTCCAAATAACACAGCATCTTATGGGTGAACAGGCAGTCTGTTTCTCTATGTATCCTCTCGGGAGCCTCAATGTTAGTCTCATAGGAATGAATAGAGAAGTAACTGACTTCATGTCCTGGGTCAGTTAGAGATCAGAATGTTGGTCCTATGACACAGCTAAGCATCAGAATGGAGGTTATAACTCACAAATAAATCACTGGAAAAAAGTGCACCACAAGAATAAGCACCGGACAACACTGGCTAATCCCTCAAACTGATGTTAAAAGCTGAGCCATTCGCCAATATATCCCAGTCAGGAACATATCGGAGCCCCTCATGCACCACGTCAAGGTTTCTCAGCATGGGGTCCGACCACTAGACTACCTATGGTGTGTGAACAGGGTCTGAAAGGTGCAGATATCCAGCTCACAGCCCCAATCCCGCTCACCTGCACTGCAGGACCAACAATGCAATGGAGAAAATTGAGGCTGCAAGCCGCACCTATAACAGACCATGTGACACAGGCTTCCAGGTGCAACAGAATGTTACCAGCCATACGCAATGGCACGTTCAATACATATTAAGCAAAAATCACAGAAATAAATGTGGCCTAAATGGGTGGAACTGCTCAAACCCCAAACACTGTTGAATGTTTCTAACTGGGGAAGCAGCTCCTCCGCATGTGGTTCGCAGAGATCGGCCATCCCCAGCAAAAATTGCATACAATGGAAGATGCCGGCGCGAACCACATGCACCACAAAAACATCCTACACAAAATTAAACAATGTGCGGATGAAAATATATAAAACACATAAATCACCTGCGGCCTCGATTTTCTCCCATTCCATTGTTGGTCCTGCCGTGCAGGTGAGTCGGATTGGGGCTGTGAGCTGGATATCTGCACCTTTTAGACCCTGTTCACACACGATAGGTAGTCTAGTGGTAGGACCCCATGCCATGCTGAGAAACCTTGACGTGGTGCATGAGGGGCTCCAATATGTTCCTGACTGGGAGATATTGGCGAATGGCTCAGCTTTTAACATTAGCTTGAGGGATTAGCCAGTGTTGTCAAGTGCTTATTCTTGTGGTGCACTTTTTTTCAGTGATTTATGTGTTTTATCCACAGTTAGAAACACGCAACAATGTTTGGGGTTTGAGCAGTTCCACCCATTTAGGCCATGTTTATTTCTGTGATTTTTATAACTCACAAATACAATCACTGGTAAGAAGATTACCTTCACTACAGGTCAGAGAATAACATTTTTTGTGGGAGTGCTTCTTTAAAGAGGACCTATCACTATGAAAAAGCAGTGCAATCTGCAAGCAGCATGTTATCGAGCAGGAGGAGCTAAGCAAATTGATATGTGGGAAAAGATTCAATATAACCTGTATTTCATTCATTAAAATCTCTACTCTTTCTATCAGTTATTGACAGGCTTTGCTGTATAAGGCCCCATTCACACGTCCGCAATTTTGTCCGCATCCATTCTGCAATTCTGCGGAATGGATGCGAACCCATTCATTGTGAATGGGGCCGGACGTGATGCGGAGAGCACACTATTTGCGGAACCGCGGCCCTGAACTTCCAGGTTTCGGCCACGAAACATCCGGCCGTGGCTCCGCAAAAGATAGTCAGACAGCCTGCGATAGTCAGATAGTCAGACAGCCTGCAGACAAGAATAGGCATCTCTATGGGGAGTGCCGGCATGGTGTGTTGCGGATCTGCAATTTGCGGATCCGCAACACACTATGGACATCTGAATGGGGCCTAATTGTGCTTACAGATATCTGCCAATCATGGTAAGACCACCCACTTGGCTACCAAGCTCAGAAAGGGTTTTACTGAATTTTTTCCCACAAAACTATATATCAGTCTGCTCAGCTCCTCCTGCTCTATAACATGCGGCCTGCAGATTGCACTGCATTTTAATGGTGACAGGTTCTCATTAATGGGAATTAGTACCTTCAGATTGAACCCATTTTCTTCTTCGTGAAGGAAGTAATGATGTACACAGTTGGCCATATTGTAGAGCATATAGGGATGTAACTCAGGCAGATAGAGAGAGTAGTAGAGATATTGCCAAGTACAGTCGGGTCTATGGAGCTGTCATACAGTGCACAAAATAGATTTAAATCATGTCCAGATTTTTGTGGATCTTCCCAGGCCAGGCTAGTAGGGAGATATTTTTTTTCTCTTTCTCCACTATGAAGGCAGATGTTTCATACTGTCTAGTCTACGGCATCACTTTCTGCTTTCTCGTGGTCTGTGACTGGGCACCGTCATGTACTTATTCAGTATTTGATTGCATCAGTGATGATTGCGTGGAACACAAAACATTCACATGAAAAATGCACCATGTCACAGATCTTCTTACAATTTTCAACACATAATTATAATATGGTATAACATATAAGATGATATATGATATAGTATAATTATGAACCTTCTTTATGATGCAGCATTGCACACGTCATTGTACATATCTATAGATGTAGTAAAATGTTACATGGCATTATAGATCATACAATCTCCCAATCAAATAACTTAACCCATAGCTAAAATTTAGAATAAGACATGTGGACACATAAATGCATGGATAAATGAGGCCACGGCCAACTTTATTAAAGAATAGCTTACACCATAGATGTAGAATAATCAAATAACTTTAAAACCACAGAATAGACCAGCCATAAGCTCGGCCTAACTACAATAATCAACTTATCCATTCGCTACTTGACGGCGAGCGACTTTACCCCTCCTTCTAATAAAGTGACCGTGACAACAATACATAACAGGGAGCGCGGATGGGCCGCAGCTCCTCAGATTGCAGTCCAGCTGACAGCACGAAGCCGCCAGCCACCGCAATTATATACCACTTGGACCCAAAACACCCCTAACCCTTAACCAATGCCTAACTGTTGCTGGGGCTCCTAATCTTCCTATCCCCAGCAACGATCCCACGATAGGACAGCTAACGGGCCAATTAATATTAACCTTCCCTACCCTGGATACTAGGCTATTTTTAGCCACCTTGACCATTCACTTTCGGCGGGAAAATTCCCGCCAAAACGAACAGCCATTTAACCTGAGATGATCATAATCCCATGAGGATCCCCCCATATTGTTTTGTACGGGATCCTGACATTCTGTGTGCTTTCATTTTTGCAGAAATTGCGTTTTGCCCGAACAGTCATGATGTTCACATTTACAAAAAGGATGGAGATAAATGGACCAAAATTCAAGAGCTGAAAGAACACAATGGGCAAGTGACAGGTAAGACTAAGGATTCATTCAAACGGACATAAGGGCTCCGTGCCCGTGCTGGAGACCGCAAATAACAGTCCGCAATATACAGGCACTGGCCGTGTGCACTTTGTTTTCTGGATGCGGGCCCATTGACTTGAATGGGTCCACAATCCGCAAAATACAGCAAAAGATAGAATATGTCCTATCTTTTGCAATGTGAAGGCACAGACCCAAAAGCCCACATAAGCACTTAGAGTGTTTCCGTAGGTTTCCGATCCATGCCTCTGCTCCACAAAAGATAGGACATGTGCACACGGCCAGTGACCGTAAGAGATGGTATTTTTTTTCATTGAGTGGCAGCTATTCTGTGGGATGAATCAAACAGGACCAAAACAAGGGGTCAAAAGGAATATGTACTTAGTGCCAGCAGAGCCTAGAGGGGAGAACTTCTGATCTACTATGTGCCATTTTGACTTGAGGTAGTACAAGTTAGGGCGTGTTCACATCTGCCTTTAGCTTTCCTTTCTTCCGATCCTTCAGAAAAACTGAAAAATGACTTATCTGTCTTATGGCTCGTTCACATCACCGTTTGTCTTTTCCGTCCTCCGGCTCCGTTAAGGAGAAGGAGAACGGAAAGGACAGATGCTGTACATAACTGACACCTAATTGACACCAACGGAGCCTAAAGACCCCATAGACTTTAATGGGGTCTGTTTGGTGTCTGCTCAGAACATGATTTTTGAGCGGACACAAAAGTCCTGCGTGCAATACTTTCGTCTCTGCTCAAAAATCATGTTCTGAGCGGACACCAAACGGACCCCATTAAAGTCTATGGGGTCTTTAGGCTCCGTTGGTGTCAATTAGGTGTCAGTTATGTACAGCATCCGTCCTTTCCGTTCTTCTTCTCCTTAACGGAGCCGGAGGACGGAAAAGACAAACGGTGATGTGAACGAGCCATAAGACAGATAAGTCATTTTTCAGTTTTTCTGAAGGATCGGAAGAAAGGAAAGCTAAAGGCAGATGTGAGCAGATGTGAACACGCCCTAACTTGTACTACCTCAAGTCAAAATGGCGCATAGTAGATCAGATGGGGTCTTTAGGCTCCGTTGCTGTGTTATGTACAGCATACGTCTTTTCCGTTCTCCTGCTCCTTAACGGAGTCGGAGAACGGAAAAGACAAACGGTGATGTGAACTAGCCCTTAGACTGGGTTCACATTACATTTTGTCTTATGTTTAATGTGTACAAAAAATGTATACGTTAAATAGATGCCACAAAGTGGTATCCTTCACCATAGAGTTCCAATGTAAAAAAAATGTGCATTTACAGTTGTGTTCAAAATTATTCAACCCCCAATGCTGTAAAGGGTTTTAGGGAATTTAGTGTACATTTGTAATTGTGTTCAGAATGAAATCTTACAAGGACTTTTTAAAGAACCAAATGCAACTAAAATGACATCAATTGTTTTTGTAATGCGGTATTAATTTTTTTTTTGTGATTTCTTCATTGACACAATTATTCAACCCCTTAAAGACTACCACTCTTAAGAACAGAGGTTCATTCAAGTGTTTTCGATCAGGTATTGAAAACACCTGTGGATGTCAAGGAGCAGCTATCAAGCATAATAAGCACCAATTTGGAAGATTTAAAATGACTGTGATACTCAGCTCCTTCTAGACATTTACTGGTGTGTTTACAGACATGGTGAAGTCAAGAGAATGGTCCAGGAAGACAAGAGAAGAGGTGATTTCTCTTCACAGGAAGGGCAATGGCTATAAGAAGATTGCAAAGATGTTAAACATACCAAGAGTCACCATAGGAAGCATCATTCGCAAATTCATGGCAAAGGGCACTGTTGAAACGCTACCTGGTCGTGGCAGAAAGAAGATGCTGACTTCGACTGCTGTGCGCTACCTGAAGCGCAAAGTGGAGAAAAGTCCCCGTGTGACTGCTGAGGAACTGAAAAAGATTTGTCAGATGCGGGTACTGGAATTTCAGCTCAGACAATAAGGAGCACACTGCGTAATGAAGGCCTCCATGCCAGAACTCCCAGGCGCACCCCCTTGCTGTCTCCAAAGAATAAGAAAAGTCGACTGCAGTATGCCAAAAGTCATGTGGACAAACCACAAAAGTTTTGGGATAGTGTTCTGTGGACTAATGAAACAAAATTAGAACTGTTTGAGCCCATGGATCAACGCTATGTTTGGAGGAGGAAGAACAAGGAATATGAAGAAAAGAACACCTTGCCTACTGTGAAGCATGGCGGGGGGTCAATCATGCTTTGGGGCTGTTTTGCTTCTACGGGTACAGGGAAGCTTCAGCGTGTGCAAGGTACCATGAATTCTCTTCAGTACCAGGAGATATTGGATGAAAATGTGATGCAGTCCGTCACAAACCTGAGGCTTGGGAGACGTTGGACCTTTCAACAGGACAATGATCCCAAGCATACCTCCAAGTCCAGTAGAGCATGGTTGCAGATTAAAGGCTGGAACAATTTGAAGTGGCCATCGCAGTGACCAGACTTAAATCCGATTGAGAACCTCTGGTGGGACTTAAAGAAAGCAGTTGCAGCGCGCAAGCCTAAGAATGTTCCTGAACTGGAGGCTTTTGCCCATGAAGAATGGGCGAAGATACCCGTAGATCGCTGCAAGACACTTGTGTCAAGCTATGCTTCACGTTTAAAAGCTATTATAACTGGAAAAGGATGTTGTACTAAGTACTAAGATTAAATGTCACTTGGGGGTTGAATAAAACTGATAATGATGTGAGCACAGAAAAAACATTTGTGGTTATTTCATTATAAATGTTATGTTATATTTGTCTGACTTACAAGTGCCTCTTTGATTTAATTGTAAACAAGATGACTGAAATGATCAAAATCAATGTCAAACTGGCCAAAACACTCAATTTCAGTGGGGGTTGAATAATTTTGAACACAACTGTATGTATACGTTTTTTCATTGGATTCTGCAGGATACAGAAACGTAGTGTACTGCACTTTTCTATGCTTTGTTTTCCCCAAACGTATACGGTATGTTAAATGTAGGGCCAAAATGTGATGTGAACCCAGCCTTAGGGCTCATGCACAGACACGACCGTATTTTCTTTCCGTGTTCGTTCCATCTTTTTTGCAGACCATATGCAGAACCATTAATTTCAATGGGTACGGGGGGAAAAAATGGAAATTACTCCATGTCCGCATGTCCGTCCTGCAAAAAAATAGAACATAACCTATTATGGCCCGTATTATGGACAAGAATAGGACTGTTTTATTAGGGGCCAGCTGTTTCGTTCCGCAAAGTACGGAATGCACACATCATCCATATTTTTTAAGGATCCGTGTTTTGCAGACCGCAAAATACATACGGTCGTGTGCATAAGTCCTTATTTGGTGCATAAGTTGTGGTCATTTTGCATCAGTTCCGTCAGAAATGTTATTCCTGCATACTGCCGTTCACTGCTGGAGCCCATTGACTATAATGGGAACCGGCTGGCATCAGTCTTCTCCCTGGCATTTATGCCGAGATTCGGATGAACCACAACTGTTTTGTACAGCGATATTTATCCAGCCAAATCCCAGACATTACTCCAGGAAGCATCCAGACTTATTTCAGATCCCATTATAGTCTATGAGGTCTGGCGGGCAAGCGGCACTATCCGGAAGCCTAAGAAGGATCAGTTATTTCTCCTTTTTCTGTTCTTCTGATAGATGTGAAATGCAGATGTGAAGGAGCCTTACATAACTGAAATCATAGCTGTAAAATGTCGGTGGGCACGGATAATGACTACTACTTTAATGTTATAAGGTTAAATTTGTGTTATACGAGGTCTGCTATCCTGGCCATGTTTCCTACATAAATTCAGTGCACACGCAAATGTGAGTCAAAATATATCCTTTTTAATTTTTGGCAAGGTATTTGTACATAATTTCCAAAGGGAGAACATTCAAAATTTCAAAAATCATTTCTCAGCTGATGATTCTCATGATGATGATGACGACGTTTCGGTCATGGTGACCTTTTTCAAGTCTCATCTGTGCAAAGGAAAGTACTGACAAAACAAATGAAAAATAAGAGATAAAATTACTGGAGAGAGAATGGAAAGAAAAAAGAGAAAAAAAAGGAGAAAAAGGGGGAAAAAGAAAACTGCAGACATATTGTGTGGCAAATACTGTACATAACTCAAAACTAAAAATCGCATGCAAATTATTCATAGCAGGTAGGTAGAATCATCAACAAATGGTGAAAGAGGGGCAGAGTAAAGTTGAATGGTGTGGTGTTGTATTTAAAAGGATAGTACAGTTGTGTTCAAAATTATTCAACCCCCACTGAAATTGACTGTTTTGGCCAGTTTGACATTGATTTTGATCATTTCAGTCATCTTGTTTACAATTAAATCAAAGAGGCACTTGTAAGTCAGACAAATATAACATAACATTTATAATGAAGTTACCACAAATGTCTTTTCTGTGCTCACATCATTATCAGTTTTATTCAACCCCCAAGTGACATTCAATCTTAGTACTTAGTACAACATCCTTTTCCAGTTATAACAGCTTTTAAACATGAAGCATAGCTTGACACAAGTGTCTTGCAGCGATCTACGGGTATCTTCGCCCATTCTTCATGGGAAAAAGCCTCCAGTTCAGTCACATTCTTAGGCTTGCGCGCTGCAACTGCTTTCTTTAAGTCCCGCCAGAGGTTCTCAATCGGATTTAAGTCTGGTGACTGCAATGGCCACTTCAAAATGTTCCAGCCTTTAATCTGCAACCATGCTCTAGTGGACTTGGAGGTATGCTTGGGATCATTGTCCTGTTGAAAGGTCCAACGCCTCCCAAGCCTCAGGTTTGTGACGGACTGCATCACATTTTCATCCAATATCTCCTGGTACTGAAGAGAATTCATGGTACCTTGCACACGCTGAAGCTTCCCTGTACCTGTAGAAGCAAAACAGCCCCAAAGCATGATTGACCCCCCGCCATGCTTCACAGTAGGCAAGGTGTTCTTTTCTTCATAGGCCTTGTTCTTCCTCCTCCAAACAAGCATTGATCCATGGGCCCAAACAGTTCTAATTTTGTTTCATCAGTCCACAGAACACTATCCCAAAACTTTTGTGGTTTGTCCACATGACTTTTGGCATACTGCAGTTGACTCTTCTTATTCTTTGGAGACAGCAAGGGGGTGCGCCTGGGAGTTCTGGCATGGAGGTAGTGTGCTCCTTATTGTCTGAGCTGAAATTCCAGTACCCGCATCTGACAAATCTTTTTTCAGTTCCTCAGCAGTCACACGGGGACTTTTCTCCACTTTGCGCTTCAGGTAGCGCACAGCAGTCGAAGTCAGCATCTTCTTTCTGCCACGACCAGGTAGCGTTTCAACAGTGCCCTTTGCCTTGAATTTGCGAATGATGCTTCCTATGGTGTCTCTTGGTATGTTTAACATCTTTGCAATCTTCTTATAGCCATTGCCCTTCCTGTGAAGAGAAATCACCTCTTCTCTTGTCTTCCTGGACCATTCTCTTGACTTCACAATGTTTATAAACACACCAGTAAATGTCTAGAAGGAGCTGAGTATCACAGTCTTTTTACATCTGCCTAATTGGTGCTTATTATGCTTGATTGCTGCTCCTTGACATCCACAGGTGTTTTCAATACCTGATCGAAAACACTTGAATGAACCTCTGTTCTTAAGAGTGGTAGTCTTTAAGGGGTTGAATAATTGTGTCAATGAAGAAATCACAAAAAAAAACATTTAATACTGTATTACAAAAACAATTGATATAATTTTTGTTGCATTTGGTTCTTTAAAAAGTCCTTGTAAGATTTCATTCTGAACACAATTACAAATGTACACTAAATTCCCTAAAACCCTTTACAGCATTGGGGGTTGAATAATTTTGAACACAACTGTATAATAAAGTAAAGTAAAGGGTGGATGGTATGCTATGTTTATGTATCAGTGTATGGAGGGTGTATAAGTAGCAGGTAGCGTATGTAAGTAGGGAGAGAATACTACAGGAATAACATAAGAGGTGCAGCGCGCCACGGGGGAGACGTCAACCAGGGGGTCCCTTAATAGTGTTAAAGATGTGGGTTAAAAGTTTGTCGTGATGCCAGTTGCATTTCAGCAGTGAGGGACTAGGTCCCCCCAGTAGATGGTAGTGGTGGAACCCAGTATAGGAATGCCAGAGTGGTGTAAGGGTTGCCTAAAATGTACCTCTAGGTGCGGCTTTTGCACTTGTCATGGTGCTCCTACCTAGATATCCTGGAACCCCAAGAGTTGTTGTCCGCAGCGGTGTAATTAAAATGGATAGGTGATGAAGATGAGGATGAAATAACTTGAGTCCAGACTTGTATTAACGTTGAACACAACTTTACTTTCAATAAACGCTTCTCCAAAGGTTTACAGACTTTGTCTTGGTCATTAGCAGGTTTTGGCATTAATCTGACAGGCAAACACATTCTCACAAACTCTTCTGCTGGAACTTAGCTTTCTGTAGTCTGACAGTCTTTATCTGAATCTGTATCTTTATCCAGAGAATCTTTCCTCCTGGCTCTGAAGCTTTAGTTCTCTTTCATTGGCCTAACAGAGCAGAGGGTGCTCTGCTGGTTAACACAGACCCTTCCCTTTACAGGGGTAAGCTAGACTGACCTTCACTAGCTAATCTCCTCTATCTCTAGAGAGGGCTAGAATGGATAGAAGGTTCCATTCTAGGGAAATTATCTCTGATATTGTTGCCGCCATCTGCTGGTAGACCAGGCACATTAGACTTTATGTACAAATACCTTGAAAAAATTAAAAAGGATATAATTTTGACTCACATTTGTGTGTGCACTGAAATTATATAATATTGGTTGCACCGCACCCTATATATGGTGTGCTTTTCCAATATATCTCCTGCATGTTTCCTACAGTAATATTCACAAATGATATCATCACTAAGTAATACTGGACTTGACTTTTAAAGGCTTTACTCTGACACTTTACCCTAGGCATTGATTGGGCTCCAGAGAGTAATCGGATTGTGACTTGTGGCACTGATAGAAATGCCTATGTCTGGACTCTGCGGAACAACACATGGAAACCAACACTTGTCATCCTCAGGATAAACCGGGCTGCTCGATGCGTGAAGTGGTCCCCAAAGGAGAACAAGTTTGCAGTGGGCAGTGGTTCAAGGCTCATCTCAATCTGTTATTTTGAGCAAGAAAATGATTGGTGAAAATATTTTACCTCTTTTTATTTAGACATATAATGTCATTATTCACATATTGCAGAGGGATAAAAGAACATTTGACTGATTATTGTATGATGAAAAGTTAGGCAACTGATATGCTTTCTCACCACTTTCAAGATCTCTGCTGGTCCCAGAATATGGAAACATCTTGATTATGTCTAACACAAAAAAGAGGATTTAGGCTTGACAAGGTTAGATATTGCAACTGAGCCCCAAAGGTCTAAGCAGTGGTAAAGGCGATTCATGCAGAACCCATGTCCGTTGCCATATTTCACATCGTCTGCAGGGATATCTGTGCTGTACACTCACATACTATATACGGGAGTTCCAACGGGGGGGCGCAGCAATATGTTATAACCAAAGGGGAAGACATAATGAAGTACTCTGGTGAAAATGTAAAAGTAAATGCTACCTAATATTAATGAGAGAGACACAGTAATGCAAACAGTAATTTTGCAGTACCTGTTATTATATCATATTCTACATTTTTTTGGGAATCATAGGTGGGTCTGCAAACATATCAAGAAGCCAATCCGCTCTACAGTCCTAAGCTTGGACTGGCATCCGAACAATGTCCTTCTGGCTGCAGGCTCCAGTGATTTTAAGAGCAGGTAACAATCACTCTGCTGTGAAGTCCAAGCTGCATGTACTGTTAACATTTTATGATGATGCCTGGTCATTTTTTTTTATTTTGGAGCAATTTGGTTATACAGATATTTGCATTTAATTATGCAGATATAATATACAGCAAATGGTGAAAATGTTCTTAATTCAAGGGTGATGACTAACCCCTCTAGTGCTCCAGACCACAAGTGTCTCAGTTTCTAATGATTGTGGCATAAAGCTCTGATATAAAATACTGTTTTTCAAACTAGTCTAAACCATAGGCACTTCAATAGATTTAGGCCTCTTTCACACGAGCGTGACGGATTGGCTCCGGATGCGTTCATTGAAACTCGCACCATTTTACAAGCAAGTTCAGTCAGTTTTGCCTGCGATTGCGTTCAATTTTTTCCACGCGGGTGCAATGCGTTTTGATGCGTTTTTCACACGCGTGATAAAAAAAATGAAGATTTACATACATCTCCTAGCAACCAACAGTGAAAAATGCATTTCATCCGCACTTGCTTGCAGACGCAATGCATTGTTCACGCAGCCCCATTCATTTCTATGAAGCCAGGGCTGCGTAAAAAACGCAGAATATAGAACATGCTGCAAAAAAAATGCTCATGTGCACAGACCCATTGAAATGAATGGGTCAGGATTCAGTGCGGGTGCTATGCAATCACGTTACACATTGCACCCGCACGGAAAACTCGCTTGTGTGAAAGGGGCCTTACTAATTTCTCCATCCCTAATGCAGGAACTCTCCCCCTCCTCTTATCATATCCTAATATTGTAACAAGGATTGTGTTGAACTTAACACAAAGAATCATATACCATTATTTATAGTTATATCCAATCAACAAAGCAGTAGATTACTTGCAAATGTTGAGATTCTATTTGAAAGAAAAATATGCAGGGGCAGAGTGGCCATAGACCCTACAGAGAAATTTCCCAGTGGGGCGATACCCAGGGGACCACCCGAGCCCTCCTCACAGCCACCAGCCAGGTATATAACGATCACAGCATTAATTGATGCTAGTATGGTACATAAGCACCTGTGCCTTCCTGAATTCAGTTATATCACCATCCTCCCAGTTGAACACTGCTGTGGGGGCAGCAGTATTTGGTTCTGAAGACCCACTTACTTCTGTTGTCCCTGCCTACATGTGTTGGATCCGCTTACTTGTGTTTTGACACCTTCTGTCAACTTGGACCCACCTACACCGTGGGGCCACTTTAAGTTCTCAGTCCACTCCTGAAAATATGTCTCTCTTTCACAGGATTTTTTCCTCATACATTAAAGAGGTAGAGGAGCGTCCAGCTCCTACCCCATGGGGTTCTAAGATGCCTTTTGGTGAACTGATGTTTGAGTCCAGTAGCAGCTGTGGTTGGGTGCACAGTGTGTGCTTTTCTCACAGTGGGGACCGTATGGCCTGGGTGAGCCATGACAGCACCATTTGTATTGTCGATGCTACAAAGAAGATGAGGTAAGAATATGACAACATGCTCTCTGGAACATGGCTGCTCGAGGTGATGTTAGGGTAGCACATCAACTTGACTGCACTGAATACATCTGTATGTGTATTTCCAAAGCAGGAGCAAAGGGGCGAAAAATTAAAAAATAGAAAAAAAACAAAATCTCTTATGAGCTTAATAGACTCACTGTCCAATTACAATAGTACACCATTATGCATTCAAAGTAAACTAGTAGACAATAATGATACCCACTGTCAGATATGGCAGCTTGTGGGATGCTTCTAGGGAGCAATAGGAGATTTATTTTACACTGCCCAAAACAAACCTTTATCTGAGCTCCGACAATACACTCTTCTCACCACATTGGTGCATACGTTCCACAGGTTGGCCCGGACGATGCCTACAGGACGTACACTGATGATATGCAACCACCGAGCTCTATAGACCCAAAGGATCTATTGGGCAGGTGTATGTCAGTGTACCTTCTTTTTAATTGTACAGAGAAGTGTACATAGTGTGCTGGGCTTTCCTAATGGTTACTGCAAAAAGAATATATACACATTTTACCAAAGAGGCCTATGTATAGCATATGCTATTGTATGACATACAGTGGCATACACTGGGAAGTGTCTGCAGCGTGTACACTGAACGTAAAGGGAGAGCATGATGTAAAAAGAGCCTAAGGCCTCATGCACATGATCGTATGTGTTTTGGGGTCCGCAAATTGCGGATCCGCCCAAAAAACGGATTCTGTTCCGTATGGCATCCATTTTTTTTTGCGGATCCATTGTAATAATGCTTTTCCTTGTCCGCAAACTAGAAAAAAATAGGACATGCTCTATTTTTTTGCGTAACGGAAAAACGGACATACGGAAACGGAATGCACACAGAGTACCTTCCGTTTTTTTTTTTTGCGGACCCTTTGAAATGAATGGTTCCGCATATGGTCTGCAAAAAAAAAAGGGAACGGACACGGAAAGAAAATACGTTTGTGTGCATGAGGCCCAACAGGAATACAGGAGAATTCTGAATGTATTGTACTGACTGAATAGTCATTAAAGGGGTTTTCCAGGATTTTAATAATGATAACCTATCCTCAGGATAGGTCATCAATATCACATCGGTGGTGGTCCGAAGCATGCCGTGTCAGTGCAGCATTCCCTTCATTGTTTACCTGCTCGCCAACAACAAAGCAGCGGTGAGCAGATGTAACTACAAGCCATGCCATTCATTTTAATGGGACGGTTCATCCCTATTCAAGTGTATAGGAAGGAGTTGTTCCGTTAAAGTGAATGGGACGGCTTGTAATCATACCTGCTTGCCGCTGTGACGTCAACGGTGAGCAGGTAAACAATAAACGGAAGGTTTCGCTGGCATAGCATGCGGCCTTCTCTTCAACCAGCTGACCGGCCGGGGTGCTGGGTGTCGGACCCCCGCCTATCTGGTATTTATGACCTATCCAGACAATAGGTCAGCAAATATTAAGATCCCTGAAAACCCCTTTAAATTATCAGGTTTTAAAAAAGGTACAAGATAAGTAAGGCAAACAGTTTACAAAGTGGCTCATATTTTTATGTAGCATTAAATAGATTAGTGATATGTTGCTTTAGGCTACATGCACACGACCGTTGCCTGCCTCCGTGTCCGCTCCTCCTGCAAATTTTGCGTCTGTCAAAAAAAACGGATGACGGACTGTTTTTTTTTTGACGGATCCGATTTTTATGGCAGATTCATTGTAAAAATGCCTATCCTTGTCTGCAAACGTGAAAAAAATAGGACATGCACTATTTTTTTGACGGAATGAAAACACGGACCACGGATGCGGAACAAAAACGGTTGACCATGCGCATTTTTTGACGGACCCATTGAAATGAATGGGGAAGCATCCTATCCGTGATAAAAAACGGAACGGACGCGGAAACAAACAACGTTCGAGTGCATGAGGCCTTAGAGCTATGTTTTCCATGTCCCAGATTTACACATTTATTGCTTCTGGATCCTTATTAGCCAAATTGTAGAGAGAATACAAGACATGGATTGCAGATCCACGAGCATTCATGTAATGTCTCTCATCACAATTTATAAGCATGAACATGTGATCAAAATGCACAGGTCACTGTGTCAAGGTGGCTTCTTATGGGTGGGTGGAATTTTGCTTACAGATCAAAGCGGGTACAGTATAGTGTGGACGCTACTGAATGCTAAATTTTAAGGCCTTGTGCACACGACCGTATGTATTTTGCGGTCCGCAAAAAATACAGATGATGTCCGTGTGCATTCCGTATTTTACGGAACAAAACAGCTGGCGCCTGATAGAACAGTACTATGCTTGTCTGTAATATGGACAATAATAGAACATGTTCAATTTTTTTGCGGAACGGAAATATGGAAATGGAATGCACACGGAGTAACTTCAGTTTTTTTTTTTGCGGACCCATTGAAATTAATAATTCCGTATACAGCACGCAAAAAAAAGGAACGGACACGGAAAGCATATACGTTCGTGTGCATGAGGCCTAAGACTTTGCCTTGTTCACATTTCCATGTTTATTTGACGTCCGTGGAAAATACATCTTTGTTTCATTCATGCAATTTTTGCCCTCCGCGTGTCATCTGTATTACACGGACACTGCTCTGCTGAAAATTAATTTCCAAATACTCTCTTACCAATGGTCCATGAAAAACAACTGACATAACATGGATGCCATCCGTGCTGCGTGTTTTTTTACAGACCCGTACATGTCAATGGATGTGTTTGGTCCACATCACGGAAACAAAGTAGTGCATGTCTCCGTGATTTTTCCACTGTCTGTAAAAAGTGGAAATGTGAATGAGGCATAATTGCGTCGGATGAGAATGCTGAATAATTTGGGGGTTAGTTTTCCCAGTATTTAATCTATGTTGCTGTTTTGGCTTGTTTTTCAGGGTCACTACTCTGATAACCGATACTTTACCTCTGCTGTGTGTAACATTTATCACTGAAAATAGCTTAGTAGCAGCTGTAAGTACATTTATCTTCTCAGTCTCTTCAAAGACCACGACCATGGGTACCATATGTGTCTGACCAGCCAGTGACCAGATCTTTTAAGGCATCATATTCTGGTCCATGCCATATTTGCCCCATAATTTGCATCTTTTCACTTCTCTCGCAACTTAGAAGTAGGCTAAATGAATGAATGGTGTCTGGGCTGCTTTACTATAAGGTCACTACGCTGGCACAGAGAGCAGAGAAGCTACCTGTTGCTACCATGTTAGGCTACCTTCACATCTACGGCAGAGAACAGCTTGCTGGCATTCTCTGCATCCGGCACTGCCGGAGGCAACCAAAATGCCCACCAGCTCATTAAATATAAATGCCAAGAATCGGCTGGACACAAACCACTGCACGCGGTTTCCCTGCATTCTCTGCAGGCGGCTGTTTTGCAGTGCTGCAGATGTAAAAGTAGCCGTAGTCCAACACTGTATGCGGAAGAAGGTGGACCAGAATTTCATCCACAGGAGAAACAGCTGGGGGCTCTACCAAAATGAAATATACATAACAAATCCAAACAATTGGGGTCATTTATTAAACTGGTGTAAAGTAGATCTGGCTTAGGCTACTCTCACACTTGCGGTAGGCTTTTCCGGCAGACTGTTCCAGCAGGGGAACAGCCTGCAGGATCCGTGCTACCGCTAGTCCACAGTGCCGCTGGAGGTCCGCTCTGGCCCTATTCACTATAATGGGGGCGGGCTGGAGGTCTGGCCGCAGCATGGCAAACAAGCATGTTTGCCGTGCTGTGGCCAGACCTCCGACCCACCTCCATTATAGTGAAAGGGGCCGAAGCGGAACTCCGGCGGCACGGTGGACTAGCAGTAGCACGGATGCGGCAGGCTGATTTGGCGGGGAAAAGGGCTACCGCAAGTGTGAATGTAGTCTTACTTGCCCATAGCAGCAGTGTGTGGAAAGTAGGCATGGTTAGGCTGAGTTGCTTTAAGCCAAATGTTTCAACTGAGGGGGAGATTTATCAAAACTGGTGTAAAGCAGAACTGGCCTAGTTGCCCATAACAACCAATCAGATTCCACCTTTCATTTTTGACAGCTCCTTTGGGAAATAAAAGGTGGAATCTGATTGGTTGCTAGGGGCAACTAAGCCAGTTCTACTTTACACCGGTTTGATCGATGATTCTAAATATTTTTATTGCAATAATACTTTTAAAATGCTTTATTCATTGCACATTGATACTTTTTGTGGGATTATGAAAAAAAAAACAAATAAATAAGGGTACTTTCACACTTTCGTTATTCTTTTCCGTTATAGAGTTCCGTCAAAAGGGCTGTATGCCGGAAAAAAACTGATCAGGCATATCCCCATGCAATCTGAATAGATAGAAATCCGTTCAGTATGCCTTCCGTTCAGTCACTGTCAGGCGTTCTGGCCGGACATAATACCGCAGCATGCACACTGCCTGATCAGTCGCACTATGTCCCATTAACTTGCATAAGTGCCGGATCCGGCATTGCGAAACAACTGAAGGATGGATCCGTCCTTCCGGTCTGCGCATGCGTCCATCCGCATGACAAGCGGAGAGACGGATCCGTTCTTGCAATGCATTTGTGGACGGATCCGTCTACAAATGCTGTCAGTTGTTACACTGAACGGCGGATTCAGCTGGCAGCTCCGACAACGGAACTGCCTACCGGATCACACTAACGCTAGTGTGAAAGTACCCTAAAATAGGTTAGTCACCAAGAGGTTAAAAATAAGTTGTTTTTTCTTTTTTTTTCTTTATCAGTTAGAATGCTAATTCTATGCTTTGTCATCTCAGGGCCATGATTGTTATCCTATCTTGTACACATATAATGAAGCCCAGGGGACCCTGAGCTTTGGAGGAAAACTGGATATTCCTAAGCAAAGTTCACAAAGAGGGATGACCGCAAGAGAAAGATTTCAAAATCTGGACAAGAAGGCCAGCTCTGATACCAACAGCTCTGCCCTCGAGTCCTTGCACAAGAACAGCATTAGGTAAGCAGATTTCTGTTTGTTTTCCTGTATTAAACTCTATAAAATTATGCAAATTGAGGAATTAGCAGGTGTCAGTAAGATCTGCAAATGATCAAATTTGTTGAATGGGTCTGGATTCATCCCAGCAGCCGTATGGAGGTTGCCCGTGCATTGGGGACCACAAATTTCGATCCCCAATTCACGGAACAGATCACCTACATGCATGAGCCCTAATACTGTGGTGTAACTGGAGGGGAACTCACAGTATGTGTTTTTTTTCGGGGGCCATTACTAAGCACAATCTGACCCTGTAGTCTTTCTGTGCACTCCATACATGCACATTTACACTGAACAACCAGCAGAAGACAATTGCCTGCAGGGCACAATGGGACTTGTAGTCTTACATCACCTGGGCACAAATCTGCCACTTTCTTATAGACTTTGCTCCACCAACCTTTCAGGGTGGCCAGCAGATGCACTTTCGTCAATGGCCAGAATTGGTGCGTGCTCCCTCATTTTTATAAAATGAGCTGATCCACAATAAAGCAAAAAAAAAAAAGGCGTGTTGAGTGTGCAGAGAAAGGGGGCTGTCAGAGGAGCGCCAAATGGTCCAGCAGCCTCCTCACTAATAACAAAGCTATATTCTGTACAGAGCTGTGTTATTGGATCTTTCATGCACCAGCAATATTGCCATGCTACCTGTGCGGTTCCCAGTGCTCTCATTCATGGCAGGATAATGGTCTTGTGTATTCATATGCATTAGATATTTTTTAGAGCATAAAACTGCGTTATTGCGATCTCTGGTGGAATGATTGTACAATGCCTCCTGTTTGTTGATATGCCAGTTATCACCACTTGTCACAAACTGAGAGGTGCAGAATCCTTGACCTTGGCTTATTACGCCGGCAGACCGCTACATGTGTAGGCCGAGATGTCAGCACTGTTCAGTGTTGTGTGTTACGGTGGTTTTAAGAACAATGAACTGGAAAGACAGCAAGAGGCACACAGAGGTGAACCTCTGCACAGATAGATCTTGTAATTAGAAGAATGCTGCGTAGTAGTGATCCATTCTGTACAGTAAGTGGAATTGTGCAAGATATCCCAAGCCTAGGGCAGTAGTGTCTACACAAACCATCAGAAGGCATTTGCACAACAGACATCCAGCTACGGACAACACCCGGTCACATGTTGCTCATGCTACTGTCAGCAGCCTGTGTGGCCTAAACGTGCTACCATGGGCTGCAGTGTTTCTGGACTTTCCCATCAAGCACATCTGGGATGTCACTTGTCAGCAATTGCAAAGGGAGCTGCAAGCAGCAGATCTTGATGATTTGCATGGCAGAATATTCTTCAGACATCCATTTACCTCCCTGGCGGTCTAAATCCGGCAGTATTCTTCCAGAGCTGTGCCCGGAAGTTAACGCCGCACTCCGGAAATGCACATGAGGACATCACACCGTGTGCTGTCCACATCCATTCCTGCCCCGTTCTAAGAGTGTTGTGTCGGGGTTACCGCTTCTTGCATTGTAAGTTAACCCTGAGCCACAATCAGGATTACCGCTAGGGAGGTTAATAACCATTAATAGGCATGTAAGTGCTTGTATTTCTGTGCATGGCGTTCATACTCGATACTGAATAAATCAAGATGTTTTGAATGTTTTCAGTTTTTTTTTTTATCATCTGCATATCATGAACATGTCTATGAATCTTTGTGTTGCAATTTCAATGTTAAGGAGCATATGATAAGACTGCTGGTATTTCAAAAAGGAAAATAGCACAGGATGTAGTCTATCATTTGTCTGTTGAAACAGCTTTATCTTCGCTATAGAAATTGTCACATCCTGGTCCCATTAAACATATACAGTAGAATGGGTGTAGTGCTAAAGCTATACACTGACTTGATAAAGTATTCACACCCCTTGTTTTCCACATTTATTCTGTTACACCCACAAACCTAAATGTATTTTATTGGAATTATATGTGATAGACCAACACAAAGTAGCAAGTATGCGTGAAGTGTAAAAAAAAAAAAAACGATACATGGCTTTCAAAATTTTTAAGAAATAAAAATCTGGAAAATGTGGTGTGCATTTGTATTCAGGCCCCTGAGTCAATACTTTGTAGTACCACCTTTCGCTGCAAAGTCTTTTGCCTCAAACAGCTTTGCACATCTAGAATGTGGGCCCATTCTTTTTTGCAAAATAGCTCAAGCCCAGTCTGATTGGATGGAGAGTATCTGTGAAAAGCAATCTTCAAGTCTTGCCACAGATTCTCAACGGGATTTAGATCTGCCCCTGCACTGGGCCATTCTAACACATGAATATGCTTTGAACTAAACCACTCCATTGTAGCTCTGGCTGTATGTTTAGGGTCGTTGTCCTGTTGTAAGGTGAACCTCTGACCCAGTCTCAGGTCTTTTGCAGCTTTTAACAGGTTTTCCTCCAGAATTACCCTGCAATCCATCTTCCCATTAACTCTGACCAGCTTCCCTGCTGAAGAAAAGCATCCCCACATCATAATCCTGCTACCACCATGTTTCATTGTGGGGATGGTGTATTCAGGGGGTTGTGCACGGTTAGTTTTCCGCAACACATTGCATTTAGGCCAAAAAGTTAAACTCTGGTCTCATCTGACCAGAGCACCCTCTTCCACATGTTTGCTTGTGACAAACTGCAAACAGGAATTCTTATGGATTTCTTCTCGCCACTCTTCTATAAGGCTGGGAACACACCTAAGCGTTTCTGAATCGCGCGTATGACGCACGTTTTTGGATGCGCGTTTTCGTAACTAAGAAACGCACATCATACGTGCGATTCAGTGATTCTCCCCTATTTCAGCATGGTCCATAGGCGCGTTAAAACACCCAAAAGAAGCTCATGCTGAAGCGACAGCGTTTGGCGTTTTTCAGCGCTGTAAAACGCCCAAATGTGAACCATGCCCATAGGGAAGCATGGCTTTCCACATGTTGTGCGTTTTACAGCGCGTTTCAACGAGCTGAAAAACGCTTAGGTGTGTACCTAGGGTTAAGGTCAGATTTGTGAAGTACACAACTGCTGCTACTCCAGAGTGACCATAGGCCTCTTGGCTGCCTCTCTAATTAGTGCTCTCCTTGCCTGGGCTCTTGGTTTAGGCTACATGCACATAACAGTTGTTTTTCTCGGCTTCCGTTTTTTTGGGGGATAGGACAGGAACCCATACATTCAATGGGTCGGCAAAAAAAATGCTGACAGTTCATCCATTTGTGTTCCGCGTCCGTTGTCCGTGTTTCCCTTTAGCAAAAAAAAGTGGTGCATGTCCTACTTTTTTCTCATTTGCAGATGAGGATAGGCATTTATTACAAGGGATCTGTGAAAACAAACAAATCCTCGAAAAAAAAAAAAACTGATGGACCATCAGTTTTTTTTGCAGATCCCGATTTGCGGACAGCAAAAAACAACTGTCGTGTGCATATAGCCTTAGGTGGATGGCCATGTCTTGGTAGGTTTCCAATTGTGCCATACTCCTTCCATTTTTGGATGATGGATTGAACAGTGCTCTGTGAGATTGTGAGAACTTGGGATTATATATATATATATATATATATATATATATATATTAGCAGAAGGACCCGGCTTCGCACGGGTATATTTCATCTATTTCGTTTCAGGTTTCCGTGTGTCGTAAAAAGATATCAACAGTATCCCCCATGACAGTGACCTCTACAGCACCCCGCCCCACTGTCTGCTGAGCTGTGTATCTAATCCTATCTTGTGTGATACTGTCTGCTGAGCTGTGTATCTAATCCTATCCTGTGTGATACTGTCTGCTGAGCTGTGTATCTAATCCTATCCTGTGTGATACTGTCTGCTGAGCTGTGTATCTAATCTTATGTTGTGATACTGTCTGCTAAACTGTATCTAATCCTATCCTGTGTGATACTGTCTGCTGAGCGTGTATCTAATATTCTATCCTGTATGATACTGTCTGCTGAGCTGTGTATCTAATCATATCCTGTCTGCTGAGCTGTGTACCTAGTAGTTGATTTATAACTTTATTTTTTCAATCCCTGTTGCCTGAGTGGGAGGGGGCATGGCCTAACTGGATTGGGGCGTGTCCTTTTGAACATCTCAATCTAAGACAGTAGCACTGTCCTCTCTGAGTGTGAGCTGCAAAGATAAAGTCACCGTCCCTCCCACCTCTGGAGCTGACAGTTGATTTTTAACTTCATTTTGTCAATACTCATTGGCTGCAGAGGGGGAGGGGTGTGTCCTAAACGTATCGGGGGTGTGGGTTAGCGGACCTAAAAGTTGATTTTTAACTTTATTTTTTCAATCCCTGTTTGCTTAGTGGGAGGGGGCGTGACCTAACAGGATTGGGGCGTGTCCTTTTAAACAGCTCTCTCTAAGACAGCAGCACTGTTCTGTCTGAATGTGAGCTGCAGGGAGAAAATCACCGTCACTCCCACCTCAGGAGGGGAGGGGGCATGGCCTAACTGAATCAGAGGTGTGGCTTATCTGGACCTGGGGGCGGGGTTTTAAGGGTGACTTGAATGGCCACCCTACTTTTCCCCTGAACTGTGACCTCTATAGCACTCCGCTCCCTTAATAGTGTCATCCACAGTGCCCTGCCCCTTTAAAACTGACCTGCTGCAGTGGAGAGAAATGGCCGAGTTGTTATGGAAACCTCAGGAAATAAGGTACTAAGTGCTATTAGGCCCTGGCTTTACTTCTATAGCGATTATCCTGGTGACAGATTTCCTTTAAACGTCATCTAGAGTGGTGAGAAAACATGGCTGGGGGTTGTTATGGTTACCGAACTGCCAGGGAGCAGTAAATGATGGTTTGGATTTAAGGGAAAGGCTGGCTGGCTTATATTCGCTATTATGCAAGACATTTTTGGGGAATATCTCAGGAACCGTAAGTCCTACAGAGCTGAGACCTGGTCTAAAACCTTACCGGACACCTGATGTAAGTAGGGTTAGGTAAAAAAAAAAATTTGGCACACGAGTACACTTCTCCACAACTAGACCTGACCTGTCTGGTGTGTGCCTTGGTTTTTATGATCCTATTTGATCACTAATGTAACCTCTGATGCCGTCACAGAACAGCTGTAGTTATACTGAGACTAAATTACACACAAGGGGACTCTATTTACTAACCAGGTGACTTCTGAAGGCAATTGATCACACTGGATTTTATTTAGGGGCATCAGAGTACCGGGATCTGAATACAAAGGCACTATACCCTTTTCAGATTTTTATTAAACATTTCAATACCCATGTATTATTTTCTTTTCACTTAAGCCCCTTTCATACTTGCGTTTTTGCTTTCCGTCCTAGAGTTCCGTCCTCGGGGCTCTAGGACAGAAAGATACTGATCAGGATTATCCTAATGCATCCTGAATGGAGAGAAATAAGTTCAGGATGCATCAGGATGTCTTCCGTTCAGTATGTGAACGTTTTTTGGACGTTGACAAAAGCGCAGCATGCTGCGGATTTGTCTCCTTCCAAAAATCGGGAAGACATGCCGTAACGCCGGATCCAGAATTAATGCCTATTGAAGTGCATTAATCCGGATCCGGCCTTAAGCTAAACGTCGTTTCGGCGCATCGCTGGATCCGACGTTTAGCTTTTTCTCAATTGTTACCATGGCAGCCAGGACGCTAAAGTCCTGGTTGCCATGGTAAAATGTAGTGGGGAGCGGGGGAGCAGTATACTTACCATCCGTGCGGCTCCCGGGGGGCGCTCCAGAGTGACGTCAGGGCGCCCCACACGCATGGATCACGTGATCCATGGGGCGCTTTGACGTCATTCAGGAGCGCCCCGGGAGCCGCACGTACTGCAAGTATACCGCTCCTCACTACTACTATGGCAACCAGGACTTTAATACGGTCCTGGCTGCCATAGTAACCTGAAAGCATTTCGAAGACTGATCAGGATCCCGATCAGTCTTCTAATGCTTTCAGGCGACTTGCGTTCTGATGGATTCGGCGGGACAGAAGTGCCCGCCGGATCCTCAGAACGCAAGTGTGAAAGAGGCCTTACACATACCTGCAGCTTTGCGTTGGTCTATCACATAAAATCCCAATAAAATACATTTATGTTTGTGGGTGTAACGTGAAGAAACATGAATACTTTTTCAAGGCACTATAGCTCAAAAATGTCCAAAACCAAAGGGGTCAATTATGAACTAGGTACACACTGAAAACTGAATGTACTTATGTGCTTTACAGTCAACTCTCTGTGCTGACTGGAGGAAAGGCAAAGTGTACAAAGTTCTGCACCACTGGGATGGATGGAGGCATGTGTATCTGGGACATCAAGGTAAGGAACATATTGCCATATCATGACATTAAAGTCCTACTTCCTTATACCT
Source organism: Bufotes viridis (assembly GCA_033119425.1). Lineage (NCBI taxonomy): Eukaryota > Metazoa > Chordata > Amphibia > Anura > Bufonidae > Bufotes > Bufotes viridis. The sequence goes on from CM065595.1 coordinate 54,732,662, forward strand.
TCCCTGTAACATAAAAGACCTTGTCCCACTCTAACAACTAAGGGGCGCATTTATTAAGACCAGGGTTTCAGACGCCGCTCTTAAGATCCTGTGCTGGATCCGCTGACGTCACGTAGAGGCGCAGGCCGCTGTCTTCCATTAAGACCTTTTTCTATGCCTGCTGTCCCCACCCACTCTTTTTAGACTTGGCGTGAGCAGTGAGAAGTCACAGATTACTGAGAACTGTTGAACTGTTCAGCTTGATAAATGACTCCCTAAGTACCTTGATGGGAGTCGGACTGCTGGGACCCCCACAGATCATAAAAAAAACAGGTGTCCCAATTTCCCTGAGTGAACAGAGTGAGGGTAAGACACTTGTGGTGCATTCATCTCTATGGGTATAAGATAGCCGAGTATAGAGCTTGGCTATTTCCAGTCGTCCAATAGAGATTTAGGCTACATGCATATGACAGTGAAAAACGGCCATCACACATCCGGTTTAAGATCAAGTGTAGTCTATGGGCTTATTAACACAGCAGTTTTTAGTTTTTTTTTACGGCCAGAAAATAGAACATGTTCTATCTTGTCTGTTTTTTGCTGACCGATTGCCCCCATATAATTGAATGGGTCAGTTTTAACATCTGTTTCTCAGAAAGTCATCAGTGAAAGAAAATGGCCATTAAAAATGGACAGTTTATCAGTTTTTAACGGATTTTTTTTTTTACTGTCATGTGCATGTAGCATAATGCAGCAGCGCACATGCATGGCTGTCACCCCACTGAATAGGTAATAAGTTGTTATGGTGAGACAGCCTAAGCAGGAGTGTTATTGGCTAGCTCAGGGATGGGCAAACTGCGGCTCTCCAGTTGTTGCAAAACTACAACTCCCAGCAGGCAAAGACTGTTTACAGCTATCAGCCTACAGCAGGGCATGGTGGGAATTGTAGTTTTACAACAGCTGGAGAGCCGCAGTTTGCCCATCACTGCGCTAGCTAATGGTCCAAACTGTGGAATGATATAAAAACATCCTAAGATCCTGTATCATGTACCATTTGGAGTGAAAAGTGTCATATATAAAAAACATAGGGGGAAATTTATCAAGACCAGCATGTGCTACGCCAATCTTGATATCCCCTGAGGTGCCGGAGGAAGTGCTTAATTCATGAAGAGGTGCACGCCTCATCATAAATTAAGTGCATCCTCCTGAAGTCCGTGCGTCTCCTGCTCATAAGCAGGCATAGATTTCAGTCATCACTCAGGCCAGAAAATGATAAATGTACTGGGGCCAATGGCTGTTCCCTACATTCTTTTTTTAAACCGGCCAGGGAAGTATAGATATGTGAAATGCAAATGAGCCTCTAGGCGCAACAAGGATGTTGCCGTTAGGGTCCATTCACACATCCGCAACTTGGGTCAGCATCCGTTACGTAATTTTGCGGAATGGGTGTGGACCCATTTATTTTCAATGGGGCTGTAAAAGAAGCGGACAGCACACTGTGTGTTGTCCGCATCCGCACTTCCGTTCTGCGGCCCCACAAAAAAATAGAGCATGTCCTATTCTTGTCCGCAGCCATGGACAAGTAAAGGAATTTCTATAATAGTGCCTGCCATGTGCGGTCTGCAAAATGCGGAAAACACATGGCCGGTCTCAGTGTTTTGTAGATCCGCAATTTGCAGACCGCAAAACAGTTGCAGATGTGTGAATGGACCCTTAGGCCCCTTTCACACAAGCGAGTTTTCCGCATGGGTGCAATGCGTGAGGAGGACGCATTGCACCCGCACTGAATCCGGACCCATTCATTTCTGGGGCTATGCACATGAGCGGTGATTTTCACGCATCACGTCTGCGTTGTGTGAAAATCGCAGCATACTCTATATTGTGCGTTTTTTCATGCAACGCAGGCCCCATAGAAGTGAATGGGGCTGCGGGTAAATCGCAAGAATCCGCAATCAAGTCCGGATGCAGTGCGATTTTCCCGCAAGGTTGCTAAGAGACGGGACCCAATCTTTTAAATAATAGCATTCTCAATACAGAATGCTCAGTAAAATGTGGATTAAGGGGTTAAAAAAAAAAATTAACTCACCTTATCCACTTGATCGCGTAGTTGCCGATCTCTTCTCTCTTCTTCAAGCATTAGCGGCCAGCTAAAGGACCTGTGGTGACGTCACATCACATGGTCCATCACCATGGTGATGGACCATGTGATGAGCTCAGTGACATCATCACAGGTCCTTTAGCAACAGCTAATGAATGAAGAAGAGATCGCAACTACGCGATCAAGTGGATATGGTGAGTTAATTTTTTTTTTTTTTTTTTAACCCCTCCATCCACATTTTACTGAGCATTCTGTATTAAGAATGCTATTATTTTCCCTTATAACCATGTTATAAGGGAAAATAAAATCTACAGAATACTCAACCCAAACCCGAACTTCAGTGATGTAGTCCAGGTTCGGGACTGGGTACCAAACATGCCAATTTTTCCCACGCGAGTGCAAAACGCATTAAAACGCTTTGCACTCGCGCGGAAAAATCGCGCATTTTTCCGCAACGTGACGCCCGTGTGAAAGAGGCATTAGTCCTAGAGGCTCAGCTCTCTGCAGTTTGATAGGGCCAGGCAGTGTAAATGTAATCACACCTGGCCCTGACTCCTAAAGTCTTGCACTGCACGCTTCAGTATCCAGCACAGGCGCAGTACAGAGGAGAACTGCCGGCAAGCCTCTTTCCTATACTGTGCCAGATACTGCAGTGCACGGCACAGTGCGAGACTTTAGAAGAAATCAATGCAAGGCGTGTTCACATTTCCACTGCCTGGCCTTGTCAATCAAAGTGCAGTTGCAGGGAGAGCTGAGTCTCTAGTTGTAATGGCAATGCCTATTGCTCCTGTAGGCTCATTTACCTGTATTAAGCCTTTCTACCCCAAAGGTTTTACATTTTCGCGTTTTCGTTTTGCGCTCTCTGCCTTCCCAAAGCCATTCATTTTTTATTTTTCTGTTCACATAGCTGTATGAGGGCTGTTTTTTTGCGGACAAGTTGTACTTTCCAACGCCACAATTTAATATTGCATATGATGTAGTGGTAAGCAGGAAAAAAAAATCCAAAAGGGGTGGAATTAAAATGAAAAAAAAAAAAAAAAAAGCTATTCCACCACAGTTGGACATGTGCTTTTTTTTTTTTATTATTATTTACCACGTTCAATGTGCAATAAGACTGACCAGTTACTTTTATTCTACAGGTCAGTACGAATCCAGTGATAGCTTATATACATCGTTTTTCTTGCGTTTTAATACGGATAATAATAACCTTGGAAAAAAAGCAGTTTTATTTTATGGTCGCCATTTTCTGACCCCTATAACTGTTTCACCGTTTGGGGGAAATATATTTTTAAAGTATGGGCGTTTTCGCACATGGCGATACCCATGATGTGTATTTTTTTTAGTTTTCTTATTTTTATTTTGGGGAAAGGGTGGTGATTTCAATTTTGATGTATTTTTTTTTTCACTCCTTAAAAGCCATTTTATTTTTTACACTTTTTTATAGCTCCCATAGGGAACTATATCAAGCAATCATTTGATTACTATTCTCACAGACTCCAAAGCAGTAGCATTAGAGACCATAGGAAACTACATTTCTCATAGAGTCCTGCTACATACAAGGACTCCATAGGAAACACTAGGTTTAACCACTGCATCTGAAGTGTTAAATGTCCATGAACGGCATTATCGCAGGTTGCGGAAATGAGCCGCGGGTGTCTACTGTATGAAACAGCAGACACCCTGTGGCTATGGAAGCCGCCCCGCTCAGGAGCGAGCGCCATCTTTAAAGACCTGGCCAGCTAGCATGGCGCTGGTTGAGAAGGGGTTAAAACTTCCACTCTCAGCAATGCAGGCACATATGAACACGGGTCAAGGTACAAATCTGCTGATAGGTGCCCTTTAACCACAAGGATCCTACAACTGTAGTCTGTATAAAACATACCTAGAAGGCTTACAGCGATATTTTCTGCTTTCCTCTTCAGAGCCTGGAGTCTGCAATGAAAGATTTGAAGATCATTTAGGCACTAAATGCAGAATACGAGCCACCAGCTTTTTACATCATCTAACTTCTATATGCAGCGCTTCACTTGTAACTTGAGAATTCGATCAAGTCAGGCTAAAATGCTTTGTTTTTTTTACTTAAAAGGTTGTATGCCGACCAATGGGAAGTCCGCTAATAGTTTAGTGTGGGGCACTTGAATGAAACATTGATACAGAATCCATGCATCCTCAAAGACTTCTTGAGGCAAAACCCCACAATAAAACCATCTGGAAATGCAGAAGCCCAACAACTGAAAATGTATTTTCACCATACTACCTTGAATGCTTCCTGTTCATTTTTATTTTGCTAAGCCTCAATTGACAGATGTTTACAAGCATTGCTACAAAACTATATATGTGCCAGTTAGAAATAAAAAGGCTGATGAAAAAAAGAAACACTGCCTGGCGTTTGTGAGTTTAGAAATGATAATCCGGGAAACCAAATCTTGATGACTGAATAAGCCCTGTTTTCTGCTGTACGGAGTGGACTTGTGGTTGTGAATGGCTCTTTTCACTCACTTCTAGGGGAGTTCCAAAAATAGATTACAGAGGCCTATAGAACACTAGAGAGAGTGCACACACACACTTTTCCATTCCTGGCTGAGCAAAAGGGCTAAATTCTCGAGACTGGATTGTTCGCAGAGGTGAGACTCGCACCTATTAAAATGCTACACAGTGATATCGCCCCTGAAGATCACAAAGCGACATCGCAATTATGATGCGACACCTCAACAAATAGTCATGTGCGACTAGTGACCAACAATACCATCCTACACTGCTATGCAAGTGACAGAAGACTGCAATGTGACTCATATTTTTCTGTCATTTGTCCACTTTCTTACAGCCAAATCACAGCTCTAGAATAGTTATGCAAGAGCAAGCTTAAAGGGGTGGTCCAAGTTCTGTGTTCTAAGCAAATGTAAGGGGATTTCAGTTCACTTCATCTACAGTGGCCCATTTCTCTTAGTTAGCGGAGGGTCACATGACCTGTGATGGCAGCTTCTTTCCCTGCTCTGATGACATTCCATGCACAAGCCTGGAGAAGGAGGAGAGCAGGTCTGTGTATGGAACGTCACTGTGAAGTCTTCATTGGTTGGAGCAACAAGCCACGCCCTCTGCACTGCCCCATCTGCTGGCTGAGGTGTCTGCCCTGTGTCTCCCCTCCCACCGGATTCTTCAAAGTGTAACCCCTTGTACCATAAGCAGCACAGACTCAGGGTTGGACGCTCTGCCTCAGGTACTGATATTGATCACCAATCCCAAGAAAATAAACTATAAACCAAAGGTTGGAATCCTTACACAACAAAGAAAAACTAAAAACATCTCATCACCATGGTTCTTCACTGGTTTCATTATATTTAGGTCAGTCACCCTGTACTACAGCATCTTCACAGAATAATTAAAAAAAGCGTGGAAAAACTATCACCCAAACTGTAACATATACATACATAGTGCAGCACTGTGTACTTACCTATACTTGTGATCCACTAATTCCTGATTTACCCTTTTGCAAAATGGAATACAAAAATGTAATATCATAAGAATAGAGCGAGTCCCATAGGCAACATATAAAATGCACAGTTATGAGACATCCATATAATCTACATGATGGGGTATCAGATTTACTTTAATACATCCATTATGAGATTTTGCCTTAGACTTTTATTAAATCAAGACACAATGTGACATGATAGACATAATGTATTAAATAAAGCAGATCATGTACCACTACATCCAAATAAGAACTTTATTTCTCATTCCTATAGAGTCTGACCAATTTACAGTTGTCAAAATTAAGACAGGAGAAACGGCTTTTTAAATTGTTTCTGATGTGCTCTGTAGAAGCTGGAAGGGAAAGTCATGTTTCCCCATTAAAAAAAAATCACGTTGAAAAGGCATGGCAGTCTGAATACCCCAATAGTGATGTGAGGACTGGACAGCAATGTTCATTCATCAAGGATATTCAGCTGTTCCTCAAGTTCATCTAGATCTTCTCCCGTAAAAAGATTTTCATCAACAGGGACAGCATCCTCAAGATCTTCTTGGTCACCTTCACTATGTTCACTATGTTCGTCGTAATCACTCTGTTCCCCATTTCTCATGTTCCCTCCTGATGCTTCACTGAGCTTTGTATCTGTAGACAAAATATGGACTGTTAAGAAGGAACACATTGGACTTCATGTAATGCAGCGCTTCACCTCCACTTAACAAGCAGTCAACTGTCGGGGAGGAATACTTCCATCCTTACAATCTGCTGCTCATTGGCACTTGTAACTGTACCTTAAAATGTGGCGGTGATCACTCGATGAACGAGCAAAAGCTATTTCATCAGAAGAACCTGTCCTTCTGCTGATCCCAAAAATTATTGTTTCTGTGGAGCAGATTGTGCTGCCTAAAGAGTATTTAAACTTATTTTCTTTCAGAATTTTCTTTTAAACTGTTATAAATAGCCTAAGAATCTTTTTTGTAATCTACTTAACCGCTTCAGGACCGCCGTACGCAGGATTGCGTCCTGCGGGCGGTCCTGTTCTTCTGATCGGACGCGCCGGGGCGTCATCTCGCGAGACGCGAGACTTCCTGTGAACGCGCGCGCGCGTTCACAGCGTCTGGCGTCTGAAGAGTTGTACTACAGCCTGCCAGCGATGATCAATCGCTGGCAGGCTGTAGATGCGATATAAATCGCATCAAACAGCTATATCAGGCGCTGTTTTATGAACAGCGTCTGATATAGCTGCTACCTGGTCCTCTGGTGGTCCCATTTTCTGGGATCGACCACCAGAGGACCAGGTAACTACAATAAAGTTGCACCAAACACTACACTAACCCCCACCCCCTCACCTATTAACCCCTTGATCACCCCATCTAGACCCCCTGATCACCCCCCTGTCATTGATCACACCCCTTGTAAGGCTCCATTCAGACGTCCATATGTGTTTTGCGGATCCGTGGATTCACGGATCCGCGGATCCGATCCGCGGATCCGATCTGCGGATCCGATCTGCGGATCCTCAAAACACGGACACCGGCAATGTGCTTTCCGCATTTTGCAGATCCGCACATTGCCAGAACTATATAGAAAATGCTTTTTCTTGTCCGCAATTGCGGACAAGAATAGGACATGTTCTATATTTTTGCGGAACGGAAGTGCAGACCCGGAGCGCGGATCCGTAATTCCGAATCCGAGCGGGACAAAGTCTGTCCCCATAGAAATGAATGGGTCCGCAATTCCGTTCCGCAAACAGAATTGCGGACGTGTGAATGGGGCATAAGGGTCCCTTATCACCGCCGGTTAGTTAGCTACTTGTTAGGTAGTTAGCGCTCAGCCCACCGCACCGCAGTCACTGATTTTGGCAGAGATTTATTCATCCACATTGATCGATGCGAATGAAGAAATCTGTGCCGTTCATTTTTTTTTTTCAGCGCAGAGGCTGAACGGAAAAAATCTCATTACCCGTATGCTCAATATACGGAGAATCGCAGAAACTCCTAATGCTGGCCATACGTGTAATGATTGCGGAGACCCTCAAAGGCCAGGGCAGTACAAACACCCCACAAGTGACCCCATTTTAGAAAGAAGACACCCCAAGGTATTCCGTGAGGGGTATGGTGAGTTCATGCAAAATTTTATTTTTGTCACAAGTTAGTGGAATATGAGACTGTAAAAAAAAAAAAAAAAAAAAACAATTTCCGCTAACTTGTGCCAAACTTTTTTTTTTTCTGTGAACTCGCCATGCCCCTCACGGAATACCTTAGGGTGTCTTCTTTCCACAATGGGGTCACTTGTGGGGTATTATACTGCCCTGGCATTTAAGGGTGCTAAAGCGTGAGAATCCAAATGCGTAAAAATGGCCTGTAAAATCCTAAAGGTACTCATTGGTTTAGGGCCTTGCTAGCATCTTGGCTGCAAAAGTGTCACTCATGTGGTATCGCCGTACTCAGGAGAAGTAGGGCAATGTGTTTTGGGGTGTATTTTTACATATACCCATGCTGGGTGTGAGAAATATCGCTGTAAGCGACAACTTTTTACATTTTTTATTCAAAGTTGTCAATATACAGAGATATTTCTCTCACCTAGCATGGGTATATGTACAAATACACCCAAAACACATTGCCCTACTTCTCCTGAGTACGGCGATCCACATGAGTGACACTTTTGCAGCCAAGATGCGCAAAGGGCCCAAATTCAACGAGTACCTTTTAGGAGGAGTATTTTACGCATTTTTCTTCTCACGTTTTAGGGCCCCTAAAATGCCAGGGCAGTATAAATACCCACATGTGACCCCATTTTGGAAAGAAGACACCCCAAGGTATTCGCTGAGGGGCATAATGAGTTCATGAAAAATTAAACTTTTGTCAAAAGTTAGCGGAAAGGGAGACTTTGTGAGAAAAACAATAAAAAATCAATTTCCACTAACTTGTGCCAAAAAAAAATATTCTATGAACTCGCCATGCCCTCATGGAATACCTTGGGGTGTCTTCTTTCAAAATGGGGTCACACGTGGAGTATTTATACTGCCCTGGCATTTTAGGGGCCTAAAGCGTGAGAAGAAAATGCGTAAAAATGCCCTCTAAAAGTACTCATTGGAATTTGGGCCCTTTGCGCATCTTGGCTGCAAAAAGTGTCACACATGTGGTATCGCCGTACTCAGGAGAAGTAGGGCAATGTGTTTTGGGGTGTATTTTTACATATACCCATACTGGGTGAGAGAAATATCTCTGTAAACTGACAACTTTGAATAAAAAAATGTAAAAAGTTGTCGTTTACAGCGATATTTCTCACATGCAGCATGGGTATATGTAAAATACACCCCAAAACACATTGCCCTACTTCTCCTGAGTACGGCGATACCACATGAGTGACACTTTTGCAGCCAAGATGCGTAAAGGGGCCCTAAAACCAATGAGTACCTTTAGGATTTCACAGGGCATTTTTATGCATTTGGATTCTCACTTTAGGGCCCCTAAAATGCCAGGTGAGTATAAATACCCCACATGTGACCCCATTTTGGAAAGAAGACACCCCAAGGTATTCCGTGAGGGGCATGGTGAGTCCACAGAATTTTTATTTTTGCCACAAGTCAGCGGAAATAGTTTTTTTTTTTTTTTTTAGTTTTTACAAAGTCTCATATTCCACTAACTTGTGACAAAAATAAAATTTTACATGAACTCACCATACCCCTCACAGAATACCTTGGGGTGTCTTCTTTCCAAAATGGGGTCACATGTGGGGTATTTATACTGCCCTGGCATTTTAGGGGCCCCTAAAGCGTGAGAAGAAGTCTGGAATCCAAATGCGTAAAAATGGCCTCTGAAATCCTAAAGGTACTCATTGGTTTTAGGGCCTTTGCGCACCCAGGCTGCAAAAAGTGGCACACATGTGGTATCGCCGTACTCAGGAGAAGTAGGGCAATGTGTTTTAGGGTGTATTTTATATATACCTATACTGTGTGTGAAAAATATCTCTGTAAACGACAACTTTTAAAAAATTTTATACAAAGTTGTCAGTTTACAGAGATATTTCTCTCACCCAACATGGGTATATGTAGAAATACACCCCAAAACACATTGCCCTACTTCTCCTGAGTACGGCGATACCACATGTGTGACACTTTTGCAGCCTGGGTGCAAAGGGGCCCAAATTCAACGAGTACCTTTAGATTTTACATGGCGGCTCACAATTTAGCCCCGCCCAAAATGCCAGAACAGTAAACACACCCCACAAATGACCCTTTTCGGAAAGTAGACACCCGAGGTATTCACTGAGGGGCATAGTGAGTCCGTCTGAGATTTCTTTTTTTTTTTGCCAGAAGTTAGCAGAAATTGAAACTTTTTTATTTATTTTTTTTTCTCAGAAAGTGTCATTTTCCGCTAACTTGTGAAAAAAAATGAAATGATACATGAACTCACCATGCCCCCCAGCGAATACTTTGGGGTGTCTTCTTTCTAAAATGGTGTGATTTGGGGGTATTCATACTATCCTGACATTCTAGCACCTGAAGAAACATGACAGGTGCTCAGAAAGTCAGAGCTGCTTCAAAATGCGGAAATTCACTTTTTGCACCATAGTTTGTAAACGCTATAACTTTTACCCAAACCAATAAATATACACTTATTGGACTTTTTTTTATCAAAGACATGTAGAACAATAAATTTAGAGAAACATTTATATAGAAATGTAGTTTTTTTAAAAAATTTTACAACAGAAAGTGAAAAATGTCATTTTTTTGTAAAAATTTCGGTAATTTTTGATTAATAGCAAAAAAAGTAAAAATGTCAGCAGCAATGAAATACCACCAAATGAAAGCTCTATTAGTGAGAAGAAAAGGAGGTAAAATTCATTTGGGTGGTAAGTTGCATGACGGAGCAATAAACGGGTAAAGTAGTGTAGTGCGGAATTGTAAAAAGTGGCCTGGTCTTTAAGGGTGTTTAAGCTAGGGGGGCTGAAGTGGTTAATTATGCTGTTTTCCATCTTGAAAAAGTCCTGGAACTGTGTACGGAGTACTGGCTGCCATGGAGCACGCTGCACAGGAAGGAGCACACATCGCCGCTCCTGCCTGTGATCCCCTTAAGCTAATTCTGACACAGCACAATGGTACAGGAGCCTTGAGCTGAGAGAAGCAGGCACAGGCAGGAGCAGTCTCCTCTCAGCTAAATTCTGGCAGGGCCCAATTGCACAGGGCACCGATGTGCTGTACCAGAATTAAGCCAAGCTTGTGGGGAGCGGCCTGTGCTCTGTTCTGTGCAGACTTCTATACGGCAAACCAATCTATACACCAGTACAAGCCAGTGCTGTACCAGAATGATGATTTTAAAAAGCGGTAAAATTCAGGACTTTGCAAAACAAAGTTTAGGTACTCTTTAAACAACAATCCGCTCTCCCGGAATAATGATTCTCTTTGGGGACAAGCAATCACTTGTCCCATACAACAGAGGTGATTGTTGCATGTGAACGTTTAGGGGGAGATTTATCAAACTGGTGTAAAGTAGAACTGGCTTAGTTGCCCAGAGCAATCAGATTCCACCTTTCATTTTTTACAGCTCCTTTGGAAAATGAAAGATGGAATCTGATTGGTTGCTATGGGCACCCTACATGTGGTGGTAAACTGCTGTATGGGCACACGGCGGGTTCAAAAGGTAAGGAGAGTCGTACGGTTTTTAGAGGACGGATTTTGCTGTACTGGATTTTAGGCACCATGTCACATTTGAAGACCCCCTGATGCACCCACCACAGGATAAGGTGACAGTTTTAGTAGTACTGTTTTGGGGGTACATATGATTTTTGATTGCTCTATACTATGCTTTTTGAGGCAAGGTAACTAAGAAATAGCTGTACTGGCATAGTTTGTGTGTTTTTTTTTTTTATGTTCACCTGACAGGACAGATCATGTGCTATTTTTATAGAGCAGGTTGTTACGGACATGACGATATTAAATGTGTCTACTTTTATTTATTTATTGTTTTAGTTTACATATTAAAGCATTTAAAAAAGAAAATTCATGTTTGTGTCTCCATTTTCTGAAATCCATAATTTTTTTATTTTTATGCCAATCGTCTTGTGTAGGGACTCTTTTTTTTTTTGAGGGAAGAGTTGGCGTTTTTTATTTGTACCATTTTTGGGTACATATGATTTTTTGATTATTCAATATTTCACTTTATGGGGCAAGATGACCATAAACTTGTCCGATACCGGACATTTGCCGAGTACTTGTACTCGTGCAAATGTCCTCGATACCGCTGCCGATACCGGAAGGCAGTGCAGCGGCAGGGGCACTCTCAGCCGATCAGTGTGGGGACAGCAGCGTGTCCCAGCTGATCGGCGTGGGGGCGGGACCTCTGTGTGGCGGCTCCATTCTGTTCCCTGTGATTCACATTCCCGGCACCCGACCTCTGAAAGGGCTGCGATCCGCGCAATTGACCCCTCAGGTTGAGGGGTTAATTGCGCGGATCACAGCCCTTTCAGAGACCGGGTGCCGGGAATGTTTCAATTTGCATTGGTGGTGCAGTGCTCCCTCAACCCCCCCCTCCCTCCCCAGTATAAAACATATTGGTGGCAGTGGCCACAGGGTCCCCTCCCGGCCCCCCCATCATTGGTGGTGCAGTGGCAGTGATCGGAGCCCCAGCAGTGTAATGCTGGGGCTCCAATCGGTTACCATGGCAGCCAGGACTTTTCCTTCTCTCTTCCTGCTCACCGCTGCTGTCAATGGCAAAGGAGCGGTGAACAGGAAAAGAGAAGGGAGACAGACGTTGTCAGATCCCTGCCGATCTATATTGATGACCTATCCTGAGGATAGGTCATCAATATAGGAGATCCTGGGGAATTCTTTTTTCCTCAATAAGATGGGCAGATAACAGTTTCACCAAATAATCAAAAGAACGTAATAGTAAGTAACATTTAAGCAAAATAATTGTACATTATCACTGAAACTTCACTGAACCAGAACATAGATAATATACACCTCTATCTCACCACCTATGTATGGCACGAAGTTGGAGGAAAAACAGACACTACAAACGTAAGGAATAGTGGTTTTCTCACCATCTTTATCTGTTGTTGTGACATATGTGCTGAACCGCTCCTGGCTGGCTACCGTAATGCCCGTTTCATCAACATCTTTTAGAACAAACCGACTCAGGTCAATATCTTTAACATCAGAAGTGTCCACCTTTTCAAATAAAGATACATTTAATGAGAAACCAAAAATAAGATTAAAGGGGTTGACCTACTTCAGCAACTGGCATTTATCATGTAGAGAAAGTGAATACGAGGCACTTACTAATGTATTGCGATTGTCCATATTGTCTCTTTGCTGGCTTGATTACTTTATCCATAACATTGTACACTGCTCGATTTCAGAGGTTATGACCACCCTGCAATCCAGCAGCGGTGGTTATGCTTAAACGCTATAGGACATAATCTCTGGAAACAAGCAGTGTATAATGTGATGGAGAAAGAAATCAAGCTAGCAGAGGGGGCAATATGGACCATCCCACACATTAGTAAGTGCCTTGTATTAACTTTCTCTACATGATAAATGCCATATGAGACAACCCTTTTAACTACTGTGCCTTTTCCAGATTTGAATCAATTTCAGAAAATAAAAAACCAACAACCAAAGCACCTGACCACAGATGGATTTTTAGTTGGCCTAGCTTGGATTTTGTTATAACAGAACACTAATCTAAAAAATAATATTCATTTATTCAATATCCACAAATCCAATTTCCTGTGGAAAATCTGCAGCAAATTGGGCCAAAACCTCAAAGCTTCTTTCTTGACAAATGCATAGCGATGTCCCAGAGAAACTGCTTACAGATCCTCTCTGCTCAAAAACCTATTTGAGAGATATCTCCGAAGTAGATGGAAGAAGGCCAATCTCCATTATCAGCCTTTCTTTATACCCTGTTATGTCTGCTAAAACATCAACTTCACTTTTCCCCACAGTTAGTTTATAATAGTGAAGGTCAAATCGTCTATACTAGGAAAGGTTTTTTGTTTTTTATAAATAAAAAGGTCCAAAGTGTCCACAATGGGAAACTTACCTCGTCGTCATCTAACTCAGCAATGTATTGTGTGTCATCGGCCTCCTCATCATCGTCATCCACAAGCTCAGGTCTAAATTCAAATACTTCACGGCCGCTGATCTACAAAGGAAAAGAAAAAACACAGGTTCACTATTACACCCTGTTGGGGCAGAAACGGCTGCAAATTACAACTTCAATAAAAAGAAATACCCCCAAAGATTTTCCTGCTTTAAAATCTGCCTTTCGCCTTTCCATTTCCTCTTCGATTTTTATTATTCGATCTTGCCTCTTTCTTTTCTTCCAAGCGAGAAATGATTCTAGGGTGATCCTGGTAACACTCATTCCAAGGCCAGCACGCTACAGAAAGAAAAAAAGCGAATACACACAAATATACACACACCATTGCATTTAATGACAGCTTTTCTGTACTGCTGGAGCCCCAGATATGACATAATAGTAAGACTATACATGAGGGGTGCACAACCGGCAGCCCTAGGGCTACACGTGGACACAGTCCCACACATGCTTGTCTGTGTCCTGCCACCCCCTCCTGATGCAGAAGACCTTGACTTCAAAGACCACAATGAGCAGGAAGTTAAGTGAATAAAATACGCGTTATACTGAATCTTTCCCCACAAAACTATATACGAATCTGCTCTGTAAGATGCGGTTGGCACATTACAGTGCATTTTCATGGCGACAGGTCCCCTTTAATGTTTGGCCGTTTCTATAATTCCTATCACTCATGTGCAGCCACCTCGCTTTTACTCTTTGGTAAGCTGAACAGAGGGAGCGGGGATCCATACTGTCCCAACAGGAAGGAGCATCAGAGATGTGCCCCAACATACATTGTAGATCTCACATAAATGTCTCAGATGGGAATATCCCTCTAACTTGAGATACATTATAATAATGCGTCCGTGGGTTAGAAGAGGTTGTGCAGATAAGGCTTTGTATGTAATCTCTGCTGTCGCTCCCTTGTCTCTAGAGGATACGGCAGGACTCCATCACCTCCTGGAGACAGTCTGTGACATTTCTGTGTCAAGTAACTCCCATGAATTGCAGCTGCCATAAAGCATACACATTGTGTTGCACTGTCAGTATGGAGAACAGCAGAATGCGTTTCTCCAATATGAAGGTCCCCAGGGAAGTCATTTAAAAAAAAACTACAACTAAAATACACAAGACATTCCTTTCAAGTGGAATCTATCAAATATACAGAGCAGCGTAAAAAAGTAGTTTATAAAGCTACATGCACACGACCTTATGAGTTTTGTGGTACGCAAAAAAAATAAACGGATGACATCCATTTGCCATCCATTTTTTTTTGCGGGTCCATTGTAACAATGCCTAAAACGGACAAGAATAGGACATGTTCTATTTTTTTGGCGCGGCTACAGAACGGACATACTGATGCGGACACATGAATAGGTCCGCATCCTATCCGCAAAAAAAACAAACGGAACGGACACGGAAACAAACAAATTAGTATATTCACACCTCCGTTTAACTCCAGCAGTCTGTTAATTGGACCCCATTAGAGTCATTGGGGTCTGTGGTGAACGCCTGTCTACGGCTAGGCCGGATCAAGTCAAACAGGATGTTCTCTGCCTAGCGGATCAGTTAAATGGAGGTGTGAATCTACTCTTAGTCAGAACCCCTCTATTAGGTCTGATAAGGGTTAATAATAAAAGGCTGATGTGATGTCTGATGGAGTTCTGACATGATATGGGGGTCTGATCTGAGGATCTGATATGAGGTCTGATATAAAATATTTTTTTCTCATTTTTCTTCTCTAAAATCTGGGGTGCGTTTTATAAGGCAGGAAAATACGGTACCTCTTTTTCTATCAAATCTTCTAATGAAATTTCATCTTCCTTTTCTTCTTTCTTTCCCTTGTCCTTCTTTAGTACAAAGCCAGGAGGCAGAGCATGGCGATACATGCAGGTGTCACCTCCACCAGGACACACCCAAAACCAGCCATATTTGTTGTTTTCTATTGCTTCTAGGAAAAATTTACAAACCTGTAACAAAAGTATACATGTCAACTTCTAAAAAGATCTGTTTATTTTAACATGGTAGCAATGAGGTCCAACAGGTTACAGGACATGGGGTGGGGTAGCCACTCTATCAACACAACATGATGCTTGGTGAGGAATATGGCACACATTGTATGGAAAATGAATACTGGTATACCAGTATAAGTAAATATCCTCCTTATGTTGGTAAGATTTTACAGCTTTTTATTTAAAGGGGTTTTCCATTTCTTTTTCCCTCTGGATAGGCCATCAGTATCAGATGAGAAGGGGTCCAACACCCCCATCATCAGCTGTTTGCAGCAGAGACCAGCATCACAAACAAAGGACAGATCCAGAAGCAGAAGGCTTCATCCCCTGTGCAGAGGCTGTCCCGACATGCGGCAGCTCAACTCCTATTCAAGTCAATGAGAGAATAAGTCATCAATATCTAAAAATTGAACAAGTAATGTCTCAAGGCCTTTCAAAGGGTCGAACATTGACCTATAGGATAGCTGCCTTACATCTGATGGCATTAGAGGCAGAGCTTTCCAAGAGCTCATTCGCATACCCTCTTCCTAATATACAGAATGTGACAGGGCATGCTGCAACTGTTTTCCGGCCGATTCCATTGACCGCTCTCTCTGTATACACACTCATCCAGGGAAGGCCACCTACATAACTACTGAGCTCAGAAACAGAGAGCCTTAAAGGGGTTGTCCAAGACTATTAAATGCCCCCCCTATGTCCAGGCCCCTCACAATGAATATACTAACCCGGCTGCCGTGCCGCTCCTGCTTCTTCCCGTATGAGGATAGATCATCATCTGATCAGCGGGGGTCTGACACCCGGGATTAACACCCCCCGCCGATTAACTGTTTGAGAAGGCAGCGGCGCTGGCAGTAGCACCGCTGCCTTCTCTCGGTTTCCATCAGGCCAAGTGATGTCACTACTAGTATCACTGGCCTAGGAGGGGCTAAGCTCTGTTCACTTCAATGGAGCATAGCCACGCCCAGGCTAGTGATACTAGTCGTGACGTCACTGGGCCTGCGGTAAACAGCGAGAAGTCCGCGGCGCTACTGCCTTCTCAAACAGCTGATCGGCAGGGGTCCCGGATGTCAGACCACCGCCGATCAGATGCTGATGATTTATCCAGAGGATAGATCATCAGTTTAAAAGAACTGCAGAACCCCTTTAAGTATCTCAATATAACGTACTATCTGTGTTTTAGGTTTCTTCTTTTCTGCTTCGCCATGCTTCTTGTTCACCACTTCCTCCAGTTTTTTCTCATCCCAATTGTCCATTGTATCTACAAATAAGAATAGTGATAATAGTCATGATCAACTAAACACACACAGACACCCTTTTTAAAGGGCTTATCCCAGATCAGAGAACCCTGGCTGCTTTCACTCAAGAACAGCACCATCTCTGTCCACAGGTTGTGTGCATATTGCAGCACTACCCCATCAACTTCAAAGGAGTTGAGCTGCAGTTCCAAACACAACCCATGTTTTCTTAATTCTGGACTACCCCTTTAATCAGTGTATCAATTTAAATGACCCCTATATCTAAGCAGGTAGACATTTAAAGATACAAACACCCAATGCAAAAAGCATTCTACTGTTTGAAGAGCCCAGTGGCACAGTCAAGCCAGTGGAGCACAGCATCATATAGGAATTGTGTTGCTGCAATTTGGGCCAACTTTATCAAATGTTGCTTAAAGTTTGATAAATTTGGTACATCTTTAAGTCTAACACTTCTGTCTTAAGATGTTACTTCATTTACTATGCTATCCCTTTAATGAAGTAAGACAAACATTTTTACAGACTTCTTAAAAAGTCTCTGGGGGAAAGTTATCAAACTGGTGTAAAGTAGAAATGGCTTAGTTGCCTGTAGCAACCAATCAGATTCCACCTTTCATTTTCCAAAGGAGTAGTCAAAATCAAAGGTGGAATCTGATTGGTTGTTATGGGCAACTAAGCCAGTTCTGCTTTACACCAGTTTGATAAATCTCCCCCTCAGTTGAAAAATTTGGCTTAAAGCAACTTGACAGCCTAACCATGCCCACTTTCCACACACTTTTCAAAACTGGAGTGAGTGGAGTAAAAATTAAAATGTCAAACTTTTTGAGCAAGCAAGCCTAAAACGTTTCAAAGACCAGTAGAGACTTGACTTTACGAAGCCAAAAATTTTCTGTTCAGGGCTTGATTAACCCCCCCCCCCCTAATCTATCAGATCTGTGCTTTAGATATCTGTACGTGCCGTTACATGTGTTGGGCAGAGCCATCCGTGCACAGAGGTAGCCATGTCCATCTGGAACATATGTATTTGCCTTCCCCTGGCGGACACTAGTTGGACATCACTGGTGTAGATGGCCATTTTTACCTTTTTCAAGCTCATCATCTCTTCCATCAAAGTAAAGACTTCTCTTTTCACATTTTCTTTCTAAAGACAAGTCATGGGAGAATTTGCACTTGTCGCCCTTCGTGCACTGTCCTTGCTTGAAGAAAGCACATACTACAGACTTTGGATCAACACCTAACACCCAAAATGAGAGGTACAAAATAAATTAAATACATTCAGTTATTTTGTGAAATAAATATTCCTCAGAAGTGCCCAGTATCACACAATCAAAGGAACCAAAAGTATTTAAAAATAAGAGAAAAAGTTTAGAAACCAGTTCTCCAGCAAGACCAGGCTCGGCTAGCACCTTTCACGGCAGCAAAAGGCATCAGGGTAGAGGCGCGTCTTACGGGGACTACAGGTAGACTGCACACAGGCAGTGACGTTCCATGAAGAACAACCATTTTAAATGAAAGCTGGCTTCTCCATCTTCCAGAAGTAAGCTAGTATTGCCGCACCAAACATAATAGCATAAGTTAGCCCTTTAACCCCTTCCTGAGATGTGATTCTCCGTTTTCATTTTTCAGCCCCAGCCTTCCCAGAGCCATACATTTTTTAATTTTTCCATTTACATAGCTGTCAGGGCCAGGTTGTATTTTGCAATGGCATCATTTTATACTGCACACAATTTTATCGGTTTTGTTTTTATGACGTTCCCCATGTAGAAAAATGTATTTGTGCCCTTGATTCTCTGGGTCAGTATGATTACGATACCACATTTACCGTATATGGTTAATCTTGTGTTTGAAGACTGAAAAAAATAAAAACTTTAGACAAAATAATTTTTTGTTGGCATCACCAAATCCCGACCACTGTAACTTTACATTTAGGTCTACGAGCTGAGTGAAGGCTTTTTTTTGCAGCCTATAGGCCATTCAGTACAACTACTGATCATACACTGAAGGCCTGTCCTGGAGAAAACCCTTTTAAGGCAGTGTAAGATATGGGTATCCCGATGTTACAGTGGATACAGTCTGTAACTGCTACCGGCCCATAATCCTATATGAATTTTTACATCAGCCGGATAAAAAGGACATACGTTAAAATATACAGTATCTGCAGAAAAGGAATTATTTTCCCCATGTAGTAAATTTCTTGTCCAACAGCTAAGGTTAAATGCTGAAAGTTTTTAGAAATGGACGAATGCCTGGAAGACAAATAAAGTGGTTGAAGCCTAGCGATATTAAGACGATTATCACCTCCTCTGATCGCCTTCTGCTGCTCTCCACTTCCTGTCCTGGCTTGACATGCCAGAAAGGCCAGGTACGGCCTACTCCTCCAATCACTGGCAGAGGTGGGTCACTGTCAGAACACCAGTGAAGGAGGGTCGGTAGAGGTATGTAATGCTTGCTATTTTTCTGCCCAGAGAACCGTTTTATACATGTTTTAACTGCAGAGGGATACAAAATACAAAAAAAAAAAAAACACAATGCCCTGAAACGCTTATGCAGTCAGTGTCTGAGCTGTTCACACTGGCTCACGTTTTTAGAGGATCCGTAAGGATACGAGATATTATAATTGCTTTCTCCCCACCATCGACTTAAAGACCAACAGTAACCTGACAAACGGTGAACAGAGCCTAAACATTCTGATGAAGACTTTGGGAATATAATCAGTGTGTGAATGAGGCCTTATAGTGGAGAGAGAGTCAGAAACAGCAAGTTTTCATTTACACACACACACCCTGGGAGTTCCAGAGATTACATGCAGTTAATCTACCTTTGCTGACCTTTTGCGCAGCTACTACCGGTTTAAAGAGATCATTTAGTTCCTGTAGTTCTTTCTTTTTGTCGTCCTTTTTATTTTTCTTGTCGCCATTCACCCTGTGCCACCTAAAGACAGAAAAACATGAAATCTTTCATCACTAAGGGTACTTTAACACTTGCATTGCTGGATTCCGGCAGGCAGTTCCGTCTCCAGAATCTGTATGAAAATGGTCAGCATTTGTAGATGCATCCGGATGCGGAGCCGTCTCACAAATGCATTGCAATACCGGATCCGTCTCTCCGGTTGTCATCCGGAAAAAAAGGATCCAGTATTTATCTCTTTCACATTTTTAAAGGTCTGCGCATGCGTAGACCGGATCCGTCAATTCAGTAATTTTAATGCCGGATCCAGCACTAATACATTTCAAGTGTTCCAGAATTTTGGACGGAGAAAATACTGCAGCATGCTGCGGTATTTTCTCCGGCCAAAAAACGTAAGAGGAACTGAACTGATGCATACTGAACGGATTGCTCTCCATTCAGAATGTATTAGGATAAAACTGATCAGTTTTTTTCCGGTATCAAGCCCCTAGGACGGAACTCAATACAGGAAAAGAATAACGCTAGTGTGAAAGTACCCTAAGCCTTGTGGTGTTCTTTAGGAAGCAATGCCACATCACACATCATATGGTAGAGCTAACAGTATGAAATGAAGCCATGACTGACAGCTTATCGGGAAGGGACGCTGACTTGGGCTGGGGCCCTAACCAAAAGGTAAAATAAAAGGACCTCTGAACTACGATCTAATTTACTCTAATAGCAGCACTGGAAATAAAGCATACGTAAAGGTGAAAAGTTTTTGGCCATTGAATTAAAGGTGCCCATACACTCTCCACACCCGTTGGTCGCATGCCTCAGTCTATATCTACACTGCTATTTACAACATGGGAGTCTGTTCGGAATAATTTCGAATACAGAGTAAATGCTGCTGTAAGTATAAGATTGCTGTGCCCGATGGGAATCTAGGCTGGCAAAGGACTACGAGCACCAGTGTGGATTGTGAACTGCCAGCCATTTCATAGTACAGAAACTAGTCGCAGGCCACATGGGTTGTATACTACTGATACATACCAATCGAGGATTCTGCTGCCCGGATTTAACCTGTTGCGTGACATTCTTTATAAACTTCTGCTGCTTGGCACCCTTTTTGTTCTTAAGGCCAAATGTCTTGTCCTTCAGAAAAAAAAAAAAAAAAAAAGACATCGTAATTTAGGACAAATCAATTATTTTATCAAATGCTATGGTGACCATGTGACTATTACACTTCATAGGAACACTCATTACCAATAACCGGTCGGTAAACAGACAAATGCTTGTATGTCAGCTGATGTGTATCCTTGATCGGAATGAAAGGTTTCCGATTATCGGCAGTGCATCCCCCTGTGTAATCAAGGACGTGCTACTGATAATCAACAGAACTAATGGAGAAGGAACAACTGCAGCAGTAATTGTCCAGGTTTGGAAGAAACAGCACGGCACTTGCCTTAGGACTTATTCACCTTCTCTTATTAGCTCCACAGCGGGTACATATCACGGGTATAACTTAATACACACAAACCAGCCTATGGCCGTTTCACGCCAGGCGGCGCTTTCTCAAGACCTTTGAGGTGATCAGTAGTGGCGCTGGATTTGCCAGAATCCACTAGTAATTGTTCCTTCCCCACATTCTTGCATCAGAGCCTGTGTAATGTCGCTCCTCATTTATACAGGTCGACTGACCAGGCAATTATCAGGGATGAACGGTACATGCCCAATGTCTGTATTTACATCGCCTCCGCTGTATGGGAACAAGCAGTCTCTACAGTAGGACAGTATTCACATCAAAGTACCCGCCTGTTCATCTAGTGATCGGCAGGCAGTTATCAGGAATGAGCATTTATTCCTGATAGTTGCTCAGATTTTCGGAGCGTGTAAAATGGGCTTTACCATCAGTAAAGTTCTTCCTACACGGAGGTATAATCCAGTCAATAATTAGGGATGAACATCTGTAGAAACAATGGTTCCCAATAATTGCTCTGCATAAAAGGTGCCGCCCATCACTCGATGATCATTCATTAGGTGAAAGCATAATTAATGAACCCAAACCCCATCACTTCTGTACTTCAGGTCATCCTATGAAAATAGGGATCAGCTGCCCAGGACCAATGATTCTCTATACGGATGAGTGATCACTGCAGCTTTTGCTTGTCCCCATACAAACGAGATGACTGCTGCATGTAAATACAGCTCATATCTCCCTCACAGCAGATCAGGCAATTATTGGGAAGACTTGGGGGTTCCCGATAGTTACCTGCTAAGTTAGTCGATGTAAAATGCACCACACAACTATATTATATGAGAAGTTATATACAACATATTGTTACAATAGGAAGAGGTTAGAGTATACGGCACTTCAGCAATATGCCCTATAAATGCCAGCAAGACGCCCTTCTCAGCACTGTAAACAGGGCAGGGAAATGGGAGGCACTGCTGGTGATCCACCTGCATATCAGGTGGTCCGCTACCAGTACCACTGGTCATGGAGGTAAAAATGGAACAATTTGGGCTAAACCTAGCTTGGTGACAGCAACCTCCTCCACAGTATGGGGAGTAGGGATCGCTAATGCCATTGCTAGTCCCCGTTTCTTTGCTGGCAGCAGATCATGTTCACACAGCACGATCTGCTGCCGGCAAAAATCCGATTTAGGTGCCTACACAAACATTTCACTCGTTCATCGGGTACACCGCCATATAATCACTAACAAGCACGCCTATAAACGCTTGTTAGATTATCTGGCGGATTTTTGGCTCGTGTAAAGGGCCCTTTAGCTTACACAGTCTACATAGATTTCTCAGTAGGAGGTAGAACACATGGTGACTATGGGGCCACCATCTCTTCTGTAACATACACCCTGCAGGTATCTGCACTAGATCAGACGGTGGTCTCAGCCCTAAAATAGCGCATCTTTACTAACGCTGGCCCCAATAGAGTCAGCAAAACCTGCCAGTCTAATGTTATGGGGAACTCCTGATTCTTCCCCGGCAGATGAAGTCAGGGGAGAGGCGGACTGGGTGAAGTGAATATTTTCACCCAATTCTTTTGTTCTCCCAGGAATTAAGTCAACGTCAAAAGCGTCTGTCACATATATCTCCTCTCTGCCCACTGATTACACATACACTTGACTGAACTGTTTTGGGAGAACTCGTTTTTGGCTGATCTCACAGCTTCTGAATGAGAATGGCAGGCTTCAGAGAAGGCAAGCTGCAGATCTATCACAAGGGTGCACAGAAGACAGAATTCTGTGCCAACTCTAAGGCCTCTTTCACACTTGCGTTCTGAGGATCCGTCATAACGCAAGTCGCCTGAAAGCATTAGAAGACTGATCAGGATCCTGATCAGTCTTCGAAATGCTTTCAGGTTACTATGGCAGCCAGGACGCTAATAAAGTCCTGGTTGCCATGGTAAAGTGTAGTGAGGAGCGGGGGAGCAGTATACTTACAGTCCGTGCGGCTCCCGGGGCGCTCCACAATGGCGTGAGAGCGCCCCATGCCCATGGATCACGTGATCCATGCGCGTGGGGCGCCCTGACGTCACTCTGGAGTGCCCCGGGAGCTGCACGGACGGTAAGTATACTGCTCCCCCGCTCCCCACTACACTTTACCATGGCAACCAGGACTTTAGCGTCCTGGCTGCCATGGTAACCATTGAGAAAAAGCTAAACGTCGGATCCGGAACAAAAACGCCAGTGTGAAAGAGCCCTAAGACTATTAATTTGCACCTAATAACTGGCGCACGCCAATATCAAACCACTTTGCCAGAAAAATGCCAGAAATGATGCCATAAAAAGGTGAAAGGTCCCGAGTAAACGTGGGCCAGTACTTCAGCCAGGCTGCAAGATGAACCCGCAGAAATGAGGTGCCCCATTTACACCCATTGCCATTCTCGTGTGACTCACATGGACTGCGAGCGCCAGAACAAATAGGGCAATTACTCAGGACATTTTGTACCTACTGTATAAAGCAGTGACATCACGTCAGGAAATACAGACAGCTAAAATCTGAGAGCAAGCCATGAAACCCAGACCCGAGTCATTCTAATGGCTCATGCACACGACCGTACCCATTTTGAGATCACAAATCCGCAAAACACAGATCCCAACCATATGCACGTTGTCATTTTCCTTTTCACTGTGGAAAGTGCAACAACGCCTCAACAACTCACGAAGGCGGCACTGTCTACTCTTTAGGGCCACCTGCACACGTTGCGGTGGATTCCTGTGCAGGAAAAACCGCAGCGAAGTACAGAACCAGCAGTGTATGAAATTGCTGATTTTTTTTCTGTGCGGTTTTATGTGTGGATTTCACCCTTTTCATTGGAAGGGTGAGATCTGCAGCAAAACAGCACATGTTAGAAATTGCAGAAAAGCTGCAGAACGGCACATAATCCTGGAATCTGCGCGGACCTTGTATGTGTTTACTTGCACCATGTGCAGGAGGCCTAAACGCGTCGTGATGTTTTCGCTAGGGCATTTTTATACCCTCCTAGTTACAGTGTTCCTTACGGTTTCAAATTGCCGATACCGCCTAAACCTTACCATAAAGGAGGCTACAGGGAGGAAAAAAAGTCTAAACCATATAAATTTTATAAGTAACTTCTCAATATACTTACCGATCTCTTACCGTTCCCTCTCCACCACCAAGGACGCATGACCTGATCCATAGGGCCCACCCACCTGAAAGCATGCACGGGGGCCTGAGGGGGCAGCGAGTATGTAGACGTTTTCTATGGCAGCTTTTCGGGAAGGTTTAAAAAGCCTAGGACATGGGAAATGTGTATGGAAGGCCTGCAGCAGTTACACAGCTACTGAGCAAATCAAATCTCATCCGCAGAGCAGACCGCAGTGTAAACTGATGTGCGCTGCGACATGTGTCAATTTACACTTTTACCCGCGGATTTCAACCTTTCCAATGTATAGTGGAAGACCCGCTGCGATCGCTCCTTCAACGCTGTCACAAAAAAAGCGCAGGTACTTCTTGTGGCTCTGTGCGGAATACAGGAGAGGACTCATCGAGGTGTGCTGGGTGGAGCAGAAGGCATCAGAGAGGGCCCGTCCCCGTCTACAGAGTGTGTATCAACGTATTCAAACCCTTCAGCCCATTGAATCACTGGTTAAAGAATCATGACCAGCATACTCACAGCCAAACGTTAAAGGGGTATCCCGTCAACTACAAGTTACCTCCCATAGGAGATCATTGATGGATCAGTGGGTATGTGACCCCACCAGTCTGCTGTACCCCTCCTTTCACTGTGTATGGGGAGCCTGGGGCCCGAGCCTGTCAGTTCCACAGGCAGTGAATGGGGGTCTCAGGACCACCCACAGACCTCACAGCTCTCCCTGACCCAGTGGATCGGAGAGAACTTGTTGTGGGGACGCCCCTTTAATGGCGTCTACATGCTGGAAGTGATTGGAAGCCAGAGGCAATTATTGGCAGCGATGTAGTGCCCGCGGGCTCTGACACACATGACAGCCGGCAGGCCGGGCACGTGGACAGCCGCCATGGGGCAGGATGGAGTCACCTCTATGATCTTCTCCTTCTTCTTCTGCTCCGTCTTCTTTGTGCCCTGGGGAGCTGAGACTTTCTTAGGCGGCATTGCGTTGCATGCAGTCCTAACCGTGCTCCCTGCTTTCGCGGAAGACCTCGCTTTACGGCTGGAAGTTCAGCAGTGACGTCATCACTCGCAGACTCGCCGGGGAGACAGGAACTGCATGAAGCGCTGTCCAGAGGCAGCAATGGACTCGATCCTCCCAGGATGCCGTTCGGTTTTCAAGCATCGTGGGACATGTAGTCCTGAACAGAAGTAGTACTTCGCCAGCTCACTACTTCAGGGGACCTGCTCCTACCAGTGATGGGATAGAGCTGGCTATACCGCGTCACCTGTAGGGACCATGTTTGCCAGAACATCTGGAGATTGTGGAGGCAGGGTCATCTCCCCTCGCTATGATACAGGATGCCACTCGTGATGGTGATACAGATGCTGTATCTCCTCCTGTGGACCTGTAGCAGACCTCCCAAGTGCCCCTCTTTTGGAGAGACAGTCCCTATTTTGGACCCCTTAAATGTCCCTCTTTTTGATCTGAGGTATAGATTTGCATTGTTAGGCTACTTTCACACTAGCGTTATTAGGGTCTCAATACCGGACAAAAACGCTTCCGTTATGTCCCCACTCATTGTCAATGGGGACAAAACGTAACTGAACGGAGTGCTCCAAAATGCTGCGGTTTGCTTTCTGTCCTGGGATGCAGAGCAAAACGCAAGTCAATGGAGACGGATCCCTATTCTCTGACACAATAGAAAACGGATCCGTCCCCCATTGACTTTCATTGGAGTTAATGACGGATCTGTCTTGGGTATGTTAAAGATAATACAACCGGATCTGTTCATAGCGGATGCAGACGGTTGTATTATCAGTAACGGAAGCGTTTTTGCTGATCCCTGCTGGATCTAGCAAAAACGCTGGTGTGACAGTAGCTTTACATTTACAATATTAATCAATAGTTTGGTTCCTATCTCTATATTAGAGCCCGCCTTGTATTACATTATTTCATGCTATTTAGATTTTAGAAATATCTAGTCAGATGAGGTTTGCACTATTGTGCGCTAAGAAAGCTATTAAAGTGTATAAAAGAACAGGAAAAACGGACTTTCCCAATGAACCATAAGGCTAGGGCTACTCTGCAACCTACCGTAGATTTCTCACAGCTGTCGCAGTGACCCCATTCAGTTCTATGGGATCATCGCAACTCAGCGATCCTGGCCTTCACAGCTGTCGCACGACCAGGGTCGCCGTGTGGCCCTAGCCTAAGTGTTTTTCTTT
This sequence comes from Bufotes viridis, assembly GCA_033119425.1. Classification (NCBI taxonomy): domain Eukaryota; kingdom Metazoa; phylum Chordata; class Amphibia; order Anura; family Bufonidae; genus Bufotes; species Bufotes viridis. The sequence continues at coordinate 54,759,278 of CM065595.1, forward strand.
GACCGTCCAAAAAGTTGGGGGGTATGCTGTAGTACAATTAAAGAGTAACTAAACTTTTATAATAATTTTTTATATGTTGTTCCTTATTTCCTAAAAAAAAAAAAAAAAATTCTAATATACTTTATTCATTTTCTATTTTAACTATACTTTTACGTCCCTAAAGCTGGCACTATTTAGGGACTTAAAAGTATAGTTAAAATAGAAAATAAATAAAGTATATTAGAATATTTTTTTTTTCACTGTGGCTTAAAACTCAGATCTCCGTACACCGCTGACAGCTCAGCGGAGTACGGCGTACTCATTTTATGAATGGGCAGCAGCAGCGTAAGGAGTACGGGCAGGAGCGCACATTGCTGATCCGTCATGGATCTGCAAAAACGCTTCTGTTACAATAATACAACCGCATGCATCTGTCATGAACGGATCCGGTTGTATTAGGTCTTCTATAGCCTAGACGGATCCATCATGAACTCCATTGAAAGACCATGGGTGACGGATCCGTTTTCTATTGTGTCAGAGAAAACGGATCAGTCCCCATTGACTTACATTGTGTGCCAGAACGGATCCGTTTGGCTCCGCAGCCCAGAACGGACAGAAAAACTTCTACAAGCAGCGTTTTGGTGTCCACCTCCAGAACGGAATGGTGACTTAACGGAGGCAAACAGATTGCATTCTGAGCGGATCCTTTTCCATTCAAAATGCATTAGGGCAAAACCGATTTTGGACCGCTTGTGAGAGCCAATGACGGATCTCAAAAACGGAAAGCCAGAACGCGAGTGTGAAAGTAGCCTAAGCTAAGAGAACTGTCATGCAGTAAATAAAGTATATTATTTATGTGACCCATGTGATCCTGTGACATCACGGCAGGTCCTTCATCCAACATCTGTTGGATGAAGGACCTTTGGTGATGTCACAGGATCACATGGGTCACATGTTCCACTCAAATGCTTCTATGATTGGACCATGTGACCCTGTGATGTCACCACAGGTCCTGAAGCAAACAATCATCAAGAGAGAAGACGTTCTGGGGCTCTGCACGTACAATGGGAGAAGGTAAGTTAACTCTTTATTATTTTTAACCCTCTATAGCCCGGGGAACATTGCATTCTGTAATTAGAATGCGATTATTTTCCCTTATAACTATGTTATAAAGGAAAATAATAATGATCGGGTCCCCATCCCGATCGTATCCTAGCAACCATGCGGGAAAATCGCAACGCATCCGCACATGATTGCGGATGATTGCGATTTTCCCGCATCCCCATTCACTTCTATGGGGCCTGCGTTGCGTGAAAATCGCAGAATATAGAACATGCTGCGATTTTCACGCAACGCAAAAGTGATGCGTGAAAATCACCGCTCATTTGCACAGCACCATAGAAGTGAATGGGTCCGGATTCAGTGCGGGTGCAATGCGTTCACTTCACGCATTGCACCCGCGCGGAAAACTCGCCCGTGTGAAAGGGGCCTAAGGGTTAAATGGCATCATATTACTAAGCAACCCCGGCAGTGCTGGGAGGTCAGGACGGGAGCTGCTGCGAGTGGGTGTTCTTTTTTTTTTCTGGTACTGTATTTAGGCTACTTTCACACTTGCGGTGTGAGGATCCGACAGGTAGTTCCGTCGCCGGAACTACCCGCCGGATCCGTCATACCGGATGACAACTGAAAGCATTTGGAGACGGATCTGGATGCGGATCTGTCTCACAAATGCATTGCAAGTGCGGATCCGTCTCTCCGTTTTCAGACGAAGAGACGGATCCGTCTTGATTTTTTTTCACAGTTTTAAAGGTCTGCGCATGCGCAGGTACTATCTAAAGGACCTGTGGTGACGTCACATCACATGGTCCAATCACGTGGTCCATCACCATGGTGATGGACCATGTGATGAGCTCAGTGACGTCATCACAGGTCCTTTAGCCGACAGCTAATGCTTGAAGAAGACAGAAGAGATTGCAACTACGCGATCAAGTGGATAAGGTGAGTTTATTTTTTTTATTTTAAACCTCTTAATCCCTTATTTTTAACCCCTTAATCCACATTTTACAAAGCATTCTGTATTGAGAATGCTATTATTTTCCCTTATAACCATGTTATAAGGGAAAATAATAAAATCTACAGAATACTCTACCCGAAACCGGATTTCAGTGATGAAGTCCGGGTTCGGGTCTGGGTACCAAACATGCCGATTTTTCCCACGCGCGTGCAGAACGCATTAAAATGCTTTGCACTTGCGCGGGAAAATCGCGCATTTTCCCGCAATGCACCCTCCTCTTATCCTGGCGTCAATCGTGACGACTGTGTAAAGGGGCCTTAGGGGCAGTGGAATTTGCACAATAAAGTCATACAGGTGAATGGTAGAAATATTTTTTTTATGTTTACTTAACTTTGTTTCTCACAATTGTTTAACCCCTTGTACCTCAAGCAATTTTTCACCTTCCTGCCCAGGCCATTTTTTGCAAATGTGACTTGTGTTACTTTATGTGGCAATAATTTTGGAAAGCTTAAACATATCCGAGCCATTTTGTGATGGTTTTCTTGTGACACATTGTACTTCATGGTAAATTTGAGTCAATATATTTTAACTTTATGTATTTAAAAAAAAAAAATCCAAAATTTACCAAAAATGTGGAAAGATTTGCAATTTTAACACAGCAAGGGTTAACAGCCAAACAAAACTCTATTAAATCTATTACCCAGATTCTGCAGTTTACAGAAACACCCCATATGTGGTCATAAACTGCTGTATGGGCACATGGCAGGACGCAGTAGGGAAGGAGCACCATATGGTTTTTGAAGGGGAGATTTTGCAGGACTGTTTTTTAGACACCATGTCCCATTTGACACCCCCCTACAGTAGAAACTTCCAAAAAGTGACCCCATTTTGTGAACTACAGGATAAGGTGACAATTTTATTGGTACTATTCTGGGGTATATATAATTTTTGATTGCTCTATATTACCAAAAAATAGCTGTTCTGGCACAGTTTTTATTTTTTGTTTTTTATAGTTGTTACAGACGTGATATGTCTACTTTTTTTGCTTCAGTTTTACGTAATAAAGGCATTTTTTAAATAAAATCATGTTTTTGTGTCTCCATTTTCTGAAAGCCATATTTTTTTTATTTTTCTACCGATCGTCTTGTGTAGATGCTTGTTTTTAGCGGGAATAGTTAACATTTTTACTGGAACCATTGGGTACATTTTTTGATCACTCAATAATACACTTTATGGGGCACAGTGACCAAAAAATTGGTTGTTTTGGCACAGTTTGATTTTATTTTTTTGACGGCATTTACCTTAGGGGGTAGATCATGTGATATTTTTATAGAGCAGGTTGTTACAGACGCAGTGATACCTAATATGTCTACTTTTTTTTTTTTTTTTTTGTTTATTTCAGTTTTACACAATAAAAGAATTTATGAAACTAAATGATGTTTTAGTAATTTTATGAGAGCCATATTTTTTGGCAATTGTCTTATGTAGGGGCTCATTTTTTGCAGGATGAGGTGATGGTTTGATTGGTACTATTTTGGGGTACATATGACTTTTTGATCATTTGGTATTGCACTTTTTGTGATGTAAGGTGATAAAAATTGCTTTTTTTGCACAGTTTTTATTTATTTAATTTTTTTACAGCGTTTTCTTATGGGGTAGATTATGTGATATTTTTATAGAGCGGGACGTTACAGACACGGAAATACCTAATATGTCAATTTTTCTTTTTTTTTTCTTTTTTACAACTTTATTGAGGTCATTTATCAAACTGGTGTAAAGAAGAACAAGCTTAGTTGCCCATAGCAACCAATCAGATTTCACTTTTCATTTTTCACTGTTTCTTTGGAAAATGAAAGGTGAAATCTGAATGGTTGCTATGACAACAAAGCCAGTTCTACTTCACACCAGTCTGATAAATGACCCCATATTTATTTATGTTAGGGGAAAGAGGCATTTTGTTTTTTGTTTTTTTAGTTGAAACTTTATTTTTTTATTATGCAGAAAACTTTTTTTACTTCTTTTTTTTTTTTGCAGAACGGATGCGGACCCTTTCATTTCAATGGGGCCTGCAAAAGATGCAGACAGCACATGTAGTTCCGTTCCGTGGCCCCGCAAAAATACAGAGCAAGTCCTATTCTTGTTCGCAATCGTGGACAAGAATAGGCATTTTTTATATACCAGTATCTGACAGAAGAGAGTACACCCCTCACATTTTTCCAAATATTTTATTCTATCATTTCATGGGTCAACACCAAGGATATGACACTTTGATACAATATAAAGTACTCAGTGTATAGCCTGTATAACAATGTAAATTTGGTGTGCCCTCAAAGTAACTCAACACAGTCATTAACCCTTTCTACCCCGGGCCAGTTTCACCTTCCTGCCCAGGCCATATTTTGCAAATCTGACATGTGTCCCTTTATGTGGTAATAACTTTGGAACGCTTTTACTTATCCAAGCCATTCTAAGATTGTTTTCTCGTGACACATTGTACTTCACGACAGTGGTAAATCTGAGTCAATATCTTTTTCCTTTATTTATAAAAAAATTCCCAAATTTACCAAGAATGTGGAACAATTCACAATTTTCGAAATTTTAAGACAGTAATACCTCATAAAATAGTTATCAGTCATCATTCCCTATATGTCGCCTTCATGTTGGCATAATTTTGTAAATGTCATTTTATTTTTTTAAGACGTAAGAAGGCTTAGAAGTTTAGAAGCCATTTTTCAAATTTTTAACAAAATTTCCAAAACCATTTTTTAAGCACCAGTTTAGGGTACTTTCACACTTGCGGCATGGCTATCCGGCAGGCTGTTTCGGCAGATAAACAGCCTGCGGGATCCGCCATGCCACAAGTACCCGTGTGCTGCCGCTCCGTCCCCATTGACTATAATGGGGCAGAGCTGCGGCGCAGCACGGCAGTGCAAGGCCGGAGATCGCCGGACTAAAAGTACTGCAGGTCCAACTTTTTAGTTCGGCGATCACTGCCGTGCTGTGCCGTAGCTCCCACCCCCATTATAGTCAATAAGGAAGGAGAGGAAGCACACGGGTATTTGCGGCATGGCGGATCCGGCAGACTGTTCCCCCGCCGAAACAGCCTGCCTGATAGCCATGCCGCAAGTGTGAAAGTACCCTTAGATATAAAGTAAATTTGAGGGGCTTACATAATGGAAACCACCGATAAATTACCTCATTTTAGAAACTACACCTCTCAAATTATTCATAACTGATGTTACAAACTTTGTTAACCCTTTAGGTGTTCCACAAGAATTAAAGGAAAATGGAGGCGAAATTTTTAAATTTCATTTTGTATGCAGATTTTTCATGTTAATCAATTTTTTCTTGCAACACAACAAACTAAACCTCAATATGCATTACCATGATTCAGCAGTTTACGGAAATACCCTATATGTGGTAGTAAACTGCTCTATGGGCACATTGGCAGTGGTCAGAAGGAAAAGAGCACCATTTGGAGGCAGATTTTGCTAGAATGGTTTTTGGGCACCATTTTGTATTTGAAGAGACCCTGACGTACCCCCACAGTGGAAACCCTCAAAAAGTTTTTGGAAACTACACCCTTCAAATAATATATTAAGGGGGGTACTGAGAACTTTGAACCCCTAAGCCAGGCATGTCCAAACTGCGGCCCTCCAGCTGTTGCAAAACTACAACTCCCAGCATGCCTAGATAGCCTACAGCTATTAGGGAATGCTGGGAGTTGTAGTTTTGCAACATCTGGAGGGCCGCAGTTTGGACATGCCTGCCCTAAGCGTTTTATGGAATTCAAAAACACTTGGCTGTGAAAATGAAAAGTTTAATTTTTTCCAATAAAATGTTGTTTTAGCCCCAAATTTTTCATTTTCACAAGGAGTAACAGGAGAAAAAAGCACCCCATAATTTGTTACCCATTTTCTCCTAAATACGGCAACACCCCATATGTGGTGGTAAACTGCTGTGGGGCACATGGCAGGATTCAGAATGGAAGGAGCGCCATATGGCTTTTGCAGAGCAGATTTTGATGGATTGGTTTATGGGTTTATTGTTTTTATTTTTTTTACAGTATTCACCTGAGGGGGCATATAATGTGATATTGTTATAGAGCAGGTTGTTACGGACGCAGCGATACCAGATATGTCTATTATTTTTATTTTTGTTAAGTTTTACACAGTAAATGCATTTTTGAACAGAATAAAATCTTGTTTTTGTGTTGCCATTTTCTGACTGCCCTATTTTTTTTATTTTTCTGGTGATTGTCTTAGGTAGGGTCTCATTTTTTGCGGGATGAGATGGCGGTTTGATTGGTAACATTTTGGGGTACATAATACTTTTTGATCACTTGGTGTTACACTTTTTGTGAGGCAAGATGGCTGTTTTGACATCGTTTAAAAAAATTTTTTTACAACATTCAACCCAGGGGGCATATCATGTGATATTTTTATAGAGCAGGTTGTTATGGACGTGATGATACCCAATATGTCTATTTTTTTTTTTTTTTTTAAGTTTTACACAGTAAATGCATTTTTGAACAGAATGAAATCTTGTTTTTGTGTTGCCATTTTCTGACTGCCCTATTTTTTTTATTTTTTGGACGATTGTCTTAGGTAGATGCACTGATGCACATCATGACTAAGGGTCCGCACTTATAGTGATCCGAAACCGGTCGATTTTTTGCATTGCTGTATGTTGGTTTTTATCTGCACGGGATTCAATAAAGCCTCAAGGTAGGGTCTCACGATGAGATGACGATGTGATTTGTACCATTTTGCGGTACATACGCCTTTTTCATCGCTTGGTATTACAGTTTTTGTAAGGGAAGGAGACCAAAAAATTGCACTGTTTTTTTTTTACTGCATTCACCTGACAGGGTGGATCATGTAATATTTTTATAGAGCTGGTTGATACGGACGTGGCAATTCCTAATATGTATACTTTTCTTTTTTTTTTTTCTATTTTTTACAATATTTTTAGAACGCTTTTTTTTTTACTTGAAACTTTTTTTTTTTTACTTTTTTTTTTTCCGACAACTTTTAGGGGCCTGATCCCCTGTACAATGAATTACAATATATCTGTATTGTAATGCATTAACTGTAAAGGTATTACTCACTGTAATACACTTACAGCTTCCTGCCTCTGAGATCCAGGGGGCTGGATCTCACAGGCTAACAGGGAAGGCAGCCACAAAGCCTAAGGAAGGCATCGGGCTGCCATCCCAGCCATTGGGTCCCTGTCACAGCAGCATGGGGACGGGGAGCTCCCTCCCTCCCTCCACACACCCGGCGATCAGCGCTGCGCGGCATATTGAGGGTTAGCGCGCCATGATCGGTGTTTTCACCAATGCCGGGGCATACAGCAGGGGTCCGGCTAACGGGAACAGCCGGTCCCCTGCAGCTGATCGGGCAGACGCAGCTCCTGCACCCGCCCGATCAGCGCTCTGTACTATTATGGCACTGGTCGAAAAGGGGTTAATGTCTAAACCGCTGGCAACAAAAGTGAGTACACCCCTAAGGCTCCTTTCACACTTGCGTTTAGAAGATCCGGCATAGAGTTCCATCGTCGGGGCTCTATGCCGGAACGAAACGCTTCAATTACAGTTAATGCAGAAGGAAGCTTCTTCTAAAGATGATGCACAAGAAAGCCCCCAAAAGGTTTGCTGAAGACAAGCAGACTAAAGACATGGATTACTGGAACCATGTCCTGTGGTCTGTTGAGACCGAGATAAACTTATTTAGTTCAGATGGGATCAAGCATCTGTAGCCGCAACCAGATGAGAAGTACAAAGACAAGTGTGCCTTGTTTACAGTCAAGGATGATGGTGGGAGTGGTGCCGGCTGTGGGGACCTACAGTCCATTAAGGGAACCATGAATGCCAACATGTACTGTGACATATTGAAGCAGAGCATTATCCCCTCCCTTCAGAAACTGGGCCGCAGGACAGTATTCCAACATGATAACGACCCCAAAACACACCTCCAAGACGACCTAAAGAAACTGAGGGTAAAGGTGCTGCACTGGGCAAGCATGTCTCCAGACCTAACCCCTATTGAGCATCTCTGGAGCATCCTCAAACGGAAGGTGGAGGAGCGCACAGTCTCTAGCATCTCCTAGCTCCATGATGTCGTCATGGAGGAGTGGATTCGTGGAAGAGGATACCAGTGGCAACCTGTGAAGTTCTAGTGAACTCCATGTCCAAGAGAGTTAACGCAGTGCTGGCAAATAATGGTGGCCACACAAAATATTGACACCTTGGGCACAATTTTGCCATTTTTATTTAGGGGTGTACTCTCTTTTGTTGCCAGCAGTTTCAACATTAATGGCTGTGTGTTGAGTTACTTCGAGGGCACACCAAATTTATACTGTTATACAAGCTGTACACTGACTACTTTACATTGTATTAAAGTGTCATATCTTCAGTGTTGTCCCATAAAAAGATAGAATAAAATATTTACAAAACTGTCAGGGGTGTACTCACTTTTGTGAGATACTGTAGCTCTGCAAAATGCGGAACACTCATGGCCGGCATTGTTTTTTGCCCAATTTGCAGACCGCAAACACCTACAGTCGTCTGAATGTGGCCTAAAGCAACACCTTACCTTTTTTATCATGCCCATAATCAACATTTTGTTTCCTATCACATAGGCTCCATGCAAACAACCGTATGCGTTTTGGGATTGGCGCGTGTATACGGCACGATTGTTTTCCACTTCCTGTAGAAGTGTCCTATTCTTGTATTTGCAAAATGGAGAAGTATAGGACATGTCCTATCTTTTTTGTGTAGGGCCGTGGAACAGACATGTCGATGTAAACTGCACACGATGTGCTATCCGCATTAAAATCAATGGGTCTGCATCCAATCCGCATTTTTTGCAGATCCCTACATGTCAGGAATAGATACTGGAAGCCGTAAATCACTTTCTATGATGAGGACAGGAGCTCCTTCAGAGACCAGTACAGTGCACACAGTGGACCAGAAATATAAAATGTAGCCGCCCTCACCTCATCCTAGCACAGATATTGGTCAGTACAGGAAATGTAATACCGCACTATACTGTAGAAAGCAGCTACCAGACAACCCATACAGGGGAAACCAGACATATGGCTATGCTGATTGGATCTGAATCTGAGGTATTGTATGTTGAGTTGAGAGAGGACTGTAAGTTGAAAACACTGTCCTGAGGCGATTGTATCTTAAGGGACCACAGTACTTTACTAGTGAATGGGATTGCACTGGAGGATCTCTCCCAGTCCTCCCTTACATATGCCTGCTTGGCCATTGAGCCATACATGTGAACAGGGAGAAGGAAGAAGGCCTGTGTCAGATACCTCTGGCAGCAGCTTTTCCCTTGAGAACAAAAAGATTGGGTCCAGTCGGGAGGCCCCATAGTCATTATATGGTCGACAAACCTGCCAAAAACATGATCAGATACCTTAGGGTACTTTCACACTTGCGGCAGGACGGATCCGACAGGCTGTTCACCCTGTCGGATCCGTCCTGTCGCTATTTTGCCGCGCCGCCGGACTGCCGCTCTGTCCCCATTGACTATAATGGGGGCGGAGTTATGGTGCAGGGCGAGAGGCCGCTGGACTAAAAGTACGACATGTCCAACATTTAGGCCTCATGCACACAAACGTGTGCACCCCGTGCCCGTATTGCGGACCGCATTTGCGGATCCGCAATACACGGGCACCATTCCGTGGCCATTCCGCATCACGGATGCGGACCCATTCATTTCAATGGGTCCGCAAATCCGGAGATGCGGAACGGTGCGGAATGGAATGACGGAACAGAACACTACGGAAGCACTACGGAGTGCTTCCGCGGGGTTCCGTTCCGTACTTCCGTCCCGCAAAAAGATAGAACATGTCCTATCTTTTTGCGGAACGGGCAGATCGCGGACCCATTCAAGTGAATGGGTCCGCGATCCGCTGCGGCTGCCCCACGGCCGGTGCCCGAGCATTGCGTGCCGCAATTTGCGGCCCGCAATACGGGCACGGGGTGCACACGTTCGTGTGCATGAGGCCTTAGTCTGGTGGCCTCTCGCCGTGCTGCGCCGTAACCCCACCCCGCCTCTATTATAGTCAATGGGGATGGAGCGGCAGTCCAGTGGCACGGCAAAATAGTGGCCAGACGGATCCGACAGGGTGAACAGCCTGTCGGATCCGTCCTGCCGCAAGTGTGAAAGTACCCTTACCCTAACAGGGACACTGTTGTTAAATCTAACTGATGCTGCCTAGAAGATCAAGCCCCTTTGGTGACCTCTGCCCCCGCTCTCTCTCTATATATACAGTATAGACCACCTCTTTCTGATTTTCTTATTGGTGGGGTCCAAGTGCTGCAGCGCTGGATACTATACTGTGTAAACTGGGTGCAGACAGCTCTGTACATTGTGTAGTGGCCGTGCCAGGGCAATGCAGCTCAGTCCCCATTCAAGAGGATGGGGAGCCAGAAACTACGCTGTGAGCGGAGCATTCTGCTTCTGCTCGTACACTATTAGCTTCCAGCTCTGCAGCTGCCCAATATAGCTGATTGTGGGGGTGTCGGGGGTCAGACTCCAACCAAAATAATATTGATTACCTCTAGTGAGGATAGGCCATCAGTCTCTATAGCCCTAACCCCTTTAAAGAGGCTCACCATTCAGGGCCGTGCAGTGTCCAGGTCCCTTCACTTCTGGTCTCAACCACACTAGGAGAAGATATAGGAAAAGAAGAACTTGGAAATAAACCAATTGTCTTAGGCAAAACACTTATCTTGAAGTCTCAAACACAACGCATTTCAGGCTGCCCTTACATGTGCTGTATTTGAGACCTGTAAATAAAGTTTTGACAAACACTTATTTGGTGTTTTGTGCAACTCTGATGTCCTTCCTAGCACATCTGCCCCTGGCTCTCTTCTTATAAGGAGAAAAATTAAGGCTTTGTTCGCCCTAGCATCATTTTGTGTCTGGTTTCACACAATCAATGACAGATTCATGTTTGTTTTAGACCTCTGTGTTGTGCTGTTCCTCTTTTATTCCCCCTAAAATTGTAAGAATAAGACTAGGGTTACCCTGAGGTCTTTCTGTAGTGTTACTAAGTGTCAGCTGCGGTTCGCAAGATTGCATCCAACTCTGTATATTCCTTGGACAGCAGCCATAGTTAAAGAATTTAAAACCTCTGTAAGTCTCCATATAGCCCAGGCCTTCAAAGGGTTGTCCATATGGTTTAAAACAGAGATGCCCAACCTGCGGCCCTCCAGCTGTTTCAAAACTACAACTCGCTAGCCTACAGCCGGGCATGGTGGGAGTTGTAGTTTCACAACAACTTAGGGGCCGCAGGTTAGGCATCCCTGGTTTTAAATAATACAATAAGGTACCACAGCATATATCATTGACCCCCGCAACTCCCGTTCCGATGCTTCAAGCCTCCATGACGGTCTCTCTTCTTGGTCCCTCTTAACATGCAGAAAAAGGCTGATCAGCCAATGACTAGAATCGGTGAGTAGAACGTATTTTGTTATTTTACTTCATGGCTGCACAACCCAACTAGGTATTACCAGCAAATTTATTCAGATATTTCTTGAAGGAATAAATTAGGGAACATAGAAAAGATGCTCTATAATTGCTATAATCTGGGGAATAAAAGGGCTAGCTAGGTAATTTTGTAGTAGTGCGATTAAGGTTGTGGATCTTTTTCATCCCATATTAGCCACTTGTACAAATTGAATTACATTTGTACAAGTGGCTAGTAAAATGGATTGCTGGTTGCTTGGTTCAGTTCTTTTCCACTGTGTGCTGCTGTCAGGAACATAAAATGACAGAGAGAAAATGTATTCATTTAGCGTCCACTACCAATATGGAGGATAGAAGTTCATTTGCCTCCAGCAATATGGAGGGTACCCTGGTATGACCGGATGTGACGTCACTGCCCGGCTTCCTGTTCTTCCCCTTCCCGGAGGTAGAACTGTCTCTGTTTTTTCATTCCAGCTCGTCAGTGTCATTCCGGAGGACAAAATGGCTGACAAGATCGGTAAGTGAGCGCGGCTAGCCGGCGTGTATTTCCCTGTGGTTCTTCCCGGACACTGGAGCAGCCGCCGGGCAGCAGGACCATGGAGAGGCCGCCGGCTGGCCAGTAACTAACGCCCCTAATGTACAGACCTGTGCTGGCCTTGTGCACACTGCACGTTGTAATGCCGCATCTGCTCTCTGTACAGTCACCCTACCAGCACGGGTATGGGGAGGCTACATACAGTGGATTATGGGGCCCCTGATTGTTACACCAGGAAGGGCCCTCCGCCTGACCTCATGGACACAGGGCTTGGCATAGGAAGGGGTCACCTTGTCCTGTCCTCAGTGTATCAGCCTGTGGAGGAGGGCTCTGCCATCACAGCTGATGACTGTGTGGTGGTCCTATGAATTATCTGTCTCAGGATTCTCCTATTTGCTCAGATCTGTTGGGTTTTCCCATCTGGGATACTGATGGTCATTGGTGTCGGGCGCAGGTCCGACCCCTGAGACCTGCACCTCTCTCCAGAAGGAGTGTGCGCTGATCATGCACCGCCATGGGAGTCCCATAAAAGCCAAGCGCCGGCTGCGGCATTTCTGACAGTCCAGTAGTGGTGATTGGCCTGTGCCCTCTTTCACTTCAGGGGCCCCGTTCTGGAGACAGGTTGGGGTCCCTCCTGTAGGACCTGCTTCTATCTTACATTCATAGTGTATCACTGTCCCAGATGGGAATACCCCTTTGATGTTCACAAAATGTCACTGGCGGTGTGTGGCCCCTGAGCTCAGCGTGCACCGGTATATACAGGTGGTTATAGGAGCTCTCCGCCCCCATTACTGTGGTAATATTACATGATACAATTGCCGTGTACTCATACGAACGTTTTTATTTGCCGTGGCTGTTCCATTTTTTTCGCAGCCCATATGCGGAACTATTCACTTCACTGGGGCCGCCAACAACTGGAAATGACTCCATGTGCATTCTGTGTCCGCATGGCCGTTCCGCCAAAATATAAAACGTGTCTTATTATTGTCCGCATTACGGACAAGGATCGGACTGTTCTGCAAAAAGCGTGATGCACACGGCTGGTATCCGTGTTTTGCGGATGTGCATGAGCCCACACGGGGCAGGTCACCTATGAACAGCCGGTTTTTGGGCCTTCGTGATGATATTATTATGCGCTTTGTGATGCCACGTAATCCTGTTTGATGAGATCTCACTTTGTATACTTGTATTTTCAGTTCCCTTGGCAGAGAAGCGCCTCCTGGATGTTAAGCTCGGACAGCTGCCCAGCTGGTTCGCCACATGCAACTTCACTCCAAATGGAATTTTTGCTTCCCTTCGCCGAGGTCAGAATAAGAATGTTCTTCCTTTGTAGAGTTGAATATTATTCAGAGGGCCCCAAGAAGCCCTGTTTTACAGACACACCATTTACCAGAATATCCTGATTCCACCTCAATACTGTTAAGACACTTGGCTCTGAACACCCACAGATCTTGAAAGCGGGACGGCGGGGGGTTCTCGGTGCAGATCGGGCCACACATTTGCAACCGTTCACCTTCAAGATGATTGGAGGTTATGGGAAATTCTAAATGATAGCATGCAGAGATTTCTGTAACTCCCATTCATCTCGTAGGGGAGTGACCATGAAAGTTCAGCTGCCTCTTGTTTTAAGATCCCTAGCAGATCCACCATCACTTCTGGGACCTGCACCGGTCCTAGGTGGAGAATGGGCGTCCCCCTAACCAGCTTGCTGATAGGGCGGCTGCATCCAGGTGGAGGGTAAATGAGGGGTGGCTACACCTGTGCTTGGCTCTGTCTTCACTTCTATTGGAGTTATAGAACGGGGAACCACCTCTGTCATTGGCCTATGAATATTTAAAGGGGTTTTCTAGGAATACATAATTTCTAACAGGTGCCAACAGCCTGCTACCCCTACTGAAAGGATCATACTCGCCTGCTCTCCGCCATTACTGTCCTCCAAACTGGCTCCAGCGTCTCCATCTTCCTGTCCAGGGATTGTTTTCTTCCACGGTATGCACGTGTTCACCTGATCTAATTAAGCGGTCATGTGTCTGTGGATCCTCTTCAGCAGTTGGCTGAAGAGGATCAGGTGACTATCCTAGGGAAGAATAACCTGAACCCTGGACCAGAAGATGGAGATGAGGGAGGCAGCACAGAGGACCGGAGCCTCAGGGTAAGTAAGTCAGTAAGTATAATCCTTTCAGGGCTGTTATGTATTCCAGGACAATCCCTTTAAGGGTTCATTCACACTTCCACATTCAGTGTCCACACCCGTTCCGCAATTATGCGGGACGGGTGCGGACCCATTCATTCTGAATGGGAACGGAATGGATGCAGAGAGCACACAGTGTGCTCTCCGCATCTGCATTTCCGGAGTGCGCCGCCAAACTTCCGGTCCGTGGCTCCGGAAAAAAAATAGAACATGTCCTATTCTTGTCCGCAGCTGCGGAAAAGAATAGGCTGTTCTATGAGGGGTGCCGGCCGGGTGTATTGTGAATCTGCAATACACCACGGACGTGTGAATGGTCCCTAAGTCTTATCTGCCAGTAACAAGGCCAATTCACCCAACTTTACATGGATTGGGGTCTGACAATCGGGGCATACAAATGGTCTAGTATGGCTTTCAAGGGTCAGTTGCAGTATGAAGGTAACAAAGGTATTAGAGGGGGTGGTGATAACTTTCACACGTGCTGGAGACTGAGCCGTGTCTAATCCTCTTAACGCTGAGATCTCTGCACTGCTGGGACTATAGTACGTTAGGACGCCGCTCATAGCCCTGATACCACTGTCACCGATCACTGCCTCCTCGATCCTCCAGCTCCTAACTCTACAAGGATGTTCAGCAATATCTTTGTAGACTTAAATATGGATGGGTGGTCTGCAAGTGGTTAAATTCAGGACTGGAGGATTTTGCTACAGATCTGTGGGTAATGTGACTCCACTGACCTCACTGGAGAAAATGCACAGCCATTCTGCCACATAAACTGCTAGGGATTTTGAAACCACACCACAGGTCAGTTTCTACTTTTTTTTTTCTTTTTTTTTTTTTCTGCTGCATTTGGATAAGATTTGGTAATATCTCCTTCACTTTGCTGGCAATGTAATACACCGCAGATTGTCCACCTACATTCTTCTTTAATTACTTAGGTCATGATCGATACTATAACAAGTACGTCAACGTGAAGAAGGGAGGAATTGGAGGCATTGCCATGGTGCTTGCTGCTTACATTGTATTGAGCTACACCTGGGAGTATGATCACATCAGTAAGTGGCTTTAAAGAAAACTACTGTAGGGCAGAATAAGGCCCTGTTCTCACACCGCAGCGACACTGCTGCAAGTAGGTGAATGGCCTGTACAATAAATCCATATTAGGCTACTTTCACACTAGCGTTTTTTGCTGATCCATCCGTTACACTAATACAACCGCATGCATCCATCATGAAAGGATCCGGTTGTATTATGTCTTCTAGAGCCATGACGGATCCGTCTTTAACATCATTAAAAGTCAGTGGGGGACGGATCCGTTTTCTATTGTGTCAGAGAAAACTGATCCGTCCCCATTGACTTACATTGTGCGTCAGGACGGATCCGTTTGGCTCAGCTTCGTCAGGCGACTGAACGGAGGCAAACTGATGCATTCTGAGCGGATGCTTTTCAATTCAGAATGCATTAGGGCAAAACTCATCCGTTTTGGACCTCTTCTGAACGGATCTCGCAAACGGAAAGCCAAAACACTAGTGTGAAAGTAGCCTTAAAGGGGTATTCCCATCTGATACAATGGGGGCATATGCCCTCATTGTCTGATAAGTGCGGGTCCTACCTCTGGAACCTACACTGAGAACGGAGCTGGGTAGGTGGTGGCCGGAGGACCCTGGGTTCCACCGGGTCCAGCCACCACCACCAAGCACTCTCCCCATAGTACTGAATGGGAGCGCACTGAGCTTGCCAAGATACCGCTCCCATTAATTTCTATGGGGCTGGCGGAAATAGCCGAGCAAGCGCTCAGTTTTTTTCGGCAGCCTCATAGAATTGAATGCAGGGCAGATGCGCATTTGCACAACTTTCACAACTTTGGGACCTCTGTATATGGAGATGAGAAAACCCCTCAACAGTCAAATTAAATTGGAAAAATCCTGAAAATATCACTTTTTATTGTAGATTTTTAATTTGGCTGAAGTTAATTTAGTTGGTGCACAATACATTTTTTAACTCCCTAGTGACTAATTTTAGCCTTAAAGAGGTTATCCAGGAAAAGATATTGATGGCCTGTTCTCAGGATAGGTCATCAGTATCAGATCTGCAGAGGTCCGACACCCAGGACCCCTGCTCATCAGCTGTTGGAAGAGGCCGGACACTGTGGCTAGGTCATTATCTTTTTCAGGATAACCCCTTTAAGGACCAGTAAAATTTTTCCCCCTCTGTGCTCCAGCGGCATAACTTCATTTTTTTTTTTTCTTCAATTTAGCTGTATGAGGCCTTGAATTGTCTCTGCCCGTCTCTGCATCTACAGAATTGTACTGGCATAATGATGTCAGGGGGTTAAAGAGGATTTCTGGGAGTCTGGCACAAAAACCTTTTAAAACAGTTTTTTCTACCTAACACAGGTAGTAGAAGCAGTAGCTCCATCCACTACACCAGTGATCAGCAACCTTCGACACTCCAGCTGCTGTGAAACTACAACTCCCAGCATGCACTCTTACTCGTCTGTTCTTGTAACCTCCATAGAAGTGAAAGAAGGATTCTGGGAGTTGTAGTTTCAGTGGAAACTGGAGTGCCCGAGATTGCTGCTCCCTTCACTACACAATGGCCAGAGGTACTGCAGAACATGTGTGGGATGCTGGATATTGACAGCCTGTCCTGAGGATAAGCTATCCATATAAAGGTAGCGAAAAACCTGGTACTCCAGTGTGCAGTAGACTCTTACTGATGATAGGCCATCAGTATGAAAGTCTCAAAAAAAAAAAACCTTTAATAATTCTAATAATCCTGTGATTCGACTATATCCTATAGTTACTTTGTTTGCTTCTTTTGTAGAGCACGACCGCTGGAGAAAGTACCACTGACCACAGGAGTCCACACAAAGTACACAAGAACCTTCTCTATCTGCTCTGTATTAAATCTATTAAAACAATTCTGGCTGTGTAGTCTTTTCTCTATGCATGATTGCGTACTAATCTCAAGTTATTCTTCTAAAGGAGGGTCATACATTGTCTTTAGAAGTTTCCATTAACCCCTTAAAGACCCTTGCCGTACATGTACGTCATAGCTGGACGTGACTTAAGGACCAGCGACGTACATATGCGGCACAAGGTCTGCCGGGTGCTGGGAGGGAATCGGGGCACCATGGCTGCTCTTACTGGCAGGGATCCTTGCCAGCAAAGGGCAGATTGGCGCAGCACCGTCCCCCTGCAACTCTAAGCCCTGCGATTGGCCTGTCAATGAAGACCGTCAGGGGATGGTGACTGCTGCTGAACCGGTCACCTATCTCCTCCGAGGTGAGCGCTATAGCTGTACAGGAAAGGGCTGAACCCCCTGCATGCAGCCATTCTAGCTGGTGACTGTATGCAGAGAGGTTCTGTGCTGATTGTTGGCTTGCTGGGACTGTGATTTGAACATCTGTGGTTTTCCTTTTTATCCCTTCGTCCAATGACAGCACCAGGAGAGAGGGATCCGCCTCCCAGGACAGGAAACCACAGGTTTAAGTTCTTCAAAGATGCCTCTCCTCCTCAGTGGTTTCCTGTCCTAGGAAGGACAACTACAGGTTTTTGTTATTTTCTGGGGAGTAGTTTCTCCCTTATGCAGGTTCGGGCTGGCTGGAGGTGTGCGCCGGGTGATGTCCCCGCTACGCACACCGCGAAGAAGAAATCATGAGGCACAGTTTTTACCCCCCCCCACTCCCTTCCCTACTTACATCGGCGCTGCCGGTCTGCGGGTGGAAGCGCAGCCACGGCCGGGCTGCCCGCGCGGCATGGAAGCCGCAACCCGGAAGTTGCCGGGTGACGTCGGAGGGGGGGGGGGCGGAGCTTAGCCGGAGCGCGGCAAATTCGAAAATAAAAGCGCTCGGTACACAGGTCAGAACGGTCAGCGTTGTGTGGCCCTGTTCAGGCGCTCCTCCTGGTATTCTTGGCTTGTTGCTCTGTGTCACTGCCCCACTCTGCCAGGTGCTCTGCTCTATCAGGTGTCCTGCTCTGCCGACCTGCTTTGCGCGACTTACACCAGCCAGCCTCCCCCTGGGATCTTTGCAGGAATCTTCCAGATCCAGGGGACTAGGGGAGGTCTTCCAGTATGGAAAGCTCTGGAGAGAACCCCAGGGACCCAGTTACCCCAGCAGCTACGGTATGATTGGTATGGGTCTGAAGTTATGTAAGTAACCTACTTTGATCTTTTTAAATCCCTGATCGTATGTTATTAAAAATTCCAGGGAGGAAGCGATAAACCGAAAAAGGCCACTACAAAAGCACGTCACAAAGAATGTGGTATTTGTAAAGTCAGACTTGATGCCTCGTACACCAAACCATTATGTAAGGCTTGCATTGAAAGTACCCTAGCTGAGGAATCTCCCAGTATGGTTAAATGCATGAAGAAGATGATTAGGGAAGAGCTAAGCGCCTTGACAAGTAAGGAACGTAGACGGAGGAGTGTTAAAGATGGCACGTCAGGATCCATGGAATTGTCTGACATCTCTAGTGCAGAAGAGGGGCTAGAGAGTGGCGAGAGAAATTCGGGACATCATCCTCAGATGAGGTAGATAGTGGCAGGCCCTTTTTTCCAGTACAAGATGTAGACCAGTTGATTAAGGCGGTAAGGGCGACCATGAATCTAGAGGAAGCTAAAGAGGTCCGCTCTATCCAGGACATAATGTTTGGTGGATTACAGACCAGGAAAAAAAAGAGCCTTTTTTATTCATAAAAATGTAGAGGCCATGATGAATAGGGAATGGAGACATCCAGACAAAAGAAGTTTTATTCCGTCCATGGTTAAGAGAAAGTACCCATTTGAAGAGGGAGAGTGTTCCGTATGGGATAAAGCCCCTAAAATAGATGTACCCATCGCAAAAGTATCGAGGAAAACTTCCCTACCCTTTGATGACCTGGGGAATCTAAAAGATCCTATGGATAGGAAAGCGGACACCTTTTTGAAAAGAACATGGGAGTGCATCATTTAAGCCGAACATAGCCTCCACCTGTACGGCTAGGGCCCAGATTTTGTGGATCAAACAGTTAGAAACTCAGATCCGGGATAAGACACCAAGGGATAAATTGCTGGAGTCAGTCGAGTCTATTGGAAAAGCGGCTGATTTTTTGGCCGATGCCTCGGCGGATGCGGTACGCTTGTCCGCTAGGGCCTCATCCATGGCTAACTCCGCCCGTAGGGCTATTTGGCTTAAGAGTTGGTCAGGGGACGTGGCATCTAAAAACGGACTGTGTGGTCTTCCATGCGAAGGGAAATATTTGTTTGGCTCCTCGCTAGATGATATTCTAGAAAAAGCAGGAGATAGAAAGAAAGGATTTCCATCCTCCTTTCAGTCTTCCTTTCGCAAGCGGGACCATTTTTCCCAAGGGAATAAATACACCAGAGACAGAAATAGGAGCCCGACAAATAGAAATGACAGATGGAAATTTTCCCGATCCAACGGTCTCTTGTTTAAAAATCAGTCTAGAGAACCCCCTAAAAAAGATAGCTCCCAATGACGCCAGGGTGGGAGGAAGGCTTCAATTTTTCCTCCCAGCTTGGTCCAAAATATCAAGCAGCTCCTGGATCCTGAGCTCACTAAAAGAAGGGTTCAAAATAGAATTTCAGAGGGTTCCCCCGGAGCACTTCAAAATAACGCAAGTAGACCATACGACTCAAACAGCGCTCGAAAAAGAGGTGATGAAGCTTCTTCAAAAAGGGGCTCTCATTCAATGTCCAGAGGAAGAGAAAGGCAGAGGCTATTATTCCACTCTATTCTTGGTGAAGAAACCAAGTGGGGAATTCAGGACTATCATAAATCTGAAATCCTTAAACAAATACCTGGTGTATCAGCGGTTCAAAATGGAGACGGTGAAAACGGTAACCCAGCTTCTGTACAAAGACTGTTTTATGGCTGTTTTGGATGTCAAAGACGCCTATTATCACCTTCCGATTTTTTCAGGACACCAGAAATACCTCAGGGTGGCCTTAAGATTCCAGGGGAACTGAGACACTTCCAATTCCAGGTACTCCCGTTCGGAATCTCCATGGCTCCGAGAATATTTACTGAGCTAGTGTCGGAAATGGCAGCACATATCAGGGAAAGGGATATTCTATTTGTCCCTTACCTGGACGATTTTTTAATTGTGGCGAAATCTCATCAGGAATGCTTTTTCCAGGTCCAACAGGTGAGAGAAATTCTGACAACGCTGGGCTGGATACTGAACGAGGAGAAGTCAAGATTGATTCCAGAAAAAAGGCAACGGTTTCTGGGAATCTTGCTGGATTCGACGGTACAGAAATCCTTCCTGACTCCGGAGAAAATTCAGAAAGTAAGGTCAGTAGTTCACACCCTGATGATCAATCCAGGGGTATCTTTGAGGAAAGCAATGTCAGTACTGGGAACCTTAACTGCGTGCATGCCAGCAGTCCAGTGGGCCCAGATTCATTCCAGGGCCCTCCAGGAGGAGATCTTGAACAACTGGTCAGGAGAAGTAGAGAGCCTGGACGTCAGCCTTGTAATATCAGCCCAGACCTGCTGGACACTGGAATGGTGGCTTTCGATAGAAAACCTGGAACAGGGGGTTCCATGGAGGATCGAAGATCCCCTTATAATCACCACAGATGCCAGCCTGAGAGGGTGGGGGGCTCATGTTGGGGAGACCTTGCTTCAAAGATTATGGAACTACCAGATGTTGGACAGTTCTTCAAATCTCAAAGAGCTAATGGCAGTTTTTTTGGTTCTTCAGAGACTGCTGCCTCAGATCAGGGATCGGCACGTAAGGATTCTTTCCGACAATACGTCTGTTGTAGCCTATCTGAATCATCAGGGAGGTACCCGTTCGAGAACCCTGTTGTCCCTGACAACTCAGATTTTCTCCCTAGTAGAGGGGTAGCCTTGTCTCTCTCAGCCCTGCACATCAGGGGTCAGAGAATTGGAAAGCCGATTTTTGAGTCGCCGATCCCTAGATCAGAGGGAGTGGTCGCTGAATCCTTCCGTCTTCCGCAAAATAGTAGCCCTGTGGGGTCCCCTCAAATAGACCTTTTGCTACCAGAGAGAACAGGAAGGTAAGAAGATTTTATTCCCTATCTCCCGAGATCAGCCAGAGGCGGTAGATGCCTTAGTTCAACCCTGGGGTCAGGGGCTATTGTACGCCTTTCCGCCCCTCCAATTGATTCCGAGAGTCCTCAGGAAAATCAGGGAGGACAGAGCTCAGGTCATCATGATTGCCCCCTTCTGGCCACGTCGAGCATGGTTCTATTGGCTGAGGGTGTTGTCGGCAGCGGACCCGTGGGTTCTTCCAGAGATCCCGACCTTCTCTATCAGGGCCCTTTATTACACCCTCCGATGAAAAGACTCCATTTGACGGCATGGCTTTTGAACGGCGCATGTTACTAGACAGGGGTCTCTCTGAATCAGTTGTTGCCACCATGCTGTCAAGTAGGAAGCCAGTTACAACAAATATCTATGCTAGGACCTGGATCACCTTCTTTAGATTTCTAGGCATTGCTCCTTGCACTGATTGTCCTCTGAGGTTAAATGAAGTTTTGGATTTCCTGCAGAAAGGGGTAGAGAAGGGCCTTGCGTTGAGTACTATTAAGGTCCAGATAGCCGCACTCAGTGTCCTGTTTGACTACAGGCTAGCGTGTCACCCTTGGCTTATAAGATTCTGTAAAGCTTTATCTAGGGGTATTCCTGCTAGGAATTTCAGGGCTCCCCCCTGGGATCTCAATTTAGTTCTCAGGGCTTTAGAAAAGACTCCTTTTGAACCTCTGGACGCTTTACCGATTAAGTTTTTGACTTTAAAGTGTATCTTTTTAGTGGCTATTACATCCGCAAGGAGGGTAAGTGAGCTTCAGGCCCTTTCAATTAGTTCACCCTATACGGTCATCCAGGATGATTGTATTCGGCTTAGACCAGACCCGGCTTTCTTGCCCAAGGTGGTCTCCGGATTCCATAAAAGTCAGGAAGTGATTCTTCCTTCTTTTTATGAGGATGAGGGGAAAGCAGAACGTCATTCCCTGGATGTTAGGAGTTGTGTCCTGCAATACTTAGAAGCTACCAAATCCTGGAGGAAGTGTTCTTCCCTGTTTGTCTTGCATTCAGGCCCTAATAAGGGTAAAGTTGCCAGTAAAGGTACTTTGGCCCGCTGGATAAAGCAGGCCATTTCTTTAGCATATGTTTCTATGCAGGAACCTGTCCCGTCTGGTTGGTTGGCCCATTCCACTAGAGCGGTAGCAACTTCCTGGGCAGAGAGAGCGGAAGTTTCAATTCAAGAGATTTGCAGAGCAGCAACTTGGTCTTCTGCTTCCACCTTCTTTAGGCACTACAGGTTAAACCTGTCGGAAGTGTCTGACCTTTCCTTTGGACGTAAAGTCCTTCAGGCTGTGGGCCCTCCCTGAATTTCACTCTCTGGGATATCTCCTGTTGCTGTCATTGGACGAAGGGATAAATGATCATTACATACCGGTAATGTTGTTTTCCGGAGTCCATGACAGCACCACCTTAATTCCCCCCCTATTTTTCCTTTCCGTTTTCTTGTCTTCCACTCTGTTCTCTGGGTGTTGGTTCTGCTTCACGGGTGTGCAGAAAAAAAAAAAAAAAAAAAGTCTTGTTATGATGCTAAACTCGGAAAATGACCGAAAACATGGGACAGAGCTGTTCCAGGAATGATGAAGATGTCCTTAAGTCTCGTCTATGATAACCACTGAGGAGGAGAGGCATCTTTGAAGAACTTATACCTGTGGTTTCCTGTCCTGGGAGGCGGATCCCTCTCTCCTGGTGCTGTCATGGACTCCGGAAAACAACATTACCGGTATGTAATGATCTTTTTTTTTTTTTTTTTTTTTTTTTTTCATTTGCAGCTGTTCCAGATCCCTAAAGGCTCCCAGCCCCCTGTCTTTAGTTTTATTTTTTTTCCGGATGCCATTTGGTCTGTGTGCTTTCCCCCCCCCCCCCCCCCCCCCAGATCTTTAAAAGGATCCTCCTCTCTCCACTCCTCAGTTTCTTCCTGTTTCCTGTCCATAGGACAGGTGTATGGATCTTTCCCGGATTGAATTGGCTGCTAGACCTCTAGGGTTGAATTATATACCTAGTGGAGGGTACCTGACGGCGGAAGACGCCACTAGGAGCCGCTGTGAAACCCGGGTTGTTTCCTTTCGGTGCCATGGGGGGGATTCCTGTTGGCTTCCACATGTCTCTTCTGCCTGCGGCTGGGCGATGTTCCAGGGGCCTGTGAAGGTGTCGTATGTCTGTCCTAATGTATTGGAATTTTTATTAACTTCAATAAAGAATCGCTTGGATTTTGGTGAGCTGGACTTTTTTCGCATTACTTCGATGTGTCCACCAGAGGACTATTCCGTGCTCCCATTCAGCGGTCATCAGGGGTGAGCTGCCTTTGCCTTGTTGCAAATTACCTTTTTACCCAGGGACCTGTGAAGGGAATATGTCCTCTTGTGCAGAATGTGAGGCGTGCGTTCCACGCTAGAGAAGGGGAGGAGCCAGAAACATGGCGGGTGGTGCGTGCCCTTTGTCATGGCAGGTTGCTGTACTGTGACCACTGCCCTTCCAGAGTCCCCCTGTAATTCCACTGATGAGTATGCAGGAAGAGGGGGATGGACCACAGCGCACTGAAGACAGGAGCAGCCCTCTAAATCCGGCATGGTACTCCTGTGGGGTAAGAGGGGTTGTACCCCACTATCTCCTGGCTAAGAGATTATTGTTTCTTATGTTATTCACTGTGGGCTATGTGTTAAAGCTGGTTAAGGAGCCCTCAAGAAAGGTCACCAACAAAGGCAGAGAGTGTGGGATTTGCAAAAAGAAGTTAAAGAGGACCTTTCACCTGAAAATGCATGTGAAAATAAAGAAATACCCTTACTTGCCTGCCCCCTGTGGTGCTTATTCAGCTCTTCTTTTTTCAATATGTGCCCCCCTGCAATATTTCCCGCTGTGTATGCTAATGAGCCATTCGGCTCAACTGGGTGGGCCTGCAAAAGTTCTCCTGGGCATGTCTGTCTTCTCCCTGGCACGGAGCGCATCCAATCGGCGCGCTCCGCACTTAGCCAGGGAGAAGAAGCTCCAGTTCTCGCGAAAACTGGAGCAATTTTATTCATCCTTCTGCCGGTGCCATCTTGGATTCCCGCGGCGAGCAGTGTCGGAGACGGAAGCAGGATGGATGAAATTGCTCCAGTTCTCTCGGCAAGTAAGGTGTGGGGAGTCGCTCTGGTAGACAGCGGTGCGGGTGCAGTTTAGAGGCAAAACAAGGAGTCCAGATTGTGCAACAAACAGTGTTTTATTCACACTTGCACACAAAATGAAAAACAGTCTCTTGGTGACAGTTCACACACAACGGAAATAACGTAGCCAAACAAAAACAGTCCAACACAGGTTCAGTCACCTGGGAGGTGTAGGTGCAGGTTCGCACCACGCTGTCGGCCCAGCCGCAGGAGAATCCAGCTTCAGGTAGCCAGGAACAAAATACCTCCTTACTGAGCTCTTTCCTCCTGGACAGAGAACTCCCAGCCCTGTTCTGCCCTGTGTTCCACGGAAAACTTGAAATTTTGAAGAGATAGGAACCACCTAGTGACCCGAGCATTCCTCTCCTTGGCCTGACTCATCCATTTGAGGGGGGAATGGTCGGTCACCAGACGGAACCTCCTCCCTAACAGGTAGTAGCGGAGAGATTCGAGTGCCCACTTGATAGCCAGGCACTCCCTCTCCACTATACTATACCTGGACTCGGCGGGACTGAGCTTACGGCTCAGGAAGACAACGGGATGTTCTTCCCCGTTGACCTCCTGCGACAGTACCGCACCGAGGCCTACCTCCGAGGCGTCGGTCTGTACGACAAACTCCTTGTTGAAGTCGGGTGTCACCAAAACCGGGGACCTACACAGGGCCGACTTCAACGCGGAGAAAGCCTCCTCCGCCTTCTCACTCCAGCTAACCCTCCCAGACTGTCGCCCCTTCAACAGGTCTGTCAATGGCGCTGCTATTGTGGCAAAGTGGGGCACAAACCTCATGTAGTAACCTACAATCCCCAGGAACGACTTTACCTGCCTGGTGGTGACCGGTCGGGGCCAGTTACGAATGGCCTCTACCTTAGTTACCTGAGGTTTGATGACTCCCGCCCAATTACATATCCCAGATATTTTGTCTCCTCTAACCCTATGGAGCACTTCTTTGGGTTAGCGGTCAGTCCGGCTTTCCTCAGGGCATCCACTACCGCCTGCACCTTGGGTAAATGGCTTTCCCAGTCGGTGCTGTGGATGACTACATCATCCAAGTAGGCCGAGGCGTACCGACGATGTGGTCGCAGCACTATGTCCATTAACCTTTGGAAAGTGGCGGGGCGCCATGCAGGCCAAAGGGTAACACCTTGTAGTGATACAGGCCCTGCGGGTAACAAATGCGGTTTTTCCTTAGCCGACTCCGTTAAGGGTACCTGCCAGTACCCTTTAGTGAGGTCCAGCACAGAAAAATAACGGGCTTGTCCTAAACTTTCAACCAGCTCGTCTACTGGGGCATGGGATACGCGTCAAACTTGGATACTTCATTTAACTTACGAAAGTCGTTGCAGAACCGCAACGTCCCATCCGGCTTGGGTATTAGGACTATGGGACTGGCCCACTCACTTTTCGACTCCTCAATGACGTCGAGCTTCAACATTAACTGTACTTCCTCCGCGATGGCCCGTCGCCGAGCCTCGGGTACCCGGTATGGTTTTAACCGGATCTTGGCCTGAGGCTCAGTGACGATGTCATGTTGTATGAGAGACGTGCGGCCAGGGAGGTCCGAGAACACATCCGTGTTCCGACTGATGAACTCCCTGACTTCCTGAACTTGTTTGGAAGACAGGCTGTCTGCAATTTTTACCGTGGTTACTGCTTCACAGGCCTCGAACTGTGGGGCTGGACCCTTTTCACCTAGAAGCCCTGGCCGGGGCTGTGGTCGTCGGCCGTGTCCCTATCTTTCCACGGCTTAAGTAAATTCACGTGGTACACCTGCTCCGGCTTGCGCCGCCCTGGCTGGTGTACTTTGTAATTTACTTCCCTACTTCTCGATCACCTCATAGGGGCCCTGCCACCTAGCTAGGAATTTGCTGTCAAGGGTGGGTACCAGAACCAAAACCCGATCTCCCGGATTGAAGCCCCGTACCCGAGCCTGACGATTATACACCCTACTCTGGGCTTGTTGTGCTGCCTCCATATGCTCCCGGACCAGCGGCAACACCCTTTCTATCCGTTCCTGCATCTGGGTGACATACTCAATGACACTTTTGTGGGGGACAGGCTGTTGTTCCCATGCTTCCTTGGCGATATCCAACAGGCCCCGAGGGTGTCTGCCATAAAGCAGTTCGAAGGGCGAGAACCCAGTAGAGGCCTGGGGTACCTCTCGCACTGCGAACATGAGATAGGGCAGAAGCAGGTCCCAGTCCTTCCCATCTCTAGACACCACCCTTTTTAACATATTTTTAGAGTTTGGTTAAACCTCTCAACAAGACCGTCTGTTTGCGGATGGTAAACGGACGTCCGTAACTGCTTTATACGCAACAATTTACACAGTTCCTTCATTACTTTGGACATAAAAGGGGTCCCTTGGTCTGTCAGAACCTCTTTTGGCAGGCCCACACGGGAAAACATCTCCATTAACTCTTTGGCAATGAGCCTAGCTGAGGTATGTCGCAGGGGCACCGCCTCCGGATACCGAGTGGCATAGTCGAGAACTACCAGAATGTGTTGGTGGCCCCTGGCAGACTTTGGTACAGGCCCAATTAAATCCATAGCGATTCGCTCAAACGGTACTTCAATAATTGGCAGAGGTACCAGAGGACTACGGAAATGAGGCTGGGGGCTAGTTATCTGACAGGTTGGACAGGACTTACAATAATCTTCTACCTCCTTGAACACACCGGGCCAATAAAACCGCTGCAGTATGCGGTCCTGGGTTTTCTGCCACCCCAGGTGTCCCCAAGAACATGTTGGTGGGCAAGCTCCATGACAAGCTTGCGATACGCTGTGGGCACCACCAACTGTTCAACAGGTTCACCTCGGACTTGGTTCACCCGATACAACATATCCTGTAGAACAATAAATCGTGGGAACATTAATTCAGCCCCTGGTTTCTGGGGTTTACCATCAATTTCCAGCACATTCTCCCAGGCCCTGGTTAGGGTTTGGTCCCGGTGTTGTGCGGTCCCAAAATTTTCCCGGAGACATTGAGGTCTGCCAACTCAGGTCCCGGTGGCAAGTCCTCCGTGTCTCCCACCATTACACTCAGTGGGGTTGTCTCCCCCTCTACCGCTGGAGCAGTGGTCACCCCTACCGCCGGCCCTTCAGACTCGGGCTCCCAGGGTTCTGGCCTTCCAGCGGTATCAGGCCACTCTACTAGGGTCACCCCTGTCTCGGGTCCCTCAGATACCTTTATTGCCGGCCACAGCGCCGGAAAACCGGGAAGTCCCTCCCAAGTATTAGTTCATGTGGGAGTTTAGTAGCGACAGCCACCTCGTGGGTCCACCTACCAGCCGCTGTGGACAAAGTCACTAGTGCAGTGGGGTAGTCTTTCAGGTCTCCGTGGATGCACAGGACCTCGACTTTACGGCCAGTATACTCCACAGGCCGTACAAGGGCAGCCCTTACCAGGAGACTAAACTCCCGGAGTCCAGCAGAGCCACCGCCAGCGAATCTCCC
The DNA here is from genome assembly GCA_033119425.1 of Bufotes viridis. Lineage (NCBI taxonomy): Eukaryota > Metazoa > Chordata > Amphibia > Anura > Bufonidae > Bufotes > Bufotes viridis. The sequence goes on from CM065595.1 coordinate 54,787,138, forward strand.
ACCTCTACCTGACACAGGTGGTTATGGTCTTGCACCTCACGGGTGCCAGTTGCGCACAGCTTCCGTGCATACAAGGAGTGGCGACCCCATAGTTCACCTCCATCGGCTCATCCCGATGCGGACAGTCGGCCCTGATGTGGCCTGGCTCCTGACACCTCCAGCATACCACGGGAGGCGGACTCGCAGGGGGTATCTTCCGTACAGGCCGCTCTGTCGCCGGACGTCGGAACTGGGGCAGAGGCCTCCGGGTTTGACTGACCCCTTCCCAGCAAGACTCCCTGCAGGTTTCTGGTGGCCTCGTACCGCTCCACCAGGTCGACCATCTCCAGGGCATTGGTGGGCGATACCTGGCCGACCCAGTGCTGGAGAGGGTAAGGCAAAGCCCTCCAGAAGACATCGGCTAACAGACGGTCGAGCATAGCAGTGGGAGTCAGTATGTCTGGCTGCAGCCATTTTTGCAACCGTTGTAGCAAGTCATAGTATTGTGGCCTGGCGGGTTCAGCCACGTTAAAGTCCCACTGGTGGACACGCTGAGCCCGGACCAAAACATTCACCCCCAGTCTTGCCAGGATCTCACCTTTCACAGTTGGGTAGTCAGCTGCTTGGTCATCTGGGAGGTCAAAAATACTTGCTGGGGTCCAGACGCCAGGAACGGAGCGACGACCTCTGCCCACTGTTCTCGGGGTAATTTCTCCCTCACGGCCACCTTCTCGAACACCGCCAGATAGGTCTCCACATCATCCGAGGGGGTCATCTTAGGGATCGCGGCACGGACAGCTTTCCGGGCATCATGGACGCGGTGGGACGCTCCTGCCGCTTGCAACGCCATCACGTGCTGTAGCAGTAGCTGGTTGGTCTCCCGCTGCTGCACGTTAGCCTCTATGAGGGCTTTCACAGCCGCCTCCATTTTGTCGGGGATCACAGGCTGCAACTTTGCCGGCTTAATATAGGACATTCACTTTTTCTCAGCAAAAACAAAGTTCGGCGTTCACGCCAGCCTCACTGCGCATGCCCGCATCCGACACCAAATGTGGGGAGTCGCTCTGGTAGACAGCGGTGCGGGTGCAGTTTAGAGGCAAAACAAGGAGTCCAGATTGTGCAACAAACAGTGTTTTATTCACACTTGCACACAAAATGAAAAACAGTCTCTTGGTGACAGTTCACACACAACGGAAATAACGTAGCCAAACAAAAACAGTCCAACACAGGTTCAGTCACCTGGGAGGTGTAGGTGCAGGTTCGCACCACGCTGTCGGCCCAGCCGCAGGAGAATCCAGCTTCAGGTAGCCAGGAACAAAATACCTCCTTACTGAGCTCTTTCCTCCTGGACAGAGAACTCCCAGCCCTGTTAGCAGCTCCAGGATAATCACACTCCCCAGACACAGCTGCTGGCTGCGTTTTATATCCAGCCCAAAACATGGACTGGACCGTGGGGAGCAGCCACCCACCCTACTCTTTAGCTGCTCCCAGTAAGAGCCGGCCCGGATCGGCTTTGCAGCCATGCTATTTAACAAAGTCAAACAGCACTAGCTGCTGCAGACAAAAACCCGGCTCTCACCTCACCGAGGCCAGCAACCTCGGTGACACGTACCTGCCATCACATATGACACCTTGCACCTTACCACAAAGGGTATATCTTTATTTTCACATGCATTTTCAGGTGAAAGGTCCTCTTTAAGCCCCTCTTACCCCAAAGCCTGTTGTCAAGCATGTTTGGAAAAATACCCATCTCTCTTCCAGAACATTCAAAACCTGTTCAAAATGGAAGTCCGTTCTTCAGTAGAACAGCTTAAATAACTTTCTGGCTCCTCTAGGCAGAGGAAAGTTAAGGTTATAGAATCATACTCTAGTGAGTCCGATTGGGAGAAAGAAAGCTTTATAGAAAACTCAGATTCTTCCTCTGAGGACCTTGCCGGGAGGCCGTTATTTAACCCCTTAGTGACCACCCATACGTGTTTTTACGGCGGTCACTAAGGGGCCTTGGGCTGGAGCGCCGCCTTTTTATGACGGCATTTCAACCCAAGTTAGCGCTAAAATCAAGTGCTGTAATGTAAAAGAGGAGGGAGAAAGTCTCCTGTGCAGCGATTGGGTCCCCCAGCGCTTCTGGCCCTAAGCTGGGTCCCGATCCTCACCCTCCCTTACTCTCAAGAAAGGTCTCTCCTCAGGATATGCCCCCATTGTCTGAGATGGGAATACCCCTTTAATCTCAGTGCCGGCAGAAGAAAGAGGGAAGTATTTTATTCAACACTTTTTCTGGTCCCCAAACCAAACGGGTCCTATAGGACAATAACAAATCTGTCTGTTTTATCATAAGTTCCATATGGAATTGGTAGCATCAACAATCCTTTATCTGTTCCCCAATTGCGTGATGGCGTTAATAGATATCAAGGACGCCTATTTAAACATACCCATACATCCCTCTTCCCAGAAGTTTCTCAAGGTTGCAGTGCAGACAAAAGATTCAGTCCTTCCGCTAGAGTTCCAAGCACTTCCCTTTGGGGTGTCTCATTCAGCGAGAATCTTCACAAAATTGATGGTGGAGATGATGGCACAAGTAAGGAGATTGGACATCATAAGCATCCCATACCTGGACGATCTCCTTATAGAGTGACAGTCTCCAAATATCCTTTCAAGACAGATTCAGGAGGTGCTTGACAGATCTATGTTAGCTCATAAACTGGGAGAAATCGTGTCTGACACCAAATTCCCGCTTTACTTTCCTAGGGATCCAGCTAGATTTATTATCACAAAGATTCTTTCTTCTGGAATGGAAGAGACACTTAATATAACAAAAGATGAGGGAATTCAGCGAAACCAGATTCTCTACCCTAAGACAAGCCATGTCAGTGCTAGGTCTAATGACATCATGCATTACGGCGGCGAAAAGGGCCCGGTTCAGGTCCAGGATCCTTCAGACTTACATTCTATCATGCTGGAGCTGAGATCTTGCATCCCTAGATTGCAAAATTCATATTCCAGAGTCAGTGTCAGTGTCCCTGTGTTGGTGGATGGACCCAGTAAACCTGAGTTCAAAGGGGGAATGGATAAAAGTCAATCCTATAATAATTACAACAGATGACAGAGATGTGAGGATATTCTCCGACAGTGCGTCAGGCAGACTTCTTAAGCAGGCACAGGGTCAGAGGGGGGGTGCCTTTGTCAGGAAGTGTTTGACCCCATCAATAGACCTGTTTGCTTCAAAAGAGAACAGCAAGTGCAAGAGTTTTTTATTTTCTCTCAATCCAGCAGGTCATTCTCAGTGGATAGATGCTCTGTCCCAGCCATGGGGGGGAAATAAGACCTGTAGTTAGTTAGAGATATATATACAGTATATTTATAGATTTCAGTTAGTGTCATTTTACAATTTTGCACGAATGCACCATCTGCGTACGAGTATTTTGCAACCACTGTGTCCATTACTGATCGCGTTTTTTTCTCCTTTTTTTTTCTTCTAAATTTAATTTCAAATTTATTACAAGCTCCTTCACATGTGAAAAAAACACAACATACACACCCCTCACAATAAATAAAGGTTTACATATGTCACACCCCAATAGAATAAAAATGGCCCATCCATCCCAACGAGTATACTCAGCTGAAGAGGCATACGCCATCCTTGCCTCCGATACTGAGTCTGCCAGTGAGGGAGAAGAGGATGCCACTTTCCTCTACTCCCCTACCCCATCATCATCATCTGCTGATGAGGGACCCTCTAGAAGGCGCCCCACAGTAGCAGCGGAGGCAGCCCCCCAGAGTGAACCCTTATGGACCCCACCCCCTGATGATCAGACCCATATTCCGGATTTTGTGGGAGCTCGGGAATACAGATAGAATGTGCGGGTTTCACTGAACTAGAATTTTTCAAAATTTTCTTCTCTTAAGATTTTGTTAATGTAATGGTGGCCCAAATCAATTTATATGCCCAACAATTAATTGATCAGAGCCCTACATCGCCATATGCTAGACCCCTATGTTGGTCCCCAGTAAGTGCAGCAGAGATGATGAAGTTTTGGGGACTCGTGCTGCATATGGGCGTTGTAAAGAAGCCAAACGTTAGACAATATTGGAGTTCGGACATTTTCTACCAGACCAGTAAGACCATGACCCAGACACGATTTGAGTCAATTTCGAAATTCCTACACTACAACGACAATGCACAGTGCCCACCCCAAAACGACCCGATATTTGACCGTATGTTCAAAGTTAGGCCTGTCATTGACCACTTTAACACCAGGTTTGCTGAGGTGTACAACCCAGATAAAAATTAGATTCCACCAGTACCTGCCTAGCAAACGGGCAAGGTAGGGCATAAAGATATACAAACTTTGTGAGAGTAGCTCCGGGTACACCCACATTTACGAAGGGAAAGATTCCTGGATAGAACCCCCAGAATGCCCCCCCAACCTAGGAGTTATTGGGAAGATCGTGTGGGACTTACTGCACCCACTGCTGGATAAGAGTTACCACCTCTATGTAGATAACTATTATTCCACCATACCCCTATTCATGTCCCTAACTGCCAGAGGTACTGGGGCTTGCGGAACAGTGCGCAAAAATCAGAGAGGCCTCCCTAGATACCTGGTAGGGCAACTACTGAGAATGGGTGAAAGTAGGGCTCTCCTCCATGAGAACATGCTGGTGGTTAAGTACAAGGACAAGAGGGAGGTCCTTGTACTGACCAGCATTCACACTAACACCAGCTTCCCTGCTCCTGTACGAGGTACCACAACCACTACCCCCAAACCAGTTTGTATCCTGTACTACAACAGGTACATCTTTCTGATCAACTTCTGAAGCCCTACAGTGCCACACAAAAAACGAAAGTGTGGTTCAAAAAACTGGCCGTACACATTGTACAGATGGCAATGTGCAATGCGTACATGCTATTTCAATCCGCAGGGGCAGGCCACTAACTTTCCTTCAGTTCCAAGAGGTGGTTATCAAGGCCCTAATTTTTCAAAACCAGGCCGGGGAGGGTCCCAGTACTTCAGGAAGTCATAGTGCCTGTGTTGTACCAGGGCAACATTTTCCAGGTCAAGTCACCCAGGAAGAGAAGGACCCAAAAAAGATGCAGGGTGCGTTACAAAAGAAAATACACCATTTACCACTGCGAAACCTGCCCTGAAAAACCTGGCCTGTGAATGCAGGAGTGTTTTAAAATCTACCACTCATCCATGGAGTATTAATTTGAATTCATCCTTTATGTACCCTGTAGTTTTACCACCTTATATCTCAGATTTAGTACGCATAGCTTACAGATCCACTTTTCACCAACCACTACATATTCATTTCTATGAAACATCTGTTAGGTTAAAAGTACCCTTTCCACCGTTTAAAATATTCGTACGGGGGTGCTCTTTCTAAAATGGGGTCACTTCTTGGGACTTGAAATATTCCAGAAGGAAGGGCTCTGTATTATAAATGATAAACTTGGCCTTCCATAGACACAGCCACTCTGAGATATTTTTGAAAATCGACTTGAATTGGGATGTGATAGTAGGCATCCTTTATGTCTATGGTAGCCATTACACAGTCTTTGAAGAGATGTTTTATTGCAGACTGTACGGATTCCATTCTGAACATTTTGTATTTGAGGTATTGATTTAAGTCTCTCAGGTTTATAATCATTCTGAATGATCCGTCTGGCTTGGGTACGAGAAACAGAGATGAATAAAAACCCCTCCCTTTTTCTGAGTCTGGAACGGGAACTAGGACCTTTTTCTTTAAAAGGGAAAAAAACTCTCGTTTTAGTGCCAAGTCTTTCACAGAATTTGGAACTAGATTTGTAATTTTTAGCCTTTCCGGTGGGGGAGAGATAAACTTTATGATACCAGTTAGCCAGGGGCTTGCAGAGATTTTTTCCCAAGCCCGAGAAAAGAGAGAAAGTCTTCCCCCCCATGGAACAGTAACCGTCATTGTTGAACAGCCTTGGGCCCTGAAGTGGACTCGGTATTAAAGAGGAACCCCTTATCCTTTCTACCTCTGTTATCTTTCCAATTATTTTGCTTTTTGTTTGCTTTGTTGAAAGTCCTTCTGTTTCTGCGAAAAAACTGCTGTCTCCTAGGGATCTGGAAACAGGAAAACCGACCCAAAAAAGAAATCTCCCTGGCACGAGATAGAGCAAAGCTTATTTTTTGAACCTGTGTCACCAGACTATGCCTTAAGCCAAATGGCCCTCCTAGTGGAATTAGATAGAGCTGCTGACCTTTGGCATTTAATCTTAAAATGTCAGCAGAGGCATCCAAAATAAAGTCCACCGCTTTAAAGATGGTTGGAAACACCCCTAGCAGCTGGTCTATGGAGGTTTTATTCTGGATATGGGATTCTAACTCTTGTAGCCATAACTTTAAAGACCTGGCAGTAGAGGTAGTGGCTATATTAGGTTTAAAGGCCTGAGTAGAGGCCTCCCATACTTTTTTAAAGTACACTTCTGCCCGTCTATCCATCGGATCTTTTAAAGTGCCACGATCTTCAAAATCCAAAGGAGACCTTTTAGAAATTTTTGCAATAGGGGTATACAATTTAGGAGGCCTATCCCAACAGGATGAATCGCCTTCATCAAAAGGATATTTTCTTTTAACATTTCAAGGGATAAAGAACTTCTTGTCAGGCTTCTTCCATTCTTTTAGAATTTAATTTTTTGTGCATCAGGTCACTAAACATGATATCTTGAATGGCTTACTATTCCCTAGATACATCCACTTTTTGATAGTGGCTCTAATAGCCTTGAGCAGAGAATCAGTTTCCTGCAGTTTCTTCGTCTGAGGAAGAGCTTGAATCATCTAGGATTTCTCCTTGCTCGTTCTCCTCGGAAAACTCGGAATCAGATATTATATTAGAGTGACCCCGCTTGCCCGAAACTTAGGAAGGGAGGCACTTTTTAAACATTTTGATTGAATCGGAAACTTTAGATTTGACAATATCTTTGATACTCTGAATTAGTGACGGGGATTCCTCCTCTACCACCTTGTTAACGCAATGCTGACATAACAACTTAGATCAGGAAGGAGCGAGTTTTTTCTTGCATTTAGCACACTCTCTTCCTTTAGGTTTAGCAGTAGCTTTCTTAGGGCCCTCTTTGGTATTCTAAAATAAAATAAGAGAATAAGCCCCATTAGGATCTAAAGGAAGAAATAAAAGGTTGGGATTGAACCCCTTACCCCACCAGAAATACCGGTCTGACATCATGACCCTCCTCAACATCAGCACGCTGACTGCTCTCTTCCTCCATGCTTCCAGACAAGGATAGAGAGTTTTCCATAGGTACATCCACAGATGCTTGCAGGCATCACTTCCAGAACGCTCCTCATCCAGAACCACATGCGTTCCGCAACTACCAGTTCACGTGCAGAGAACGCTCAGAAGACTCTAAGCCCGCTTCCGCCTTTGTTAGTTACTCTAGGTCAGGAGGAAGACCGAGAAAAGGCCCCGGACCTCCTAAACACTGCCAGGAGGATCCAGCGTGTCAGCATCACCTCACGGTTACGCTGAGACTGCCCAGGAACACTGGCCCAACAGAAAAATGTCCAGGACCCAGAAGGATTGCCCCAGACTTAGCAGGCGGCTCCTAGTGGAGTCTTAGGCCGCACCAGGTAACCGCTATAATTGATGCACACCAGGGGCCCCTGCAGCCTAACCCTAGCTCTCCACTCTGTAGTCCTATCCATAGGACAGGAACTGGTGCCATAGGGGCAGTGCCCCTCTTTAAGAGATCTCCACGAATGTTCCTGTTTCCTGTCCTGATGGAGGCGGTCTCTCAAAATTTGCCAGTGTAGGATAGCCTTAGGGCTCATGCCGGCCGGGCACAACCGTGGGGCAGCCGCATGCGGATCGCGGACCTATTCACTTGAATGGGGTCCGCGATCCGCATCTGACAGTCCGCACCGCAAAAAAATAGTGTGGTGCGGTGTGGAGGCATGGCCAGAAACACCATGGAAGCACTTCGTAGCTTGGAAACACTTCAAGCAGCACTTAAAAGATGTTTGTACTGTGTTTAATAATTCCTATAGATTTATAGTTTTTTTTTTAGACTGTGGAACCCCTCTAATCCGAGTGCTTTCAATGTAATGTAAGCATTTACAAGTCTCTCCTGGACTACAATGTATGAGACATCCCATATGTGCTCAAAAACTGATGTTTGGGCGCACAGCAGTCTTCAGAGTGGAAGGAGCACCATATGGCTTTTGGAGAGTGGATTTAGCTGGAATGGTAATTGGGAGCTATGTCGCATATGAAGACACCTGTAGGTGGCCCTACAGTGGAAACCCCCCAAAAAGTAACCCCATTTTGGAAACTACACCACTCAAGGAATCTTTCAAGGTGTAGTGAGCACTTTGACCTCAAAGGTGTTTCCTAGAATTAGGAAACACTTGGCAGTGAAAATTAAAAATTGAATTTTTTTCCACAAAAAGTTGCTTTACACCCACATTTTTCACTTTCCCAAAGAGTAACAGGACAAAATGCACCCAACATTTTGTTCCCCATTTCGCCCCAAATACGGCAACACCCCATATGTGCTAAAAAAAAATCATGTATGGGCACACAGCAGGGCTCTAGAGTCAAACAGCAAAATATAGATTTTGCTGACCTGAATTGGCAGACATTGATTTTAGGTGCCATGTAACATTTAAAAAATTCCTGAGGTCCCCAGAAATTAAAAACCCCAAGGAGTGATCCCATTTTGGAAAGAGCATCCCCGTACGAACATTTTAAGGGGTGGAAAGGGTAATTTTTAGCAAAAAGGTGTCTCACAGAAGGCAGAAACACTTGTTAAAGGATTTCAAAGCACACATTTGTGAAATTGAAAAATTACTAGCAGACGCCAATTTTTCACTTTCACAAGGGGTTAAAGGAGAAAATGCACCCCAGTATGTATTCCCCATTCAGGAAACACCCCATATGTGCTTGTAGCCTGCTGTATGGGTGCACAGCAGGCAAACAGCAAAATATGGATTTTGCTGGCAGGCCTGAATTGGCAGACATGGATTTTAGGTGCCATGTCGCATTTAAAAGATTCCTGAGGTCCCCAGAAATTAAAAACCACCAGGCTTTTTACAAAACTGATGGCAGAGGTTATGGCCCACATAAGGGAAAGAAACATTGTGGTTATTCCTTATTTGGACGATCTTCTGGTGGTGGCAGAATCCGTAGATCTTCTAACCTCTAGTCTTCTAGAAGCAGGGGTCAAGTCCTGGGAAAAAAAAGTGTGGGAACTCACCCAAGTGCCTCCGCGTGACGTCACAGTGCGCAGCATACGCAAAGGGCAGGGGAGGTTGGGAGGAGGAGCTAGCAAGTACCAAATGTTTCGCCCTATAAGATGCACCTAGGTTTTTAAGGGGGACAATAAGAAAAAAATATTTTTCATTACACCTCAGGTCAGACCACCAATCATCAGACCCCCAATGTTAATAAGACCTCAGCTAACAGCCCCAATAAGATCCCCAATGTAAATAAGACCCCAATAAGACCTCAGATCAGACCCCAATATGGATGACCCCCAATCAGACCTCAGATAAGATCTCCATGCCTCATAGCCCCCAGTGCCTCCTATTCATCAGCCCCCAGTGCCTCTCCATCCGCCCCCAGTGCCTCTCCATCAGCCCCCAGTGCCTCTCCATCAGCCCCCCAGTGCCTCTCATCAGCCCCCCAGTGCCTCTCATCAGCCCCCCAGTGCCTCTCCATCAGCCCCCCAGTGACATGAGGCTAGGCGTCCTGTATGTCTACGGATGCGAGGAGCTACCCTGGAGAAGAGTAGGAACCATGGAGCAGAGGGACTCCATTCGGAACCTCCCCTTCCGCAGAAAACTCGTTGAGCAGCTTCAAGTCTAGGATCGGACGCACCAACCCCTCCCAATTTGGGAACACGAGCAGGTTCAAGTAGAAACCTGTGCCCTGTTCCTCTGAAGGGAACAGGGGAAACAACACCCTGGCCTAGAAGGGAAGAAACTGTCTTCAAGAGGCCCGTGGCTCTGCCCGGATCCTTTGGAACGCGTGAAGAGAAAAAACGTTCTGGCGGTATGGAAGCGAACTCTAACTTGTAACTGGAAGTTACCCTGTCTAGAGCCCAAGCGTCCTGAACATGGGCCCTCCAAACTTGAAGAGTGGAGAGCAGACGCCCCCCCCCCCCCAGCGCGAGGGGCGGGGGCGTCCTATCCTGCGGAAGCCTGCTTAGGAGCAGCAGGGCAGACCGCCTGTGTCCTCGGGCACTAGGAGGGCAGGAACCCTCAAGGGGAAGGTTAGCAAGGGAACGCTTAGAAGCAGTATCGGCGCCTCCCACCTTCCGCCAGACCCTGCACCTGCCCGGGCGCCCGCAGGCATTTAAGGCAGGAGCGGCTGCATTAGCCAAGATGTCCCCCGATGCCGAGTGCGGCATAGAGGGGGTTAAGTTGCGGGAAAATGCTCAGGGGACCCCTAATGAGGAGGGGGGTCCGTCGCTGGCGAGCGCCTTGTCCAAGAAGTAAGGTAGGAGCGGCTGCCGCTCTCTTAGTCTGGAATCTGCAGAGCCTGCAGCTAAAACGCTCCTAGAGGGGAATATATCGCTGCCAATTCCCTTAAGGCCAGCAGTCCCCTGGTATAGTGCCTCCAGTGCCCCCAGACCTTCACTCTGTAGTTCACCCATGCGGCCCAAAGCTATCAGGCAGGGAGAAAGGGGTGGGGGGAGGGGGCAGAGATGGATGTCAGCCATACTTATCTGCTCCTGCAGTCTTCTCCCTCCGATCAGGACCAGCAGGGTTCACCTCTTCAGAATTCCAGGAGTGCAGTGCTCTGGGTGGAGGGCAGCAATGGGTGACCCAAGGGCTGGTGGGATGCCGGAGCTAACAGGTCGAGCCCGATTTCACTTATCCACGGTCACTGCGTCTGCGCCGTGCAATTTACTGTCACACCCGATATGAGTGGTATTTTCTGTAGTACTACTCTCATCAGTTTAATCCCTGTTACGTCCCCTATCAGGACGTGTATTGAATGGATTTTAGACAACCGCAAACAGTTGTCAAAAGTTGACAAACTCCTTGCAGAAATGTGATTTATCTGTGTGCGTCCTTCTTGTTACTTCCAATTTGGGGCACTGCGCGTGTGCCGTGCAATGCACTCTGCCGCACGGTATGAGTGGTGTGTTAACTAGTACTATTCTTATCAGTTTAATCCCTGTTACGTCCCCAATCTGGGGTCCATTTATTGAATAGATTTTTTGAACGGGGAGATGGTTAAAAAAACGCTGGCTCCCTCCCCTTTGTTTTAATCCCAAAGGGATCTGCGCCGTGCAATTTACTGTCACACCCGATATGAGTGGTGTCTTAACCAGGGCCGGGCCGACACAGAGGCTGGGGAGGCTCCAGCCTCAGGGCGCTCCAGCCTCAGGGCGCAGGCAGGGGCCGGGCAGAGGGAGAGGGACTGACAGGGGGGAACCGCTCAGCGCTCCCTCCTGTCATTCCCTGAGCCGGGCCCTGTCAGAGCGCTCCTCTCACCTCCATTATGCTGCTTCAGGCCCCCAGCATCAGGCCCCGCTGCCTCTGGCTCTAACTAGAAACAGAGTAAGCAGGTGGGCGGAGCCTAACGGACCTCCGTTAGGCTCCGCCCACCTGCTAATGTGAGGCAGCGCTGGGGCCTGATCCTGGAAGCCTGGAGAAGTGACCATAATGGAGGTGAGAGGAGCGCTCTGATGGGGCCCGGCATTAAGTACAGTGAAAATGCCGGGCCCCCTTTCATTAAGTCTGTGACAACATGGGGGGCAGAAAGAGCATGACAACATTGGGGGGTAAAAAGAGCATGAAAAGATGGGGGAGAATGACGGGGCAGAAAAAGCATGACAAGAGGGGGCATGACAAATTACTATGTGGGGGCACTGCTGTGTGGTTGAGGGGGTGTGGGGGACATTACTGTGTGGGGGCAGTGTGGCGGACATTACTGTGTGGGGGGCAGTGTGGCGGACATTACTGTGTGGGGGCAGTGTGGCGGACATTACTGTGTGGGGGCGTGTGGCGGACATTACTGTGTGGGGGCAGTGTGGCGGACATTACTGTGTGGGGGCAGTGTGGCGGACATTACTGTGTGGGGGCGTGTGGCGGACATTACTGTGTGGGGGCAGTGTGGCGGACATTACTGTGAGGGGGCAGTGTGGCGGACATTACTGTGCGGGGGCAGTGTGGCGGACATTACTGTGCGGGGGCAGTGTGGCGGACATTACTGTGCGGGGGCAGTGTGGCGGACATTACTGTGTGGGGCGTGTGGCGGACATTACTGTGTGGGGGGCAGTGTGGCGGACATTACTGTGTGGGGGGCAGTGTGGCGGACATTACTGTGTGGGGGCAGTGTGGCAGATATTACTGTGCGGGGGCAGTGTGGCGGACATTACTGTGCGGGGGGCAGTGTGGCGGACATTACTGTGCGGGGGGCAGTGTGGCGGACATTACTGTGCGGGGGCAGTGTGGCGGACATTACTGTGTGGGGGCACTACAGTGTGGGGTGGCATTATACAAAAGCTCTGCAGATGCAACTCCCATGTATTGGGTCACCACAATTTGGGTGGTCAATCACTAAATGAACCCTGTTATGGGGAGAATCTGTGGATGACACATATTTGTCCCACAGACACCCCCACCCCCAAAACAGGGTTAATTTACTGAATGACCACCAATAAAGAGGTGGGGTCACATATGCTATTTCATAATGACAGCAGGGCCAGCGCAGTGACTGTATTCTACTACCCCCCATCCCCCGCTCACTGGATATAATCTTATTAACTATATAACTGTAGCAAATCACTACAGTTATATAGTTAAGATTATATACAGTGTGTGAGGGAGGGTGTAGTAGAATACAGTCACTGCACGAGCCCCGCTGGCGCTGTCATCAAAAAAGCAGATACAACCCCACAGCCTCACCCCTTGTATTGGGGGTCATTCCTACATGGACCCTGTTATGGGGAGGGGGGATCTGTGGATGACACAAATGTGTCATCCACAGATTCCCCAATAACAGTATCATTCATCACAGATCCCCCATAGCAGTGTCATCCACAAGTTGGAGGGGGGGGGGGGGGCGCACTTGGGCAGCTCAGCCTCTGTTGGTGGTGGACCTTGTCCCAGCCCTGGTCTTAACTAGTACTATTTGTATCAGTTTAATCCCTGTTACGTCCCATATCAGGGATTGCCTTTTGTGAAAAAAAATATAGGCCGGGTACCTTCGACCACAGTCCAAACTCTCATACACCAAACTAAATTGATTTTAGGAACCGGGAGATGGAAAAAGCAGCTTGGTCGGTCCTCTTACTCCCAAATTGGGGCACTGCGCGTTGTGGGGAATTGCTCTGGTAGACAGGCTTGCGGACGCAGTATAGAGGCAAGGAACACAGTTCTCTGGGTAAAGCAGAAGTGTTTTATTCACACTCAGCAACACAAAAACAGTCTTAGTGCTTTTTCACACGAGGCAAAACACAAGGCAAAAACATCAGTCCCACAGCAAGGTCACCTGAGTGGTCGGTGTTAGTTCACACCTGGCAGTTAGCTCGGCCACGCAAAGTTTCCACCAGAGGCTTCCAGGTAGACTGCACGCCTGTTTGCAGACTCTTGCTCTCAGCCCTGAGAGCTCCACAGTAACACCAGCAGCTTCCAGGATAATCACCCCCCACCCAGCACTTAACTATTCCCAATAAGAGTCGGCCCGGATCGGCTTTGTAGCCATACTAAATATCAATGTGTCAAACAGCACTAGCTGCTGCTGACACACAAAAAATCCGGCTCTTATCTCACCGAGGCCAGGAAACTCGGTGCCACGTACCTTCCGTCGACGACGGAACCTTGCGCCCTCTTACAGTGTGCACAGAGCAATGTGCTGTGACACCCTATATGAGTGGTGTCTTAACTAGTACTATTCCTATCAGTTTAATCCCTGTTACGTACCCTATTCGGGGACATGTGTCGAATTGATTAACCACTGTCGAATTAACGAACCATTACGACATCATGAAATAATTTAGTTCTGAGCTCTGTACTTGCTTTGTGTTGGTATTGATGGGGATTTTTTTAATTGTCTGCATTATTTCTAATAAACTATTAAGAGACTTTATTATGATTTTTTATTTTATGTATTAAAAACCCATACAACATAAAAAAAAAAAAGGTAAATTAATGTTTTTTCTATGAAATATTATCCAGCCGATCGCTTTTGGTCTGACCATAATGAAGCAACGGCCTTATCATCTGGGGTGTGGCAACATTGCCAACACACTCATAGAGGTGATGATTGCTTCATTGTGATACGCAAGCCCCTTCACCACAACAAGGTAACGATCACGAAGGGGAATTGACACTTGTATGTGCCTTTTTTTTTGGTTTGTTTTTGCAGCCACAGTGCTGCACCATAGGACAGAAAATTAGGCATGTACACATGCCTGAAAAAAAATGGCATTGTTGCAGCCGCTATTGTAGCAGCGGCTGGAAAAATTGATGTTTTCCAGGCAGAAAAGTGACTAAAACATTGCGGCTTGAACCCTAGTTGGTAGCGGAGAATTCACAAAAGTCATCCGGTATGCAGACATTAAATACAGCAGCGTGGGGACCATTTTAAGGCCAAGGCATGTCATTAGGCCTTTTGTTAGTCAAACGTATCCCCCACTGTCAGTCCCTTCGGGATCCATGCCTCATTCATCTTTATGAAGGTGAGGTAATCCACACTTTTTTGACCGAGGCGACTTCTCTTGTCAGTGACAATGCCTCCTGCTGCACTGAAGGTCCTTTCTGACAGGACACTTGAAGCAGGGCAGGCCAGAAGTTATATCGGAAACCGGGATAGCTCAGGCCACAGGTCAAGCCTGCACACCCAGTAGTGAAGGGGTTCATTGCTCCTCAGAGTGTCGATATCTGCTGTTAAGGCGAGGTAGTCTGCTACCTGTCGGTCGAGTCGTTCTCTAAGGCTGGATCTCGAAGGGCTGTGGCAATGTGTAGGACTGAAAAAGCTCTGCATGTCCTCCATCAACAACACATCTTTAAATCGTCCAGTCCTTGCCGCCATGGTAGGAGGAGGATTACATTCACCTCTTCCCCAGTTAGATTCCCGTTGTGCTGTGACATCCCCTTATAAGCTGTGTAAAGCATGTTTTTAGTTTGGTTTTGAACTGCTGCATCCTTTCTGACTTTCGGTAATTTGGTAACATTTCTGCCACTTTCTGCTTATACCGGGGTCTAGTAGCGTGGCCACCCAGTACAGGTCGTTCTCTTTCATCCTTTTTATATGAGGGTCCCTCAACAGACATGACAGCATGAAAGACCCCATTTGCACAAGGTTGGATGCAGAGCTACTCATTTCCGTTCCTCGTCCTCACTGATGTCATTGACGGTCTGTTCTTCCCCAGCCACGTACAACACCATGGGTCCCAGATAGGTGACAACAACGAGCACCCTGGGGTGCCTGCTGTGGTTGGTCTTCCTCCTCCTCAAAGCCACATTTCTCCTCTGACTCCTCTTCCTCATACTCCTCTTCCAGCGTTGCCGCAGGTCTGGCAAGCGATAATCACAAGGCTGTTTCTGGTGGTGATGGTGACCACAACTCTTCCTCTTCACGCTCCAGGAAGAAAACAAATGGGATGAGGTCGCTGATGGTGCCTTCGGTGCAACTGACTAGGTTTGTCACCTCCTCAAAAGGACGGATGAGCCTACAGGCATTGCGCATGAGCGTCCAGTAACGTGGCAAAAAAATTCCCAGCTCCGCAGAGGCTGACCTAGCACCCTGGTCATACAAATACTCGTTGACGGCTTTTTCTTGTTGGAGCAGGCGGTCGAACATTACAGTGTTGAATTCCAACGTGTGGGCTGTCGCATATCAAGCGCCTCACTGGCATGTTGTTTCGCCGCTGAATATCGGAAAAGTGCGCCATGGCCGTGTAGGAACGCCTGAAATGGCCACACACCTTCCTGGCCTGCTTGAGGACGTCCTGTAAGCCTGGGTACTTAGACACAAGCGTTGTACGATGAGATTCAACACATGTTCCATGCACGGCACATATGACAACTTGCCCAAATTTAATGCCGACAACAAATTTGTTCCATTGTCACACACCACTTTGCCGATCTCCAGTTGGTGCGGGGTCAGCCACTGATCCACCTGTGCGTTCAGGGCGGACAGGAGTGCTGGTCCTATGTGGCTCTCTGCTTTCAGGCAAGTCAACCCCAAGACAGCGTGACACTGTCGTATCCGGGATGTGGAATAGCCCCACGGGAGCTGGGGATTCAGTTTATGTGCAGCCAGGCGCCGCAGCAGAAGAGGACTCAGCCGAGGAGGATATCGAGAGAGGATGGAGTAGGAGGAGTAGAGGAGGAAACAGTAGGCCTGCCTCTCATAGAGGTGATGATTGCTTCATTGTGATACATAAGCCCCTTCACCACAACAAGGTAACGATCACGAAGGGAATTGACACTTGTATGTGCCTTTTTTTTGGTTTGTTTTTGCAGCCACAGTGCTGCACCATAGGACAGAAAATTAGGCATGTACACATGCCTGAAAAATAATGGCATTGTTGCAGCCGCTATTGTAGCAGCGGCTGGAAAAATTGATGTTTTCAGGCAGAAAAGTGACTAAAACATTGCGGCTTGAACCCTAGTTGGTAGCGGAGAATTCACAAAAGTCATCCGGTATGCAGACATTAAATACAGCAGCGTGGGGACCATTTTAAGGCCAAGGCATGTCATTAGGCCTTTTGTTAGTCAAACGTATCCCCCACTGTCAGTCCCTTCGGGATCCATGCCTCATTCATCTTTATGAAGGTGAGGTAATCCACACTTTTTTGACCGAGGCGACTTCTCTTGTCAGTGACAATGCCTCCTGCTGCACTGAAGGTCCTTTCTGACAGGACACTTGAAGCAGGGCAGGCCAGAAGTTATATCGGAAACCGGGATAGCTCAGGCCACAGGTCAAGCCTGCACACCCAGTAGTGAAGGGGTTCATTGCTCCTCAGAGTGTCGATATCTGCTGTTAAGGCGAGGTAGTCTGCTACCTGTCGGTCGAGTCGTTCTCTAAGGCTGGATCTCGAAGGGCTGTGGCAATGTGTAGGACTGAAAAAGCTCTGCATGTCCTCCATCAACAACACATCTTTAAATCGTCCAGTCCTTGCCGCCATGGTAGGAGGAGGATTACATTCACCTCTTCCCCAGTTAGATTCCCGTTGTGCTGTGACATCCCCCTTATAAGCTGTGTAAAGCATGTTTTTTAGTTTGGTTTTGAACTGCTGCATCCTTTCTGACTTTCGGTAATTTGGTAACATTTCTGCCACTTTCTGCTTATACCGGGGGTCTAGTAGCGTGGCCACCCAGTACAGGTCGTTCTCTTTCATCCTTTTTATATGAGGGTCCCTCAACAGACATGACAGCATGAAAGACCCCATTTGCACAAGGTTGGATGCAGAGCTACTCATTTCCCGTTCCTCGTCCTCACTGATGTCATTGACGGTCTGTTCTTCCCCCCAGCCACGTACAACACCATGGGTCCCAGATAGGTGACAACAACGAGCACCCTGGGGTGCCTGCTGTGGTTGGTCTTCCTCCTCCTCAAAGCCACATTTCTCCTCTGACTCCTCTTCCTCATACTCCTCTTCCAGCGTTGCCGCAGGTCTGGCAAGCGATAATCACAAGGCTGTTTCTGGTGGTGATGGTGACCACAACTCTTCCTCTTCACGCTCCAGGAAGAAAACAAATGGGATGAGGTCGCTGATGGTGCCTTCGGTGCAACTGACTAGGTTTGTCACCTCCTCAAAGGACGGATGAGCCTACAGGCATTGCGCATGAGCGTCCAGTAACGTGGCAAAAAAATTCCCAGCTCCGCAGAGGCTGACCTAGCACCCTGGTCATACAAATACTCGTTGACGGCTTTTTCTTGTTGGAGCAGGCGGTCGAACATTACGAGTGTTGAATTCCAACGTGTGGGCTGTCGCATATCAAGCGCCTCACTGGCATGTTGTTTCGCCGCTGAATATCGGAAAAGTGCGCCATGGCCGTGTAGGAACGCCTGAAATGGCCACACACCTTCCTGGCCTGCTTGAGGACGTCCTGTAAGCCTGGGTACTTAGACACAAAGCGTTGTACGATGAGATTCAACACATGTTCCATGCACGGCACATATGACAACTTGCCCAAATTTAATGCCGACAACAAATTTGTTCCATTGTCACACACCACTTTGCCGATCTCCAGTTGGTGCGGGGTCAGCCACTGATCCACCTGTGCGTTCAGGGCGGACAGGAGTGCTGGTCCTATGTGGCTCTCTGCTTTCAGGCAAGTCAACCCCAAGACAGCGTGACACTGTCGTATCCGGGATGTGGAATAGCCCCACGGGAGCTGGGGGGATTCAGTTTATGTGCAGCCAGACGCCGCAGCAGAAGAGGACTCAGCCGAGGAGGATATCGAAGAGGATGGAGTAGGAGGAGTAGAGGAGGAAACAGTAGGCCTGCCTGCAAGTCGCGGCGGTGTCACAAACTCCACTGCGGAGCTACGCATTCCATGCTTGTCAGCCGTCAACAGGTTGACCCAATGCACAGTGTACGTGATATACCTGCCCTGACCGTGCTTTGCAGACCAGGTATCAGTGGTCAGATGGACCCTTGCCCCAACACTGTATGCCAGAGATGCCATGACTTCCTTTTCAATAACATAGTAGAGGTTTGGGATTGCCTTTTTTTTAAAAAAAAATTCGTCCGGGTACCTTCCACTGTGGTGTCCCAATAGCAACAAATTTTTTGAAGGCCTCAGACTCCACCAGCTGGTATGGTAAAAGCTGGCGGGCTAAAAGTTCCGTCAAGCCAGCTGTCAGACGCCGGGCAAGGGGGTGACTCTGTGACATTGGCTTCTTACGCTCAAACATTTCCTTGACAGACACCTGACTGTGGGCAGATAAGATGGAACTGCTGAAGGTGAGAGGCGGAGTGGCGGGTGGTTGAGAAGGGGCAAGGAGGACAGCAGTGGTTGACGTGGCTGAAGATGCTGGACCAGGAGGAGGATGATGGCTTTGAGTTTGTGTGCTGCATGTACGCATGTGTTGATCCCATAGGCGTTTGTGATGTGAGATCATGTGCCTTCGCAAAGCAGTTGTACCGAGGTGGGTGTTGGACTTCCCACAACCTGTTTCTTTTGGCACAGGTTGCAAATGGCATTGCTGTTATCAGAGGCAGACACACAAAAAAAATGCCACACTGCTGAGCTTTGCAATGACGGCATTCTGGTGGTGGCAACAGCATGCGTTGACTGGCGTGCTGTCTGGCTGACCCCGGGTGCCGATACATGCTGTCTGACTGTGTCACTAACTCCTTGCGACGACCTCCCCCTGCTTCCAACTCGTCTCCTCCTTCTCTCTGTCTCCCCTTCTGAACTTTCCCCCTCTTCTTCTCTTTGAGCAGGCACCCACGTGGCATCCGTGGACACATCGTCATCATCAACCGCTTCACTTGTATCTGACACCTCAGCAAAGGAAGCAGCAGCGGGTACAACATCATCATCATCACACTGTACGTCCATGTGTGTAATCCTGCCTGACTGAGACATATCCCTGTAATCTACATCATCTGTCAATAATGGTTGCGCATCACTAATTGCATCCAACTGATGTGTAAATAACTCCTCTGACGGATCAAGTAAAGCGGCTGTGGTGGTGGTAGTTGGAGTCATGGTGGTGGTGGCGGCGGGCGGGAGCGTAATAACTTGAGAGCAGGTGACCGAAGCTGAGCTGGAGGAGGATGGTGCGTCAAGGTTCTTAGCGGAAGCTGTTGAAGATTGGGTGTCCTGTCTAAGCCAGTCAACTATGTCCTCAGAATTTTTCGGGTTCAGAGTACGTGGCCTCTGAACACTGGGCATTATTCCAGGGCCAGTGGAAATCACAGCACCACGACCACAACGGCCCCTGCGGGGTGGCCTGCCTCTGCCTATCATTTTTTTTTAGATAAGTGGTACTACGCATGCTAGGTACTGTGCCACCCGGTATGAGTGGTAGGCACTGGCAGTCGGCCTGACACACACTATCAGCAGGCAAGCAACTGAAATTAGACTAAAGTGTAAAAGTTAAATGCCTTATTTATCGGCAAGCTACTGTGCCACCTGGTATGAGTGGTGGGAACTGGCAGTGGCCACACTACAGTCTGTGGAAGTCGGCCCGACACACACTGGCAGCAGGCAAGCAACTGAAATTAGACTAAAGTGTAAAAATGAAATGCCTTATTTATTGGCAAGCTACTGTGCCACCCGGTATGAGTGGTGGGCACTGGCAGTGGGCACACTACAGTCTGTGGAAGTCGGCCTGACACACACTGGCAGCAGGCAAGCAACTGAAATTAGACTAAAGTGTAAAAATTAAATGCCTTATTTATCGGCAAGCTACTGTGCCACCCGGTATGAGTGGTGGGCACACTACAGTCTGTGGAAGTCGGCCTGACACACACTGGCAGGCAACCAACCTTAGATTAAAGGGTAAAAATTAAATGCCTTTTTTTGATGCAAAGTCCTGTGCCACATGGTACGAGTGGTGGGCACTGGCAGTGGGCACACTACAGTCTGTGGGCCTGCAGCTCCTCACACACGGGCAAGCCAGGCAACTGCAATATATCTATGGAGAAAAAATAAATAAAAGCAGACTAATATAGCAGCCCTAAAAAGGGCTTTTTGGGGTGCGGTCAGGACGCTGTCCTTACAGCAGAGATCAGATGAGTCTTTCAGGACTGGAGTGAACACTGAATACACTAGCCTAGCTATCGATTTCCCTATTAAATTAGCAGCAGCTACACTGTCCCTCCTCTCACTAAGACTGAAGCTTCCGAATGAATCTAAAATGGATGCTGTCCAGGAGATGGGAGGGTCTGGGAGGGAGGGTATGCTGCAGATTGGCTGGAATGTATCTGCTGACTGTGAGGTACAGGGTCAAAGTTTGCTCAATGATGATGTATAGGGGGCGGACCGAACATCGCATATGTTCGCCCGCCGCGGCGAACGCGAACAAGCTATGTTCACCGGAAACTGTTCGCCGGCGAATAGTTCGGGACATCTCTACACATTAATTATTTACAAAATTGACCTTCCAGATGTAGAGGCATTACTAACAAGGATATATTTTATTTTTAAGCCTACTCTTGACACCTGGTTTTGACTGGATTTTTAAAACTTAACTTTTATTTCTATTCACATAATTTTTTTTAACCACCTTAAAACAATTGGACTGATTGTATTTGTATTAAAGGTGATTTGACTATTCGATAATAGGCTCAGCTTGTGTACCGCGCTGCGCGCTGCCCGTACACCTCTACCTAACTCGACCAGTATTGCTGTTAGCATTCACAGTCCAATAACATTTAAAATCATGCAGCACTACCCCCCGACATGTTTCACCCGTTCCCCTGAAGACGCCGGCAATAGACCGGTGAAACATGTCGGTGGGGAAGTGCTGCATGATTTTAAATGTTATTGGACTGTGAATGCTAACAGCAATACAAATGATAATATGAGAGATAATTATAAAATACAGCAAGCAGGTGCAATGACTGTGATATACCCCATCCAGCTCCAATTGTACCCATATAATCTTGTGATACAATGCTATGCAATAGTTCATTCCCAACGTTGTATATATACTGGAGGCATTAACAGTAGAAAGAGGGAGGTGCTCGTGCCGCTCTACAGAGCACTAGGGAGACCTCATTTGGAGTATTGTGTGCAGTACTGGAGACCATATCTGCAGAAGGATATTGAAACTTTGGAGAGAGTTCAGAGAAGAGCTACTAAACTAGTACATGGATTGCAGGACAAAACTTACCAGGAAAGGTTAAAGGACCTTAACATGTATAGCTTGGAAGCAAGAAGAGACAGAGGGGATATGATAGAAACTTTTAAATACATAAAGGGAATCATCACGGTAAAAGAGGAGAGAATATTTAAAAGAAGAAAAACTGCTACAAGAGGACATAGTTTTAAATTAGAGAGGCAAAGGTTTAAAAGTAATATCAGGAAGAATTACTTTACTGAGAGAGTAGTGGACGCATGGAATAGCCTTCCTGCAGAAGTGGTAGCTGCAAATACAGTGAAGGAGTTTAAGCATGCATGGGATAGGCATAAGGCCATCCTTCATATAAGATAGGGCCTGGGGCTATTCATAGTATTCAGCATATTGGGCAGACTAGATGGGCCAAATGGTTCTTATCTGCCGACACATTCTATGCTTCTACTCCCTCTTTTGTTTTGTAGAAGCGCGGCAAAACATACGTTGGGGTTTTTCTCTGCCCCCTCCAGCTCTGAAAACGGTATGTTCAGACTTACACTGTGCTTTGCTCATTCCTTTGCCTAAGTTTTTAGGTTTATTGTTACCATATGCTATGGGTTAGCACAAAAAGTTTTTGCTATATTCTATTGTTTTGTTTTTGGTAATACCTGTGCCTTACCAATAGCCCACTGCCCTGCTGGGGCATTTGATCAGCAGTATTTAGTGGACATTATGGCCTTGGATAATTGATCCTATACCTATACCAAAACAATGGAGGGAGTATATATACAATGTTGGGAATTAACTATTGCACAGCATTGTATCACAAGATTATATGTATACAATTGGAGCTGGACGGGGTATATCACAGTCATTGCACCTGCTTGCTGTATTTTATATATATCTCTTATATTATCATTTGTATGTCTTTTGCAGAGACATAATAAAGATGCATTTTGTATTATATGTGTAGTGTTTTTGAATAGATTCGTTAATTATGTTCCCACACAGTTATTTAGTTATTTCGATTACATTTTGGGTATCCTTAGAACAAATTTTCAGGGCTGCTACCTGGAAGTCTCCATTTCCTTTTTTTTTTGACACTACAAGTTAGATTTAGACTCTAAGAACCGTCTATCTTTTTGGAGAAAAGTTTTACAGGCAGTAGTCCCCCCTAAGCTAGTTACTATTCTAGTCTTCTCTCAAGGATGCTGTCATGGGCGTAAGGTAAATTCAGGATTACACTTACCGGTAATCATTTTTCCATGAGAGGGATTTATTTCCACCCTATGTTTTCAGTTTTTTTCATATATATATATATATATATATTAGCAGAAGGACCCGGCTTCGCACGGGTATATTTCATCTATTTCGTTTCATGTTTCCGTGTGTCGTAAAAAGATATCAACAGTGTCTCCCATAACAGTGACCTCTACAGCACCCCGCCCCACTGTCTCCTGAGCTGTGTATCTAATCCTGTCCTGGGTGATACCATCTGCTGAGCTGTGTATCTAATCTTATGTTGTGTGATACTGTCTGCTGAGCTGTGTATCTAATCCTATCCTGTGTGATACTGTCTGCTGAGCTGTGTATCTAATCCTAGCCTGTGTGATACTATCTGATGAGCTGTGTATCTAATCCTATACTGTGTGATACTATCTGCTGAGCTGTGTATCTAATCTTATGTTGTATGATACTGTCTGCTAAACTGTGTATCTAATCCTATCCTGTGTGATACTGTCTGCTGAGCTGTGTATCTAATCCTGTCCTGGGTGATACCATCTGCTGAGCTGTGTATCTAATCTTATGTTGTGTGATACTGTCTGCTGAGCTGTGTATCTAATCCTATCTTGTGTGATACTGTCTGCTGAGCTGTGTATCTAATCCTATCCTGTGTGATACTCTTCATGGAGCTGTGTATCTAATCCTAGCCTGTGTGATACTATCTGATGAGCTGTGTATCTGATCTTATGTTGTATGATACTGTCTGCTAAACTGTGTATCTAATCCTATCCTGTGTGATACTGTCTCGCGGAGCTGTGTATCTAATCCTAGCCTCGTGCGATACTATCTGATGAGCTGTGTATCTAATCCTATACTGTGTGATACAATGCTATGCAATAGTTCATTCCCAACGTTGTATATATACTGGAGGCATTAACAGTAGAAAGAGGGAGGTGCTCGTGCCGCCTACAGAGCACTAGGGAGACCTCATTTGGAGTATTGTGTGCAGTACTGGAGACCATATCTGCAGAAGGATATTGAAACTTTGGAGAGAGTTCAGAGAAGAGCTACTAAACTAGTACATGGATTGCAGGACAAAACTTACCAGGAAAGGTTAAAGGACCTTAACATGTATAGCTTGGAAGTAAGAAGAGACAGAGGGGATATGATAGAAACTATTAAATACATAAAGGGAATCATCACGGTAAAAGAGGAGAGAATATTTAAAAGAAGAAAACTGCTACAAGAGGACATAGTTTTAAATTAGAGAGGCAAAGGTTTAAAAGTAATATCAGGAAGAATTACTTTACTGAGAGAGTAGTGGACGCATGGAATAGCCTTCCTGCAGAAGTGGTAGCTGCAAATACAGTGAAGGAGTTTAAGCATGCATGGGATAGGCATAAGGCCATCCTTCATATAAGATAGGGCCTGGGGCTATTCATAGTATTCAGCATATTGGGCAGACTAGATGGGCCAAATGGTTCTTATCTGCCGACACATTCTATGCTTCTACTCCTCTTTTGTTTTGTAGAAGCGCGCAAAAACATACGTTGGGGTTTTTCTCTGCCCCTCCAGCTCTGAAAACGGTATGTTCAGACTTACACTGTGCTTTGCTCATTCCTTTGCCTAAGTTTTTAGGTTTATTGTTACCATATGCTATGGGTTAGCACAAAAAGTTTTTGCTATATTCTATTGTTTTGTTTTTGGTAATACCTGTGCCTTACCAATAGCCCACTGCCCTGCTGGGGCATTTGATCAGCAGTATTTAGTGGACATTATGGCCTTGGATAATTGATCCTATACCTATACCAAAACAATGGAGGGAGTATATATACAATGTTGGGAATTAACTATTGCACAGCATTGTATCACAAGATTATATGTATACAATTGGAGCTGGACGGGGTATATCACAGTCATTGCACCTGCTTGCTGTATTTTATATATATCTCTTATATTATCATTTGTATGTCTTTTTGCAGAGACATAATAAAGATGCATTTTGTATTATATGTGTAGTGTTTTTGAATAGATTCGTTAATTATGTTCCCACACAGTTATTTAGTTATTTCGATTACATTTTGGGTATCCTTAGAACAAATTTTCAGGGCTGCTACCTGGAAGTCTCCATTTCCTTTTTTTTTTTTGACACTACAAGTTAGATTTAGACTCTAAGAACCGTCTATCTTTTTGGAGAAAAGTTTTACAGGCAGTAGTCCCCCCTAAGCTAGTTACTATTCTAGTCTTCTCTCAAGGATGCTGTCATGGGCGTAAGGTAAATTCAGGATTACACTTACCGGTAATCATTTTTCCATGAGAGGGATTTATTTCCACCCTATGTTTTCAGTTTTTTCATATATATATATATATATATATTAGTAGAAGGACCCGGCTCGCACGGGTATATTTCATCTATTTCGTTTCATGTTTCCGTGTGTCGTAAAAGATATCAACAGTGTCTCCCATAACAGTGACCTCTACAGCACCCCGCCCCACTGTCTCCTGAGCTGTGTATCTAATCCTGTCCTGGGTGATACCATCTGCTGAGCTGTGTATCTAATCTTATGTTGTGTGATACTGTCTGCTGAGCTGTGTATCTAATCCTATCCTGTGTGATACTGTCTGCTGGAGCTGTGTATCTAATCCTAGCCTGTGTGATACTATCTGATGAGCTGTGTATCTAATCCTATACTGTGTGATACTATCTGCTGAGCTGTGTATCTAATCTTATGTTGTATGATACTGTCTGCTAAACTGTGTATCTAATCCTATCCTGTGTGATACTGTCTGCTGAGCTGTGTATCTAATCCTGTCCTGGGTGATACCATCTGCTGAGCTGTGTATCTAATCTTATGTTGTGTGATACTGTCTGCTGAGCTGTGTATCTAATCCTATCTTGTGTGATACTGTCTGCTGAGCTGTGTATCTAATCCTATCCTGTGTGATACTCTCTGCGGAGCTGTGTATCTAATCCTAGCCTGTGTGATACTATCTGATGAGCTGTGTATCTGATCTTATGTTGTATGATACTGTCTGCTAAACTGTGTATCTAATCCTATCCTGTGTGATACTGTCTGCGGAGCTGTGTATCTAATCCTAGCCTGTGCGATACTATCTGATGAGCTGTGTATCTAATCCTATACTGTGTGATACTATCTGCTGAGCTGTGTATCTAATCTTATGTTGTATGATACTGTCTGCTAAACTGTGTATCTAATCCTATCCTGTGTGATACTGTCTGCGGAGCTGTGTATCTAATCCTAGCCTGTGCGATACTATCTGATGAGCTGTGTATCTAATCCTATACTGTGTGATACTATCTGCTGAGCTGTGTATCTAATCTTATGTTGTATGATACTGTCTGCTAAACTGTGTATCTAATCCTATCCTGTGTGATACTGTCTGCTGAGCATGTATCTAATATTCTATCCTGTGTGATACTGTCTGCTGAGCATGTATCTAATATTCTATCCTGTGTGATACTGTCTGCTGAGCATGTATCTAATATTCTATCCTGTGTGATACTGTCTGCTGAGCGTGTATCTAATATTCTATCCTGTGTGATACTGTCTGCTGAGCTGTGTATCTAATATTCTATCCTGTGTGATACTGTCTGCTGAGCGTGTATCTAATATTCTATCCTGTGTGATGCTGTCTGCTGAGCTATGTATCTAATCCTATCCTGTGTGATACTGTCTGCTGAGCTGTGTATCTAATATTCTATCCTGTGTGATACTGTCTGCTGAGCTGTGTATCTAATCATATCCTGTCTGCTGAGCTGTGTACCTAGTAGTTGATTTTTAACTTTATTCTTTCAATCCCTGTTGGCTGAGTGGGAGAGGGCATGGCCTAACTGGATTGGGGCGTGTCCTTTTGAACATCTCAATCTAAGACAGCAGTACGGTGTGAGTTGCAAAGAGAAAGTCACCGTCCCTCCCACCTCTGCAGATGACAGAAGTTGATTTTTAACTTCATTTTGTCAATACTCATTGGCTGCAGAGGGGGAGGGGTGTGTCCTAAACGTATCGGGGGTGTGGCTTAGCGCAGTGTTTCTAACCAGTGTGCCTCAGCTGTTGCAAACTACAACTCCCAGCATGCTCACACAGCCAAAAGCTGTCCGGGCATGCTGGGAGTTGTAGTTTTGCAACAGCTGGAGGCACACTGGTTGGGAAACACTGGCTTAGCGGACCTAAAAGTTGATTTTTAACTTTATTTTTTCAATCCCTCTTCGCTTAGTGCAGCGTTTCTCAAATAGTGGGGCGCACGAGGCTCTGTAAAGGGGGGCTCCAGGTGACAGGAGATGAACGCTTCCACTGTGGAAGCGTTCATCTCCATAGTGATCTGTATCGCCGTCCTCTGGACAGCGATACAGATCGCTGTGCTGTGCGGCAGGGGAGGGAAAGGCGTCTCCCTCCCCTGCTCCTCTGATAGGTGCCGGCAGCCTATCAGAGCGGTTCAGGCGGCGCGATGACGTCATCGCGCCGCCTGAGCAGAGTACCGAGCGGGACACAGGCCGGAAGAGGCCTGCATCCAGCGCTTCCAGGGAGGTAAGTATTGGGTGGGTGGGGGGACCCTGGACTCTTTTGGGGGTGAGCCTGCACATAATTTGGGGGGGGGGAGAGAGCCTGCACATGATTTGGGGGGGGGAAGCCTGGACCCTGCACATGATTTGGGGGGAGGGGGTTAATGTAGCCTGCACATGATTTGGGGGGGGGGGGGTTAATGGAGCCTGCACATGATTTGGGGGGGAGGGGGGTTAATGGAGCCTGCACATGATTTGGGGAGGGGGGAGGGGGGGTTAATGGCCCTCACCTGTGGGGAGATCGGTGTACTTATAACAATTTTATAGACAAATGATACTATTTACAGTCGCGCGGGGGGCGCGAAATGTTTTCTTCTTCCTAGGGGGGGCATGACAGAAAATAATTGAGAAGCACTGGCTTAGTGGGAGGGGCGTGGCCTAACAGGATTGGGGGCGTGTCCTTTTAAACAGCTCTCTCTAAGACAGCAGCAATGTTCTGTCTGAATGTGAGCTGCATGGATAAAATCACCCTCCCTCCCACCTCAGGAGGGGAGGGGGCATGGCCTAACCGAATCAGAGACGTGGCCTTTCAACAGCTCACCCTAAGACAGCAGCACTATATTCTCTGAGTGTGGGCTGCAGAGATAAAGTCACCGTCCCTCTCATCTCTGCAGCTGATAGAAGTTGATTTTAACTTCATTTTTCACTGTTTGCTTAGTGGGAGGGGGGATGGCCTAACAGGATCGGGGGCGTGTCCTTTTAAACAGTTCACTGTAAGACAGCAGCACTGTTCTGTCTGAATGTGAGCTGCAGGGAGAAAATCACTGTCCCACCTCTGGAGGGGGTGTGGCCTAACCAAATCAGAGGTGTGGCTTATCTGGACCTGGGGGCGGGGTTTTAAGGGTGACTTGAATGGCCACCCTACTTTCCCCCTGAACTGTGACCTCCCTAGCGCTCTGCCCC
The DNA here is from genome assembly GCA_033119425.1 of Bufotes viridis. Taxonomy (NCBI): domain Eukaryota; kingdom Metazoa; phylum Chordata; class Amphibia; order Anura; family Bufonidae; genus Bufotes; species Bufotes viridis. Next base: position 54,815,567 of record CM065595.1, read on the forward strand.
TTTAAAGCTAACCTGCAGCAGTGAAGTTGTTATGGAAACCTCAGGAAATAAGGTACTTAGTGCTATTAGACCCTGGCTTTACTTCAATAGCGATTTTCCTAGTGACAGATTTCCTTTAAACGTCATCTAGAGCAGTGATGAGACTTGGCTGAGTTGTTATGGTTACCTGGAGTAAAACTGTGTGTGGAGATAAACTGTCAGGGAGCAGTAAGTGACAGTTTGGATTTAAGTAAAAGGCTTGCAGGCTTGTATTGTTTATAAGCAGGTCATTTTTTGGGAATATCTCAGGAACGGTAAGTCCTAGAGAGCTGAGACCTGGTCTAAAACCTTCCCGGACACCTGATGAACCCGTGTGCCAAATTTGGTGAAGATCGGTCCAGTCGTTTGGTCGCGCATAAAGAACGTCCGGACGTCTAGACAGACAGAAATTCATTTATATATATATATATATATATATATATATATATATATAAAAGGTTTTTTTAAAAAGTTATGTTTAGATATTTTTAGGACAAGTTCTCGCAATTCACTGGTGCTATAGGGGCATTGCCTCTCCTTAAAGGGGTTGTCCCATCTCAGACAATGGGGGCAAATTGCAAGGATATGCCCCCATTGTCTGATAGGTGCAGGTCCCACTGCTGGGAACGGCACCTATATTGAGAACAGAGCCCTGAAAGTGAAGGAGGGCGCACTGCGCATGCGCAGCCGCCCTCCATTCATTTTCTATGGGGGCAGCGAATATAGCCGAGCGCTGGCTCGGCTATTTTCGTCAGACCCATAGAAATGAATGGGAGCATGGGCCGCACATGAGCGGTGCGCTCCCATTCACTTCTATGGGTGAGGCGGGGAGCAGCGCTTGGTGGTGGACGGACCCCGGGAAATCCGGAGGTCCTCCAGCCACAGCTTTCCCCGCTCCGTTCTCGATATAGGTGCGGGTCCCAGCAGTAGGACTCAGGCGATAGGGGCATATCCTTGCGATATACTCCCATTGTCTGAGATGGGAATACCCCTTTAAGAGCTCTCCGCAAAAGTCCCTGTTTCCTGTCCTGAATGGAGGCACTCTCTCAAGGGGGCTGTCATGGGCTCATGGAAAAATGATTACCGGTAAGCGTAATTCTGAATTTCTGCCAGGTGATCACTAACGAGCGTTCGTAGTAATGCTCCTTTGCGATCATCTGGCAGTGTAATACTTCTGACGATTACTCAATGAACGAGCAAACATTTGCTCATGGGGCAATCATGATCTTTAAGCATACTAAAAGATCATGGATTGACCCCGGACCTTTCAGGAGGGGGAAACATGGCAATTACTGCCATTAGTTGATTGTCCCTTGAGTGACCCCTGAGCTGGACGGGAGGGTGGCAGGAAATTTTTCCCGCCGTTTGAGAGGCCAGGGTGTGTAGAATGTCACCAAGCTTGGTGACAGGGTTTGGATTGGCTATAAAGAATAGCCTATAATGTCACTGGGGACTTGGCGGCAAGCTGATGTCCCCAGCGACAGTGTTTCTATTGGAGGAAGGGTGCGGCACTTTGTAAATAAATGTCCAGGCTCCACGCGGCTTGGGCTTGTTGGAGCTGGACATTTGAAGAAGAGCAGATCGGTTATCGTCCCCGCCCGCCCTCCCTTAATTTTTTGCTGACATAGTTTTTTATTGGGGGGTTAAAGTATTGGTGATAGTCGTCCCGTTATGGGATGGACTCTGCTGTATTTAAAGGTTATGGGAGCCCGAGCTCTTAGACGGGCTTGTTTGTTAAGTTATTATTACGTTAATAAAGGATTATTACCTCCACTCTCCAGTCCAATGGTCTTTATTTTTAATGTTGGTAAGTTATTAATGTTATTTGGTTTTAAAGGTTGAATGCAATATGGCATGTATTGCCATGATTTGCCAGCGGCAGATGGTGCTGTCTAACCATGAACTGCTGCCGGCAAACAGCTAGACAGTATGGAGATGAGTGATGGCATAGCAATCGCTTCTCCCCATACTGAGGAGGAGATCACTGCATGTAATGGCAGCGGTCTCCTACACTAGCTTCCCTCCCGACAATCTCCTGTATGATCGCTAGGTCTAATAGTTTCTGACATTTTTATGCCAGCCTTTTTTGTCTGCCTGCTTGATTAATGGCTTTTTCATATTGATCTTACACAGAAAGTGATTTCAGAGGGGGACAAAAACACAATAAAAATGCACATGCTAACTGCTACTAAAAATGGAAAGAAATGCAGCCTAAGGCTGTCCCTTTTTGAATGTGATTTTTTTCCCCACATAAAATGGACTGGTTATGGTCTACTCATTAGCTGCATTTCCATGTAGCAATAATTACCTCTGTATAGGGATGAGCACTTGTTAGTATGCTCGTCTGTTGGTAGCACAGAGCAATGTGCTGATGTCAGGTGAGGACTTTTGGTGCTGCATGATTTGTTTGTTGGTGAACAGCGGCACATTTACCTGGGACAGTTATTGTGAACAAGTCTTCCATCTTTGTGGATCCACATATGGCTTTAAAGGAATTTTTGGGGCGTTCTATATTTATGGCCTATCCAGGATAGGTGATCAATATGAGATTGGCATGGGTCTGACTCCTGGCACCTCCACTGATCAGCTGTTCGAGGAGGCAGCGGTGCACCTGTGAGTGCTGTGGCCTTCTCACAGCTTACCAACCACAGCGTTGTTTATTGGCTGTGCTTGGACTGAGCTGCAAGTGGGCTATATGACCAATGAACGGGACGTCACTGCCCAGGAAGAAGGCCATAACCCTCAATGGAGCAGCACAGCCTCTTGAGAACAGCTAATCGCTGGGGTAGTATTTCCACTAATCAGATATTGATTCTGAGGATAGACCATCAATATTAAATTCCCAGAAAACCCCTTTAAATCAGTACGTAGCATTTTCCAGAGACTGAAAATAAGTCCTATTTTAGGAATAAGTAGGAACAAAAGTTAAAGGGGTATTCCGTTTGTGAAGGATAGGGTATAACTATTAGATCACTTGGAGGCCCTTAAATGAACGAAGCGGCTGGTTGGGCATGTGTGCAGCTGTTAAATTCATTTCTATGGAAGTTCGAGAGATAACCAAGTGCTGTACTCTATCTCTGGAGCTCCCATAGAAATGAATGGAGCAGCTGTGCACGTCTGACCAGTGCTGCTCCGTTAATTTCAGGGGCTTGTGATTGGTGAGGGTCACGGCAGCAGAACCCCCGCTGATCTAATAGTTGTGGATAGGGGATAACTTAACATTAGTGGAATACCCCTTTAAATGCTTTCCAGATATCTCTAGACCAGGCATGTCCAAACTCTGGCCCTCCAGGTGTTGCAGAACTACAACTCCCATCATGCCCATCTGTAGGTTGATAGCTGTAGGTTGTCCAGGAATGATGGGAGTTGTAGTTTTGCAACATCTGGAGGGCCGGAGTTTGGACATGCCTGCTCTAGACAGATTAATTGAAATGATAGTTGATATCTATGGAGCTGTAAGTTTGGTGCAGTAGAACAGTGGGTCTGGGTTTTACATATGGGAGGCTCCTCACATCTCACTGCAGTTCTCAGCCAGAAAATGACAACAAAATGTTTCAGGGAGCAGTTACATAAGATAATGGTTCTGCTCTCTTACTGCCTGGTAATGATGTCCTCTAATGAGTTCTGGCTCCTACACACAGTACCTGACATGCCCCAACCACTAAGTTGTTCCATGTCACCCCCATGATGGTGTGCATATGGAGATCGACTAGGGACATACGTTCTAAAAAACATTTTTGTGCTGTTCTGTTTCAGCCCACCAGTTTTTCGGTCCTCAACTGGAGGAAATTTTAAAAGCATTGAATGAAAGGGGTTGATTGTCCTAAGTAAAACTTACTTACCTACAAGTCCTTTTGTAGGCAAAGCAAGAGGTCACCTAATTTTAGAGGAAAGTTCACTTTAGGAAAACAATATAGGTGAAAATCAGATACGGCTGACTCCAAAAAGAAAGGATCCCCCAAAAAGTCAGATGACCTATCACACCAGGCTTCCCAGTCCAGTAGGAGGCAGGTTGGCGCGATTTGTTCACATCTGGCTAGCCAACCACAGATGCTTGGGTCTCCTCTCTCATCAGACAAGGGTGCTCACTCAAGTTCAAACAGATGCCACAAGACAGTTTGTTTTCCTAATCATCATCACAAATCCTGTCATTCCTCAATTAGTTCCTCAACAATTTCTTCAGAAGAAAGCTCTGCAACCAGTTCTACTTAAAATAGACTTGGAAGAATGGGAATGTGGAGGTATGCATCTTGTAACACACCGGAGGTTCTTAAGAGTGGCTCTCAAGAAAATTATTACCAGTTCACCTGCCTACTGCTTGGGATATCAATAGCCCCTCGAGTCTTTAACAAGTACACAGTAGTGCTAACTGCAGCCCTGAGGTTACAAGGAATTTATATGCTTCGATATTTGGATTATTGGCTGGTCAAGGCCTCTTTGGATCGGTAGCTTCAATGCCATCTGCAGACCACCCAGTCAAGTTGTTTTAGTCAATCAAGAGAAGTTCAATCTGTTGCTAACCAAAGATTGTGTAAAAGAAAAAAGATAGAGAGGAGGCAGCGCCTCATGTGCGTGATCCCTTTAGAAACCTTATAAGTAAAGGTAGATTATCTGCTTACCGGAGTTGGTTGTGAATTGATCACGACTCCTAGATGCACCTAGATGGTCTTTTTTCTGGAGGCGCTCGTCCGGGCTGAAGACACTCAGAGGCATATATAAACAGGAGGTCTTTTATTAGGTAGTCGACACGTTTCAAGGGCTTACAGCCCTTTCTACTGTGAGCTCCCTCTAGTCCTCATCAGGACAATATTACATATACTGGTATATGTAATATTGTCCTGATGAAGAGGGCTGTAAGCCCTTGAAACGCGTCGACTACCTAATAAAAGACCTCCTGTCTATATACGCCTCTGAGTGTCTTCAGCCCGGACGAGCGCCTCCAGAAAAAGGACCCACATTTTTTACCTGTTTTACTTTTGGATAACCAAAGATTGAAAGATTTTATGGTATATAATCAGTTCACATCTAATGAACCTCAAGTTATTGGAAGACAGAGCACAGAAACTGCAGGAAGGTGTCAACCTTCTAATCAACAGGTGAATGGTCTCTTTCAGAACAGCAATGAGAGTATTGGGGTTCCCGATTTCCTCTGTAGATGTGGTGGCTTTGGCCGAAGCCCTTTTCAGGCTTCGTCAGAGCAATATACTGACATGCTGGGACAAGAATCCAGTCTCACTAGACAAGCTTGTCAAGATCTCGCCATCAATGAAAGCGGATCTTCAATGGTGGCTACCTCCACAGCGTTTGTCGACAGGGATTTGTCTGATTCATCAACCACAAGTTGTGGCTCTCAAGCATTTTCACAATCATCTTATATCAACCAACAAGGGGAGACGTGATCTATTCCCCTAGCCAAGGAGTGGAAGGAAATTTTTAGCAGTATTGCAGCAGTCCACATTCTAGAACCACCAATGTCAGAGCAGGATTGGTTGAGCTGAAATCTTATTCACCTGGGAGAATGGAGACTTAACAGTCACGTGTTTCATCTAATAATGCTCAGAATGGGTAAACCGGAAATAGATGTAATGGTAACCAGACACAATAGAAAGGTTCTCAAGTTCTGCTTGATCCAGAAAATGGATTATCCTTGGTCGTTGGATTGTCTTTCCATATCCTGGAAGGACAAATTTGTCTATGCGTTTCCATTGTTCCTTCTAATAACGATCACAAAGAAGCGATCAATATAATCCCATGCAGAGCCTGGTTTCCACTGGCATTGAAGGGGTTATCCAACCCCTATAGTTACAACCCCCAAAGCCCAGGCACCTCATATAGGTTATACTTACCCGCTCCCCGGCACCCGGGTCGCTCCTGATCCCTGTACGGCTGCCGATCAAAACATCCGGCACCCGGGGGTGGTTGGGAGGCAACCAATAGCAGGCTGTGACAAGGACGAGCCTTCCTAGCATCACAGGTGATGCTACAAAATTTTGCCTGACCAAGTTGTGCCTGGGCTTATGCCTGGGTTTCTTCCAAAACGGAATTCAACTCTTAATGTGAATGAGGAAGGGTACTTGCCAGTATTCTATCCTAATCCTAATGAAGAAGAGAAACTACATCTCCTTGAAGGAAAACAGATTATATTACTTTCTCTTCAAAAGGATTCAGAAAACAAGTTCTTACATTTTAAAGGGCCTAATACAGGGAAAAGGGCCAGGAAAGCTCCCTTCTCCAGATGATTTAAGAGATAATAATGAGACTGTTATCTTTTACATGGACAAGATCCTTCTTCTTTGGAGAAGGCGTACCTTTTGAACTCATGTGTAGAGCTATAGAGCTGCCACGCGGTCTTCTATGTCCACTTTCTTGAACCATTACAGGTTGGACGTCAGTCTCTCAGAGGGTTCAGCCTTTGTTAAAGGAATGTTAAACTAGACAGTTGCTTCCTTATCCCGCCCTTAGTAGTATAGCTTTTCTTATCCCATTGCGTGCTGCTGTAGAACGTCAGGAATGAATAAAATTTGTTAACTGAAATTTTTATTTCCTGGAATCTGTAGGCAGCACAGGTTCCCACACTTATGGTAATAAATTTTGTGTTGCTGCATTATATACATAATGCGACTTTCATTTAGTGCTTTTGTTGATCTGCATAATTACAATTGCTATTAACATGTCCTGTTAGTAGGAGGCTAACAAATTAACCTACTGTGTGCTTTCATGTAAAATTTCATGTAACTCATTTTATTGTATACTAGTTGTCTAAAACAGGGGTAGGCAACCTCCAGCACTCCAGCTTTTGTGAAATTACAACTCGCAGCATGCATACTTGCTCTGCTCTTCACAGAACTCCCACAGAAATGGATGGAGCATGCTGGGAATTGTAGTTTTACAACAGCTGGAGTGCCAAAGGTTGCTTACCACTGGTCTAGAAGCTGCATGGAGTGGTCCGATCAGGTGACTTGTTTGTCTTCAGAATCATCAACAGTCATCACAGCCATCATTCATAACATCGGGCGTCTGGTCTATAAATGGCATGTCACTTCCACTGCCCTGGATAGGGGAGTTCCTGTGGATGAGACCAGAACAATTCTTCGCTCTGGCATATGCACAGTTCATACTCCGGAGCTACCTCATCTACACATGCACCAGTAGGAGGTGCTGTGGATGAGCCCAGAGCTAGTCTTCTTTCCCTGCAACAAAGGAGGAAGGAGGTGGACCATCTCCAAAACATATCACCCTCTGCTTGTCTGTTTTTATTGCTTTAATTCTTTTTAATGACTCAAGTGCAATAAATTACAGTTTTAGTGTCAAGCGCCCCAGAAGACTATTCTTTTTTCTGTTTTTGTTTTCACTCTTCTTTCCCTGGCACAGTGGAATTCAGTTACTGCACACATGGACCCCTGCTCAGGATGATGAGAAGTGATGGGCTCCCAAACTAGCTGGATTGCTAAGGGGGGAACAGCAGAGGTGTCAGAAACTGTAAGGTGGGTGGAGAATTAAACACATGACAGAATATAGTTCTCAAACCCAGCAGGAAGCTGTGAAACCAGAAAGATCCACGTATAAAACACCACTGATGGCGATATCAAGGGGAAGGAAGCGCTGCAGCAGAAAAAAGGTACCGTATTTGGGGATACTATATGCAATATTGAGAGTAAGATCAGAGGGAAAAAACACTTTTTAAAGAGCTGAGAAATCTGCTTAACCCCTTGACTAGTCTGTTTTGGACACTACTGACCAAGATTTTTTTTTTAATCTTTTTATTGTCACCTTCGAAGAGGTATAACTTTTTTATTTTTCCATCAATGTAGCCTTATGAAGGCATGTTTTTTGCTGGACAAGTGGTAGTTTTTAAATAGCACCATTTTGGAGTACACACAACTTACTGATTAACTTTCTGGGAGGGAAAAAACAGCAATACTGCCACTGAGTTTTTACATTATAAATTTTGTGGCATTCATTTTTTGGCATAAATAACATGATAACTATTCTTTGTGTTGTTATGATTACAGTGATACCAAATACATAGTTTTTTTTTACGTTTTACTACTTTTGCACAATAAACCCCCCGCCCCCCCTTTTTTTAAGAAAATGTTTTTGCATTGCCACATCCCAAGAACCATAACTTTTTTATTTTTCTTTCTGTCGAGCTGTGTGAAGGCTTGATTTTTGCAGGACGACTTATAATTTCCTTTGGTATCATTTTGAGGTAAAGAACACTTCTTGGTCCCTTTTTAATAATTTTTTTTTTAGATGTGACTAAGAAAAAGCAGCAATTCTGCCTTTTTATTTTTTACAGCATTCACCATACTGGATAATTTACATGTTATTTGTGTAGTGCGGGTTGTTACAGATGCAGCAATACCAAACATGTGAGGTAGATTTTTTTTTTGCCATTTTTTCCTTCGAAAAGCGTTTTTTTAAATGAAAAAAAGCGTATTTTTAATTGGAATTTCTTTTAATAATTTTTTTTTTTTACTTTAACCATTAGTCCCACAAGGGCACTATTAAACACTTCTAAAATACAAAGCACTAATTCTGTAGTGCATTGCATTTTAATATCAGTGCTATAACTGACCAAAAGGGAGCAATGAGGATTATTCTCGCTTTGTCTCTTCTGATCTTCTTTAAAACAACTGGCAGCAACTGCAAGGGGGAAAGGCGTAAGCTAGAGAAAAGCCCCATTTTAGTAGGAGAGAGTTCCTTTGGATTCAGGGAACAAAAAACACTTCCACCTTCTTGTTCATACTCGAGGCGAACAGGTCTATCACTGGCACACCCCATAGATTTGTGATCTTGGTGAATATTAAACTGTTCCGGGACCATTCTCCCCGTCTTAGGAGACATCTGCTCATGTAGTCTGCCTGCACATTTTCTTTTCCCTTTATAAGAGCTGAAACATGACAGACTTGTCCTTCTAACTTGGTCAGAATCTGTTTTGCTTCCCAACTTAGGGTCACCGACCTTGTTCCACCTTGGTGATTTAAATAGGGTACTGTCACCTGGTTGTCTGATAATATTCTTACGTGACCCGAGCCTAAAAGGGAGTGAGAAGCTTCCAGTGTCAGTTTTAGGCCTTATTCACACGTCCGTGGTGTTTTGCGGATCTGCAAAACACCTTGCCACCAGCCCTATAGAGATGCCTATACTTGTCCGCAATTGCAGGCAAGAATAGGACATGCTTTATATTTTTGCGGACCCGCTGTCCGGAAGATCGGTGGCGCGCTCCGCAAATGCGGAGAGCACAGTGTGTGCTCTCCGCATCCATCACGTCCCCATTCAAAATGAATGGGTCCGCACCCGTTCCGCAAATTTGCGGAACGGGTGCGAACGTAGATTGTGGACATGTGAATTAGGCCTTACTGCCACCAGCTCCTTTCGGTTGGAGTAAAAAAGCCTTTGACACGGGGACCATTGATGCTGAAAGCTGTGTCCCAGAACATGGGCCTCCCACCCCCAGGGGCTTGCATCCGTAGTCAGGATGATTGGAATTGGATAGGTCCACGGAATGCCCTGCGTCAGATTTTCTCTGTCCAACCACCAAGCGAGATCTCTTAGGGTTGTCTTTTGATATTTTTATCCTGACATCTAGGACTCCTTTGTACTTCTTGAATGCTGTCAAAATTTCCGACTGTAACTGACGAGAATGTAGTTGTGCCCATTCCACCGCCGGAATACAGGATACCAGGGACTCCAGGACAGACATTGCCTTCCGAATCGTCAGTGATGTAGAATAAAGGGATCGGATTCGAACTGGGATCTTTGAAATTTTCTCTTCTGGAAGATATACCCTCTGTCACAGAGTCCAGGATTAAACCCAGAAACCTCTGTCTCCTCACCGGTTTTAGCCTCAATTTTTGGATGTTCACTATCCAGCCCAGGATTGTCCCCCATGGAGGACAGTTTGGACGACTGACCCTCAGACGAGACCACATCCTCATCTGACCCTCTCTCCTCAGAACATGCCTCTTCCACTGAGGACATGTCGGAGTGAGACTCTAGTAGGAGGAGGGGTACACTTTGGGGTTAAATCTTCTCTTTTTTTTTTATACTTACCTAACTGGCATCTCCCGCCCCCAGCCAGATCACCACCTTCGGTGTGCGGCCCCTTGGGGAGGGACGCTACATCGGAACAGAGGGGATCCGAACGTTGGCGGGATACAGAGGTTTTTACCGGAACTTCTGGTCCTCCTTTGCTTCTAGAGAACAGGAAGGAGCATGGGTCTCCCGTCTCCTGGGTGGGATTGCAGGGAGTTTTAAGGACTGCCTGAAACTTCCCGGGAGAAAAAAGGGAAAAACAAAAAAGAACAAAAACCAGCAGACCTGTAACGCAGGGAGGTCTGCCTCCTACAGACACCAAGCTAAAACTGATTTAGCTTAGTCCCTGTAGGTAGGGTATAGCTGTAAGGGAGGAGCTTACACTTTTTGTGCGTAGCGTCTGCCTCTGTGTCCCCCAATGATACGGATGAGAAAAGGAATATTGGTGATCACTAAAGGGTTAAAACAGCTAAACAATAGGCTAACAATGCACACTTTCTTTCAAAACTGAAGTAGTGTAAAAATGCAAAATGTCACAAATTTTTTGCGCAAGAAAGCTCAAAAAACCACAAAGGCCTATTTTACAACTTTTTAAAGCTAGAATTGTGGAGTGCTGGGTTTCATCAATTCTCACCACAGCAATTATACTTCGTCTCCTAGGCTCCCATATACAGTACATCAAAATTTCTAAAATGGATAAGTGAAATATATGTCCGCAGTAACATTCTAATCCAAAGTAGATTCGCATAAAACTTTGTTCTAATACTGTACGGAGCAGGAACGTATTGGCTCAGATGAGCCGTAGTTATTGCTTCGCGAAGTCACAATAGCTTCATAAATTAATTTGTACTGGAAAAAAACAGTTTTTTACAGTACAATTTAATTTATGAAGTTATTGTACAAAGGCTCACGAGACTTCGCGTAGCAATAGCTTTGGCTCATCGGAGCCAATACGTTCTAATACTATAAAGAGCTCCTGCTCCATACAGTATTAGCAATAATAAGAATGCACGAATGAGCGGCACTGCGTCACTGGTCTCTTATGTCACAATAAACACTGCGCACACAGTCAGGGTCTCCTTGTATGTGAAAACGTGGTGCTCAGCCAAAGATAAATACAGTCACTTGAAGCACAAAAAAAGAGAAGAATAAAAAGAGGCGGCATCACCATATTGCGCTTCTTTATTAGTATGAGTACAAATAGTAAGACAGGCTGGGGCGGGCAGCTACGGAGCGTTAGCAGAAAGCTGACCGTTGCGCCTAGTGGCGCTCTTCTGGCCAATACTGACATCAGTATTGGCCAGAAGAGGCGCCACTAGGCGCGAAACGGCCGTCGCTTTTTCCTGCTAAACGCTCCGTGTAGCTGCCCGCCCCAGCCTGTCTTACTATTTTGTACTCATACTAATAAAGAAGACGCAAGTATGTGGTGAGTGCCGCCTCTTTTTATTCTTCTCTTTTTTTGTGCCATACAGTATTAGAACAAAGTTTTATGCAAATCGACTTCGGATGTTTCATCCAAAGTCGATTCGCTCATCTTATTTTGTTATCTCTATGAAATAAATGTGGAATTGGCTTATGAAACACATTATACAGAAGTTTTGGGTGCTTTTCATTTACAACTTGAAGTCAGGTCTAGTTCACACTTCAGTGTTTGGTCAGTGATTTCTATTAGTGATTGTTAGCCAAATCCAGGATTGGAGCCTCCCCAAAGATAAAGTATAATGGAAAGATTTCCTCCTGTTCTGTGTTGTTGAGCCGCACCTGGTTTTGGATCACAATCACTGATAAAAAATAACTGATCAAATCACTGAAGTGTGAACTAGGCCTCATGGTGAGACCCTCTGCGATCGCCTAGCAGATTGATCAGATGGTTTTGCAAACTGTATGTGACATTATATAAACTGGCACTGACATACAAATAAAAAAATGCAGTAGATCAGTACAAATAAATGTACACTTTTTATTAAAAAAAATTAATTGCCAAAATATAATTTTGGGAAGTGACTGAAACAAGGGAAATTTTTCTTTAGAAATGGCAAACTAAAATTGAGGTTTGCCCAGTTATTTACAGAAGAGAAGAAACCTGACATTTGAAAAAGTTAAAATTATATATATAAAAAATAAAGCCCAGTGTCCTTTCATTTCTCCACCAAAAAACGTCTTTCATTTCACCAGATCCTCCACACACGTAGGGCTTCAGTCACTGTCCGCTCAGGAATGCCAAATGACCCTTTGTACATCTGTTGGCATAATGTCCCTTCTCACCGCACTGCAGACAAAATGTAGAACATTAATAGTATTCTCAGAACGGTAAAGCGGCCATGTTGAGCTGACATATGCCATGTTTTTGTATCTCAGAATAAATAATACAATGATTAGGATCGGAACAAAAATTTCAAGTTCCCAGTCTGCCCCTACCCCCAGGCAGGGGAGTAACTACCATAGCGGCAGACCATGCAACTGCTATGGAGCCCAGGGAAAGAGGGGGCCCAGTTGGGATCCTCTACTCTTCAACTGGGGGTGAAAACTTGGTCAGGACTCTAACCTCTAAAGAAACAACTCTTAGCAAACGAAGCAGTGGAAAAATGTCCCAAGGGTCACTGAAAGGGGTTTAGGCGGAAACCCTTCTGTCCTGTGTGGGGGGCCTGGTTTGATCCTTGCTATGGGGCCCCTATTTCTCTATGTATGCCACTGCCCCCAGGATTAGGAAGTGTCTTAGTTCTGTGATTGTAGCAGCCAATCACAGGCCCCAGATGTCACCTCTGCTTGAAGAGCATGTTGTCGTGACATGCTGTTCAAGCACATGTTACAACTGAAGCTCGTGAATGGCTGCAGCGGTCACAGGACTAAGCGATCTCCCGATCCTGCGGAAAATAGGGCAGCAGCATGGGCTCAGTAGGACCAAGGACACATTACTTTTTTTTTCTCTAATGGATCACAGGTGAGGACCATTGGGGTAGTCTGCTTCTAGGCTGGACAACCCCAGTATATGGGAGGTGAGGCCTTGCTTATGACTACTGGGAAGGGCTGGCTTGGTTGACTCCCACAATGTGTCCCTATTCAGGAAGGAAGGGGCGGCGGGTACCATCATCAACTGTGGAAGAAATAGGATAGGTACACCAGGAGGGGCTGTGGCGATTAGTGCAGATCTGTTACTACTATAAGGAAATGGAAACCATTGTATTTCATGAGCAGAGCTCCTATGCACTAAAGTTATCAGCTAAGCTGTGCAGTATTAAGCACAATTTAGAGTATACAGATGCAAAAGGCGTAGTAGGAACACATCATGCACATAACATCTTACCTTATAACACGTGACCTGCTCGATTGGTCTGGGACCCCGATTTCCTACATTATTGTTCTGTGATTGCATGACACCGATGGTCTGTGGAGACCGTTGCTGGCCTAAAGGAGAACTCTGGCTTGTTAACTGGATGAGGGAGGATGATCTCTGTGACGACTGGCTGTTATTTTGCTGCAGGCATAAAAGAAAAAGTCATTTCACAGACCACAGCAAGTGCCATTATTAATACATAAAGTCAGCCAACGGCATTCCACTTGACATTTATACCGAATTCTCATTACAAAGCCAATTACCTTTTGCTGGATCTGGGTCTGTTGAGGTAGAGGAGGTTGTTCAGTAGCACCCATAGGCAATTCAAATCGGGGGCTGCAAAATGAAACAGAATTAATTCCACACTGCAAAGGAGAGGACGCAAGAACCTTAGAAAGTACAACATTACTCTCCAGTTTAATCCCTGGCTCTTCCAGTGGTTACCACTGCTCTTTGTCTATGTTCCTGGAGAAGTGACATGCAATGGATCCATCTGGCCGCTGCAGCCCAAACACAATGTCAGCATGTATGACAAATGATCGCTGAGGGTGTACAGCATGTTTCCAGTCCAGGAATACACAAAGACCATGAGGGACTGATGAGGACCCCCAATGTATCAGTGCTGGAGCAGAAGAGGAGTTAGCAGGTGAGTAAAGTTTGTTTTTATACAACACTAGCAGAAGGACCGGCTTCACACGGGTATATTTCATCTATTTCATTTAATGTTTGTGTGTGTCGTTAAAAAATATCAACAGTATCCCCCATAACACTGACCTCTACAGCTCCCTGCCCTTTTAACAGTGAACTCAACAGTCGCCCACCCCTTAACACTGACCCCCCCCCATAGTGTCCCTCCACTTTAAACTGGGACCTCCACAGCAGTCCACCCCCTTGATGATGTATAATCTTATATACATACAGTCTTACACATAGGGCCTCGATGCACTTATGTGCGATGCCCTTAACTTTGACCTTTACATCAGCCTGCCCCTTTAACAGTGAGTTTCACAGCACCCCACTCCCTTAATAGTGACCTCCTCAGGGGCCTGCCCCCTTAACAGTAACCTCCACAGTACCTCTGGCTGTAGCTCTGTCCAATCGCAGCGCAGAGCTCACAGCCTGGGAGAAAAATGCCCAGGGAGAGAAGCTGATGTCTCCTCCCTGTTGCAAAGTTAGTAGCAATTACCATACAGCGCGGGAGAAGGTAACGGGGCCACAGCGGGCGAACGAAGCAGCGCCCAGTGATAATAGTAAGTGCAGTGAGATCCCTAGGCGCCGCTCTACATGTCCAGATAGTTATCTTACAATGTTCGGACCCATGAAAGGTCCTCTTTAACAGTGACCTCACAGTACCCTGCTGCCTTAACAGTGACCTCGACAGCAGTTGCCCCTTTAATAGTGGCTATATATAATTTCTAGGAACCGCGCTGCTCCAAGCGGAAACAAGTTCAGACCAAACAGGCTCCAATGTCCGTGGGTCAGTGTAAGCAGCCAACCGGATCAGAGATAAAATACCTTGCTGGATATACTGCAATAGAAAGCAAAATAGTGCACCACCTTTTGTAAAATCAACTTTGCGTCTTTAATCACACTTACAAAATCGCGGTGTATACAATCATAAAACCGTCTCAACGGTATTTGCCCGACCCGGGTTTCGCTGGCCTGAGCTTCATCAGGGGCAGGAACACGTCACTACCGGGGTTGCCCCGCTCTTTTATACAATTCCTTCAATTAGTACATCCATTCATTATACATACAACCGATAAAATTCACTTAAATCATATTTAAATAAATACCACCATCATTAATTCATAATATATTCAAATCACAATATCCTATATGTTCTTTTGTAGTACCGCCATAACTTTAAAACAAGGACCTTTCATTCAGTATTCATTATCACCTTACTACTCTAACTCTTAACCCCTTAAGGACACGGCCCTATTTCACCTTAAGGACCAGGCCATTTTTTCAAAATCTGACCATTGTCACTTTATGTGGTGATAACTTTAAAACGCTTTTTCTTATCCAGTCCATTCTGAGATTGTTTTTTCGTCACATATTGTACTTCATGACAGTGGTAAAATGAAGTCGAAAAATTTCATTTTTATTTATAAAAAAATACCAAATTTACTAAAAATTTTGAAAATTTGCAATTTTCCAAGTTTCACTACTCTACTTCTATAATACATAGTAATACTGCCAAAAAAGTTATTGATTTACATTCCCCATATGTCTACTTCATGTATCGATCATTTTGGGAATGCTATTTCATTTTTTGGGGACGTTACAAGGCTTAGAAGTTTAGAAGCAAATCTTGAAATTTTTCAGAAATTTTCAAAAACCCACTTTTTAGGGACCAGTTCAGGTCTGAAGTCACTTTGTGAGGCTTACATAATAGAAACCACCCAAAAATGACCCCATTCTAGAAACGACACCCCTCAAGGTATTCAAAACTGATTTTACAAACGTCATTAACCCTTTAGGTTTTCCACAAGAGTTAATGGCAAATAAAGATAAAATTTCAGAATTTCGATTTTTTGAAAAATTTTCCGTTTGAATTCATTTTTTCCAGTAACAAAGCAAGGGTTAACAGCCAAACAAAACTCAATTTTTATTGCCCCGATTCTGTAGTTTTCAGAAACACCCCATATGTGGTTGTAAACTGCTGTATGGCCAAACTGCAGGGCGCAGAAGGAAAGGAGCGCCATATGGTTTTTGGAAGGCAGATTTTGCTGGACTGGATTTTTGACACCATGTCCCATTTGAAGCCCCCGATGCACCCCTAGAGTAGAAACTCCATAAAAGTGACTCCATCTAAGAAACTACGCCCTCAAGGTATTCAAAACCAGTTTTACAAACTTTGTTAACCCTTTAGGTGTTCCACAAGAGTTATTGGCAAATGGAGATGAAATTTCCGAATTTCTATTTTTGTTACCTTGTCTCAAAAAAAGTGTAATATAGAGCAACCAAAAATCATGTTTACCCTAGAATAGTACCAACAAAACTGACACCTTATCCCGTAGTTTCCAAAATGGGGTCACTTTTTTGGAGTTTCTACTGTAGGGGTGCATCAGGGGGCTTCAAATGGGACATAGTGTCAAAAACCAGTCCAGCAAAATCTGCCTTCCAAAACCATATGGCGTTCCCTTCCTTCTGTGCCCTGCCGTTTGGCCATACAGTAGTTTACGACCACATATGGGGTGTTTTTTGCAAACAAGAGAATCAGGGCAATAAATATTGAGTTTTGCTTGGCTGTTAACCCTTGCTTTGTTACTGCAAAAATGGATTAAAATGGAAAATTTGCAAAAAATAGCTGTTTTGGGACTGTTTTTATTTTTGTTATTTACATAGTTGAACTGACAGGTTAGATTGTGTGCTATTTCTATAGAGCAGGTTGTTACGGACGCGACAATACCAAATATGACTACTTTTTGGGATTTTTTGTTTCAGTTTTACATAATAAAGCCTTTTTGAAAATAATTTTTTTAGTGTCTCCACATTCTGAAAGCCATAGTTTTATTTTATTTTTTTGGGCGACTGTGTTATGTAGGGGCTCATTTTTATGGGATGAGACGGAGGTTTGATTGGCACCATCTTGGGGTGCATATGACATTTTGGTCGCTTGCTATGACACTTTTGTGATGTAAGGTGACAAAATGGCTCTTGACACCGTATTTTTTTTTTTTTTTGCTGTGTTCAGCTGAGGGGTTAGGTCATGTGTTATTTATATAGATCAGGTTGTGACGGACGCGGAGATACATAATATGTATACTTTTATTTATTTATATAAGTTTTACACAATAATATAATTTTTAAAACAAAAAAATCATGTTTTAGTGTCTCCATAGTTTGAGAGCCATATATATTTTTTTTTTTTGGGCGATTGTCCTATGTAGGGGCTCATTTTTTGCGGGATGAGATGGCGGTTTGATTGGCACCATCTTGGGGTGCATATGACTTTTTGATCGCTTACTATTACACTTTTTGTGATGTAAGGTGACAAAAAATGGCTTGTTTGACAACGTTTTATTTTTTATGTTTACGGCGTTCATCTGAGGGGTTAGGTCATGTTATATTTTTATAGAGCAGGTCCTTACGGACGCTGACGATACATAATATGTATACATTTTTTTATTTATTTTGGTTTTACACAATAATATCCTTTTGAATGAAAAAAACATGTTTTAGTATCTCCATAGTCTGAGAGCCATATATTTTTCAGTTTTTAGGCAATTGTCTCAGATTGGGTATCATTTTTGCGGGAGGAGGTGACGGTTAGATTGGCACTATTTGGGGGTCATATGACTTTTTGATCGCTTGCTATTACACTTTTTGTGATGTAAGGTGGCAAAAAATGGCTTTTTGACAAAGTTTTTATTATTTTTTTTTACAGTGTTTACTTTGAGGGTTAGGTCATGTGATATTTTTATAGAGCAGATTCTTACGGACGTGTAGATACCAAATATGTCTACTTTTTAATTTTTTTTTACATTTAACACTAAAAGCATTTTTGAAACAAAAAAATCATGTTTTAGTCTGAGAGGCATAGTTTTTTATTTTTTGGCCAATTGTTTTAGGTAGGGGCTCTGTTTTTGCGGGATGAGATGGCGGTTTGATTGGTACTATTTTGGGAGGCAAACGCCTTTTTGATCGCTTTGTATTACACTGTTAGTGATGTAATGTGCCAAAAATGGCTTATTTACACCATTTTTTTTTTTTTATGTGCGTTCACCTGAGGAGTTCAGTCATGTGATATTTTTATAGAGCAGGTTTTTACGGACGCGGCGATACCTAATATGTGTAGTGTATTTTATTTTTTTAGTTTTTATTCAGTGTTATGTGTTTTTTCATTTTTACTTTTTTCACTTTTTTACATTTTTTTGACCCAGACCCACTTGGTTCTGAAAGATCCAGTGGATCTGGTGTTCAGAGTAATACAGTACAGTACACTATATAGTGCACTGTACTGTATTTTGTACTTTAGAAAGTCTGAATAGACCTTTAGCAGGTCTATTCAGACTTTCAGCACCATGGAGAGCAGGACGCTCTGAAAGCGTCCTGTCTCCATGGCAACCATCACCCCCTGCCATAACTGGGCAGGGGATGATGGATAGGAGGGAGGGGAGCACCCTCCCTCTTCGATCCCATCCTGTTGGGGGCTGCAAGGCACAGCAGCCCCCGATGGGAGAGGGAGGAGCGCTCCCTCCTGTTAACCCTTCCATACCGCGGTCCGTACGGACCGCGGTACGAAGGGTTAAACGGCTGGCATCTGCAGCACAGATGCCAGCCGTTTCTATCAGAGTGTCAGCAATGTGCTGACACTCTGATAGAACCACTAGACACCAGGGATAGATTACAGGGGAGGCGGGCGGGGATCGCAACCGCGATCCCGCCCGCCGCACCGCCCGCCTCGCCGCTCGCCGCAACCACCCTCTGCACCCCCGCAGCCACAGTATGATTGGGGGCTGCAGGGGGTTAAAAAACTGTTTGGGGGCATTAACTCTCTGATCCCCGCGGTCATAGACCGCGGGATCAGAGATCGCATAAGCGCTGCAAACCGCAGGTCTGAATTGACCTGCGGTTTGCAGCGATCGCTCATATGGGGGTCACAGGACCCCTGGGCATTGTAACAAGGTACCTGCTGAATGATTTCAGCAGGTACTTGTTCGATCACTGCCAGCTGAGCAGCAGTGATCGAACAACTCATGACGTACCGGTACGTCATGTGTCCTTATGACTCGGGAAACATGCCGTACCGGTACGTCATGTGTCCCAAAGGAGCTAGGACCTTCCATTCATAAAAAGTCACCTACTATTATCCACCTATCACTACAGGGGGCGTTTCTTCAACTACGCCCCCTGTAGTGATAGGTGGATAATAGCAGGTGACTTTTTTATGAATGGAAGGTCCTTAAGAGTTAGAGTAGTAAGGTGATAATGAATACTGAATAAAAGGTCCTTGTTTTAAAGTTATGGCGGTACTACAAAAGAACATATAGGATATTGTGATTTGAATATATTATGAATTAATGATGGTGGTATTTATTTAAATATGATTTAAGTGAATTTTATCGGTTGTATGTATAATGAATGGATGTACTAATTGAAGGAATTGTATAAAAGAGCGGGGCAACCCCGGTAGTGACGTGTTCCTGCCCCTGATGAAGCTCAGGCCAGCGAAACCCGGGTCGGGCAAATACCGTTGAGACGGTTTTATGATTGTATACACCGCGATTTTGTAAGTGTGATTAAAGACGCAAAGTTGATTTTACAAAAGGTGGTGCACTATTTTGCTTTCTATTGCAGTATATCCGGCAAGGTATTTTATCTCTGATCCGGTTGGCTGCTTACACTGACCCACGGACATTGGAGCCTGTTTGGTCTGAACTTGTTTCCGCTTGGTGCAGCGCGGTTCCTAGAAATTATATATGGACTGTTAAAGGTGTTTTCCCACAACACGAACTGGAACCTGCAGCAGCGCGGTATCATATCCCGGACGTGATCGGTATTTCTTTTTTACTCGCCCTTTAATAGTGGCGCCTGCCCCCTTAACAGTGAGCTCCACAGTGTCTGCCCCTTTAACAGTGACCTCCACAGCAGCCTGCCCCCTTAACAGTAACATCCACAGTGAACGCCTCTCTAACACTGACCTCCACGGCGCCCTGCCCTTTAATGCTAGGGCTACATGACGACATGTGTCTCAACAATTTTTATAATTATAGGCTACGGTGTCGCACTACGACTGCGACACGAGATTTGCAAAAAATCCATCCAAGATGGATTTTTCTGCGACTGTCACATCGCAGCATGTCACATGTCGCAGTGCAACACCACGGACTATCATTGTAAAAATTGTCGTGTGACATTGGTGCGACACATGTAGCAGTGTAGTTGTGCCGTCGTGTAGCCCTAGCCTAAAGCTGACCTACAGCAGTGAAGAAAAATGGCTGGGTTGTTATGGAAACCTGGAGTAAAATTGTGTGTATGTGGAGACTAAGTGCCTGCGAGCTTTTATTGGCTGATAAGTGTGACCGTGTGTATGGCAGTTGGGATGTGAAGAGAAAGACTTGCAGGCTTGTATTGGCTAATGCAGGTCATATTTTGGGAATATTTTAGGAACAATACGTCCTAGAGAGCCGAGACCCCCACAAGATTTCTTTCCCGGTAGCAAGGTATGTGTATATCAAGTTTCGTTGAAATCGATGGTTGTGTTTTTGAGTGATCGCGGAACATACATACGTCCTTCTTTATATAATATATAAAAATAAATAAATACAACATTTAAAAAAAAAAGAAAGAAAGATTTAGTGCAGTTATTTAATGTATTAAAAGGCTATGGGCATCTTTGCTGGCAATCTTTTTATCATTACATTTTACTCATTTTGGGCAAAACATTTCCTTCAATTGGTCTGTATTTCAACATCAATTGATCTGATGGCTTGATCTGTAGCCCTTATCTCTGAACTCCTGACAGCTCATAAACACTCATTATAGCTATATTTTTATCAAACTTATAAGAATTTAAAGCTGTAGAGGAAAAACAAGAAAAACTGATGATTTTTTTTTAATAGCCGGAATTAGACTTACCGGTAATTCAGTTTCCATGAAATAAAGGCTGATTAAAATAAATGATTTTAGCCCAAAATGAACAGAATACTATGATACAAAATAGTCCCCAAAAGTGTCCATAGCCTTTAAACTCTGGGGCAATCTCTATAAGGCCTCATGCACACGGCCGTTGTTCGGGTCCGCGTCCGAGCCGCATATTTAGCGGCTCGGCCGCGGACCTATTCACGTCAATGGGGCCGCAAAACATGTGGACAGCACTCCGTGTGCTGTCCGCATCCGTTGCTCCGTTCCCTGGCCCCGCAAAAAAAATATAGCATATCCTATTATTGTCCGTTTTGCGGACAAGAATAGGCATTTCTATAATGGGCCGCGTTCCGTTCCGCAAACTGCGGAACAGAAATCAGCTTCCGTGTTTTGCGGATCCGCGGTTTGCGGACCGCAAAACACCAACGGTTGTGTGCATGCAGCCTAAACTGTATACGTATTTCAGGGCCATTCGGTAACCCAATTTAACACCCTGCAGGTTCAGTCATTGCCAAATAAAGGAAATACACTATAATTGCCAAATGCTTAAAGATTATCAATGATGCCAAGAAAAAAATATGCTCAGCCAGAGAACAGAACCCAGGTGTCAGAGTGGTCCTATTTCTGGGAGATAAAAGGTTATTCTAATTTCAGAAAACCACTTTAGTAAATCCCATAAAATATCATAGGCATGGCTGAGGAGACAGAACTATCAGTACTACTATAGGCAGCAGTCTTCTGTGCTTTATGTTACATATATATGTTGCAGGAAACCTGAATCGCTTTAGTTCTTTTAAGGTCTGTTGAACTGTAGGCTGCAGATAAAAGCTTTCTACCCAAAATGTGATAGTGGAGAGCAGAATACAGGACACCGAGATGATACTCACTGCATGAATTTACAGTTCGGTCCTTCAGGACAAAATCCAACTAGATAGTTGACACAAATGACTCTACGTGTATGCCGATGCCTGCATAGGGGACCTACAAGAAAAGCAAAGCTTTCAGACATCTACATCTGTGGCAGGCTCCAGGTTATCAGATTTCTATGCTTTATATACCTTACCATGTTTACAGAAGCCTCTATCATACCAAGGACAGTCCTTTATCTTGGATTCTGGGTCAATATGTAAAAATGGGCACTCCTTGTTACTGCACTCGCCTAAAAACGGGCAAAGGCGACATACAATGTAAATCTAGAAAGCCTATACTTTTAATGGACACTTCCATCAACATTTTCAGTTGCAGAAACGGTTGCAAAAAATAAAAAATAAATCTGCTGCAGGAAAATTCACCCTTCATATAGCAAACCATTGTAAAGTAAAGAATAAAATAACTTACCAAACTTTGAGTAGAAGTAGCACTCTGGCATTTTGGTCATGTCATATTCATGCAGGAACTCACACTGGTCTCCTTTCTTACAAAGCCCTCGTAACCAGTGCTTACAGACCACAGTCTTCTCCCCACTAATGTGACGAAAAGGGCACATGCCCCCTAAGATCAAATCATAAGAATCTTAATCCACACAGCATAATGACAATGAAAAAAGTTTCATAATACTGGTCATTTTCTGCTAACTGCTTCAATATACACTAGTATTGTACGTACGATGATAAGGGTATCCAGGGACCTCTTCTATATATTTCCAACCCTGAGGTATAAAACCTACTCATAGAACGTTATCAGCCAGGATTACCCTCCTGCCACTACACAGTGAGCCCTTATGACCCCTGAAGTGGCCATGCTTCTTCTCCATGCTGGAGCAGCCAAACTCGGGATCTTGCTTCAGTAGGTGGAACCAAAGTAATCGTGTGGGGGAGGCAGGGGGTGCAGACCAAAAAGTCCTTCCTCTTATCCGGAAGATGGGGAAAGCAATAGATCGCAGAGTGGGGTCATGTAGGAGATAATGTATGCAGGAAATATGATAAAAATGTTATGAGACTATTGCTAACAATGCAGTGAAGGGACTGGAAGCTCTCCCCGGATAACACCTTTAAAGAGGACTTGTCACCATGAAATGTAGTGTAATCTGGAGACAGCATGTTATAGAGCAGGAGATGCTGCACAGATTGATACAGTGTATACGGTAGTTTTGCGGGAAAAGATTTTTAACCGCTACAGGACCGCCGCACGCAGGATTGCGTCCTGGCGGCGGCCCTGTAGCTCTGATCGGACGCATCGGCGCGTCATCTCGCGAGACGCGAGATGACGCGAGGACGCGCCCGCACATGCGCAATGCGCGCCATCGGCGCGCTCGCATGTAGTTATACTACAGCCTGCCAGCGCCGATCGTGCGCTGGCAGGCTGTATATGGTAGAAAAAAATCGCAGATCAGACGTTGTTCTGTGAACAGCGTCTGATCTGCTTGTTGCTCGCTTCTCTGGTGGTCCCTTTGCTTGGGACCACCAGAGAAAAAATATCAAAGTGCACCAATCACCACACAACCCCCCACCGCCCCCACCCACCCACCACCCCCTGTCACTGATTAACCCCTGATCTCCCATGTCACCCCCTGATCACCCCCTGTCACCCCCTGTCACTGATCACCCCCTGTAAGGCTCATTCAGATGTCCGCATGTGTTTTGCGGATCCACGGATCCGCAAATCCGCGGATCCGCAAAACACGGACACCAGCAATGTGCTTTCCGCATTTTGCGGATCCGCACATTGCCAGAACTATATAGAAAATGCCTTTTCTTGTCCGCAATTGCGGACAAGAATAGGACATGTTCTATACTTTTGCGGATCTTCACTACGGATCCGCAATTACGGATCCGAGCGGGACAAAGTCTGTCCCCATAGAATTGAATGTATCCACATTTCTGTTCCGCAAAATTTTGCGGAACAGAATTGCGGACGCTGAATGAGGCCTTAGGGTCCCTTAGCGATCGCAGCTTTATAGCTTTTCCTCTTTTTTTTGCACATTTTTTAGAGATTTTTTCATCCACATTGATCAATGTGAATGGAAAAATCTGTGACGTTCATTTTTTTCTTTCAGCGCAGAGGCTGAACGGAAAAAATTCTCATTACCCGTATGGTCAATATAAGGAGAATAGCAGAAACTCCTAATTCTGGCCATACGTGTAATGATTATGGAGACCCCTAAAATGCCAGAGCAGTACAAACACCTCACATGTGACCCCATTTTAGAAAGAAGACACCCCAAGGTATTCCGTGAGGGGTATGGTGAGTTCATGTAAAATTTTATTTTTGTCACAAGTTAGTGGAATGTGAGACTGTAAAAAAAAAAAAAAAAAATACCATTTCCGCTAACTTGTGCCAAATTTTTTTTCTGTGAACTCGCCATGCCCCTCACGGAATACCTTGGGGTGTCTTCTTTCCACAATGGGGTCACTTGTGGGGTATTTATACTGTCCTGGCATTTTAGGGGTCCTAAAGCGTGAAAATCCAAATGCGTAAAAATGTCCTGTGAAATCCTAAAGGTACTCATTGGTTTTAGGGCCCTTTGCGCATCTTGGCTGCAAAAAGTGTCACTCATGTGGTATCGCCGTACTCAGGAGAAGTAGGGCAATGTGTTTGGGGTGTATTTTTATATACCCATGTTGTGTGTGAGAAATATCGCTGTAAACGACAACTTTTTAAATTTTTTTATTCAAAGTTGTCAATTTACAGAGATATTTCTCTCACCCAGCATGGGTATATGTAAAAATACACCCCAAAACACATTGCCCTACTTCTCCTGAGTACGGCGATACCACATGAGTGACACTTTTTGCAGCCAAGATGCGCAAAGGGGCCCTAAAACCAATGAGTACCTTTTAGGAGGGCATTTTTACGCATTTTTCTTCTCACGCTTTAGGGCCCCTAAAATGCCAGGGCAGTATAAATACCCCACATGTGACCCCATTTTGGAAAGAAGACACCTCAAGGTATTCGCTGAGGGGCATAATGAGTCCATGAAAATTAAACTTTTGTCAAAAGTTAGCGGAAAGGGAGACTTTGTGAGAAAAACAATAAAAATCAATTTCCACTAACTTGTGCCAAAAAAATCTTCTATGAACTCGCCATGCCCCTCACGGATTACCTTGGGGTGTCTTCTTTCCAAAATGGGGTCACATGTGGGGTATTTATACTGCCCTGGCATTTTAGGGGCCCTAAAGCGTGAGAAGAAAAATGCGTAAAAATGCCCTTCCTAAAAGGTACTCATTGGAATTAGGGCCCCTTTGCGCATCTTGGCTGCAAAAGTGTCACTCATGTGGTATCGCCAGCACTCAGGAGAAGTAGGGCAATGTGTTTGGGTGTATTTTACATATACCCATACTGGGTGAGAGAAATATCTCTGTAAATTGACAACTTTGAATAAAAAAATTTAAAAAGTTGTCGTTACAGCGATATTTCTCACACGCAGCATGGGTATATGTAAAAATACACCACAAAACACATTGCCCTACTTCTCCTGAGTACGGCGATACCACATGTGTGACACTTTTTGCAGCCTGGGTGCGCAAAGGGGCCCTAAAACCAATGAGTACCTTTAGGATTTCACAGGCCATTTTTATGCATTTGGATTCTCACACTTTAGGGGCCCCTAAATGCCAGGTGAGTATAAATACCCCACATGTGACCCCATTTTGGAAAGAAGACACCCGTAGGTATTCTGTGAGGGGCATGGTGAGTCCACAGAATTTTTATTTTTGGCATAAGTCAGCGGAAATTGTTTTTTTTTGTTTTTTTAATTTTGTTTTTTACAAAGTCTCATATTCCACTAACTTGTGACAAAAATAAAATTTTACATGAACTCACCATACCCTCACAGAATACCTTGGGGTGTCTTCTTTCCAAAATGGGGTCACATGTGGGGTATTTATACTGCCCTGGCATTTTAGGGGCCCCTAAAGCGTGAGAAGAAGTCTGAATCCAAATGCGTAAAAATGCCCTATGAAATCTTAAAGGTACTCATTAGTTTTAGGGTCTTTGCACTCAAGCTGCAAAAGTGGACACATGGGTATCGCTGCATCAGGAGAGTAGGCAATGTGTTTTGGGGTGTATTTTTATATATACCCATACTTTGTGTGAGAAATATCTCTGTAAACGACAACTTTTAAAAAATTTTTATACAAAGTTGACAATTTACAGAGATATTTCTCTCACTCCAACATGGGTGTATGTAAAAATACACCCCAAAACACATTGCCCTACTTCTCCTGAGTACGGCGATACCACATGAGTGACACTTTTTGCAGCCTGGGTGCGCAAAGGGGCCCAAATTCCAACGAGTACCTTTAGGTTTTACATGGCGGCTCACAATTTAGCCCCGCCCAAAATGCCAGAACAGTAAACACACCCCACAAATGACCCCATTTCGAAAGTAGACACCCCAAGGTATTCACTGAGGGGCATAGTGAGTCCGTCTGAGATTTTTTTTTTTTTGCCAGAAGTTATCAGAAATTGAAACTTTTTTTTTTTTTTTTTTTCTCAGAAAGTGTCATTTTCCGCTAACTTGTGAAAAAATGAAATGATACATGAACTCACCAAGCCCCTCCGCGAATACTTTGGGGTGTCTTCTTCTAAAATGGTGTAATTTGGGGGTATTTATACTTTCCTGACATTCTAGCACCTGAAGAAACATGACAGGTGCTCAGAAAGTCAGAGCTGCTTCAAAATGCAGAAATTCACTTTTTTGCACCATAGTTTGTAAACGCTATAACTTTTACCCAAACCAATAAATATACACTTATTGGATTTTTTTTATCAAAGACATGTAGAACAATAAATTTAGAGAAAATTTATATAGAAATGTAGTTTTTTTGAAAAATTTTACAACAGAAAGTGAAAAATGTCATTTTTTGCAAAAATTTCGGTAATTTTTGATTAATAGCAAAAAGTAAAAATGTCAGCAGTAATGAAATACCACCAAATGAAAGCTCTATTAGTGAGAAGAAAAGGAGGTAAAATTCATTTGGGTGGTAAGTTGCATGACGGAGCAATAAACGGTGAAAGTAGTGTAGTGCGGAATTGTAAAAAGTGGCCTGGTCATTAAGGGTGTTTAAGCTAGGGGGGCTGAAGTGGTTAAAAAACTTTACATTTTTCCCTTTTTACATCCCTGCTATTTCTGATTTCAGTTATACACGGGGAGGTATGATTAGTGACTGACAACTATCTCTGTATACACACTTACACAGGACATGCTATCAATCACTGATAACACGTCACCTGTGTACAGATATGAGTGACTGACGGCTATCTCTGTATATACAGTTACACAGGGAATGCTATCAATCACTGATTACACCTCCTCTGTACAGCTATCAGTGACTGACGGCTATCTCTGTATATACAGTTACACAGGGAATGCTATCAATCACTGATTACACCTCCCCTATGTACAGCTATCAGTGACTGACTGCTATCTCTGTATTCACACTTACACAGGACATGCTATCAATCACTGATTACACCTCCCCTATGTACAGCTATCAGTGACTGACTGCTATCTCTGTATACACAGTTGCACAGGTAATGCTATCAATCACTGATTACACCTCCCCTGTGTACAGTTATCAGTGACTGACAGCTATCTCTGTATACACAGTTACACAGGGAATGCTATCAATCACTGATAACACCTCCTCTGTGTACAGCTATCAGTGACTGACAGCCATCTCTGTATACACACTTACACAGGACATGCTATCAATTACTGATAACACCTCCTCTGTGTACCGCTATTAGTGACTGACAGCTATCTCTGTATACACAGTTACACAGGACATGCTATCAATCACTGATTACACCTCCCCTGTGTACAGTTATCAGTGACTGACAGCTATCTCTGTATACACAGTTACACAGGGAATGCTATCAATCACTGATAACACCTCCTCTGTGTACAGCTATCAGTGACTGACAGCTATCTCTGTATACACAGTTACACAGGACATGCTATCAATCACTGATTACACCTCCCCTGTGTACAGTTATCAGTGACTGACAGCTATCTCTGTATACACAGTTACACAGGGAATGCTATCAATCACTGATAACACCTCCTCTGTGTACAGCTATCAGTGACTGACAGCCATCTCTGTATACACAGTTAGGGCTTAGGCACACGAACGTATGTATTTTGAGGTCTGGAAAAAATACAGATGACGTCCGTGTGCATTCTGTATTTTGTGGAACGGAACAGCTGGCCCCTAATAGAACAGTAGTATCCTTGTCTGTAATGCGAACAATAATATTTTATTTTTTTTGCCGAACGGAAACACGGAGATATGGAAACGTAATGCAAAGGGAGTAACGTTTTTTTAAAAATGAATAAATTACACATTTTACTGAATCTTTTCCCACAAAACTGTATATCAATCTGCTCAGCCCCTCCTGCTCTATGACATGCGGCCTGCAGATTGCATTGCATTTTGTGTTGACAGGTCCTCCTTAAAGGGGTATTCCCATGGGGGTATATTGCTAGGATATGCTCCCATTGTCGGATAGGTGCGGGTCCCACCTCTGGGACCCGCACCTACAAGGAAAACGGAGCAGGGAGAGCTGTGGCTGGAGGACCCCGGGTCCGTCCACCGCCAAGAGCTGCTCCCATACAAGTGAATGGAAGCGCACCACACACGCGCGGCCCCTGCTCCTATTCATTTCTATGGGGCAGACGGAAATAGCCTATTTCGGCTATTTTCGGCTGCCCCATTGAAATGAATGGAGGGCGGCTGTGCATGCGCCCTCCATTCATTTCCCTGCTCCGCTCTCGTTGTAGGTGCAGGTCCCCGAGGTGAGACCCGCATTTATCATACAATGGGGGCATATCCTAGCGATATGCCCCCATTGTACATGATGGCAAAACCCCTTTAAAAAAGGGTTGTCAGCTTTGTGGAGTTTTTAACTTTCAACCTAAGCCTGCTCCATCTGTTGAAAAAAGAAAACACACTGACCTGCTCCCCACCACTCCGTTCTGGCTCCCTTTAGTGGTCTTCCGATCCCCATCCTTTAAACCTCTGGACGGACACAGTCTGCGCAGTTGCAGCCAATGACTGGTGTCAGTGGTGATATATACCCAAGGGACACGTGACCCAGCAGTGAAGTGCCACTAGGGGAGCCTGAACACAGTGGTGGGCAGCAGGTGGGTATGTTTTAGTTTTTTAACAATTAAGGTAGTCTGGACAACAGCTTTAACATCAGCATAAAAATCATACTGCATCGCACTAGTAAGACACAAACGCTCCTGACCTTTGCTGCAGGCGGACTTCAAAAAGAATTCGCAAACAGCTGCCCCGGATTCTAGAAAAAACAAACAAAACAGTCAATATGAATGTGTGCACAAACTGGAAAAAAAATAAACTTTTTCCACCATTCAATTGCATAAACAGTGATATTCCCATCATCCGGCATCTGATAATCCGGCACTTCAATATCAGAAACACTAACGATGGGTTCACATCACGTTTTTGTCATATGTTTAACAAACACAAAAAACGTATACGTTAACGGATACCTCAGACAGATGGCATCTGTCACCATAGAGTTCCATTATAAAAAAAATAAAAAATAAATGTATACGTTAACTTTTTTTTTTTTTTTTTACAATGGACTCTATGGTGATGGATGCCACAGTACGGCATCTGTCTGAGGCATCTGTTAACGTATACGTTTTTTTGTGTATGTTAAACATATGACAAACTATATGTGAACCCAACCTTAGCAGACGGAACCAATTAGGAGAGGAGCTGTCATCTCTGAGGACATGGCTGAGTTAACAAGTACTTGCGCTCCCTAATTTCTTAGAACTCTGCATTGTGTGGGTTCCTCTATTATTCCTCCTATTCATACTCTCACGCTGTCCAGTCTGTGCTGACCTGTTAAACCTTGTTGGGACATGTGCCTTGGACAAGAGGAATGATCACACCCAGTTGTCATCTGAGAAGAATGACAACACAGTGGCACAGTTACTAATGAGACTAGGCCTAGACCTGCCCCAACAGTTTGTGTGCAATGTCGGTTTTAATCCTAGTTATGAAGTGCATGTGCCTAACTCGCCTGTTTCAATTTCGAAGCGCAACAATGGGTTGAAGTTTAGAGGGGAGGGGGTAGCAGTGTCACGCGGTTCTGCACCTGGTTTGCCTGGGTGAATGTAGTCACACAGCGGAGGAACTGCTCCGTGTCCCTCAGAAAGAAATCAACTGCTGGCTTTCTCCGCGACAACTGAAAATCGGAACCATGGTGACCGACAACGGGAAGAATATGGTGTCGGCGCTGCGTCAAGGAAGGCTGAGCCATGCGCCCTACATGGCACTCGTGTTCAATCTGGTTGTCAAGCGGTTCCTGAAGTCTTCCATCCATCTGCAAGACATCCTAAAAATGGCCAGGAAACTTTGCATGCACTTCAGCCACTCGTACACCGCAAAGCACACCCTCCTTGAGCTGCAGCGGCAGAACCGCGTCCCCCAACATAGGCTGATATGCGACGTTTCCACCCGTTGGACTTCCACTCTCCATATGTTGGACCAAGTATACAAACAGAGAAAGGCCATCAACAATTTCTTGATGATCCAGACAGACAGGAGTACTCCCCTGTGTAACTTCGGTGTCAGCCAGCGGCAGCTCACGTGCGACACCTGCCGTTTGCACAGGTCCATTGTCAGTTGCCAGGACTACAGGATGAACGCCGTCATTCCACTGCTTCACGTCCTGGAACAGATGCTGGTGAATATGGCTTGTCAGGGGACTGGAGACGTGGCGCCTAGATCTCACGCAGGGTGGATTTGATTTGAATCAAACTAATTAAAATCATGATTTAAATCACTAGTCAGTAAGGCTTGATTTAAATCATAGTTTTCTACATAAAGCTACTTTCACAGTTGCGTTTGGGGATCCGCTTGTGAGATCCGTTTGAAGGTCTCACAAGAGGCCCCAAACTGATCCGTTCAGCCCAAATGCATTCCGAATGGATGCGGATCCGTTCAGAATGCACTGGTTTGACTCCATACCGCCTCCTTTCCGTTTTGGAGGCAGACAGCAAACGCTGCTTGCAGAGTTTTGGTGTCCGCCTAGCGATGCTGAGCCAAACGGGCTTTCAATGGGGGTCAGAACGTATCCGTTTGGGACTTAGCATTTTTTTCCACATATAATACAAACCGATCTGTTCTGAACGGATGCATTGGTTTGTATTTTCAGTGCGGGTCCGTCTGTACAAGTACTGCACGGACCCGCACCGAACGCAAATGTGAAAGTAGCCCTAAGACTAATCCTCGCTGGTATAACTTATAATATGCAAGTAGATGAAGATTTGCTGTGAAGAAGAGGCATATGATCTCTGCTGAGTCAAATTCAGTTTTGAGAACTGCAAAAGTAAACCAAGCATCTGTGATAATATCTTGTAGGCAGAGAAACTGCCCAATAATCTAAGAAAAACCTCTGGAAAACATATACAGCCTTATTCTACATAATTAAAAAACTAATTTATTTCATGATGGAATAACCTTTGGATGGTAATATATTTTCCTCAAAAAGCATTTTATATAAAAAATCCAATTTAAATTTAAAAAAAAAATCAGATTTAAATCAAATAAATCCGTTTTTTTTTTTTTTTTTTTTATTAAAAAAAATCATTGATTTTTATCCACCCTGATCTCACGGCCATGTGAGCCCTGTGGGGGCTGAACTGGAAGAGGAGGAGGGGGACATTAGAGCACAGGCAATATGTAGCGAAATGAGTGGTTTTTCTACTGCGGTGACAGGAGAGGAGGAGCAGGAGGGCGATGAGGGAAGACAAGGCAGAGGACCCAGACACACAGTGGCAGTATGTAGTGGAGATGGAGCCAGGGAATCCCTCAGAGTCACTTGCACAAAAGGCCCGCTACATGCTCGCTTGCGTAGTGACAGCCCAATTGTCACCTTTCGGCACAGGGATGACTTCTAGCTCTCCACCTTGTTGGACCCTCGCTACCGGTCCAAAATGGGGGCCTTTTTTACACCCACTCAGAAGGAGGACAAACCTAATTACTACAGAGACATCCTATGTAGTCAGTTGGCCGCTGCGGTTGGGTGGCAGGAGCAGTACCAGCTCCATCAGCAGCAGCCTGAGTCTAGAGTCCATGATGAGTAGCTTTCTTCATCCGCATAGTGAACAAACTACTCACCAGCACATAGACCTGGAGCAGGACCTGAACCAGCAGGTGGTGGCATACTAGGACAGCAATCTGCCAGCCGTCATAGAAGATCCGCTGGACTACTGGGCAGCCAAACTGGATTTGTGGCTGCAACTGGCATAGTTTGCCCAGGAAAAGCTGTCCTGCCTGGCCAGTAGTGTGGCATCAGAGCGGGCGTTTAGTGCGGCGGGGGCCATAGTTACCCCAAGAAGAACTCGCCTGTCCACCCGAAATGTGGAGAGACTTATTTTTGTCAAGATGAATCAGGCGTGGATCAGCCAGGATTTTAACCCACCGATGCCTGACACATCAGATTAGATCATCCATCTTCACACTATGTCACTTTACCACTCATTGGTATCATGCTGCTGCTGCTTGAAGGTCTTGGACTGATCACCCGCCACACGATCTAATTTAGGTTTTGGAACCGACAAACCCAAGTTGCTTTCGAGGGCTGCATTAATCTGCAGGTTACCGTCGTACAGCTCTACAGATAACTTTCCTTCTGCATCTTTCCCAACAATCTGTGCCCACAGTCTTTTACCCAGACTATCATTTTGTCACTCTGTAACCTTCTTGACGCTAACATTAGTTATTTGGTCACTTTTCGCTCCATGACTGCCCAAATAAGTGAAGTGTGCAGTGATTCTGAGATGACGCCTGTCATCTGCTTGTCATACGGACTCACAGTATTATTTCACTACCACAGCAGACTCCCTATGAGTATTACTGCAAGGCACAGTTTTCTACATTCTATACAGGCTCTCTGCAGCCAGGAAATAGACGTTTTTTAACGTGATTAGCAGTAAAGCAAATATTTTCGGAAAATTCTGCTAACCGTCCGAATCGAATTTTTGAGAAATTCCCTCATCTCTAAATAATACAACTGCACGCACCCGTCATGAACGGATTCGGTTGTATTATGTCTTCTATAGCCATGATAGATCCGGCCTGAACACCATTGAAAGTCAATGGGGGCCCGATCCGTTTTCTATTGTGTCAGAGAAAACTGATCTGTACCCAATGACTTACATTGTGCGTCAGGACGGATCCGTTTGGCTCTGCTTCGTCCGGCGGAATGGTGACTTAGCGGAGGCAAACTGGCGCATTCTGAGCGGATCCTTTTCCATTCAGAATGCATTAGGAATTCCGTTTTGGATCGCTTCTGAGAGCTCATGACGGATCTCACACACGGAAAGCCAAAACGCCAGTGTGAAAGCAGCCTTACTGAAGTACCCAGAGTCTAAGGCCGCTATCACCGTGCAGCTGCCAGGTTATATGCCGCCCTATACTGCCACTCGTCTGTGCTGGTGGAAGCCCAATGGCCATAACCATGTTGTGCTGCTTGGCTCCCCTTTCTTCTGCTCCTATAACCTAATGTGAACACAGCCTAAGCCCCACACAGCGACATAACTCGCCCAGTCTACCATGTGGCACATGTTTTATTTTGTGGGCCTTTTTTGACTATGGCATTCAGAAAACGACATTTTAGGGCAGTAAGTGCAGTATACCCTGTGCCAGGGATGGGATCAGACTGTGAGGCCTGTACACCCTTTACAGTGTAACAGATGAGGGGCTCCACACACTGCAGACCCCCAGCACAGGAGAGAGCGTGGAGTGCTGCTCTGGGTGACATCAGCCACACAGGGGGTCGCCAGGCGAGGGATACGGCTGCAGAGTACCCTGCCCCCTCATCACTTACTGTCCATGCCCGGGAAGGGGAGAGGTTGTGCCCCCAGCTGCTGCTCCACAGCCAGCTCCAGGTCGAAGCGAATGTGATCCACACAAGCGATGAGCTCCTGCATGGTGACCGGAGCGCAGATCTGCCCTCACACCGGGAACCAGCATCAGCCCCGACTGGGACTCCGCAGATAATCGCCGTGCAGCGACTGAACGGGCTATCGCAAGGCACTGTGGGAAGAGGGAAGCCGCGGCGGTGCATGCTGGGTAACGTGACCTGTGACGGAGGACACATGGGCGAGCGGGTGCAGGTTCAGGACGGTGTGCACACAGGCGCCGTCTGTGCTGCCGTTATCTGCCAGAGTGACTACGTGTTCTTCAGCTGTGAAAACCGCATGGACACATATGTGTGAATGGTGTTAGCTGCTCATCTATAAAGAAGTGATCTGGTGTGTATACTTGCAGGACATCCATACACAGGGTGTCGTGTGTATCTCTAGCTCTATACTGTATCCTGATACTAAGGTGTTTCCTATATATGTGATCCTGTATATGTGTACACCATCACAGACTAGGAAGGTGTAACCAGATCCTATATATGTGTACACCATCACAGATTTGGAAGGCGTATCCTATATATGTGATCCTGTATATGTGTACACCATCACAGACTAGGAAGGTGTATCCTATATATGTGATCCTGTATATGTGTACACCATCACAGACTAGGAAGGTGTATCCTATATATGTGATCCTGTATATGTGTACACCATCACAGATTTGGAAGGCGTATCCTATATATGTGATCCTGTATATGTGTACACCATCACAGACTAGGAAGGTGTATCCTATATATGTGATCCTGTATATGTGTACACCATCACAGATTTGGAAGGCGTATCCTATATATGTGATCCTGTATATGTGTACACCATCACAGACTAGGAAGGTGTATTCTAGATATGTGATCCTGTATATGTGTACACCATCACAGACTAGGAAGGTGTATTCTATATATGTGATCCTGTATATGTGTACACCATTACAGACTAGGAAGGCGTATCCTATATATGTGATCCTGTATATGTGTACACCATTACAGACTAGGAAGGTGTATCCTATATATGTGATCCTGTATATGTGTACACCATCATAGACTAGGAAGGTGTATCCTATATATGTGATCCTATATATGTGTACACCTTCACAGACTAGGAAGGTGTATCCTATATATGTGATCCTGTATATGTGTACACCATCACAGACTAGGAAGGTGTATCCTATATATGTGATCCTGTATATGTGTACACCATCACAGACTAGGAAGGTGTATCCTATATATGTGATCCTGTATATGTGTACACCATCACAGACTAGGAAGGTGTATCCTATATATGTGATCCTGTATATGTGTACACCATCACAGACTAGGAAGGTGTATCCTATATATGTGATCCTGTATATGTGTACACCATCACAGACTAGGAAGGTGTATCCTATATATGTGATCCTGTATATGTGTACACCATCACAGACTAGGAAGGTGTATCCTATATATGTGATCCTGTATATGTGTACACCATCACAGACTAGGAAGGTGTATCCTATATATGTGATCCTGTATATGTGTACACCATCACAGACTAGGAAGGTGTATCCTATATATGTGATCCTGTATATGTGTACACCATCACAGACTAGGAAGGTGTATCCTATATATGTGATCCTGTATATGTGTACACCATCACAGACTAGGAAGGTGTATCCTATATATGTGATACTGTATATGTGTACACCATCACAGACTAGGAAGGTTTATCCTATATATGTGATCCTGTATATGTGTACACCATCACAGACTAGGAAGGTGTATTCTAGATATGTGATCCTGTATATGTGTACACCATCACAGACTAGGAAGGTGTATCCTATATATGTGATCATGTATATGTGTACACCATCATAGACTAGGAAGGTGTATCCTATATATGTGATCCTGTATATGTGTACACCATCACAGACTAGGAAGGCGTATCCTATATATGTGATCATGTATATGTGTACACCATCATAGACTAGGAAGGTGTAACCTGATCCTGTATATGTGTACACCATCACAGACTAGGAAGGCGTATCCTATATATGTGATCATGTATATGTGTACACCATCATAGACTAGGAAGGTGTGTCCTATATATGTGATCATGTATATGTGTACACCATCACAGACTAGGAAGGTGTATCCTATATATGTGATCCTGTATATGTGTACACCATCACAGACTAGGAAGGCGTATCCTGTATATGTGTACTAGGCCTGCACAATATATCGCGAAAGCAATCGCAATTAATCGCCATATCGCAATCGCAATTTGCTGACTCAAAAATGCTGCAATTATATTACCGTATTTTTCGCTTTATAAGACACACTCCCCCCCCCCCCCAAAAGTGGGGGGGGGGGAATGGCAGTGCGTCTTATAAAGTGATGGGTGACTTTCTACGTGACACTGACACTGATGTATCGCCAGCCGATATGCTGCACAGCGCGCCCAGCGATACATCAGTTACAGTGCGGGGACCGAGGAGGGGCTGGTGGGAAGTCGTTATTTTAATGAACACATGTTCTTATATCTATTTTATTTATCTGTTCTGTGCAGCGCTATTAAGAAAATGGCAAGTTTAGTATTTTGTACTTTTGCAGTAATGCAAATATGTAATTTATTTTGAAAAACACTGCGCATTTCAGTTCTTGAGTTCAGCATAGCTACATTTCACATTATCAGTCATCTGTGGGTGCTTTTACCTTGAAAATCCAAGCAGATAGACCTCTAGCACAATTCCCTTAAAATATCGCATCGCAAATCGTTATCGCAATTTTTTGGGCCCTAATCGCAATCGCACAAAATTCCCATATCGTGCAGCCCTAATGTGTACTCCATCACAGACTAGGAAGGTGTATCCTATATATGTGATCCTGTATATGTGTACACCATCACAGACTAGGAAGGTGTATCCTATATATGTGATCCTGTATATGTGTACACCATCACAGACTGGGAAGGTGTATCCCATATATGTGATCCTGTATATGTGTACACCATCACAGACTAGTAAGGCGTATCCTATATATGTGATCCTGTATATGTATACACCATCACAGACTAGGCAGGTGTAACCAGATCCTATATATGTGTAGATCATCACAGACTAGGAAGGTGTATCCTATACATGTGATCCTGTATATGTGTACACCATCACAGACTAGGAAGGTTTATCCTATATATGTGATCCTGTATATGTGTACACCATCACAGACTAGGAAGGTGTATCCTATACATGTGATCCTGTATATGTGTACACCATCACAGACTAGGAAGGTTTATCCTATATATGTGATCCTGTATATGTGTACACCATCACAGACTAGGAAGGTGTATCCTATACATGTGATCCTGTATATGTGTACACCATCACAGATTTGGAAGGCGTATCCTATATATGTGATCCTGTATATGTGTACACCATCACAGACTAGGAAGGTGTGTCCTATATATGTGATCATGTATATGTGTACACCATCACAGACTAGGAAGGTGTATCCTATATATGTGATCCTGTATATATGTACACCATCACAGACTAGGAAGGTGTATCCTATATATGTGATCCTGTATATGTGTACACCATCACAGACTAGGAAGGTGTATCCTATATATGTGATCCTGTATATATGTACACCATCACAGACTAGGAAGGCATATCCTATATATGGGATCCTGTATATGTGTACACCATCACAGACTAGGAAGGTGTATCCTATATATGGGATCCTGTATATATGTACACCATCACAGACTAGGAAGGTGTATCCTATATATGTGATCCTGTATATGTGTACACCATCACAGACTAGGAAGGTGTAACCAGATCCTATATATGTGTAGATCATCATAGACTAGGAATATGTATCGAGATCCTATATTCTGTGTCCTCGTAGACTAGGAAGGTGTATCTAGATCAGAGGTGTACAACCTTTTTTGGTCTCGGGGCCACATTGTCACATTGCTTTAATTCAAGGGGCCGCAAAAAATAAAGTTAATCAGCACTTGTTTGCACCAGCCTATTACACAGACTGATGATGGGGAGGAATCATCGCTACCACAGTCACTGCTCCCTCATTCAGTTCTGTTACTGATTACGCGGTGAGATATGCTGACAATAATTGTAATCTTTCATCCTGATTAGTGTTGAGCGAACTTGTGTTTTAAGTTCTGCGTCCAAAGTTCAGGTTCGGGTTATCGAAGAATCCCGTTATGGATTCCGCTACCACGGACCATAACAGAATTTGGAATCCATAATGGGACTCTTCGATAACCCGAACCCCAACTTTGGACGCAGAACTTAAAAAACAAGTTTGATAAACACTATCCTGATAAAATATGCAAATCAGCCGACAAACGAGTAATCGCATGTTTATCAGCTGATCAGCGGCAGTGGTGTTCCTAGGTTGTTTGGCACCCAGGGCGGGTCCTGTCTCTGGCACCCCCCTCCCCCCAATACTTATAAAAAAAAGTACCCCCTCACAGTAGTATTGCCTTCATTGTACAACCTTCACCGTAGTTTTGTACAGATGTGTGCCCCCTAACAGTCATTATGCCCACATTGTGCCCCCTTAAAGTACTTATCCCTTCATTGTGCCCCCCTCATAGTAGTTATGTCCTATCTGTGCCCCTTCACAGTTGTAATGCCCTCTTTGTGCCCCCCTCACAGTAATAATCCCCATTGTGCCTCCTTAATAGTAATAATACCCATTGTGCCCTCTTAATAGTAATAATGACCATTGTGCCCCGTTCACAGTAATAATGCCCATTGTGCCTCCTTCACAGTATTAATGCCCCTTAATAGTAGTAATGCCCATTGTCCCCTGTCAATGGCAGACGGGACGAGCCTCCCTAGCTCGTCACCGTCTGCTTTTGGTAGCTCGCCCGCCGACACCGGATATTTTCATCTGTGTACAGGGAGAAGCAGCAGCGGCGGTGCGGGGACCAGGAGCGGTGCGGGGTAAGTATATTACCTGTGAGGGGCCCGGCACATGCGGGGGCTGTTTGTGAAATTGGATAACCCCTTTAAGACCGACGTCTTAAATGCTGCTTTTAATAAATAACCCCATATATTTCCAGATCTTATATGTGCCCATCATCTGTAGACAAGGAATATATTCATAGATCTCCATTACATACATGTATCCCATTGCCTGGTCCCTGAGGTGGGCTCCTGGGCACTGACCTGTGCCGCATCGTTCAGTCCTTTGCTGATTGTCAACCATTATTGTACCGCTGATAGATGGATTCTTTGTATTCTTTTAGGCTGCATGAAGACCAGTGATCGACAGCCACCATGGGCATGCTGCAGATCCTCTCGAGGTTACCGGCGTCCTACTCTCTGGCCTCAGGATGGCTAGTAAAAGTACAACCTGTGTGCAGACAGACTAGTGTCGTTCATTACCGGACTCTGGTAAAGCACAGGCCGTTCTCCCTGCCATTCAGGACTGTTTCTGACTATGCAGGGGCTGGCCATAATTCAGAACTACCAGAGAAGGACAACTTTGGGACATTGTCTGACAAACATTCCTCAAGAACTATGTTCAGGAAAACCTCTCCAGAGCTCCAGGACATGCGTTATGAAGAGGACGAGGACATCGCAGTTCATAAGAGCTACAGGGGAAGAAGAAACACGCCGTACTGGTACTTCCTACAGTGTAAGGCCAAAATAAAAGAAGGCAAGGTAAGAGGGTCCTCACTGTGCGCGGTCTGCGGTGGGACGGAGAATATCTGAACAGCAGGTCTGGAAGGGGGCAATAGTTAGTTATAGTTTGAATGTGGCAAAGAATCTGCAGTTGTATTGTCCAAATATAATTTTTTGGGGGACAATGTTAAACTCATAGGGGTTATTGCAGGAATATGTCACAGCATGGAATAATACACTTTTATTGACACGCTATTAAACAGTTTTTCTGCAGCTAGTTATTCCACTTGCTTGTATATTGTAGGGCCTCCTAGCATTTCAGCTAACCCCCTTTCAATGTGTCCACCTTTGGTATTCACTGGAGGACAGGCATGCGTTGTTTGAGTCCTAGCTCTCTGATCTTCCTCTATCTTCATGGGAGAAGGACACAGGTATTGCCCAGCTGTGGCTTCAAGGTCAAAGATACTGTAAATTGCACAACACCTAGCCATCAATAATATTAGCAAAAGTTCATAAGACATTTCCCAGTATATCAATATATTCCATGTGGAGAAAAATTCCATGGGCACATTTACTAATCATGTCTAATCTGGTATTTCAGGGCCCATGCTGTGGGCACTTAATAAAAAAATAAGTTTTAGTGGAAAACCCCTTTCAGGGTTTGGCCCACAGGTGACATTCATCACTTATAGACAGGATAGGTGAAAATGTATGATGAGGCCGGGTCTGATCACAAGGATGGGGATCCCTGAAACCCCTGTGTGAATGTAGCGTTACTGCACCCGTATGACCACCGCTCTAGTGACTTCTTTACTTTACTGCTGCCGATAGCTGAGCATTGTACGTGGTGGTCTTGTAACAGTAAATAGCTTGGTGGACACACGTGTTCTTCAGCTTTCACACACAGGAGGCTTGGGGACTCCCGTTCTTGGGATCCGTGGGGGTCCCAGCAGTCAGATCTCCTGCAATAATACAGTTATGATCTATCCTGCAGTTGGTGATAAATGTTCATAGGCTAACCTCTCTAAAGTGATCCCCGTTTCAAGAAAATAAATTTACAGTAACTGGGGAATGAACAGAACACTTACATGGAGCCCTCCATTTCAGCTTTCTAGCTGCAGATCCATCATTTTCTGGGCTCTACGTCTGCCATCCAAGAGGGCCGCACTTCTTCCCAGACTGCCTGATGAATACTGTACCTCTGGTAGCCCAAGACATCTCCTGGGGCCACACCCTTTTAATTGGTGTAATTTTTGCAAAATTGACTTCCACTTTGTGAAACTACTAATTGGGAAAGAGGCTGTATTATTTGGTGGTAGAAACATTTTCAGCTGCCAGGTGAAGAACTGTGAGGGATACTTCTTCATAGCACTGTAGGATTCGACATTTCCGGTGAGCCGTAATGTGGCTAATCTCCTACAGTGCTGTATCACTCGTGTTTCCTAAGCGTATTCACAAAGACTGGAATAATGAATAATGATAG
Source organism: Bufotes viridis (assembly GCA_033119425.1). NCBI lineage: Eukaryota > Metazoa > Chordata > Amphibia > Anura > Bufonidae > Bufotes > Bufotes viridis. Next base: position 54,856,572 of record CM065595.1, read on the forward strand.
ACACTTAGAAGATGTCATGTAATGCACTTTAGGAGATGTTGACCTTTGCCTAATTCCATAAAGGGATTATCCAACACCGACCAACCCCCCTACAATACCCGGACCCGCGATACTGATAATACCTGGTTCCCAACACCAGTTTTCTTCCAGATCGCGCCACGGCTGTCTTTGCATCTCCCCCGCATGCAGGCCACGGTGCTGACCTGCTCCTTTTGCTTCATGAGTGACGTCACATGTAGCCTCCCTGCTTCTGGATGTCATAACATCCCCATCATTTCTTATTCCTTTCTTCTTTTGGACAATATTAAATATTTTTTGAGACTTTTTTTTAGAACTTTGTACATATAAGGACTGGCCGAGAGTCCCCGCTCTATTTCTTAGGGAAAACAGGGTCCAGGTATGTAAGATATGGGTTTCTAATTGCAGTACCACCAGTTTACTTGTACACAGCTCATAACGCTGGATGTGATTCTACTTTGTGTACTCCTCTAAAGAAATAGTATCTCTTGTCTACAGCTAGCAGAGGCCTTGGAGCTCTTTGAGGTACAGATGCTGAAAGAAGAACGACTACAGCCTGCAGAAAGCAACTACACGGTCCTCATGGGAGGATGCGGGAGAGCTGGATATGTTAAGAAGGCTTTCAAGCTGTATTCAGATGTACGTATTGCAGGCTCGTATATCACATTCTAGTGTACGTGTAATTTTATTGCATTTAGTGTTATTTGATGGTTTCTATCTCCTTGTAATTGTCTAGAGAACAGTCTCTCAAAATGAAGCTGCCTGGCAATCAGATGATTGTCATGGGTCCAGCTGCTAAAAGAGAAACCAGCGAACATCCACATATTACACAGGATGTGTAGTATTACATGGCACCATGCAGTACATGAATCTGCCAAAGTTGGAGCCGCTCTGTCCGCAGTCAACTCTTATTACAATAGAAGCCTAGCAAAGCCTATACATAATAGAATTCATTGTGACATCATCATTCATTGTACATCATCATAATGGAGTACAATAGCACAAAGCCTATACATAATAGAACTCATTGTGACATCATCATTCATTGTACATCATCATAATGGAGTACAATAGCACAAAGCCTATACATAATAGAACTCATTGTGACATCATCATTCATTATGTATAGGCTTTGTGCTATTGTACTTCATTATGATGATGTCACAATTAATTCTATTATGTATAGGCTTTGTGCTATTGTACTTCATTATGATGATGTCACAATGAATGATGATGTCACAATGAATTCTATTGTGACATCATCATAATGGAGTACAATAGCACAAAGCCTATACATAATAGAATTCATTGTGACATCATCATAATGGAGTACAATAGCACAAAGCCTATACATAATAGAATTCATTGTGACATCATCATTCATTGTGACATCATCATAATGAAGTACAATAGCACAAAGCCTATACATAATAGAATTCATTGTGACATCATCATAATGAAGTCCTAATAATGATTAAGTGCCGACAGTGATGTGACGTCATTACACAGACTGTAAAAACAGATATGTGGTTGTGACATCGTCATGACATCACACATCCGCTAAATATACATATATACTAATACACTGTACATGCTATTGTGACATCATGAACAGAGCACAAACAATAAATACTGCAGACAGAGCCGTGACATCATTATACTAGAGCACTGCCTATAAATACAACTGCTGTGATGTCATCACAGTAGAGCACAGACTATAAATTGTGACACGCTCATAATAAAGGACAGCCTCCAAATACATATTAATATGGCAGCATTACAATAAGGGCAAAGTCTGTTAATAAACACTTACTCGTATGTCTGGCATCATCACAGAACAAACAGTTAAATGGGTATTCCCAAGTGGGAGGTAGGATAGAATATGCCATAAATGTCTGATAGGTGCAGGTCCCACCTTTGGGACACGCTCTTGTCTCAAGAACGGGGCCCCTATATGAATGATTCACTATATTCAGAAGTCAGGTAGCAGTGAATCGAGAGGTGGCCATGCAAGTCCCATAGCAGTGTATGAAGAGGACTTTTCACAGGTTCTCGATATAGGAGCAGGTCCCAGAGGTATGCCATAATTTTCTCAGATGGGACAACCTTTTTGCACACACTTAAAGTAGCACTCCCGCAAAAAATAAATAAAAATCTCTAACCTGTTAGAAAGGTGCATGGTGTAATCTGTAGTGAAGGTAATCTTTCTACCAGTGATTTTATTTGTGACTTATAACCTCCCTTCTGATCCTCAGCTGTGTCATGTGACCAACACTCTGATTTAAATCAATAGTACAGGCGTCGTCTGTTGGTAAACAGAAAAGAGAGGTGCACCATAGGGTAATAACATATAGGAAAGGTAAGCATTAGGCTCCAAATAGGAAGCTCACCTTAAAGGGGTTGTCCCACGACGCCGTTTCATACTTACCTGCTCCCGACGCGCCGTTCACTTCCTGGATTCTGGCTGGGGGCGGGCTCCATCTTGATTGACGTCTTCTCCCGGCCGGGCAGCGCGCTGGACTGAACGCGCACGTCGCCGCGCATGCGCCCTGGTGACTTCTTCCTGGCAAGTATACTATACTGGCCAGGAAGAAGTCACCATAGCGCATGCGCGGCGTGCGCTTTCAGGACTGCGCGCGGCCCGGCCGGGAGAAAAGAAGTCGTCTGCGCAAGCGCGGCCACTGCTCTCCTCCCGAATCCCGTAACCAGGGGAGACGGAAGACAACAGTCAGGTAAGTATATCTTAAATTTCTTCTAAGGGGTGGGAATTAGTTAATTAAACATATTTAGAAAAATGATCACTGTTAAATCATTAACAGATTTAACTTTGATCATTAAGATGGGAATACCCCTTTAAGGAATTGTGCAAACCTTAGGCACAACTCTAGAAGAAGCTTGTCTGAGTGGTAGAGGGTGGATCCCAAGAAAGGGCGGTTTGCAGCCACGGATGTTGTTCTTCTTATCGGGGATGCCTGGTTCCCCAAGAAGATTTGGAAGTAAACACGTTCAGGAAAACATCCCTCAGCACAGGGGATGGTAATGCTGATTGTATAGTTATTAATCTGAAAACTCTGTATCTCCTCCTCTCTCCCTCTCTTATCATTTCTACTCTCCCTGTATGTGTGCAAAATGTTTGAAGAGTGAAAAAGAATTAGAGCAAAAAAAGTCTAGTCCTAAATCCCAAAAATGTGTTGTGCGCGCAGTAAAGCTGTTAGACACCTATACCAAAAGAACTCTGTAAAAAGTGTACCTCTAATATGGTAAAAGACCTAGTACCCTCCATTAGAGATGAATTAAAAGATGTAATAAGAGAGGAGATAAGGTCCGCCTTTGCGGAAAGAGTCTCCAGAGTTAGCATCTCGGAATCGTCATCCTCTGATAGCGAAACGGATTCAAATTCGGAGGATGATTCTTCCGGATCTGATTCCGAATATAAAAATTTTCTTTTTTCCTCTGAAGTTACGAAAGAATTAGTAAAAGCCATCAGGACAACTATGGGGCTTTCTGATGAAAAAATTCAGAGGTCGGTCCAGGATCAAATGTATAGTGGGTTGGAGCAGAGAAAAAAGCGAGTGTTCCCAGTACACAAAAACATGTTGCAATTAATAAAAAGAGAATGGAAAAATCCAGACAGAAAAATATTTGTGCCGAAATCTATGAGACGCCGACTGCCCTTCTCGGAAGAGGACGAAAGCCTCTTAACAAATTGTCCCAAAATAGACGTTTCCCTGTCTAAACTAGTTAAAGGGACTAATGCTCTCCCTTTTGAGGACATGGGGACGTTAAAAGACCCCATGGACAAAAAAGCAAACCAGATTCTTAAAAAAGCATGGGATGCTAGCGCGGCTATTTTTAAACCTAACCTAGCCGCAATGTTGGTATCAAGATCCCTAAAAAAAATGGTTGTTGCAGTTAGAAGTCCTGCTAAAAGAGGGAGCATCCTATGACACGCTAAAAGATTCATTCCCTATGCTTTTTAAAGCGGTTGATTTCTTGTCAGATTCTACAGCAGAATCAGAATGACAGCAAGAGCTTCAGGGCTAGCCGTTGTAGCTAGAAGGGCGCTTGAGTTAAAATCCTGGCAGGGAGACATTAGCTCAAAAATTAAGTTATGCAGTTTACCGTTTCACAGGAACCTACTATTTGGGCAGGATCTGGAATCCATATTAGAGAAAGCCGCAGACTCTAAAAAGACTCTAAAAAGTCCTTTCCCAAAGATTCAGGGAAGAGGAAATTTCCCTTTCACAAAGTCAAAAAAGGGGGTCCCTTTCAAGCAAAAAGGGCAAGCAGAGACTCTCAATGGTCAAAAGGGAAAAGTCAAAAGGGTGGAAACATAGGTTTCCTGTTTACACCTAGGAACACGGATGCTTCCAAGCAATGACGCCATGGAGGTAGGAGGAAGGCTAAAGGGGTTCTTAAAAAAATGGGAAAACCTCACAGAAAACCTTTGGGTAGTAAGCATAATCTCAAAAGGTTACAATATCTCCTTTCGCCGTCCTCCGCCTACAAATATCTTCACAATTACCCCCTCTCTAGAGATCAGCAGATCGTCAGCTGGAATTGGAACAAGGTTATTACTCAACGTTTTTTTTTTTTTGGTAAGAAAACCGGGCGGGAAATCTCGACTAATAATAAATCTAAAAAGACTAAACAAATTCATAAAATATGTAAAATTCAAGATGGAATCAATAAGGTCCATAATAAATCTGCTAAAAGAAGGAGATTTCCTAGCGTCTATAGACCTAAAGGATGCGTATTTTCACATCCCTTTAGACATAAACATCGCAGTTTTTTGGGAAAAAATTATCATTTTCAATTTCAAGTACTCCCTTTTGGAAATCACTTCAGCCCCAATGGTTTTTACAAAAGTAATGTTAGAAGTAACAACCCACCTAAGAAGATGAAACATTCTCATATTTCCCTACTTGGACGACCTCCTAATAGTAGGAGATTCAAGGGCAACGTTAGAAAACAATGTGTTCCTCACCCGCCAGACTTTATACCAAACAGTTGGTTAATAATTTGGAAAAAATCAAATTCTTGCTCATCCCAGAAATTAAATTTCCTAGGGGTCATTTTTGGATACGACCTGCCAGAAGACTTTTTTAACGCCCCCAAAAATTTCAGGGATAAGCGAAAAGGTCTCAAAATTTCAAAAACAGGCAGTGTGCTCAATCAGAGAAGCAAAGAAGCTTCTAGGGTCTCTGACTTCATGTATACCAGCGGTAAAATGGGCACAATTTCATACCAGAATACTTCAGAAATGGATTCTAGAAAGCTGGAACAGAAGTCAGGGCTCTCTGGAAATAAATATCCAAATTCCTATGTCAGTGGCTCAGTCCCTACAGTGGTGGATCCAGACGGATTATCTCGGCAAAGGAGTTCCTTGGGTCTTCGATCATCTAGTTGTGATCACAACGGACGCAAGTCTGTGGAGTTTGGGAGCGCATTGCTCTCATGCCTATTCCCAGGGGGAATGGTCCAATGTCTAGAAATCTCTGTCCTTTAAACCAGAGAGAAATGATGGCAGTCTGGGAGGCAATCAAAAATTATCCAGAACAAAGTTGTCCAAATAAGATCAGACAACACGACTGTCGCAGCTTACTTAAACCATCAAGGAGGCACAAGAAGTGCAGCCCTGAGTCTGCTAACAGAGGAAATTTTCTCCTGGGCAGAGATTTACCTAATATCACTGTTGGCGATCCATTTAAAAGGGGTACAAAACATAAAAGCAGACTTTCTAAGCAGAGCTGCCCTAAGCTCGACAGAATGAAGTTTGAAAAGACAATTATTCGACCAAATCTCAAAATTATGGGGAAATCCGCAAATAGACTTGTTTGCTTCAGCCACAAATACTAAACTAAAAAAGTTTTTTTCCTTAAATCTGGTAGATGGAAGGTGGACGCCCTATCTCAAAAATGGGACTTTACGCTAGCGTATGCCTTCCCCCCTTTTCAATTAATATCCAGAGTTCTGGAATTTACTTGTTAGGTAGTTAGCGCCCAGCCCACCGAACCGCAGTCACTGATTTTGGCAGAGATTTTTTCATCCACACTGATCGATGCTAATGAAAAAATCTGTGCCGTTCATTTATTTATTTTTTTTCAGCCCAGAGGCTGAACGGAAAAAAAAATCTCATTACCCGTATGCTCAATATAAGGAGAATCGCAGAAACTCCTAATGCTGGACACACGTGTAATGATTGCAGAGACCCTCAAATGCCAGAGCAGTGCAAACACCTCACATGTGACCCCATTTTAGAAAGAAGACACCCCAAGGTATTCCGTGAGGGGTATGGTGAGTTCATGTAAAATTTTATTTTTTGTCACAAGTTAGTGGAATATGAGACTTTGTAAAAAAAAATATATATATATATCAATTTCCGCTAACTTGTGCCAAAATTTTTTTTTTTCTGTGAACTCGCCATGCCCCTCACAGAATACCTTGGGGTGTCTTCTTTCCAAAATGGGGTCACTTGTGGGGTATTTATACTGCCCTGGCATTTTAGGGGCCCTAAAGCGCGATAAGAAGTCTGGAATCCAAATGCGTAAAAATGCCCAGTGAAATCCTAAAGGTACTCATTGGAATTTGGGCCCCTTTGCGCATCTTGGCTGCAAAAAAGTGGCACACATGTGGTATTGCCGTACTCAGGAGAAGTAGGGCAATGAGTTTTGGGGTGTATTTTTATATATACCCATACTTTGTGTGAGAAATATCGCTGTAAACGACAACTTTTTAAATTTTTTTATTCAAAGTTGTCAATTTACAGAGATAAAATAAATTAAAAAAAGGAGAAAAAATGTGAAGTGGCACACCCGATGTAAGATTGGAAATAAGGTGCTCTGTTGCTAATAGGTTCGCCCAAACCAAAAGGCAGGATTTATCATACAAAGAGTGTAGCAATAGGCACACTTAAATCTGTAATATGTGTTTTAAGGGAGTGTTTAATAGACTGTAATGATAATTAAAAACTATTTCATTAATAATACACCTCTAAAATTCATATAACACTAGAATTCATATTGTCCATAGAGTCTCAACATACACCTCTAATAATAAAAGAAATATAGTCCAAACTGTAGACACAAAACAAATCAACCGTAGTATGCCGTTCAATGAATTTCCTCTGTAGTAGTCCCAAATTGGATCAGTTGCTATATGGTTAGTATAGCGGCCCCGGTCAGTCGGAGCCTGGGTTTAGATATATAAGAGATGTGATGGCGGTGTTGAGTGTGGCGTCCCACACTTGTTACCTTAAACCTCCACCGCCGTCTGTCCTTAGTATCGATCTCGTTCCACTGTCAGAGCCGAGGGTTCAGGGTTCCCCGCGCGTGTGCTGTGTTCGCCTGCTTCGGCGTCCCACGTGTCAGTGACGCCACTCCTTCTTCCTGTGGGTACAGCGGGCGCGTTCGGGGTAAGCCGTATATTCGCACTTCGGCGTCTCACGTGATTCAAGATATCACCTTTCTGGCCGGCCAGTATTAATGTCTTTGTTCTCTACTTAAAAAATGACAGTCTGGGGTCTGTGGGACCCCAGACTGTCATTTTTAAGTAGAGAACAAAGACATTAATACTGGCCGGCCAGAAAGGTGATATCTTGAATCACGTGAGACGCCGAGTGCTGAATATACGGCTTACCCGAACGCGCCCGCTGACCTACAGGAAGAAGGAGTGACGTCACTGACATGGGACGCCGAGCAGGCGAACACAGCACACGCGCTGGGAACCCTGAACCTCGGCTCTGACAGTGGAACGAGATCGATACTAGGACAGACGCGGTGGAGGTTTAAGGTAACAAGTGTGGACGCCACACTCAACACCACCATCACATCTCTTATATATCTAAACCCAGGCTCCGACTGACCAGGGGCCGCTATACTAACCATATAGCAACTGATCCAATTTGGGACTACTACAGAGGAAATTCATTGAACGGCATACTACGGTTGATTTGTTTTGTGTCTACAGTTTGGACTATATTTCTTTTATTACTAGAGGTGTATGTTGAGACTCTATGGACAATATGAATTCTAGTGTTATATGAATTTTAGAGGTGTATTATTAATGAAATAGTTTTTAATTATCATTACAGTCTATTAAACACTCCCTTAAAACACACATTACAGATGTAAGTGTGCCTATTGCTACACTCTTTGTATGATAAATTTACAGAGATATTTCTCTCACCCAACATGGGTATATGTAAAAATACACCCCAAAACACATTGCCCTACTTCTCCTGAGTACGGCGATACCACATGTGTGACACTTTTTTGCAGCCTGGGTACGCAAAGGGGCCCAAATTCCAACGAGTACCTTTAGGTTTTACATGGCTGCTCACAATTTAGCCCCACCCAAAATGCCAGAACAGAACAAACACCCCACAAATGACCCCATTTCGGAAAGTAGACACCCCAAGGTATTCACTGAGGGGCAAAGTGAGTCCATCTGAGATTTTTTTTTTTGTCAGAAGCAGAAATGGAAACTTTATTTTTATATTTTTTTTTCCTCAGAAAGTGTCATTTTCCGCAAACTTGTGAAAAAAAATGAAATGATACATGAACTCACCATGCCCCTCCGCGAATACTTTGGGGTGTCTTCTTTCTAAAATAGTGTCATTTGGGGGGTATTTATACTATCCTGGCATTCTAGCACCTGAAGAAACATGACAGGTGCTCAGAAAGTCAGAGCTGCTTCAAAATGCGGAAATTCACTTTTTTGCACCATAGTTTGTAAACGCTATAACTTTTACCCAAACCAATAAATATACACTTATTGGATTTTTTTTCATCAAAGACATGTAGAACAATAAATTTAGAGAAAAATGTATATAGAAATGTATTTTTTTTTAAATAAATTTACAACAGAAAGTGAAAAGTCATTTTTTTTGCAAAAATTTCGTTAAATTTTTATTAATAGCAAAAAAAGTAAAAATGTCAGCAACAAGGAAATACCACCAAATGAAAGCTCTATTAGTGAGAAGAAAAGGAGGTAAAATTCATTTGGGTGGTAAGTTGTATGACGGAGCAATAAACGGTGAAAGTAGTGTAGTGCGGAATTGTAAAAAGTGGCCTGGTCATTAAGGGTGTTTAAGCTAGGGGGGCTGAGGTGGTTAAGGTGTATCCATATAAATGGCCCACCCTGTGTATATGTGTGTATATATACATATATATATATATATATATATATATATATATAGGTTTAGGATGTGTGTGGTGTGTATATATGTGTATATATCTTGATGAGAATAAGACTCTCTAGGCTGTCGGTCCAGAAAGACACTGAGGAGGGTCAAATTTATACTTCCTGTCCCTACCTGGTTGGAGGCGGGTCATCTCTCATAGTATGCCGTCATGGTAAGTAATTTGGTTATCAAATAAGGTGTTACATGATTGGTGAAATAATCGTAGTAATGATAGTTAGTCGTTGTGAAGACAAATAATGAGACAAACAATGCTAATAAGAGGATAATAATAATAGCAAAAAGTATTACGTGGTTGAATGAAAAATAATATTAAAAACAGATAAGTAAATAAATGAATAAAAAATGTTCAGAAATGGAGGCCATATCTTACAGATTGATTGATTGATTTCTAAGGCCTTATTCAGACCATATGGGTTGAGGCAGTTGAGCTTATACATCCAAAACATCTACCGTCTTTGTAATGTTTGGATGATGTTACGGCAGTCCGGATCCACTTGCTCTATAGGTGTAATTTTAAAGCTGGAAAAAAGGCCCTGGTGATGTTCCGCTGCATGCCTAGAAACACTGTGCTGGGGATACTTTTTCTTAATATTAGACCTGTGTTTGTTGAGTCTGTTGTGTAAAGTCTGGATAGTCCATCCTATATATTGTAGGCCGCACGGGCATTTCAATAGGTAAATGACATTGGCCGATCCACAGTGTAGATGACTCTTGATTGAAAAAAGGTCACTGTTATAGTTGCTATGAAAAACAGTAGATGTGAAAATAGAGCTACAACAGAGACACTGTTGGAGATGGAGACGAAATGTCTCTAAGGTCGTAAGGTACTAGGGGCCAGTATTTTCTTGAGGATCTTGGCCCTCCTGAACGTAAGTGGGGGTCGGGTGGGCAGAATTTTGGCTAAGTGGGGATCTAGCTTGAGAATATGTCAGTGTTTTATAAGGACTGCCCTAATATCATTATGGAGACTGTTGTATGTTGCACCGAGGGATGTTTTCCTGAACATGTTTATAACACTCTGATTTGACACAGGACAGGAGGTCAGTTACTTCTCTATTCATTCCTATGAGACTAACATAGAGGCTCCCATAGGAATACACAGAGAAACTGACTTCCTGTACACACATAAGATGCTGTGTCAGTTGGAGAGTCTGATTGCTGGTCACATGACACCGATGAGGATCAGAAGGGAGAATACAGTCACTGGTAAGAAGATTTCACTACAGATTACATTATGTACCTTTCTAACAGGTCAGAGAATATTGTAACATAGTCATACCTTTTAAAATTCTGCTGTTTTTTTATTTGTTTAAACAATAAAAAAAAAGAAGCATCAAATGTGTTAATAGATTGGTGCAAAAAATCATCTTCCACATTTAACTAGTACAGGACCGCCTAACGCAGGGATGCGTCCTGCGGGCGGTCCTGTAGCTCTGAGATGACGCATCGGCACGTCATCTCGTGAGAGCCGAGACTTCCTGTGAACGCGCGTTCACAGAGAAGCGCGTCTCGGCAGTTAGGCTACAGCCTGCCAGCGATGATCCATCGCTGGCAGGCTGTAGATGCGATATAAATCGCATCAAACAGCTATATCAGACGCTGTTTTGTGAACAGCGTCTGATATAGCTGCTACCTGGTCCTCTGGTGATCCCATTTGCTGGGATCGACCACCAGAGGACCAGGTAACACAGTAAAGTTGCACCAAACACTACACTGCTGAGGGGCATAGTGAGTCCATGAAAAATTAAACTTTTTGTCAAAAGTTAGCGGAAAGGGAGACTTTGTGAGAAAAAACAATAAAAAATAAATTTCCACTAACTTGTGCCCAAAAATTTTTTTTCTATGAACTCGCCATGCCCCTCATGGAATACCTTGGGGTGTCTTCTTTCCAAAATGGGGTCACATGTGGGGTATTTCTACTGCCCTGGCATTTTAGGGGCCCTAAAGCGTGAGAAGAAAAATGCGTAAAAATCCCCTCCTAAAAGGTACTCGTTGGAATTTGGGCCCCTTTGCGCATCCTGGCTGCAAATAAGTGGCAAACATGTGGTATCGCCGTACTCAGGAAAAGTAGGGCAATGTGTTTTGGGGTGTATTTTTACATATACCCATGCTGTGTGTGAGAAATATCTCTGTAAATTGACAACTTTGAATAAAAAAATGGAAAAAGTTGTCGTTTACAGCGATATTTCTCACACGCAGCATGGGTATATGTAAAAATACACCCCAAAACACATTGCCCTACTTCTACAAAATGGGGTCACATGTGGGGTATTTATACTCACCTGGCATTTTAGGGGCCCCTAAAGCGTGAGAATCCTAATGCATAAAAATGCCCTGTGAAATCCTAAAGGTACTCATTAGTTTTAGGGCCCCTTTGCGCACCCAGGCTGCAAAAAAGTGGCACACATGTGGTATCGCCGTACTCAGGAGAAGTAGGGCAATGTGCTTTGGGGTGTATTTTTATATATACCCATACTGTGTGTGAGAAATATCTCTGTAAACGACAACTTTTAAAAAATGTTATACAAAGTTGACAATTTACAGAGATATTTCTCTCACCCAACATGGGTATATGTAAAAATACACCCCAAAACACATTGCCCTACTTCTCCTGAGTACGGCGATACCACATAAGTGACACTTTTTTGCAGCCTGGGTGCGCAAAGGGGCCCAAATTCCAATGAGTACCTTTAGGTTTTACATTGCGGCTCACAATTTAGCCCCGCCCAAAATGCCAGAACAGTAAACACACCCCACAAATGACCCCATTTCGGAAAGTAGACACCCCAAGGAATTCACTGAGGGGCATAGTGAGTCCGTCTGAAATTATTTTTTTTTTTGCCAGAAGTTAGCAGAAATGGAAACTTTTTTTTTTTTTTTTTTGCTCAGAAAGTGTCATTTTCCACTAACTTGTGAAAAAAAGTTAAATGATACATGAACTCACCATGCCCCTCCGTGAATACTTTGGGGTGTCTTCTTTCTAAAATGGTGTCATTTGGGGGGTATTAAAACTATCCTGACATTCTAGCACCTGAAGAAACATGACAGGTGCTCAGAAAGTCAGAGCTGCTTCAAAATGCTGAAATTCACTTTTTTGCACCATAGTATGTAAACGCTATAACTTTTACCCAAACCAATAAATATACACTTATTGGACTTTTTTTTTTATCAAAGACATGTAGAACAATAAATTTAGAGAAAATTTTATATAGAAATGTATTTTTTTTTTTTGAAAAATTTTACAACAGAAAGTGAAAAATGTCATTTTTTTTCAAAAATGTCGTTAAATTTGTATTAATGGCAAAAAAAGTAAAAATGTCAGCAACAATGAAATACCACCAAATGAAAGCTCTATTAGTGAGAAGAAAAGGAGGTAAAATTCATTTGGGTGGTAAGTTGTATGACGGAGCAATAAACGGTGAAAGTAGTGTAGTGCGGAATTGTAAAAAGTGGCCTGGTCATTAAGGTTGTTTAAGCTAGGGGGGCTGAAGTGGTTAATTATTGATATCATATGCTTAGAATAGCCCCTTAATGTATGATCTGGCGAAGGGGGGGGTCTTACCGTCGGGACACCACAATTAGCAAAACAATACCAGACACAGCCACTTGTATAGATGTCACTGTGAATGGACAACAACATTCCAATGAGCTCCACTGACCTATCATTTTGCTAAATGGTGGGGATCTGTGGAATGGGGCCACCACTTATGATCTATTAGGCCCCTTCTTCTGACAGCTTCTTCTGACCGCTTTTTCTCTCCCCCCCACACACACACCTACAGCGCAGTTCTATGCACTGATTTCGTTGTTCCTTCAATAAAGGTATTCCCTTCCTTTCACCAGACTTGGGTGAGTGCCGCCACTTCTTTTATTTACCTTCGCTGCTGATAATATGGATGGACTTACACATCTCAGGCTGAGCAACACCAGTATCTAGCCGGTACATACATGCGCTCTGCCTTGCTCTCCCTGCACTGATTCTCTGTGCTCTCCGTATGAGTTATTGCTGGACTTTTCCTGCTATATTTAGGGGTTGACAGTGCCACCGTTTTTCTCCTCTTTGTGCCTATTTAACACTGACATAATGCTGTCAGTGTTATCCAATACATTACAGAACTGTAAGGGGTACATAGCATTACAAATCAATATAATGCTATGTGTCCCACAGCAGTGCTCCGGAGTTCAGGACGGGTGCTCTCCATGACATGCTGCGTGGGACTCCCTCGTGTGAAAGGGACCTTAATGGCTTTAGGACAAAACATTAATGTTCTATCATGGAAAACCCCTTAAATTACTGGTGTATAAATAAGTCAATATGACATTATAATAGCATAATGCAGTAAAGGTAGGCAAGTGTACGTGCCTTGTATACTGTGCTCCTTTATTATTAATGATGTTATTAAATATATATAGTACATACTGATTCCATGTCCAAATTTTAGATGAAAAAGAGAGGTCTGGTACCCACAGATGCCACGTATACTGCTCTCTTCAATGCCTGCGCTGAGTCACCATGGAAAGACTCTGGTCTACAACATGCCCTGAAACTGCGAAAGGAATTGATGGATAAGAACATCCAACTTAACCCCATTACTTATCGAAGTTTGCTTAAAGTTTGCGCCCTGAATTCAGGACTACAAGATAGCTTTGAGATATTCAAGGTGAGTGAAGTTCAGAGTCCTATTCAGCCATAATGTATAGGATAATGCCTGAAAGTAGTAGGATAATGTCACAGTAATATTTCTTTAGGGAAAACGTTAGCCTTGCCATGAATATGGTTTCCACCGGTTCTGTCTGAACAAGTTTAGGTAGTAGTGTCAGTAGATGACACTATTAGATTTTAATGCTTCTGTCGAGACCAACAGTGTCACTTGCTAAATTTGAGAAAGGTCGATGACATTGTGTTGACATGTACATTAGGGTTGTGGAGTCAAAGTCATGGAGTCAGAGTCAAAGCTAGTTTTGGGCAGAGTCTGGGTCGGTAGAAATGCTCCAACTATGACTCCAGCTTAAAAAAATATTATCTATTATTAATATTGTGTAATTGCTCTCCCCAGAAAGAGATAGTACCCCCCCCCCTCTCCAAATCTGACTTAGGCCTCTCACCCAGTTAAGCCAGTTCCTCTGCTCTGCAGTGATGAGGGGCGAGCACCCCGAAATGGCTTTCTGCAGATGAGGTACTAGCTTATTAAATATCTGTTTCATGTCTCAAGACCTATTTAAAAGTTCGAACATTCTTGTATCCTTGTAGGATAGCTGCCTTACATTTGGTGGCATTAGAGACAGAGCTTGCTAAGAGCTCATTCGCATCCCTTTCTTCCCAGAATTTCAGAGGAGCATGTATGGCCTATAAGTCTCCTCATGCCGATTAAGGCGCTCTCCCCAAGGAGAGATACTACCCCCCAAATGCCGTTATCTCAGAACAGGAAGACCGCGTTAAAGGGGTTGTCCGGGAATAAGTAACTATTCACCAGTGCCCGCAGCCTGACTCTGCTGTGGAAAGAGTCATACCTTCTTCCCGCCGGTCTGGTCCTGCATGCTGGTTCCCGTGTGTCCATCTTCTGGTCCACGGCTTGTTTCATTTGTCCCTGGCACCAGCATGATCATCTGCGCTCCTGCAGCCAATAACTGACTTCAGCAGTCATGTGTCTCTTGTGGATACCAGTCATTGATCATACCCATGCCAGAGAGGAAGTAAACAAGCCGCGGACCGGAGAGAGAAACACGGGAGCCAGTGCACAGGACCGGAACTGTGGAAAGCAGGTAAGTAGGAATCTTTCCATAGCTGAGGCAGGCTGCGGAATTTATTCCCAGACAACCCTTTCATGGCAAGCTCGGAATATAGCTGCCCCACTCCTTACATGTTTCTTTTATTTCCATTTAGACTTGCACATGATTGTCTGCATTTCCAGGACATACATATATACACCATGCTGGCACTCCCCATAGAGATGCCTTTTTTTTGTCCGCAAGCTGCGGACAAGAATAGGACATGCTCTATCTTTTACGGAGCCGCGGCCGGATGTTTCGGAACCCTGCAAATGCTGATGCGGAGAGCAATTCACAATTGGGTCCGCATCTATTCCGCAGAATTGCGGAATAGATGTGGACTAAAATGCGGACGTGTGAATGGGGCCTAGATTATTTCAGTCAGGTACCCTCATGTATATATGGACTAACAGTTCTTATCTAGGTAGATGTGGTCCAAAGAGATGTGTTAATTTCACACTATCTCCTTGTTATAATAACTATGATGGTATAAATGTAATTTAGATTTTTATAATCGAGGAGATGTGTTATTTTCGCACTAACTCCTTTTATGGAGGCTGTTCCTGGTGTAAATATAATTTCTTAGATTCTAGGGAGGTAGGAAATTTTTATTTTATTTATTTTATTCCGTCATGACCATATAGGTCTCACATTCTTCCCATGATATTTTCATATATAAGAGAATGCTAGTCAGCTCAATATTGAGGTTTCTCCGTATCTAGAGAGAGATTTTTATATTGTCCACTTCTGCGTGTATTTCACATCCTCAAGATGTGCCGACTTGCATATCTGATAAATTGATATTCTATCATGGGAGATGTATATCAGATTATCCCCTACAATTTGAATTTACTTCCCTACAAAATCAGCAGAAGTTTGGCAGCCTCAAAGTTTGTGTTATGTCCCTTATTACAGAGGGTCCATTTTATAAATGTGCGGCACAGAACTGTATTCTTCTGTCTACAGATTAGGAGCGCCTGCAGAACGCTCCCATATTTTCACCACTATTCGCAGACCTAAGCTTAAAATCATTCCTATTGGGGCAAGGACTGGCATCTACTATCAGAGTTCTAAGATCTTGGTCATTTGTGTACTGCTCAGGTAGAGGTCCACATATTGGAATCTTAGCGCTCTCACTAAATCGTATTGCTTAATAAATTGTGAACCTGATTCTAACCCTTCTCTGACTTTAAGGAAATGGCACAAAAGTTCTGTGTCACCGGTCCCGAAACATTCAATGTTCTGTTTATGGGATGCATAAAGGATAAAGAGCTGGGCTTCCTATATGCTTTGCAGGTATGTATCAAAGCAACACAGCCTTGCACCATGCATGGGCCAGATTATATCCATAGTGTGTAGGCTTAGGCTACTTTCACACTAGCGTTTTTTGTGGATTTGTCATGGATCTGCAAAAACGCTTCCGTTACCATAATACAACCTCCTGCATCATGAACGGATCCGGTTTTATTATGTCTTCTATAGCCAAGAAGTCATGAACACCAATAAAAGTCAATGGGGGACAGATCCATTTTCTCCGCACCACATCGCAGACAGAAAAACGCTGCTTGCAACGTTATTCTGTCCGCGATGGGGACGCAAACAAATGGAACGGAATGCATTTTGGAGCATTCTGTTTCACTCAATTCAGTTTTGTCCCCATTGACAATAAATGACTGAATGGGTGCAAAATGGAAGCGTTTTATTCCGCTATTGAGATCCTATGAAGGATCTCAATAGCGGAAATGAAAACGCTACTGTGAAAGTAGACTTACCTGTAAATACCCCTGGATACGTAAATACTGAAAAAATAGTGAGTATGTGGTGGCTACAGATAGATAGTATACAAGGTTCTGAGACTACAGTAGATTGGTTAGGAGTGTAATTAAGAGACATTCATCTCAATTGCATACAAGTGTGCTGAGTCTTCTCTCTACAGGCGTCTCAGAATATTTCCTTAGTATCCTTGCACATTAAATCCTTGGATTAACATCCTATCCTCACCACCTTAATACCCATGTCTTGGAATATTCTATTTTTCGAGTTCGCTATTGAACTTGTGTAGTGAATGAACCATCATAATATCTTTTGGCAGAGAGTTCATAGTTGTCTCACTGCTCTTACAGTAAAGAATCTCTGATGACCTGGTGTACACATTTTTGCACTTTATTTAGTTTACAGGTATGTGTTACGTGTGTTTGTATATCACATTTTGTTTTTCAGCTTTGGAGGCAGATGCTACATATGGGTGTAAAACCAGATATCAACACTTATAACTTACTTATTCGTGCCACCAGAGATTGTGGCATTGGTGATGCCGCTGAAGCTCTACATTTACTCACTAAGTCCAAGGATCTGGTACCATTGAGTTTAAGTGCAGGAAAAGAGGAGCAAGGCAGAAAAAGCCATGGGATCAAGAAAAGAAAGGAAGGCCGTGAAGGGCCAGGGAAGCAGCAGCTGCTCTTGGACAGGTCCTCATCTGTTAGTGGTGTTACTGGCAGTGATGGTGCCGCTATGGAATTAGCAGGTTCACAGAAACTTGCAGAGATGAGTAGGGATCGTCATTTTCCCAGTGTGCCATCTTTTGATTCCAGTAATTTGCCAAACCTCTTGGACCTGTCTATAAATACAAATAACATGGTGTCACTTGCAAATGTCAATACCCCATCTGACAGACTTGCACTGATTGGTGACTTAGGGGGCATTCTTCATAAAATGAAAGAAGACAAAGTATGTCCTACAATAAAGACCTTTACACTCTTGGCTGAAGTAGTGAAACCAGATGTGGAGTCAGAAGCTACACTACTGGACGTTATTGGTACATATGGAATACAGCCTGATCTGACGTTTTTTAACACTTTGGTGTTGAAGCGAAGTAAAACTATGAACCTAAAGTCCACTTTGGTAAGTGCATTTCTAGTGAATTATTTAAATATTCAAAATACAACATAAACTGTTTAAAACCACTTTTTACAGAATACACTGTTATACTGCCAGCCTTGAGTGGTAGCAACAAGGTTTAGCTTTAGTAGTGAAAGAAGTTATAACATATTAGGACTGTGCTTGCTATATGGGACCCACTCAGATCCTGAGAACAGGCTTCCCATGTCTCCCATTCCTCCTCACCGCAACCCCCCAGCTGTATGCTGCCATCTTTGTCAGTCCCATAGACTTGGAATAAAGAGGCAGCACACAAGCTTAACTGCCATCCTTTTACTATCAGATCTCATGAATCTATATAGTAATGGAAGAGGTTAATCTGTTACAGAGCCGTGTCCCCACAGTCTGCAGCACAACAGCTGGAGAGGCAGACAATGGGCAACGCTTCATTAGAGCAGGTCGTTAAGACTTTCCTAATATCCTTATTGGGCCCACAGCATGGGAAGGAAAAGTAAAAGGATGACTAAATATAGGGGGTATTTATGAAAAGCTGTATGCCAGTTTTCTCTCACTCTGCTCAAAAATGTGACTTACGCTGATTTTGCCACTTCTAGAAAAGTTGGTGGGGTTTATTGTGACATTGTCTCCCACTACATGACATGATGCCTCATGCACATGACCGTAGCAGGTTCGTGCCCATGTTGCGGCCCGCAAACGACAGGTCCGCAATATAGAGGCACCGGCCGTGTGAATACTGTTTCATGGATGTGGACCTATTCACTTGAATAGGTCCGCAGTCCGGAAGGTGCTGTGCACAACGGATCCGTCATGGCTATTTTAAAGATAATACAACTGGATTTGTTCATAACGGATGCAGACGGTTGTATTATCGTGACGGAAGCGTTTTTGCTGATCCACGAAGGATCCAGCAAAAACGCTGGTGTGAAAGTAGCCTTACTGCAGTGCATGCTTCTTACTTATGGTCTGAATGGTTTTTCTACAGGAGCTGCTGCCTACAATGGCACAAAGAGGAATTGCACCCAACATACATACCTTTTGCAATCTTGCGAGAGCATGCCTTAAAAAAGAAGAAGGCTTACAGCTCCTAGAAGACATTACGGTATTAACATACGTTTTCTGTTTATGTTGCATATTTAGCGTCTGATTATTTTGTCAAAAGGATTTTTGGCATGTCTGATTGGTAACTTGTTTTACAGATTGCCGGATTCCACCCGAATAACAATGTATACAGCACGCTGATTAATGCTGCCATCAAGCGGTTAGACTATGACTATCTAATTAGTATTCTAAGGGACATGAGGAACAGAAACGTTAATCCTAATGAGGTGGTGATCCGTCAGTTGGAATTTGCAGCGCAGTACCCACCAAACTTTGATCGCGTAAGTACATGAACCATTAAAGTCAATAGCATTCTTAATAGGTGAATAATCCTTCTATAGGATTTACAAGTGGCCAGTCCATTCCTGGTTGCAGTCATCAAGACCTGCAGTAAGGGGTTGTCTGAGGCTGCTGACTTTAAAGAGAATGTCATCACAATTTTGGACTATTATCTGTAGTAATACATGAGCAGTCCTGCAGATATGGAGTCCAGATCATTATTTATTTTCCTACTGCCCTCCATTCTTCTAACATCAGCGATCAGAAGCTGCATTGAATTACATTGTCAGGATTGCTCTGAATGCACACAGGAGTCCAGATTGAGTATTTCAGCGCAGCTTTGAGTGCTGACAGTGGGGGAACAGGGGGCAGTAGGAAAATGTTAATCTGGACTCCTTATGTGCAGTACTAGGCCATAAGTATTTTGCAGCCCCCAAATGGTGGATACACAAAACACGGATCTGGGCCAAGTCAATGCTACTTTTTTTTTTTTTTTAACTACTGTAGAAATGTCCTATCCTTGTCCACAAAATGTACAAGAATAGGACAGCTTCTTTTTTTTTTCCGGGGCTGCAGAATGGACATACAAAGCTGTCCGCATCTTTTGCAGCCCCATTAAAATGAATGGGTCCGATGCACAGAGAATGTGGATCGGATGCGGACAGAAACTACGGCCATGAGCCGTGGTGATAGATTCCTTTTAATGAGACCAATGTTTAATGGAATAAGGGATTCAGAATTACTGAGGACAGCACAGCTGCTTTACCCTGGGTTCACACCTGAGCGTTTTACAGCGCGTTCAAACGCGCTGTAAAACGCTCAACACATGAAAACCAATGCATCCCTATGGGAGTGGTTCACACTTGCGCGTTTTACAGCGCGTAAAAACGCGCTGTAAAACGCCCGATGCATAAGCTCGTTCAGGAGCGTTTTTTTGGGCGTTTGTCGCGCTTTTCCTCCCATAGACTTCAATGGGAACGCGCGTTTAACGCGCGTTTAACGCGCGTTAAGTGTAGAGATGCCCTTTTCTAATTGGTCTCCAGACCAATTAAAAAAAAGTCTCCAGAGTCAAAAACGCGCATAAAAACGCGCGACTAAACGTAAAACGCGCGTCTTAGAAACGCTCAGGTCTGAACCCAGTGTTAATGGTACATGAGCTTGGCTTGCTTTGGATTGTGATTGTGGAGCACTTTTTTACACCACATTGTACTATGTTTACCAATTGTTTTCTTCTTGATTCTTGAAAAGTCACCACCGTTACTATATTGTGTAATGTTAGTCTAATGCTGGTTGCCTCCGCCCCTGCAATTTTCTGCATCTCCATCTCTATGCCACTATGTGTGAAGGCAGGATAGATTAGAGGCCTGATAATGAATGTTTATATTGTTCTCTATGATTTACTCAGAATCCTGGTTATACGCTTTTTACATAAAAAATAATGAAGTAAATCATCGACAACCAAATGTCACAGAGTTCAGGATCCCCTCCCATGTGACCCTCGGATAGGGAAGAATAGTAGATGTGACAGAGCTGTGTTAACCAATCAGGTAATCATTGTGGGCTGTCGTGACTAAGCCTTTGTTATTTCCATTCCAGTACTGCAAAAAGAATGTGTTCTTAGAGAAGATAGATGGCTTCCGTGGCTACTACACCCGTTGGCTGGAATGGATGGATGCTGAAGAAACCGAACACCCATGGCAGAAATATCGGACTAAAGCACAGAGTGATTCCGAAACCAATTAAGTACTTTGAGTAAATCAGAAACATTTCACTTGTATGAGTTTGTATATTCTGTACTATAGATCAGATGTAATGTATATGCTTGCTGAATAAAAGAAAATATTTTACAAAAGTCCAGTGTTCTTATAAACCCTAATGGGGTCATTTATGATCAGATATACGCCACCTTTGTGTTGCAGCAGAATCTGCCACTTCTTCCCCACTCACGCGTGTTCTTAAAAAAAAAAGGGGGCATAGCTTGGGTGGGGAAAGGGATCGGGCTGTAGGCCCCATCTCATTCATCATTTTCTACACATGGTTTAGGCAAAGAAAATGGTCTAAATGTAAGACAGCAAGGAAGCTGTTTTACATATAGAATCAGCGGTGGATATGCTGAATCTGTGTTGGTCCCATGTTCATAAGAGACCCCCATTAGACTTCCAGACCCCATATCAGACCTCACACCAGACCTCCAGACCCCCATATCAGACCAGACCTCCAGACCCCCATTAGACTTCCAGACCCCCTATCAAACCTGACCAGACCCCCATTAGACCTCTCAGATCCTCCATATCAGACCTCAGATCAGACTTTAAACTAAGTAAATTAACTTATAAAGGGAAATATACAGCACCACTGGCTTAGGATGCTGGCACACGGTGCAGTTCTGACATGCATTCAGGATGCAGTTTTCAATTTAGCCAGTTTAGCAGCCTCCTCAAACCCTGGTGTTCTGCATAGTGGGAATGTTTTAATTAATTTCAGCTAGCTACAATAAAAAACTGCATCTTAGCCTACATGCACACGGCAGTGTTTTTTTGCGGATCCGATGGTTTCCCATTCATTTCTATGGATCCGTAAAAAATGCGGATGCCTCTTCCGTTGCCTGTCTGCGTCCGCTGTCCGCATTTCACGTCCGCAAAACAAATATGGCATGTCCTATTCTTGTCCGCAAAAAACGGTTTGCGGACCCATAGAAGTCAATGGGTCCGCAAAAAATGTGTATGACCAACGGAAGCCATTCGTTTGTCATCCGCATCCGTTTTTTTTTTTGCGGATGATTGCTTGGAAACCAGGGCACTTGTACAGGTACTTCAAGAAACGGTTTCAAGCCTTCCGTACGGAAGACACGCAGAAACACAACCTACAAAATTTGCGGACACACGGAACGGATGTGGATGTGAAAAAAAAAAAGAAGATGGAGCCGCGATTTGCGGAGAGCAAAAAACAACTGTCGTGTGTATGTAGCCTTAAATGCATGTCCAAGGAGAGGGGCCGTGAGCACTTTGAGAGTTTGCAGGCAAAAGTGGAGGACGAGTGTAACTGGGACCTGGATCCCTGATTGTCCGGCTGCTGGGGTTTCTACTGGTGGTCTCATCATCTAGTGGACAGGCACATTGCTGCACCTGCACTGTTGATTTTTGTTTTCTTAGCCTAAATGCAGGTTCTGAAGGGCCCTCTCTCTGTTAGGAGATCCTCTGACCACCTCATGAATGAGACCAGCTCTGAATTGCCATACCCCTCCACATGGAGTTTTAACATTTCCGACAGCTCTCCTATGCTACTACCGCTGCTCCGGCCGAACTTTCTGTCTACTTGCTATTGATTGACTTATCTTCTGACTTGCTCATATTTGTTCTTGGATAATTATGGCTCCTCCCAAGCAAAATAAGCCAATAAAACGTCCTGACCCTAAGCCTCGGTCATCAGAGGACTCTCCTGCACCTGCCGCTGAGACCTCCGAGCACCAAACTGAACATGAGAGTGGCCCTATTTTTTTAGAATTTAATAGAACGGGCATTTTTGCATGCCGGGATGCCTATGATGTGTATTTTTTGTATTTTTATGTTTTGTTTTGTTTTGTTTTTCATTTTGGGCAAAGGGGAGTGATTTGAATTTTTATATTTAAAAACAAAAAAATGTTTTTATTGCTAAAAACATTTTTTTTACACTGTTTTAATAGTTCCCTTAGGGAACTATAGCAAACAATCATTGTATTGCTTTTCTCATAGACTTCAATGCATTAGTATTGGTGTCTATGAGGATTTTACGGTATTTCTAGGCAGAGGCTCCATAGAAATTATTAAACAGCAGCCTCCTGTCACACAGGAGACCGCAAAACGTGGCCACAAGAGGAGAAAGGCGCTCATAGGGTGAATATGTAAAGGAAAACAGTGTCCTTCAGGCTGAGGTGAGTAAATTATACTCACCTGTTTTGGTTGCATCCGATTGGGCGCAACAGCAATGAAGGCAAACTGGAGAGACAACAGGTTCCTGGTTGGTGCCGCCGGTTGCGTCCGAAAGAACCTTAGGCGGAGGCCAAGCCGCCAATCAGGTGAATACTGGAACTCCTCTGGACTTAAGCGGTCTAGTGAGCGCATGGACACGAGGCGCATATCACAACCAGATGATTAGTGCAATCAGGTATATTATAAGACACCGTGTTTCGGGGTTTAAGGGACCCTTTTTTTCCCCCCATTTTTTCTGTTTTATGATTTTTTTCTTTCTTATTTTTATTTTTTTTCCCCTTTTCTTTCCTTTTTTTTCTTTAAGTCTTTTGTAAACATTTAATCTTTTTCAAGCATTATGTTACGTTCAGACAAGATTATTACTACGCCATTTGTATCGCAACAAGAATGAAAACTCTTTTAACCTCTTTAGCCTTTTTTACAATTTTTTGGGCTTTTTATCATGACATTTCCAATACTAGTTTGAATATATACCTTGTATTTTATATGTATATACCACATTCTATACCTTTTAGGCTTATGTGTTTTGTAGACTTGATAAAGGGGTCCCTCTAACCCCGAAACGCGTTGTCTTATAATAAACCTGATTGCACTAATCATCTGGTTGTGATATGCGCTCACTAGACCGCTAAAGTCCAGAGGAGCTCCAGCACCTATCACACAGGAGGACATGGGTTGCTGATAACCAGCTCCTGCTCCCCCGATCTCTGCAAGGGGGAGCCAGCGCACACCCGGAAGCACGTGCTTTCGGGTTTTCAGCATTCAGATGCTGTGGGCAGGATCTATCCCATTCCCAACACTACTTAAACCAGTAGGGACTATTTAGAAGTCCCTATTACTGAAAAATAATAGAGGCAATTTGTTCTTTCCCAAATAGGAAGTCACCAGGTTCTGTTGGGTTCCCTATCGAGTGGTATAAGCAAATGGCTGACTTCTTGGCACCCAAACTTCTTAATCTTTATAATGCAGCTATCCAGGACAGGGTTCTCCCTCACAGTATGCGTGAGGCTTTGATAGTGTTGATTGTTAAACCTGCGGAGGACCCGACTGACGGTGGCTCATATAGACCCATATACTTGCTAAACTGTGATATTAAAATTCTAGCGAAGGTCTTGACGACGCGCCTCTACAGAGTTCTTTCGGATATTGTTCATGCAGACCAATCCCGTTTTATGCTTGGGAAGAGCACTGATATCAATCTCTGTAGGCTATACCTGAACATCTCTCTTAGGCCTCACTCACACAACCGTATGTGTTTTGCGGATCCGCAATAAAAAAAACGGATGACGTCTGTATGGCATCCATTTTTTTGTGGATCCGTTATTTTTGCGGATGCATTGTAATAATGCCTATCCTTGTCTAAAAAATAGAAAAAAAATAGGACATGCTCTATTTTTTTGGCGGGGCTACGGAATGGACATACTAATGCAGACAGCACATGGTGTGCTGTCCGCATGTTTTGCGGACCCATTGAAATTATTGCGTCCGCAACCGATCAGCTAAAAAAACAGAACGGACAACAATGTGCATGAGCCCTTAGTCATGGAAATTCGGGTATGCAAACCTTGGTTTTCATTGGTCAAGCTAAAGCCTTTGATTCGATGGTGTGGAGGTACTAGTGGGCCGTAATGGGGCGCTTTGGGTTTGGCCCGTTTTTTTTCTTGAATGGCTACAGCATCTTTATTCTACTCCTGTAGCCAGTGTCCAAACTAACACTCATATCTCTGATACATTTACCCTGAATAGAGACACAAGGCAGGGTTGCCCCCTGTCCCCAGCACTATTTGCGATTGCCATAGAGCCACTAGCCATCCAAGTTTGTGCATTGCCTACAATAGTGTGATTTAACTGTGAAATCATCAAGAACGAATTGCCCTTTATGCAGATGATCCCCTTTTGTTCTTACAAAACCCCCAGGAGTCTCTTTGTGAAGTTCTCATGCTTTTTGAGTCTTTTGGGTACTTCCTGGGGATGCGGGTTAACTAGGATAAAACCCATCTTCTGGATTTAGATGTACAAGCGAGAGATGTGATACTCCCACCCCCATTGCGCTGGGTAGACCCCACCGATTATTTGCGGGTACGAGTGACTAGGCAAGTAAGCACCTATTATGTAGATAATATTTTTCCTCTATTGCAATTAGTAAGGGATATGGCCCAGAAATGGAAGTCTCTTCACCTTGCTCTACTGGGCAGAATAAATCAACTAAAGATAAAGGCAACCCAAATTTCTGTACCTTCTTCATGGCTGTCCCACCTTGATTCCCCACAGTTTTTTTCACTCTCTTTGTAAATATCTGCTTGAAATTCTGAGGTCGGGTTCTAGTCATAAGATTAAAGGGGTTTTCTGGGCTTTTAATATTGATGAACTATCTTCAGTATAGGTAATCAATATCTTACCGGTGGGGGTCTGACATCTGGCACCCCCACGATCAGCTGAATGAAGGAAAGGAGCGTGCAGTGCGCACTTGGAAGTCTCCCTTCTATTTCCTGCTCACCGCTGCTGTCTATGTCAAAGCAGCAGCGAGTAGGAAGAGAGACGGCAAGTGCGCACTGCTTCATTGAGCTGTGATCGGCGGTGGAACCCCGCCGATCTAATATTGATAACCTATCTTGGGGATACGTCATCAATATTAAAAGACCGGACAACCCCTTTAAATTAGTGACTCTCTGTCTTCCTGCCATTGGGGGGGATTGGCACTGCCTTATTTTACAACTACTACTTGGCCAGCCAGTCGGTTTATGACCACTGGTGGCTAACGGCCACTGATTACAAACCAGCTTGGAATGTGTAGTACTTAGGCCAACTTGATCCTTCCAGACGGTTCTTCTGAGGGGAGTTGCGGTGGACCGTCTCTCTCTTCCAAAGCCTATGGTGGTCAGTCTTAGGCCCCTTTCACACGGGCAAGTTTTCCGCGCGGGTGCAATGCGTGACGTGGACGCAATGCACCCGCACTAAATCCTGACCCATTTATTTCTATGGGGCTTTGCACATAAGCGGTGATTTTCACGCATCACTTCTGCATTGCGTGAAAATCGCAGCATGTTCTATACTCTGCGTCTTTCACGCAATGAAGGCCCCATAGAAGTGAATGGGACTGCGTGAAAATCACAAGCATCCGCAATCAAGTCCGGATGCAGTCCGATTTTCCCGAAAGGTTGCTAAGATACGGGACCCGATTTTTATTATTTTCCCTTATAACATGGTTATAAGGGAAAATAATAGC
The DNA here is from genome assembly GCA_033119425.1 of Bufotes viridis. Classification (NCBI taxonomy): domain Eukaryota; kingdom Metazoa; phylum Chordata; class Amphibia; order Anura; family Bufonidae; genus Bufotes; species Bufotes viridis. The sequence goes on from CM065595.1 coordinate 54,883,033, forward strand.
ATTCTCACTACAGAATGCTTAGTAAAATGTGCATTAAGGGGTAAAAATAAAAAAAATAAACTCACCTTATCCACTTGATCGCGTAGTTGCCGATCTCTTCTCTCTTCTGCTACGCGATCAAGTGGATAAGGTGAGTTTATTTTTTTTATTTTTAACCCCTTAATCCACATTTTACTAGGCATTCTGTATTGAGAATGCTATGATTTTCCCTTATAATCATGTTATAAGGGAAAATAATAAAATATACAGAATACACAACCCAAAGCCGGACTTTAGTGATGTCTGTGTACCAAATATGACGATTTTTCGCACGCGCGTGCAAAACGCATTAAAACAGTTTGCACACGTGCAGAAATATTGTGCATTTTCCCGGCAACGCTCCCGCCTCTTATCCAGGCGTCAAACATGACGCCCATGTGAAAGGGGCCTTAAAGTGTGGGATATATTGTTTAAGCTAGTTGCGTTAGTCCGCTTTGGCTCACCTCAACTTTTTTGTCATTTCATAATAGGCAAATTTGAAAATTGTATGGTATTAATACTTTAGCACATATTCTAGACAGAGGGTCCCTATGTTCCTTTCAGCACATGCAGATCGCTCATAATTTCCCCAGTAATGTGCTGTATAATTACTTCTAATTGAAACATGCTTTCCAAGCCCAATTTGGAGGTCTTGACCTTTCTCATGGCTCCACTATAGTGGGCATGGTGCATAATCAAGACTATATTATGGGTGTGTCGTCCTCAGCTGAGTGCCCCAGATGTCGTCTGGCAGAGGGTATGATATTGCACATGTTCTAGGACTGTAGAGTCTTGTGGGCGTATTGGAGAGATGTTTTGGAGTACAGTGATCCCTCAAGATACAACAGCCTCAGGATACAATATTTTGAACATATGGGACCCGATGTTCAAAACCATTGTATGTTAAAACTAGACTCAACATACAATGTCTCAGACTCAGATCCAACCAATCAAGGCACTTCTCTGGTAAAATATTTTTATTAGTTGCTGGTTATCTGGTGTTCCTGACTGTTATATGTAAGGATCTTCCTTAGTATCTGCATATTTTTCTTAAATCTTTATTTTCTCTTATCTTGGATGACATTTTGGGGCTTTGGAACCGATTACTTAACTTACATTGGTTTCAACCTACAATGGTCATCCTGGAATCAATTAATATTGTACCTTGAGGGACCGTTGTATATGAAGACCCCATTATTATTTTATTTTAGCTATTGTTTAGGTTTTAATTTTACATGACTATTGATAGTGCTCGGCCTGTCCGTTGAAGCAGATTATATGCAAGTAGCCTCAGGGGTGTGGAATTCCTATCGCCCGACGCCCGGGACATGCAGTTCCGGGCGTTGGGCAAGTACTTTAAACAGTTGTTTAGCCCTGTGCGGGCAAGTAGCAGGGACAGTAATTGGGCAGTTGGGCAGGTTGGGCAGTAATAGGAGCGGTCATATGCGTGCCGCGAGCTGACCGCTCCTACATCTATGTCAGCCTGCCCCTGCATCGTGCATATGACCCGTATATTACTTCCTGCAGGCGGCCCCCCGGCTCCTCCTGGCTCCTGTATTGAAGTCTCCGCCCACCTGCCAGCACGGAGCGCACAGTAAGTCAGCACACCGTCTCCAGAGACAATATGGGAGAAGAGGAGTGAGAGACCCCGCAGCCCCTTGCAGATGAGCGTTCCTCCCGGAGCCTGTCCACATCGCAGCTCCCGGCCTGACCTGCAAGCGCTGACTGGGGTCACAGTTCTGGAATGTATTGGATAACACTGACAGCAGTGTTATCCAATACATTCCAGAACTGTAAGGGTTACATAGCATCATAAATCAGTATAATGCTATGTGACCCCAGTCAGCGCTTGCAGGTCAGGCCGGGAGCTGCGATGTGGACAGGCTCCAGGAGGAACGCTCATCTGCAGGGGTGTCAGAAATAAAGGTTGTGCTGTCTGTCTTCTGAGGCTCTGGCCCTGCCTGCAATCTGCACTGCACGTGAGACTATAATGTCTCCCTGTTGCCCCCATACAGCATAACATCTCCTTGTGGCCCCCATACAGTATAACGTCTCCCTCTTGCCCCCATACAGTATAACATCACCTTGGGGCTGCCCCCATACAGTATAACGTCACCAAGCTGCTGCCCCCGCACAGTATAACGTCACCCTGTGGCCCCTGCACAGTATAACGTCACCCTGTGGCCCTTGCCCCATACAGTATAACATCACCTTGGGGCTGCCCCCATACAGTATAACGTCACCAAGCGGCTGCCCCCATACAGTATAACGTCACTAAGCGGCTGCCCCCGCACAGTATAACGTCACCCTGTGGCCCCTGCACAGTATAACGTCACCTTGGGGCAGCCCACATACAGCATAACATCTCCTTGTGGCCCCCATACAGTATAACGTCTCCCTCTTGCCCCCATACAGTATAACATCACCTTGGGGCTGCCCCCATACAGTATAACGTCACCAAGCAGCTGCCCCCATACAGTATAATGTCACCAAGCGGCTGCCCCATACAGTATAATGTCACCAAGCGGCTGCCCCCATACAGTATAACGTCACCTTGGGGCTGCCCTAGTGCCCCATACAGTATAACGTCACCAAGCGGCTGCCCCCGCACAGTATAACGTCACCCTGTGGCCCCTGCCCCCATATAGTATAACGTCACCCTGTGGCTCCCGCCCCATACAGTATAACGTCACCCTGTGGCCACCACCCCCATACAGTATAACATCTCCATGTGGCCTCCGCCCCCATACAGTATAACATCTCCATGTGGCCTCCGCCCCCATACAGCATAACGTCTCCTTGTGGCCCCCGCCCCATACAGCATAACATCTCCTTGTGGCCCCCGCCCCATACAGCATAACATCTCCTTGTGGCCCCCGCCCCATACAGTATAACATCTCCTTGTGGCCCCCGCCCCCATACAGTATAACGTTAGTATAAGTTCAGGACAAGTAGATGGTCATGAGGGACAAGTAGATTGAGCCCCCACTTTAGTCCATCGACAAGTAGTTTTTTTATTAAATTTCCACACCCCTGAGCCTTATATGCCGATATGCCGGACACTGCTTTGATGCCTGCATACACATTGTTTTTTTTTTTTCATCTTTGGGCTAAAGAAAAAAGGTTGAAGAAGTAGTGGTTATGTTTTGTGTAGCAGGACTATCATGCTGTTTGTAACTGTCTAACCACATCCGGAACGCCTAACGCAGGGATGTTCCTCGTTGACGCGAGATTTCCTGTGAGCGCGCGCTCACAGGATCGCGACGGCAGGAACTTTAACTACAGCCTGCCAGCGCTGATCATGCGCTGGCAGGCTGTAGTTGTTAAAAATAGGGCATCTGAATCGCATATCAGACGCTGTTTTGTAAACAGCGTCTGATATGCCTGCTGCCTGCTCCTCTGGTGGTCCCTTTTGCTTGGGATCACCAGAGGACACTTAGTGCACCAATCACCACCCCCCCCCCGTCAGTGATTATCCCTTGATTGCCGGTGTCCGCAAAGCACGGACACCGGCAATGTGCTTTCCGCATTTTGCGGATCCGCTCATTGCCAGAACTATATAGAAAATGCCTTTTCTTGTCCGCAATTGCGGACAAGAATAGGACATGCTCTATCTTTTGCAGAGCTGAGGCCGGATGTTTCGGGGCCGAAATCCGGAAGTTTGCAGCCGCAGCTCCACGAATGCTGATGCGAAGAGACCCATTCACACTGAAGGGGTCCGCATCTATTCCGCAGAATTGCGGAATAGATGCGGACATTTTTGCGGGCCCCTTTGAGCATCTTTGCTGCAAAAAGGTGTCACTCGTGGTATCGCCGTACTCATGAGAAGTAGGGCAATGTGTTTTGGGGTGTATTTTTACATATATCCATGCTGGGTGTGAGAAATATCTCTGTAAATGAATTTTTTTATACAAAGTTGTCAGTTTATAGAGATATTTCTCTCACCCAGCATGGGTATATGTAAAACTACACCCCAAAACACGTTGCCCTACTTCTTCTGAGTACGGCGATACCACATGTGTGCCACTTTTTTGCAGTCTAGGTGCGTAAAGTCCAACGAGTACCTTTAGGCTTTAGGCTGCATTCACACGGGCGAGTTTTCCGCGCGGGTGCAATGCGTGATGTGAACGCATTGCACCTGCACTGAATCCTGACCCATTAATTTCAATGGGTCTGTGTACATGAGCGTTTTTTTTCACGCATCACTTGTGCGTTGTGTGAAAATCGCAGCATGTTCTATATCCTGCGTTTTTCACGCAGCCCTAGCCCCATAGAAGTGAATGGGGCTGCATGAAAAACGCATTGCATCCGCAAGCAAGTGCGGGTGCGTTGCGTTTTTCACTGATGGTTGCTAGGAGATGTTGTTTGTAAGCCTTCAGTTTTTTATCACGCGCATGAAAAACGCATCAAAACGCATTGCACCCACGCGGAAAAAACTGAACAACTGAACACAATCGCAGGCAAAACTGAATGGCTTTGCCTGTGAAATCGCACAGTTTTCACTGAACGCATCCGCAACGCATCCGGACCTAATCCGGAAACGCTCGTGTGAACCCAGCCTTACAGTGTTGCTCACAATTTAGCCCCGCCCAAAATGCCAGAACAGTAAACACACCCCACAAATGACCCCATTTTGGAAAGTAGACACCCCAAGGTATTTACTGAGGGGCATAGGGAGTCTGTGGGAGATTTTTTATTTTTTTTTGCCAGAAGTTAGCAGAAATGGAAACTTTATTATTTTTTTTTTTTTTCCTCAGAAAGTGTCATTTTCTGCTAACTTGTGAAAAAAAATGAAATCATACATGAACTCGCCATGCCCCTCCGCGACTACTTTGGGGTGTCTTTTTTCTAAAATGGTGTCATTTGGGGGGTATTTATACTTTCCTGGCATTCTAGCACCTGAAGAAACATGACAGGTGCTCAGAAAGTCAGAGCTGCTTCAAAATGCCGAAATTCACTTTTACTGATTTGTCCTCAAAACTATAAGTCAATCTGCTCAGCTCCTCCTGCTCTATAACACGGTGCCTGCAGATTATATTGCATTTCTTGATGGTAGGTAGTTGTAGTTTTTTTTTTAAGTTGCCTTGGAAACCCTATGGATAAGTGGGAAGGCATTAATCTTAAAAAGACATAGAAATTGGCAACTAATAGCCATAAAGTGACCCTCCAGTTCAAGAAAGTAAATTCACATTAACTGGGGAATAAATAGAACACTTAGGCCCCTTTCACACCTGCGTTCTTCTTTTCCGGCATAGAGATCCGTCGTCGGGTCTCTATGCCGGAAAAATCCTGATCAGTTTATCCCCATGCATTCTGAATGGAGAGAAATCCGTTCAGGATGCATCAGGATGACTTCAGTTCAGAACCGGAACGTTTTTTGGACGCAGCAAATACCGCAGCATGCTGCGCTTTTTGTTCCGTCCAAAAATCCGGAACACTTGCCGCAAGGCCGGATCCGGAATTAATGCCCATTGAAAGGCATTAATCCGGATCCGACCTTAAGCTAAATGTCGTTTCGGCGCATTGCCGGATCCGACATTTATCTTTTCTGACTGATTTACCATGGCAGCCAGGACGCTAAAGTCCTGGTTACCATGGTAAAATGTAGCAGGGAGCGGCATACTTACATTCCGTGCGGCTCCCGGGACGCCTCCAGGATGACGTCAGGGCGCCCCAGTGCATGGATCATGTGATCGCATGGATCACGTGATCCATGCGCATGGGGCGCTCTGACGTCATTCAGGAGCACCCCGGGAGCCGCACGGAATGTAAGTATGCCGCTCCCCCGCTCCTACTATGGCAACCAGGACGCTAGTAGCGTCCTGGCTGCCATAGTAACCTGAAAGCAATTCGAAGACTGATCAGGATCCTGATCAGTCTTCTAATGCTTCAGGTGACTTGCGTTCTGACGGATCCGGCAGGACGGAAGTGCCTGCCGGATCCTCAGAACGCAAGTGTGAAAGGACCCTTACATGGAGCCCTGTTTTCATTTTTTTTAAAGGAATGTTTATTGAAAGAAACAAAGTATGAAAGACATACAGTACAAAAGATATGCAGTGTCAATTAACCACTTCAGCCCTCCTAGCTTAAACCCCCTTAATGACAGACCACTTTTTACAATTCTGCACTACACTACTTTCACCGTTTATTGCTCCGTCATACAACTTACCACCCAAATGAATTTTACCTCCTTTTCTTCTCACTAATAGAGCTTTCATTTGGTGGTATTTCATTGCTGCTGACATTTTTACTTTTTTGATATTAACTACTACAGGACCGCCTAACGCAGGGATGCGTCCGGTGGGCGGTCCTGTAGCTCTGTGTGGACGCATCGGCGCGTCATATCGCGAGACGCGTGAGTTCCGCACAGTGGCGCGCGTCTCAAGAGTTGAACTACAGCCTGCCAGCGATGATCAATCGCTGGCAGGCTGTAGATGCGATATAAATCGCATCAAACATGTATACCAGACGCTGTTTTGGCGATACCACATGTGTGACACTTTTTTGCAGCCAAGATGCGCAAAGGGGCCCTAAAACCAATGAGTACCTTTAGGATTTCACAGGGCATTTTTACGCATTTGGATTCTCACGCTTTAGCACCCCTAAAATGCCAGGGCAGTATAAATACCCCACAAGTGACCCCATTTTGGAAAGAAGACACCCCAAGGTATTCCGTGAGGGGCATGGCGAGTTCACAGAATTTTTTTTTTTTGGCACAAGTTAGCGGAAATTGATATATTTTTTTTTTTTATTTTGTTTTTTTTTACAAAGTCTCATATTCCACTAACTTGTGACAAAAAATTAAATTTTACATGAACTCACCATACCCCTCACAGAATACCTTGGGGTGTCTTCTTTCTAAAATGGGGTCACATGTGGGGTATTTATACTGTCCTGGCATTTTAGGGCCCCTAAAGCGTGAGAAGAAGTCTGGAATCCAAATACGTAAAAATGCCCTGTGAAATCCTAAAGGTACTCGTTGGAATTTGGGCCCTTTACGCACCCAGGCTGCACAAAAGTGGCACACATGTGGTATCGCCGTACTCAGAAGTAGGGCAATGTGTTTTGGGGTGTATTTTTATATATACCCATGCTGGGTGAGAGAAATATCTCTGTAAATGACAATTTTTAAAAATTTTATACAAAGTTGTCAGTTTACAGAGATATTTCTCTCACCCAACATGGGTATATGTAAAAATACACCCCAAAACACATTGCCCTACTTCTTCTGAGTACGGCGATACCACATGAGTGCCACTTTTTTGCAGCCTAGGTGCGCAAAGAGGCCCAAATTCCAACGAGTACCTTTAGCTTTTACATGGCTGCTCACAATTTAGCCCCGCCCAAAATGCCAGAACAGTAAACACGCCCCACAAATGACCCCATTTCAGAAAGTAGACACCCCAAGGTATTCACTGAGGGGCATAGTGAGTCCGTGGGAAATTTTTTTTGCCAGAAGTTAGCAGAAATGGAAACTTTATTATTTTGTTTTTTCCTCAGAAAGTGTCATTTTCCGCTAACTTGTGAAAAAAAATGAAATGATACATGAACTCATCATGCCCCTCCGCGAATACTTTGGGGTGTCTTCTTTCTAAAATGGTGTCATTTGGGGGGTATTTATACTTTCCTGGCATTCTAGCACCTGAAGAAACATGACAGGTGCTCAGAAAGTCAGAGCTGCTTCAAAATGCCGAAATTCACTTTTTTGCACCATAGTTTGTAAATGCTATAACTTTTACCCAAACAAATAAATATACACTTATTGGATTTTTTTTTATCAAAGACATGTAGAACAATAAATTTAGAGAAAAATTTATATAGAAATGTAGTTTTGCCACCAGAAGATCATTATTAGACACCAGTGACTGACAGCCATCTCTGTATACACAGTTACACAGTAAATGCTATCAATCACTGATAACACCTCCCCTGTGTACAGTTATCAGTGACTGACAGCTATCTCTGTATACACAGTTACACAGGACATGCTATCAATCATTGATAACACCTCCCCTATGTACAGTTATCAGTGACTGACAGCTATCTCTGTATACACAGTTACACAGGACATGCTATCAATCACTGATAACACCTCCTCTATGTACAGTTATCAGTGACTGACAGCCATCTCTGTATACACAGTTACACAGGACATGCTATCAATCATTGATAACACCTCCCCTGTGTACAGTTATCACTGACTGACAGCCATCTCTGTATACACACTTACACAGGACATGCTATCAATCACTGATAACACCTCCTCTGTGTACAGTTATCAGTGACTGACAGCTATCTCTGTATACACAGTTACACAGAGAATGCTATCAATTACTGATAACTACACAGGGGATGTGTTATCAATGACTGACAGCTATATCTGCATACATCAGTCACTTATAACACCTCCCCTGTGTACAATTAAAGTCAGAAAGAGCAGAGACTGAATGTATACTTTATATAAAGTTTTACTGAATTTATTATAACAAAATTCCTCCTGTTCTATAACATGGAACCTGCAAGTTGCAGTGCATTTTCATGATGACAAGTTCGTCATAAAGCGGTATTCAGCCTATCCTTTCCATCAGTTGCAAACATGGCACTTTGGATGTAATTTCCATAAATGCTTCCTTCTCCTGGTTACATTCTCCCCACTCTTTGTTTATGGCTCGTTGTCAGGGGTAATGGCTACCCCTGCGATCCTGCAGCAGTGGTCATGCTTACGCAGTGTTCCCATGGTGGCCGTTTGCACAGCAACTCTTGGCCACTGCTGATCTCCATAGGAGGACAGTAGGCTTGGAGCTGTTCAGTATAGCAATGCAGATGCTGGTAATGAAAAATTCTAGTAGCAGCAGATCATACACGTACAGGCAAGCAGCAGCATGATGTGAGCATAGCACCACTTGCCTGTACTGTCAGGCACACTGGTGCCTCCTGCCCACAGAAAAGACACAGTAAGTCCCAGAACTGGAGTGGAGATGAGAAGGGAATATAGGACTCTAGAAATGCGCAAAAAAAACACTTTCTTTCACTTGTCCATTACCCGTATTTATAGGCTTTTAAAAGCGTTTCCAGGATTATTTATAGAAGGCTGTTACTTCATAAATTAAAAAGTTATGTTCAGCTAGTGATGGTCTAGAGCAGTGTTTCCCAACCAGTGTGCCTCCAGCCAAAGGCTGTCCGGGCATGCTGGGGGTTGTAGTTTTGCAACAGCTGGAGGCACGCTGGTTGGGAAACACTGGTCTAGACGACTCACATATTGGTCCCTTCTAAAATGATTGATAAACCAACTAACTCTAGTGACAGACCCTAAATCTAGAATTACCATATCTTTTGGATAAAGCACCATTAAGAACGCATTTAAAACACTTTTATTAAACAGAAAAAATGGAACAACTGGTCACAAGACAGCCACAATATGAGAAAACATTCTTTATCTTAAAAGAATCTGAAAGGAACATTGGAAATAATGTTTAAAAAGTATTTTATTTCATCCAGAGCATCCTCTACAGCCGCAGTGTGTGCATTCAATAATTCTCCCCTGCAACAGAGAATACAAAATGTTATTCCACATAAAGACAATCACATCTTACATAGAAGGGGCTGCTCAGCTGCCTTCCAGGAACATGACTCGCTGCCCTTCGGGAGCCCCAATACTGGAGGCAGGATTGCCCATGGCAGCGTAAAAAGTTGCAATGGTGGATCTGCAACTTTTCTACACTGAAAACAGGCGTAGAGGGAATTATGAATTATTTTTCAAAGTTAAAAACTCCATCTTGAGTCACGATATAATCTTAACATCTTACATGTTTCTGATTAAAGCAATCCTTAAAGAGAACTTGTCTTAAGAATTGACCTGCAGAGCTATTTACATGTTCCTGCTAGAGTTGTTTCGGTACCAAAATTTTGATTCGGTATCGATACCATAAAAAAGTATTGCGATACTCGATACCATTCGATACCACGCGAAAAAAATAAAAAACACCAAAAAAATCCGCGTGCATTCCACATTTTATGAAACCGCCGGCTCATAATACAACAGTCCTATCCTACTTTTTTGTGGGGACAAGGCGACGTAAAGAAAATGGCGAATCGTGCATTTTTTCTTTTTCTTTCTTTTACGGCGTTCACCGCATAAAAGTGGATTTTTTTTATAGTTTGGACTTTTGAGACGTGGCGATATGTAATATTTTATTTATGTATTGTTTATATTTTTTATATGTAAAATTGGGAAAGGGGGTGATTTATAATTAATATTTTGGTGTACTTTAACTTTTTTTTACAGTTTATTTATTAACTATTTCCCCCCTAGGGGCTAGAACCTGGGATATTCTCATCCTATTCACCCTGATAGAGCTCTATCAGGGTGAATAGGATCTCACCCTCTCCCTGCTGCCCTGTGCACACAGCAGCAGAGAGCTGACCATGGCAGCCAGGACTTCAGAAGCGTCCTGGTTACCATGGTAACCGATCGGAGCCCCAGCATTGCAGTGCTGGGGCTCCGATCACTGCCACTGCCACCAATGAGGAGGAGGTGAGGGGACCCTGTGGCCACTGCCACCAATGATTTTATTACTGGGGGACAGGGGGGCACACTGCCCACCAATGTTTTAATACTAGGGAGGGGGAGGAGCACTGGCCAGCCTAATAATGTTCATATATAACTGCAGGCAGAAGACACAGGCTGCCGGCACCTGCCTGTGACCGAGCTCTGCGATCAGAGGCTATTAACCCCTCAGGTGCCGCACCTGAGGGGTTAATTGCCTCTGATTGCAGTGCTGGGTCACAGGCAGGTGCCGGCAGCCTGTGTCTTCTGCCTGCATTTATATAAGAAACTACTCGGCATTGCTGGCCAGTGCTCCCGTCCCCCAGCTCCGCCCCTCCTCCCGCCCCTGCCCCGCCCCTCTCTCCCTCTATTGGTTGCAGCGGCAGCACAGGGGGAGGGAAAGGCTGCCTCCTTCTCCCTGTGCTGCCGAGGAGAACATGGCCGCGCTGAAAGCGGCGCAGCCATGCTCTCTGATACTGGGCTGTGCAGTAGCGCAGCCCAGTATCGATAAAATACTTTTCCTGGTATCGAGTGCGATACCAGAGAAAAGTATCGATTGGGCATCGAAAGTTCGATACCCGAAACAACCCTAGTTCCTGCTGTTCATGCTTCCATCGTTCATTAAATGGCTGTTTTCACACTCAGATGTACTGGGTTTTAACTCAGCCCCCCTAGCTTAAACCCCCTTAATGACCAGGACACTTTTTACAATTCTGCACTACACTACTTTCACCGTTTATTGCTCCGTCATACAACTTACCACCCAAATGAATTTTATCTCCTTTTCTTCTCACTAATACAGTTTTCATTTGGTGCTATTTCATTGCTGCTGACATTTTTACTTTTTTTGCTATTAATCAAAAATGACTGAATTTTTTGCAAAAAAATTACATTTTTTCATTTCTATATAACTTTTTCTCTAAATGTATTGTTCTACATGTCTTTGATAAAAAAAAAATCCAATAAGTGTATATTTATTGGTTTGGGTAAAAGTTATAGCGTTTACAAACTATGGTGCAAAAAAGTGAATTTCGGCATTTTGAAGCAGCTCTGACTTTCTGAGCACCTGTCATGTTTCTTCAGGTGCTAGAATGCCAGGATAGTATAAATACCCCCCAAATTACACCATTTTAGAAAGAAGACACCCCAAAGTATTCGCGGAGGGGCATGGTGAGTTCATGTATCATTTCATTTTTTTTCACAAGTTAGCGGAAAATTACACTTTGTTATATATTTTTTTTTTTCCCTCAAAGTTTCCATTTCTGCTAACTTCTGGCAAAAAAAAATAAAAATCTCAGACGGACTCACTATGCCCCTCAGTGAATACCTTGGGATGTCTACTTTCCGAAATGGGGTCATTTGTGGGCTGTGTAAGTAAGTTCTGGCATTTTGGGTGGGGCTAAATTGTGAGCAGCCCTGTAAAACCTAAAGGTACTCGTTGGAATTTGGGCTGCAAAAAAGTGTTACTCATGTGGTATCGCCGTACTCAGGAGAAGTAGGGCAATGTGTTTTGGGGTGTATTTTTACATATACCCATGTTGGGTGAGAGAAATATCTCTGTAAATTGACAACTTTGTATAAATTTTTTTTAAAAAGTTGTCATTTACAGCGATATTTCTCACACAAAGTATGTGTATTTAAAAAATACACCCCAAAACACATTGCCCTACTTCTCCTGAGTACGGTGATACCATATGTGTGCCACTTTTTTGCAGCAAAGATGCGCAAAGGGGCCCAAATTCCCATGAGTACCTTTAGGATTTCACAGGACATTTTTACGCATTTGGATTCTCACGCTTTAGGGCCCCTAAAATGCCAGGGCAGTATAAATACCCCACATGTGACCCCATTTTGGAAAGAAGACACCCCAAGGTTTTCCTTGAGGGGCATGGCGAGTTCACAGAAAAAAAAAATTTGGGCACAAGTTAGCGGAAATTGATATATATATATATATTTTTTTTTTACAAAGTCTCATATTCCACTAACTTGTGACAAAAAATAAAATTTTACATGAACTCACCATACCCCTCACGGAATACCTTGGGGTGTCTACTTTCTAAAATGGGGTCACATGTGAGGTGTTTGTACTGCCCTGGCATTTGAGGGTCTCCGCAATCATTACACGTATGGCCAGCATTAGGAGTTTCTGCGATTCTCCGTATATTGAGCATACGGGTAATGAGATTTTTTTTTCCGTTCAGCCTCTGGGCTAAAAAAATAATGAACGTCGCATCGATCAATGTGGATGAAAAAATCTCTGCCAAAATCAGTGACTGCGGTGCGGTGGGCGCTAGCTACCTAACAAGTAGCTAACTAACTGGCGGTGATAAGGGACCCTTATGCCCCATTCACACGTCCGCAATTCTGTTTGCGGAACAAAATTGCGGACCCATTCATTTCTATGGGGACAGACTTTGTCCCGCTCGGATCCGGAATTACGGATCCGCGCTTCCGGGTCTGCACTTCCGTTCCGCAAAAATATAGAACATGTCCTATTCTTGTCCGCAATTGCGAACAAGAAAAGTAATTTTCTATATAGTTCTGGCAATGTGCGGATCTGCAAAATGCGGAAAGCACATTGCCGGTGTCCGTGTTTTGAGGATCTGCGGATCCGTGGATCAGATCTGCGGATCCGGAAAACACATATGGACGTCTGAATGGAGCCTTACAAGGGGTGTGATCAATGACAGGGGGGTGATCAGTGACAGGGGGGTGATCAGTGACAGGGGGGTGATCAGGGAATCTAGATGGTGTGATCAAGGGGTTAACAAGTGAGGAGGGGGGGGGGGGTTAGTGTAGTGTTTGGTGCAACTTTACAGTGTTACCTGGTCCTCTGGTGGTCGATCCCAGCAAATGGGACCAGAGGACCAGGTATCAGATATACCAGACGCTGTTAACAAAACAGCGTCTGATATACATCTTTGATGCGATTTATTTCGCATCTACAGCCTGCCAGCGATTGATCAGGCTGCAGTATAACTAATGAGACGCGCAGCACTGTGAACGCGTGCGTGCTCACAGGAAGTCTCGCGAGATGGCGCGCCGATGCGTCCACTCAGAACTACAGGACCGCCCGCCGGACGCATCTGTGCGTTAGGCGGTCCTGTAGTGGTTAAAAATCAACTTATAAATATACGTTATCACCAGGTAGCTCATGGAGTCTTTCAGCTTTGTGTGGATGAGGCGAGTCACAAGTCATCCCCCCACCCACCCACCCATTTCTCTCTTACAGACCTCGTCTTTCTTTCCTGAAGTCAGCGCATGGCCATGCCAAATCTCGTGCAGGCATCCTGTACTATCATGATCTTGACATGCACATGGTGGCTACAATCGCCGATTTGCGCAGGCGTCGGACCCACAACCGCAGATCTCTGTGATGCAGGAGCATCTGGAGCTACAGGCCTCTGGACATCTCATCTCTGTGGCTCCAGATGCTCCTTTAACCCTTAGGATACCCGAGGTTTTTTCATTTTTCTTCCCCATTTTCTGTGAGCCATAACTTTTTTATATTTACGGTCACATAGCTGTATGAGGGCTTATTTTTTGTGGGACAGGTTGTACTTGCTAATGTCGCCATTAATTATGGCATGAAATGTAGTGGGAAGCAGTAAAAAAATCCAAATGGGGTGGAATTGAAAAAAAAACGCAATTCCTCCACCGTTTTTTGGGTTTTGTTACCACGGAATTTTGTTTACAGCAAAACTGACCCATGAATTTTTTTTTTATATCTTAATAGTATGGGCGCTTTCGGTCGCGATGATACTATGTTGATGATAATATGTTTATATTTATTGTTATTTTGGCATTTATTTTTTCATTATACGGAAAGGGGGGTGATTAAAACTTTTCTATATTTTTTACTTTTTTGTGTGATGATTTTGAAGCTCATATGTGAGCCTATAAATAATGTTTTTTAATTTTTGATTGTGTTCTATCAGGGATTTTGCCATTGAAACTCAATTTTGCTCATTTGTTATCCTGGCCAGCCATCTGGTGGCTAAAATAAGAATTGGCCACACGGGGCATTGGTAGGAAGCTCAAGTTTTTGCGCATTTAGCTGCTGTGATCTCACTTGGTCACGGCATCTAAAGCATTTAATTTGCGATCGGCATTATTGCCGGTCACGGTAAATAGCTGCAGGTCTCTGCTGATTGAAACAGCAGAGATCTGCCCGCCATGGCGCCGGCTGCATGTGCAAGCAGGCACCACGTTTACACATCGCTCCAGCGCCGCACATACAGTTCAATTAATAGCTGCTTGTATAGGGGTCAGAGCTCAGGTCACCCCCTGTAGAGCTCTGACGCCCTATTTTAGAAAGGAACAAAAAGTTGATCTTTCAGTACAGAAATCTTTTTTTGTAGATGATCTATTCTTTGGACAGAAAATCAACATACATGACCAGAACAAAGGTAGCAGTCATTGCTGTGCTGCTGCAGAGCATTCATTGCAGTGCCAAACAAAGTGTTGTCCATAAGCATGTCATCTACTTAGAGAGCTGCATGCAATAGAGAAAGCCAGGCCAATCTGAACAGAGAATCGGTTATGGGTCCATTCACACATCTGTAGAATGGGTCCGCATCCATTTGCGGTCCACGGCTCCCGAAAAAAAATAGAACATGTTCTATTCTTGTCCGCAATAGTGGACAAGAACAGGCATTTCTATAGGGGTGCCGGCCCGGTGTATTGCGGTTCCACAATACACTACGGACGTGTGAATGGACACTAAATATGAATATTCTGTAGTTTGTCTAAACTGACATCTTATTCATTACAGCAAACCTGCACTCCTTTAGCCGCTTACCAACAGCTTTCACTATATGCACAGTAAAAGGGAGCAATCTGTCAATCAACTAATAAAAGGTAAATATGGCCTAAATGACACCATGTTCATAAAGACTGACTGTTCAGCGCAGCACGTCTGTCACTATTGCACACTGTTGTCAGAGATCTGATGTACAGATCATGGACACCCATTAAAAACCCATTGATTGAAGATTTATCTTGAGGAAAGGCCAATGTAAAATCCCAGAAAACCTCTGTAATCCTGACTCCGCTCACTATATGGAGCTCCTCGATCTAAGAAACATCACTTGTGCGTCTGACTTTTCTACCGGTCTTCGTCACCTGTCCTTTGTGCTGACATAATCCTCATTCTACCTGTGTGTATTAGTGACGATTACAATCACTACCTATGTCACTGATACAGGAGGCTAGCAGTGGCTGCGGAGAGCAGGCATCAGAACATACAGAAGGGAGCATTGGAAAGAAAAGTGCGCAGTGGTGTGCCGCCAGGAATTCCATTACTTTAGAGAGGTTGTCTGACATTACAAGAAGAAAATGTTTTCACATCTTACCACTTCGAGTTTGCCTTTGGGGACACGACAAATACAATTGGTTCCAAAGTTTGTGTCTCTGGTCTGTATACAGCGCAGGCAGCACAGGTTCTCATAGCCTTGCTTCTTCCACTTTGCAATGAGGTTCTTGTCCGCATATCCTTCCTTGATGCAATAGTCATACAGTTCTATAAAAGCACATAAAACCATCACCATTCTCATTAGCACACTTGTCTGAGATTGAGACAATCCCAGAATACATTTGCAATAACTGTAAGATCTACGTGGTGAGCCAATTGAGGTTATTGGTGACACAGCAGAGCGGTCTTTCTTAATCTTCCTAAGCCAAGTACCTCCTACTTAAAAATATAACATCAGTACCTACAAGGCTGAGATCAGTTGTTCTAAAAGCACCCCCTAGAGACAATTTATGGAAATGAGCTACTAAAAGCAACGGGGGCGTTGTCATTACACCTAGAAGCTCTGCTCTGCAACTGCTGCGTCCTCTCCACTTTTTTTGACAGTGTCAGGCATGATGATATCTACACTGTCTGGCCCTCTCAGTCAAAGTGCAGAGAGAACAGAGCCTCTAGGTGTAATGGTGACGCCCCCGTTGCTCCTAGAGCAGGGGTAGGCAACCTCCGGCACTCCAGCTGTTGTATAACTACAACTCCCAGTCTGCATACTTGCCCTGCTCTTTTTAAAACTCCCATAGAAATGAATGGAGCATGCTAGGAATTGTAGTTTCACAACAGCTGGAGTGCCGAAGGTTGCTGATCCCTGCCCTAGAGGCTTATTAGCATATATTAAAACATCATTTTCTAAGCAATGCGGGCACATATCAACATGGGACCAACACAGCCTTCAGCTGTTAAGCACAGATACAACAGGTCCGCCAGGTACAAAGCTGAGGACAGATGCCCTTTAACCGCTTCAGGACCGCCGTACGCAGGATTGCGTCCTGCGGGCGGTCCTGTTCTTCTGATCGGACGCGCCGGGGCGTCATCTCGCGAGACGCGAGACTTCCTGTGAACGCGCGCGCGGGCGCGCGCGTTCACAGCGTCTGGCGTCTGAAGAGTTGTACTACAGCCTGCCAGCGATGATCAATCGCTGGCAGGCTGTAGATGCGATATAAATCGCATCAAACAGCTATATCAGACGCTGTTTTATGAACAGCGTCTGATATAGCTGCTACCTGGTCCTCTGGTGGTCCCATTTTCTGGGATCGACCACCAGAGGACCAGGTAACACAGTAAAGTTGCACCAAACACTACACTACCCCCCACCCCCTCACCTATTAACCCCTTGATCACCCCATCTAGACCCCTGATCACCCCCTGTCATTGATCACACCCTTGTAAGGCTCCATTCAGACGTCCATATGTGTTTTATGGATCCGTGGATTCACAGATCCGTGGATTCACGGATCCGCGGATCCGATCCGCAGATCCTCAAAACACGGACACCGGCAATGTGCTTTCCGCATTTTGCAGATCCGCACATTGCCAGAACTATATAGAAAATGCTTTTCTTGTCCGCAATTGCGGACAAGAATAGGACATGTTCTATATTTTTGCGGAACGGAAGTGCAGACTCGAAGCGCGGATCCGTAATTCCGGATCCGAGCGGGACAAAGTCTGTCCCCATAGAAATGAATGGGTCCGCAATTCCGTTCCGCAAACAGAATTGCGGACGTGTGAATGGGGCATAAGGGTCCCCTATCACCACCAGTTAGTTAGCTACTTGTTAGGTAGCTAGCGCCCACCGCACCGCAGTCACTGATTTTGGCAGAGATTTATTCATCCACATTGATCGATGCGAATGAAGAAATCTGTGCCGTTCATTTTTTTTTTTCAGCGCAGAGGCTGAACGGAAAAAATCTCATTACCCGTATGCTCAATATACGGAGAATCGCAGAAACTCCTAATGCTGGCCATACGTGTAATGATTGCGGAGACCCTCAAATGCCAGAGCAGTACAAAACCCCACATGTGACCCCATTTTAGAAAGAAGACACCCCAAGGTATTCCGTGAGGGGTATGGTGAGTTCATGCAAAATTTTATTTTTGTCACAAGTTAGTGGAATATGAGACTGTAAAAAAAAAAAAAAAAAACAATTTCCGCTAACTTGTGCCAAATTTTTTTTTCTGTGAACTCGCCATGCCCTCACGGAATACCTGGAGTGTCTTCTTCACAATGGAGTCACATGTGGGTATTTATACTGCCCTGGCATTTTATGGGTGCTAAAGCGTGAGAATCCAAATGCGTAAGAATGTCCTGTGAAATCTAAAGGTACTCATTGGTTTAGGGCTCTTTGCATCTTGGCTGCAAAAGTGTCACACATATGGTATCGCCGTACTCAGGAGAAGTAGGGCAATGTGTTTGGGGTGTGTTTTACATATACCCATGCTGGGTGAGAAATATCTCTGTAAACTGACAACTTTGAATAAAAAATGTAAAAAGTTGTCAGTTACAGCGATATTTCACACACAGTATGGGTATATGTAAAATACACCCTAAAACACATTGCCCTACTTCTCCTGAGTACGGCGATACCACATGAGTGACACTTTTTGCAGCCAAGATGCGCAAAGGGCCCTAAAACCAATGAGTACCTTTAGGATTTCACAGGGCATTTTTATGCATTTGGATTCTCACACTTTAGGGGCCCCTAAAATGCCAGGTGAGAATAAATACCCCACATGTGACCCCATTTTGGAAAGAAGACACCCCAAGGTATTCCGTGAGGGGCATGGTGAGTCCACAGAATTTTTATTTTTGCCACAAGTCAGCGGAAATAGTTTTTTTATTTTTTTTTATTTTGTTTTTTACAAAGTCTCATATTCCACTAACTTGTGACAAAAATAAAATTTTACATGAACTCACCATACCCCTCACAGAATACCTTGGGTGTCTTCTTTCCAAAATGGGGTCACATGTGGGGTATTTATACTGTCCTGGCATTTTAGGGGCCCCTAAAGCGTGAGAAGAAGTCTGGAATCCAAATGCGTAAAAATGCCCTGTGAAATTCTAAAGGTACTCATTGGTTTAGGGCTCTTTGCACCCAGGCTGCAAAAGTGGCACACATGGTACGTCGTACTCAGGAGAGTAGGGCAATGTGTTTTAGGGTGTATTTTTATATATACCTATACTGTGTGTGAAAATATCTCTGTAAACGACAACTTTTAAAAATTTTATACAAAGTTGTCAGTTTACAGAGATATTTCTCTCACCCAACATGGGTATATGTAAAAATACACCCTAAAACACATTGCCCTACTTCTCCTGAGTACGGCAATACCACATGAGTGACACTTTTTGCAGCCTGAGTGCAAAGGGCCCAAATTCCAACGAGTACCTTTAGATTTTACATGGCGGCTCACAATTTAGCCCCGCCCAAAATGCCAGAACAGTAAACACACCCCACAAATGACCCCATTTCGGAAAGTAGACACCCCAAGGTATTCACTGAGGGGCATAGTGAGTCCGTCTGAGATTTCTTTTTTTTTTGCCAGAAGTTAGCAGAAATTGAAACTTTATTTATTTTTTTTTCTCAGAAAGTGTCATTTTCCGCTAACTTGTGAAAAAAAATGAAATGATACATGAACTCACCATGCCCCCCCGCGAATACTTTGGGGTGTCTTCTTTCTAAAATGGTGTGATTTGGGGGGTATTTATACCATCCTGACATTCTAGCACCTGAAGAAACATGACTGGCGCTCAGAAAGTCAGAGCTGCTTCAAAATGCCGAAATTCACTTTTTTGCACCATAGTTTGTAAACGCTATAACTTTTACCCAAACCAATAAATATACACTTATTGGACTTTTTTTATCAAAGACATGTAGAACAATAAATTTAGAGAAAAATTTATATAGAAATGTAGTTTTTTTAAAAAAAATTTACAACAGAAAGTGAAAAATGTCATTTTTTTGTAAAAATTTCGGTAATTTTTGATTAATAGCAAAAAAAGTAAAAATGTCAGCAGCAATGAAATACCACCAAATGAAAGCTCTATTAGTGAGAAGAAAAGGAGGTAAAATTCATTTGGGTGGTAAGTTGCATGACGGAGCAATAAACGGGTAAAGTAGTGTAGTGCGGAATTGTAAAAAGTGGCCTGGTCATTAAGGGTGTTTAAGCTAGGGGGGCTGATGTGGTTAAAGCAGTTGGCCAACATATCCAAATTTTTTCAAAAGTGCTGCAAACAGCACCATAACCCTGGGTTCACACCTGAGCGTTTCTGAGACGCGCGTTTTAGTCGCGCGTATTACAGCGCGTTTTTGCAAATAGGAAACGCGCGTCATACGCGCGTTCGTGACTCTGGAGACCAATTGAAAAAGGCATATCTACACTTTAACGCGTGTTAAACACGTGTTAAACGCGCGTTTTACGCGCGTTCTCATTGAAGTCTATGGGTGCAAACGCGCGACAAAACGCCCCAAAGAAGCTCAAGAACTTCTTTGAGCGTAGGGCGTTTTACAGCGCGTTCAAACGCGCTGTAAAACGCTCAGGTGAGAACCATGCCCATAGGGAAACATGAGTTTTCTCCTGTTGAGCGTTTTACAGCGCGTTCAAACGCGCTGTAAAACGCGCAAGTGTGAACTGAGGGTAAGTGACCTACCTATATAACGTCCAGAACATGGTCATTGATGGTGGGGTATCTGACCTGACCCGTCCATCAGCAGCCTCGTTCATCGTGCAATTGAGATTTTTAAGCAGCCTTAAAAAAAATCAGCACTCTGCTGCCTGCAAACAATGAATCACTATGGGACTGACCGATGGCACTAGCGATCGCTCCTCGTCCCCTCCCCAACGAGCACGTCACTGCTGGTAAGGAACACTTCCCTCCCTGACAATCGCCTGCAAAATCTTAATGTAATACAGCCCCTAGCTTTTCGGTTTTTAAGAGTTTCAAGGATTTGGACCAGTGTGTGATGCTGCAGATTAGACTTCTCTCTATTACAGAGTCTGAGAGATGAATGCAAATTGACGATCGTTAGTGCCTTTTCTGCTTAAACCGGTTTTCTATTGGAACACTCTCATAAAATGGGGAGAAATGAAGCACAGCACAGAAATAACGTAACGATGAAGCACAGGCAGTGTTATCAGATGCGTGACTTACACAATAGGAACATCAGACACAATGGCCGATGTACATTTCCGTCAATATTTTATGACAACAATGCACCACTTTCATGCGGCACGCGCCATGTACCCCTTGTGATAGAATTCTGGTGCATTTTGCCTAGTAAATCTCCCCGTGTCTTACAGAACAGAAGAAGGCACACAAGAACTTACTCAGTGAAGCCATGAAAAACGAAGACAACGTTACCTCTGCTTATAGCTTTCCTCTTATAGAACAGGTCAAATATGTAGCGAGTTTTCTGATGATGAATACGAAAGATTGGCCACAGAGATTCCACCTTCCTCTTCCCTTCGTGAGGGTCAGTTTCAGCTGGGAAATAAGCAGCACAAGGTTACCATGAAGACGATATACAGCCTACGAAGTATTAAACGCCATGGTACATGAGCGTCTCACAGACACAATTTACAATGGACGCAGAATATCCCCTCACCCTCTCTCATTTTCTGATCCAGTTCATCCAGCGTAGGTTCTATGAGCTCCCAACCATCTGGAGGGGGCTTCCTGCTCCGTTTTACTTTTGGCATTGTATTGACAACCTAAATGATAGGAAAACAGCGATTTCACTTTTGGACGTAGCTCATCTTATAGAGTTCTGCATGATGAAAACATTTAGGGTGCCTTCACACGCGGCAGATTGTGAGGCAGAAAGTTCCAAGACTGAAAATCACTTGCATTCATTTGAATGGCGCTGAAAGCACCTGGATTTCTGTATGCCCCATTCAGGTGAATGGAACGGATTTTCAGTCGTGGAATTTAGGAGAAGAAAGGAAATTCCATCTTTAAAGGCCTTCCTGGAGATTTAAATGTTCTTCTCCTTATATACGTTGTCTTTCATCTCCTCACCATCTTCAAGATCCGTTTGCTGACAGTGAATGGAAACTGCCATTTAGTTTTTCTTTCACTGTGTAGGGACACTGATTAGAAATGTTTTTCTAATATACTTTGGGGGTCATTTATTAAGACTGGCATTTTAGGCGCCGGTCTTAATGAGGCGGTGGATCTACATAGCTTCAGCACATCCAGTGGCGGTCTATATGTAAGATATCTTCCTAGCTGTCTTACATGTAGGCCATTTTCTACGCCTAAACCAGGCATAGAAAATGATGAATGAGACTTGCCTGACTGCCCTTCTGAGCAGAGAAATTTCGCAGATTGTGGCGCAACTTACCTTTGCACCGCAATCTGCGCCACAAGTACGCCTAATATAGGAGTATGTCTGGACAATAAGTGTCCCTTACAGCGCTCTTCGCAGTAACGCCTGTACAAGTGTCAGACGCCTGTTCAGGCAATTTTACGCTTTAAAAAAAGGCTAATGCCTATGAATACGCATTAAGGCTTTTCGTGTAGTTAACCAGCGCACTGCACGTTGTGCATCTCATGGGCAGCACAGCAATACTAAGCTCCTTACTCGCATGTGTAGGGTTGGCAGCAAGTAAGGAGCTTGTTATTAGGGAGGGAGGCTGCTCCTTGGCAAATTTCGGCCCTGACTGTGTAGGCCAACTAGTGACTCCATGAAGACGGGAGAGCAGCCCGTGAGGAGGCGAACTGATGTCCGGGGACAAGCTGATACGGAGCTGAGGACGGACAGCAGAGCGCCGATCCTTGCTCTGCACTGGGGTAATGGGATCACTTAGAGCGCAGCGTGGCTGCATTCTTCTGACATCCGAGGTGAGGAGGTGACTGCCAGACAAGAGGCCATCAACATTAAGTACAATGCTAAACTCTCCTGTCTTCTCCCTGTGTTAGGTGCTCAGCCAGAGCCTGCTGGTGCAGTGATCAGTGAGTCCAGCAGGCTCCAGCTCGGGTGCTCAGCCAGAGCCTGTGGATTCACTGTACCAGAATGTTCTGGCTGAGTGCAGTGATCATGGAGTCAGTATATTTGCCTCATATCAGTCTATATCATCAGCATCATCCCAGCAAAGACATTTGCAGACGCAGAACACTGATAATTTGCCATTGGCCGCATTTTATTTGAAATATGATGGAGAAAACATCTCGTTTTTAAATTGCCCAAAAGTCATCAATGTAAAATTGTGTAAATTTGCTATGACACGGTTATTTATTTTTCTTTTACGACGTTCACAGCATAGGAGATATTTTTTAATATTTTAATAGTTTGGACTTTTTGGACGTGGCGATATGTAATATGTTTATTTATTGTTTACATTTATACTTAATATTTTGGTGGTTGTGTTTTTTTAAACTTTTTATTTACTAACTATTAGGGGCTACAACCCTTGTCCTGATAGATCTCTATTAGGGTAAATAGGATTTCACAATCTCCCTGCTGCCCTGGGCTTTGTGCACACAGCAACAGGGAGTTTACCATGGCAGCCAGGGCTTCAGTAGCGTCCTGGCTGCCATAGTAACCGATCGGAGCCCCAGGATTACACTGCTGGGGTACCAATGGGAACTGCCACTGAGGAGGAGGGGAGGGGACCCTGTGGCCACTGCCACTAATGACTTTAATACTTGAAAGGGGGGAGGGGGCACACTGCGCCACCAATGTTTTTATAACTAGGTGAATATTGCCCCGCCACAATATTTAGCTACAGCACAGCAGCCCTGTCGCAAATGGCGATAAGACTAAAATGTCGCAATCTGCAAATTGTAAGGAGCATTTGCGACCATCTGGAGCGCTGCAACTCTTCTTTAAAGGGACACTGCCATCAAAAAGCGCTGCTTTTTTCAAACAATATTCATAGAAAACGTTTATTTTTTTTAGAAATATTAGAAAACTTATTATCGTTCTTCAGTAGTCAGCATAAATAAGACCGATACAGAAAAGTAAACCATAATCTGTTTTTGCCTGTGGCGGGGGGAAAAGATGTTACCTGAAGGGTAATCCTCATGATGACAGTATGACAGAACTACATAAAGGCACCCATAGGAGAACACGTATTAGAGTAATGTGTAAAAGGGTATTCCGGATATGAGAAATCTCGATTAGATGGGTGGGAGTCCTACCGCTGGGACCCCCACCAATCACAAGAACAGGGATCCCTAAGAACGGAGTGGCCAGTCAGGCATGTGTACACCTGCTCATTTCTATGGTAATTCCAGAGATAGAGAGACTTAGGCCGACGGCCCAAGATAATCTCCACCATCGATCACACAGCCGCTAGAAGCAAAGCAAACGCAGACATCAATCTTACGGTAGAAGCTAGAATGCAGCGGGGAACAGGAGGAGTGACGTCACTGTTCAGCCTTATATCACTGGGGTGCACCTCCTTATACCCGCTCTGTTCTAGTACTATTACTCATTCCTCCTTATACCCGCTCTATTCTAGTACTATTACTCATTCCTCCTTATACCCGCTCTTTTCTAGTATTATTACTCATTCCTCCTTATACCCGCTCTTTTCTAGTATTATTACTCATTCCTCCTTATACCTGCTCTGTTCTAGTACTATTACTCATTCCTCCTTATACCTGCTCTGTTCTAGTACTATTACTCATTCCTCCTTATACCCGCTCCCTTCTAGTATTATTACTCATTCCTCCGTATACCTGCTCTGTTCTAGTACTATTACTCATTCCTCCTTATACCTGCTCTGTTCTAGTACTATTACTCATTCCTCCTTATACCTGCTCTGTTCTAGTACTATTACTCATTCCTCCTTATACCTGCTCTGTTCTAGTACTATTACTCATTTCTCCTTATACCCGCTCCCTTATAGTATTATTACTCATTCCTCCTTATACCTGCTCTGTTCTAGTACTATTACTCATTCCTCCTTATACCTGCTCTGTTCTAGTACTATTACTCATTCCTCCTTATACCCGCTCCCTTCTAGTATTATTACTCATTCCTCCTTATACCCGCTCCCTTCTAGTATTATTACTCATTCCTCCTTATACCTGCTCCCTTCTAGTACTACCACCGATTCCTTCTTGTACCCGTTCTATTCTAGTACTATTATTCATTCCTCCTTATACCCGCTCTATTCTAGTACTATTACTCATTCCTCCTTATACCTGCTCTGTTCTAGTACTATTACTCATTCCTCCTTATACCCGCTCTATTCTAGTACTATTACTCATTCCTCCTTATACCCGCTCTTTTCTAGTATTATTACTCATTCCTCCTTATACCCGCTCTTTTCTAGTACTATTACTCATTCCTCCTTATACCTGCTCTGTTCTAGTACTATTACTCATTCCTCCTTATACCTGCTCTGTTCTAGTACTATTACTCATTCCTCCTTATACCCGCTCCCTTCTAGTATTATTACTCATTCCTCCTTATACCTGCTCTGATCTAGTACTATTACTCATTCCTCCTTATACCTGCTCTGTTCTAGTACTACCACCGATTCCTCCTTGTACCCGCTCTATTCTAGTACTATTACTCATTCCTCCTTATACCCGCTCTGTTCTAGTACTATTACTCATTCCTCCTTATACCTGCTCTATTCTAGTACTATTACTCATTCCTCCTTATACCTGCTCTATTCTAGTACTATTACTCATTCCTCATTATACCTGCTCCCTTCTAGTACTATCACTCATTCCTCCTTATACCCGCTCTGTTCTAGTACTATCACTGATTCCTCCTTATACCCGCTCGCTTCTAGTACTATTACTCATTCCTCCTTATACCTGCTCCCTTCTAGTACTATCACGGATTCCTCCTTATACCCGTTCTATTCTAGTACTATTACTCATTCCTCCTTATACCCGCTCTATTCTAGTACTATTACTCATTACTCCTTATACCTGCTCCCTTCTAGTACTATTACTCATTCCTCCTTATACCCGCTCTGTTCTAGTACTATTACTCATTCCTCCTTATACCCGCTCTATTCTAGTACTATTACTCATTCCTCCTTATACCTGCTCTGTTCTAGTATTATTACTCATTCCTCCTTATACCTGCTCTGTTCTAGTACTATTACTCATTCCTCCTTATACCTGCTCTGTTCTAGTACTATTACTCATTCCTCCTTATACCCGCTCCCTTCTAGTATTATTACTCATTCCTCCTTATACCTGCTCTGTTCTAGTACTATTACTCATTCCTCCTTATACCTGCTCAGTTCTAGTACTATTACTCATTCCTCCTTATACCCGCTCCCTTCTAGTATTATTACTCATTCCTCCTTATACCCGCTCCCTTCTAGTATTATTACTCATTCCTCCTTATACCCGCTCCCTTCTAGTATTATTACTCATTCCTCCTTATACCTGCTCCCTTCTAGTACTACCACCGATTCCTTCTTGTACCCGTTCTATTCTAGTACTATTATTCATTCCTCCTTATACCTGCTCTATTCTAGTACTATTACTCATTCCTTCTTATACCTGCTCTATTCTAGTACTATTACTCATTCCTTCTTATACCTGCTCTGTTCTAGTACTATTACTCATTCCTCCTTATACCTGCTCTGTTCTAGTAATATTACTCATTCCTCCTTATACCTGCTCTGTTCTAGTACTATTACTCATTCCTCCTTATACCTGCTCTGTTCTAGTACTATTACTCATTCCTCCTTATACCCGCTCCCTTCTAGTATTATTACTCATTCCTCCTTATACCTGCTCCCTTCTAGTACTACCACCGATTCCTTCTTGTACCCGTTATATTCTAGTACTATTATTCATTCCTCCTTATACCCGCTCTATTCTAGTACTATTACTCATTCCTTCCTTTACCTGCTCTGTTCTAGTACTATTACTCATTCCTCCTTATACCCGCTCTTTTCTAGTACTATTACTCATTCCTCCTTATACCCACTCTGTACTAGTACTATTACTCATTCCTCCTTATACCCGCTCCCTTCTAGTACTATTACTCATTCCTCCTTATACCCGCTCCCTTCTAGTATTATTACTCATTCCTCCTTATACCTGCTCTGTTCTAGTACTATTACTCATTCCTCCTTATACCTGCTCTGTTCTAGTACTATTACTCATTCCTCCTTATACCCGCTCCCTTCTAGTATTATTACTCATTCCTCCTTATACCTGCTCCCTTCTAGTATTATTACTCATTCCTCCTTATACCTGCTCCCTTCTAGTACTACCACCGATTCCTTCTTGTACCCGTTCTATTCTAGTACTATTATTCATTCCTCCTTATACCCGCTCTATTCTAGAACTATTACTCATTCCTCCTTATACCTGCTCCCTTCTAGTACTATTACTCATTCCTCCTTATACCCGCTCTGTTCTAGTACTATTACTCATTCCTCCTTATACCCGCTCTATTCTAGTACTATTACTCATTCCTCCTTATACCCGCTCCCTTCTAGTATTATTACTCATTCCTCCTTATACCCGCTCCCTTCTAGTATTACTCATTCCTCCTTATACCCGCTCCCTTCTAGTATTATTACTCATTCCTCCTTATACCTGCTCCTTCTAGTACTACCACTCGATTCCTTCTTGTACCTGCTCTATTCTAGTACTATTATTCATTCCTCCTTATACCTGCTCTATTCTAGTACTATTACTCATTCCTTCTTATACCTGCTCTATTCTAGTACTATTACTCATTCCTTCTTATACCTGCTCTATTCTAGTACTATTACTCATTCCTCCTTATACCTGCTCTGTTCTAGTAATATTACTCATTCCTCCTTATACCTGCTCTGTTCTAGTACTATTACTCATTCCTCCTTATACCTGCTCTGTTCTAGTACTATTACTCATTCCTCCTTATACCTGCTCCCTTCTAGTATTATTACTCATTCCTCCTTATACCTGCTCCCTTCTAGTACTACCACCGATTCCTTCTTGTACCCGTTCTATTCTAGTACTATTATTCATTCCTCCTTATACCCGCTCTATTCTAGTACTATTACTCATTCCTCCTTTACCTGCTCCCTTCTAGTACTATTACTCATTCCTCCTTATACCCGCTCTTTTCTAGTACTATTACTCATTCCTCCTTATACCCGCTCTGTTCTAGTACTATTACTCATTCCTCCTTATACCCGCTCCCTTCTAGTACTATTACTCATTCCTCCTTATACCCGCTCCCTTCTAGTATTATTACTCATTCCTCCTTATACCTGCTCTGTTCTAGTACTATTACTCATTCCTCCTTATACCTGCTCTGTTCTAGTACTATTACTCATTCCTCCTTATACCCGCTCCCTTCTAGTATTATTACTCATTCCTCCTTATACCTGCTCCCTTCTAGTATTATTACTCATTCCTCCTTATACCTGCTCCCTTCTAGTACTACCACTCGATTCCTCCTTGTACCTGCTCTATTCTAGTACTATTATTCATTCCTCCTTATACCCGCTCTATTCTAGTACTATTACTCATTCCTCCTTATACCTGCTCCCTTCTAGTACTATTACTCATTCCTCCTTATACCCACTCTGTTCTAGTACTATTACTCATTCCTCCTTATACCCGCTCTATTCTAGTACTATTACTCATTCCTCCTTATACCTGCTCTGTTCTAGTATTATTACTCATTCCTCCTTATACCTGCTCTGTTCTAGTACTATTACTCATTCCTCCTTATACCTGCTCTGTTCTAGTACTATTACTCATTCCTCCTTATACCCGCTCCCTTCTAGTATTATTACTCATTCCTCCTTATACCTGCTCTGTTCTAGTACTATTACTCATTCCTCCTTATACCTGCTCTGTTCTAGTACTATTACTCATTCCTCCTTATACCCGCTCCCTTCTAGTATTATTACTCATTCCTCCTTATACCCGCTCCCTTCTAGTATTATTACTCATTCCTCCTTATACCTGCTCCCTTCTAGTACTACCACCGATTCCTTCTTGTACCCGTTCTATTCTAGTACTATTATTCATTCCTCCTTATACCCGCTCTATTCTAGTACTATTACTCATTCCTCCTTATACCTGCTCTATTCTAGTACTATTACTCATTCCTTCTTATACCTGCTCTATTCTAGTACTATTACTCATTCCTTCTTATACCTGCTCTGTTCTAGTACTATTACTCATTCCTCCTTATACCCGCTCTTTTCTAGTACTATTACTCATTCCTCCTTATACCCACTCTGTTCTAGTACTATTACTCATTCCTCCTTATACCCGCTCCCTTCTAGTACTATTACTCATTCCTCCTTATACCCGCTCCCTTCTAGTATTATTACTCATTCCTCCTTATACCTGCTCTGTTCTAGTACTATTACTCATTCCTCCTTTACCTGCTCTATTCTAGTACTAATACTTATTCCTCCTTATACCCGCTCCCTTCTAGTACTATTACTCATTCCTCCTTATACCCGCTCTGTTCTAGTACTATCACTGATTCCTCCTTATACCCGCTCGCTTCTAGTACTATTACTCATTCCTCCTTATACCTGCTCCCTTCTAGTACTATCACGGATTCCTCCTTATACCCGTTCTATTCTAGTACTATTACTCATTCCTCCTTATACCCGCTCTATTCTAGTACTATTACTCATTCCTCCTTATACCGGCTCCCTTCTAGTACTATTACTCATTCCTCCTTATACCGGCTCCCTTCTAGTACTATTACTCATTCCTCCTTATACCCGCTCTATTCTAGTACTATCACCGAATCCTCCTTATACCCGTTCTTTTCTAGTACTATTATTCATTCCTCCTTACACCCGCTCTATTCTAGTACTATTACTCATTCCTCCTTATACCTGCTCCCTTCTAGTACTATCACTGATTCCTCCTTATACCCATTCTATTCTAGTACTATTACTCATTCCTCCTTATACCTGCTCTATTCTAGTACTATTACTCATTCCTCCTTTACCTGCTCTATTCTAGTACTATTACTTATTCCTCATTATACCTGCTCCCTTCTAGTACTATTACTCATTCCTCCTTATACCCGCTCTGTTCTAGTACTATCACTGATTCCTCCTTATACCCGCTCGCTTATAGTACTATTACTCATTCCTCCTTATACCCGTTCTATTCTAGTACTATTACTCATTCCTCCTTATACCCGCTCTATTCTAGTACTATTACTCATTCCTCCTTTACCTGCTCTATTCTAGTACTATTACTCATTCCTCCTTATAACTGCTCCCTTCTAGTACTATTACTCATTCCTCCTTATAACTGCTCTATGCTAGTACTATCACTGATTCCTCCTTATACCGGCTCCCTTCTAGTACTATTACTCATTCCTCCTTATACCCGCTCTATTCTAGTACTATCACCGATTCCTCCTTATACCCGTTCTTTTCTAGTACTATTATTCATTCCTCCTTACACCCGCTCTATTCTAGTACTATTACTCATTCCTCCTTATACCTGCTCCCTTCTAGTACTATCACTGATTCCTCCTTATACCCATTCTATTCTAGTACTATTACTCATTCCTCCTTATACCTGCTCTATTCTAGTACTATTACTCATTCCTTCTTATACCTGCTCAATTCTAGTACTATTACTTATTCCTCATTATACCTGCTCTGTTCTAGTACTATTACTCATTCCTCCTTATACCCACTCTATTCTAGTACTATTACTTATTCCTCCTCCTTATACCTGCTCTATGCTAGTACTATTACTCATTCCTCCTTATACCTGCTCTGTTCTAGTACTATTACTCATTCCTCCTTATACCCGCTCAATTCTTGTACTACCACCTGATTCCTCCTTATACCCGCTCTTTTCTAGTACTATTACACAT
Source organism: Bufotes viridis (assembly GCA_033119425.1). NCBI lineage: Eukaryota > Metazoa > Chordata > Amphibia > Anura > Bufonidae > Bufotes > Bufotes viridis. The sequence goes on from CM065595.1 coordinate 54,913,694, forward strand.
TCCTCCTTATACCCGCTCTTTTCTAGTACTATTACACATTCCTCCTTATACCCGCTCTTTTCTAGTACTATTACTCATTCCTCCTTATACCCGCTCTTTTCTAGTACTATTACTCATTCCTCCTTATACCCGCTCTTTTCTAGTACTTTTACTCATTCCTCCTTATACCGGTCAATTCTTGTACTACCACCTGGTTTCTCCTTATACCCGCTCTTTTCTAGTACTATTACTCATTCCTCCTTATACCCACTCTATTCTAGTACTATTACTCATTCCTCCTTATACCCACTCTATTCTAGTACTATTACTCATTCCTACTTATACCCGCTCCCTTCTAGTACTATTACTCATTCCTTCTTATACCCACTCTATTCTAGTACTATCACTGATTCCTCCTTATACCCGCTCCCTTCTAGTACTATTACTCATTCCTCCTTATACCCGCTCCCTTCTAGTACTATTACCCATTCCTCCTTATACCCGCTCCCTTCTAGTACTATTACTCTTTCCTCCTTATACCCGCCCCATTCTAGTACTATTACTCATTACTCCTTTTAACCACTCCATTCTACCCAACAGACTACATTACTGACTCAAGAGGAGTGACTTCCTCTGATCCACTCCATTCCGTGTCTACCTCCCGTCTAACATTAATATACTGCATTGTATAATCGGAGATAGATGCCAGTTTTCTACCGAAAACCAACCTACCTGCTATGGCAACGCAGAAACCACCTCAGACGACCACAGCACTTTCTTCCCAATCACTGTGTTTTACCGGATGTTACCCCTACATCCACTTCCGGGTAAGCGCTTAATTAGAACGTCAGGTTTTTCCCGGGGCCTTGCGGGACTTCCGGTCACTACTAATTACGTCATCATTAACCCTGGTCACATTTATCTTCCTATGTTTTATCCTTCTCGCCTAAGAGGTCATTACCCCATACTTTCGAGTATGAATACGAAAGCGCCGCCAGACAGACCCGAACGAAGCCCAGGATTGCGTCAGAAGGGGTGTCCGAGTACTGCCTGACAAAAAGTCTCACATCAATATGGGTCCCAAGACTCTTTATAGTAAAATAACGATCGTGCTATTTTATTATAAGTAATTCTATGTATAAAATATCTAAGTTTCTATGTTTCTGGTGAATATTTACTGCATGTTTAGCGATAGGTCTACAGCAGGCAGTATCAAGGCTGCCCTCCGGTTCAGGGCCCTTAGAAGCGTGCCCATCAAGTTGTGGGTAGAGGAAGAGGCAGCGAGAAGAACAGAGATAACATGCCGAAAGGAGGTAAGTGGACCTCGCTGGATGTGGTCTGTGAACCGCCTGCATGCGGTTATGGGGGGATCTGTGTGTGGAGGAAGCCGGCTGCGAGCAGACAAAAGATGGGGTGTGATTACTGTGCTCACATCATGGCAACGGAGGGTGGAAGGCGCCAGATTCATAGCCGCTGTGAGCGGCGGTATCCGGCGCAGTCCACACAGTGCGGACGACTACCGCAGCAGAGGAGACGAGTCACATCATGTAGAGGGGGCATCCTGCCGATCCGCGTACTCATTGATATCTGTGTGCTGTGGATTAATGGAAGAGGGAATGATCGCTGCAGTGTGTGGAGGTGTAACATGTATGTGAATGTATATCTACAGTATTACACACGCTGCACATATCTACCACAGAGGATGGCCTGCTTGTAAGGTCATTGATTATTGACTGATATGGGGATTGTGTGTGGTGTCCAGCACTGGCTCATATGGGGATCGTGTGTGTGGTGTCCAGCACTTGCTTATTTGTGGATTGTGTGTGCAGTGTCCAGCACTTGCTTATATGGGGATTGTGGATTGTGTGTGCAGTGTCCAGCACTTGCTTATATGGGGATTGTGGATTGTGTGTGCAGTGTCCAGCACTTGCTTATTTGTGGATTGTGTGTGCGGTGTCCAGCACTTGCTTATATGGAGATCGTGGATTGTGTGTGCGGTGTCCAGCACTGGCTAATATGGGGATCGAGGATTGTGCGGTGTCCAGCACTGGCTCATATGGAGATCGTGGATTGTGTGTGTGGTGTCCAGCACTTGCTTATATGTGGATTGTGTGTGCGGTGTCCAGGACTGGCTCATATGGGGATCGTGGATTGTGTGTGCGGTGTCCAGCACTGGCTCATATGGGGATCGTGGATTGTGTGTACGGTGTCCAGCACTGGCTTATATGGGGATCGTGGATTGTGTGTGCGGTGTCCAGCACTGGCTCATATGGGGATCGTGGATTGTGTATGTACCGTGTCCAGCACTGGCTCATATGGGGATCGTGGATTGTGTATGTACGGTGTCCAGCACTGGCTCATATGGGGATCGTGGATTGTGTATGTACCGTGTCCAGCACTGGCTCATATGGGGATCGTGGATTGTGTGTACGGTGTCCAGCACTGGCTCATATGGGGATCGTGGATTGTGTGTACGGTGTCCAGCACTGGCTCATATGGGGATCGTGGATTGTGTGCGCGGTGTCCAGCACTTGCATATATGGGGATCATGGATCCGTACAGTCACCATTCATATTGTAACCAAACATTCTCTGCCCCATTGTCATATGTGAGGGTCCAGATCTAGATGTGATAAATTCTAGGCTAGGTTAGGCTTTGTGACTTTCTAGTGGTTGGTAGGAGAGGTTTGGTTTGCTAGTTGAGTTGAACGAATCGATTCTCCCATTACAGAATTCGTCTTGAATTTCCACAAAAAAATCTTTCAGGGGTACTATAGAGAGACTTGCACATAATACTCCACTGGAAAGGAGATGTGCAGGTCAGTTTTTCTCCCAAAATGACAATAAAATTGTATTGTAGTCCAGAAAACACTGCTGTGCGTTTCTGGGAAAAATATATGAAAATTGGCATATCTTTTACTAGCATCAGAATGGCTTAGTGTTCTTTTCTTTTTGAAAGGAAAGCTAATTTGCATACCTTTTGGTTTTCTTTCAAAAAAGAAAATAAGTAAGCCTTTCTGATGTGCGCAGAAATAGTTTTTACCAGGGACACTATTGCTATTGCATTATTGGCTGGACTTCAGTACTCCTCATGCATACTAGATGGTTACCCTAATGAAAGAGCAACCCCAAGGTTTTCTTTTCCTTTTGGAAAGAGAACTGACTTGCACTTCTCTTAGGGAACTGTAAAAAATAAAAAGACAAACTTCTCTAAAAGATGTTGACTGAAATTATTAAAGATCTTTGGGAAAAAAAAGTCCTAAAATTGGAAAATATATCACACTCGCCCCTTTCTCCAGCGCCATTCACTTCTGCTGCCTGTAGAACTAGATCAGTGCCGCATAGAATGGTGTTGGACTGTTATAAGCAATTTTAGGGCTTGTCTGAGATTCTTAATTAATTTGGACAACCCCTTTAAGAAATGAGTAAATAAAAATGGAGAAGGACACACACAACACACAGTTTTATCCCTGGGATTTTTATACCAAAAAAACTCAAAATATCTTGCCTGACATACTTTTTTTTACTTTTTTTACTACAAAAAAAAAAAATGTGCCACCCTGTAATGTCATAATGTCACTTCCTCTGTACAGCTGTTTTGGCAGCAAGCACTGTGAAAAAATGCCATGCAAATAAAGACCACCCCCATAAAAAACACCAACACACTGCACTTTTCTTTTGAAGCGGCAATAAAAATACGATGGAAGTCTGTGGAGAAGGAAAAAAACTGACCTGGAGCATGCGGTGATTTGAAAAATAAAAAAGGCTGACTCAAAAAATGCACCACAAGAGTGAAAAAAATACCACTCCAAAAAAACTCCTATTTGTCCTGTGTTTTATATTTCCCATGTACTTGCATGCAATATCTGGAGCTGGCATTTTTTTGCCTAAAAAAAACTGCAAAATGGTAGCAAAAAGCATTGTAAAATGTCACAAAAATGCCAAAAACGTAGGTATGACTCCAGCCTAACTGTATTTAGATATCTCGCGATCAGGTGGCAGCTCCTGATGTCCAGAAGGGGTTGCATTAGTCCCCCTATTCTGTTTTATATGCAGTATTTTTGTTAGAATGGGTTACTGTGTTACCTTTTACACCAGCAGTCTGGACGGTCTTTTATGTAATAATTGGTCAGCTTTGGGTGGTTTTTTTATTTTTAGTGAATGGGACGTCAGACGGTGTTTGTAACATTCTGCTCTATGCGCCTCTTATCTAGACACTGGATGATGGTCGGCGACTAGTCATCGGGCCCGTTCTGCTGCCCTGGTGTATTATTTTAGTATTTATGGAGAAATCGGTGATTCCAGATATGATGATGCCCCCACTATATATGGACCCTGAATCATTATCCCGCTGGATTCATGTTTCCCTCCAACAGATTTCAGAATCTACCAGTCTAATATCTGGGGCTGCCCTATGGACACCTTTAGTAATGGGGTGAAATGCATGTAACGGGGCCTTGCGTAAGGTTCATTTTAGTTTTTCAGTCTTCATCATTATGTCATCATGTTAACTCCCCAGATACAGCAGGCTCCTGATGAGCCCCCGGTGTGTAAGTGCATCACGTCCCCCTGGTGTCTTGTCTGCAGGGTGATGCAAGTAGAAGGAATACAGCTATTCAATGTCTTTTACGGTTTCTTCTTTCTGAAATTGTAGGCACTGTCTACGTTACTGGATAGGGTGGGCAAAGCTGGGGACATCCGTCATCAGGGCCTGCGGACCCATTTGGTTCTGAATGGTGGCCCAGAGTAGGAGCTGCTGGCAGCAGACTAATTTTGACTCCTCTGTTCCTCACTCCGACTCCTTTGTAAATGGCTGGTGTAATAATTAGTAAAGACAGATCTAGGCCTCACACACAAAAGCATGCATGCCCCGTGCATGTATTGTTGGTCCGCAATATTTGGGCACCAGCCATGTGCACTCTGTATCACGGATGCGGACCCATTGACTTGAACGGGTCCGTAATCCTCAAGAGGTGGAGCGGAGGCATAGATTGGAAACCCACAGCACTACGAAGCGTTTCCACGGGATTTCGGTTCATGCCTCCACACCACATATAACATCCTATTTATTATTATTATTTTTTTAATGGTGCGGACCCATTCAAGTCAGTGGGTCCATAAACGGCGTGCACACAGTGTCCCTGCGTTGCTGTCCACAATACTGCATGGGGCACGCACGCTCTTGTGCATGAGCCTTTAGTAAAATCTTGATGACATCAGGGTTTTTACAGTTTATCACAATCATGTAATATTTTTGTCTTTGAGTCGGCACATTTCCACAGCCACCTTTTTATATGTTTATTTTTTTTAATGGTTTTCAAAGATTAGGTAAATCTTCTCTAAACATTTTCTCATGTTATAGCAACACTATTGCCATGGGCTGTCTGACATGGCAGCTTATCCTGATTAAATATAATGTGGCGGCTGCCACACCAGACACGACCCGTGGATGAGAAAATGCTGCTTCTGGGAACATCTACACTGGGGTTGTCTTTGAAAAGGGTTTTCTCAGATATTTTTAATGATGACTTATCCTCAGGATTGGTCATCAATATCGGTTTGGCACCCCGCCGATCAGCTGGTTGAAGAGAAGGCCGCGTGCTGTGTCTGCGCAGCCTGCCCTCCATTGCTTACCTGCTCACCGTCATCACAGTGGTAAGCAGGTGTAATTACAAGAAGCCGTTCCATTCACTACAAGTGTATAGGAACGTGCCATCCTTTTAAAGTGAATGGGACGGCTTCTTGTAATTACACCTGCTCACTGCTGTGATGTTGATGGCAAGCAGATAGAGCTGATACTGCCTCCACTGATTGAGGCATGACTGCTGACTGACAGGCCTGGCCTCCTCTGATGCTGTCGCCACTGATTGAAGCATTGCTGCTGACAGGCCTGGCCTCCTCTGATGCTGCCTCCACTGATTGAGGCATTGCTGCTGACTGACAGGCCTGGCCTCCTCTCATGCTGTCTCCACTGATTGAGGCATGGCTGCTGACTGACAGGCCTGGCCTCCTCTCATGCTGCCTCCACTGATTGAGGCATTGCTGCTGACTGACAGGCCTGGCCTCCTCTGATGCTGCCTCCACTGATTGAGGCATGACTGCTGACTGACAGGCCTGGCCTCCTCTCATGCTGTCTCCACTGATTGAGGCATGACTGCTGACTGACAGGCCTGGCCTCCTCTCATGCTGTCTCCACTGATTGAGGCATGACTGCTGACTGACAGGCCTGGCCTCCTCTCATGCTGTCTCCACTGATTGAGGCATGACTGCTGACTGACAGGCCTGGCCTTCTCTGATGCTGTCTCCACTGATTGAGGCATGACTGCTGACTGACAGGCCTGGCCTCCTCTCATGCTGTCTCCACTGATTGAGGCATGACTGCTGACTGACAGGCCTGGCCTTCTCTGATGCTGTCTCCACTGATTTAGGCATGACTGCTGACTGACAGGCCTAGCCTCCTCTCATGCTGCCTCCACTAATTGAGGCATTGCTGCTGACTGACAGGACCGGCCTCCACTGATTGAGGCATTGCTGCTAACTGACAGGCCTGGCCTCCACTGATTGAGGCATTGCTGCTGACCGACAGGCCTGGCCTCCACTGATTGAGGCATGGCTGCTGACTGACAGGCCTGGCCTCCACTGATTGAGGCATTGCTGATGACTGACAGGCCTGGCCTCCACTGATTGAGGCATTGCTGATGACTGACAGGCCTGGCCTCCACTGATTGAGGCATTGCTGATGACTGACAGGCCTGGCCTCCACTGATTGAGGCATTGCTGATGACTGACAGGCCTGGCCTCCACTGATTGAGGCATTGCTGATGACTGACAGGCCTGGCCTCCACTGATTGAGGCATGGCTGCTGACTGACAGGCCTGGCCTCCACTGATTGAGGCATGGCTGCTGACTGACAGGCCTGGCCTCCTCAGATGCCACTGCATATTCTGCCCCATTTTCCTAACTGGTCATCAGATGGCGGCATATATAGCTCTGCTGTGCTACTAAATACTGGAGTTTACGATCTCCTGGGCGTTTTCTGCCTGATTGTCTCCATTAAGCTGAAGTGTTGTGTGAGAGCCAGGTAAGGAGAGGGTAATACCCGAAATGCTCTAGTCCTTATACATCTGCAGTTTTTCTTTCCTTGTATGTATGTTAGCACAGGTATGAAGTGATGTGATTGTAATCTTGTTTTATGCAGGAAGAAAAGGGGGTCACAAAGGTCGGGTGAGGCAGTATACAAGTCCGGAGGAGATCGATGCTCAGATTAAAGCTGAACATGAGAAGGCTTTGGTACGACCAGTCTTTCACATACCACAAAAGTCATTTTAAAGCTAACATTTATTTTCACTTCTGTGCCAATCTCTTGTAAACTACACCTGATATTCTTGCTATGTTCTTCCATAGTTTTTCTGCACATTACTCATACAATCAAGTAATGCAGATGCCATACCCATCCACATGTCCATTACTGTAAGTTAGTGGAACAGTGGACGCACATGTTCATATTGTGGCCATGGTCTGCTCTGGGCTCATACTGTTGGTTTTACTGGGGGCTGTTTGATTCTTCATCTGATAATCTGATCCCAGACACGATTCAGGTGTCTTCTCTTGTGTCATGTAGTTGACGTAAGTGCCAAATAATTTTATTTTGGAGATTTTTATCGAGAACTAAAAGGAAATCTGATACAAGCCAGCTGCCTGTGCCCTCACTTTCTTCCTCAGGAAGTGCCAGTCTGATACAGGTCGCACCATATTAGCTTTCATATGGCTGCGTTTTCTGTTACTCTTGGCGCATGTCCGTCCAGGACGTATACGCCGCTGTTTTGCATATTACAGTACCTGCAAAGTAAGATTGATGAAATCTTGTCCCCATGATTCACAAAAAGTCTTAAATCTGCAGCATGTCGGTTTATGCTGTGGATCTCCGCTGCGGATTTCACCCTTTGCAATGCATAGGGTGAAAATGTTTCAAAATCCACAGTGGAAATTCTGTTACAGGTGACTGACCTCCCTCTCTCGCATCTCCCTGGCAGTCAATCAGTCTTTCTCCTTCTTATCCACCTCCGTGTGCAGCTGCCCGGGACATAACTGCATGAAAACACGCAAAATGGGATTTTTAACAAACCCATTTAGCAGTTCTATTGTAGAACCTGATATACATGCCCTAAACAGTTAATTAAGGGTTTCTCCAGGCTACAGATAATCAATGTCAGTTTGTTGGGGGTCCACCAGCTGTTTTCGGCTGCGGTGGTGCCAGGAAAAGACGTTGTTACATATTTTTCTGTCTCCTAACACTTTGTAGTGGCCGTGCTGGGGTACTACAGCTCAGCTCCTGTTCAAGTGAATGGCAGCTGAGCTTCAGTATGCTGACAACAGAAACTAAACCGTGTACAGAGCCTTCTGCTATTGCCAGTTTTTGGCACTGTGGCGGCCCGAACAAAATACTGGACAAACAAACTGTTTGCAAACAAAAAAGGCCCCAAAAAACACAGGTGACCAAAAAGAAACGGATGCAATTTATCTGTTTTTTCTTCAGTGGTAAAAAAAAAGACTAGATGGAGTAGGGACCCTAAAAAGAGTTTTATGTTTGTGGGATAACCCTTTACGTCTCACAGGCTGGTATACATGGAGCCTTCATTGATCGTTACACTTCATTACCTAAAATTGATGTTGCCTAAGAAAAGTCTGGCTAGATAAGAATGTGAACATATGACTAGTTTCTTATTAAGTATAAACCATGTTCAGATGTGACCAACATATCCTGCCTCATAGGAAGCAGAATTGGAAGAAGGAGGTGTGGGAGCTGCAGAAGACCCCACAAAGGAACAGAAAGATAATAGCTCAGATGAGAGCGATGATGACGAGGACCATCAGGTATATCTGCGAGAAATTAATTTGTGCTCTAATGCCATGAACAAGATAGGTCATGACTTTAAAAATGTGGTGGCCCGATCTTTGTCTTCTCCTATAGGAAAAAATATTTAGTGGATCCACATGTTTTCTCCATTTAATTGTGCTTTTTACATATATGTCATTGCATATCAGGTACCAAACCTGTTCCCAGTCTATCTTACTTACAGCTTGATGAGTAGGTGGGATCACGCTGGATAGCAGTCAGGATAGCAGTAGAGTCCCTATACTACCTCTGCCTTCAGGCGCAGCGCCCACCCTGACACTGGCGCCCCAACTCAGTGGCTAAACCCTATAGCTCTCCTATAGTGACCCTACAAGTCTCTCTGAATGTCCCAATGCGTTTTCCCAACAAATATATGGTTCATTAGGGAACCAAAGGAAGATGAATAGATAAACCATTGATGGGATGCTGTCTTCTCCGATGTAGGGTGTGCGTGTTAACCACACAGCACTCTCCTGAATACACCATCTAGCCCCACAGTCACTCGCATAGAAGTTCAGCTTTACAACTTCTGTGACGCTGTGTCTTGTACGTAGTTGATTTTGTAGAGGTTAGTGTCATGTTGTCACTGTCCACCACCCTGGATTTGTATGCTTCCTTACCGATGAGCGGACATCTTCCTGTGTTCCTGGCTGGGTTGTAGTCTATATTGATTACCCTAATGATTTATGAAGTAGCCTTTACACCAGACTAGCTGTGGACTGGTTCCAGTAATGACCACCAGTACAGTGAATGCAGCTGTGGACTGTAATAAGCGACAAACCAGTTGTCAGTGGAAATGCTTCACTCCAGGTTTCTCTTCCAGTCACACTACAGATTGCCATGATGGCAGCCTTAATACTTGCAGCTTGTAGATGTATACAGTGATCTTCTTTATTGTAGGTTTGTAATCTATATTTTAACAATTGTATCTTTCAGCAAAAGCGTAAAGGAGTAGAAGGCTTAATTGACATAGAGAATCCAAATCGTGCAGCACAGTCTGCTAAAAAGGTCACTCAACTTGATCTTGATGGACCTAAGGAACTGTCTCGACGAGAGCGGTAAGTTATGAATCCTATGTTTGTTTATTATGGCCATTTTAATGACTCTATTACTTAAAAGGCAGCTAAAACGCTGCACCTTTTGTCTTTCATTGTCTGTGCTCATCTGTCTAAGCACTAGGGGTACAGGTTCCATATACTTTCTGTAGATCTGTACTCCACACGCGTGGACAGCTGAAAATATAAAATCTTACTACTATACATTTCTTATATCAGACAGTTGACCTCTATATGCAGTAGAATTGGATAGCCCATGTATCAATCCTATGTAGTGCATTCATGGCCTAACTGCAAAATGGCCTCACACTCTTCACTTCATACAGTCCCTGACATTACAAGAACTACTTCACTGCGTGTATTCTCATGGCTGTCTCTAGGTGATTTGTAAAATGGCCGCCTGTCTCTTGGTGATGTTGTCATGTTAATAAAGTTAAGTGTAGAAAAAAAAAACTAAACACGAAGATCTGCTTCTACATAGACACTGACAGACATGATGAAGTGCTGCTGCAGGTAGTAATATTGTATATTAGGGCTGCACGATATTGGAATTCTGGGCGATTGCGATTTGGGCCCAAATAATTGCGATAACAACTTGCGATACGATATTTAAAGGGAAATGTACTAGCAAAGCCTATTTTCATGGATTTTAAAGGAAAAAATGCACAAAAATTACTGATAATGCTGTAATGTAGTTATGCTTAACTGAAGAACTGAAATGCACAGTGTTTTTCCAAATAAAACATGTTTTATTAAATTAAATAACATATTTGCATTACTGATTGCATTACTGAAAGTGCAAAACTTGCCATTTTCTCACTGTTATTTAATTTTCTTTATATATTTATAATAATATGAAATAAATAAGTAGAACATAATGTGTTCAACATTTTCAAAACACTGACCAAACAGGGACTTTAAGAACACCAAAAGTCAGCTCAGCAGCAGCAATACAAGATTATCTTAAATAAAATGGTATGTAAAACCTTTCTAAAAGTTATGTGCCCCCAGTGCCTACTGCCTAGGCTAGTATTGGTAATAAAAGCCACTATGTACCTCCTCCTTGGCTCCTTCACTCCCTGCTGGTCCTGCCTCAACATATTCCCATGCCCTGTCAGAGTCTGCAAGCACTTTGGCTTCTCCTGATTGCAGATGGTAGCATCAGCAGCTGACACAGGTCACAATGCCAGTCTGCCAATCTCTGGCCACACTGTGGTGTCACATGCAAGCAAGCAGCACAGTCAGTGGTTGGCAGTGGCACTTGGCAGAGTGGCATTGTGAGCTAGGGCAGCTGCAGCTGCTACAATCTGCAACCCAGAGAAGCCAAGTAAGTGGACTGGCAACAGATGGCACACCCTAATACCGGAGCTTGAGAGAGGGAGGCATGCATGAATGAGCTTTGTTTTAGTACAACAACCAAGGCACAAGCCCAGGGGAGTTGGGGACCCAATTTTTTTTTTTCTAATTTATTTTTGTGCCCATGCCCAGTGCCCACTTCCTAGGCTAGTAGGCTCAGGCTGGTATTGAAAAATAGCCTAAACAGTACCTCCTTCACTCCCTGCTGGGCCTTGATAAATGGAATCCTGTCAGAGTCTGCAACTCTGCAAGCACTTTGGCTTCTCCTGATTGCAGATGGTAGCATCAGCAGCTGACACAGGTCATAGTGCCAGTCTGCCAATCTCTGGCCACACTGTGGTGTCACATGCAAGCAAGCAGCACAGTCAGTGGTTGGCAGTGGCACTTGGCAGAGTGGCATTGTGAGCTAGGTCAGCTGCAGCTGCTACAATCTGCAACCCAGAGAAGCCAAGTAAGTGGACTGGCAACAGATGGCACACCGACACCCTAATACCAGAGCCTGAGAGAGGGAGGTATGGAGTTGGACATTAGGCATTAGACAGACAAGTATAAGCTTTGTTTTAGTAAAAGCCGGCAAGGCAGTAAGGCACAAGCCCCAGGGACTACCAGTCATTTTTTGAATCTATCTTTGATTTTTCACATTTCAAAAATAGAAACTTGCATCAAATAGTGGATTTACTGGATTACAAAGCAATGCATTTTGCCAATGCCATCATGCCATTAATGATTGTTTTTAAAAATCTCTGATATTACTACTGTAATTGCTGTTCCACCAAAAAGCATATGTTTCATTTGTATTCTGTCTGTATATGCTTTTTTGTGGGACAGTTATATCAGAGAATTTGATAACAAATTCAATCAATAATTAAAGAGGACCTTGCTTTCACTACCCTATAAAATCTGAATGTAGACCGACGCCCTGGGATCTAGTTATTATCCCTGGTCTGGGAGTTCCACTCCGTCCTCCCGGTATGGACTCCAGTCCATTCTCTTCCGATTTTAGGCTCACAATTGTGAGGACTGAGAGTCTGCCTTTGTTCTCCCAGGCAGAGTGGGAGAAGGAGACATCCGGGAGAACATGGGCAGACTTCTCCTAGTTGAGCATAACATCGGAAGAGAATGGACTCTGGAGTCTGTACCAGGAGAACGGAGTGCACAGGGATAATAAAAGATCCAAGGGCGCCGCTCTCCTTGTCTGTGTATATTTTAGATTTCTTACGGTAATGAAAGGTCCTCCTCTTTAATGCTTGACTTGTGTTGTGTAATACTCTACTTGATGCAATTTAGTTTCTTCTTCCTATGTTTTAAAATGTGGAAAAAAAGTATTATTTAATTATACCCAGGTGGGCAATGGGCGAGACCAGCAAAGCTGGCGAGAGTACCAACGACGTCCCATGCAGTGCACATCTAAAAAGGCAAGTAGGCCAACAAAAACCTTATTAAAACGACAGTAACTTGTAAGAGTGTTACAAAAACATAAAAGTGCCATACAAGGAAAACTAATTATAAAAGTGCCCAGTTGCCACTGCCAGCATATGCAATGGTGGTGTGCTGTGGGTGCGCCAAGATCACAAAGGCCACATGCCCCCAAGAGGGGGACAGGTGACAATATGATTTCCTGCCTGCAGACAGCGCACACGCCACACACCCTGCCGGACATCTGTCATCCTAACAAGAAGAGACTGAGAGAATCCCTTCCTGCCAGGGACAAAGGAAAACCCGGCCTTACTTAATGAAGCAGATTTTGGTCCTGGGACCTGGACGATCCTGCACCACCCCGAAACAATTATTGTACTCTCTGGGCCTAAAGACTTTCCAAATTCACATTTCCCAACTTCTCCAAGCTAAGTTTTTTTAGTACTTCCTTCCTTAATCCTATTTTGAAACATTTGCTGAGAGGTTCTTTGACAAAAACACCAGCATATCCACCTTGTCTGGTTTCAGACAGGACCGATGATTAGATACAATATTACCACTGCTGCTAAAAGCCCTCTCTGACGCAGAGCTTGTTGCTTGGATACACAGATATTTTTGTGCCAATTTGCTTAGCCTAGGGAAGTTGATCTTATGAAACTTCCACCATTTCAAAGGATCTTCTCCATGATCTATAACTGGCATATAAATGTAAATGTTGAGTTCTGCAGCCACAGCTTCTCTAAACTGTTCTATGGGATCAAATGCAGTGTTGCCTGACAGTGGTGCAGCTGCAGCTGCACGTGTAGATTCCTTGAAAAACTTGCAAGACTTTTCCTCTTGGTTTTCGCAGCAGGTGGGTTTTCTGCATGACTATCCCCTCCATCACTGCTGTGTTTTGGGGTTCAGGCTGATGCTGCTGAAGTTCCTGAAATAAATGACACATACTGTTTTAGAAATATGTTACATGAAATTCTAACCAGTTAAACAGACCAGTTTTACTCACCAACAACTCGGCAATGACTCGATCTTTTATCCTCTGGGTCTCATCAGCAGACAGGTACTGTGTTCTGAACCGTGGGTCCATAAAAGATGCCATGTTTAACAGGTCTTGGGCTACTTCATATTTCTCATTAAGGTACTGTAGAATTCTTGATTTAAGTGACTTGGTTAGGTCAGTGTCCTCTTCTTCTTCAGCCAACACAGAAGTGTTCAGGAGATGGAGAGCAGGCTTGACACAGGAAATGCTTACATAACTTTCACCTGATAGGGCATCTGTGAAATCTTGGAGTGGACTTAGGGCCTTGTTAACAGATTCCAGAACCTCCAGATCCTGCCATGAGGGCAGTAGGTGTCTCACTTTACGCTCTGTGGAGAGAATCTTGGACAGAGCACTTTGCTGCTCTATGACTCGTGCTATCATTTTCTGAGTTGAACCCCATCTTGTTGAGCAGTCGGTCACCATAGCATGTTCTGGAAGGTCAAGTTCTCTTTGTGCCTCCCTCAAGGCCACCCTCTTCTTCCAGCTGTGGGAGAAGTGGCCCACCAACTTCCGGCATATCCCAAGAGCCCTGCTGATACATTGTGCATGCGCACTGTTCTTCATGGCATTTCCTGTGAAAGATAATAAGATAAGAGTTAAGACAAACAACTAAAGCAAGTAATCCCTAATTTAGGACTAGGACTCAGAGGAATTAGGAAATGACAGCACTTAACCATAGAGTTTGTGTGTAGTTTAGGGACCATATATCTAATTTTAACAATGTTAATAGATGCCGGACAGGTACACCCAATGAGACAATTGCTCAGTGTAGAACTAGAAGACACGACAAAAAAATTACCTATGGCCAGATGAAGTCTATGCCCAAAGCATTGAAATCTTGTCCACTGATTAAGCTCCGCAGCTTTTACTATATTTGTTCCATTGTCTGTTGTGATAGCGACCTGATGATCTTCACAGAGGTTCCATGCAGCCAATGCCTCCTTCAAGCCCAAGGCTAGGTTCTCTCCTGTGTGGTCATCAGGAAAATAGGATGTTTGCAGGCAACGGCTTTTCAGTTGAAACTCCTCATTGACAAAGTGCACAGTTAGACTAATATATGGTTCTGTTGTTCTGCTTGACCACAAGTCTGTAGTGGTGGAAAAGAATTTCACCCCAGCCATTTCCTGTTGAACAACATCACGGCATTTGGTGTAAAGCTCAGGGATAGCTATTTGAGAGAAGTAGTTTCGTGAGGGCAGCTGATACCTCTTGTCCAGAGTGTGGATCAGTTTCTGAAAGCCCGCTTTGCTAACTGTGTATATGGGCATCATGTCTCTTGACAAGCATTGGGTTATGGCGTCAGTGATTTCTTTATGTCGCTGTGAAGATTTGGCATATGGTGTGATGCTCGCAAACACATCTGTAATTATGCTCTGGCTTGTTCGGCTTGCTTGTTCTTTGTTTGGTTGAGCGGCAGCCGTTGTCTCTTTACTCTGGGCTTTCAGTGTCATGCATTCTTTATACTTCTCTCCATGCTGTTTTAGGTGCTGGTATAAATTTGTTGTGTTGCCACGTGACGTAGCTACTCTGGCATTGCAAGTTTTGCAGAGTACCTCTTTTGCTCAGTATCTGTTCTCGCAAAGCCAAAATAGCGCCATATAACAGAGGTAGCATGTTTTTGGGGACTAAATTGGATACTTGAGTGTCAGTGTCTGTCTCGCTGCTGCCAACTGCATCCATCTTCCCCTGGTCTTCACTTTGCAGCACAAGTGGACTGAAAGGAAAGTTAGATGAACTATTATCCTAGCCAATGCCATTCTAAAGTCCTGTTAATGGGAAACTGTCACCAGGATTTTTGTATAGGAGCTCAGGACATGGGCTGCTAGCACATCCGCAGTCCCCAGTCCCCATAGCTCTATGTGCTTTTATTGCGTCACAAAGGATCACAGAGATATGCAGAATTGCAAATGAATGAAACAGATATGACTCCAGTGTGCGGGGATGAGTCATATTTTCTTTATCTGCGAGTGCGGACACAGGAGTTGTTCAATTTGCAATTTTGCATATCTCTGAAATCCTTTTGTGACGCAATAAAAGCGCACAAAGCTATGGGGACTGGAACTACTACTGCCGATGTGCTAGCAGCCCATCTCCTCAGCTCTTCTATTATACATTACACAAACTCCTGGTGACAGGTTCCCAACTTCACATTAATAAGAAGAATGAGACAGAGTAGTACCGAGTCTGACAGGCCTGTTGAGAGCGGAAGATCAGCTAGAATAAGACATTCTGAATTGGGCAGTTTTGGCACAAAATACCTGTTTCCTAATCCTTGCCAAATGTAGTTGAATAAATCTGTGGTTGTACTTTTGCGCGTCTTCCACGGTTCTCTTCCTTTTTTTCGCCACCTATAAATGAATAAATAAAATAATGTAAAATTTTTATTTTAAGGCTAAAGGCTCAAAGCCAAGCAATATTGGGTTAAGAGAAGAAAATTTATTATGGCATTACCTTACCTTTTTGTTTTCCAAATATAGGGGAACCACAATGATAATTCTGCCGTTGTACTGCCTGAGTGTTTTGCCTTGTCCAGTTTGATAACTTGTTTTGCCAGCACTGACAGTGACACACCGGTCACCAGGAAATAGTAAACTGTTGTCGCAGCCAAATGTAAGGAATGGATTGGGAACCACGGATCTGAGGTTGTTGGAGCGTGGCTTGGCTCTTCCGTTTTTCTTACTATTGTTTTGCCAGTGACACCTAGTTGACAGACAAGACAGTAAAAAAATTGTCTAAGCAATACAGGAGTAAGAAAAACCTAGCCCTTGGAACCACTACCTACCTTTAGTTGTTGGACAAATGTGAGGAAGGAATTTAAGTTGGAATGGGAACCACGCGTCGTAGACAAATCTAAAGTTGGAGCGTGGCTTGGCTCTTCCGTTTTTTGTTACAGTGCTGCCGCTGAAAAAAAGGGAAAACTGTCAGTTGTCAAGTTGTTGTTATTTGAGGCAGTGCCAGCCAGGTAACAGGATGAGAAGAATCTAGCAGTCTCTCAACCCTCCCGCCACCCTAGTCTGAGTTTCCCATCCCCCAGCACTGGAGTGGACAGCCAGTTCCCCCAGTAGTTCACGAATCCCCTTTCCCTGTGCCACCACACCTTCATATTGCATGCAGCCAGTTCCGGGCTGGCGCACCCATATTCCAGCAAGAAGTGAGTCCACTCCTCTATGTGCCAGCACTGCCAGCAATATGCCAGGCAGTTAGATTAACCCCTCCCCTCATATGCCAGCCACAGCCAGGTAGATTAACCCCCTCCCCCTCATATGCCAGCCACAGCCAGGTAGATTAACCCCCTCCTCCCTCATATGCCAGCCACAGCCAGGTAGATTAACCCCCTCCTCCCTCATATGCCAGCCACAGCCAGATTAACCCCCTCCTCCCTCATATGCCAGCCACAGCCAGGTAGATTAACCCCCTGGGCCCCTCCCCCTCATATGCCAGCTAGAGCCAGGTACATAAACCCCCCACTCCCTGCCAGAGCCAGGTAGGTTCCCCAGTCCACCACCTCATATGCCAGCCAGTGCCTGCCCTCCCTCCTTTGCCATCCGGGTCCCCACATTTCATGGACATTCCCCTTCAACTTGGCATGACATGTCATGAATGAACAGAACATTTATAGAAGAGAAGTGATGTACCGTGTGGGAGACGTGCTGCTGCTTCGTGCGGTGCGCATCCAATGGTAATGGCCGGGCTTCTCCTCAGTCCTCTGTCCTTCCTCCTCGTGACTCTGTTCGGCAGGGTGGGGCTTTCCTCCCAGGGCTACGTGCGCAAGACTATGTTAGCTGCCGCCGCCAATCACATTAGGGGAGCGCAGTCAGGTGGACTGTTTCTCCAATCATGAACCGCCGCTAGTTCGCGCCACTGGAGCCCGAGGTGACGTCACAGGCAATCAGGCATCCATGCCGACACCTGAGGAGCTGCTGACGCCGCCAATTCCGCCGCCACATGAGCCCTGTCAATGTCACACCAGCCTACCACCAGGTAAATAATCGCACCATTTTTCTGAGTTTGATATCGTCATATCGCAAAAATCATTTATCGCGATTCGATTATAATTTCGATATATCGTGCAGCCCTATTGTATATACTGTACATGTTCTGCTACTCAATACTGTTCACCTACTAGATGCCTGGGCAGTTAACGCAAAGACAAATCGCATGATGCATGTGAGAATCACATGACTGAAGCCATGTTTAGACCTATCCAGCTGGATTCATTTTACAAGACTAACGGGCCATACTATTTTTTTCTTTAGAGAGCAAACTGCACAGATGTAATAGGTCTGAGAGCAAAATTAAATAGATGTAGAGTAGCAAATTGTTCAACATCCTATTATCTAAAGAAATAAGTGTAATCATTAAAATGTGAATACCTCTTTAAGTCCAGAGGAATCATGAAGTACAGTACAAACATGCAATGTGGTGTTTTTCTTCACTTGGGGCGGCATTTACCATATTTTTCGCCATATAAGACGCACTTTTTCCCACCAAAAGTGGGGGGGAAATGGCAATGCGTCTTATAGGGTGAATACTACCATTTTCCTATAGCTAAAGCCGATACATCGCACAGCCTGCGATGTATCAGCATGGAAGGAGGAGGGGGCGGAGCCTGGCAACACGTGGCGGGCGGCCCGCCGCTAATAGCGTGACTGCTTTCATACCATTTATAGTCTTTAATCATGTCCCCTTATTCCCTATAAGCCCAGTACAGTAGTGCTCTGCTAACCTGTTATACCGATCCTCTAGCAGGCAGAGCGGTGCGGCGGCAGGCTGCTGTGTAACGTCCTCACTGACGTCATCTGCCTGCTCCTTTCACTTTATGAATGAAGCAGGAGGAGCAGGCAGATGACGTCAGTGAGGACGTTACACAGCAGCCTGCCGCCGCACCGCTCTGCCTGCTAGAGGATCTGTATAGCAGGTTAGCAGAGCGCTACTGTACTGGGCTTATAGGGAATAAGGGAACATGATTAAAGACATTAGTAAGAGAATTATAAATGGTATGAAAGCAGTCACGCTATTAGCGGCGGGCCGCCCGCCAAGTGTTGCCAGGCTCCGCCCTCTAAGCAGTCACTATGGGCCAGATGTTTTAGAAAAGGGGGCATCTTTGGATGGCAATGTAATGGGGGCACCTGTGGATGACACTGTAATTGGGGTGATCTGTGGATGACACATATAGCATAAGATGCTATATATGTGTCATCCACAGATCCAATCCATTACAGTGTCATTCATAAATGCCCTCCATCACAGTGCTATCCACAGATCCCCATCACAGTGCTATCCACAGATCCCCCATCACAGTGCTATCCACAGATCCCCTCATCACAGTGCTATCCACAGATCCCCCCATCACAGTGCTATCCACAGATCCCCCCATCACAGTGCTATCCACAGATCCCCCCATCACAGTGCTATCCACAGATCCCCCATCACAGTGCTATCCACAGATCCCCCATCACAGTGCTATCCACAGATCCCCCATCACAGTGCTATCCACAGATCCCCCATCACAGTGCTATCCACAGATCCCTCCATCACAGTGCTATCCACAGATCCCCCCATCACAGTGCTATCCACAGATCCCCCATCACAGTGCTATCCACAGATCCCCCATCACAGTGCTATCCACAGATCCCCCCATCACAGTGCCATCCACAGATCCCCCTCATCACAGTGCCATCCACAGATCCCCCATCACAGTGCCATCCACAGATCCCCCATCACAGTGCCATCCACAGATCCCTCCATCACAGTGCCATCCACAGATCCCTCCATCACAGTGCCATCCACAGATCCCCCCATCACAGTGCCATCCACAGATCCCCCCATCACAGTGCCATCCACAGATCCCTCCCCATCACAGTGCCATCCACAGATCCCTCCCCATCACAGTGCCATCCACAGATCCCCCCCATCACAGTGCCATCCACAGATCCCCCCATCACAGTGCCATCCACAGATCTCCCCATCACAGTGCCATCCACAGATCCTCCCCATCACAGTGCCATCCACAGATCCCTCCTATCACAGTGCCATCCACAGATCCCCCCATCACAGTGCCATCCACAGATCCCCTCCCCATCACAGTGCTATCCACAGATCCCCTCCCCCATCACAGTGCCATACACAGATCCGATCCCCCCATCACAGTGCCATCCACAGATCCCCCCCATCACAGTGCCATCCACAGATCCCTCCATCACAGTGCCATCCACAGATCCCCCCATCACAGTGCCATCCACAGATCCCCCCCATCACAGTGCCATCCACAGATCCCCCCATCACAGTGCCATCCACAGATCTCCCGCCATAACAGTGCCATCCACAGATCTCCCGCCATAACAGTGCCATCCACAGATCTCCCGCCATAACAGTGCCATCCACAGATCTCCCGCCATAACAGTGCCATCCACAGATCCCCGCCATAACAGTGCCATCCACAGATCCCCGCCATAACAGTGCCATCCACAGATCTCCCGCCATAACAGTGCCATCCACAGATCTCCCGCCATAACAGTGCCATCCACAGATCTCCCGCCATAACAGTGCCATCCACAGATCCCCCGCCATAACAGTGCCATCCACAGATCCCCCGCCATAACAGTGCCATCCACAGATCCCCGCCATAACAGTGCCATCCACAGATCCCCGCCATAACAGTGCCATCCACAGATCCCCCGCCATAACAGTGCCATCCACAGATCCCCGCCATAACAGTGCCATCCACAGATCCCCCGCCATAACAGTGCCATCCACAGATCCCCCGCCATAACAGTGCCATCCACAGATCCCCCGCCATAACAGTGCCATCCACAGATCCCCCGCCATAACAGTGCCATCCACAGATCCCCCGCCATAACAGTGCCATCCACAGATCCCCCGCCATAACAGTGCCATCCACAGATCCCCGCCATAACAGTGCCATCCACAGATCTCCCGCCATAACAGTGCCATCCACAGATCCCCGCCATAACAGTGCCATCCACAGATCTCCCGCCATAACAGTGCCATCCACAGATCCCCCGCCATAACAGTGCCATCCACAGATCTCCCGCCATAACAGTGCCATCCACAGATCCCCCGCCATAACAGTGCCATCCACAGATCCCCCGCCATAACAGTGCCATCCACAGATCCCTCGCCATAACAGTGCCATCCACAGATCCCCGCCATAACAGTGCCATCCACAGATCCCCGCCATAACAGTGCCATCCACAGATCTCCCGCCATAACAGTGCCATCCACAGATCCCCCGCCATAACAGTGCCATCCACAGATCCCCGCCATAACAGTGCCATCCACAGATCTCCCGCCATAACAGTGCCATCCACAGATCTCCCGCCATAACAGTGCCATCCACAGATTCCCGCCATAACAGTGCCATCCACAGATCCCCGCCATAACAGTGCCATCCACAGATCTCCCGCCATAACAGTGCCATCCACAGATCCCCCGCCATAACAGTGCCATCCACAGATCCCCCGCCATAACAGTGCCATCCACAGATCCCCCGCCATAACAGTGCCATCCACAGATCCCCCGCCATAACAGTGCCATCCACAGATCCCCCGCCATAACAGTGCCATCCACAGATCCCCCGCAACAGTGCCATCCACATCTCCCCCACATAACAGTGCCATCCACAGACCCCCCATAATACTGTCATGCACAGACCACCATTACTTCAAAAGCACACCTTTTGGTTAAAAATATTTTTTTCTTATTTTTCTCCTCAAAAACCCAGGTGCGTCTTATAGGGCGAATAATATGGTATATCTTTTTTTTTTTAAGCTAGCAGTGTGCCCTTTTATCTCCTTGGCATCCTTTTGGTTTTTAGCTTGAATAAATGCTTGTGACAATGGGTTGCGTTTTTCACAAGTGGCGAATGCACTGTGGAAAATCTGTAGCACAGCGTAGAGATCGTGCTGGAGGCCCTTGCGCGATTCGGGTGGCTAGTCAATTCTCAGAAATCGTCTCTGACCCCATCCAGACAACTGGTGTTTCTGGGCATGCTGCTGGACATGGAAGCGGCGCAAGTCCCGCTTCCCCAGGACAAGCGTCTGGCCTTACACCGTTCTGTACGATCTCCAACGCCGGCACCCGTCCTTTCGTCTGTGCATGAGTGTGTTGGGGAAGATGGTCGCCTGCTTCGAGGCGATTTCCTTTGCCCAGTTCCACTCTCGCACGTTTCAGAGGGCGATCCTGTCCTCCTGGAACAAATTGTCCGAGAGTCTGAACCTCCCCTTCTGCCTCTCACCTCAGATGAGGGCGTCCCTCCGTTTGGTGGCTGCCGGTTCCGCTTCCGAGGAAGTCCCTCCTCCCGGTGTCCTGGATGGTTGTTACCACCGACGCCAGCCTGCTGGGTTGGGTTGGGGGGGGGGGAGTCTTCCCTCCCCAGTCAGTCTAGGGCACATGGTCTCGGTCGGAGTCCAAACTTCCGATCAATATCCTGGAGCTCAGGGTGATTCTTCTGACCCTCCGGCACTGGACCCACCCCTTCAGGGGTCGTACGGTCTGAGTTGAACTGGACAACGCCACTGTGGTGGCATACATAAACCACCAAGGGGGACGCTCAGCGATGCAGGAGTCCACCAAGATCTTGTGGTGGGCGGAGGCCCACGTGCCGGCGCTCTCGGCGATCTACATCCCGGGTGTGGAGAACTGGTCAGCGGACTTCCTCAGCACTACGACGATCGATCCGGGCGAGTGGTCTCTACACCCGGATGTCTTCGAGGCCATCTGTCGATGTTTGGGTTGCCCGGACGTGGACCTGATGGCCTCGAGGTTCAATCGAAAGCTTCCCACCTTTCTCTCCTGGGCAAGGGATACGGAGGCATGCGGTGTAGACACCCTCATCTCCCCGTTGCAGGGGTTTTCCCTCCTTTGTGTTTTCCCCCATTCCCCTACTACCCAGAGTTCTACGGAAAATCCGAACGGAGGGCGTTCCGATGAAAGCGGTGTGGTGTGGGAATGTATCAAAAAAGATTGTAGCAAAAAATAGTGATTAAGAAGGTTCATAAAACATATGGAAATTGTATAGAAAAAAAAAAGCACATCTACACACCCAACCACACCTCAGTCCCTAAATACTCACAAATTTAGCTTGTCACCAAATTTTAATACAAATTAATAAACTAACTATTGTTCCCAGATAAGAATATTACAGGACAGAGTATCTACATCCCCTTGTATTTTTCCCCATAATGAGCTTTATTGCTAGTCCTCTATAAATGTTTGGGAGAATTCCTTTAACCGCCTCCCGACCGCGGCGTCAGGTTTGTTCCTCCTGGACGCATTCGCGCGTCATATCGCGAGAGGCGAGATTTGCTGTGAACGCGCGCGCGTTCACAGCAGTACACAGCTCGGCAGTGATTCCACAGCCTGCCAGTGATGATCAATCGCTGGCAGGCTGTAGATGCGAATTAAATCGCATCAAACCGGTATATAAGACGCTGTTTTGTTAACAGCATCTGATATACCTGCTACCTGGTCCTCTGGTGGTCCCATTTGCTGGGATCGACCACCAGAGGACCAGGTAGCAATGTAAAGTAGCACACAATCTTTGGATTGTGGGCAGAAACCCGAGGGAACCAAGCAAACAAACGACGTATGAACACCGTGCGTATGGCTGAACCCAGTGGTCTGATTGTATATTAGAAATGTTGCTTTACAGCACTTGGCTCCTAACTACTGAGCTCTGTGGTGACCACTGAGAGTCTTGTGCAATGCAGGTTCCAGGGCTCTGGTATTCCTGTAAGGAGAATACAAGTAGATAGGTATTGGGATGTAGTAACCTTGTGTATCTTGTTTTACTGCAGCTGACATTCATTTTGTCTTTCTAATAAAAATAAAACCACAGTTTTAGGGGTTCTCTAATCACATACAATGGAGGAGATATTGCTAGGATATGCCCCCATTGTCTGATAGATGTGGGTCCCACCTCTGGGACCCGCACCTAAAAGGAGGGGAAAGCTATGGTTGGAGGACCCCGGGGTCCGTTCACCACCAAGTGCTACCCCCATAGAAGTGAATGGGAATGCACCGTGCACGCGCAGCCCCTTTTCCCATTCATTTCCAATGGGCAGATGGAAATAGCCGAGCCAGCGCTCGGCCATTTTCGGAGGCCCTATTGAAATCAATGGAGGGCGGCTGCATTGTAGTTGCAGAGGTGGGACCCGCACCTATAAGACAATGGGGTCATATCCTAGCGATATGCCCCCATTGTATGTGATGGGAAAACCCCTTTAATGTGTGTTTTTTTTTTTTTACATTAATCCAACTGACTTTATAACCAGTCCGTTTTTAACTCCTCAGCTGTAAGACATTATACACTTGAAACCAAAGCCTATGTTCTTCTGGGCAGTGTAATCCTATTGGCAGTTTGGCAGTGAATTGGTATCTCTTTGATGCGCTGAGCTGCTGAGCCGTGTGGTTCTGCTTCCACTAATAACTGCATATACGGTATGTCTACCACATTATAGATTGTCAGGCTCTTCAGTGTCATTATGTGACCGTCAGCCCCCCCCCCCCCCCAATTACTGTGTAGATAGCACAGTCTCCTCTTTTCCTTTATAGCTATTTGCCAATAGCAGAGGTAGGAGTGGGCAATATGGGCGATATGAATTTGGGCCACGATATTGATTTTGTCTATATCGCCATATCGCGGTAGAACATGGTATGCGCCGCTCTCGGCGCATACCATGTTCTCCTGAGCCGGCACAGTGGAGAAGGAGGGAGTCCCTCCCTCCCCACTGAGTGTGGCCACTGCCACCAATGGGAGCGGAGGAGTGGAGGGACTGACTGAATAGCAACATAGCCTGCATGTGCCGGCCATATCCCATAAACGGCATCTGACTGCATGCTGCGATCCACCACAATTAACATCTCGGGTTCTGAGGGGTTAATTGCGGCGGATCGCAGCACGCAGTCATAGAGGCCCAGCATGGGATATGGCCGGCACATGCAGGCATATAGAACCTTTCATTAGTTTGAACTTTATTACTTAGGTAGAGGCACATTGGGCATATATGGGGCACTTACTATTATATCTGTGCGGGGCTCCTTCGCCCGCTCTGGCCCCCGTTACAAGGTGGGAACACCAGGTAGGAGACATCAGCCTCTCTCCCTGGGTGTTCCTTCTCCCTGGCTGTAGAAAATATATATCGCAATATATATCGCATATGGCACATGATTCATAATATATCACAATATCAATTTTAGGCCATATTGCCCACCCTGAAGCAGAGGCATTAAAATCTTTGTGGGTATTGGTTTAGAAACCTTGAGTAATACTGTAGAATGAGAGTTGTTCCTTACAACGATTCTGTTCTGGGGACTAGCGCTTCTCTCCTCCACCCACATATACAGCCCCCCCTCCATGCCACATCTCTCCCTTCATGTCACATCTCCTCCCACCCCCCTTTATTAATGTGTAAATACCATTATGCTCACCTGGTTCCGTCTGCAGCAACTCCCCTTTCCTCTGTATAATCCTGGCATCTTGGGCTCCCAACAAGTTGCTTGAGGACCTAGGAAAACTCAGCCAATCAGTGGCCGCAGATGTGTCAGGCCAGTGATTGGCTAAGCAGGAAAGCACTGGCCTGACACGTGATACAGTTGCAGCCACCGTTCTCAGGTCCTCAAACAACTTGTCGGGAGCCCAAGATAATATGATCATACAGAGGAAAACAGGCGCGGCTGGCCGGAGGCGTGCAAGTGAGTTATTTAAATTTTTCTGCCCCCTCCCTTGGCTCTGCGTCTCTGCGCCCTAAGGCAGCTGCGGTCAGCCCTGGTACTTGCCCGCAGCAGGGTTAAGCTACCGAACAAACTACCTGCCCGACGCCCGGAACTGCATGTCTCGGGCAATACAATTTCCACACCCCTGAAAGGAATATAAATATATGTATATATATATATATATTTATATAAATGAGTGCATGTTGTTGGGCTCCGAGTGTGAACAGGGGTTGGCGATGACAGGTTTCGCAGGATTCAGTAGTTAAAGTCCAACAATGTTTATTTTTCATCCAACACAAAATAATGGCCAAGTTATACGTTCACTTGCATGACTCCATGGCAAAATAAACCATAAACAGCAATATAAAGTCCTAGCCCATCTGGGTGCTAACCAAACAGAATCGTTACCTTACCTAGGTACTTGGTAAACCCACAATCAGGCTCTCCTCAGCCGGCAGGTCATGCAGTTTCCACTCACTGATGGCATTTCAGCCTTGTATATTTTTCCACAGTAATGAGTCCAGCAGCAACACCTGGGTTTGCCTCGGACTAAGGAGAAGTGGTAAACTGGAGTGGGGGAGGGAATGGCAGGCCCTCACCCATCTGAGCATTCTGGGTGAAATATAAACCCCCTCCAGTACTTTACCAGTCACCCTGTTACAACGTATATACATGGGTGTGTACATGTTTTGATAAATGTATGTATATAAATAGAAAAATGTGTTTATGTGTCAGTGTATGTATTTATGTTTTTTGTGTTCTAAAAACATGATCATGCTTTCCACAATTTCAGTGGATGTTGGATCCTGAATAATACAGTTTCTGATTTTTATTTGGAACAGGGAAGAAATAGAAAAGCAGAAGGCAAAAGAACGCTACATGAAGATGCATTTAGCAGGAAAAACAGACCAAGCAAAGGCTGACTTGGCCCGTTTAGCAATCATTCGAAAACAGAGGGAAGAGGCGGCAAAGAAAAAGGAGGAAGAAAAAAAAAGTAGGTGTCCTGTGGGTCACGCTCCCCAATCTGTCATCCGTTTACCGCAACATACGGTAGATACAGGAGCAGCACTAGGTTTATCCTACAGTGCCTATACTGTTTGCAGCCACTGAATCTAAGACCTTATACTCTCTTGGCACCGTGTATGTGTGCTCCGAGAATCGGTGGTAACAGCCAGTAGCAGGACGCTGTTAGTGGGGACTACTGGGCCCAGCTCAGTCCTAACAGCAACACTAGTTAATATAACTGCTACATTTCCTCTTTAATTGGGGTTATTGGTTATTGTGGAAAAGTAGAGTTTAAAAAAATAAAATAAAATGAACAATAATGAACACAAAGTCTACTTTAGGGTAGTTCTACAGCAGGGGGTAGGCAATCTCTGGCACTCCAGCTGGTTTGGAACTACAGCTTCCAGCATGCATACTTGCTATACTCTTCTAAGAACTCTCATAGAAATGAATGGAGCATGCTGGGAATTGTAGTTTAACAGCTGTAATGCAGAAGGTTGCTGACCCTGTACCAGAAAATATTAGGAACGTTGTCAAAAATGGTATGATTTTTTTACTGTTGTGTTTTTTTTTTTTTGTTTGTTTTTTAACTATAAATGAAAAAGATGCTGCAAAAGTCACATTTGTAGTCTTAAAATGAATTCTTACTAAAACAGCAACACATTCGGGGAGATTTATCAAAACTGGTGTAAAGGGAAACTGGTTTTGCTGTTCATAGAAGCCAATCAGATTGATTCTTTCATTTTCCAAAAGAGCTCTGAAAAATGCTGCAGAAGATGCTACTAAGGCTACTTTCACACTAGTGTTTTGGCTTTCCGTTTACGAGATCAGTTCAGGGCTCTCAAAAGCTGTTGGAAAAAGGATCAGTTTTGCCCTAATGCATTCTGAATGGAAAAGGATCCGCTCAGAATGCATCAGCTTGCCTCCGATCAGTCTCCATTCCGCTCTGGAGGCGGACACCAAAACGCTGCCTGCAGAAGTTTTTCTGTCCGTTCTGGGATGCAGAGCCAAACTGATCCATCCTGTAAGTCAATGGGGACGGATCTGTTTTCTCTGACACAATCTGGCACAATAGAAAACTGATCCGTCCCCCATTGACTTTCAATGGTGTTCACGGATCCGTCATGGCTCTAGAAGACATAATACAACCGAATCCGTTCATGGCGGATGCATGCGGTTGTATTATTGTAACGGAAGCATTTTTGCTGGTCCATGATGGTTCCGCAAAAAACACTAGTGTGAAAGTAGCCTAACACACAAGTACAGAAAAAATCTACCGTACATGTAAAATCGCCCTAATACAGGACAGGTTTTTATTCCCTAAAAGTAAATGGTGAAGGTTCCTACTGAATGGATGGCAGGCAAAGATATTAGAAAGCATGTTAGAAAATTCTTTTACAGAGAATGAAGTATATGATGAAACCAGAGTACACATTTAACGCTTATGTGAATGGTTTTAAAACATGGTTTTCATGTGACTATACTGTACAAACGTAATCTTAACCCCTTAGTGACCAGCCTGTTTTGGGCCTTACAGACCAAGCGTTTTTCTTTTTTCATCGTCTCAATCCAAGAGCTATAACTTTTTTATGGTTCCCTCTATATAGCTTTATGAGGGCTTGTTTTTTGCGGAACAAGTTGTAGTTTTTAATAGCACCTTTTTGGGGTATACATAACTTTCTGATTAACTTTTATTAACTATTTCTGGGAGGGAGATGGGGAAAAACAGTAATACTGCCACTGCGTTTTCGCATTATAAATTTTACGGCGTTCATTTTTCTGTATCGATAACATAATATCTAGGGATGGACTGATACCGGACATTTGCACGAGTACTTGTACTCGTGCAAATGTCGCCGATACCACTGCCGATACCTGATGGCCTGCAAGCGACGGGTCCCACACGGCAGTGTGTCCCAGCTAATCGCCATGGGGGCGGGACTTCTGTACGGCGGCTCCTGACCCGGACAGTCCGGGTTTGTAATCCTGTGCCCGCTGTGGATCCCATTCCCGGCAAAATGGTGCTTTTTGATCCCTTATTACGTTTTTTCAGTGGCAACTAAGAATGAAATTATTGTTTATTTATATATTTTTTTATTTATTTACAGCGTTCACCGTAGGGGATAATTTACGTGGTATTTATGTAGTCTGGGCTGTTATGGACACGGCAGTACCAAACATATAGGGAAGATGCTTTTTTTTGCTTTTGTTTTTTTTTTTTTTTTTTTCATTGAAAAGCATATTTTCAATGGGAAAAAAAGCTTTTTTGGGGGGGATTTTTTTTTTTGTTAATTGGTAAAAAAAAAAAAAAACTCATTTCAATAAATAGTCTCACAAGGGGACTATAACAGACAGCTTTTTGATTTATTTTAGAATGCAATGCACTATCCCTATAGTGCATTGCATTTTAATGGAAATGCTATTTTGACATTGACATCTGACATTACTCAAGGCTGGTCTGGGGCCTACATCAGACCCCAGGCAACCTTCACACACATCCGCTCCCTATGTCAGCACTTTACATGCGGTGGGCGCAGCATGTAAAGTGTTAAACAGCCCGGGTCGGCACTCCTGCTGGTCCGGGCTGTTAGAGCAGGGCAGCGGCTCTCGTGTGAGAGTCGGGGACCCGGGCAGTGCTTAGACTGGGCCGACGTAAAAAAGCGGCGGCCCAGCCTAAGGCCCCCTAGTGACAGCCGTAAAAAGGCATATGGGTTGTCACTAAGGGGTTAAAAGATTGCAATTGTCACACTGGTCACTAGAGCAACGCTGATGGAGCCTGTTTTCTGTAACATGTCAGCTTTACTGTATATTTGGAGCCAGATGAGCAGTGTCAGTTCATTATCATTAGACTGTAGATGAGATAATGACCGCTCTGCAGTACTACTTGTATAGGGCCTCCGGGCAGGACAGCAGAACTATACGCTATACCCATAATGCTTATCCTCTGTAACACCCTTGTCTCTAGGCGGGGCTGTACTCCATCACTATGTGGTGATTGTAATTGTAATAATCTGACATTTCTATCAGTGCACGCTCATTGCAGCTGTCATAAAGCATACACGCACTGACTGCCTCCAGCAAAATTCTTAAAACTGCAAACGACAACATGTAATAAACATAATTTGTGGAGAGGCTGGCCATATCAGCCAATCAGATGCCACCTATAGAAAATGAAAGCATTGACCTGATTAGTTGTCATGGGCAATTACGCCACATTTTACAAGGTTTGACACATTTTTCCCACTATACAACTAAACGTGAGAGCCATTTCCTTTCAGTGTCTATTGACATGAGCTGTTCCTATGTAATATCTCTCACTGCTACCCGCGAGTGCCACCGCCTGACCGCGGGATTAACTGACCTGAACTCTAAGCATCATAGATGCCTATGATGCTTTGCGTTTGGGTCAGTTCAACCTGTGGTCGGCCCTATGACCTACGTGAGTAATGTGCATGGATAATACAACTGGAATGCTGGTTGTATAGCTCCTTATGGAGCGCCTCACGTGGGGCTGTCACATTGACTCACATTTACTTATGGGAATTCACCTACTGTACATTTTGGTGTAAGTTGCAGCAAAACGTGGCACAGTTTGACGCATCAATGCTTAGAGAAGTTATCTGCAGCTAGCCTGACAAGGGGTATGACCTAATATGCAACATTTTGCGCTACAATTCTGGGTCAATTTCTGTCTCAAAGTAAGCCAACCAGTAGTTGGATAGAGCTAGACAAGTGTCCAGACCTGCTCCACATTTATCATCCAACCTGAGCCCCTGTGATTAATCTGGTGCAGGCCTAGTCTGTCTGATTTCATTTTTCCCTATTTTAAAAGGAGGGGTTTGGGTAATGATATTAAAATTATAGTTTCTGATAATGCTGATCCTTAATGTTTAGCTTAGTTAAAGGGGTTGTTTGGTTTAATGGAGAATCCGGATAACCCTCCAGATCAAGCTACACTGAAGAACGGGTAAGTACTTACCTGCCACATCCCATGCCATCACCCTGGTTTTGCCGGCTCAGCTGATTTTACCCACTCCAGTGGTGAAGTCAGGTGCACCACTGAGGCCAGTGACTGGCTACAGAAGTCATGTGTTGATGACATATTAACTGGGCTGGGTAAATGAGCCCAGCCAGCAGAACCGGCATGGGATCTGGCAGGTAAACACTTGCCTGTTTTTCATTGCAGCTTGATCAAGGGGATTGTCCGGTAGGTGAAGAAGAATACATACTATACACTGGTTACATACTTCTCACGTGATGCCTCAGTCATGCTGAGAGCAGATTACTGTATATCCATAGGGTTAATCACAGCTGCCGTCCTGTGGCATTTCCAGATGACTGTAACTATCATTATGACATAAATACTGTTTCTTCATATTAATCTTTTATTTTGCAGTAAAAGATGTGACGGGAGGGGCAGCCAAAGGAATGCAATCAATGTCTCTGAATAAGTAACTGTACCGCACAGAGACCACATTCAGAGGATCCTAGGACCAGTGCAGCTGTATGGTCTGTAGACTATGTGTCTAGACAGTACTCTGGTCCCTTGTGTGTCCACCATATGCTTTCCCTGATCAAGTCGTGACAGCGTTTACATGCTGAGGATATTGCAAAGAAAGACTGGACATGCACTGAGCACATATTTATTTAATGCTGAGTGTCTGTGGAGCTTGGGGTCCTGAAGACGGGAATAAAGTTTGGAATTCAAACTAAAATTTGTTGTTGTTTTTTTAGTTCTCTCTGTGCTGAAGACTTGTGTTACTGTAAATGTGTAAAAATTGATATTATTGTTTAAGTTCTTAACCTCTTAAGGACACAGGACGTAGTCGTACGTCCTGTGTCCGGTCTTTAAAGATGGCGCCCGCTCCTGCTTCATGCGGACGCCTTAGCCGCAGTTGTCCGCATGGTTCTTGTAGCAGACACCCGCGGCTAATGTCCGCGATCGGCAGCAATGCCGATCGCTGACATTTAACCCCTCAGATGCCATGGTCAATCCTGACCACGGCATCTGAGCACGCACAAACCAAAAGTTTTACTTTTGGTTTGCGACCCCAGCTCCCCTGTGTGGCGATCGGAGGAGCCGGAGCGCGCCTGTAGTAGCCTGGGTCTCTATGAATGAAACCCAGGGGCTCTAATATTTCCTATGGAGCCTTGCCAGTAATAGGATTCATAGGAAATATGCGATTTTTTTTTTTCATACATTCCAATGCTATTGCATTAGAATGTATTATAATCGCGATGAAATGATTGTAAGTTATAGTTCCCTATGGGAACTATATAAAAGTGTAAGAAAATTAATAAAATTAAACACCCTTAATGACCAGACCACTTTTTACAATTCCGCACTACACTACTTTCACGGTTTATTGCTCGGTCATACAATTTACCACCCAAATTAATTTTACCTCCTTTTCTTCTCACTAATAGAGCTTTCATTTGGTGGTATTTCATTGTTGCTGACATTTTAACTTTTTTCACTATTAACAAAAAAAAAATCTCGTCCTGCAGCGCCGCATACACCGACTTCACATGTAAACTGACAGCAGCGCAATGCTTCTCTCAGAATGCACATCAGTGCTGCAGCGTTTTCGACGGTTGGTCCAGCTGGAAAATAAAGGGTGGTTAGTAAAACTTTATAAAACCTGACCATCATAAAACTTTTAAAACCTAAACTAACTCAAGATGTCTTTTTCTTGCTACCTGTCAAATTTTTTTTTTTGTTTTTTACTTTTCACTCTTTACTTACCTAGCAGAAACCTCTCCTCTCCCATAGGACAATGTGTAAAGTGTAAGTCGCACAGAGATGGTGCGAAGCACATTATGCACTTTATCCCAAGTGAAAGGACGGCTCACTACACTGGTGGTTGGGGCCACGGAACCACCTGGATACAGGACGTTCTCGATGATCTCTTCCTGAAATTTGAGGAAGGATCCTGTTCTCCCAGCCTTACTGTAGAGAACCAAACTATTATATATACCCAATTGAATTAGGTATACAGACACCTTCTTATACCAACATCTGTTCCTGCGGGAGAGTAAATAAGGAGCCAACATCTGGTCATTGAAGTCCACCAGTCCCATGAGCAAATTATAGTCATGGACCGAGAGGGGCTTTTCAATGACACTGGTTGCCCGTTCAATTTGGATTGTCGTGTCTGCGTGAATGGAGGAGAGCATGTAAACGTCACGCTTGTCTCTCTATTTCACCGCGAGCAGTTCTTTGTTACACAAGGCAGCCCTCTCCCCCCCCCTTGCAAGACGAGTGGCAACGAGCCTTTTGGGGAAGCCCCGGCGACTAGGTTGCGCGATGCCACAGCAGCCAATCTGTTCTAGGAACAAATGCCTGAAGAGGGGCACACTTGTGTAGAAATTGTCCACATAAAGATGGTACCCCTTGCCAAATAAGGGTGACACCAAGTCCTAGACTGTCTTCCCACTGCTCCCTAGGTAGTCAGGGCAACCGACCAGCTCCAGGGTCTGATCTTTACCCTCATAGACATGAAATTTGTGTGTATAGCCTGTGGCCCTTTCACAGAGCTTATACAATTTGACCCCATACTGGGCGTGCTTGCTTGGGATGTATTGTTTGAAGCCAAGGCGCCCGGTAAAATGTATCAGGGACTCGTCTACGCAGATGTTTTGTGCAGGGCTATACAAATCTGCAAATTTGGTGTTAAAGTCGTCTATGAGGGGCCGAATTTTGTGGAGCCGGTCAAAAGGTGGCCTCTGGTACGAGAGGTGCTGTTGTCACTAAAGTGCAGGAAACGCAGGATGGTCTCAAATCGTGTCCTAGACATGGCAGCAGAGAACATGGGCATGTGATGAATTGGGTTCGTGGACCAATATGACCGCAATTCATGCTTTTTTGTTAGGCCCATGTTGAGGAGAAGGCCCAGAAAAGTTTTAATTTCGGAAACTTGGACGGGTTTACACCGGAAAGACTGGGCATAAAAGCTTCCCGGGTTGGCGGTATAAATTGAGTGGCATACCGGTTTGTTTCTGCCACGACTAGGTCAAAGAGCTCCACAGTGAAGAACAGCTCAAAAAACCCAAGTGCCAATCTGATCTGAGCTGTCTCAACCCGATCTCCTGACTGGGCGGTGAAAGGGGGAACTACTGTTGCGGCTGAAGATTGGGGCTGCCAATCAGGGTTTGCCAGCACCTCAGGGACTCTAGGGTCTCTACGGGCCTGTCTGTGCGGTGGCTGTGACGGGGGAACTACTGGACGTGCCACCGTACCAGCTTCAACTGCCCTTCTGGTGCTTGCCACTTCACCATGTTCTACGTCAGTGCTGGTACTAGGTCCAGGATGGGCTGCG
Organism: Bufotes viridis; assembly: GCA_033119425.1. Classification (NCBI taxonomy): domain Eukaryota; kingdom Metazoa; phylum Chordata; class Amphibia; order Anura; family Bufonidae; genus Bufotes; species Bufotes viridis. The sequence continues at coordinate 54,947,494 of CM065595.1, forward strand.
CTGCTGGTGTATGCCTCACCACGTAATCCGCCAGCGCCAGCCCCACTCTGCTGCCCTTGAAGCGGATCCTGCGCAACCTGCCACTGCTGGTTAGATGACTGGTTCCCATTCCTTATCCGACTGGGTCAGAAGCCTGTAGGCCTCTTCAGAAGAATACCCCTTACTTGCCATTTGGACAACTAAATTTAGGGAGTATTCCCTGAGACGACCCATGAAAAAAAGCAAGCCTGTCTTACAAATGGGAGGCTAGCGAAGTACAGGAAGCTGCCGCGATTGATAAAAAATATCAAAACAGCGCTTGTGTAGTGATTGTGCAGTGATAAAAAAAAATAAAAAAATGTTGTCACTGGGGCGGGCGTGGGTGAACGCACGTGTGAGCAACCGATCAGGCCTGATCGGGCAAACACTGCGTTTTGGGTGGAGGGTGACTAAGGTGACACTAATACTATTATAGATCTGACTGATCAGTTCTGATCACTTACAGATACTATAATTACCAATGCTGTTTAGCGCTACGCTAATCAGCTAATGCGGTGCAGTGTGCGCTAACTGACTACCTAAAGGGGCCTAAAAACTAAACCGAACAGTCAATACTAGTGGGGAAAAAAAAGTGACCGTTTACACTGGTCACTTTTTTCCCTTTCACTAGTGATTGACAGGGGTGATCAAGGGGTTAATTGGGGTGATGGTGGTTATCTGGGGCTAAAAATGTGGTGCTTGGTGTACTCACTGTGACATGTGCTCTCTGCTGGGACCAACCGACGAAAGGACCCAGCAGAGAGCACAGAAGCCACTTAATGCATTATATTTATAAATATAATGTGTTAGATGGCTTTTGATTCGATTTTTGATCATTGGCTGGCAGGCTGATGACCAACTTCTTCTGAATCTTTTAGGTGGTTAAAAAACATAAAAGTTCAAATACACATCATGGGTTTCGCAATGTGCGAAAACGCCCATACTATAAAAATATTAAAAAAGATTCCCCATACGTCAAACAGCAAAACGGAAAAAAGCGTCCAAATGGCGGATTCGACATTTTTGGTTGCTCTATTTTCACAAAAAATTACATAAAAGGTGATCAAAGTCATACACACCCCAGAATGGTATCAATAAAAAGATAAGATTATGACGCAAAAAATGAGCCCCCATACAGCTCTGTACATATAATTACAAAAAAGTTATAGGGGTCAAAACATGGTGACAAAAAAGTAAAACTGATTTTTTTTCCCACTATTGAATTTTTTTTTCACTATCAAAACGCAAGAAAACCTATACATATAGGGTATCGTCGGATTCGTACTGACCTGTAGAGTAAAGAGCCGGTCAGTTTTATCGCACATCGAATGTCGGAATTTAAAAACCCGCAAAACTGGTAGAATTGCTTTTTTTTTTTTTTTTTTTGCAATTTCAGCACATTTGGAATTTTTTTCCCGCTTCCCACTACATCATATGCAATATTAAGTGGTGTTGTTGGAAAGTACAACTTGTCCCGCAAAAAACAAGCCCTGATATGGCTATGTGAACTGAAAAATAAAAAAGTTATGGCTCTGGGAAGGCAGGGAGCTCAAAACGAAAACGCTAAAAAAACAAACCTCCGGTCCTTAAGGGTTAAAGGGCATATCCAGTAGACTGAAAGGACAACGAACAAATATACTGCTTGTTCTGTGCACTAATTCTCTGCTAGCCTATACTGATTGTTTGCTACCATAAGGGTCCCTGCACAAACTACAGTAACTGTGAAATAACCGCACAATAAAAAAAAAATAAACCTGTCACCTGTGTTTTTAGCGCCATTTTTTTCAGGCATTTTTGTACACATTGGCCCACATTTACTAATGTGTTTGCACCTGAAATCTAACCAGTTGGCTCAGTTTGGTACATTCTAGGGTTTCTGCACCTTTCTGACATGCTCCAATGGGGCAGGGCTCAAGTTGTGCCATTTTGTAGCAAAATTCTACCAGAATGCTGGAATAAAAATCTGTTGCTAGGATATGCACCCGTTGTCTGATAGGTTTGAGTCCCAGAGCTGGGACCCGCACCTATCTCGTAAACAGCCGACAAAGTGAAGGACGGTGCACAGTGCATGCGTATCCACCCTCCGTTCATTTTTATGGGGGCACCGAAAATAGCCGAGCCAGTGCACTGCTATTTTTGGCACCCCCATAGAAATGAATAGAGGGTGGCCGCGCATGCACTGTGAACCGTCCTTCACTTTGCCGCTCAATTTATGAGATAGGTGCAGGTTCCACCTCTGCGACCCACACCTATCAGACAATGAGGGCATATCCTAGCGACATGCCACCATTGTCTGATATGGGAATATCCTTTTTAAGATATCTATTAGATTAGTAAATCTGGGCCAGTGTGTTTGCCCACTAGCATTTTCTTCATGGCATTTTTCCCCTGTAGAAAAGGTGATGTGACAACACCAGAAAAGATGCCAAGAGCTACAGCATGCTGTGAATTGAAAAGAAGCCAGAAAAAAAACAGCACCTACAAACACCAGGAGGGAAAAAACACTTGTCCCACTTTCACATTTCCCATACTTCCCATCAAACTTTCAGCTAACGTATGAAGCTGACATTTTTGCTGAAAAAAAGCGCCACTAAAAACATAAGTGTTTAAAAATGGCAGCAAAAACTTGTGTGTGACCCTCCCTCAATTTAAGCCATATTCAGCAGCTTCCTCCTTTCCTGAAGCACATGCAGATTGCTTTGGTCTACATTAAGGATATATTCAAGTGTTATCTGTTCATTAATTTTCTATAAGGAATAACAGAGGAATGGTTGTTCCATTCTTATGTTATTCTAGAATTGTTATCTTAAAGGGGTTGTCCCACGAAAAATATTCTACAGTTTACAAACCAGTACCTGGATCTAAATACTTTTGTAATTGCATGTAATTAAAAATTTAGCATAGCCACTGAGTTATTCAATATAATGTATCTGTATAGCGCCACCTGCTGTTTGTTTTTTTCTTTGACCTGTCCACTGAGAAGAGCGCACATGCTCAGTTTCATCCTTCAACTGCCTCCATGGACACGCCCCCTGAGCTGCAGCAGAAAAGACAACCCCTTACCCTGGGTTCAGACCTGAGCGTTCTTGAAACGCGCGTATTTCAGCGCGTTTTTGCAAATAGGAAACGCGCGTTCGTACGCGCGTTCTTGTGATTAATTACTGTGGTGTCAATCACAAAACGCGCGACAAACGCCCCAAAAAAAGCTCAAGTACTTGTTTATGCGTCGAGCGTTTTACAGCGCATTCAAACGCGCTGTAAAACGCTCAAGTGAGAACCAGGGCCATAGGAAAGCATTGGTTTTCATGTGTGAGCGTTTTACAGCACGTTTGAACTTAGGGTTAAGTTTTCATCTATCTAGCAGAGCAATGAATGTGGAGATCTCTGGATCCATGTGAGGTACAGGACTGCTTCTAGCTTTGTTAGAAAGAGATTGTCATGTACTATATAATGTCTGATATTCATTTTTTACATTGGGAAAACCTCTTTAAAGGGAAGACATATAATTAATGAAACAAACCTATGGGTATATTCACATGGGTAGTTTTCCACATAGATCATTAGTCCGTGCAGTGTAAATCACAGCATGTTCTATCCATCCATTGCAGATGCAAACCACCCCTCGGACTGCAGCTGCTTTCATTTATTGTTAAAAAACTGACAATCACTTGTTAATGGTGGCATCGTTTTGTAGGTTTCTCTGAAAAACCATGTCTCTATTTACCGTAAATGATTGTCAATCAATTTTAATGAATAATCAAAAACTGCTGCGGTCTGCATAGTTTTTCAACCACATCACTGCTGCCCACTGGTCACCATGTTTTGCCCTAAATTTAGGCCTCGTTCACATGGTCAGTACTTTTCATCAGTATTTCTAAAACAAAACCAAAAGTGGCTGCCGTCTTCTCACCAACGCGGCTACTCTTCCGGTGGGTTCCCCTTATCCTGTGTAGTGGCTTCCATGGGTGGGCCTCCATTTCGCAAGCCCCTATTCTGAACCCAGCCTACCTCACTACTGCCGTCAGTTCATCTTCTAATGTTCCTTATTTTAAGGCACCAGTCAGAGGATAACCACAGTATTTTCTTCATTACTCACAATCCAATGGGGACATGTTTGATGGTTCTATCAGCAGTGCTCCTATTGACAGCGGTCCAGTTAGTGACAGTTTCCACAAGGGTGGACTCTGGTTCAATGCAAGGTACCTTATCCCTTGAATTTTTACTGGACACTGTTTTCCATGGGTTTGGTTCATGTATATCTTACCTTTTCTCGCCTTTTCCCTTAGGTTTTTGAAAGATTTTTGTTAGAGGTTATTTTGTTCTGTTCTATTGCCATGGTCATCTTTTACGTAGTAGAAGGTATAAATGACCGCAGCACCCAGCGTCCTCAAAAGTATAGAGGTTTTATTCACCAACTGCGACGTTTCGACTCCAAAGAGTCTTTCTCAAGTAAGTGTATTACAACAGTGTATAATCGAGATAGATAGATATATCTATATATACCCAAAACTTAATAGCAAATAAGGGTAAGGGACCGCCCTGAATGGGTTAGCCCCACCAACCCATGGTATCACCTGTGTGGAAGTTTAAATTCCTGTGTAAACTCACATACAAAACAATATTGTGCTTACTCTAATAAAGGGCATCCTATAGAATCCATAGAAAAAATTATTACATACCACATTTGTGCTGAAGGAGAGCAAGAGGAATCATTCCCTAAATAGTATAGGCGTCCCCTTGTGTCTACAGGGCATACGCATCACATTTGGGGAAGAGCTGGTGTTTTTCCGCTTAGAAATACCACAAACAAGAACAATTAAAAATGGCCAAATATTCAATATACACTCAGAGCCATGTCCATAAGATGTCCCATTCTATAATACTATCGCCAGTGTGAAGAAACTGGCTGTAGCGCTCTTATCCAAGTTGCCCCGTGCTTGTGATAAAATGCATGTTCGGACGGGAGGTGAAGAACCTCTGTGTTACCTACTGCACATATGCAAGACAGCCCATGGCTAAGCAGAGTAAGAAGTTCCCTTCGTTCAGGCCATAGAATGTATTGGCAAATAGGAGGTCTAAGTGATCAGAGTGGACATTGCCTACAGTTAACATATGGTCTCTGAGAATTCAGGGCATATTGATAGTATAAAATATACATAGATCTGTGGTGCCTGGTATCTGTCAAGGATTTTAGAACAAAAATGATTATTAATTGCATACTGATAAATATGGCCCCTGTGAAAGCACTGAATGGAGGGGTGAACCACAGCTAAGGGGGTATATAGTAACTATAGGAGAAAGGGGCCAAAGTGAGGCTGCTGGCAATCATACATTGTGACCAATTTTGAGTGCACCAAATGTCCAGTGATATTTATCCTGGGCATGGGGGCTTGTAAGTCACCTCGCACTCACCGGTCAACATGCTGCCTATGGTGGTGTTCCACACCTATTATGGGGGAAAGACCTACCCAGGTTTAAGATCCGCTCAACATACATTTAGGTGCAGCCTAGGGGTACATTATACCCCTATGATAGTGGCCATGCGATCACTAAAATAGGAAATGTGTGTGGTCCCTATTTAGTAGACCATCCACTCTTTTCAATCGGTCGCCCTAAATTATTCCCCAAAAAAAGGACAGAATAACCCCCTCAGCTGTAGGGTTCTAATCCTGAATTTTTCTATGAGAAATTACATATAGTGCTATCACAGGAGTCAAGATATGAAGGACTATCTTACAACAGTACCAAGGTACCTTAATAATCACAGATCTATAGCGACATCATATACCAAGAATAATTGTCCCGAAAACCAGACAGTCCTCCAAGGCATTATAAATGGGATATGGCTTTGGGTTTAATCCCTCCATCGTGGTGTGTCTCTATCGGCGTGAGTGTGGTACCGCCTAAAGTGAAGCAGACAAAAGAAGATAATTAAAAACACAGCTAACGCTGGGCAACAACTCTTAGGTATAGCACACAGTAGCAGAAAGTACATAGTTGAATGGGAACTCAGAAGAGGGAGCCAACATTTAAGACCTTTAAAGGCCTTTTGGTTCCATTGTGTCTAGTTCAAATATCCACTTGAGTTCCAGTCTCTTTAATAAATGTTCACGATCACCATCAATTATCTTAAATCTCAATTGTGTAACATTATGTTTTACACTTCAGAAAATGTTCTGGTACCGGTAATTCTGCCTGGTTATGCTCCTTCTTTTCTTGTCTACCAGTCAGTAGTCTCCGTATAGAGTATCTATGTTGGTTGATTCTCAGTTTACATGGTTGCGTAGTCTCCCCTACATACAGTAGTCCACATGGACATTGCAGGAGATAGGTAATGTGGTCCAAGGAACAGGTGTATTGGTCCCTAATAATATAGTGTTTTCCTGTCCTTGGGTGAGAAAAATTATTCCCCTTGATGAGAGCCAGCCTGTCTTGTAGTTCAACTGTTTTATACTGTTAACTGAATCTGCACGTATTAATCTATTACCTAACTTACTGGATCTTTTGTATGACATAAGAAGTGGAACCTGAAACTCCTCTATATCTGGAAATGACTTGGAAAGGATATGCCAATTTTGTCTGAGCACCCTAGTTATGTGTCTAATCACTGAAGTATAGGTGGACATAAACGGTATCCTTTTGTCCCTTGTTTGTATCCGTGTGTTGGATAAAAGTTGGGTACGGTCCTTTTCCTTAACCCTAATTTGGTGTCTTTTGACTAAATTCCTCCTATATTTATATATCTGCTGTTAAGCAAGTCCTCGTCAGACACTATACATCTTACCCTCAAAAATTGACTGTATGGTGGGGATTCTAGCATATTCTTGGGGTGGGCACTATCAAAGCGAAGCATGTTATTTCTGTCAGTGGATTTGACAAACAGGCCTATCCTTTAGGTGTTTTCTTGTGTGTATACCAATGTGTCCAGAAATTGTAAAGAGTGTTGTGAATATACCAGGGTAAATTTGAGTTCAGTATGGATTCCGTTGATGTAGTTATAGAAATCATAGAGTGCCTCAGTTCCCTTCCAGATTAGAAAAATATCATCAATATACCTCATCCACCCTCTCACAAATTGATAGAGGAGGGAGGGGTATATGTGTAACTCCTCAACATAAGTCATATAGATCAGGGCTTGACAAATTTCCTTGGAATCTAGGAGCCAGCTAAAAAAGTTAGGAGCCAGGCGGAGCCGCGTCATAAAGCCCCCAATAGATGCCCCCATAGTGCTTCCCCCCCCCCCACTTCTCCATAGAGCCCCCCAATAATGCATGCCAGTACATAGGGCCCTCAGTAGATGCCCCCATAGTGTTCCTTCCCCTGTTCTCCATAGTGCCCCCCATAATGTGCGAGTATATAGGGCTGCCAGCGTCTAAGTGATCGCCACTTGCGGCCGCCATGACATGTGGAAACCCTTACAAGGATTACAGGGTCCGGAGGGGAGGGCAGAGGGGTCCGGAGGGGAGGGCAGAGGGGACACAGCAGGCACCATGACATTTTACTGAGCACTACAACCCCCAGCTGGCGCTCAGCCTCTGCAGTCCCCGCATCACTACAACGCCCAGCTCTTTCCCCCTCTTGTCATTCACTTTCTCCCCCCCCCCCTTGTCATTCACTTTCCCCCCTTGTCATTCACTTTCCCCCTCTTGTCATTATCTTTCCCCCCCTTGTCATTCACTTTCTCTCCCCCCTGTCATTCATTTTCTCCCCCCCCTGTCATTCATTTTCTCCCCCTTGTCATTCACTTTCTCCCCCCTTGTCATTCACTTTCCCCCTTGTCATTCACTTTCTCCCCCTTGTCATTATCTTTCCCGCTCTTGTCATTCCCTCCCTCCCCCTCCCTTCTTGTCATTATCTTTCCCCCTTCTTATCATTCTCTTCCCCTCCCCGTCATTATCCTTCCCCCTCTTGTCATTATCTTCAATCCCCCTCCCTCTCTGTCTTTATCTTTCCCTCTCTTGTCATTTCCCCCTTCTTGTCATTATCTTTCCCCATCTTGTCATTCTCCCCGCTCCCTCCCCCGCCTCTGGTGTAGAGTGGCCGAGCTCTGTATGGTCCCACAGGTACAGGAGCTTTAGTTTCCTGTACCCGGGCGGACTGACAGGAAGTGCACACTGTGTGCGCACTTCTTATCAGTCCGGCCGGGTACAGGAGACAGATGCTCCCTGTACCGCGGACCATACAGGGCTCGGCCACGCTACAATGAGGGACTGACAGGAAGGAGCGCAGAGTGCTTCCCTCCTGTCAGTCCCTGTCTTCATGCTGCGCCCGGGTGGTGCGTCCTCATGGACGCACCAGCCCGGGCAGTGCTGCAGCCGCCTGAGGCTCTATATAGAGCGCTCGGGCGGCTGCAGCATGAATCGGGCCAGTGTAGTACGCGCCGGCCCTGCGCCCTGGCACTTGAGAGAACGGGCTGACAAATACCCAGGCGCCAGGACCAAATTCCTGGTCGCCATGGCGACCTGGGATTTGTCGAGCCCTGATATAGATATTTGCATACTTTGGTGCACATAGAATTTATCCTCAAAGAGGAAATAGCTACATGTTAACAGTATCTCCAGTAGAGAGAGTATAAAGGAGACATTGTCCTCTGTAAGTTCAGAGCGACTAAGGGCCCATTTGAAGGCCTCCAAGCCCTTCTCATGTTCGATGCTTGTGTAGAGGCTAGTGACATCAGATGATACAAGGGTATCTCTTTCACTGTACTCTACATCCTTTAGTTTACAAAGGAAATGTGTAGTATCCCTGGCGTATGAATTAACCTCAATGGTGAATGGTCTCAAGAGTCTGTCTAGGTACACTGCAGCATGTGAAAAGATTGAATTGATGCCAGGCACTATGGAGCGACCCGGTGGATTACGTAGGTCCTTGTGAATCTTGGGCAGCATGTATACCTAGGTAAGCCTTTCTTTTGTTGAATCAACATATCTCAGTTCTCATAGTTTTTGTAAGACTTCTGTTTCTAGCCTGCAGTTGATCAGGCATTCTTGTCTGCAGGACCTAGATTTGTTTCCCTCTGTTTTCTTTTCTTTTCTTTCAGGGTTTTCTTTTTTTCTCCAGCAGGGCATTCTGTTCACTCTACATTCCAGATTTCTTGGTGTCACTCAGTCCCCTTTCGCCATCCTGGCTCACTTTCTATCTTTCCATGCAGTGTCCAGAGCTTCTATGGTTTTCTGATAAGCTCCATAAGCCAGGACTGATTCTTGTATTACCCTCAATTGGGGAAAGTTCCTCCGCTCTTCAGAACTGTAAGTTCACTGTCTGGCTTCTTTTTCCACACCTTTTGCCTGTCTTTATAGGATGTTGCCTTTGGCATCCTTAGATGGTCACTGGATTCTGAAGCCAGCCTTACGTTTTGTGCTTTGGTCTTTTTTTGCTCACTCCCCACTTTTGGATGTCCCACTGTCTTGTTTGTCCCCCACTATCATGAACGAGAAAATAGGATTTTTTTGTGACAACCCTGTAAAATCCATTTCTCGCTAAGTTTATTGGGGGCCATAGTTCCCACTCAATTTAACTCTCTGCTTTCTGTCTTCCTCTCCTGGTTGCTCCTACTGCTTGTGTATAAACTGATTAGCTCAGTGTCTGCAGAAGGGTTATAGCTAGTGGAAGTAACTAACATTTCTTTTCTCTCTGCCGCCTAGTAGCAGCAACCTTAACCACAAGCTTTCCTACGGACTTAGCTAGAAAAGGATTTTACAAGTCAGCGACAAAAAATTTTTTTTTTAGTGAACAAAAATTACAGCAACAAATCGGAAAACAATTTTCAGAACAGCAGCATGGATAGAAAAAAAACCTATGAAAATGTGACGTAAATGCAACCTTCAAAAGAGACAAAACTGTAACGTGCTATTTTAGACTGCTTTTTCATACAATACGCACAAATATAAATTTAATTACATAGTTTTTAAGAGTCTGTGATGCATGGCTGGCTAAAAAACAACTGCTGCTAGAAAATTACACTTTAGAACTTGCAAAATGATGGTTGTTTTGTTTAGTACAAGATAAAAATATAAATTAAAGATAAAAAAAAGTCTCAGGTTGGGGCTATATGGCAATCTTGGCTGCAACATTTCGCACATCCAATGATCACTGTAGCAGTGCAGTTGCTGGGGTTCACGGCCTAACTCGCAAGTTAAAAAGGTTGGCCACCTTCTGGTTATTGTTGACAAAGGTGTTTGTGAGATGAGTATATGACACTTACGAATATAGTCTTTGTTGAAATTCTGTGGTATTTTCTATATTTTATAATGTATGCCCCCCTTTTTTTTTACTCTTTTGTGATGTCCACGCAGAGGTCCTGTTCATAAAATGGCTGCTGATGGAGGGTCATGTGACCAGGCAAATCACTGCCATGTGATGTCCCCTTGATTCAGATACACTGCACTTGCCATCTGTACTTGTTCTGTTAGGGGTTTAGTGCAAATGCAGTGTGTTTAAACAGAGAAGACATCACATGGATATGATTTGCCTGGTCATATGACCCTCCATCAGCAGCCATTTTATGGACAGGACCTCTGCATTGACATCACAAAAGACTTTGTAAACCATGGTGCATACCTTATAAAATATTGAAAATACCACAGAATTTCAACAAAGACTATATTCATAAGTGTTATATAGTCATCTTACAAACACATTGGTCAACAATAACCAAAACGTGGCCAACCCCTTTACCACAACCCAGGTTTACAAATATTAAGCAGTGTTGGATTTTTTGTGATGCCAGGGTCTTGAGATTTGCACTGCAACCCCATTTATTAAAGTGTCCGCACTGCTACACAGTTATAGTTGGTCGCACAACAAGTGTCACAGCCAAGATTGCTTTGTAGCCCCAGCCTACTCACGTATACAGTCTTAGGGTTCCTGCACACGACTGTATCCTTTTGTGGTCTGCAAATCGCAGGTCCACAAATCACATATACCGCCTGAGAGCCTGCCGCCATTCTTTTTTTTCCCCGGATGTGCTGCATCTTTTGCGGCACCATCAATGGGACAACGTCTGATTCCCCTTTTTGTTTTGGGGACCAAAACTACGGCCATGTGTATGGGCCCCCTTATCTTAAAAATAAATTAGCCCAATATTCATATTTATGGGGAGATTGGAGGCTGAAAGATGGTAGATAAAGGCCTTTATTTGAGCAACTGATACAATGTATTTGATAAGTTGATTCAGCTTAATGAACGCTACATTTTGAAGAATCAACTCTGCTATGTCTTTACTAAAAGACCGATCCTCAAATATGTGAATTGTCACTATCTACTACTGATATCTTTAACAGGAAACTATTATTTCTGCCCCAATTTGATATTGAAATTAGTTTTCAATAAGGTTATTACAGCAACCGTTCATTTCACGCACTCACATATTCCAAGAATGGGGTCCTGCCAAGGATGGAAAAAGTACCACGAATGCATGTCCGCCCCTCTATTCACTTCTGTGGGCTTCAGAACATAGCTGAGCCAGCTGATTTCAAAAGTAAGATTCTGTTGATATGCCATAAATGTCCCAGATGGGAAACCCCTTTAGTAACTTCTAGACTGCAAGTACTGTTCGTATCTGTCTGCGCCAAGTGATATACAAGGTGGCTCACAGGCAACAAAATGATTAGGTACACTGTCTCTGTAAGTGGCAGGCACACAAATATAACACTGTCCATTTAAGAGAAAACAACTCGCTCTCCATCCGACTTGTGCTGCATACAACTGCCTGGGCCTCAACACCCTGGCTCCAGTCTCCTCAGAGTGGCAGCAGTGTACATGGCTGTGCGTGTATCCATCACCATGGCTTCCTTTTCATGTGGTACATTACTGCGCAGGTGCCCCCTGGTTTCCCTATCTCTGACTTCACAACCATGGCACACACGCTTATCTCTTATGGTATCTCTGCCTTGTGACACACGCTTCCAAACTGTGGTATCTGGTTTCACAACCACTGTGCACAAGCTTAATCCTTATGGTATCTCTGTTTTTTGACAAATATTGCTTCTAGGCTGGCTGGTCTCTGCAGGCCTCGACTGCCTCCACCGACTAGGCAGCTTCATTTTACCGCTCAGCACGGGCTCCTCTGTGATATTCAGCATCTATCGTCCCCTGAGGTATTGTACTCTTCTTTCTAGTAGTAATCATCTCCACTAGTTCTCACAGGAATACATACTATTTTTCTCCAGCAGCAGCTACCAGCTTACTCTTTCATTTCCCACCTGATACTATGAAAAGCAGTCCTATGTATGCTCTCTTATATGTGCTACAAACCAAAGGACCTCCTAGTGAGTGGTCTTACACCACAGGGACCTTAGGTTAGTTGACCAGGAATGTCTTGTCACCTATCTAAATGCATTTGCTTAATACACAATGCATGTGTATTTCAATGCATTCATCTATTTTATATCACACAATGATATCATACCAGTGCAATGCATAATGTATCTGCAGCTGAACAGGAAGAAACCGGAGCATATCCCGTCAGGAACAGTGTAATAGCGGTCACGTGATCACAGCAGAGATTTTGAAGTTAGTGGCACAACAGAAGAGTAAGTGCTGCTGAAACTTTCTTCCACGGGTTAGATATAGAGAATGTAGGTAAATGCTGGTGAACCATAAAGAATTTCAAGAATATACAGTACTTGCACCTTAGACCTAGGGCCTAAAATTACCATCTCTTTGCAAGAAATGGCACATTTGTAAATAAGAAAGGACAAGTCTTCTGACAATCACATTTTGCCACCAACTGACCAAGTGATAATAGCTGACCAGGTTTTGAAGCTCTCATTGTTGGGTAGTCTTATGGTATGGTGAAAATCATTCTAAAGAGGATCAGCACAGGAGAAGTCTTGGATGCAGGAATAGGAGGTGGTTAACATGGTAGAAGACAGCAGAGCAAAGTGCATGGCAAGGCACGTAAGGAGAGATTAGAGGAGAAACGTGCTGCATCTCCGAATGGTATGGTGAGAAGCGACTGGCAGAGAGAAGCAGTGTTATTATATTCAAGCTTATAGTACATACGGTACATTCGTCTATCTATATGGATATGTGGGAGAACCTGCTTTGGCACTCGCATAACTTTACATAATTTTAAAAGTTTTTGGCAAAATTCAAGACTGCTAAAAGCATCCTTAGCCTACCCCATCATTAAGCTGCTTTTCCAGAAGGTGTTTATTTCAGGCCCAATTATAGATTAACTCATCCCAAATATAGATGTGGTTATGGAATAACAGACATGGCAACCAGCTTATTCTACTCACTGCATACCAGTATCAGTCCTGTTTAGAAATGAACCTCCCCTGTGGAGAATCTAGAGAATACTGCATGTTTATTGTAAGGGTATGTCCACAGGGGTGGATACCCTACAGATCTTCCAAAAATCGGCAGCATTTACAGTAGCAGTGTACAAAATCTCATCCACACCTGTGCCGAATCCAGGCAGAAATTGACCCGTAGAGCAGAGTTTACATTTGCAGCATTTATGTTACAGATTTCCACCAGAGATTTCACCCTTTTCAATGCATAGGGTGAAATCTGTGGCAATTCCATCACAAAAGCTGCATGTAAAACATGAAGATTTTGCTGCAGATTTCGCTACAAGTTCTGTGGTCAATCTGCAATGGATATTTTACTGGACCTACCTTTATAGGACTGAAGCTTAAAACATAGCTCTAATCCTTCCATTTTTCATCTAACGTGCATAATGTATAGGTCACAACATTAATTATTCATCGGTATCTATTATACAAGCAATACAAGTATATCTAAATATGTTCAATTTATAATCCATTCATCATCAAATGCATTTTAGTGCCTTAATAAAATTGTGATACTGGCTGCCTATTAAAAAGCATGAAATATACCGGTACATGTTAATTAGTGATAAAATATTAATCCCCATCATGTATGTATAAGTAATGAGCAGAGGAGTACGTACACTCACCAGTGTCAACCCACATGCCAGTAAGTCTATGTGACTTCAGACATGGTGCCATCGGCGTACCTACATTTACAGTGCGCATGACGGGAATATGATGTCATCTAAAAGTTCTGCTGTTGGCATGCTACCAAAAACAAAGTACTGCCATCTGTAAGCTGTGATACCAGACCAGATGGTAGCTGAGGGGCAGGGGTATAGCTAAATGCTTATAGGCCCTGGTGCAAGAGTTCAGCTTCAGTACCCCCTTCTCTCAGTGCTTTGTGGCCACGGGCAGGGAAGCACATATCCTTCATGCTGCCTGAGGCAAAAATTGAAACAGCACCCGACCCCTCCATGCCAAGTTGACCTAACTTCTTCCCTCTAGCCAGAGTGTAACTTGACCTTCATGCACTTTCTATAATACCAGCAATTTTTTTATGCGGTAGGTACTGGCCCCGGTAGCGACTGCTACCTCTGCACCCCTTATAGCTACGCCCCTGCTGTGGAGAGTGTGCAGCATGGGCATGCAACTCTGTCAAGCAGTAACATGAACCGGCCACAGAGACGGCAGTGCGTGGTATATACGCCGCACGCACACACAGCTCATGACAATCATTAAAGTACCCCACGCTACTTGTAACATACCATCATTAACCAAGTATTTATTATTGTATTGTATAAGGGGACTAAGCCAATAACAAACATATGTACTGATACATGATTAGGGGTCACTACGATACGTGCCCATCGCCTGGAAAGCACAAACGATGCAGCATTTACCGCTAGAGTAACGCCCATTATGTACAATGCACACAGCAGACGCACCAACTTAGCAAAATACCCCATATACTAGGGCGCAAAGCCTATAAGGGCAGCACAACAAACAAAAGGAGTAAAGTGCTATAGTCACTCTAGCAAATGATATATTCACTTAAAAGAAGCCTTGTGCTAGACATAGCAGATCTTAATATACAATCCAATTAATTTCTACATGAGGAATTCATCAATTGAGACTATACATCAAGATGTAGGGGGTAGATAATGGTGCAGTGTTCATGTAATTCCATTGGAATCCATCTAGAAAAAACAGAAAAATATATAAGAAAGAATGATATAATTAAACTAATGTGAAAGCTGATAATCTACAGAATGGGAGAAATCGGGGCAAGCGGGATAACTATATCTTGTCCTTTAAAGTGACCAAGGTCTAAAATCCACATTAAGACCCAATGGTTTTAAAGTTTTTAATTTGAAAACCCACTCCGTTTCTTGTTTTTCCAAAGTTAACGTGTAGTTACCTCCTTTGCATAAGAAGAGAAATGGTCAATGATCATAAACTTCAATATTTATCTTATTGGGAGAGAAAGCAGTGAAAAAAACTGCAAATCTGACTTTTTTTTCCCATTAAGGCGTTCACTGTACGGGATAAATATATTTATATTTGTCTAGTTTGGGCATTTTGGGATAGGGTGGTGCATATTAATTGTTTATTGTTTTTATGGGGAAATTTTTACATTTTAAAAAACTTGGGTGGAAGAATTCCCTGTTGGTTGTTGACTTAAGAGGTTGTCTGCCCTAGGAGCCGACAACCCCAATAGTTGTAACCTGTAGCCAATCAAGCAAAAAAAAAAACTTCACCTATCCACGGTCCCACCGTTCCCACACCACTACCCTGTTCCAGGGTAGCTGCCACTGTACCAGCTGTTTAAGTGAAAATAGCTGAAACACTGTCTGGCCATGTCTACACCACCCATGGGCTCCTGGGCCACATGCCCCACTTTACCCCCTTAGCTACACCCCTGAGTTAGAATATTGACCTATTGACCTAGGTAGAGGTCAGAGCAGCAACACACACAGCAGAGAGAAACGTTGAGCAGGGCAGCCAACCACAGCCCTTCCTAGCTCTCACACCTGTGACCAGGCAGAGAACTGATATGCCAGGGGTAGAGAAACAGAACAACCAGCTTGCCTGTGTAGAGAGTGGTGAATCGGGCCGTTAGGTAAAAACAGTCAGAGTTTGCAGAGAGTTGTGTCTGAGGGTGTGCCACATCTAAGGGGTGTGTGAATGTATGTGCACCATGTGGGAACAGCCACGGCCCTGATCAAGCAGCTAGAAACAATCTTCATCATTGCCACCAAAAGGAAACTCTAAGGCATTGTTGTTCATGCCCACTGCGTTTGGTGCAATCACAGGCATACACAAATCTCATAAGAATCAATAGCAAAACTTAATATGGGCCCCCCTGCCTCACCCAGTTTCCCAGTACATGTGTGTCAAACACACCCAGGCAACACAAGACACAAAGAGCAATGCCCCTGATTTCTGTTTTTTGGTTTTTTTTGTGGAATTTTAACTAAATAAAATAAAAGTTGCCCTTGGCTTTACTCACTTTATCTGACTTCTATGTTGAAAGCAATGAAACAGATGCCTCAAAAATATGACACACATTCTGAACACCAAATTTCGCAATGTATTTACACCACACAACAGGCATAAATACACTAAAAACATCTCCTGATTCCCTTCTGTTACAAAGCTGTCTGTCTGCAGCCACCACAAGGGGGAGCTCAGTGCATAGGAATTTATACAGTTGCAAATGTCTGAAATTAAATAGTTAATCTCTTTTCACTGAGCTCCCCATCATAGTGGCTTAAGTGTGTTCAGGTGGGGAACAAAAGAAGGAGCAGGCCCCCTACCCTTGAGCCCTGTAGCAATCTCATAGTTTACCTCCATGGAATGTACACCACTGAGTGCAGTAGAAGATCAAGTAAGCCTGTTGTCACCAGTACAAACTTTAAGACCTTCAAACCTACTGCCTATTAATAGACTAACACGCAAGGCGGCTCCCTTTAAAGAATCTGTTTGGAACCACTAAGTCTATTGCCTCTTGAAATTGTTTAGTGACCTTCAAGCTTGTTTCCCCACGTAAATTCAGTAAAAAAGACACTTGGAGTCATTTATTAAGACTGACGTTTTAGACACTGGTTTTAATAAGACCCTGCTGTTGGCGGTGGATCCGCTGAAGTTATGTACCGGCTTCTACATAACTTTGGCATATTCAGAGCCGACCATTTCATTCCTGGCTTACATCTAGACCATTTTCTATGCCTAAAATAAGAAAATTATGAATCAGATGGCCAGTCCTCTTCCCCGGCAACTTTTTTAGACCTGGTGGGAGCGTTGAAAAGTCACAGATTACGGCACAAATAACCTTTGTGCCACAATCTGCGCCAGAAATACGCCTAATATAGTTTTTCTGACTTTAAATGACACCCACTGTTTCCAAACAGTAGACATAGACGAGTTGCAGCAGCATCTCCGGTTGTTTACTTTTTTGCGAAGACTTCCCACCGTGTATACAGATAAAATGCAGCGTTTCGGCTGTTACCAGCCTCTGTAAAGGCTGGTAACAGCCGAAACGTTGCATTTTATCTGTATACACGCTGTGAAGTCTTCACAATAAACTGAACAACCGGAGATGCTGCTGCAACTCGTCTATGTCTACTGTCTGGTGTGACCGCTGGGGATCCGCGGTTCGTTTTGCGGCTGTTGCATTCCGGTGAACCGGTGAAACCGTGTGTGCTGCTTTCATCCTTTACTACACCCACTGTTTCCAAGTCATAACTGTGTCTGCCCGTTTTCTTCCTCCATGTTTTAGTGGAAATTCTGCATATACTACTCAGTGGTCAGAAAGATCCTGGTAAGGTCTGACTGACCCTCTTACACATTAACTCTACAAATTTGTTTTACATGATGGAAGACAGTACACAAAGACTCAGCAAGGATGGATGTAGCTCTAAGAAGGGTGATAATTGAAAGGGAAACACTATTAAGAAGGTAACCTAATGGTGTATGAGGATATACAAGAGGAAAAAGGAAAGAATGGGCAGGCACGTAAATGGAACATGGTAGACTCAACTAAAAAAGACTGAAAGAAGTACAGTTTGAAAATCAAATCATTCTCTGCCATGTTAGAAACCTGGTGGTCCGAATGCTACAGTCATGTATGCTCCTAGAGGCAATCCTTGTAACATGCATCCATCTAGTTCAGCTTGTTACCGTGCAAGTTAATTCAGAGAAAGGGAGAAAAAAAAAAAAAAAAAAACATGAGGTGGAAGTCAAATTTACTCATTTTAGGGAAGAAAATTCCTTCCCAAAATAACTCCCTGGATCAACGACCCATCTCTAGTAGCTATAACCTGTAATATTATTACACTCCAGAAATACATCCAGGCCCCTCTTGAACTCCTTTATTGTACTCACCTTCACCACCTCCTTAGGCAGAGAGTTCCATAGTCTCACTGCTCTTACAGTGAAGAATCCTTTTCTATGTTTGTGTACAAACCTTCTTTCCTCCAGACGCAGAGGATGTCCCCTCGTCACAGTCCTGGGGATAAATAAATGATGGGAGAGATCTCTGTACTGACCCCTGATATATTTATACATAGTTATTAGATCTCCCCTCAGTCGTCTTTTTTTCTAAAGTAAATAACCCTAATTTTGATAACTTTTCAGGGTATTGTAGTTCCCTCATTCCAGTTATTACTTTAGTTGCCCTCCTCTGAACCCTCTCCAGCTCTGTCTGCCTTGTTCACAGGAGCCCAGAACTGTACACAGTACTCCATGTGTGGTCTGACTAGCGATTTGTAAAGTGGTAGGGCTATGTTCTCATCAAGGGCATCTATGCCCCTTTTGATGCAACCCATTATCTGATTGGCCTTGGCAACAGCTGCCTGACACTGATTTTTACAGCTTAGTTTGCTAACACATGTCCGTGTTAACCAGTGTTTTACCATTTAGTATGTACTGGTGACTTGCATTATTCCTTCCCATGTGCATGACCTTACATTTTTTAATTGTTAAACCTCACCTGCCACTTATCTGCTCAAGCCTCCAATCTATCCAGATCCATTTATAGCAGCATACGGTCCTCTTCCGTGGTAATTGCTTTACAGTTTAGTGTCATCTTCAAAAATTGACATTTTACTGTGCAAGCCTTCTACAAGATCATTAATAAATATATTAAAGAGAATAGGGCCTAGTACTTACCCCTGAGGTACCCCACTAGTGACAGTGACCCAATCTGAGTATCTACCGTTAATAACCACCCTTTGTTTTCTGTCACTCAGCCAGTTACTTACCCACATACAGACATTTTCTCCCAGTCCGAGCATCCTCATTTTATATACTAACCTTTTATGTGGTACAGTGTCAAATGCTTTGGAGAAGTAAAGATATAAAGCATACATTGACTCACCACAGTCAAGTCTAGAACTTACCTCCTCATAGTGGTCTTCTGTGTTCATCTTGGAAAGTGAGGAATTATGCGCTTTTTACCTTAGATACACTGTAGGAGAGCTATATCCTAGAGCATCCAGACACATCCCATTTTCTGTTGTATTTCTTTTCCTTCTTGTTGTTTAATTTCTCTTATACAATCTTTTCTTTCAGATGACTGGAAATTGATTTACTTGAAAGACGTGCTGCAACATGAAAGTAGTAGGGAGTACACAATAGAGCACTGATGTCTGACAAGAAACAAATTACTAAATCTATACTTCATGTGGCATGTTCACACAATAATTCACTTTCACCAGATGATCCTTGGATAATATGTACCTTCACAGAAATTACTTAAGTAATAGCTCTCAGTAATGTACTTTCCCATTCATGGCAAGCACACATTTCTTTTCTTAATCTTAAAATGAATATCCCATGTTATAAACTATTACCTTTAGCATGGTAAATCATGTAAATTATAATTAACGCTACCAAGAAAGATGTCAGCCATAGTGCCTAATGAAAGCATATAGAATGGATAAGGAGAGGCAATGCTCTGTTTCTGAGTGGTCATGACAATGGGCGTAGCTATAGGGGGTGCAGAGGTAGCAGTCGCAACCGGGCCCAGGAGCCTGAGGGGGCCCAAAGACCCTTGTGCCGCATAGGAAGACACACAAAGCACTGAGGGAAGGGGGGCCCAAGCTGAACTCTTGCACCGGGCCCATGAACCGTTAGCTACGCCCCTGGTCATGACCATAACTGGTCAGTCTGAATGAAGACGTTCCACAATAAAACAATCTTTGCGGATTGCGTGGATGTAAAAATGACTGCTATAACGCATGCATGTTGCCCTCGCTACACAGGGTATTGCTGCCTAGCCCACAAACCAAATGAGAGATGCTGCTCAGCAACAAAAATGCTCCTCCAGCAGCAGATCAATCAAATCTCCTGCCACTATTTTTCAAACCACCTATTCCTCCTATTGTATGTGTGTCGATGTTTTGAAAAATTATATTGTGTATGCAGTTGTCAAGACATTTACATTTTGTTTAAAAAAAATGATGTGCATGGCGTAAAATAACAAAATAAGTTGATGTACACATCACCGATCAGGAGAGTGATGTGAGGATGGAATTATCTTATTTTGCTGATTCTCAGTCTCCCACCAGTCTCTGCGTCCTGGTCCCACTCAACACACAGGAAATACTGGCTCAGTCAATCACTAGTAGCAGCCACTTTACAAATCGATTGGATTGCTGCTGAGCCTTGACAAATTTTATTATTTTACATCATGCTTTTAATCACTAAAAATGTGAATGGTTGGACAACCCCTATAAGATATGAAAAATATCACCACAAGGCCACATCCAACCGCATCATATATATGGGCAAATGGGCAGCCAAGTGTATACTAATTCATGGTCTATATCTGTAGGGGTGCCTGGAAGATAGAAAAATGTACAGCACCAGGCAAAAGTTTGGACTTTTCATTTTCATTCCACAGTTTTCCTTTTTTTTCAACATTGTAGATTCATATTGAAGATATGAAAATGATACAGGAACACAAGCTTTATATTTGAGATTCTTTGCATTTGCCCCTTTTTGCTTTGAGGAGAGCTTTGCACGTTCTCGGTGTTCTCTCAACAGATTCATGAGGTTGTAGCCTGGAATGGTTTTCAATTAACAAGTATGTCGTGTCAAGTTAATTTGTAGAATTTCTTCCATAATGTGAGACCATCAGTTGTGTTGTGCAGAGGTAGAATTGGTACACAGTTCCATGCAGTGTTAAAGTGCACCTGTCATCACCAAAATTCCCCCTAAACCACCTGCAGTACCTCACAGCTGAACTCATCTGGTTTCTAATGATATCCTTGGCTAATTCGTCCAATGGGCAAGATTACAGCAAAATTACTTCTATTCCGCCTTATATTGTATGCAAATAAGGGGTTTAAAGTCAAGGGGGCAGCAGCCTTGACGCTTGAAGTCTAACTTGCCGAACCCCTTCCTACCTGTTCATGTTTGATTTAGGGCTTGTTTTTTCTCTTCATGCACAATTTTCCAGGAGATCCTGCGTCTGCATCATACAATCTTGTTTTCGGTGCCTGCGCAATGAGCCCTGCTGTGGTGTACTTGGCTTGGCTTTTGCCAATGAGTCGGTGCTTGCAGAATAAGCCTCTGTGACATGATGAGGAAAAAAAAAACAAAGCCATCAATCAAGCGTAAACGGGCAGGAAGGGGATGCAGCAAGCAGGACTTCATGTCAAGTTCTTCATTTGCATACAACGAGAGACAGCATAAAAATTGTTTTCCTGCGATCTTGTTCATTGGACAAATAAGCCAAGGACAAACCAGATGACTTCGACTGTGAGGTACTGTGGGTGGTTTAGGGGGGCATTTTGGCGGTTACAGGTTCCCTTTAAAGGGAACCAGTCAACATTATGCTCACCTCACTGAGGGCAGCACAAGTTAGTGACATAAATGCTGTTCTCAGCGGTGTGTCACTCATGAGCTACAAGTAAGTGGTTGCCGACAACCAGCATCATAAGCATGGCAGCACAGGCCTTGAGAAGAGTCAAATCTTCCTGAGAAAAGTCATGGTTATTCATAATCTCCTGCTCTCCCGCCCATCTGCTGATGATTGGCAGTTCTCTCCTAGAGAGAAAACTAGGAAGAAGAGGTCAGTCATCAGCAGGTGGGCAGGAGAGCAGGAATTCATGAATAACCAGGACTCTTCTCAGGTGGCCGTGACTCTTTTCCAGAC
Organism: Bufotes viridis; assembly: GCA_033119425.1. NCBI lineage: Eukaryota > Metazoa > Chordata > Amphibia > Anura > Bufonidae > Bufotes > Bufotes viridis. The sequence goes on from CM065595.1 coordinate 54,969,457, forward strand.
CAAGTCTGCAAGGATTGTGATGTTAGTTCTCGGCAAACACTTACTTTTAACTTATAAATGACAGACCGCTGAAATCAACTCACCTGTCTCTACTCTATACGGCCGTTAGTATGGGCAGCATAAAGGTGATGACAGGTTCCCTTTAAAGAGAATGTGTCATCAGAAAATGAGCTGTTGTTTAAATCACATTTTTATGTTTAACATATTTTTAAAGAATTTTTGGTGATATTTTTATTTCTCCATGTCACTATCTATATTTAAACAAAACCATAAATTCCTGCAGTTTTTGTCCTGACCACTAAGCCAAATAATAGGTGCCACTTCTTGGTCTGTACATATCACATTACTGCAGTTATATAGTATTCTAATCCTGCCTGTAATGATAAGGCGATATCACCTCTGTGTATAGATAAGACAGGATCCACCATTCACAATAGATTGTCACGCGTTATCTATTCTTTCACAGGTCACAGAGCATGTCTAGAAAACTCTCCCATATAACTCCCATATAAGGGCTCATGCACACGACCGGATGTATTTTGCTGTCCGCAATGTATTTTTGCGGAACGTAACAGCTGGTACCTATTAGAATAGTCCTATCCTTGTACGTAATACGGACAATAATAGGACATGTTCTAGTTTTTTGCGGAATGGGCATACAGAAACAGAAATGCACACGGAGTCATTTGCTTTTTTGCGGCCTCATTGAAGTGAATGGTTCCGCATACTGGCTGCAAAAAAAAAAAAAACGGAACGGACATGGAAACAAAGTATGGTCATCTGCATGAGCTCTAACATGAGCTCTTAATGGGGTAGCTTCTGTTCATTATGTCTATAGCCCATGTAGCTGCTCTCAAAAACAGGACTTTTTAACATATTTTAGGCCTAGTGGCCAGTATGAAAACTGCAGGTATTAGGTACATTTTTTTCTATCGAAAATGGCATGGAAAAAAATTATATGTTTAGACGTGCTTTAAACAATAAGTCCAATTCTGCTACTGTTTTAATGTACATTATAGCAAGAACCCCTTAACTAAGTAAAGAGAAAATGACAGTCCATCATTACATAAGACATGAAGGTCTGTCAGTCCAGAAAAAAATTCAAAACTTTGAAGTTGTCCTCAAGTGCAGTCATGAAAACCATCAAACACTATGATCAAACCGTCTCTCATGACGCTAATTGAGAGACTGCCAAGAGTGTCCTAAGCTGTCATCAATGCAAAAGGGGGCTACTTTGAAGGCTCTAAAATATAAACCATATTCTGATTTGTTTAATACGTTATAATTCGTTTTTGTTTACTACTTAATTCCATATGCAGTCAGTTTTAGACAAAATGGGGTCCTGGGTAAAATTAAAAGTGTGGCACCAAATTCTGAAGTATTGTGCCAACAGTCACCTTCAGTCAATGTGGTATATTAAAACAAATATAATCATGTAAAATAGTCTTAATTACATTAAACACATAGGGGCACATTTATTAAGACTGGCGTTTGAGACGCTGGTCTTCATAGGGCCCTTCACTTGCAATGGATCCGCCACAGTTATGTAGAGGCGCCGGCAACTACATAACTTCAGCGGATCCACCACCGCTTCTAAATGTAAGACAGCTTCCTAGTTTTCTTACATTTAGACCAGGGGCTGACTGGCAACTTTTGGCCCAGGGGGCAAGTAACACCCAGAGGCCCACTGAGCCCCCCTCTACTTCCTGATTCGCTGTCACAAGAGGCTGGGCGGGGAGCTGCGGGAGGAGAGCACAACCTCCTTTGACAGCATTGACAGCTTGTCACAGGAGGCTGAGCATTGCGGAGAGGATAGATGTTGGCCACTCACATCGCTCATAGCCCCCCCTCCTTATGTGCCAGTAGCCCCCCCCTTATGTGCCAGTAGCCGCCCCCCTTATGTGCCAGTAGACGTCCCCCTTATGTGCCAGAAGCCCTCCTTATGTGCCAGTAGCACCCCCTTATGTGCCAGTAGCCCCCCTTATGTGCCAGTAGCACCCCCTTATGTGCCAGTAGCCCCACTTATGTGCCAGTAGCCCCCCTTATGTGCCAGTAGAATCCCCCCCTCAGTTTATCATGTGCCTGTAGAATCCCCCCCCCTCACTTTATCATGTGCCAGTAGAATCCCCCCTCAGTTTATCATGTGCCAGTAGAATACCCCCCCCCTCACCTTATGTGCCAGTAGCCCCCAAAAAAACAAAAAACAAACAAACATACAAAAAACACTTATACTTACCTCCAGCGATGCGATGCAGGCCTCTTCCGGCCTGTGTCCCTCGCTGAACTGCTCCGGCGGCGCGATGGCGTCATCGCGCCGCCTGCACCAGCCTCTGATAGGCTGCCGGCCTAGTGCTGGCAGCCTATCAGAGGAACAGGGAGGGGACACGCCTCTCCCTGCTCTGCCGCAGCACAGCCATCTGTATCGCCGTCCTGAGGACGGCGATACAGATGACTATGGAGATGAACGCTTCCACAGTGGAAGCGTTCATCTCCCTGTGCCCTGCCGCCGGCCGCCCCCACTTGTCACCAGGGCCGGGGCAGAGCATATGCACACACCAAAGGCTGGCCCTGGGTGACACTACAGAGGGGCCCGGGGGGCAATTGCCCCCCTGCCCCCTGGCCCAGTCCGCCCCTGATTTATACCATTTTCTATACCTAAAACAGGCAGTACGCCCATGCCTCGCCCACTTTTTTAGTTCTGGTGATATAAAACCCCCAGCCCAATGCAGTACATGGTACACCCCTCTAGCCAGGGCTGTATTTAGAGTTCATGCTGGCCTAGGCAATTTAGTGTCTGTCTGTCTATCTATCTATCTATCTATCTATCTTTTCTATCATTCTCCCCAACCCGGTGCTCCAACAGTGTTATCCTGTTGCTACCTCCCAATACTGTGCCCGCCGTGCTCCCCAATTACTATACTGAAGAAATAGTGCCAAATAGATAGTCCCCCTATAGTAATAGTGCTTCCTGAAGTCCCACCAATAGTAATTCCCTCCTAGAGTGCCCTCATTAGTAATATTGCACCTACAGTTCCCCCGATAGCGATAATGCTCCCCAAGAATGCCTCCATTAGTAGAAGAGCCGTCCATATTGTGCACAATAATAATGGCCCTTCAGAGCCCCCAGGAAAAATAATTTCCCTATTGTGCCCTCAGTAGAAATAAGACTGATCTATAAGGCACTAAATAGAGCCCCCAGTAGTAATAAGGCCCCTATAAAGTTCCTGTAGTTAAAATGTCCACTAGCATCCATCACCATGGAGTTCCGTTGTAAACAAGTAAAGTATAGTTTTGTTTGCAGGATGGGAAAGCGTAGTGTACCACTGTTGCAGTTTGCAGTTTTCCATCCTGAAAAAAAAAATAAAGGCTAACATATATATTTTTTTTATCCTATGGTACTCTATGGTGATGGATGCCACAGTATGGCATCTGCCTGAGGCACCTGGTAACATATATACATTGTTTGGCGTACATTAAATGTATGACAAAAATGTGATGTAAACCAGGCCTAACTGACAGGGAAGAGGTTGAACAGACTCGGCCGACTATGTTGGAGTCCGTTCAGTTTCTGTTCAGGATCTCTCTTTATACCAGACAAAAAAATGCTGCATTCAAGGCTTTTTTGTCTGTGATGGAACAATGAATCCAGCCAGCAGTGGAGTCAATGTGGAGAATCACAATACATTAGTAAGTGACCTGTATTAACTTTCTCTGCATGATGAATGTGCTGAAGTGAGAGGACCCCTTTAACTGGGTGAGAGGTGGGCTAGGTCAGGATTTGGGGGGGTACCATCTCTCTTTATGGAGAGTACATTTTAGGCACGTTTAAAATGGTGTACTACTGGTTAGGATTCTGTAGGTGCACTGGCCCTTATGAAAGGTATATGGAAAGCTTGTGGGGTGCTTGTAACAGTGTGGGTGTAGTCTGGAGGTACATGGGAGACCAGAAGTGTCACAGTATATTGCTACTCCTCTGTAGCTGATTACAAATCACTGACATGGGCAAGATTACGTTAGTTTATTGTGGTCCCCAGTGCATGGAACGGGCGGCACATATGTGCATAAGCCCTAAAAGTCTAAATTTCTCAATATGGGAGCATCTGACCACTGCCAGATAAAAAAGGGTACCGTTTTAAAGAGTGTGACGTGCCTTACAATGCTGTTTAGTTTAAGATTTTAGATCCTGCTGACAGACTCCCTTTAAAACGTAGTTTTTTTTTATATTTTTTATATTATGTTTTAGATAAATAAAATGTGTAAAAACTTCAAACAATTGTCTTTTTTTTGTAAATTATCCAGTTTTTTTTTTCTTAAATAACTATATACTTTGGGAAACTATAACTGCATGTGTCTACAATGACACACTATGGGGGAATTTATCATGAGGAGAATATTTGAAGTCAGTTTTGCTTGAGTTTGTGTTGGAGTACTTTATTCCACATTTATCAAATGTCACAGGTTGTTTGATAAATGTGGCTTGTTATTACACCCAACACTTGTTTAGTGAGGCTTCTCCAGTTGTCCTATCCTTCCCTCCTCCTGGAGTGAGATTGCGACTTTTTTAAAAAGTCGCAATGATAAATCTGGAGTGAAACTCATTAATATAGCTAACCACACCCACTTTTCCATCCATATTACAAAACTGGAGTGAGTTGTGTAAAAATGCAAAAAGTCGCAAGATTTGGTGCAATTGAGGGCATAAAAAGTCACAAAAGCCAGAATTTTGGAGTGAAGTTCTGATAAATCAGGGCCTATATATGATGTAACAGACACACACATTAAACAGCCTTGGTGGCCATTGCTACTAGGGAGCAGCATCTACTGCTACAAGGGGACTTCCTGCATTGTACAATGCTTTAATCATGTATCAAAGAAAGGAAAATGTTGATGCTTACCTACCCTAACAATGTTCCTAACTGTTTGCACGATCCTTCCTAGTCCACAGTCACTTCTTAGTGGGGGAAGGTACAGTGTGGTCAAAATGACTAACTAGTGACAGATCGGCCAAAATCAAGTAAAAACCAAGCGGAAACAGATGAGCCAGGTCAGCAGACACAAATCAATAACCAAATTCCACCAAAGAAATTCCTGCAGTTTCAGTGTGCCAGGCAGGGTCACAGCTTCCATTTACACAGGCTGTGTGTGTTACAGACTGGACCGAATCACATTCACAAATTCTCACACAATTTATCCGTGCAAAAAAAAAAATGACACTGTAGTGACTGTGCACTCTATTTACTGCAGAACCAGCCAAAATTGTCTTTTTCCCTTTAATTTTAGCAAAAACTGCATTTTATACAGCAGGGAATCATCACACGCTATTTTGGTGTGTATTTGAGAAAACTTGCATTTCAATATTGCATTTTTATATCTATGTTTAAAATATAAACGTACACTTGAATATTGCTTATAGTACCGGAAATGGGTTTCTTGCATCATAGACTGAAATTTGGTGTTTAGTAGGAAACACACGGGGTGGCTTCCGTGTTTTGCGGATCCACAATTTGCAGACCGCAAAACACATGCGGTCGTGTGCATGAGGCCTAAAGGAGGAAAAACCACATCATGCACCAGTAATGTCAGCGACGGCAGCCCTGTCAGATTCGGCACCAGCCTGTGTCAACCAATGACTCCACCTACTGTTGGCTGGCTGTCATTATAGAGGAAGGAGATGAAAATGTCTAAAGGACGACTAATCAATACGTAGAACGTTGTGGCACTCTGCCTTTTTCCGCCACTGGAAGTCGGGTTCCCACCCCAGTATAATGAAGAAAGAAACTCCAGTTTTAGTGCGGTGTCAATATAGTTGCTGCTTTTATTCATTTGCGGCAATATCACGTACAGGTGACGTTTCGGCCAATCACTGGCCTTCATCAGACTGTGATAACAAACATATAATAGACATATACATTAGTTTGTATCATGCAGTGGTTACATACATTTTGACTCTTCACATAGTACTCCTCATATTACATATTCTATATTCTATATATAGTCCGATTTCCATTGTCTCAATATAAGTCACATCCTAGTTATTTGTATGATCCGTATTGTGAGTTTTGTGCGGTATTATAGTATACAATCATATACAATAAGAGGAAGACAGAACATTGGTAAGTAAAACTGTGAGATACTGGGAGAGACATCTTCAAGACGAATAATATGTATAAAGAGAAAGTAACATCAGAAGACAACAGGACTCCAAATTCAAATTGACTCGTCCATAGTCAGAGAGAGCTATCTGAGTAGGATGTTGAGGATAAAAGTTCTCCGAGGGTAAGCAAGACTCAAGACGCAGCCCACTTTCGAGTGCATCCTTATCACGACTTACCGCGGCGACAGGTACTTCTTCTTTCATACAATGTTTGAGATAGGATCTTCTTTATAACCTTTTCTACATGCCGTTCATCCGGGTGCAGCATACAGGCTGTGTGGTTCCCTCATATACCTACCCATATATGCTTACCCTCGGAGAACTTTTATCCTCAACATCCTACTCAGATAGCTCTCTCTGACTATGGACGAGTCAATTTGAATTTGGAGTCCTGTTGTCTTCTGATGTTACTTTCTCTTTATACATATTATTCGTCTTGAAGATGTCTCTCCCAGTATCTCACAGTTTTACTTACCAATGTTCTGTCTTCCTCTTATTGTATATGATTGTATACTATAATACCGCACAAAACTCACAATACGGATCATACAAATAACTAGGATGTGACTTATATTGAGACAATGGAAATCGGACTATATATAGAATATAGAATATGTAATATGAGGAGTACTATGTGAAGAGTCAAAATGTATGTAACCACTGCATGATACAAACTAATGTATATGTCTATTATATGTTTGTTATCACAGTCTGATGAAGGCCAGTGATTGGCCGAAACGTCACCTGTACATGATATTGCCGCAAATGAATAAAAGCAGCAACTATATTGACACCGCACTAAAACTGGAGTTTCTTTCTTCATAAAGGATGACTAAGCCATCAACATTATCTCACAGCAGCATGATGTTACCTCTGACAGTGACGTCACCCTTAGTTTTTGCCCCCTCCTATAAAGTTGGCTATTCTATTCTGCCTTCACTGACATCACATTTCACTGCCCCTATCCACCTGTAATGTGTAATGCTCCATCCAGGATCTGCCACTACTAAAGGAACACAATTTAGAAGGTAATATAAAAGAAAAGTCGCTTCTTCGTTTCTGAACCACAATCATGATCACCGCCATAATAGTCACTTCAGTGTGAGTTGGCTAAATCCTATCCCAGAAAATGACCTCTGCAGTATGAATCCTTCCTAGTACATAACAGATGGAAAAGGTCTAGAGATGTCGCGAACATAAAATTTTCCGTTCGCGAACTTCCGCAAATGTTCACGAACCAGCAAACCGGGCGAACCGCCATAGACTTCATTAAGCAGGCGAATTTTAAAACCCACAGGGACTCTTTCTGGCCACAATAGTGATGGAAAAGTTGTTTCAAGGGGACTAACACCTGGACTGTGGCATGCCGGATCCATGGCAAAACTCTCATGGAAAATTACATAGTTGACGCAGAGTCGGGTTTTAATCCTTAAAGGGCATAAATCACCTAACATTCCTAAATTGTTTGGAATAACTTGCTTTAAAACATCTAGTGTGTGTATGCGATCAGGTATGATGTTGTATCGATCAGGTAGTGTAAGGGTTACGCCCACTTCACAGTGACAGACCAAACTCTGTCAGACCAAACTCCCCGTTTAATGCACCGCAAACAACTGCAAACAGTCCATTTGCACAACCGCAAACTCTTCATTTGCACAAGGTTGGATACCAAGCTAGCCATGTCCCGTTCCTTGTCCTCACTGACGTCATTGAAGGTCTCTTCCCCCACCCAGCCACGTAAAACACCAAGGGTCCACGAAAGGTGACAACAAGCCCCCTGGGATGCCTGCTGTGGTTGGTCTTCCACCTCCTCAAAGCCACCTTCCTCCTCTGACTCCTTTTCTTCAGACTCCTCTCTCTGGGTTGCCGCAGGTCCAGCAATCGATGATGACAAGGCTGCTTCTGGTGGTCATGGTGACCACAACTCTTCCTCTTCATGCTCATCTACGGTCTGATCCAGCACTCTTCGCAGGGCACGCTCCATAAAAAACGCATATGGGACGAGGTCGATGATGTTGCCTTGGGTTTGACTGACCAGGTTTGTTACCTCCGCAAAAGGACGCACGAGCCTACAGCCATTGTGCATGAGCGTTCAGTAACGCAGCCAAAAAATACCCAGCTCCGCAGAGGCTGTCCTCTTTTTTTTAAATCTATTCTTACTAGTTTAATCTCTGTTTTGTCCCCTATCAGGGGCCGGTGTATAGAAAAGATTTTAGGAATCGGGAGATGGAAAGGGAAGGTTGGTCAGTCCTCTTCCTTCCAATTTGGGGCACTGCGCGTGCGCTGTGCAATGTACTGTGCCACCCTATATGAGTGGTGTATTAAGTAGTACTATTCCTATCAGTTTATTCCCTGTTACGTCCCCTATCAGGGAACGTGAATAGATTTTAGGAAGCGGGAGATGGAAAAAGATGATTGGTCGGTCCTCTTACTTCCAATTCGGGGCATTGCGCGTGTGCCGCGCAATGTACTGTGACACCCTATATGAGTGGTGTCTTAAGTAGTACTATTCTTATCAGTTTAATCCCTGTTACGTCCCCTATCAGGGGACGTGTATCGAATAGATTTTAGACAACCGCAAAGAGTTGTCAATAATTGACACACTCATGACATAAATTTTATTCCTCTATGCGTCAATCTTGGTGTAGTGATGACTGTGCTCGTGCGCACGTTTGGGAGATTGCAGGCGATGGCGGTTTTTCAAAGCCTATGGTCGTGCTGAGGTAGTTCGGTGACAGTTAAGTGACCCAGAAAACAATGATTCTGCAGCATGGGCCCATTGTTGGCCTAGTAGGCTTTAATGATCACCTTAGATGATCACAAAGAAAATTTATGTTTTTTCTATAAAAAAATTATCCAGCCCATCGCTTTTGGTCTGTTCACAATGAAGCAACGAACTTATCATCTGGGGTGTGCCAACATTGACAACAAACTCATAGAGGTGATCGCTTCATTGTGATATGCAAGCCCCTTCACCACAACAAGGTAACGATCACGAAGGGGAATTGACACATGTATGTGCCTTTTTTTTGTTTTGTTTTTGCAGCCACAGTGCAGCACCAGAGGCCAGAAAAATCAGGTATTGTTGGCCGGAAAAATTGATGTTTTCCAGGCAGAAAGAGTACTAAAACATTGCGGCTCGAAACCTAGTTGGTGGCGGAGAAGTCACACAAGTCATCCGACATGCAGAGATGAAATAGAGCAGCGTGGGTACCATTTATAGCCCAAGGCATCTCATCAGGCTTTTTTTAGTCAAATGTATCCCCCGCTGTCAGTTCCTTTCGGTATCCACGCCTCATTCATCTTAATAAAGGTAAGGTAATCTAGACTTTTTTGACCTAGGCGACTTCTCTTGTTATTGACAATACCTCCTGCTGCGCTGAAGGTCCTTTCTGACAGGACACTTGAAGCGGGGCAGGCCAGAAGTTCTATCGAAAATTGGGATAGCTCAGGCCACAGGTCAAGCCTGCACACCCAGTAGTCAAGGGGTTCATCGCTCCTCAGAGTGTCCATATCTGCAGTTAAGGAGAGTCGTTCTCTGAGGGTGGACCCCGAAGGGCTGTGGCGATGCGTAGGACTTAAAAAGCTCAGCATGTCCTCTATCAACAACACGTCTGTAAAGTGTCCTTGCCGGCATGGTCGTGGTAGGAGGAGGATTACTTTCACCTCTTCCCCTGTTAGATTCCCGTTGTGCTCTGACATCACTGCTGCATCTTTTCCGACTTTCCGGTAATCTAGTAGCGTGGCCACCCAGTACAGGTCATTCTCCTTCAGCCTTTTTATACGAGGGTCCCTCAACAGGCATGACAGCAAGAAAGACCACGTTTGCTCAAGGTTGGATGCCGAGCTACTCATCTCCCGTTCCTAGTCCTCACTGATCTCATTGAAGGTCTGTTCTTCCCCCCAGCCACGTACAACACCACGGGTCCCAGATAGGTGACAACAACGAGCACCCTGGGATGCCTGCTGTGGTTGGTCTTTATCCTCCTCAAAGCCACATTCCTACTCTGACTCCTCTTCCTCAGACTCCTCTTCCAGCGTTGCCGCAGGTCCAGCAAGCGATGATGATAAGGCTGTTTCTGGTGGTGATGGTGACCACAACTCTTCCTCTTCACGCTCATCAATGGCTGATCCAGCACTTTTCGCAGGGCACGCTCCAGTAGGAAAACAAATGGGATGAGGTCGCTGATGGTGCCTTCTGTGTGACTGACTAGGTTTGTCACCTCCTCAAAAGGATGCATAAGCCTACAGGCATTGTGCATGCGTGTCCAGTAACGTGGCAAAAAAATACCCAGAGGCTGTCCTAGCACCCGGGCATACAAATACTCGTTGACGGCTTTTTCTTGTTGGAACAGGCGGTGGAACATTAGGAGTGTTGAATTCCAACGTGCCGGGATGTCGCAAATCAAGCGCCTCACTGGCATGTTGTTTTGGAAAAGTGCGCCTGGGTCCTGTAAGCCTGGATACTTATACACAAAGCGTTGTACGATCATATTCAACACATGTGCCATGCACGGCACATGTGTCAACTTGCCCAAATTCAATGCCGCCAACAGATTTCTTCCGTTGTCACACACCACTTTGCCGATCTCCAGTTGGTGCGGGGTCAGCCACTGGTCCACCTGTGCATTCAGGGCGGACAGGAGTGCTGGTCCGGTGTCACTGGTCCAGAAGAGGACTCAGCCGAGGAGGTTAGCGAAGAGGATGGAGTAGGAGGAGTAGAGGAGGTGGCAGCAGGCCTGCCTGCAAGTCGTGGCGGTGTCACCAACTCCGCTGCAGAGCCACGCATTCCATGCTTGGCAGCCGTCAGCAGGTTTACCCAATGCACAGTGTACATGATATACCTGCCCTGACCGTGCTTTGCAGACCAGATATCAGTGGTCAGATGGACCCTTGCCCCAACACTGTGTGCCAGACATTCTATGACTTCCTTTTCCACAAAAGGACAGGTTGGGGATTGCATTTTGTGAAAAAAAAATTTGGTCGGGTACCTTCCACTGCGGTGTCCCAATAGCTACAAATTTTTTGAAGGCCTCAGACTCCACCAGCTTGTATGGTAAAAGCTGGCAGGCTAAGAGTTCCGACAAGCCAGCTGTCAGACGCCGGGCAAGGGGGTGACTCTGTGACATTGGCTTCTTACGCTCAAACATTTCCTTGACAGACACCTGACTGTGGGCAGATGAGCAGGAACTGCTGAAGGTGAGAGGCGGAGTGGCGGGTGGTTGAGAGGGGGCAGAGAGGACAGCAGTGGTTGACGTGGCTGAAGTTGCTGGACAAGGAGGAGCATGGTGGCTTTGAGTTTGTGTGCTGCTTGTACTTATGTGTTGATCCCATAGGCGTTTGTGATGTGAGATCATGTGCCTTCGCAAAGCAGTTGTACCTAGGTGGATGTTGGACTTCCCACGACTCTGTTTCTTTTGGCACAGGTTGCAAATGGCATCGCTGTTATCAGAGGCAGACACACAAAAAAAATGCCACACTGCCGAGCTTTGCAATGACAGCATTCTGGTGGTTTATTGACGTGCTGTCTGGCTGTGCTGATACATGCTGTCTGACTGTGCCACTAGCTCCTTGTGACGACCTCCTCCTGCTTCCAACTCGTCTCCTCCTCCTCTCTGTCTCCCAATCTAAACTTTCCCCCTGTTCTTCTTCTCTTCGAGCGGGCACCCACATGACATCCGCGGACACATCGTCATCATCAACCGCTTCACTTGTATCTGACAACTCAGCAAAGGAAGCAGCAGCGGGTACAACATCATCATCATCACACCGTACGTCCATGGGTGTAATCCTGCCTGACTGAGACATATCCCTGTTATCTACATCCTCTGGCAATAATGGTTGCGCATCACTCATTTCTTCCAACTGATGTTTAAATAACTCCTCTGACTGATCAAGAGGCTGTGGTGCTAGTGTTGGTGGTGGCAGCGGGCGGGCGAGTGGTAACTTGAGAGGTGCCCGAAGCTGAGCTGGAGGAGGAGGGTGCGTCAAAGGTTCCGAGCGGAAGCTGTAGAAATTTTTTCGAGTTCAGGGTACGTGGCCTCTGAACACTGGGCATTATTCTAGGGCCAAAGGAAATCACAGCACCACGACCGCGACGGTCCCTGCCAGCCTCTGCCTGTCATTTTTTTTTTATTAGTGGTATTATGCGTGCAAGGTACTGTGCCACCCTATATGAGTGGTGGGCAGTGGGCACAGTACAGTCTGTGGGCCTGACACACACTGGCAGGCAACTGAAATTATATTAAAGGGTAAAAATTAAATGACTTTTTTATCTGCAAGGTACTGTGCCATCCGATATGAGTGGTGGGCACTGGCAGTGGGCACAGTACAGTCTGTGTGGGCCTGACACACACTGGCAGGCAACTGAAATTAAATAAAAGGGTAAAAATGAAGTGACTTTTTTGTCTGCAAGGTAGTGTGCCACCCGATATGAGTGGTGTGCATATAGTACAGTCTGTGGGCCTGCGGCCTCTTACACACAGGCAGGCAACTGCAATATAATATACATATATATATATATATGAAAAGAAAAAAAAAGCAGACTGATGTACCAGCCCTAAAAAGGGCTTTTTGGGGTTCTGTAAGGATGCTGTCCTTACAGCAGATGAGTCTTTGAGGACTGGAGTGGACACAGAACACTAGTAGCTAACGCTTTCCCTAGAATCCCTATATTAATTCAGCAGCAGCACTTTCCCTGCTCTAACTAACACTGCAGCTTCAGAATGAATCTAAGATGGATGCTGTCCTTGCTTTTTGATAGAAGGTGGGAGGGTCTGGGAGAGAGGGTATGCTGATTGGCTGGAATGTGTCTGCTGACTGTGAGGTACAGGATCAAAGTTTGCTCAATGATGATGTATAGGGGCAGACCAAACATCGCATATGTTCGCCCGCCACATATGTTCGCCAGGAACTGTTCGCCGACGAATAGTTCTGGACATCTCTAAAAATGTCCTTTTAAGGTATGGGAAATAGCCACTTCAATGTGAGTCAGCTAAATCCTATCCTTAATAGGGACCTCTGCAGTATGAATCCTTCCTAGTATATAATAGATAGAAAAGGTCCTTTTGGAGTACGGGAAATACCCACTTCAGTGTGAGTTGGCTAAATCCTATCCTTGAAAAGGACCTCAGCAGTATGAATCCTTCCTAGTATATAATAGACAGAAAGGGTCAATTTGGAGTCTGGGAAATAGCCACATCAGTGTGAGTCGGCTAAATCCTATCCTTGAAAAGGACCTCAACAATATGAATCCTTCCTAGTACATAACCGATGGAAAAGGTCCTTTTGGAGTACGGGAAATCGCCACTTCAGTGTGAGTCAGCTAACTCCTATCCTTGAAAAGGACCTCAGCAGTATGAATCATCCATACTACATAATAGAGAGAAAAGGTCCTTTTGGGGTACAGGAAATAGCCACTTCAGTGTGAGTCGGCTAAATCCTATCCTTGAAAAGGACCTCAGCAGTATGAATCCTTCCTAGTATATAATAGATAGAAAAGGTCCTTTTGGAGTGCGGGAAATAGCCATTTCAGTGTGAGTCGGCTAAATCCTGTACTTGAAAAGGACCTTAACACTATGAATCCTCCATACTCCATAATAGAGGGAAAAGCTCCTTCGGAGTACGGGAAATAGCCACTTCAGTGTGAGTCGGCTAAATCCTATCCCTGAAAAGGACCTCAGGAGTATGAATCCTCCTTAGTACATAATGGATGGAAAAGATCCTTTTGAGAATATAGGAAATTTTTTATTTATTTTTTAAACAAATTATGTTAAAGGGGTTATCTGATATCGAAAATATCCCCGCTAATGCCCTGGCCCCTTGTATGGATTATACTTACATGCATGAGGGGTGTCATGAAAGTGTTCCATGTCTTGGAAAGTGTTGCCCTGCCTCTGTTGGAACTACTGTGTGTTCCCCTAGTCTCCCTTCCTCGGTTGCCTAAGGAAGTACGGACTCTGGTGACCTCATTGTCAGATGGAAAATTGTGGAGCAATCTGTCAACAAGTACCTTCTGGTATTGCACCGTTTTACTCATCCTCTCCACCACAAAAATGAGAGATGAGAAGTTCTCTTTGTAGCAGGGGTCGAGAAGAGTGAACACCCAGTAATCTGTGTTACCTAAAATGCGTATACCGCGAGGGTCACGGGAAAGGAAGCCTAACATGAAGTCAACCATGTGTGCCAGAGTACCAACAGGCAAGATGTTGATGTCAACTTCAGGATGACTCTCCATACCCTCATCCTCCTCCTCCTCCTGCTCTTCTGCCCATCTACGCTGAACAGATGGAATTAAAGTTCCATGGGTACAACCCTCTGTAGAAGAGACAAGTGTCTCCAGCTCCTCCTCCTCCTGTTCATGGCCCAATTCGCGCTGAGAAGACGAACTGGGTTAGGTCTGGCTATCACCCTGTGTCATCTCCTCCCCCATTACCTCGTCTGCCACATTCAAAGCAGACACAGCAGCGGGATGGTTACGCTGATAATAGCGTTATCGCCACTAACGATCTGTGTGGATTCATCAAAGTTTTTTAAAACCTCACATAGGTCTGACATCAATGCCCGCTCCTCGCTTGTGAATAGTGACAGTTGACTGGAAAGGCGACGACCATGTTGCAGCTGGTATTCCACAACTGCCCTCTGCTGCTCACAAAGCCTGGCCAACATGTAGAACGTAGAGTTCCACCATGTGCTCACGTCGCACAACAGTCGGTGAGCTAGAAGCCGCAAGTGCTGCTGCAGCATTGACAGACCGGCTGAAGCTGTGGACGACTTTCGGAAATGGGCACACAAGTGGCGCGCCTTCACTTGTAGCTCCTGCAAATTGGGGTAGGTTTTGATAAACCACTGAACCACTAAGTTTAAGATGTGGGCTAGGCATGAGTGTGGACCCAGGCGTTCGGCCCACTTATTAGGGTGCTTGGATGCCATGTGGCAGATCATGCTGGTGGTGGTGAGATTGCTAGTGTTCACGCTCCGGCTGATTTTGGCACGGCACAGGTTGCAAACTCTTTTGTCGTTTGCGCTTTCCTCAAAGAAGCGCCATCCTGCAGAACATCTACCCCTTGGCAATGTAGATTTATGCATAGGGGTGATCAGTGTAACAGTTATGGGCCTGTTTGGTGTGGGCTGACATCTCCCTTTTGCAACCCCACTGCCTCTTCCAGACTGTTGCAGTGCTGTGGATCCCTCCCCCTCTGTACTGCTGTCCTCGCTTGGCTTTTCACATTCCTATGTTGGGTCAGTGACCTCATCGTCCACCACCTCTTCTTCCACTTCCTCACTTTGCTCATTCTCCTGACTTGACCTAACCACAACCTGAGTGATTGACAACTGTGTCTCATCATCATCCACCTCGTGAATGAATGATTGCCGTTCACCACCGTCATCTTGAGACTGTGAAGGTTCAAGAGGTTGGGAATCAGGGCACAATATCTCAGGTACCTCTTCAAGCGGGCTTGGTGAGAGAGCCAAACCAAGTACTGGTGATGAAAAGAGGTCATCTGAATATCCGAGTGTGGGAGCACTTGTTTGGCCAGACGCGACATGGTGGGAGGAAGGAGGATCAGAGTGGGGATTCGGTTGACCAGACTCTTGGCTACAGAGACTGGACTTAGTGGAAGAGAGGGTGGTGCTTAACCGACTGGAAGCATTATCTTCTGCAATTTAACCCACCACCTGTTCACAATGGTCCGACTTGGACAGTGTTGTCCTGCGCCGCCCAGCTAAGTTGGACATGAAGCTGGGTAAAGTGGATTTTTTAGTTTTTTCTGGTGCACTGGCAGTAGGCAAAGTTTCATTGTGCCCAGGGCTTCAGCCTCTGCTTGCACCATCAGCATCACGTCCACTTCCCCATCTCTTTGTGCTTGCCTTCTTCATATTAATGGTTTTGGCCTTAGATGTGGGGCAGATTGTTTTACTGTCCGCTAAATACACAGTTTTCTGATGCAGCACAGTACTGGATACAGAAAAATACAGATTTTGGCCACTACACTAGGCCCGAGAGAATGTAATTTTTACGACACACACTTTATTGAAATGCAGTAAGGTACTAGATACAAAAAAAAATACAGATTTTGGCCACTACACTAGGCCCAAGAGAAAGTAATTTTTACGATACACACTGTATTGACATGCAGTTCGGTACTGGATACAAAAAAATACAGATTTTGGCCACTACACTAGGCCCAAGATAATGTAATTTTTGCGATACACACTGTATTGACATGCAGTTCGGTACTGGATACAGAAAAATACAGATTTGGGCTACTACACTATGCCCAAGATAATGTAATTTTTACGATACACACTGTATTGACATGCAGTAAGGTACTGAATACAGAAAAATACAGATTTTGGCCACTACACTAGGCCCGTGAGAATGTAATTTTTACGATACACACTGTATTGAGATGCAGTAAGGTACTGGATACAAAAAAATACAGATTTTGGCCACTACACTAGGCCCAAGAGAAAGTAATTTTTACGATACACACTGTATTGACATGCAGTTCGGTACTGGATACAAAAAAAATACAGATTTTGGCCACTACACTAGGCCCGAGAGAATGTAATTTTTACGATACACACTGTATTGAGATACAGTATAGTACTGGATACAGAAAAATACAGATTTAGGCCACTACACTAGGCCCAAGATAATGTAATTTTTATGATACACACTGTATTGACATACAGTTCGGTACTGGATACCGAAAAATACAGATTTTGGCCACTACACTAGGCCCGAGAGAAAGTAATTTTTACGATACACATTGTATTGACATACAGTAAGGTACTGGATACAGAAAAATACAGATTTTGGCCACTATACTAGGCCCGAGAGAAAGTAATTTTCACGATACACACTGTATTGACATGCAGTAAGGTACTGGATACAGAAAAATACAGATTTTGGCCACTACACTAGGCCTGAGAGAATATAATTTTTACGATACACACTGTATTGAGATGCAGTAAGGTACTGGATACAAAAAAATACAGATTTTGGCCACTACACTAGGCCCAAGATAATGTAATTTTTACGATACACACTGCATTGACATGCAGTTCGGTACTGGATACAGAAAAATACAGATTTAGGCCACTACACTAGGCCCGAGAGAAAGTCATTTTTACGATACACACTGTATTGACATGCAGTAAGGTACTGGATACAGAAAAATACAGATTTTGGCCACTACACTAGGCCCAAGAGAAAGTAATTTTTTACGATACACACTGTATTGACATGCAGTTCGATACTGGATGCAGAAAAATACAGATTTTGGCTACTACACTAGGCCCAAGATAATGTAATTTTTACGATACACACTGTATTGACATGCAGTAAGTTACTGGATACAGAAAAATACAGATTTTGGCCACTACACTAGGCCTGAGAGAATGTAATTTTTAATATAAATAAATGCAGGGGCACACAAATATCTGGTAAATGGACTGTACATATATATCACGTGGTAATGTATTTATTAAAAGTAATAACGTAAAACATACAGGATTAGCTGAATCCACAATGATCTAGATGGATGCTGATCCAAGATAGGGTATGGATCTTGTGTGGTACATAAAACATACATAAAACATCAAACATACACGATCTGATGGTGGATATCCTGCTGATTCAGAATCGTGTATGAATCTATAAGTACATGTATGGACCCTTCTATTGTGTGACTGTACATAGACTATCAGACATAACGTCCCACTTGTAAGATGATGTCACGGTCTTAGGTGAACGTCTCTACTATAGTAGGTTAGGATGATGATGGTCTATTCATAATCCAGATGCAGCGTCCATAAGACCGTGAATAGAATCAAAAGTCCTCCGTAGAAGGCGTCCCTTATCAGATCCACAATGGGTATCGACTGACAAACAGAGAGGTTACTTTACCGTCCTCCGTCGCACATCAATGGCCTTCCTTTACTTCCTTGTACCGCGGAGATACAATCAGATGTCTTTTCCCTGCCAGGACCTGGCGCGGCGTCCCACGTGGTCCCTACCGTCACTAAGTGGCGTCCCATGTGACGGTGGCGGGTGCGTCCAATTGGCTGATCGTATCTTGGACGCAGAGAGTGGACGGAACAGCTAATCAGAAGGTGTTCTTTATCGTCAATGTTGCGATCCTTTAGATTGTGCTTTGTAAAGGAAGGGATAATAATGTCTTGTCCTCCTTTTGGTGTGTATCCAGTATAGTTGCTTGCCTTTTACCCAAGCGCGTTTCGGGGCATATATCGACTGGCCCCTTCCTCAGTGGTTAACTGGCAAGACTTTCATATTACTTTTTATAGGTACTTCCCTCCCAAAGGATTGTGGGATATCTAAAGCGATATTTAAACCATGGACATGGAACCTTCTCCTGCTGATGGTATTGGTCTCAGTTGATACCATTCATATCAAGATTACATATAAACATAAAAAATAAAATAAAATAAAGTTGTGCATATATAGCAAGTGATATATAGAGATACAAGCAGTTTTGAATAAAATATGAGTAGATGGTCAGTTGTAACCAATTGTATCCAATATACCAGAAATGGTATGCTACAGCTTTAAGATAGGTGGGAGACTCTTTCTTTCATGAGCCCTCAAACGATGGAGTATGGGTAACGCTGAAAATTGACCGAAGTCCAGGGAGAGGGATCCGCTAGCAAAGGGAAGATCGGCATGCTGGGAAACAGCCGGATGCCGATGTTCCGTCGCCTGCAGACCCCAACCCCATGTTATAAAAACCCAAATATTTCCATCTCAGCATTTAACCCTTTAGGGATCAGGGATTGGAATTCAAAAATTCTTCTTGTTTCAGTTCTAGACATTTGTGCTATAAGGTTGCCTCCCCTCCATGGCTGTACCACTTTTTCTACAGCCATAAAGGAGAGGCTGGAGGGGTCACTACCATGTACCTCTCTGTAATGCTTAGATACAGAGTGTAATAAGTAGCCTCTTCTTATGTTGCTTATATGTTCAGCCACCCTCTTTTTTAGAGACCTCTTCGTTCTACCCAGATACTGTTTCCCACATGGGCACTCTAATAAATAGATGACATTGATGGAGTTGCATGTCAATCCATCTCTAATGTCCATGTGGAAGTCATTCTGGGTTGAAGAGGCTCTTGTTATCTTTCTCGGATTAGGGTGATTCCTGCAACACACACATATTCCACATTTAAAAAATCCCTGTGAGGATAACCAATTCTTAGTAGGCTTAGATGGTCGGTGCCCTACTGTGGGTGCCACCTTTAGCCCTAAATTTGGGGCCTTAGTGTACACTATTTTTGGTTCTTTTGTGATTTTTGTCTCTATTACCTTATCCTCTAAAAGGTGGCCCCAATGTTTCCTAATTATCCTCTCTATCGACTTATACTGGGAGTGAAAGGGTAAAATTAGTCTCAATGTGTTCTCCTGTTCATCGGCTATTTTTTCAGTAGTTTTTTGTTGTTCATTAAAGAATTCCTTTCTATCCATAGCCTCTACTTTTTTCATAGATCTTTCTATAGTCCATTCTGGATAATCTTTTTCCAGAAATTGTAGTTTTAGTTCTTCTGCTTCTTTTTCATATTGTTCAAGTTCGGTACAATTCCGCTTCAACCTTCTCAGCTGGCTGGTCGGGATATTGACCAGCCATCTGGGGAGGTGACAGCTGGAATATCTAATATAACTGTTCTTACTTGTTGGTTTAAGATAGATATTGAGGGGGACAAAGTTGGTTTGTAATACCTATCTTAAACCAACAAGTAAGAACAGTTATATTAGATATTCCAGCTGTCACCTCCCCAGATGGCTGGTCAATATCCCGACCAGCCAGCTGAGAAGGTTGAAGCGGAATTGTACCGAACTTGAACAATATGAAAAAGAAGCAGAAGAACTAAAACTACAA
Organism: Bufotes viridis; assembly: GCA_033119425.1. NCBI lineage: Eukaryota > Metazoa > Chordata > Amphibia > Anura > Bufonidae > Bufotes > Bufotes viridis. The sequence goes on from CM065595.1 coordinate 54,989,508, forward strand.
TTTCTGGAAAAAGATTATCCAGAATGGACTATAGAAAGATCTATGAAAAAAGTAGAGGCTATGGATAGAAAGGAATTCTTTAATGAACAACAAAAAACTACTGATAAAATAGCCGATGAACAGGAGAACACATTGAGACTAATTTTACCCTTTCACTCCCAGTATAAGTCGATAGAGAGGATAATTAGGAAACATTGGGGCCACCTTTTAGAGGATAAGGTAATAGGGACAAAAATCACAAAAGAACCAAAAATAGTGTACACTAAGGCCCCAAATTTAGGGCTAAAGGTGGCACCCACAGTAGAGCACCGACCATCTAAGCCTACTAAGAATTGGTTATCCTCACAGGGATTTTTTAAATGTGGAATATGTGTGTGTTGCAGGAATCACCCTAATCCGAGAAAGATAACAAGAGCCTCTTCAACCCAGAATGACTTCCACATGGACATTAGAGATGGATTGACATGCAACTCTATCAATGTCATCTATTTATTAGAGTGCCCATGTGGGAAACAGTATCTGGGTAGAACGAAGAGGTCTCTAAAAAAGAGGGTGGCTGAACATATAAGCAACATAAGAAGAGGCTACTTATTACACTCTGTATCTAAGCATTACAGAGAGGTACATGGTAGTGACCCCTCCAGCCTCTCCTTTATGGCTGTAGAAAAAGTGGTACAGCCATGGAGGGAGGCAACCTTATAGCACAAATGTCTAGAACTGAAACAAGAAGAATTTTTGAATTCCAATCCCTGATCCCTAGAGGGTTAAATGCTGAGATGGAAATATTTGGGTTTTTATAACATGGGGTTGGGGTCTGCAGGCGACGGAACATCGGCATCCGGCTGTTTCCCAGCATGCCGATCTTCCCTCGCTAGCGGATCCCTCTCCCTGGACTTCGGTCAATTTTCAGCGTTACCCATACTCCATCGTTTGAGGGCTCATGAAAGAAAGAGTCTCCCACCTATCTTAAAGCTGTAGCATACCATTTCTGGTATATTGGATACAATTGGTTACAACTGACCATCTACTCATATTTTATTCAAAACTGCTTGTATCTCTATATATCACTTGCTATATATGCACAACTTTATTTTATTTTATTTTTTATGTTTATATGTAATCTTGATATGAATGGTATCAACTGAGACCAATACCATCAGCAGGAGAAGGTTCCATGTCCATGGTTTAAATATCGCTTTAGATATCCCACAATCCTTTGGGAGGGAAGTACCTATAAAAAGTAATATGAAAGTCTTGCCAGTTAACCACTGAGGAAGGGGCCAGTCGATATATGCCCCGAAACGCGTTTGGGTAAAAGGCAAGCAACTATACGGATACACACCAAAAGGAGGACAAGACATTATTATCCCTTCCTTTACAAAGCACAATCTAAAGGATCGCAACATTGACGATAAAGAACACCTTCTGATTAGCTGTTCCGTCCACTCTCTGCGTCCAAGATACGATCAGCCAATTGGACGCACCCGCCACCGTCACATGGGACGCCACTTAGTGACGGTAGGGACCACGTGGGACGCCGCGCCAGGTCCTGGCAGGGAAAAGACATCTGATTGTATCTCCGCGGTACAAGGAAGTAAAGGAAGGCCATTGATGTGCGACGGAGGACGGTAAAGTAACCCTCTCTGTTTGTCAGTCGATACCCATTGTGGATCTGATAAGGGACGTCTTCTACGGAGGACTTTTGATTCTATTCACGGTCTTATGGACGCTGCATCTGGATTATGAATAGACCATCATCATCCTAACCTACTATAGTAGAGACGTTCACCTAAGACCGTGACATCATCTTACAAGTGGGACGTTATGTCTGATGGTCTATGTACAGTCACACAATAGAAGGGTCCATACATGTACTTATAGATTCATACACGATTCTGAATCAGCAGGATATCCACCATCAGATCGTGTATGTTTGATGTTTTATGTATGTTTTATGTACCACACAAGATCCATACCCTATCTTGGATCAGCATCCATCTAGATCATTGTGGATTCAGCTAATCCTGTATGTTTTACGTTATTACTTTTAATAAATACATTACCACGTGATATATATGTACAGTCCATTTACCAGATATTTGTGTGCCCCTGCATTTATTTGTTTTTTAGTCCTTTTCTACGGTCAAGGGTGAACCGGCGGGTGTGCACCAATTCATATTTGCGAAGTGGGTGGAGCCACTGATTATCTTTTATATAATTTTTAATATACACACTGTATTTGGATATAGTTCTATACAAATTTGTCCCAAATAAAATGTATTCTATGCTGGAATACTGTATATACGGTTGAGGCCTAAACGCACACACAGATGTGCCCAAAACTAGTTAATTATGGCCAAAATATAAATCACTCTCTGCTGGAGTAATTAATATAATGGTTGCGGATTGAACGCTAACACAGATGTGGCACAAGCTAGGTTAATTTCCCCAGAAAAAATAGATATTCAAGATATTCAAGATCATAGGGCAGGATAATCTGCAACTTGTGATCGGCAAAATCGGATATGGTTTTGTGAATGGACCCCAAATTTTAGTGACTAAGCGAGACTTCATGGGGAAGCAATCTCTATGTCCCTAGGAAACTGAAGCCAAAGACGCTTTGCACTCTGCCAAAGAAAAGGAATTACTATTTTTTAGCAGAAAACAATCTTTCTGACTAGAAGTTCCCTGATGGGGAAAACCCGACTGGAAGAAAAAAGTCTTCCTAGCCAGACTAGCCCCTAGACTATTACCTTAAGGCCTCTTGCACACGACCGTCCGCAATGCACGGGCACCGACCGTGGGGCAGCTCGCGGACCCATTCACTTGAATGGGGTCCGCGATCCGTACGTTCCGCAAAAAGATAGAACAAGTTCTAATTTTTTGTAGAACGAAAGCACGGAACGAAACCCCATGGAAGCACTCCATAGTGCTTCCGTTCCGCACCGCATCTCCGGACCCATGCAAGTGAATGAGGAATGCATCCGTGATGCGGAATGCACATGGCCGGTGCCCCGTGTATTGCGGGGCAATGGCTGTGTGCAAGAGGACTAAGCCTCATACAGACATGTGCTGTACTTATTCTCCACGGACAGCACACATCCCCATTCATTTGAATCTGAATTCTGACATCAGTGTTTTAGCACTGTCCATGGGTCAGTGTTTTACATGCTCTATTTTGTCCGTTTTCACGGATCCATCACGTCCATTATATGCCATCAGTGTTTCACGGATCATTAAGAAGAGATGCTTTGAAAATTATTTTCCAGCTGTTCAGTGTCAGTGAAACACAGATGCAACACGGACAGCAAAAATCGGACACACGGACCCAACACGGATCCTTCCCGGATGCATCACTGATCACCTGCTCACGGATTTGAGCATGGACATGTGAATGAGGCTTTAGAGGGGTTTCCCCACTGAGCTGAGACTGCAGGATCTGTAACATACAGTACCGCTGTTATCTAGCTCCCACATAATGTTACCTGTATGGCTGGGACCACACTCCTGCCATACATCCCTTTTATATAGGATCATAAGGAAATACCCTAGAGTTAGATTTTTTTATTTTTTTATTTTTTCCATCCATTTTGGGCTTATCCCCTCTAGGTGCAACCATTTCAAGGTGAGTTAGCACAGCCTTTATTAATGAAGCTAAATGAAGGTATGCCATCATGAAACAAAGATCTTCAGAATCCTCCCGATCACAGAGTCCACATCCAAATGAGATGAGGCAGTGCAGTGGGCGCCTCCCCCCCAGGGCTCTTTAACAGTAAAAAAGTACTTGTTTTTTGTGACGCCAGTTGCAGTGAAGCAACAAGGGCACAGGAACCCTTTTAGTGATATAGTAGATAGTAGATGGTACCCAGGTGTAGGAATGCCAGAGCGGTGTGGCGTAGGGTAGCCTATAATGTCCCTTAATGTTGGTGCACATGTCACAGTGCTCCTACCTGTATACTCTAAACCCCAGGCGTCGGCTCCGAAGCAATGAAAAGGAGGGTTGTTGATGAAGGGGATGATGAAATAAATTGAGTCCAGACCTTGCATATAGTTGAACAGCAGCTTTACTTGAATAAACGTTCATCAGAGATCTTCAAACTTTGTCTTGGTTCCCAGCAAGCATTAGCATTAACTGTGGCAGGCAAACTCCTCCCTGCTACATCTGTTGCTCTCTGGCTCTGCTGTGGTGACAGGCTGGCTGTATAACTTTGCTTCCTCTGGGTGTTGCAACTTCTCTCTTGTAGTCTTACTCTAGATTTGTCCAGGGAAAACTTTACTCCTGGCTCCAGAGGCTTCCAGCTGTGGCCTCCACATCCAGCGGAGCTGAAGGTGCTCTAGCTGGCCTAGACAGGACTCGTTCAACAGGGATGTCCACCTGCTGCACAACCAACCCCAAGGAGGGGGTGCACTAGACTAGACTTCTAACTAGAACTCCACTCTTGCTGCAGGAAGTGGGGCTCGCCCACTCCTCCACAGAGAGGGGTGTTAGAATGGAATGGAAAGCTCCATTCTATATACCTGTAGCTCTGCCATTTACGCTACCACCTGCTGGTAAACCAGGCATATTACTTTGAACACAACAGTTGCATAGATATAGATATGCACATTATACAGGACTTGGAAATAAATACATAAGATGATACTATATTAGCCCATAGGAGACAGTAGCAAGGTTCAAAGGTGGTAATGCCACTCTGGGGTGTTACAGCAGGAGATAAGGTAAAAGGAGTTGTAGATAAGCGAGGTCTTATAAATATATGATTAGAAAGGACCAGAGTGAAAGCTTCTGACTGCTGAGAAGTAAACCATTCCACAACCTCTGCACTATATCTGTACTGGAGTCCTTCAGTTGGGAGGCAATGGTGCAGACATCTCCTACATTGTCCAGTTGGTGCAGACATCTCCTACATTGTCCACAGTTGGTGCAGACATCTCCTACATTGTCCAGTTGGTGCAGACATCTCCTACATTGTCCACAGTTGGTGCAGGCATCTCCTACATTGTCCACAGTTGGTGCAGGCATCTCCTACATTGTCCACAGATGGTGCAGGCATCTCCTACATTGTCCACAGTTGGTGCAGACATCTCCTACCTTGTCCACAGTTGGTGCAGACATCTCCTACCTTGTCCACAGTTGGTGCAGAAATCTCCTACATTGTCCACAGTTGGTGCAGGCATCTCCTACATTGTCCACAGTTGGTGCAGACATCTCCTACATTGTCCAGTTGGTGCAGACATCTCCTACATTGTCCACAGTTGGTGCAGAAATCTCCTACATTGTCCACAGTTGGTGCAAGCATCTCCTACATTGTCCACAGTTAGTGCACATACTAACATTAGCTTTATGGATTCTCTTCAGAGTTCTGTAATTGTGACATATTAATTCGCTCACACATACATACAAGCTACATATGAGCCATTCCAGGACACTGGATCCTTAAAGCTGCTGTGATTCCCCTGCTACAGTTACATCTCACCCCTGTGCAGAGCCACAGATGTAGCTGAGCTAAAACGACTCTGATAACACACAGCACAGAGTTATCTCATTTTGTGACAAACTATTAAAATATATTGAAAGAGTTAGTTAACCTCTTGTGCCATTTTTTACTTAACATGTTACCCATCAAGTTTAGCTCAGCTGCACCTGTATACTTCTACTCCAAAATGGCTCCTGAGATGGAGACACTGCCTGCAGGCCTGAAGGTAATAACAGTGCTTGTAACAGCCGGACCAGCATTTCTTACAGGAACACACCCTGAAATATACATTGATAGTCTGCAGTGAACACCCGTTGCATATGAGAAACTTACCAGGACCATTCCAGGATAAATCTCAGCTCAATCATCCCATGGAACTACCACTTCCAGTTCAGTCATGTCATGCAGTTAATTCTGGAGCACACCTCCAGCTCTATAACATGCATATAACCAGGCTCAGACTGGCTCACAGGGGTATAGGGGAATACCCCGGAGGGGTAATGCCCGCTGGATCCGTCACAACGCAACACACCTGAAAGCATTTGAAGACTGATCAGTCTTCAAAATGCTTTCAACGTTACCATGGCAGCCAGGAAGCTACTAAAGTCCCGGCTGCCATGGAAAAGTAGTGGGGAGCAGTGGAGAAGCTCAGGGAGCCGCACGGACGGTAAGTAGCTTCTCCACTGCTCCCCACTACTTTTCCATGGCAGCCGAACTTTAGTAGCGTCCTAGCTACCATGGTTACCATTCAGAAAGCTAAACGTCGGATCCTGCGATGCGCCAAAACAACGTTTAGCTTAGAGTCGGATCCAGATTAATGCTTTTCAATGGGCATTAATTCCGGATCCGTCCTTGCGGCATGCTGCGGATTTTTCAACGGCAAAAAAATGTTTGAATACTGAACTGAAGACATCCTGATGCATCCTGAACGGATTTCTTTCCATTCAGAATGCATTGGGATAATCCTGATCAGTTTCTTTCTGTCTTAGAGCCCCGGGGACGGAACTCTAGGACGGAAAGAAACAACACAAGTGTGAAAGGAGCCTTAGACTCCCACCTCCTTCACAAGTGGCACATAACACAGTAGACTTACTGCACTACATACATAAATTCAATATACCTCAACCAGCCTGTGTTCATACAAAAACTCGTTAAATGATTTATTATATTTTAATGTATCCGTACAGTGGGCCCCCAAAAATAAATTTTACTGATGGGCCCTAGGTACCCCAGTCCGACACTGCATATAACTCTGGAATCCACTTCCAGCTATATAATATAAGGCTTAGCAATCATACCGGTCTTCAAAGCAGCAGGAGCTTCTGTATATGTGAGCTTCATTGACCTAGATAGAAGAAAAAAACATGTCTGCTTAGTGGGAGTAAGGATGTGTAATGCTGTTTCATTAATAAAGATATGAATCTGTATAAGCCTGCAATAATATGTTTGGTCAGTAGGTGGCAGCAAAGGATAAGAAATGAGTGACAAATAAGTTGCATTGTAGTGAAAAGTTTATATTCATTTACTTTGAAAAGTCAAAATACAGATAATTTAGGGGCAGGCTAGGACTCGCAAAAGGGTTATGACGAACTGTAATTGTAGTTTTGAGACTGCACTTGGCAAATCACTTGCTGCATCACAGAGTATCTAGGAGGAGGAGGGGTTTCCTGGCTGAGCAGGAAGTAGGGCTGTGTGACTGTGTGCCTGGGGCTGCTGTGAAAGATAAGAGAGAGTCTGGCTGCCTGAATTCTGCTGAGAACTGCAGGAGAGATCTCTGTGGAGCCTGAGAGGAACTTGCGGCTGACAAAGGGGACACTGACTACAACATCAAGGGACGATTTTGAAGCGACTTCTCTAAAAATCATCTGGCCATGTGATCCAGTTCTGGAAAGGACCGGTGGACCAGGGAAGAACCCCAAGAGCACAAGGAACTATAAGTGTGGCTGTGCCGAGTCACATGACACCACTTCATCGGTGGCATTCTGGACACCTCATAAAAGTTACTAGAGATCAGGGCTGGGCCGACACAGAGGCTGGGGAGGCTCCAGCCTCAGAGCGCAGGCAGGGGCTGGCCAGAGGGAGAGGGACTGACAGGGGGGAACCGCTCAGTGCTCCCTCCTGTCATTCCCTGAGCCGGGCCCCGTCAGAGCGCTCCTCTCACCTCCATTATGGTCACTGCTTCAGGCCTCCAGCATCAGGCCCCGCTGCCTCTAACTAGAAACACAGTAAGCAGGTGGGCGGAGCCTAACAGACCTCCGTTAGGCTCCGCCCACCTGCTTAAAGAGGACCTTTCATGACTTCTAAAGATATCAACTAAGGATGCTCACATGGAGAGCGGCGCCCAGGGATCTCCCTGCACTTACTATTATCCCTGGGCGCCGCTCCATTCTCCCGGTATAGGCTCCGGTATCGACGCTCACCAAGTTATAGTAGGCGGGGACTTGGTGGAATTGGTTATAGTAGGCGGAGCCTGCCCTTCATCTCCTTCTCCCCGGCTGTAGCGCTGGCCAGTCGCAGCGCAGAGCTCATAGCCTGGGAGATGAAGAGCAGGCTCCGCCCACTATAACTTAGTGAGCAGAGATACCAGAGCCTATACCGGGAGAACGGAGCAGCGCCCAGGGATAATAGTAAGTGCAGGGAGATCCCTGGGCGCCGCTCTACATGTCAGCATACTTGGTTTATATCTTTAGAAGTGATGAAAGGTCCTCTTTAATGTGTGGCAGCGCTGGGGCCTGATCCCGGAAGCCTGGAGCAGTGAACATAATGAAGGTGAGAGGAGCGCTCTGACGGGGCGCGGCATTAAGTACAGTGAAAATGCCGGGCCCCCTTATATGAAGTCTGTGGGCAGTCGGGGGCACTTCTGGAGGCAGTGGGGGGCACTACTAGGGGTTGTGGGGTGCACTACTGGAGGCAGTAGGGGACACTACTAGGTGCAGTGGGGGACACTACTAGGGGCTGTGGGGGCACTTCTGGAGGCAGTGGGGGCACTACTAGGGCTGTGGGGGGCACTATTGGAGGCAGTGGTAGACACTACTAGGGGCAGTGGGGGACACTACTAGGGGCTGTGGGGGGGCACTTCTGGAGGCAGGGGGGGCACTACTAGGGGCTGTGGGGGGCACTAGTGGGGTGCACTACTGGAGGCAGTGGGGTGCACTACTGGAGGCAGTGGGGGATCACTACTAGGGGCTGTGGGTGGGGAATTCTGGGGGCTATGGGGGGCGCTTCTGGGGCCATTACTGGAGGCAGTGGGGGGACACTACTGGGGACATTATTAGGGGCAGTGAGAGGCATTACTGGGCGATCAGGGGTGTGACAATTGCAGACACAGAGGGTGTGACCGGGCATGGTGTCGGGGAGGGGCCCCGATCCAAAGTTTGGCATGGGGCCCATAGCACTCTAGTTACGCCACTGCATGACAACATGGGGGGCAGAAAGAGCATGACAACATGGGGGCAGAAAGAGTATGACAACATGGGGGGTATAAAGAGCATGAAAAGATGGGGGAGAATGACAGGGGGCAGAAAAAGCATGACAAGAAGAGGGATTATGACAAGAGGGGGAGAATGACAAATTACTATGTGGGGGCACTGCTGTGTGGTTGAGGGGGTGTGGGGACATTACTGTGTGGGGGGCAGTGTGGCGGACATTACTGTGTGGGGGGCAGTGTGGCGGACATTACTGTGTGGGGGGCAGTGTGGCAGACATTACTGTGCGGGGGGCAGTGTGGCAGACATTACTGTGTGGGGGGCAGTGTGGCGGACATTACTGTGCGGGGGGCACTACTGTGTGGGGGGCAGTGTGGCGGACATTACTGTGTGGGGGGCAGTGTGGCAGACATTACTGTGTTGGGGGGGGAGTGTGGCGGACATTACTGTGTGGGGGACACTACAGTGTGGGGTGGCATTATACAAAAGCTCTGCAGATGCAACTCCCGTGTATTGGGTCACCACAATGGTCATTCACTAAATGAACCCTATTATGGGGAGAATCTGTGGATGACACATATTTGTCATCCACAGACACCCCCACCCCCCCAAAACAGGGTTAATTTACTGAATGACCACCAATAAAAGAGGTGGGGGTCACATATGCTATTTCATAATGACAGCAGGGCCCGTGCAGTGACTGTATTCTAATACACCCCTCACCCCGCTCACTGGATATAATCTTATTAACTATATAACTGTAGTAAATAACTACAGTTATATAGTTAAGATTATATACAGTGTGGGGGGGGTGTAGTAGAATACAGTCACTGCACGGGCCCCGCTGGCCCTGTCATCAAAAAAGCAGATACAACCCCACAGCCTCACCCTTTGCATTGGGGGTCATTCCTACACGGACCCTGTTATGGGGAGGGGGGATCTGTTGATGACACATATTTGTCATCCACAGATTCCCCAATAACAGTGTCATCCATCACAGATCCCCCATAGCAGTGTCATCCACAAGTTGGAGGGGGGGGGGGCGCACTTGGGCAGCTCAGCCTCTGTTGGTGGTGGACCTTGTCCCAGCCCTGCTAGAAATACATTGCTGTTTCCTTTGGAATTACAAACAGTGGAGCATTGCTTAAAGAGACAGACCCATACTTTTGGATTACAAATAGTACTGCGCAGTACTTAAGAAGGGTGCACCTTAACGTGAAAGCATACCCAGGAACATTCAGGTGCAGCTAGGCTGCTTTGTGGACTTTTAGGTGGAAGGTTTTTCAGTTACTGATTAGTGTTAGGTGTTAGGCAGTATCACCTTTACTGAGTATTTCTGCTGTTTTTATTATTCTGTATATGCTTGTTCAGATATTTGTTCATCATTATTGCTCAGTAAATGCAATTGTTGTGAAGAACAGTTGTCTGTGTGGCATCGTGTACCCTCTTAATCTGTGGGCCCAGCCCTCGGCCTTCTTTCATGTGTGTGCACTCCTTTATAGGGGGTTAATTAGTCTGATTTAGGGCTCATGCACACAAACGTATATTCTTTCCATGTCCGTTACGTTTTTTTGCGGACCGTATGGGGAACCATTCACTTCAATGGTTCCGCAAAAAAAACAACAACAGTTACTCCGTGTGCATTACATTTCCATATCTCCATATTTCCATTCCTCAAAAAAATTGAACATGTCCTATTATTATCCGCATGCCGGACAAGGATGGTACTGTTCTATTAGGGGCCAGCTGTTTCGTTCCGTAAAATACGGAATGCACATGGATGTCATCCGTATTTTTTGCGGACCGCAAAATACATGCGGTCGTGTGCATGAACCCTTACTAATGATTTATTTTCTGTCTTAGACGGGAGGAGCAAGACATTAACCCTTTGTGTGTGCTGCCTGAAGGACGATAAGGAAAGACCAGTTAGAAGCTCTGCTATGAGAGGTAACACATATGGCCACAGGAGGTCCTGCTCATATCACTGAGCTGTTAATGTCCCTCATATCACTGAAGATGTGACCAACTGTTGTATGCAATGGTTTCCCAGATCATCACACTTCTTTTCAAGAAGTGTGTCACTCCACAGCAAAAGGCAGGATTGAAGCTTTCACCATGGGGCCTCCATATTGGAACCTGACTGTCATCGGATCCCAAACAGAAACCAGATTTGTCTCTAAAGATGATACGGTTCCAGTCCAGTCCGTAGCAATCCAGGTTTCTTGTTCAGGACATCACTGCAAACAAAAGTGACAATGGCTGGCTGTCAATGGGCAGGAAACATAATGGGCACCATGACTCCAAATTTCCTTCTGCTAAGGACCTGTGAATGGTCTGGGCAGAGACAGGGGTGTGTAATGAAAATGCCACCTGTGTCTGAATAGTGAACAATGAAACCGTGAAACCACAGCTAGGTCAGAAGGCTTAGATGGTGGGAAATTTATCAAAACACCAACCCTGTGTCACAGATGTTGTAGGGGAGAACACCAATAAGACAACAACTGCTAGGGAAGGAAAAGGGTCACCACCTATAAAACCCAGCTCCTGGCCCTGACTCCTATCCGTATGAGTACCTCTCGATGGTAGAGATGCCCATACACAGGAACCTAGAAAACCCTGGTGACCCTCGGATGGCCCTCAAGGTAATGACGGGGCAGAGTCAACCCGTTCTTTCCAGGGTGAAGGAACCAATGACTCGCTGAGGTCTAGTAAACAACCAGGGGGGGAAGAGATAAAAGGTCACATGATCCACACCTGAACAGGATCATGTCCAGCAACACACAGACAAAGTGAAATCAAAATAGGCTGTGAGATCACTCATGTGTATTGAGTCTTTCCGACCTTCTAACACCATTCATGTTTAGCAGTCAACAATCTCTCAGTATAGGTCAGTTCAGACCACATCCATTAATTCTATGGATCGATATCTGGACACTGTTTCTCTTCCGGTATTAACAGACTCCCAGAGGACTCTTTTAAATGGGGATGTGACTCTGAAAGAGATTCAGGGGGCACTTAAATGATATCAGGAAATTCTGCGCCTGGCCTGGATGGTCTCCCCTATGAGTTTTACTGAAAGTATGGGGTTATTATTTTACCACATCTTGTAGAGGTTTTTACTCAGGCATTGCAGGGAGATGCTCTCCCCAATTCAATGGCGGAAGCATTGATAGTCTTAATTACAAAAAAAGATAAAGATCAACGGGAATTGGATTCTTATAGACCAGTGATGGGCAACGTGCGGCTCTCCAGCTGTTGCTAAACTACAACTCCCACCATGCCCTGCAGTAGGCTGATAGCTATAGACAGGCTTTGCATGCTGGGAGTTGTAGTTCTGCAACAGCTGGAGAGCTGCACGTTGCCCATCACTGTTATAGACCAATTTCCCTATTAAATACTGATGTTAAATTACTCTCCAAGGTCCTTGCTAATAGACTCTCCAAAGTAATTACTTCTGTTATTCAACCTGATCAAAATGGATTTATGCCTGGGAGGGGTACACATTACAATTTACATCTTCTTTTTGCTAATATCCAGTCCCCCTCGGACGGCACCCGCTCCATCCTGTCTCTTGATGCCACTAAGGCCTTTGACAGGGTGGAGTGGGGGTTCCTTTGGAGGGTGATGGGAAGAATGGGATTTGGCCCAAGATTCATCGCGATGATACAGCTGTTATATAAAGCTCCTGTTGCCAGGCTGAGGATTAATGATATGTTGACAGGGAGCTTTCCATTGGAAAGGGGCACCCATCAGGGATGTCCTCTCTCCCTGCTCCTCTTCAACATTTGCATTGAACCTCTGGCGGCTAAAGTTAGAGAAGATTCGAGGATGTCAGGATTTGGAGTTATGGGAATGGAGGACCGAATTTCCCTATATGCTGATGATGTTATGTTTTTTATACAACAGTCAGAAAACACATTACCTCGGGTCATGGAGATTGTTAATGCCTATAGCGAGGTCTCAGGCCTGGAAGTTATTTGGGCTAAGACTTGCCTTTTACCGTTGGATGAATTATCTACTGAAATTAGAGCTTATGGTTTGACTGTTTGTGCTTCATTTGAAGTACTTGGGGATTATGGTGACTGCCAAAGTTCAAGATTATCTACAGTTTAACTCGATACCAGTATTGACTAAAATTAGATCTAAAATTAGGATATGGCAGAAAATTCCGCTCACTAGAGCAGATAGGATTTCTCTGGTTAAAATGGTGGTACTTCCCCAACTACTTTATGTTCTCCGAAACTCCCCCATTTGGATTGAGGATAAATTTTTCAAGATTATAGAAAGAATGATTAACGATCTATTATGGGGAGAAAACGTATGAGACTGAAGGTGGACTATTTTTCCATGCTGTATGAGCAGGGGGGCCTAAATCTCCCGCACTTTAAGGGATATTTTGTTGCCTCACAGTTATACTTTTTTAATGATTGGGAAAATAGCCCCCTATGTATTAAATTAGTAAGAAAAGCAGGTTTTTCAGATTTTTTTACATTATTGGAATCTAGCTATTCTCTAAGAATGCACGAGAATATACTTCCTTTTCTAGTATGGCTATAAGAGTTTGGAAGATGATTAGGAAATGGTGTAAAGTTACAGCTTCACTGATCTGTACTCCACTATGGAATAATAAAAGGTTTTATACTCTCTTGAATCTCGAGGCTATCCATTACTGGAGGACAAAAAATATCCAGTATCTTAATCAAGTGGTAAAAAATGGGCAAACCTTGGCTCTTCTGGAGCTCACACAAAAGAAAAATCTGGGTGAGGTAGCATGGTATCCATATCTTCAGTCATGTTTTGCACTTTCTTCTATTCCAAATAAGCACTTTTTTAATATAGAAGCTCTGCCCTTTCTTCATAGGTTATTACAAAAAAAAAAAAAAACACATATGAATATTATAAACACCTAATATTAGGTGTTATAAACACCTAATTTAATCTTATTTCCTTGAGCGTCACTCTCCAGAACAAAAAGCCTGGACCACTACACTTGAAAATTTTGCTTTATTGGTATGGGAAAATATTTTGAAGAATATAACTTATTTTTCACATAATTTTAATTTTTAATATCTGTTATTGTCAACCTTTTTGTTACTATGATTTTGTATTGGATATAAAGAAAAAAGCAAATAAAGATTTATAAATTAAAAAAAATTAGCCTCTGAGCCTTTTTATATAGCAGCAGGGTAGGCACCCTTATCAGACCACACCCGTAATCATTTACACATTGCACGAGTGCAGAGGCAATACAAATAAGCGCTGCCTCTAATGCCACCAGTTGTCACGTAGCTATCCTATAATTCAACATGATTTGTGGTTATTTTTTTTCCCTCAATGGGTGTATCTAGTTTGATCTAACAGTCTTTTCAAGGCTATTTGAAGGGGTTATCTAACTTTATCAAATGGCATTTACTATAGTATTGTGATTGTCCATATTGCCTCCTTTGCTAGCTTGATTTATTTTTCCATCACATTATACACTGCTCATTTCCATGGTTATGACCACCCTACAATCCAGCAGCAGTGCTCGTGCTTCATACTATAGGAAAAAGCGCCAACCTCTCTGGTGGCCTGGACAAAGGCTTGTGCTTTTTCTTATAGTATGCAAGCACGGCCACTACTGCTGGATTGTAGGGTGGTCGTAACCATGGAAACAAGCAATGTATAATGTGATGGAAAAATGAATCAAGCCAACACCTTTAAGAGCAGTTATCAAAAACCAGCAATTATTCTGATTTAAAGGGGTTGTCCGGGTTCAGAGCTGAACCGGGCATACCCATAATTTCACCAAGGCAGCCCCTTGACTTAAGCATTGGAGCAGTCCATGCAAGGCAAGGGCTCTTTTATTTACAATAACACACTACCGGGCGGACGCTTCCGCCCAGCAGTGTGTTTGGTGATATCACCGGTTCTGATGGGTGGAAGCCCTAAGGAGAGCCCGATACGTCACCGGAACTCCACAAAATGCCTTTGCCCTGCGTGACTCAGCGCAGGGCAAAAGAGAGCATTGGAGCATGAACTGCTCCGATGCTCAAGTCAGGGGGGATATGTCCGGGTTCAGCTCTGAACTCAGACAACCCCTTTAACCACATGTGGCAGTGATAGGCACAGAGGCTGGCAGCAGACAGGCACTGTATCCATGGTACAGCCAGCAGTGAACAGCAGCTGCCTTGGCACCTAGACTGGCAGCAGACAGGCACTGATGTGGTGGTTAAAGAGCTGCATAAGACACGAACTGTAGTCGTAACCCAGGAGCTTGCAGCAGATGCTACACTGAAGTGGTAATGCCAGAATGAGAGTAATCAGAAGATGCAATCAAGTTAGAAGTTGGCTGCAATGCCAGTAACAACAGGAAAATGGAACAGGATGTCAGAGAGAGATGCATGAAAACCAGGAGCTTGTGAGAACGAACAGAGCGAGGAAATAGCTCCAGGAAACTCTCAGCTTTTACATCTCCCTTGACCTGTGACATCGCAATCCATGATCACGGATAGGGCTGAGACCTAAACACATTTCTGACCAGCAGCCATTGCCACAGATTACCACAGTTTTTGATTCTAATATAATAATTATCATCTGTCCGTCTCTTCTCTCTATTGATCTATATTCAATGAACAGGTTGGGACAGTAGGGGCATCATCCTCCATAAGACTGACTACGGCACATTGTCCATTGTGTTGTCTTTTCTATTGTCATCTACAATGATTAATATCCCGCTTTGTGAGGTCATTAGTTATCTGCCGGGGCAGATTAACCATTAGGACAATGGCGCAGCATACAATGGGCAGTGGACAGGAGGACCGCAGCCCTGAGCCAACTAAAGAGAGATTAGCATCTTAAACAGTTATAGTATATCCATAGGATATGGCATAAATGCCTGAAAAGTATGGGTTCCACTTCGGTGACTTTCAACAATCAATATTAAGGGTCCTTTACACAGGCCGATAATTGAGCAGATCATCATTAACCAGCATTACTAGTAAAGCTGGTTACCGATGATCTGCCAGTGCAAGTGCACCGCGGATTACCCTATGAACAAGCAAAACGCTTGTTCATCAGGTAATTATATCTTTTGTGCAGCACAAAAGATCATCGTTTCCCAGTGGCAGATCATCGTGTGTAAACACAATCTGCTGTCGGGAGACAATGAGACTGTATGGGGAAGAGCGATGGCATTAGCGATTGCTCTTCCCCATACTCTGGAGGAGATTGGCCTCCTCCGCATAAGATCAGCAGATTGTTGGGAAGGAACGCTTCCTTCCTGACAGTCTGCTAGATCATCGTCCTGTGTAAAGGGACCACTACTTGGCGCCAAGGGTGGAATAAGTGCATGATAGGCCCGGGGCTGTCTACCCAACTTGGGCCCCTCCCTCCATTTTAAGTTTTAGTTTTTTTTCGGTATGAAGTGGCTGCGGTGCTTCGTGAGTGACACAGTCTTTTCCTAGGCCATATGACGTCACATTCATCGTTCACATTGCCTAGCTGCAGCTCAGTCCCATCTGAGTGATTGGGGCTGAGCTGTAATACCAAGCGCAGTGCTATCTAATGGACAGCGCTGAGCAAAGAGGCTGCAGCGCTCACTTGGACATCGAGGTCTCCTCAAACAGCAGGTTGGCGGGAGTGCCAGGAGTCTGACCCCCACCATCTCATAACTTTCTAAGTACAGATGTCATAGATGTTACCTGCAGTCCTATGTAACACCCCACATAACACAGTGAACTATTATGTTATGTGGGGTGTTACATAGGACTGCAGGGAACATGTACAACATTATCTGCACACAGAAAGTTATCACTGTTATCTGGGCTGTTACATAGAACTGCAGGTGACAAATTAAAATTTTAGTTGCCAAATTTAAAATACATATGATTATGATAAATATTTGGAGGAGAAGATGAGACACAGGTCACAGTAGTGAGCCAGCTGTACATATAGGGGAATACAGCACCACATACCTGTTACATCCAGTGACATCTCCTTTCATGTAGATCTTCTCTTTCCTGTTCTTCTCCGTTTGACCGAGACCTCCATGACAAATTCCTCCAGCCGCATCTCGTCCCTACAGAGTTTGTTACACGGACACATTAGATTTCTCATAATTGGGGTCATTTAACAAACTGGTGTAAATTAGAACTGGCTTAGTTGCCCATAGCAACCAATCAGATTCCACCTTTCATTTTCCGGAGAAGCTGCCAAAAATGAAAGGTGGAATCTGTTGCTATGGGCAACTAAGCCAGTTCTACTACAACAGTTTGATATATGACCCCAAAGATCCCTATAGTGTCTACAGCAGTTATAATGTCCTCTAGAGTACCCCCAGTAATAATAACAACACCCTATATTTTGTTCCAGATAATAATACCTGTATAGTGTCCCCAAAAATAATGTCCCCCAATAGCAATGTCCCCACACTACCCCCATATGGTATTTTCCCTTCACACTGCCCCATATAGTAATTTACCCACACTGCCCCCATACAGTAATCTCCCCCACACTGTCCCCATACAGTAATTTCCCCCACACTGTCCCCATACAGTAATTTCCCCCACACTGCCCCCATACAGTAATTTCCCTCACACTGCCCCATATAGTAATTTCCCCCACACTGCCCCAATATAGTAATTTCCCCCACACTGCCCCCATACTGTAATTTCCCCCACACTGCCCCAATATAGTAATTTCCCCCACACTGCCCCCATACAGTAATTTCCCTCACACTGCCCCATATAGTAATTTCCCCCACACTGCCCCAATATAGTAATTTCCCCCACACTGCCCCCATACTGTAATTTCTCTCACACTGCCCCCATATACAGTAGTAATTTCCCCCACACTGCCCCAATATAGTAATTTCCCCCACACTGCCCCCATACTGTAATTTCTCTCACACTGCCCCCATATACAGTAGTAATTTCCCCCACACTGCCCCAATATAGTAATTTATCCCAGACTGCCCCCATACTGTAATTTCTCTCACACTGCCCCATATACAGTAGTAATTTCTCTCACACTGTCCCCATATAGTAATCTCCCCCCACACTGCCATACATTAATTAATTTGCCCCCACACTGTCATACATTAATTAAAGGGATTCTGTCAGGCCGATGTTGCATATAGAGCTCTTCATATCATTGGATTAGTCTCATTGTTTTCATTAAAAATATACTACTGTTACCCCCACTTGTATTTTCATCATTGCTGAAAATCGATTTTATTGGTATGCAAATGAACTTACATTGTGCCCAAGGGGCTGTCCCTCTGGCCGTTTTGTGCCCAGCCGCGCCCCAAATCCAGCATCCCAGCGCCACTCCGCTCTTAATTATTCACTTCCCGTTACTCCTCCCCCCAATGCGCCGAAATCTCGCACATGCGCCGTTCTATGGTTCTGGCAGCAGCTTGTCCTGTATATCTGCGCCTTCGCCAGCTTTCTCCCCCTCTTCACTCCGCCCTCACTGGAAGAACGGAGTCGCACGGAGTGAAGAGGGGGAGAAAGCTGGCACAGGTGCAGATGTACATGATGACATGACGAGGCTGCTGCTAGAACCAACGAACGGCGCATGCATGAGATTACGGCGCATTGAGGGGAAAAAAAAGTGACGGGAAGTGAATAATTAGGAGCGGGGCACAAAACAGCTGGAGGGACAGCCCCTTGGGCACAATGTAAGTTCATTTGCATACCAATAAAATCGATTTTTAGCAATAATGAAAACACAAGTGGGGTAACAGTAGTATATTTTTAATGAAAACAATGAGACTAATACAATGATATGAAGAGCTCTATATGCAACATCGGCCTGACAGAATCCCTTTAATTTCCCTCCACACAGCCATAGATTAATTAATTTCCCCACACTGCCATTGCCATACATTACGGTAATTAATTTCCCCCCACACTGCCATACATTAATTAATTTCCCCCCACATTGCCATACATTAATTTGCCCCCACACGGCCATCCATTAATTTGCCCCCACACGGCCATCCATTAATTTGCCCCCACACTGCCATCCATTAATTTGCCCCCACACTGCCATCCATTAATTTGCCCCCACACTGCCATCTATTAATTTGCCCCCACACTGCCATCTATTAATTTGCCCCCACACTGCCATCCATTAATTTGCCCCCACACTGCCATCTATTAATTTGCCCCCACACTGCCATCCATTAATTTGCCCCCACACTGCCATCCATTAATTTGCACCCACACTGCCATCCATTAATTTGCCCCCACACTGCCATCTATTAATTTGCCCCCACACGGCCATTTATTAATTTGCCCCCACACTACCATTGCCATCCATTAATTATTTTGCCCCC
The DNA here is from genome assembly GCA_033119425.1 of Bufotes viridis. Lineage (NCBI taxonomy): Eukaryota > Metazoa > Chordata > Amphibia > Anura > Bufonidae > Bufotes > Bufotes viridis. The sequence goes on from CM065595.1 coordinate 55,008,731, forward strand.
ACACGTCCATCCATTAATTAATTTGCCCCCACACTGTCATCCATTAATTAATTTACCCCCATACTGCCATCCATAAATTTGCCCCCACACTGCCATCCATAAATGAATTTGCCCCCACACTGCCATCCATTAATTAATTTGCCCCCACACTGCCATCCATTAATTAATTTGCCCCCACACTGCTATCCATTAATTAATTTGCCCCCACACGGCTATCTATTAATTAATTTGTCCCCATACTGCCATCCATTAATTTGCCCCCATCCTGCCATCCATTAATTTCCCCCCACAACTGCCATCCATTAATTTGCCCCCATACTGCCATCCATTAATTTTCCCCAACACTGCCATCCATTAATTAATTTCCCCCCACACTGCTATCCATTAATTAATTTGCCCCCATACTGCCATCCATTAATTTTCCCCCACAACTGCCATCCATTAATTTGCCCCCATACTGCCATCCATTAATTTTTCCCAATACTGCCATCCATTAATTTGCCCCCACACTGCCATCCATTAATTAATTTGCCCCCATACTGCCATCCACTAATTTGCCCCACACTGCTACCCATTAATTTGCCCCCAAACTGCCATCTATTAATTTGCCCCCACACTGCCATCCATTAATTAATTTGCCCCCATGGAAACATGCCCCCACTGTCCCTTCATTAATATCTCCTGCTCCTCCTCCTCTAATATCTCTCCCCCCCCCCCAAAGTTAGCACTAATACTTATCTGTGTGCTGAATGGTGAGGCAGGCGCGCGTACATCAAAGCCTGCTCGTGCCACTTTACAGGTGCGCAATGATGTCATCACACACGCCGCGTGAGGACGTCATCACGCACGCCGGGCTTCTACCACCACATAGGCCTCAGGAATACTAGGCCTGAAGGCTAAAGCGGTGTTAGGCGGCGGGGCAGGGAACTATACGCTCCTGTGCCCCGCCGCAGTATGTGGGCGTTCGGGTCGGCGCTGGGTCCCCAGCGATGCCAGGCCAGGGGCGGCCGACCCAAACACCCCAATTTTAATCCGCCACTGCTTGGCACTTTAATAAACCTGGAGAGGGCTACGAAAAAGCATTGCCACCTATCAGTTGAACTCTAAGGATTGACGCGACCACAAAAAGGCAAGCAAGAATAACTGGACCCCTGTTCTCCTGATAGGTGAGGGTCCCAGATATTTATTGAATATGCTGAAGATGGGAGTACGCCTTTATGTGAAGGGTCTGCTAAAAAGAAAAACAAAGATAAACAGCAAGAAGCATATGAAATAAATACTGGGTGATTTATTAGAGTACGATGTTGATAAATCTGTTAGGCTGCTTTCACACACTCAGTGTTTGATCAGAGATTTTCATCAGTTACCAGCTGCAGATTGAAAACACAAATCTTTCCATTATACATTATTTCTGTTCGCTTCTGGTTTTGCTTTACAATCATTGATGGAAATCACTGATCAAACACTGACCAAGCACTAACAGTGTGAAAGTGACCTAATATGGGACGTCAACGCCAGAAAATTGTGATAAATTACATTCGTATTTGTTTTAAAGAGTGATGCATAAATGAAAAAGAGCTTTATAAATATGACTTGTCTCATATTCCATATTTTCAATGTATTTATACCAGAAAACAAATACATTGTCACAATTTTTTTAAAGAGGTCTTCCGAGAGTTTAATATTGATGGCCTATCCTGAGGTTAGGTTATTAATATCTGATCAGTGGGATTCCAACATCCAGCACCCCTGCTGCTCTGGTGAGCGCTGTGGCCTGCTCACAGCATACCGAGCACAGTGCCATACATTATATAGGGGTTGTGCTTGGTATTGTGGCCCGGTCCCATTCAGTTCAATGTGACTGACCTGCAAATGTTCCATATGACCGATGATTAACCCTGGGTTCACACCTGAGCGTTTTACAGCGCGTTCAAACGCGCTGTAAAACGCTCAACACATGAAAACCAATGCTTTCCTATGGCCCTGGTTCTCACTTGAGCGTTTTACAGCGCGTTTGAACGCGCTGTAAAACGCCCGACGCATAAACAAGTACTTGAGCTTTTTTTGGGGCGTTTGTCGTGCGTTTTGTGATTGACACCACAGTAGTCAATCACAAGAACACGCGTACGAATGCGCGTTTCCTATTTGCAAAAAAGGCGTTGAAATACGCGCGACAAAAATGCGCGTAAAACGCTCAGGTCTGAACCCAGGGTTAGACTTCACTGGCCTAGGAAGAATCTGCAGAACTCAGGAAAGTGCTGTGGGCTCTTTAAGCAGCTCGTCAGCCGGGGTGTCGGTCCCCTACCAATCAGCTATTGAGGAACTATCCTGAGGGAAACCCCTTTAACCTCTTAAGGACACGGCCATATTACACCTTAAGGATCAGGCCATTTTTTGCAAATCTGACCAGTGTCACTTTATGTGGTGATAACTTTAAAATGCTTTTACTTATCCTGGCGATTATGAGATTGTTTTTTTTCGTCATATATTGTACTTCATGATACTGGTAAAATGGAGTAAAAAAATGTATTTTTATTTGTAAAAGAATACCAAATTTACCAAAAATTTAGAAAAATTAGCAATTTTACATAGTAACATAGTATATAAGACCGAAAAAAGACATTTGTCCATCCAGTTCGGCCTGTTTCCTACAAGTTGATCCAGAGGAAGGCAAAAAACCCCTGTGAGGCAGAAGCCAATTTTCCTCACTTAAGGGGAAAAAAAATTCCTTCCCGACTCCAATCAGGAAATCAGAATAACTCCCTGGATCAACGACCCCTCTCTAGTAGCTATAGCCTGTAATATTATTACACTCCAGAAATAAATCCAGTCCCCTCTTGAATTCCTTTATTGTACTCACCATCACCACCTCCTCAGGCAGAGAGTTCCATAGTCTCACTGCTCTTACAGTGAAGAATCCTTTTCTATGTTTGTGTACAAACCTTCTTTCCTCCAGACGCAGAGGATGTCCCCTTGTCACAGTCACAGTCCTGGGGATAAATAGATGATGGGAGAAATCTCTGTACTGACCCCTGATATATTTATACATAGTTATTAGATCTCCCCTCAGTCGTCTTTTTTCTAAGGTGAATAACCCTAATTTTGATAACCTTTCAGGGTACTGTAGATCCCTCATTCCAGTTATTACTTTAGTTGCCCTCCTCTGAACCCTCTCCAGCTCTGCTATGTCTGTCTTGTTCACAGGAGCCCAGAACTGTACACAGTACTCCATGTGTGGTCTGACTAGTGATTTGTAAAGTGGTAGGACTATGTTATCATCAAGGGCATCTATGCCCCTTTTGATGCAACCCATTATCTTATTGGCCTTGGCAGTAGTTGCCTGACACTGTTTTTTGCAGCTTAATTTGCTGTTTATTAAAATTCCTAGATCCTTTTCCATGTCAGTGTTACCGAGTGTTTTACCATTTAATATGTACGGGTGACTTGCATTATTCCTTCCCATGTGCATAACTTTACATTTGTCAGTGTTAAACCTCATCTGCCATTTTTCTGCCCAAGCCTCCAATCTATCCAGATCCCTCTGTAGCAGAAAACTGTCCTCTTCAGTGTTAATTACTTTACACAGTTTAGTGTCATCTGCAAAAATAGATATTTTACTGTGCAGGCCTTCTACAAGATCATTAATAAATATATTGAAGAGAATAGGGCCCAATACTGACCCCTAAGGTACCCCACTAGTTACAGTGACCCAATCTGAGTATCTACCGTTAATAACCACCCTCTGTTTTCTGTCACTCAGCCAGTTACTTACCCACATACAGACATTTTCTCCCAGTCCGAGCATCCTCATTTTATATACTAACCTTTTATGAGATACGGTGTCAAATGCTTTGGAGAAGTCCAGATATACGACATCCATTGATTCGCCGCTGTCAAGTCTAGAACTTACCTCCTCATAGAAGCTGATTAAATTTGTTTGGCATGACCGATCCCTCATGAAGCCATGCTGATATGGCGTTATTTGCTTATTTTCAATTGAGATACTCCAAAATAGCATCTCTTAGAAACCCTTCAAACAGTTTACCAACAATAGATGTTAAACTTACCGGCCTATAATTTCCAGGCTCTGTTTTTGGACCCTTTTTGAATATTGGCACCACATTTGCTATGCGCCAATCCTGTGGAACATTCCCTGTTATTATAGAGTCTGTAAATATCAGAAATAATGGTCTGGCTATGACATCACTTAATTCCCTTAGGATACGGGGGTGTATGCCATCCGGTCCTGGCGATTTGTCTATTTTAATCTTTTTAAGTCGCTGTTGTACTTCTTCCTGGGTCAGACAGGGCACTTTTAATGGGGAATTTACTTTTACATTTTGCATTTCATCTGACAGTTTATTTTCCTCAGTGAATATAGTGGAGAAAAAAATATTTAATAGTTTTGCTTTATCCTCGTTGCTCTCTGCAACACCCCCCTCATTGCTATGTAGAGGGCCGACTCTATCAGATTTATATTTTTTACTATTTATATAATTGAAGAACATTTTAGGGTTAGTTTTACTCTCTTTGGCAATTAATCTCTCGGTCTCTAGTTTGGCAAATTTTATTAGTTTTTTACATATTCTATTTTTTTCCTTATAGTTTATCAGTGCTTCCTGACTCCCCTCCTGTTTTAGTGATTTATATGCTTTCTTTTTGTCATTTATTGCCTTCTTTACGGTTCCATTTATCCACATTGGTCTCTTATTGTTCCTTAGCCTTTTATTCCTATAAGGTATGTACCTCTCACAATTAGATGTTACAATGCTTTTAAAAATCTCCCATTTTATGGTTGTATTTTTATTTTTCAAGTTTCAATTTGTCTATTTCTATCATACATAATAATACTGCCAAAAAAGTTATTAATTTACATTCCCCATATGTCTACTTCGTGTTTGGATCATTTCGGGAATGCCATTTTATTTTTTGGGAACGTTACAAGGCTTAGAAGTTTAGAAGCAAATCTTGGAAATTTTCAGAAATTTTCAAAAACCCACTTTTTAGGCCTCTTGCACACGACAGTATTTTGCGGACCGTTTTTTCAATTCAGTATACTGACAGTATACTGAACCATTCACTTCAATGGGACCGCAAAAAATACTGAAGTGTCTCCGTTTGCCTTCCGTTTCCGTTTTTCCTTTTTTCCCGTTCCGTTTAAATATAGAACATGTCTTATTCTTGTCCGCAAATCACGTTCAGTGGCTCCATTCAAGTCAATATGTCCGCAAAAAAAAGGAAAGAATACGGAAGTGCATCCGTATGTCTTCCGTATCCGTTCCGTTTTTTCCGGAACCATCTATTGAAAATTTTAAGACCAGCCCAATTTTTTCTATGTTATTACTGTATACTGTATATGCTATACGGAAAAACGGAACGGAAAAACGGAACTGAAATGGAAACACAACGGAAGCAAAAAACTGAAAAACGGATCCGAAAACAACGGACCGCAAAACACTGAAAAAGCCATACGGTCGTGTGCAAGAGGCCTAAGGGACCAGTTCAGGTTTGAAGTCACTTTGTGAGGCTTACATAATAGAAACCACCCAAAAATGACACCATTCTAGAAACTACACCCCTCAAGGATTTCAAAACTGATTTTACAAACGTCGTTAACCCTTTAGGTGTTCCGTATAAGTTAATGGAAAATGGAGATAAAATTTCAGAATTTCAATTCTTTTAAAAATTTTCCATTTTAATCCATTTTTTCAAGTCACCAGGTAAGGGTTAACAGCCAAACAAAACTCTATATTTATTGCCCTGATTCAGTAGTTTATAGAAACACCCCATGTGTGGTCACAAACTACTGTACTTGCACACGGCAGGGTGTAGAGGGAAAGGAGCGTCATGTGGTTTTTGGAAGGCAGATTTTGCCGGACTGGTTTTTAGACACTATGTTTCTGCAAACTACAGAATCAGGGCAATAAATATTGAGTTTTGTTTGGCTGTTAACCCTTGCTTTGTTACTGGAAAAATGGATTAAAATGAAAAATGTGAAAAAAAAATAGCTGTTTTGGGATCATTTTTATTTTTTGTTATTTACATAGATGATCTGACAGGTTAGATCGTGTGCTATTTCTATACAGCAGGTTGTTACAGACGCGACAATACCAAATATGACTACTTTTTGTGAATTTTTGTTTCAGTTTTTCATAATAAAGCATTTTTGAAAAAAAAGATTTTTTAGTGTCTCCACATTCTGAAAGCCATATTTTTATCTTTTGGGCGACAGTCTATGTAGGGGCTAATTTTTTGCGGGATGAGATGGCGGTTTGATTGGCACTATATTGGGGTGCATATGACATTTTGGTCGCTTGCTATTACACTTTTTGTGATGTAAGGTGACAAAAATGGCTTTTGACACCGTATTTATATATATTTTTTTGCTGTATTTGCTTGAGGGGTTAGTTCATGTGTTATTTTTATAGAGCAGGTTGTTACGGACGCGGCGATACCTAATATGTATACTTTTTATTTATTTATTTAAGTTTTACACAATAATATCATTTTTGAAACAAAAAATAATTCATGTTTTAATGTCTCCATAGTCTGAGAGCCATATTTATTTTATTTTTTGGGCTATTGTAGGGTATCATTTTTTGCGGGATGAGATGACGGAATGATTGGCACTATTTTGGGGTTCATATAAATTTTTGATCACTTGCTATTACACTTTTTGTGATGTGAGTTGACAAAAAAGATTTTTTTTTTACACCATTTTATTTTAATTTTTTTACGGTATTTACCTGAGGGGTAGATCATGGGATATTTTATAGAGCAGGTTTTTACTGATGCGGCGATACTTAATATGTATCCATTCACACGTCCGTAATTTGTGTCCGCATCCGTTCCGCAATTTCAGGACCCATTTATTTTCAATGGGGCTGAAACTGATGCAGATCCGCATTTTCGGGATCCGCATCCGTTTTTCCAGGATGTGCATCCATTTTTTCAGGATCCGCAATTCCGTTCCTGAAAAAAATAGAACATGTCCTATTGCAATTGCGGACAAGAAAAGGCATTTTCTATTATAGTGCTGGCTATGTGCGGTCTGCAAATTGCGGATTGCACATTGCCGGTGTCCGTGTTGTATTTTGCGGATCCGCAAAACAATTACGGACGTGTGAATGTAGCCTAAGGCCTCTTGCACACGAACGTTTTTTTTGCGGGTGTACGGGCCGTTTTTATGAGTTCCGTATACGGTCCGTATACGGACCCATTCATTTCAATGGGTCCGCAAAAAAAAATTGAAGTGTTTCCGTATGCATTCTGTTTCCGTATTTCTGTTTTTCCGTTCCGTGCAAAGATAGAACATGTCCTATTATTGCCCGCAAATCACGGTCCGTGGCTCCATTCAAATCAATGGGTCCCCAAAAAAAAAGGAACGTATACGGAAATGCATCCGTATGTCTTCCGTATCCGTTCCATTTTTTTCTATGTAATTACTGTATACTGTATATGCTAGGGTTGTTTCGGGTATCGAACTTTCGATACCCAATCGATACTTTTCTCTGGTATCGAGCTCGATACCAGGATTAGTATTTTATCGATACTGGGCTGCGCTACTGCACAGCCCAGTATCAGAGAACGTGGCTGCGCCGCTCTCAGCGCGGCCATGTTCTCCTCGGCAGCACAGGGAGAAGGAGGCAGTCTCTCCCGCCCCCTGTGCTGCTTCCACCAATAGAGCGCGAGGGGCGGAGGAGGCGGGGTCACTGGCCACCAATGAGGAGTGTCTTTTACTATACAGATGCAGGCAGAAGAAGCTCATTGCCGGCACCTGCCTGTGACTGGGCGCTGTGATCCGCGGCACTTAACCCCTCAGGTGCCGCACCTGAGGGGTTAACTGCCGCGGATCGCAGCACCCGGTCACAGGCAGGTGCCGGCAATGAGCTTCTTCTGCCTGCATCTGTATAGTAAAAGACACTCCTCATTGGTGGCCAGTGCGCCCTTCCCAGTATTAGACATTGGCCAATGTCCCCCCTTTCCCCATTATTAAATACATTGGTGGCCAGTGCGCCCCTCCATTCCTCCCTCCCCCAGTATTAAAAGCATTGGTGGCAGTGGCCACAGGGTCCCCTCACCTCCTTCTCATTGGTGGCAGTGGCAGTGATCGGAGCCCCAGCAGTGTAATGCTTGGGGCTCCGATCGGTTACCATGGCAACCAGGACGCTACTGAAGTCCTGGCTGCCATAGTCTGCTCCCTGCTGCTGTGTGCACAGGGCAGGAGTGAGAGGTTGAGATCCTATTCACCCTAATAGAACTCTATTAGGGTGAACAGGATGAAAAGATCCCAGGTTCTAGCCCCTAAAGGGGAAATAGTTAATAAATAAACTGTAAAAAAAAAAAAAAAAGTTAAAAAAGTACACCAAAATATTAAGTATAAATCACCCCCTTTCCCAATTTTACATATAAAATATATAAACAATAAATAAAATATTACATATCGCTACGTCTCAAGTCCAAACTATTAAAAAAATCCTCTTAAGCAGTGAACGCCCATAAAAGAAAAAAAAAAAACTGCACAATTCGCCATTTTATTTTAGTCGCCTTGTCCCCCCAAAAAATAGGATCGGACTGTTGTATTATTGGCCAGACGTTCCATAAAATGTGGAATGCACGCAGCTTTTTTTTGCCATTTTTTTCTTTTTTTTGCGTGGTATCGAATGGTATCGAGTATCGCAATACTTTTTTTATGGTATCGATACCGAATCAAAATTTTGGTACCGAAACAACTCTACTCCAGGGTCCGGACTTCTGTCACCTTAGCATATAGGTCAGAGATTTTAGGGGAGTGAGTTCGCTTCCAGAAGCTGGCTATAAGGCATTGGGCTGCAGTCAGTACTTGTATTAACAGTTTAAGTGAGTATTTCTTTATATATGTTGGGGTTATATTAAGTAGAAAGGATATGGGGTCAGGAGGTATGCTGCAACCAAAAATATCACTCAAGAGAGTGCTGAGTCTGGACCAAAAGGTGCGTATCAAGGGGCAGTCCCAGAAAATGTGGTGCAGTGTTTCCCTAGTTGTCCCACATCTCCAGCATGCCTCCGTGACTGAGGAATTCAATCTATGGAGAAGAGCAGGAGTATGATACCCAGGGCCGGTGCAAGGATTTTTGCCGCCCTAGGCAAAGATCCATTTTGCCGCCCCCCCGCCATGTCACTCACTCACTGACAGACACACACACACACACACTGACAGACACGCACACACTGACAGACAGACCCACACACACACTGACAGACAGACACACACACACACATACACACACTGACAGACATACACGCACACCCTGACAGACAGACACGCACACACTGACAGACGCGCGCACACTGACAGACGCGCGCACACTGACAGACGCGCGCACACTGACAGACACGCACACACTGACAGACACGCACACACTGACAGACACGCACACACTGACAGACACGCACACACTCACTGAACGACACACACTGACAGACATACAATCACTCAGATACTCACTGAGAGACAGGCATACACACTCACTGACATACACACACTCACTCAATGACAGACACACATACACTCACTGACAGACAGACATACACTCACTGACAGACACACCCAGGCAGACACTCACCTCCCTGGGGTCCAGTGTGGTGCAGCTCCTCAGTCCTCCAGCGCACCGTTTAGTATGCTGGGGCCGGAATGACGTCATATTCCGGCTCCCGGCATCACAGAGGGCGCGCGAGGGAGGAGTGGGGAGCTGCTAGAACAGCCTCCCTTGCCGCCCGCCTCCTCTGCTCCGGTAATTTACTGGCAGACCAGGCACCTGCCATCAGGGTAAGCAGGTGCCTGCTCTGCCATATTTAAGAAGGAACTTCACCTCCTGGCCCCCCTGTAATGGCGCTGGGGGTGGCTCAAGAGCCGCTCGCCCAGCGCTGCAGCCCCAGACAGGGGTAGCCCACCAGGTCGCCCCCAGCAGGCCGGCGCCCTAGGCGAACGCCTAGTTCGCCTAACGGTAGCACCGGCCCTGATGATACCAGTACATTAAGATTTTATACTGATTCTCTTGACAGAGAACTGACATTGAAGACTTTCCTGTTCTTCTCCATATGAGTTGCCACAGTGCTTCTGGTAAAGATCTCCCCAAGTATTCCTCCCATCGTACCATATAAGAGTGTCTTTGAATTCGTTCTGGTGAGGTGGTCATCAGAATGGAGTAAATCTCAGATATTAACCCCTTCATATGTACCCCTCTTCTACAAAAACGCTCAAATGCCGTCGGGAGAGAGACTCTAGTTCCCGAGAAAATAGATTGGACATAGAAATAATTGGTCGAGGATGGAAGGTTATATTTGCTCTGGACAGCTGAGAAAGGTAAGAGGTCCCTAGTGAATGGGTCTACAATGTCTGCATAGCAAAAAGCACCACTCTGAAACCATAATCTCGTTGCTGAGGTGGTGAGACTCGCTGAGAGTAGTGGATGGTATAGAAAAGAAGTCATGGAAAAGTAGCGGAAAACCATAGGGAATCTACTACTACAGGTCCACCACACAAATTTAGTACAGGCCATGGGCCCTAGAAGTTCCCTAGATGATGACGTACCATATAGGCTAGACCATAGTGGTGAATTGGGGTGTATGGGAGCCAGCCAGTCTTTCTATCTCCATCCAGACAGAGTAAGGTCTCAGAGATGCCCAGGTTGTCGTGCAGCGCAACTGAGCTGCCCAAAAATATTTGATCAGATAGGAGTACAGACCTAGGGATTCTATGGCATCTCTCGGCCCATATAAATCGAAGGAGTTGCGATTGGGGATAAGGTCCACACCCAAATATCGCAAGGAATGCTCCTTCCAGTGGAAAGGGAAGTTTGCCCGGAGGGAACACGGGGCCGCCTGAGGTATATTGAGGGGGAGGGCCTCAGTTTTATGAGTATTGACCTCATACCCCGACAGCCAACCAAATTCTTGTAATATAGAGTGGAGGTTTGGGAGGGAAATGTGGAGATTAGGGAGGGTGAGGAGGACGTCGTCCGCACATAGTGACAGCTTAAATTCTTTACACCTGACTATAATACCCTTAACATTTGGGAAAGCCCTAATTCAAGCCGCTAGGGGTTCTATACACATTGCAAATCATAAGGGAGATCAAGGACAACCCTGCCTTGTCCCAGTGGCTATGTATATAGGTCCAGATTCCAGATTAACATAAAGTGGGACATGGCAGTGGGCACCACATCACCCGATAGGAAGTGGTTATAGAGGTTTGACATGTGGGGGATCAGTTCCTTTTAAAAAATCTTGTAATATTTATAGGAGAGGCCGTCGGGGCCTGGAGACTTAGCCTCCGGTAAGTGGTCAATTACCTCTTCAATTTTATTCCCCGTTATAGGGCCATTAAGGGGAGCAATGTCTGTGGTCGTCAGAGTGGGGAAGTTACAGGAGACCAAGTATGTCTGCAATAAGCGCTCCCTGGTCCGTTCATTTGTGGGGAGGTCACTAGGCAAATTATATAGAGCAGTATAGTAGATCAGGCCTGATTGTGGGGGACGATTTCTTAGTTGCTTAGCTAACAACGTATGAGGCTTATTCCCCTATGCGTAATATCGTTGCCTAGTATATAACAATAGTTTGTCGACCCTAGCCATCGCTATCCTATGTAAGGGGGCACCCCTCAACGCGCGTTTCGAGTCAGCTTCTTCAGCATACCTCCTGACCCCATATCCTTTCTCCTTCTGAAGAAGCTGACGCGAAACACGCGTTGAGAGGTGCGCCAGTTCCTGTCTCGACCTTTTTTATCTGTGGCATTAGGTATGTGCATATCGATTATGTGGTGGTATATTCAGTTGAGAGCCTAAAATAGAGTTTCTAAGATCGTGCGTACTATGCGATAGCAAGTGGTAAATGGCTCCAGCTGTAACCAACCAGTAATTCATGTAGTTTAGCATATGCAATACCTCCCGTGATTAGTGCTATTGAAATCTTGAGCAGGAAGCATCTGGCGTGTATTTTTACCTGTTTCCCCGAATATATGGGAATGTTTATATATTTTAAATGGTTTGAATAAAGACTATTGATTTTATGGGAAAAAATGTGTACTATGTTATTGTATCTATAAGTTTATTTTCCTCAGTAAATACAGTAGAGATTTTTTTTTTGAAAAGCTTCACCTTTTCCTCATCGTTCTCTGCAACTCCCCACTTATAACTTTGTAAAGGGCCGACACCTTCAGATTTATACTTTTTACTATTTATATAATTGAAGAACATTTTAGGGTTAATTTTACTCTCTGGCAATTAATCTCTCTGTCTCTAGTTTGGCTGCTTTTATTAGCTTTTTACATATTCTATTTTTTTCCATATAGTTTTTCAATGCTTCCGCGCAAACATGCTATTTTAGTAATTTAAATGCTTTCTTTTTATCATTTATTGCTTTCTTTACAGTTCTATTTATCCACATTGTTTTTTTTCTTGCTCCTTAACCTTTTATTCCTATAAGGTATGTACCTCTCACAATTAGATGTTAGGATGCTTTTAAAAATACCCCTTTTGGTATTTTTTTTTTTTTGAGGACTTTGTCCCAGTTATTTAGGCCTTTGGCCTCTCTTAGGCCTATGGCCTCAAACAAATTTTTTTTTTTGGTCCTTCCTGAAGAAACACTCTTTTGAATGACAATTGGAAGGTTATTACTTTATGGTCACTATTTCCCAGATGTCCCCCGGCCTGCACATCTGTTGTTCTGTTAGGTTTATTGGTTAATACTAAGTCCAGTATGGCCGTCCCTCTAGTCAGGCCCGGAACCAGTTGAGAAAGGTAGTTGTCTTTGGTTATTGCCAAGAACCTGTTTACTTTATTAGATATATAGGTTTCAGTTTCCCAGTCTATATATCTGGGTTTCCCAGTCCATATTCTAAAGACTATTTATGCTGACAAGTTTCCAGACGTTTCCCATTAATAACAGAGCAGTTGTTGAAAGAGGATATTGTCTCATCTAAGCAATCCTTTTCAATGCAGTCCTGTCTAGAAATCAGCTGAGTGACAGTGATCTAGCTTAAAAAATAAAAAAACTGGTGTCGGTGATCAGCTGTTATTACCAGGCAAAAATAATATCACATGCTGACCACTTAAACTGAATGGCTTTTCATTTAATACATAAATAGGTCAAGTACCCTAGGGCTAGAGCCACTCTTTAATAGTGCCTCTTCACCCTGACTAATAGAATGGGCTGGGACGTACATAGAAAAACTGCATAAATATGGCACTCATTCAGAACAACATATTTCTCAATGACATCAGTCAACCAGCCAACACACTGGTAAATTTGCGCCATACGGCTCTATATTATTGCTTCCCTTCACATAAAATCTTACAAATCTGGCTGCCTGCTGCCACCACTAGAGGCAGCTCAATGCATAGGCATTTGTAGTTACCATTGCACTCAGTGGAAACTGTGAAAGTCCCTCTAGTAGAGGCTGCAGGAAAATTTCATGAGTTTTTGTCAGGAACAAGAGAAGTGTTTCACTATTTCAGTGCCGGGCCCCCTTCACCCAGACCACTTATCCTCCTCTTTGATAGGTATGACTCTGGAAGGGGTCTGGAGCGGAGAACCCCTCCCCCATAGGGGATACGTTGCAGCAGTGCATGGATTTCTGCAAACTCTATTCAGATGAATGGAACAGTCACAGACATGAAGATACCCTTAGGCAGAACATGATTAAATGTTTATCAAATACTGTATAATGTGAACCAACGTCAGGAACGGACTGGAAACTTAAAGTGGCCCTGTAAAAAAATACTAAAAGTGGCCCCATTTTTCAGTTGGGTGATGGAAGGCAGGGCCAGCAATATCATTTTGTGGCACTTATGCCACCTCAACAGAGCCAAATACCACAGTCCATCACAAAATACTCCCAGCAGCACAAAATACATCCCCAAAAACGTCTACTGGCTGGCCGTGAGGAGGGCTCAGGCGGCCCCCTGGGCATCGGCCTGGGAATGTCGGGCAATCAGATAATATCCAGCAATCGTGTTTTGTTTTAGGGGGGCACTATTTTTCTATAACTTCTTGAACTTTTATTTGAATCCAAAAGTGAACACGAGTCATTATGAATTGTGATGCCGCACAGAAAGCTTCTTTCATCAAGAAACATATTTCATTCATGGCTCTAGTTGAAAGCATATCCTCTCTCATTTATATCCTTCCTCTGATGGAGCTTTAAATAGATCATGTCTTTCTTATTTCATGTTCTCTGCAGGTTTCACTGTCATACAGGCCACAGATATAGTAAAGTCTAGAGAAAAAAAATGTGGGCACAAAACCTTTCTGGATACTTCTTGCTCATTTAAAAAAGTGATGTACATGACATCAGAGAGCTGGATTTTTGTATAGAAAAGAAAAAATAAACTAGGGCACACATTTTACTAAGGCCCCATGCACACGACCGTATGAGTTTTTCGGTCCGCAAATTGCGGATCCGCAAAAAAAACGGATGAAGTTCCGTATGGCATCTGTTTTTTTTGCGGACCCATTGAAATGAATGGTTCCGCATATGGTCCGCAAAAAAAACGGAACGGACACGGAAAGAAAATACGTTCGTGTGTATGAGGCCTAAAGAGCACATTACATCTCATCTCCCTTTCCTATACAATGTATGGGCTCATGCATACGACCGTATTTTCTTTCCGCTTCCATCTGTTTTTTTTGCGGACCGTATGCGGAACCATTCACTTCAAAGGGGCTGTAGAATATACGGAAGTTACTCCGTGTGCATTCCGTTTCCGTTTGTCCGCATGGCCGTTCTGCAAAAAGGATCCGTTGTTCCGTTTTTGTTATCCGTTGTGTTTCCATTTCCGTTCCCTTTTTCCGTTCCCTTTTTCCGTATGGCATATACTAGAGTTGTTTCGGTACCAAAATTTTGATTCGGTATCGATACCATAAAAAAGTATTGCGATACTCGATACCATTCGATACCACGCAAAAAAAAAAAATGCCAAAAAAAAGCTGCGTGCATTCCACATTTTATGGAACGTCCGGCCAATAATACAACAGTCCGATCCTATTTTTTGGGGGGACAAGGCGACTAAAATAAAATGGCGAATTGTGCAGTTTTTCTTTTCTTTTATGGGCGTTCACCGCTTAAGAGGATTTTTTTAATAGTTTGGACTTGAGACGTAGCGATATGTAATATTTTATTTATTGTTTATATATTTTATATGTAAAATTGGGAAAGGGGGTGATTTAAACTCAATATTTTGGTGTACTTTTTATATATATTTTTTTTTTTTTTACAGTTTATTTATTAACTATTTCCCCTTTAGGGGCTAGAACCTGGGATCTTTTCATCCTGTTCACCCTAATAGAGTTCTATTAGGGTGAATAGGATCTCAACCTCTCACTCCTGCCCTGTGCACACAGCAGCAGGGAGCAGACTATGGCAGCCAGGACTTCAGTAGCGTCCTGGTTGCCATGGTAACCGATCGGAGCCCCAAGCATTACACTGCTGGGGCTCCGATCACTGCCACTGCCACCAATGAGAAGGAGGTGAGGGGACCCTGTGGCCACTGCCACCAATGCTTTTAGGCTGGGAACACACCTAGGCGTTTCTGAATCGCGCGTATGACGCGCGTTTTACGTGCGTTTTTGGATGCGCGTTTTTGTAACTAAGAAACGCGCGTCATACGCGCGATTCAGTGATTCTCCCCTATGGCATCATCGTCAATAGGCGCGTTAAAACGCCCCAAAGAAGCTCATGTACTTGTTTGGGCGTGGGCGTTATAGCGCGTTCAAACGCGCTGTAAAACGCCCAAATGTGAACCATGCCCATAGGGAAGCATGGCTTTTCACATGTTGTGCGTTTTACAGCGCGTTTGAACGCGCTGTAAAACGCTTAGGTGTGTATCTAGGGTTAATACTGGGGAGGGAGGAATGGGGGCGACTGGCCACCAATGTATTTAATAATGGGGAAAGAGGGGGACATTGGCCAATGTCTAATACTGGGGGGCGCACTGGTCAATGATGAGTGTCTTTTACTATACAGATGCAGGCAGAAGAAGCTCATTGCTGGCACCTGCCTCTGACCGGCGCTTCGATCCGCAGCAGTTAACCCCTCAGGTGCGGCACCTGAGGGGTTAAGTGCTGCGGATCGCAGCTCCCGGTCACAGGCAGGTGCCGGCAATGAGCTTCTTCTGCCTGCATCTGTATAGTAAAAGACACTCCTCATTGGTGGCCAGTGACCCCGCCTCCTCCGCCCCTCGCGCTCTATTGGTGGAAGCAGCACAGGGGGCGGGAGAGACTGCCTCCTTCTCCCTGTGCTGCCGAGGAGAACATGGCCGCGCTGAGAGCGGAGCAGCCACGTTCTCTGATACTGGGCTGTGCAGTAGCGCAGCCCAGTATCGATAAAATACTAATCCTGGTATCGAGCTCGATACCAGAGAAAAGTATCGATTGGGTATCGAAAGTTCGATACCCGAAACAACCCTACCCTGGAGTATACTACTGCTATGTTTCAGGATAAAGTGGAACTATTCCATGTCATCTGGGATGTTTGGGACAATTACTGGGTAATGGTCAACACTGAGATGTGCCTAGGAAGATTATGTGACCCCCCTCCCCACATGCCCCTCACTGATGTGTCTTTGTATTATCTTAGTCTTTCTATGTTGTTATGTTCTTAATGAAAGCAATGCTCAGATAGGATCCATACCCACCCTTATAACAGACTCACATGGCTACTTCATTGGGAATGATCCTTAATGATAGGATACCGCCTCATTTTTTCTTTGTTTTAACTTTGTTCCTTTGCAAATAACAGAATGTGACAAGTTGTTGGTTTTTTTATATTGCCTTTATTGACCTCTATCTGATTTGCATTGCACATATCATTTGATGTATATTACTTGTTCTTTTGCCAAATACTTAGCATTTTCTGCCTGTTCACTTCAAAGTTCTACTATCTTGCGTGCAGCTAAAACAGATTTGTCCTGTTGTATTTCAATAAAAACACAATTATATAAGAAAAAAGACGACTAAGGGGAGATCTAATAACTATGTATAAATATATCAGGTACAGTACAGAGATCTCTCCCATCATCTATTTATCCCCAGGACTGTGACTAGAGGACATCCTCTGCGTCTGGAGGAAAGAAGGTTTGTACACAAACATAGAGGAGGATTCTTTACGGTAAGAGCAGTGAGACTATGGAACTCTCTGCCTGAGGAGGTGGTGATGGTGAGTACAATAAAAGAGTTCAAGAGGGGCCTGGATGTATTTCTGGTGTGTGTCCCCAGGACTGTGACTCTGGGGCATCCTCTGCGTCTGGAGGAAAGAAGGTTTGTACACAAACATAGAAGAGGATTCTTTACGGTAAGAGCAGTGAGACTATGGAACTCTCTGCCTGAGAAGGTGGTGATGGTGAGTACAATAAAGGAATTCAAGAGGGGCCTGGATGTATTTCTGGAGTGTCCCCAGGACTGTGACTCTGGGGCATCCTCTGCGTCTGGAGGAAAGAAGGTTTGTACACAAACATAGAAGAGGATTCTTTACGGTAAGAGCAGTGAGACTATGAAACTCTCTGCCTGAGGAGGTGGTGATGGTGAGTACAATAAAGGAATTCAAGCGGGGCCTGGATGTATTTCTGGAGTGTAATATTATTATAGGCTTTAACTACTAGAGAGGGGTCGTTGATCCAGGGAGTTATTCTGATTGCCTGATTGGAGTCGGGAAGGAATTTTTTTCCCCTAAAGTGGGGAAAATTGCCTTCTACCTCACAGGTTTTTTTTGCCTTCCTCTGGATCAACTTGCAGGATAACAGGATGCAGGATAACAGGCTGAACTAGATGGACAGATAATAAAATAATAAAAATTCAGATGTTGCCTGTGTTGTAAGCACTTACACACACATTTGACCCCTGAAATAAATAATACACTGCACTGCTCCCCTGAATTAAATAATATCATGCCTGGCACCCCTTGAAATACCCCCCTAAACATACATAATTTATACATAGTGCTTCCTGATTGAAATAATTTATGTACACTGCCCCCAGACAATAAGAATGTCTCCTCTCAAGTATACAATTGTGCCCCAGCCTGACACACATATATATCTACGGTATATACATACATATATTTACAATATTCATACCTCTTGAACTTTTTCACATTTTTTCATGTTACACCCTCAAAGCAACACAAAGTAGCAAGTATAAGTGAAGTGAAAAGAAAATGCTACATGGTTTTTAAAATTTTTAATAAATTAAAATCTGAAAAGTGTGAAATGCATTTGTATTCTGCCCCCTATACTCTGATACCCCTAAATAAAATCCAGTGTGACGAATTGCCTTCAGAAGTCACCTAGTTAGTAAATAGAGTCCACCTTTGTGTAATTTATTCTCAGTATAACTACAGCTGTTCATCACAAATCACATTAAATTAGGTCTATCCTGGCTTGCAGGTAAACTTTAGGGAGAATGTATCTCTGTTTAGAACATGCATAGCTAGTCCTGATAGCGAAACAGTTACTGTGCATCAGAATGACAGGCAGGTCACATATTCGGACGTGCGCATCATCGTGTAGGTCACAACCATTCTTAGCAACCCCTAGCTAAACCAAAAGAAAAGCATACAGCAGCCTTCAGTGAAGCAAAAAACGTTGCGTGCTCCTGCAACTGTCCCAAATAAGGACATGAAGGCAGTGCCAATAAAGTAATGGAGAAAAAAAAAGTGTTTTTTTTATCCATGTTGTGGCAGTGTAAACACATGCTTTTGAATCCCTTCTGTTAAATGTAGAATTACTGTGTGTGACTATTAGGGTTAGTTCATATTTCACTTATTTGGTCAGTTATTCTCATCAGTTATTGTCAGCCCAAAGCAGGTGCAGATCAAAACCACAGAACAGGTGGAGATCTATTCATGATATCTAGTCCAAGAGCAGACTTGGTTACTGAATTTGGTTCACAATAAGTGATGGAAATAACTGACCAAATAACAAAAAAAAGTATGAACTGAGCCTTACAGGTCAATATTAGTGTCAGGCAGGGCCGGACTGGGGATAAAAACCAGCCCTGGAAAAAGTTGCATACCAGCCCCGGAAAAAGTTGCATACCAGCCCCAAACACACACGCCGCGAGCGTGTGTATGTATGTGTGTATATATATATATATATATATATATAATTATATACACACACACAGGCCGGGCCTTACCCTAGCGTTGCCGTGACTTGGCCTCTGCGCAGTGGCAACTCTAGGAACAATATATGGGAGGCACATAAGATACCACAGTCAAAATGGGGGGGCACTAATAATTTTCCCCACTTAAATTCATACAACTGAAAAAAAGCGAAATAAGTATATATAAATTCAAAATACGAGAGTATTGCGGTATGCAGGGATACATTTATAATAAAATAATTTACTTACAAAAGAACCTATTCCATCTTCTGCTGTGCTGTCCTCTGCTTGCTTCCACGGATCTTCCCCTCTTTTCAATCTGTCCTCAGTGCGCAGGGCAGGCACACTGCTATGGGGATCTGTGGATGACACACTGTTATGGGGATCTGTGGATGACACACTGTTATGGGGGATCTGTGGATGATACACTGCTATGGGGATCTGTGGATGACACACTGTTATGGGGGATCTGTGGATGACACTGTTATGGGGGATCTGTGGATGATACACTGCTATGGGGATCTGTGGATGACACACTTTTATGGGGGATCTGTGGATGACACACTGTTGTGGGGATCTGTGGATGACACACTTTTATGGGGGATCTGTGGATGACACACTGTTATGGGGATCTGTGGATGACACTGTTATGGGGGATCTGTGGATGACACACTGTTATGGGGATCTGTGGATGACACACTTATGGGGGATCTGTGGATGACACTGTTATGGCGGAATCTATGGATGACACTGTTATGGGGAATCTGTGGATGACATACTGTTATGGGGGTACTTTTACACCTGCGGCATGGCTATCCGACCTATCCGGGCTGTTCACCCTCCTGATCCGCCATGCCGCAAGTACCCGTGCACTGCCGTGCTGCTGCTCTGTCCCCATTGACTATAATAGGGGCAGGGGCGGAGCTATGGTGCAGCATGGCAGAGATCGCCGGACTAAAAAGTCGGACATGCAGTACTTTTTAGTCCGGCGATCTCTGCCGTGCTGCGCCATAGCTCCGTCACCTGCCCCTATTATAGTCAATGGGGACAGAGCAGCAGCACGGCAGTGCACGGGTACTGCGGCATGGCGGATCAGGAGGGTGAACAGCCTGGATAGGTCGGATAGCCATGCCGCAGGTGTGAGTACCCCCATAACAGTATGTCATCCACAGATCCCCCATAACAGTGACATCCACAGCGCCCCATAACAGTGACATCCACAGCGCCCCCATAACAGTGACATCCACAGATTCCCCATAACAGTGTCATCCACAGATTCCCCATAACAGTGTCATCCATAGATTCTGCCATAACAGTGTCATCCACAGATCCCCCATAACAGTGACATCCACAGTGCCCCCATAACAGTGTGCCAGTAGCCGTCCCCTTTAGTGCCAGTAGCCCCTTTATGTGCCAGTAGCCCCTTTAGTACCAGTAGCCGTCCCTTTATGTGCCAGTAGCCGCCCCTTTATGTGCCAGTAGCCGCCCCTTTATGTGCCAGTAGCAGTCCCCTTTAGTGCCAGTAGCCCCTTTATGTGCCAGTAGCTCCCTTTATGTGCCAGTAGCCGTCCCTTTATGTGCCAGTAGCCGTCCCCTTTAGTGCCAGTAGCCCCTTTAGTGCCAGTAGCCCCCTTTATGTGCCAGTAGCCATCCCTTTATGTGCCAGTAGCCCCTTTATGTGCCAGTAGCCCCTTTAGTGCCAGTAGCCCCTTTAGTGCCAGTAGCCCCTTTATGTGCCAGTAGCCTCCTTTATGTGCCAGTAGCCCCTTTATGTGCCAGTAGCCCCTTTAGTGCCAGTAGCCCCTTTATGTGCCAGTAGCCCCTTTATGTGCCAGTAGCCCCTTTAGTGCCAGTAGCCCCTTTAGTGCCAGTAGCCCTTTTATGTGCCAGTAGCCTCCTTTATGTGCCAGTAGCCCCTTTAGTGCCAGTAGCCTCCTTTATGTGCCAGTAGCCCCTTTATGTGCCAGTAGCCGTCCTTTAGTGCCAGTAGCCCCCTTTAGTGCCAGTAGCCCCTTTATGTGCCAGTAGCCATCCCTTTATGTGCCAGTAGCCCCTTTATGTGCCAGTAGCCCCCTTTAGTGCCAGTAGCCCCTTTAGTGCCAGTAGCCCTTTTATGTGCCAGTAGCCTCCTTTATGTGCCAGTAGCCCCTTTATGTGCCAGTAGCCCCCTTTAGTGCCAGTAGCCTCCTTTATGTGCCAGTAGCCCCTTTTTGTGCCAGTAGCCCCCTTTATGTGCCAGTAGCCCCTTTATGTGCCAGTAGCCCCCTTTATGTGTCAGTAGCCCCCTTTATGTGCCAGTAGCCCCTTTATGTGCCAGTAGCCCCTTTAGTGCCAGTAGCCCCCTTTAAGTGCCAGTAGCCCCCGTTTTGTGCCAGTAGCCCCCTTTATGTGCCAGTAGCCCCCTTTTTGTGCCAGTAGCCCCCTTTTTGTGCCAGTAGCCCCCTTTATGTGTCAGGTCTAGTTTAGTGGCATAGACTTAACCGTGGAGTGGCCAAAGATTCAAATAGCAGCCTCATAATAGTGGGGAGGATGTTAGTACACATCCTGATCCTGTATTTTAAGCATCCACTGTAATGAACCAGCGGGTGACATCCCACTGCGTCACTGACTGGCAATACTCTGGAGGGGCGTGACTAAGCAACACCAGGTCTTCACTAGCTCCTCTGGAGGTAAGGATAGATTTGAGCCACGGTAGTTGCCAGGGGCTACTCCAGAGCTTAAACTGAGTCAGTGGAAGCTGGTCCAGCAGACCGGAAGATACCAATAATGGTACCAACAGAGACCGACAGCAAGCCGATATAGATACAGATTCCCCTCCGGGGAAACCAGGAAGACTCTTCCGGAGGCGGAACGGAACAAACAGAACATACAGGCAGAAACAGATAACGGACGCAGTTACGCAGATGCAGATACGCTCTGCTAGGCGATACAGGAACAAATAACAAGACACAAAGCAAGAACAGAACAGATCAAGACATAACATGATATAAAAGACAAGGCATGTACAGATAGAACAGGACATGGCATAAGCAAAATACACAATACAACAATGTAAAACCAGTACCACAGCACACAGGTGTATATAGCTGGGTAACGAGGCACCTAGAAAGCCACACCTAGGCACAGCAGACAGGGGGGTTAAACCCATCAGCACTGGAGCTCAGACAGACAAGACACACAGGAACAGAACCGGAAATTGCCCATGGCAACCGGCATACACTGATATGGAACCAGGCATTGCCCATGGCAACTAGGAACCAGTGGCGGATCCAGAGCCTGGTCTCGGGAGGGGCACTTCCGGCGATCTATACGCCCCTGCTCCGATCGCTACAGAAATACAGCCCCACTCACCGCTTACATCCAGTGACGTCTCCTGTGATGTAGATGTTCTCTGTCCTCATCTTCTCCTTTTAGACCTTCAGACCAGAACAACAGTTTTCATCTCTGCAGTTTGACAACAAAAAAAAAACCTCAGTTTACTACTTTTCCATCATCCTCCCATCTTCTGGACAAATCATCCTACTACCCCCAATACTGTGCCCCTGTGCTCCCCAATATTATACTGCAGAAACAGATAATACCCCTGATAATACTAGTACCACACAGACCCCCCCATATAAAATACCCCTTCTTTTTGGCCTCAGTAAATGGTCCCCATAGTGCCCCCCAATAATGTGCCAGTAAGAGGTGCCCCCATAGATGCCCCCCAATCATGTACTAGTGAAAAGTGCCTGTCTCCCCTCTCTTCCCCCATTATGTGCCAGTCTCCTCTCTGCCCCCCATGTGCCAGTCTCCTCTCTGCCCCCATGTGCCAGTAATGTGCCAGTCTCCAGGGGTGCATGACGCAGGGTACTTTAATGCCTACTAATAAAAACTTATAAGACCTGGAGAGCTGCAGGGCAGAGACAGTTCTTAAGGCTACATTCACACGTCCACAAGTGTTTTGCGGATCCACGGATCAGAGAAACCTGGAGACCGGCAATGTCCGTTCCGCATTTTGCGGACCGCACATCGCCAGAACTATATAGAAAATGCCTTTTCTTGTCCACAATTGCAGACAAGAATGGGACATGTAATATTTTTTTGCGGACCAGAAGTGCGGATCCGCAATTCCGTATCCAAGCAGGACATAGTCTGTCCCCATAGAAACAAATGGGTGTGCAATTCTGTTCCGCAAAATGTGGAACAGAATTGCGGACGTGTGAATGGGGCCTAACACTAGGGCTCTCCTTTCCAGCAGCAGCACTGCTGGGCGGCATACTGCCTCCCACTTTGTGCTGCTTTACTGGCATTGCAGGGCTCTATTGGATCCCTATTCTATAACATTGTGTTTTTCAAGGATATTGAATTTTAAGCTATTCCCATTTCCACAAATGTTGGAGATACGGTATACAAGTCTAGATTCTGCACAGTGCCTGTGCTTCCATTGAGAAACTTTTATAACATATTTTGCTTATTCCCACGTGAGCTGAAGTCCTGGACTGTGTAAAATTGAACACAGTCCAGGAGGACTCCAGCTCACAAGGGTTGAATTAAGCAAAATATGTTGCTCTGGAAACACAGGCAGGCACTGTGCAGAATCTAGACTTGTATATCCACCATTACTGGAAGAAATGGCAATAGCTTAAAATTCATTATCCTTTTAAAGTTATAATTATAGTATTTGATAGATGAAAGATCATCATCATCACAGACCTCACCTCAGTCCTCACTTGAGTGACTTGTAAATTTAAAACAGGTGCGCCGGCGGGCCCAGACTGGCTGCAGGTGGCAGCTGAGCTCAAGCAAGATGGCAGGCATATGGTCTCAGGTTCAGCAGTGCTCTCTCCACACAACTCTGACTGACATGCCTCTGCCTGCTGGCTCCGCCCAGCACCAGTCCAGACCACTCCCACACTTCCTGGCACTGGCAGGGAAGACTATGCCAGCCCAGCCTGCGTGCAGCGCCGGCCCTGCGTCGGCTCCTGAGTTACTTCCAACAGGCTCCGCCCCTAGAAGGTAACCTTGTCCTGCCATCGATGCACCACTGAGCGCTGAGCACAGGAGCTTAGTGGGTGCGTGCGCGCCGCCGGCAGCAGGCAGGGAGGGATGAATCATGGATGGATGGATGGAAATTCTCGGGGGCAATTGCCCCATTGCTTCCCCCGGATCCGCCATTGCTAGGAACACGGAACTAAATACAGGAACAGAAATACAGATACCAATCAAAGGGGTACACCTGTACATGGGCAGAGTACACACTAGACACTGCAGCCAGAAGCAACCAGCCTGCACGGAATCACCCGCAGCCAGTAAGCAAGGCGTGCAGCAGCCAGCCTGCATAGCAACACACGTCAAGGTGAACCGCACCGTGACATCCGCCTTCAAACCGTCAGTATCTGCTCAGCATTTGATCAATATTTGTAAGGCAAAAACATGCTTTTGATCAAATCCTGATGCAAAATACTGACAGTGTGATAGAGGCCTTATGGACGTTCAAGCAACAGGATCCTTTTTTCTGTTATTTTTCTGTTCTTCTGATGGATTAGAAGAACCGAAGAAAATAAACAGTGATGTCAACACGGCCAAACAGGGACACTGGTGGCCCTGTAACAGACTGGTAAGGGTGGCAACAGCATGAAGAGTCACAATAGAAGCTCCGGTACAGAGTGGGGAGGGTGGCAACAGCATGAAGAGTCACAACAAGGGCCCCAGAACAGAGAGGGGAGGGTGGCAACAGTATGAAGAGTAACAATAGTGGCCCTAGAACAGAGTAGGGAGGGGGGGCAACAAGATAATGGCACAAGATGGTGGCGGATGACAGTAGGAGCAGATGGCAGTAGACGCTGCAGATGTGTTGCATCAAACTGGTAGCATGAGCATAATACTGGCAGCAGCACGTGGGCAGAAGTAACGGGCCATTTGTCACAATGTTCCAGTGTGGCAGCACACTACAGCCAGATCATTACTGCTATAATAATCTAGTCTGTTGCACAGGCACCAGTGTCTGGAAATCCTGGTTGATTGTCGCATGATTCATCTTTATAAAGGTTAGTTTCTCAACATTTTGTGTTGAAAGGCGAGTTCTCTTTGGGGCAACTATGCCACCCTCTCTGATGCCACACTACTGGCCGGGCAAGAAAGCTCGCCCAGGGTAAAGTCGGCCAGTCGGCCACAATTCAAGTTTGGCTAGTAGACCAGGGAATCTTGGATCCGGGGTGACAGGGTGCAGTCCAAGTATGCCTCCACCTAGTGGGTCAGGTTCAGCTCCATCTCCTGCTGGGTGGTTTCATCAGTAGGCAGCTGAAGAAAACTGCTCATCAGAGACTTAAGTTACTGCTGATGGAACTGGCCCTGCTCCTGCCCCCCACCCCCCTCCAGCAGTCATGGCAGTGGAGCATGAGCTCAGAGGGGCCCCTAGGTTAGACCTTTGTGAGGATGGGCGATGACGCACGTAGGCAGCAACCAACCAACTACAAAGGATGTCTCGATAGTAGTTGACTTTTTCAGAAGATGTAAAAAAGGCCCCCATTTTGGACCAGTAGTGAAGGACTAACATTGTGTAAAGCCAGTAGTCATCCCTCTGCCGAATGGTGATAATGCGGCTGTCACTACACGAGCAACTCAGCATGCATCTGGCCATTTACACAAGAGACTCAAAGGGACTCCGTGCCACCATGTCCACTGCATACTGCCACAATCTGTCGGGGTCATCTACGTCGTCTTTGTCATGGCCCTCTCGCTTCACATGCTACCCCTGCTCCTCTCCTGTCGTTTGGGCAGAGTTCTGTATAGAATTTGTAGGCGTTTATGTCCTCCTCCTCAACTTCATCCTCCTCCTATGCCAGTTCAGCCCCGACAGGGCTCAGGTGGCTGTGAGATGTAGGGTCCACGTCTTCTGTCCGCTCGACAGTCAGATTTATCAGCATCCCCTTCAGGACGTAAAGGAATGGAATGACATAATTAATCCTGTAGTCCTGGCGACTGACATATAAAGTGGTCTCCTCAAAGGGCTTGAGCAAACGACAGGTGTCACGCATGAGCTGACACTGTCTAAAGTTAAAGTTACCCCGGAAAGCAGTCCATCTCCATCATCAAGAAATCGGTCACACGTTTCCTCTGCACATACAGTCAGTCGAACATATGGAGCATGGAGTTCCAATGTGTGGAAAAGTTACATATGAGGTGATGTAGGGAGAACACCATTCTGCCTTTTCAGCTCAAGGAGGGCATGTTTTGCATGGTAAGGGGGGCTGAAATATATGCACAGTTTCCTTGACATGTTCAAGACACTTGCAGTTGGCTGGAAGACTTCCAGAACCAGGTGACAACCAGACTGTTCTTACCGTTATCAGTGACCATGGTTCCTATCTCCAGTTACTGAGGAGACAGCCAGTGTGCGATTTCTTAGTTGAAGAAGCAGAGCACAGACGCAGGGCCGTGGTGCTAACATTAGCCCCCTGACCGCACTTCACCTTCTACCCACATATCTTGTATACCACCATGCTAACATACTCAGCGACTTGATAAAAAATTCCCACACAGCTAAGTATGGCATATTACCTCCACCACTCAATGCTGACTGACTGCCTCTGCCTTTAAGTAAAACGTCCACTGTTAGTTGTTTCCTGACAGGTGGGCACATTTGGCTCCAGATCTCCCACTGATTCCACCCTGCTGGCTCATCGGCATGCTGCCACTCTCACACCCTGATGATGATGATGCTCCCTCTTCACCTGTCTCCCACGTGCGATCCGCTACATCATCATCCACTACTTTCTGTTCGTCACTTATGTCAACCTCACCAGTCTCATGGCCACATCCCTGACCGCTAACAACACATGCTCCCACCCGAAGGTCATCATCACTAGTTGCATGCCTAAGGGAGGATGCAGCGGACATCTCTAAGTTTGTGCCTGCCTGTAGCTGCTTACTGACTAAGCTCAGCCTCGCTGAAAAACCTGAGCAGAGCCGGCAGCATACATTACTTCCTGAGCAGAAGGAACAGAAAAAGAAAGAGGCGGAATGCAGGGTAGGTGAGGGCACAGAGGTTGTTTCTGGGCCACGCTAAGTGTGATCAGGGCCGGTGCAAGGATTTTTGCCGCCCTAGGCAAAAGAAAAGTTTGCCGACCCCCCCCCATGTGACATCACAATGCCCCACCCATATGATCTGCCATATTAAAGGGGTTCTGCAGTTTATTTAAACTGATCGGCAGGGGTCCGACACCTGGGACCCCCGCCAATCAGCTGTTTGAGAAGGCAGCCTTCTCGCAGTGACGTCACGATTTGTATCATTGGCCTGGGTGGGACTAAGCTTTAATCAAGTGACCAGAGCTTAACCCCACCAAGGCCAGTGATACTAGTCGTGCCGGCACTGCGCCTGCGGTAAACAGCGAGAAGGCCGAGGTGCTACTGCCAGCGCCGCTGCCTTCTCAAACAGCTGATTGGCGAGGGTCCCAGGTGTCATTCTCTTTCCCTTTATTGTCATTCTCTCCCCCCCCATGTCATTCTCTTTCCTATTCCCCCCTACCTCTGGTGTAGCGTGGCCGAGCCCTGTATGGTCCGCGGGTACAGGCGCTTTTGTTTCGTGTACCCGAGCGGACTGACAGGAAGTGCACTCTGTGTGCGCACTTCCTGTCAGTCCGGCCGGGTACAGGAGACAGATGCTCCCTGTACCCGCAGACCATACAGGGCTCGGCCACCCTACAATGAGGGACTGACAGGAGGGAGCGCTGAGTGCTTCCCTCCTGTCAGCTCCTCTCCACTTGCTGCGCCCGGGCGGTGCGCCCTCATGGACGCGTCATCCCGGGCAGTGCTGCAGCCGCCAGAGGCTCAATATAGAGCGTTCGGTATATTAGACCGCCTGTTGAGACTGAGTCTGACGCATAGTAAGTCTATGTATAACAGAACAGATTAAGTATAAATTGTGCAGCAGATGAACTAGATAAATGCGCCTATATATTAGACCACCTGTTTACAATGAGTCTGATGCACAGTAACTCTATGTATAATAGAAGAGATTCATTATTAATTGGGCAGCAAGTGTACTAGATAAACGTGCCTATATAGACCATCTGTTGACAATGATCCTGATGCACAGTAGGTATATATATACCAGAACAGATTAAGTATGAATGGTGCAGCAAATGAACTAGATAAATGTGTCTATATATTAGACTGCCTGTTGAGACTGCCACACAGTAGGTCTATGTATAACAGAAAATATTAAGTATGAATGGCGCAGCAGATGAACTAGATAAACTCACCAAGATATTAGACCGCCTGTTGACAATGAGTCTGATGCAATGTAAATCTATGTATAATAGAAGAGATTAAGTATTAATGGCATGGCAAGTGTACTAGATAGACGTGCCTATATATTAGACACTGTCCCTAGTTCTTGCAACGTCTCTCCTTATGCTCAATTCACAGTGAAATAGCGACGACCGCTCAGGATGAGGCTTTTATAGGGTTTTTACATCACAAGGGATGGTTTATCTGCTGATTGGCTGGCTGCACGACATGCTGATGGATGGAGCTAAATACAGGGCAATCCTGGAGGAAAACCTGTTAGAGGCTGCAAAAGACTTGAGACTGGGGTGGAGGTTCCCCTTCAAGCAGGGAAATAACCCTAAACATACAGTCAGAGCTACAATGGAATGGTTTAGATCTAAGCATAGCCATGTGTTAGAATGGCCCAGTCACAGTCCAGACCTAAATCCCATTGAGAATCTGTGGAAAGACTTGAAAATTGCTGATCACTGACACTCTCCATCCAATCAGACCGAACTTGAGATATTTTGCAAAGAAGAATAGCCAATAATTTCAGCCACTAGATGTGCAAATCTGGTAGAGACATAGCCAAAAAAACTTCAGTTGTAATTGCAGCGAAAGGTGGTCCTATAAAGTATTGACTCAGGGTGGATGAATACAAACGTATGCCACATTTTCGAGATTTTTATTTATCAAAAATTTAGAAAACCATGTATCATTTTCTTTTTACTTCACACATACTTGCACATAAAATCCCCAAAGAATACATTTCAGGTTGTGGGTGTCAAAGGGTATGAGTACTTTTTCAAGGGACTGTACTGTATATACACACATCTATACATTTATATACATACAAACATAACATATACACACACATATACATTTAAACACAAATACACACTAGGCACATATATACACTTACCATTTCTGAAGTCTGTCGGCGCATGTCTTCTCCTCATCCTGTTGGTTGGGACTAATGGGCACTGAACAGAAGCTTTCTGCAGGAGGTTTTAGCAGGCTCTCCATGTGCTCTGCCTGCACACTCTGCAGAACACCATGGATGGGGTGAGAGCCTTCTGCTTCAGTTTACTGCTCTGCTAGAGCAGACAGGAAAGCTTCATTTTATAGGATGGAGGGTCCACACAAGGATTCTCTGATGCACAGGTCGCACACCCCTAGGGCTGGCCCTGATGACATTGCGTATGCTGCTGGGGTACGCATAAGCCAACAAATGGTGGAGCAGTGCCCAGGAAATCTGGGACTGTCCCACCGGATCCAGGACAGTTGGAAGGCATGCCTATACCCATGCTTGCTTGGGTCAACAGAACATGCATGTTAATTGACATAGGAAAAAGGAGATAATCTATTTACGGTACCGCTTATCTCACTAGACTTTTTCCCCTTTTCCCCCTTTTTAACAACAGCCATTCCCCAAACAGTGAAGAAGAAACAAGCATAGACTAAATCTATCACATGCAAACAACTTTCTTCCAGATATCGGTTCACACCTTTGTCTTACTTTTCCATTAAGGCTCTTTCACACTTGCGTTTTTGGTTTCCGTCCTAGAGTTCCGTTCTCGGGGCTTTAGGACGGAAAGATACTGATCAGGATTATCCTAATGCATTCTGAATGGAAAGAAATCTGTTCAGGATGCATCAGGATGCGGATTTGTCTCCGTCCAAAAATCTGAAAGGCATGCCGTAACGCTGGATCCGGAATTAATGCCCATTAAAGCGCATTAATCCGGATCTGGCATTAAGCAAACGTCGTTTTGGCGCATTGTCGGATCCGACGTCTAGCTCTGCGCATGCGCAGCAGCAGTTCCGATCGGGGCCCCAGTGTAAGCTGGGGCTCCGATCGGTTACCATGTCAGCCAGGATGCTACTGAAGTTCTGGCTGCCATGGTACTCCGCAGCAGTGTACTTACCTGCGCTGCGGCCGCCGGGCGCTCCTTCATGATGTCACAGGTCCGGGCGGCGCATTGATCTATGTGCCGCGGGGACCTGTGATGTCATGAAGGAGCGCCCGGCGGCCGCAGCGCAGGTAAGTACACTGCTGCAGAGTATCATGGCAGCCAGGACTTCAGTAGCGTCCTGGCTGCCATGGAAACCTGAAAGCATTTCGAATACTGATCAGGATCCTGATCAGTCTTTAAATGCTTTCAGGCGACTTGCGTTTTGACGGACCCGGCGGGATGGAAGTGCCCGCCGGATCCTCAGAACGCAAGTGTGAAAGAGCCCAGTGTAAAGTAATGTGTACCATGGATTTCTGCCATCCAATACTATCTGCTAAAGTAATTATGGTGCCATGACCTGATGTTATGCACAGAACCGAGAACAGAACCTTTCTCCAGGAGATGTGGTGATAACATACTTTAAATACTTTTCCGATTGCTTTGTGTTGTAAGTAACATAATATGGGCCTTACAATGCACCAGATGTTAAGCACATGCTCTAATTTAATTTCCTATCAACCAATCATCACTCGCCTTCACCACCGCGCCTTCAGGCAATGGTTTTACACTGTTCAGCAGCCAAACATATTGGTAAAACTGCAGACTTTATGGGCATCACATAGGATGGGAAAGATTACTGTACAACTGTTATAATTTATAGTTACACAGTTAAGTGTGCCAATTTTCCACTATTGAATATTATTTGAGCTTGCTTGTGTTCTGTTACAATAACTTTTGCAATATTATATATTTAAAAAATAAAATAAAATCATCCACAGACAGAGGTAGGAGCATGCGTGCAGACGCTTGATGTGTCGTGCGCCGCTTCCTCCCAGGCTACGGACCTTTGCTGGCGCGAACTGCGGCATGACTGCAGAAGCCTCAGTTTGATGGGGTCTCCCTGAAGAAACTCTGAGAGCCTATTGCGATTTATTCCCTGAGGAATCCTGAGGCATAGGAAAGCGGGGTGGGTGGATGGACCTGCAGGAGTGCGGAGTATGCCTGAACTCGATGATCACCGATTGGTAGGGGGCAATGGCTGTGTAGGAGACCCATAGCGGTGATGAAGGTGCGTCCGGAGATGTCGGACCACACCAAGGATGGTGCCACGTAGAAAGCCTCCCGTGATGAAATAAGCTCTGGACCCCTCTGTGACGAGGAATACAAGTTGTGAAGACTGCTAGTGGTGAAATAGATGATGGGGAGTAACCGTAAAAGGGCGACGTGAGATGTTAAGATGCATGCTACCGTCTGAAATAATTATGAATGCCCCTAATAACTAAATTATTGTCTCTACCCTGACTAATTTTCACTAACAAATAAAAGTATTGATGGCCAATCAGGGGGTGTGAGATACTTAACTATTTGGTGTGAATTGACCAATAGTGCCCTAAGTAACGCTAACTGTCCCTCACCCCTACTGATCTGGACTAATCCTAATTTACAATGAAGTGCTGACGGGTTGCGGATATCTATTTGGGGAATCTGGCACTTGTTATGTGATATTCCTGGTGGGGAGGAGAAAAGGAGAATCCCCTAGCAAGATTGGATACGTTCTTGAACTGCTCCATAAAGTCCTTGATTTGATATACATTCTAAGGCTATTACATGTAGAGTATTGGGAGTATAGAATGAACCCACCTCCTTGCTATTTCATTTTATTTCATTTTTTTCATTTTATTTCATTAACATTTACTGCTCCGTACTCTAATTGACTCTGATTAAGGGCTTGTCCACACAAACGTTTTTTGCGTTCCGTATACGGGCCGTTTTTTGCTTTCAGTATACCGTCCGTATATGGAACCATTAATTTCAACCGGTCCGCAAAAAAAACAGAAAGTACGCCGTATGCATTCCGTTTCCGTATTTCCGTTCTGCTACATTTTGAGTGATGTCCTATTATTGCCCGCAAATCACGTTCTGTGGCTCCATTCAAGTCAACGGGGCTGTAAAAAAAAAAGGAATGTTACGGAATGCATCCGTATGTCTACCGTATCCGTTCTGTTTTCGCGGAAGCATCTATTGAAAATTTTATGCCAAGCCCAATTTTTCTATGTACTTACTGTTAAAACATTATTATATGCTTCTGTTTCCGTTTGCAATCTGCAAAAAACGGATCACAAATGGAAACGGAAGCGGAACAGAAAAACAGTACTGAAACCAAAAACGCATCCGTTAAAAACACACCGCAAAACCATACGGTCGTGTGAACGAGCCCTAACCCTAACTTACAACGAAGGGTTGACAGACCGCGGATTATTATCTGAGGAATTTGGTATCTGGTTGAGGGTTATTCCTGGTGGGGGAGTGAAAAGGAGATTCTTATCAAGACAGTCTATGTTCTTGAACTGCTTTGCAGAGCCTCTGATAATACTCATATTTTAAGGCTATTATAAGTAGAGTAACGGGAGAATGGACTGAAAGAGCTTCCTTTGATGTTCTATCTGGAATATTTATTGCATGGTCCTCCCCCTTGTTTTTTTATTTTTCGCCCCCATCATGAATGACTGTTATGCTCCAAATTGATCTGGAATATTATTTAGAGGACTAATCGTTAATCATGTTCTTGACTGTTTAACACAAAAAAAGAGAGAAGGGCAAACAGAAGGGGAAAAGAAAAAAGAGGGGAAAGAAAGGGGAAGAAGGGAAAGAAAGTGGGAAGGGAAAGAAAGTGGGAAGGGAAAGAGGGGGGAGGGAAGAGAAGGGGGGAAGGGGGAAGAAAGAAAGAAAATAGCTAAGCAAACGGTTGGCAGGAGGGGAAAGCCATAAACAAATCTTGACATATCCATCTCTCCGGGAAGTAGAAAGGTTGACTGGTCTAAGCAACAATTAATAACTTGCATGGGCAGACAGATCATATCCCCTGAAAATGTCCATAATAATAAGGACAGAATAAATCAAGACAAGGTGGGACTACCGCGCCATGCAGAAGGAGGGGGTACCCCCGATGTGTCCGGTGAGGGATTAGGGGATGATTTCCCGGCTGAAGGAGGAGATTGTAGAAAAAAAATAACAGCATGAGAAGATAAAGGAGTAGAGGGCATGCAGACACCCAGTCTGCAAGATATACAGTCATGGCTGTAAATGTTGGCACCCCTAAATCTTTTCAAGAAAATGAAGTATTTCTCACAGAAAAGTATTGCAGTAACATATGTTTTGCTATACACATGTTTATTCCCTTTATGTGTATTGGAACAAAACCAAAAAAGTAAGGCAAAAAAGCAAATTGGACATAATGTCACACCAAACTCTAAAAATTAACAGGTGTGGGCAATATAAAAATCACACCTGAAAGCAGATAAAAAGGAAAGAAGTTCACTTAGTCCTTGCATTGTGTGTCTGTGTGCGCCACACTAAGCATGGACAACAGAAGAGGAGAAGAGAACTGTCTGAGGACTTGAGAACCAAAATTGTGGAAAAATATTAACAATCTCAAGGTTACAAGTCCATCTCCAGAGATCTAGATTTGCCTTTGTCCACAGTGCTTAACATTATCAAAAAGTTTGCAACCCATGTAGCTAATCTCCTTGGGCATGAACGGAAGAGAAAAATTTATGAAAGGTGTCAACGCAGGATAGTCCAGATGGTGGATAAGCAGCCCCAAACAAGTTCCAAAGATATTGAAGCTGTCCTTCAGGCTCAGGGAGCATCAGTGTCAGTGCGAACTATCCGTCAACATTTAAATGAAATGAAACGCTATGGCAGGGGACCCAGGATGACCCCACTGCTGACACAGAGACATAAAAAAGCAAGACTACATTTTGCCAAAATATACTTGAGTAAGCCATAATCCTTCTGGGAAAACGTCTTGTGGACAGATGAGACCAAGATAGAGCTTTTTGGTAAAGCACATCATTCTACTGTTTACCGAAAACGGAATGAGGCCTACAAAAAAAAGAATACAGTACCTATAGTGAAATATGGTGGAGGTAAAATTATGTTTTGGGGTTGTTTTGCTGCCTCTGGCACTGGGTGCCTTGAATGTGTGCAAGGCATCATGAAATCTGAGGATTACCAACGGATTTTGGGTCACACTGTGGAGCCCAGTGTCAGAAAGCTGGGTTTGCATCCGAAATTTTGGGTCTTTCAGCAGGACAATGACCCCAAACATACTTTAAAAAGCACCCAGAAATGGGTGGCAACAAACCGCTGGAGTGTTCTGAAGTGGCCAGCAATGAGTCCAGATCTAAATCCCATTGAACACCTGTGGAGAGATCTTAAAATTGCTGTTGGGAAAACGCGCCCTTCCAATAAGAGAGACCTGGTGCAGTTTGCAAAGGAAGAATGGTCCAAAAATCCAGGTGAGAGGTGTAAGAAGCTTATTAATGGTTATAGGAAGTGACTGATTTCAGTTATTTTTACCAAAGGGTTTGCAACCAAATATTAGGTTAAGGGTGCCAATAATTTTGTCCAGCCCATTTTTGGAGTTTGATGTGACATTATGTCCAATTTTCTTTTTTTCCTACCTTTTTTGGTTTTGTTCCAATACACACAAAGGCAATAAACATGTGTATAGCAAAACATGTGTTACTGCAATACTTTTCTGCGAGAAATACTTCATTTTCTCGAAAAATTTCAGGGGTGCCAACATTTACGGCCATGACTGTATATCTAGAAATTAAAAATGCAATCTAGCAATAGTGGATCTCTCTCTCCAGGTGGGAAATGTAAAAGAGTCACTTAGGCTTCTTCGAGTGGATATGTAAAAATATAAAAACAGATTGGAAGAGGTGGAGAAAAGAATATCAGATGTAGAACACTTGACACAGAGAATAGTTAAGGAGCAGGGTAAAATAACCTTTGAAAATAAGGAAATAAAGAATAAACTACTAGGTATGGAAAACAGATCTAGAAGGGCGAACTTAAGATGTCTGGGAATTCAGGATGGTGTGGAGAAGCAGGATGTGGGTCTTTTTATACAAAAGTGGTTGATGGAACAGTTTGGGCAGGATGTAACAAAACTTTCAGACTTTGTAGAGCGTGCACACAGAACCCCTACTAAACTACCCCTCCTGGCACGAGACCCAGACCAATAATGATCAAGTTATTATCAGACAAGGACAGGGATGAGATCCTTCGGAGGGCTAGGAAGAAGGGGAATTTAGAGTTTGGAGGGGTTTCTGTGATGATTTTTCCAGATTATGTGAGGGAAACAGTACAGGAGAGATGTCGGTATATAGATGTTAAATAAGAACTTCGTACAAAAGGGATAAGATATTCCATGATGTTCCCTGCAAGGCTACGAGTACAGTGGAAAGGGAAAACGTGTTTTTTTTAACACCCCCGAAGAAGCCAGAGAATGGATCAGGGACAAATCTTAGGGGAAAAGTCTGGCATTGGGCGAGTGGCCTGGGAGGGAGGCTATGCTAGTTAGGGAGTCAGGGGCATGTTATGCCCTTAGGGTCAATTTGTAAGGGAAATGTCTCTTCTTGTGCTTCTTCTGTCCTCCCGGCCGTCCTTCTCTCTCGATTCTTGGCGTTCCCTCCCTTCTCCTTCGCCAGGTAACTCCCAGGCGCTATCCTCTATAGAAAGATAAATAAACAATATGCGTATAGTTTTATGGAATGTTAGAGGTATAGGAAAGGGATTAAAGAGAATAGCTGTTTTTGAAGTGATTAATACATTTTCACCTGCCATAATACGTTTGCAAGAAACGCATTTAACAAAAGAAAACAGTAGGGGGATAGTGAAAACATGGATACAGAAGGCATACCATTCAGTACTCTCCTCATACTCATAAAGATATCAAGATTCAGGTTATAGAGGTGGTGACTGTTCCTAAGGGTCGATATGTTGTAAAGGATTGTATAATAGATAATAAACCTTGGATCATAGGGAATGTATACATACCCCCCCCCCCTTTAAAATGGGAGTTTTGATAAAGATCCACGAATTCTCAATAAATAGAGGTGATAGGGAATTATTTATAGTGGGTGATTTTACTATTGTAATGGACGAAAGAATAGATAGGTGTAGAGTTGGGAACAATATGGGGATGGGTTTAAAATCTAGATTAAAGGACTCTATAGATTAAATAGATTAGGTAGATATACGACGATTGCAAAACCCAAATGGGAAAAAATTCTCTTGTTTCTCAAAAACACATAAAAGTTTGTCATTTATAGATATGGCATTTGTAAATAAATACACTCTTTGAAATTAATAAGGTTAAGTATGCACAACGTGGAGTATCTGACCACAGCCCACTTGTAGTAAGCATTAAGTATGAAAGTGTTAAGAGAGAAGTTAGGGTTAAAATTAGATTAGGATGGATAAATATAAATGGAAATCACAAAAAGATCCACAATGACATTAAAGAATATTTTTTAAAAAGTGTTGGCACAGCGGGTAATAAGATTGTGTGGGAGGCCAAAAAAGGCCTATATGAGGGGAATAGTTATGAAATACATAGCTATTTGTAAAAAGCAAAAAAGGAATCTATTACAAAAACAAGAACAGGAGGTGATTAAGTGTGAAATGGAATACATCGAGAATCCAACAGAGCTAAACTATCAGAAGTGGAGTGAGAAACAATCAGAGTATAGATATGACCTGTTTCTACTAGCCAAGCAACAGAAATGAAACCATACAAGGGATTACTATACCCAGGGGCATACACCGGGAGAGAGATTAGAGTCTATAATATCAGTGCAATAGAATATTAATCATAGACAAAGGTTTTGGTAATAACTTTATATCATGGATCAATCTTCTATATACGGAAGTAAGAACAAGGATAATTGTAAATGATGAACTAACTGATCCTTTCATGATTGAAAGAGGGGTCAGGCAGGTTTGCCTCTGTCCCCTCTACTTTTCACGATAGTATTGGAACCCCTTGCGGCAGCAATAAGACAAAACGAAAATATATTACGGTTCAGATTTGGGAATCACAAGGAAAAAATGTCAATGTATGCAGACAATTTAATGTTATTTGTGGGGTCTCATGACTCATTACTGCGAATATTTGCAATGTTTGAGGGATATGGAAGAGTTGCAGGTCTCAAAATAAATTGGAATAAATCTGCTTGTATCCCCCTGGACCCCTTGGGTAGTTTTGTACCTGGATCCCTGGAGATTAAAAAAGTAGAGTAAAAATTATTTAGGTATCCATCCAATTTACAGGATTATATAAGATTAAATGTCACCCCACTAATAAATAAAGTTTTAAAAAAAAGATAAATGTGTGGAAAAAGATACCAATTTCTATGGCTGGAAGAATTTCTTTGATTAAAATGTGTTTATTGCCAATGATGAATTATATCTTCTGGAACTCTCCAATAGAGATACCCAAAAAAGTTTTTAAGATCAAATAGAGTCTATTGAGTGAATTAATATGGAGGGTAGACCCAGAATTAGGATGCAAATCTTAAAATGTCCGGAGAAAGAGGGCGGCCTGTCGGTCCCAGACCTAAAGCTGTATTTTTTAGCTGGTCAGGTAAAGAACATACTGACATGGGGTGGAACTCAAATGTACAGATCTAATATGGCAATTATTAATAAAAATCTATTAAAATTAATATCTGTCAGGTATTAGAGGCGGGAAACAGCAGTTCCATAATTCCCCGACAATAAAACTAATGGTTAAAATCTGGAAGGAGGTAAAAACCCTATGGCAAGGTAA
Source organism: Bufotes viridis (assembly GCA_033119425.1). Classification (NCBI taxonomy): domain Eukaryota; kingdom Metazoa; phylum Chordata; class Amphibia; order Anura; family Bufonidae; genus Bufotes; species Bufotes viridis. The sequence goes on from CM065595.1 coordinate 55,046,699, forward strand.
TATGTTACACGAAGACATCCTGCTATGGTATAACTCCGGATTAGAAGAATTAGAAACTATTGAAAGGGAAATTTGGATGACCCATGGGATTTATAGACTAAGACAGGTGTGGAAGAATGGTGACATTTGGAATTTCTGATAGGGAAATTCTTTATTACTTCCAGTTGAGACACGCATTAAGAGTTAAAGTAGGTAAGGGGAACCATATAAAAAGACTCCCTCAACCACTAATAAAGATCTCGAATTTGACAACAGAGAAAAAGAAGATATCCACAGTTTATAACACTCTAATATTTCAAAGATCTAATAAAGCAGGAATCCTAAATAGGAAGCATAAATGTGAGGAAATAGTGGTACCTATGAATGAAGAAAGATGGGGTCAGATAACACGGGTCATGAGGAGGGCCATAAGAAACCCCTCCCATAGAATACCGTAACTCAGTTTTTTGTATTACATAGCCTATACTACTCCCCAAAAAAGTTTGAGATTCTATAAATATAGGGAGTTTAAATGCCATAGGTATGGAGAAATAGGAATAGCTCATATACACCTAATATGGAATTGTAACTATGTACAAGATTTTTGGAATAAGGTGATCTTACAAAGATAGAGTTATCATTTGGTGAAAATACCTAGGACTATTGAAGCGTGTATCCTGGGAGAAATAGGAGGAACTGGGGACACGAGATATCAAGAGATAGTGATCAAACTACTATTTCAGGCAAGGAGATGTATAATTAAACACTCGGTACAAAAAAGAGCCCCTACAATTAAAGAATGGGAGAACTATACAAAATGTGCAATAGCTTGTGAAAGATATAATATAATATCAGAAAATAGGCAATGGATGAGATGGTTGGTATGAGGGGAGATGGTTGGGGGGTCTGGAGTGGGGTTGGGGAGGGAAAATAGTAAGAGAAAAGTGGTAAAATATGTTCTTATATATTGCACTTACATGTAAAATGTTGTGTTAAATTATGTATGGTATTATTATTATGTAAAATGTAATAAAGAGATAATTAAAAAAATATATATTAAAAAAATTAAATAAAAAAAATTTAACAAAATATAATGAATTGATCCAAATTGTGCTTAAATCAGTTGCTACTAGGCTTCTCTTCCACAGCTATCAATGGAAATGTAGCTCAGCACCCCGCTACTCTGTATAATGGTCTCACATTTAAGGACCATACATGATAAAGCTCCCCAATATTTAGATAATCCGTGGATCAAGTTTACAGTAGGTTTACACCGTCTACAAGATTAGTGAATCTACCCCACTATGTAGAAAAAACTCACATCTATATCCATGCAGTTATAAAAACAGTGCAATAAATGGCAGAGACATTGCAATGATGACACGTGGAACATCTAATTTACATCCTGTACATTCTCTGTAGTGCGTAAGGCCCCTTTCACACGAGCGAGTTTTCAGCGCGGGTGCAATGTGTAACGTGATTGCATAGCACCCGCCCTGAATCCTGACCCAATTATTTCAATGGGTCTGTGTACATAAGCATTTTTTTTTTCAAGCATTATTTCTGCGTTGCGTGAAAAAGGCAGCATGTTCTATATCCTGCGTTTTTTATGCAGCCTTGGTCCCATAGAAGTGAATAGGGCTTCAGTGAAAAACGCATTTTATCCGGAAGCAAGTGCGAGTGCGATGCGTTTTTACTGGTGGTTGCTCAGAGATGTTGTTTGTAAACCTTCAGTTTTTTATCACGTGTGTGAAAAACACATCAAAACGCATTGCACTCGCGCAATCCAGACAAAACTGACTGAACTTGCTTGCAAAATGGTGCGAGTTTCACTGAATGCATCCGGAGTCAATCCGTCACGCTCCTGTGAAAGAGGCCTAACTGCTTCACTTTATCTTCTGTTTATTGTCTGAAAATTTCATTTATATGGTATGTATGGAGTATTTGGACAATTATGACTGTTTGGCATTTTACATAATGCACATTATGGCTTGCGTATTCCCCTTTTTAAGATAGATTGTCATTACTCAAGTAGTATGGCATATCAGTGCATATGTACAATACATAAGTCCAGTATATCATCTCACTGCTTCAATAGCATTAATTAAGATGAGTTAATTTGTGAGCAAACATAGCTATTCACAAGTAAATCACAGATCTCCATATTGTGCACATTCAATTGGTGTTACTGCTTGCAATGTAATATTGCATGTTTCAATGATACAATTTGTGTGTACCTATAACTCATTGACTAAATATACATAAACTTTGTTTATGTATGATTATTTTTTTTAGTTGCACTATAGGAATGAGAGATGCCTGATCGCTTCAATACTGCATTGCAATACTTCTGTATAGCATTGCATTATTACCTGTCAGACACAGGGGCCTTTGTTAGAAAACTGGACATCTAAGGGGTTAAATGGCAGGCATTGACATTTGCTCCAATCCTGTATGTTACAGTGGACACATGCTGCAAATGGCACAGGCACAGCTCCTGAGTCAACACCATCCCTAAAAAGAAACTGAGTTGTGCAACGTCATCCACAACCTCAATGTACAGTTACATTAAGGTGGGTGAAGGGGTTAAACTAACTTAGCTGCCATTATAATATACAATGTCACCATTCCCAGGACGCCTATGGTGTCTGCAAGTCCAGATCTAGATGAAATGATATAGAATCAAGATTTTACTACTGCAAGCATAGGCATATGCAACACTATTTTATTTTAGTTGTAAATGTTTATTTTTATCAATTAAAGACCCCGACACTTAAGGAGTAAAAGGGCACCTGTCCCCAGATTTGTACCTATGACCCTGGCTGACCTGTTACATGTGCGCTTGGCAGCTGAAATCATCCGTGTTGGTCTCATGTTCATATGTGCCGCATTGTTGAGAAAAATGATGGTTTAATTTATGAAAATGAGCCTCTAGGAGCAACGGGAGCTCCACTCTCTCTGCAGCTGCTGTGCCCTCTCCACTTTGATTGACAGGGCGAGGCAGTGAAAATATCATCAAGCCTGACCCTGTCAATTAAAGTGCAGAGATTGCAGCAGTTGCAGAGAGAGCAGAGTCGCTAGCTGTAATGACAACACCCCCATTGCTCCTAGAGGCTCATATGGATATATTAAAACTTAACTTACTAAAAAAAATTCTCAGCATTGAACACATATGAACACGGGACCATCACAGGTACCTTCAGCTGCCAAATACAACAAGTCAGCCATTTTCATGGGTACAGATTTTCTAGTAGATGCCCTTTAACTCCTTAAGTATCTGGCCCATTTTGGTTTTTTAATTTTTCTGTTCAAAAAGTCATATGAGGGCTTATTTTTGTGGAATACATTGTATTATTATTTTTTTTTCAACTCGCTTTATTGAGTATAATAAGTATAAATACAAGTTGGTGCATAATCATGATAATAGAGAACATATTGCACAGAGACACATATTTGGCAACATAGTAGCATATAAGTATACCCCAGTCTAAGTCAATGCCTTGTCAGGAGAGTCCAGCAAAATACAGCGCACGGGGTAGACAGGTTTGCATTGACTCATCGCCACATGGCACAACACATTAAGGAGAAACAAAGCAAACCTTAACGGAAGTAAGGTTTAAGCTGAGTACATATGGTATGGAATCGCTGTTAGTGGAGAAGAACACCAGGGTCCCCAAATCTTCTCTAATTTAAGAGGACACTTCCTGTTAACGTACATAATTTTTTCAAGAGGAATCATCTGATTGACCAGTGCTTTCCACTGGCTCATGGTCGGTGGTCTATCCGCCATACAACGGAGAGCTATGGCCTTCCTAGCTAGGAATAAGGTTTCTCTTAAGAAAATGCAAGTGTGCAGTGTGCCGGAGTCATCCTCCACCACTACCAATAGACAAACTTTAGGGCAATAGGGAACCACCCCCACAACTATTGAAGACAGTAGGTCCACAACACCCTCCCAAAATGACCGTATATATTGGCAGTCCCACATAAGATGCCAGAAATCCGCATTGGGTTGGGTACATCTATGGCATCTAGTGTGGTCTATTCTTCCCATCCTATACAATCTCGTGGGCGTCAAGTAACTTCTGTGAAGAATGAACAGCTGGATCAACCTATTATTCTGGGAGGGTGAAACTGTGTTGACGGGGCAGACAGCGCCTCCGTCCACTCTTCAGCAGTAAGTTGTGGAATTCGAAAGAGGTCTAGATTTGATTTTTAGATCAATGAGATGTGTGTACAATGATGAGATCATACCTTTCAGCCCCTGAGTTTTAAGAATGCCTATCAAAGGGTATTTAGATATGGTCTGCGTGTTTGTAGCGAACTGTGCGTTCAGGGCGTGTCTCAGCTGTAGGAACCTGTAGAAGTGGGAGCGTAAGATTCCTATCTTCTCCTGAAGTTGAGTAAAAGAAAATGAAGTACCATTTTTGTACAGGTCTCTCAAGGTGAGTACACCATGATTTTCACACACGGTTCTACCTTCGCAATGTAACAAGTGTGGGAACATGGGATTATCCCAGAGTACCACAGCATCGGGAATGTCGCTATATTGCTGGAGTTTTGCAGTCCTCCATACCTGATGAGCCAGCCTGTGTATTGGTAGTAATCGACCGTCAACCACTCGAACATTTTCAAGGACCGGCCACAGGGTGGAGAGCTGCAAATGTTGTTGTAAATTCTGAGTTCGGGAGAGGTGGTTGCGATATCCAAGGGACCAAGAATCTCAGTTGCCCCGCCAGGTAGTATAAGAACAGGTCGGGCAAGGCCGCCCCTCCTTGCCGCCATTCCCTCTGCAACGTATCCAGTGCAAGCTTTCTCCTGTCTCTGCCCCAGACAAACGCTGCAATAATGGAGTGCAGGCGATCAAAGAAACCTCTCGGAACTGGGGCACAGGCGTGCTCCAACAAGTACAAAGCATTGGGCAGGAGAATCATCTTAATAAGGTTCAGCCTACCCATTACTGATATGGGCAAGGTAGTCCAGGTTTTAAATTTATCAATTTCATAGGGTTCAATTGGGACAATATTAAGCTGATGGGACAAAGCAGGGTCCTTGGTGATAATAATGCCCAGATATTTAAAGCGATCGACCACCATCAGATTGTGATATACCGGTGGCCAACTCGGCGACCACAGGGGCATGAGGGCAGATTTAGACCAGTTGATGCGCAGGCCTGAGAAATGACCGAAGAGATTGATGAGTTTAATCGCCCTTGGCAAAGATATTTCTACATTGTCTATGAAAAGGATAAGGTCATCCGCATACAGCCCCAATCTATCCTCTCTACCTCCCAAGGATACCCCTGTAAAGATGGTATCTTGACGAATTCTGATCGCTAGGTGTTCTATTGCTACTGCAAACAATAGGGGGGATAAAGGGCATCCCCGCCGGGTCCCTCGGTTCAACGGAAAAGTGTTAGATAGGGAACCATTAATCAAAATATTAGCCTTGGGGTGATGGTACAGTACCCTAATCCAATTGACAAAAGTGGGGCCAAAGCCAAAGCACTCCAGGGCCTGCAGCAGAAATGGCCATTCGACTGAGTCAAATGCCTTGGTCGTGTCCAACGAAGCCAAAGCCCATTGTCTGCTACTGTCACACCCCACCTGCGCTATCACCTGGGTCCTTCTGATATTACTAGATGTGGACCGTCCCGGTATGAAACCCGACTGATCCACGTGCACAATAGAGGAAATCTCCCTATTCAGCCTGTTGGCAAAGATCTTAGTTAGAATTTCATAGTCCAAATTTAAGAGGGAGATTGGACGGTAGGAACTACAATCCAGCGGATCCTTGTCCGGTTTCAAGAGTATAACTATGGAGGCATCGTATAAGGATTCAGGAAGGTGACCTCTCTCTAAGGATGCATTGTACATTTGGAGCAACCGGGGTCCCAGGATGTCCACATATTTAGAGTATACTTCAAGTGGTATGCCGTCTGGGCCAGGGGATTTCCTTAGATTTAAACCCTTAATGGCAGCAGTTACCTCCTCAAGAGTGATCCCTTCTTCAAGAATGCCCCGATCCAGAGAGGACAGTTGAGGGTGGGTTACCTCCCCAAGATAAGCCCGCAATTCTGGCATAGTGTACCGTGCTCTAGAGGTGCATATTTCGCAGTAGAATTCTTTAAATCTATTTAGGATCCCGGTAGGGTCTTTCACCACCATGCCTCCAGCATCCCGTATCCGGAGCACAGGAGGAGCCATGGTATTGCGCCTCACCACCTGAGCTAGGACCCTCCCCGTTCTGTTTCCCTGTTCAAACGTCTGTTGTCTAAGAAAAAATAGTTTGCGATCACTCTTTTCCCGCAATTGCAACATATACTGTCTACCTTTAAGCATCCAGTCTGCTCTTATCTCTTCTGTGGGGTCAGAGGTGTACCTGTGCTCGGCCGCCCTACAAAGTGAGCACAGCTCCTCTTCTTTATGGTTCAGTTTGTATTTATTTATTCTGTTGCAAGAAAAGCAATAAAGTGACAAAATATCACAATTTGTATGATGCACAGTCATTACACTCCTCGCAGGGAAGCATAAATGAACAAGCTCCTCCTTTAAGTCTCGCGGCTTTTTTGATGTAAGAGATAGAGGATTTAATGCACCCACGTAAGTATGCCTTCAAGGTGTCCCAAAGCAAAAGGGTGTCCTCATTCCCAGCATTATTCAGATCCAAGAACATATTCAATTGGTCCGGTATGCGATCATTTAAGGACATCGGGGAGAGCCAGAATGGGTGTATGCGGAGACTATGAGCACGCGCAACCGCGCCTGGCGGAGCCAGCGTGCCTACAATAGGCGCATGATCTGACGGGCCCTGGGGTCCATATTGTACATCGGATATCATTGAGTAGGCCTTTTCATCACTGATTATATAATCAATTCGAGACAAGCACCCTTTGAGGGGGTGAAGTATGAGAACTCCCTACCGGTGGGGTTCTTCTCCCTCCACACATCCAACCACCCCAGCTCCGAGAGGAAGCGTCTAAGCAGCGAGTCGCCTGCATGTCTAGCGCCACCACTAGGGTGGGCCTGAAACCTATCCATAGACTCGTCCATCACTAGATTGAGGTCACCCACACATAGCACCCTAGCTGACGGAAATTGGGCTGCAAAACCTGCCGCTGCCTGTAGGACAAAGAGGTTGGCAGGAGGGGGTATGTACAGATTAAGTATGACATAGGGGATACAATCCACGTGCGCATACACGAAGATGTACTGGCCCTCAGAATCAATCACCTCTCGGTGGAGCTCCCACCTGACAGAACAGTGGATCAGGAGTGATACCCCTCTGGAGTACGAGCTGCCGTATGCATTGGCAACCATTGTACCCACGGCTTGCGCAACCTACCCCCAGTTTCTGCCGTTAGATGGGTTTCCTGGAGGCAGAGTATCTGAGGACTAAACCGCGGACATGTGTGAACACAGCCATGCGCTTTCTAGGCCCTCCAAGTCCGCGCACATTCCATGACATTACCGTGACGGACGACATAGGAGGTATTGAGTTACATATGAGAGGATTGTTCCAGAAAACTCATGCATCCAGGGCCTAGGACTGACGAGGTGGTATACATTACAATATTGAATAAAGCACCAAAAAAATGTACAGAAAAAAACATACAGCATAACAGAAATGGGCTAAACGGTGGGCCGCAAACTATGATCAAACATGAGCGGTCAGTGACCATTAGGTTGGGGGACCTGCACAGCGTAGAGGTGGAACAAACTAGTGCAGGTGAGAGGTTAAGCTCCCTAATCAAAAAAGCAAAAGTACACAAGCTGGCATCCGAGGGTGATGTAAGTGACAGAAGTGTGACAGGTTCGCGGGCAACCCGGGACTCTCACTCCAGACCGCCCGCGGTTCTAATCGCCACAAATCAGAGCCCAAGCATAACACATGGTCCCGAAGTAAACTGGAGAAACACGGAGTGTCCGGTCTTTAGCGCCAGCCAGGGGGTTCCTCTAACAAAAAAAAAGATTTCACCACAGTTCTATGGAGGGTTCCGGGGTCTCACGGAGAGCCAGTCCTCAGCTTCTCTGGGGTTGTTGAAGAAGTGTGATCTCCCTCCAGGCGAGCAGGGTAGGCAATGGAGTACTGTATATCGAGGTCTCTCAGACGCTTCTTGACCAATGTAAATGTAGCCCTTTTCTTTTGCAATTCCTCCGAGAAGTCCGGGTACAGAGATAGGTTGGCAGACCCGAGGGTAATGGTCTGCTTCATTCTTGCTTTAGAAAGGATGAGGTCGCGGTCCCACCAATTCAACATGCGGGCGAGTAGCGGTCTCGGGGGGGCCCCCGGCGGGGGCATCCTTGTAGGGACTTGGTGGGCCCTCTCCACCGTGAAGGCCGAAGAGAATGACGTGTCAGGGAACGTCGACCTGAACCAGCCTTCCAGGAAAGTAGAGGGATCAGATCCCTCGGCCCTTTCAGGCATGCTGAGAATGCGTACGTTGTTCCGCTTCGAGCGGTTCTCGAGGTCGTCACACTTCTGGCGCCACATCTCGACCGCACTCTCCACAGCCGTTATCCTGGCCGCCAGAGGCCTGGTCGAATCTTCCAGCTCAGCCACTCTCTCTTCAGCATGGCGGACCCGTTCCCGTAGCTGCTGGACATCATGTCGTAGGAAGCCTAGGTCAACTCTGACTTCCTCTATCTTGACCGTGAAAGACGATTGGCAACCCAGGATAGCAGCCATTAGTTGGCTGTGGGAAGATTGCAGGGTGAGTTTTGGTTCCCCCTCCGTGTCTGCTGAGGGAATGTGGGCAGATTGCCCTCTGGTCTGCGGAGCACGAGCCTAGCAGGTAGCTGCGGCGCCATGTTGTGACTCCTGGCGGGCAAATTCTTTCAGTCGCTCTGCCGCTTGCTGCGCCTTACTAGGACCCATGATCCGGTAGTCTGGACTTTTCGGGTCGTCGGGCCCCTATTTGATTGGGAAAAGCAAGTTACCAGCAGGAGGATTAGTCAGGATTAATGGTGGGAGCTGGAGCAGCTCTCAAACACGTCCGGCCATGTCGGCAGTAGGCCACCCCCCCATCACATTGTATTTTTTAAGGGCACCATTTTATTTACAATGTCTCCTAATGGAAAATGACAAAAAAAAATCTTTATGGGGTTTTGATATAACAACATTCACTGTGCGCTAATAATGTCCTCATCCTGAGACTCAATACAAATATGGTGATACCAAAGTTGTATAGTTTTTTTGTTTTAGTACCTTTGAAAAACAATCAGAATTTTATTTGCATCACCATTTACTGACAGCCATAAGTTTTTTTTATATTTCTGTCCACAGACCTGTATGAGTGCTTGTTTTTTGCGGGACAAACTGTAATATTTATTGGCACCATTTCTGTGGTACGCAAAACATTTTAATCACTGTTCAAATTTTTTTTGGGTGGGGGGTGGGTGGGATTGACTAAAAAGTGCAAATCGTGTTGTATTAATTTTTTTTTGTCTTACAGTGTTCACCGTAAGATCCTTTCATTCAGGCCAGTTAGATTGCACTACACTAGTCTGACCACTAGATAGGGGCAGTGTGACAGTGTGTATATAGCTTAGCTCGGGCCTAGTTAGAGTGAGTTCTTTCCAGAAGTTTAGTCAGTATGCAGTCATGTAGCTGCCTGCTAGAGGGAGGCCTCCTGCCTCTCTGCTCTCTCCCTGATGGCTCCACAGTCCAAGGTTAAAGCCTATAAGATTCAGCCTAGAGGTGAGAAATCTACTTCTGTAGCTTGCCCCTCATCAGGCCAACTGTCAGAAAAGCACAGGAAATAGAGGTTCAAGGATTCTGAAAACCACCTTTAATCAAGGTTAGAATAAGGCGCGAGTTAATACCAGACTAAGACTTTTTATACTTCAAAAGCTTAGTCTGAAGCAGTAGTTTATATAATATATATATATATATATATATATATACATATATATATATTTATACATACAGTCATGTGAAAAAATTAGGACACCCTTTGAAAGCATGTGGTTTTTTGTAACATTTTTAATAAATGGTTATTTCATCTCCGTTTCAACAATACAGAGAGATTAAAGTAATCCGACTAAACAAAGAAAACTGAAGAAAAGTCTTTTCAAGATCTTCTGTAAATGTCATTCTACAAAAATGCCTATTCTAACTGAGGAAAAAGATAGGACACCCTTGCCCCTAATAGCGAGTGTTACCTCCTTTGGCTGAAATAACTGCAGTGAGACGGTTCTTGTAGCCATCTACCAGTCTTCGACATCGGTCTGAGGAAATTTTACCCCACTCCTCAATGCAGAACTTTTTCAGCTGTGAGATGTTTGAGGGGTTTCTTGCACGTACAGCCCTTTTCAAGTCACCCCACAGCATCTCAATGGGATTCAAATCTGGACTTTGACTTGGCCATTCCAGGACTCTCCATTTCTTCTTTTTCAGCCAATCTTTGGTTGATTTACTAGTATGTTTTGGGTCATTGTCATGTTGCATGGTCCAGTTCCGCTTCAGCTTTAATTTTCTAACTGATGGTCTCACATGTTCTTCAAGCACCTTCTGATACACAGTAGAATTCATCGTGGATTCTATGATGGTGAGCTGACCAGGTCCTGCTGCAGCAAAGCAGCCCCAAACCATGACACTTCCACCTCCATGCTTCACAGTTGGTATGAGGTTCTTTTCTTGGAATGCTGTGTTTGGTTTACGCCAAACATGTCCTCTGCTGTTGTGTCCAAATAATTCAATTTTGGACTCATCTGTCCAAAGAACATTATTCCAGAAGTCCTGGTCTTTGTCAACTTTATCTCTGGCAAATGTCAGTCTGGCCTCGATGTTTCTCTTGGAAAGCAAAGGTTTCCTCCTTGCACACCTCCCATGCAAGTTAAACTTGTACAGTCTCTTTCTGATTGTAGAGGCATGTACTTCTACATCAACAGTAGCCAGAGCCTGCTGTAGTTCTCGAGATGACACTTTAGGGTTTTTGGAGACCTCTTTTAGCATCTTGCGGTCTGCTCTTGGGGTGAACTTGCTGGGGCGACCAGTCCTGGGCATGTTGGCAGTTGTTTTGAAAGCCCTCCACTTGTAGACTATCTTCCGGACAGTGGAATGGCTGATTTCAAAATCTTTTGAGATCTTTTAAATCCCTTCCCAGACTCATAGGCTGCTACAATCTTTTTCTGAAGTCCTCTGACAGCTCTTTTGCTCTCACCATGGTGCTCACTCTCACTTCAACAGTCAGGAGCACACCAAACTAAATGTCTGAGGTTTAAATAGGGCAAGCCTCATTCAACATGCAGAGTAACGATCTACTAATTATGTGCACCTGGTGTGATATACCTGTGTGCGATCTGAGCCAATTTAAGAGGGAATACATGTGAGGGTGTCCTATCTTTTTCCTCAGTTAGAATAGGCATTTTTGTAGAATGACATTTACAGAAGATCTTGAAAAGACTTTTCTTCAGTTTTCTTTGTTTAGTTGGATTACTTTAATCTCTCTGTATTGTTGAAACGGAGATGAAATAACCATTTATTAAAAATGTTACAAAAAAACACATGCTTTCAAAGGGTGTCCTAATTTTTTCACATGACTGTATATATATACATATATATATATTGTGGGGAGTCGCTCTGGTAGACAGCGGTGCGGGTGCAGTTTAGAGGCAAAACAAGGAGTCCAGATTGTGCATCAAACAGTGTTTTATTCACACTTGCACACCAGAAATGAAAACAGTCTCTTGGTGACAGTTCATACACAACAGAAATCATGTGGAAAAACCAAAAACAGGCCAACACACGGTCCAGTCACCTTGGGTGGTTTAGGTGCGGGTTCACACCTAGCAGTCGGCTCAGCCGCAGGCGATTCCACCTTCAGGTCGCAGGGCTACACCACCTTGCTGAGCTCCTTCCTCCAGGACAGAGAATTCCTCAGCCCTGTTTGCAGGCTCCAGGATAATCACACACACCCAGACACAGCTGCTGGCTGCGTTTTATACCCAGCCCCAAAACATGGACTGGACCGTGGGGAGCAGCCACCCACCCTACTCTTTAGCTGCTCCCAGTAAGAGCCGGCCCGGATCGGCTTTGCAGCCATGCTATTTAACAGAGCAGCACTAGCTGCTGCAGACCAAAAACCCCGGCTCTTACTTCACCGAGGCCAGCAACCTCGGTGACACGTACCTGCTATCAAAAACAACACCTTGCACCCTCTTACAATATATATATATATATATATATATATATATACATATATATATATATACTGTATATCTATATTAAAAAGACAAAGAGCCTGCTTTCCCTGAGGACTTACATTTCCCTACCCTCGTATGCTTGAGAAACTGTATTTCATATCTGGATGTAATAGAGACTGTTTTATACTTGGATGTAACTGTTACCAGGAGTAATGTTCAGTAAAAGTCATAAGTTGGATTCCACTGCTGTCTCAGTTTCCAATTCCTCATTTAACACTACAATAAATGGTTGTACCACCATAAGGTACTGGTGTCACGACAATAAGGGACCTTGCCATAGGCACATTAATACAGACCACCAAGGGCACCTCGAACCACCATCTGGCCTGTGTCCCTTATCACAGCGTGCCCCAGAGAATCGTCGTGCCGTTCTCCTCATCACTTATGCAAGCCTGCCCAGGGACGACATAACCGTGAGTAACCAGAACTGTGTTTTTTCCCTCGGACTACTTTTGCTCACACCGTGACCTCACATATAATTCCCCTGTCAGACTGGCATACCGCAATAGACTTGTACATAGTTTCAACACAAGTCCATGGGAATGACTACTCAGTTTTTCCAGACATAAACAAGTCTTGAGATGTAAACAAAAGTTAAACTAGACACTCAAAACGTTAGTGTGTCTGCTTTTTTCCCTCCAGAAATTTGTATAATCCCTTAACTGTGGAAGATTACTAGCTAAAAAGTGATCAAAAAGTCGCACACACTTCAAATTGGTATCAATGAAAAGAACAGATCATTACGCAAAAAATGACCATTTACACAGCCCCGTACACATAACTACAAAAAAGTTATAGGGGTCAGAATATGGTTATTAAATTATTTTTTTCCTCAAAGTTTTTTTTTTTCCAGTATTAAAATGGCAAGAAAAATTATATAAGTGTGGTATCGTTGTAACCATACTAACCTGGAGAATTAAGATAAAAGGTCAATTTTACCGCATAGTGTACAGTGTAAAAAAAAAACTAAAACCTTTATCAGAATTGCATTTATTTCCAATTCTACCCCATTTGGAATTTTTTTCCGCTTCCTACTACATGGTATGCAACTGTAAATGGTGCCATTAGAAAGTACAACTTGACCCACAAAAAATAAGTCCTCATAAGGCTATGTGAATAGGAAGGCGGGGAGTGAAAAATGAAAACGCAAAAAAGAAAAATCTCAGGGTCTTGAAGGAGTTAAAGTGGCCCTGGAAAGAAACCTAACCGATGCAAATACCTCAGTGCATCACAAAATACTGCCTCAGCAGCACAAAATGCATCCCCAAAAACTGCCCCTGGCTGGCCTTGAGGAGAGCTCAGACGGCCTTCTGGACATTGGCCCACCGGGAAGTTTCCCTGCATGCTATATGGCCAGTCTGCCCCGGGCTGTGTAAACACTGCTGGGACAGTGGTATGCTGCATTACCAATCACTGTGATTGCTTCTGCCACATAAATGCAGGCTCAGACTGGCCCACCGGGGAGCCGGTGAAATCCTCGGTGGGCCCCTTGCCTGTCTGCTTATACTAGTCAGCGGCAACCCCAGTTGCCTCCTGACAAGTGCTGTTGTAATAAACAGTGCAGCATTTACCACAGGCACAGTGTGTATGTAGCAAGCAGCTAGATGATCTGGATTGTAAACCAGCTGCTTGTCCTCTTGTATAGCTGGCACAGTGCTGCGGAGCCAATCTTACCCCACTGTGGGCCCCACCTCCTGACCTCTGCTCTCACTACGTGCATCCATCATCCAGCTGACACTGCACGCAGAGAAGGGAGCTCTCCTGCCGCCTGCCCGTGTTCCAGAGCTGAGCAGAGCCGTTCAGGGCAGGAGAAGAGAAGCAGGAGGCTCTCTTTCAAATAAAGCTATAAAAGTGTGCTCAGCCAGACCAGTCCCCAAGTCTCTAAAATAATGGAAGAAAAGGTATTTACTAATAAAAACAAAAATAATGCTCATATTTTACTGTTCCTCTCTCTGAAAATTACAACTCCCAGCATGCCTTGACAGATGCAGACCTTCAGGACCTGCTGAGAGTTTTAGTTTTCCTCACTGCAAAATGTCATACTTCTAGGCCTATTTACACCATGTATACCATGATAGAAACTGCTGTGGCTCCTGCTGCTAAATACGCTGCACTGAATGGAGCTAAGCCATGAAAGGACACTGTGTGAAAAGTGGACATGTCTGTTCTTGGGACAGTTGCGGGTTTAACCCCTTCAGGACAGGACCTTTTTCCGTTTTTTCATTTGTTTTTTTTACTCCCAGCCCTCCCAGAGCCCAACATTTTTTATTTTCCTTTCACAAATCTGTATGAAGGCTTGTTTTTTGCGGGACAAGTTGTACTTTTTAACGGCACCATTTATGGTTTTAAGCCCCCTGCAGACGAGCGTGTCCGCATTATGTCCGTATGCGTTCAGTTACAACTGCGCGATTTCACAAACAAAGTCATTCAGTTTTGTTTGCAATCGCGTTCAGTTGTTCAGTTTTTATTGCGCAGGTGCAATGTAACTTACTGTGTTTTGCACGCGCGTGATAAAAAACGGAATGTATACAAACAACATCTCTTAGCAACCATCTGTGAAAATCGCATCGCATCCGCACTTGTTTGCGGATGTGATTTTCACGCAGCCCTATTCACTTCTATGGTGCCAGCGTTGCGTGAAAATCGGAGAATATAGAACATGCTGCGATTTTCACGCAACGCAAAAGTGATGTGTGAAAACCACCGCTCATGTACACAGAGCCAACTACAGCGTCCCCATAACAGTGACATCCACAGTGCCCCCATAACAGTGATATCCACAGTGCCCCCATAACAGTGACATCCACAGTGCCTCCATAACAGCGACATCCACAGTGCCCCCATAACAGTGACATCCACAGTGCCCCCATAACAGTGACATCCACAGTGCCCCCATAACATTGACATCTACAGTGCCCCCATAACAGTGACATCCACAGCACCCCCATAACAGTGACCTCCACGGTGCCTCTATAACAGTAACATCTACAGTGCCCCCATAACAGTGCCATCCACAGCGCCCCCAAAACAGTGACATCCTCAGTGCCCCCATAACAGTGACATCCACTGTGCCCCCATTACAGTGACATCCCCAGTGCCTCTATAACAGTAACATCTACAGTGCCTCCATAACAGTGACATCCACAGTGCCTCCATAACAGCGACATCCACAGTGCCCCCATAACAGTGACATCCACAGTGCCCCCATAACATTGACATCTACAGTGCCCCCATAACATTGACATCCACAGTGCCCCCATAACAGTGACATCCACAGTGCCCCCATTACAGTGACATCCCCAGTGCCTCTATAACAGTAACATCTACAGTGCCCCCATAACAGTGCCATCCACAGCGCCCCCAAAACAGTGACATCCTCAGTGCCCCCATAACAGTGATATCCACAGTGCGTCCATAACAGTGACATCCTTAGTGCGCCCATAACAGTGACATCCACAGTGCCCCCATAACAGTGATATCCACAGTGCGTCCATAACAGTGACATCCTTAGTGCCCCCATAACAGTGACATCCACAGTGCCCCCATAACAGTGACATCCACAGTGCCCCATAACAGTGACATCCACAGTGCCTCCATAACAGTGGCATCCACAGTGCCCCCATAACAGTGACATCCACAGTGCCCCCATAACATTGACATCCATAGTGCCTCTATAACAGTGACATCCACAGTGCCCCCATAACAGTGACATCCACAGTGCCCCCATTACAGTGACATCCCCAGTGCCTCTATAACAGTAACATCTACAGTGCCCCCATAACAGTGCCATCCACAGCGCCCCAAAACAGTGACATCCTCAGTGCCCCCATAACAGTGACATCCTCAGTGTCCCCATAACAGCAACATCCACAGTGCCTCCATAACAGTGACCTCCACAGTGCCCCCATAACAGTGACATCCACAGTGCCCCCATAAAAGTGACATCCACAGTGCCCCCATAACAGTGACATCCACAGTGCCCCCATAACAGCGACATCTTAAGTGCCTCTATAACATTGACATCCACAGTGCCCCCATAACAGTGACATCCTCAGTGCGTCCATAACAGTGACATCCACAGTGCCCCCATAACAGTGGCATCCTCAGTGCCTCTATAAAAGTGACATCCACAGTGCCCCCATAACAGTGGCATCCTCAGTGCCTCTATAAAAGTGACATCCACAATGCCCTCATAACAGTGACATCCACAGTGTCCCCATAACATTGACATCCACAGTGCCCCCATAACAGTGACATCCACAGTGTGTCCATAACAGTGACATCCACAGTGCTTCCATAACAGTGACATCCACAGTGCCCCCATAACAGTGACATCCACAGTGCCTCTATAACATTGACATCCACAGTGCCCTTATAACAGTGACATCCACAGTGCCCCCATAATAGTGACATCCTCAGTGCCCCCATAATAGTGACATCCTCAGTGCCTCCATAACAGTGACATCCACAGTGCTTCCATAACAGTGACATCCAGTGCCCCCATAACAGTGACATCCACAGTGCCTCTATAACATTGACATCCACAGTGCCCTTATAGCAGTGACATCCACAGTGCCCCCATAACAGTGACATCCTCAGTGCCCCCATAATAGTGACATCCTCAGTGCCCCCATAACAGTGACATACACAGTGCGTCCATAACAGTGACATCCACAGTGCCCCCATAACAGTGCCATCCAGTGCCCCTAGTGCCATCCAATGCCCCCTATTTGTCAGTCAGTGCCCCCTTGTGCCATCCAGTGCCCCTACTATGCCATGCAGTGCCCCCTTTTTTGACATGCAGTGCCCCTGTTTGCCATCAATTGCCCCCCTTGTGCCATCCAGTTCCCACATTGTGCCATCTATTTCCCCCTTGTGCCATCCACTGCCCCCATTGTGCCATCCATTACCCTCTTGGGTCATCCAGTGCCCCCTGTTCGCCATCCAGTACTCTCTTGTGCCATTCAGTGCCCCCTTTTTGCCATAAAGTACCCCCTTGTGCCATCCAGTGCCCCCTTTGTGCCACCCAGTGCCCCCTTGTGCCATCCAGTGACCCTCTTGTGCCATTCGGTGCCCCTTTTGCCATCCAGTGCCCTCATTGTGCCATCCATTACCCCCTTGGGTCATCCAGTGCCCCCTGTTTGCCATAAAGTACCCTCTTGTGCCATCCAGTGCCCCCCTTGTGCCATCCAGTGCCACCTGTTTGCCATCCGAAGTGCCCCCATGACATGCACAGCATAGCGATCAGCCTCACATCGCGCTGTGCAGGAGTCAGTACAGGCTTCACATAGAAGCCTGTACGATACAGACGGCGGTACTGCACATGCGCACTAGCATTCAGCCTAGTGCGCAGTGAAGACGGCTGGACGGCTCTTTTTCCAGCAGGAGGCGGTGACGTCACTCGTGACGATCTGTCTCCTGCTGGAGAAAGGAAGAGAAGACAGGAAGAGAAGAAGAAGGACTTCAGCTGGAAGCAGAGAAAAGCCACCTGGAGGGGCCACGTGACCAGGAGGCAGATCTCAAGAATGTCTGCATTCTGGAAGGTAAGTATGTGAGCAATAATCTTTCCTCCACAGGTTAGCTTCAAAAACAAAAAAAAAAGGTTAAGCCCTGAGAACCCCTTTAAATGTGTGTGGCTGATGTTATTGTCAATTGCATACATTAGCCCTCGGTGTCTGCTGTTTAATACAGCAAGCACTTAGCGGCTATAGCGCCTGCTGCGCTTGTGAGTGGGCGCCATCTTTAAATATTCGACTCACAACGTATATTTAAAGGGTTTTTCGGAGATATTAGAACTGATGACGTACCTGTGGATAGATCCTCAGTATCAGAGTCTGACACCCGGGTCCACTGCCGATCAGCTCTTTGAGAAGGCACCGGCGCTCCTGTGAGCCCTTCCCTGTGCCTTTTCTAAGCCAGTGACAACACATTGATCAAGTGGCCTAGGAGCAGCTCGGCCCATAGAAGTCAATGGAGCAGAGCTGTGATACCAAGCACAGCCGCTATACAATGCACTGTGCTTGGTGAGCTGTGAGCAGGCCGTGGCGCTACTGCGATCACTGCCACTGCTGATCAGGGGGGGTCCCGGGTGTCATATCCCCACCGATCAGATACTGACGACCTACGTAAGGGATAGGTCATCAGTAGTAAAATTATTGGAGTGATAAAGACCCTAGAGGGGTAGATACCTGGTAGTGTATGGCAAATTCACTTCAAAAAACGTATCCTTTTGAATCTGCCAGCAAACATTTCCTTCACTTTGAGAGACAATAATTTTTACTTTATTTTTTATTATAAACATGAAAAACCAGGTACAACAGTACATAGAAGTGATAATAGTACATATGTATTACATAGGTGTAAATATAGGGTGTTGTTTAGGCTGGGTGGTCTAGGACACGGAATGTCCACGTGTGAGCGCCGTCCAAACTACTGACTGTAAGGCCTCTTTCACTTTCATCATGAGCTTCCATGATGGAAGCAGGTGATTGGACCATGTGACCCAGTGACATCACTGAAGGTCCTTCAACCCCCCCTAAGGTGAAGACAGAACAGGAGACATGCAGCTATGCGATCAAATGGAGGAGGTGAGTTAATTTTTTTAAATTATTTTTAACCCTCTATTGCCCTTTTTACTTTGCATTCTCTATTGAGAATGCTATTATTTTCCTTTATAACTATGTTATAAGGGAAAATAATAAATATCGGGGCCCCATACCGATCGCCTCCTAGCAACCATGCGGGAAAATCGCACCGCATCCGCACTTGTTTGCGGATGCTTGCGATTTTCCCGCAACCCCACTTCTATGGGGCCCACTTCTATGTGTAAAAAATGCAGAATATAGAACATGCTGCGATTTTCACGCAACGCAAAAGTGATGCGGGAAAATCTCCGCTCATGTGCACAGCCCCATAGAAATGAATGGGTCCGGATTCAGTGCGGGTGCAATGCGTTCACCTCACACATTGCACCCGCGCGGAAATCACGCCCGTGTGTAAGGGGCCTAAGTAACAGACAGTTATCACCGAAATGAGCTGCTTAATGTGAAACCATCTGATACCGAGCAGTGCACAGCACTGTATTGTCTGCTAAACCGCTAATATTCATGAGCGTGAGCCCGAAAAAGGTACAAGTAATATCTCCAGCTCTAGGGTGGGCCCCCAAAATCAATGCCACTGGTGGGCCCTAGGCACCCCAGTCCGATACTGAAAGTCAGCGAGGTACTGTACAGCGAGCTGGGACCACCAGGGGTGTACTGATCCTGACAAAACGGCCATGCTCCACGCCTGGTTTTGGCTTACAAATACTGATCAAAATATGCAAGTGTGAATGAGGCCTTACATACATGATACAACTTTAGACCTCGCTCACACTTCCATGTCTGTCACACGTCTGTGAAAAAATCAGTCCGTGTTACATCCGTGAAGCATCCGTGTTTGGTCCGTGTGTCTGTTTTTTACTCTCCGTGTGTCATCTGTATTCCACAGATGCTGCTGAGCTGAAGATTAATTTCCAGAGCATCACCTCCCAGTGGTTAGTGAAAAACGGACACAACATAGGTGTCCGTGCTTTTCATGGATCCGTAGACTTCAATGGGCGTGTTTGGTCTGCATCACGGACCAAAGTAGTGTACGTCTCCGTGATTACTGACCCGCAGTCGGTATAAAAATACTGATATGTGAAAGACTCATTGGAATAAATGGTTACGTGTGCTGTCTGTGGGAAACGCAGATGTCGGAAAAAGATGGAAATGTGAACGAGGCCTTACACAACCTTAGGCCACTTTATCACCACAGTATTAGGCCTCTTGCACACGTTTGCGTTCCGTTTTTGTTCCATATATGGAACTATTCATTTCAATGGTTCCCCCCAAAAAATGGAATGTACTCCGTATGCATTCCGTTTCCGTATATCCGTTCTGCTGAAAGATAGAACTTGTCCTATTATTGCCCACAAATAACGCTCCATGGCTCCATTCAAGTCAATGGGTCCGCAAAAAATACGGAATGCATACGGAACACATCTGTGCCCACTTTGCCCATGTGTTTACTGTTAAAGCACATTACTGTACATTACATTAATGATTAAAAATGTTATGTTTCTGTTTGTGATCCGCAAACAACGGATCGCGTACAGAGATTTTTTGCGGAACTACGGAACAGAATCACAACGGAAACAAAGACCGGAACAACAGATCCGTTAAAAATACTGAAAAAGCCATACGGTCGTGTGCAAGAGGCCTTATGGTTCACAACATGACAGATGAGTATATCTTACCTGCACATGGGGGCGGTAAACATGTAGAAGATTTCTGTGTGTTTCTGCACGTAAACTGCGTCAAAAAACGTAATTTCTTGAGTATTTGCTGTGGTTTTGCTGAAGATTTCATATTTCATTTGAAACGGGTGAAATCTGCAGCTAAACCACAAACTTAACTGACATGCCACGGATTAGGAAATCTGCACGGGAGGTTAATTTCCACGTAGAAAAAAATCTGCAAAGTGTACATGAGATTCCTCTAATACCAGGGACGGACTGGAAACTTAAAGTGGCCCTAGAAAAAACCTAGAGCTAGGTCCACACAACGACATTTGTCGCATTAATGTCGTGCGACAATTTTTATAATGGTAGTCTATGGTGTCACATTGCGACATGCTGCGACTGCGACAGTCACAAAAAACCCATCAAGAATAGATTTTTCTGTGACTGTCGCAGTGCGACACCATAGACTATTATTATAAAAATTGTCGCGCAGAAAATGTTGCAGTGTAGTTGTGCCCTATGTGTCGCGCGACACATGTCCCCGTGTAGACCTAGCCTAAAAGTGGCCCCATGCTGTAGGCGGGTGAAAATTGACATAAGTAGGGGCGGTCAGCAATACCATAGCGCAAAATACTGCCCCATCTGTACTACGCTGTGTTTCTGTACTGAAATCCCCATTGAAAAACCGCACATATTCGACAAGGTGTGCAGCTGCTCTAAACGTTCCGTTTGTGTATTTTCGCCATGCGAGAGCAGCTTCACCTCCCACAGCCGCACTCACCGAGGAGTTCCCCGGGTGGCCGCCTGGTGGCGCTGCACGTACACCGCCGGCTTGGGACAGGGCGGAGTGATGCCGCGTTCTAGGTGGATATAGAGGCTGGGATAGATGCGGCTCCGCTCCCAATACTGGCCTCTCTCCGAGGCAGCAGGATAGTAGTAGAGGAAGTGCGGCTTCTCCATTCATTCACACGCTCCCGGGGCAGAGGAGCCGCAGGATAGTCACTGCCGCTCTGGATTGGCGGGACACAATCTCTGGGTTAGGCTAGAAGACGCGGAGCCATCGCTATAAGGTATCACATGGAGTGAATGAACTGGTAGGACTTGTGTCCGGCTGCTTCTATTGTGCCCTCCACGTGTCTCGGGCTGGGATGGGCATCTGCCGGGCACGGACTGGGCAGTAGAGGTCCTCAGAGACCCTGGGCTGGCCGTTAACCCTCCACACCCCGGACAAGTCACTTTTTATTGCTACTGATGAGTGACGTGTTCTCAGTTGTTGGACGTCCCTTTGTTTCCAGTGCAGGGACCTGGATCCAGACTGGGACGGAGGGGTGAGACCCGGTGGGGGCCACTTCTTCTGGTCAGAACAGGTTACACCCCACACTAGACTAGAAGAATATTGGGGCGAGAGATGCTTCAGCTGTTAACCCCAGTAACGTCCATGACCTGTCCAGTAATGACAGCCGTCATCATGTGAAGGACCCCGGCTCTCACCCGGCTGACCCTGCTCATCAGAGGTTCTTGCAGCAGCTGCCCTACAGATGCAGACTTCAGTATAGCCTGTGGCTCCAGCAGGTCTAGTGGGGTTGATGGGCTGTGTGGTTGAGGAATGATTGTGTTCTGGTCAGAAATCTCAGATCTGGACATGTGGGGGTCTTGTGACGGACACTATACATGTAGGGCGATGTAAGACTTCTTAAGGTACACATCTGGAGGTCTTCTGTGGAGCATCTGGCGGGGCTGCTGCTGAGGGACACCTTATACCTTCACACCTCCATGGGGCGATTTCCTCTCTGTGTAGTTTCAGGAACGCCAAGTCTTGAAATGGATGTTCTGGCCAAAAAACCTGTTGGTTACGTACACCCTCCCCATATGGCAAACTGTTCCTCTTCAAACATCTTAATCCTGAGTTTCAAGGAACGTCTGGAAAAGCTGCGAAGCCTAAAATTGCAGGCTGTGAATCACTATTTGCTTCCTTGTCCTAATTAATATCAGGCATGTTTCTAATTAGCAAGGCTTCCTGACGGTGTGGGGGTATACATTATTTTTATTTTTCCGCGTCTCCTGCTGCGCAAATTGATGCTCTGACCGGGTAGGCTCAGAGGATTTGGGGCATGGGTTTCAGTTCTCATTTGTTGCCAAAATCTGGGCCAAATGTGCGCTGAAACCGCTTCTCATTGTTCTCATGGGCAGGCTGAGGGGTTTTGCCACACGGTTTTCAAGGATTTGCTAGGTCCATTCTTGGCGCGCTTACCACGCAGACACCTTGAAACACTGCGTTGGGAACTTTCAACATTCAATGGAGCTAAACCTAGAGCGAGTCCGCGTGAAAGCCCACACCAGAACCTGCGTCACAGTACAGTTCTGTGGGGTATACTGAGGACTTTGCTGTGGGGTACACTGAGGACTTTGCTGTGGGGTACACTGAGGACTTTGCTGTGGGGTGCACTGAGGACTTTGCTGTGGGGTGCACTGAGGACTTTGCTGTGGGGTGCACTGAGGACTTTGCTGTGGGGTGCACTGAGGACTTTGCTGTGGGGTGCACTGAGGACTTTGCTGTGGGGTGCACTGAGGACTTTGCTGTGGGGTGCACCGAGGACTTTGCTGTGGACAACACCTCTGTGTGAACCTGATGGTGGACCCATGAAACTGCTAGTCATTCCAGTAGTCCTGATAGTGTAGTCTGCCTTATCCAGGGTCTCCGCCTGGGTCACCAGTAAGATGATTTGTTTGATTATGAGGGCTCCATAAACTGTAATGTGGGTTGCTGATGATGCCGCCTCCTCCTTACCAGCGCATTAGTACATGAGGGCTGCAGGGATTCGGTTAGGAGCAGTCTGTCTGGTTGGTTTTCTTCTATTGTTTCACATTACAGAAGGAATACAATGCCGCAGATCTGACTAAACAAAGCAGAATGCAGTTTTCATTTGACGTGCCTTGTACAGTTGGATGAGGGGTGGACACTGCCAGAAGGGCTTGGCGTTCATTGTATTATGTACCTCTGGCGGAGGAGGGGCGCACGGCAGACAGTTTGCTGGAGGGGGATGTTTTTGGGAACTTGTGATATGGCTCCTTTCTCTTTTCCTCGCACACGTGGATAGAGGCGAGCCAGTGTAAACCTTTCATGTCATCACCTTGGCTTTATAGATTTTACAGATATAACCACATTGGGCGACATTTATCAGGCGCTTTCACCAATTTTCTGTCATCAAAGTGACAAACTTTGTTTCAAGCCTCACTTGAAGAAAAATGTGTGTCTTTTTGGGGACGTTTGTCTCACACTCGCCACTTTAAGGGCTTGTTCAAATGAACGTGCTGTGTTTTGCGGTCCGCAAATTGCGGATCCGCAAAACACGTTTGTCGCCTGTGTGCCTTCCGCAATTTACGTAATATACGGCCCTTTATAGAAAGGCCTCTTCTTCTCCCCAAAACGGACAAGAATAGGACATGACATAACTTTTCTGGGGCCCACGGAACGGAGCAACGGATGCGGACAGCGCATTGAAGTGAATAGGTCCACACCCGAGCCGCAAAAAATGTGGAACCAAACCACGGTGTGATTGAGCCCTAAAGCTGTAAAGTGCTTTAAAGCAGTCAGCATGGTAGTGGACAGCGCTGCTCCCATTGAAGTGAAGCGCGCCGTCTACTACTGTGTAGTTTTAGAGCCGACTTCCACACCAGAGATGCACAGAAGAGCTGAAGCGCGGGGGTGTGGGGCCATCAGCTGGACTTCCGCTTTTTAAAGAAAGCGTAGTGCAGGCTCTCTGTGGCCAAGCAAACTAATAATAAAAATCTGACCACTGATTGGGGGCTGCCACTCCAGCCTCTTTGATAGAGTGCAGCTGTGACGTAATGTTTTGGATCCAGCAGTGACCACTGCAGCCAACCATTGGCCTCAGACCAACCTCATGAACCGCATGAACCTCTGAGGCATATCACCGCTACAGCCAAACACCACATTACTGCTGTTTCCTTGTGAAGAGCAGCAATGCTGGGAATGTGAGTTTAAGGCCCTAATGACATGGATGTATTTTTAGTCCTCATCCGACACGCGTTTTTTGCTGAATGGATGTGGATCCATTAATTTTACTGGATGAACGCGGTGTGTGCTGTCCATTTCATTATGTGGTCAATAATGGGCTTTTCTGTCAATGGCCAGAGGTTCCAATCCGCAAAATGAGAACACACGGCCGGTATCCGCGTTTTGTGCATTCTCAATTTGTGCTCTGCAACGACGGATACTGTTGTGTGTTTTTTTTTGTCCATTTTACATCCATGAAGCATCAGTGTTTACGTGTGTCCGTTTTTCTGTTTTCAGTGTGTCCTCCATATTCCAGACACTGCTCAGCTGAAAATCAATTTTAAAAGCATCCCTCATCAGTGGTCAGAGAAAAATGAACCAAGTGCGGATGCAATTCAAATTGTGTCGTTGATTTGCACAAACCCATAGACTTTAATGGGCGTGCTTGGTCTGCATCACGTAACCAAGTAGTGCATGCCTCTGATTTTATTCTATTTTTTTCACTGACCCACTGTCAGTAATAAATACTGTCATATGAACAAACACATTAGGCCTCGTTTTTGACTAACGTGTGCTGTCCGTATTTTCCATGGTCAGCACAATACCAAATGATTTTAAGGCCTTGTTCGCATTTCCGTGTCCGTTTAACATATGTGAAAAAAATCTGTCAATTTTAGATTG
The DNA here is from genome assembly GCA_033119425.1 of Bufotes viridis. Classification (NCBI taxonomy): domain Eukaryota; kingdom Metazoa; phylum Chordata; class Amphibia; order Anura; family Bufonidae; genus Bufotes; species Bufotes viridis. The sequence goes on from CM065595.1 coordinate 55,071,846, forward strand.
TGGCGTCCAATTCCCAGCACCACCACGGAGAGGTTGGAGAGGCTGCGGTTCCCAAGCGAGCACTGCGTCTTCAATGTTTACCGCTTTGTATGCTGGATCAGGCTGCTGGATTTCTTAATACTAATGTGAACCTAGAGTAAATCTTCCCATTGTGTGGTTTATGGATTTTGGCGCTTGTGAAATGCAGCGCATACTTGGCTGGAATCGCACATGCAGCTTGGAGTATGATTCTTTTTTACAGACCAGGTCAGAGGAGAAGCTTATTATGGCATGTTCAGACGGCCCAAATACATGTCTTAAAGGGGTTGTCGTGGTTAAGGCTGAGCCCGGACATAAGCTCCCCTTCACTCCTAAAGCGTGGAGGATAGGATCGTTGTAGCATGTCCTTGCTCTGATGCTCCCCTTGCCTTGTGCTGCATCGCGTAGGACAAAAATTGTGATCTGGTGACGTATCGGGCTTCACAACACTATGCTGGGCAGGGACTTCCGCCTATCCGGGATCCCGGTGGTTTTAGAGGCGGGTATCACTAGTACCTACCTCTAAAAGTGCCCAGAACCCAACTCTGTGTATTTCAGATTTCTGCCCTAGTTTGTATGACTCTTATCCTTCCGTAGATTTGCCCCTTTTCGATGACTAATCCTTGTGTGGGCACCCGCAGTGCACCAAGAATGAACATGCGCCCCCCCCCCCCCCGTGATGTGGATTGTAATCCACGCTGTATGAACTATAAGGGCTTATGCAAACAAACGTATTTTCTTTCCGTGTCCGTTCCGTTTCTTTTTTTGCGGACCATATGCGGAACCATTCATTTCAATGGGCCTGCAAAAAAAATGGAAGGTACTCCATGTGCATTCTGTTTCCGTATGTCCGTTTTTTTCGTTCTGCAAAAAAATAGAGCATGTCCTATTTTTTTTTTCTAGTTTGCGGACAAGGATAGGCATTTTTACAATGGATACGCAAAAAAAACGGATGACATACGTCATCCTTTTTTTGCGGACCGCAAAACACATACGGTCCTGTGCATGTAGCCTAACACAGACGCCCATTTAAATCAAACGGAAGTTAGGGTAGGGTTTTTTTTTCTGCAGATTTCAGTGCTGAAAAGATGGTTGTATGTGCCAATGAACACTTGAACATACCCGTGGCTGCGTTGTTTCTCCTTTGCAATGGAAGGCAGTGGTGATGATGCGGAGGGGACCGCACAGAGAAGACGTGTCCCTTCTCGTAGTGGTTGCGCTTTGTCTGATATCTGTGGACAGTGATTTACCTGTCCATGCAGCTTTGATGTACTGTCATTCTCAAGTCTCTTGACGGCGCCTTCACAGGCATCCGATTTTTGTTGCATAAAATTTCTACAGCTTGAAATCGCTTTCATTCATCTGAACGGGGTTGTTGGTTGTTTTGGCGGCAAGCACCATTCAGAAATTTTCCACGACAATATCTGCCGCATGTGCAGGCGCCGGGTGTGCTGGATCCAGGAGGGCTAGAATCTCGCTCTTGATTATTGCATTCAGTAAAGGTGTGTTGTACATAGGAGTCTCGCAAAGGGAACACCCCTTCCAAACAGGAAATTATAAAGTAAATTCCTCATGTAAACCAGGGACTGTAGCAGCACTTCTGGTGACTTCACAGAGGTGATACACCCTGTAGTCACCTCATTTCAGGAAATGACTGTCCTGTACTTGACTACACTTGTTTTTGTATACTAAAAAACGGCTTCCTGAAAACTGTTAAAGGGGTTCTGCAGTTCATTTAAACTGATGATCTATCCTCAGGATAGATCATCAGCATCTGATTGGCAGGGGTCCGACACCCAGGACCCCCGCTGATCCGCTGTTTGAGAAGGCAGCGGTGCTGGCAGTAGCGCCGCGGCCTTCTCGCTGTTTACCGCAGGCCCAGTGACGCCACGACTAGTATCACTGGTCTGGGCGGGGCTAAGCTCCGTTCACTTTGAACATTGACTTGTAGGATAGCCACCTTACATCTAGTGACGTCAGAGGCAGAGCTTGTTATATGTTACCCCACCCTCAATAAAGTTAGAGTATTGCTCAGTGATACCCGTGTGTCTGTCATTTGTTTGCTACTGAGAAATCTCTCTCCTGGTACCAGTAAGACTTAACCCAAGCTGACCACTGGAGTCCGGTACCAGGGGTACCTAGCGAAGGGTCCAATTTCCTTACAGTTTGCATACCTTGTTCCCAGAGTTCCAGAGGAGCAATGTATGGCCTAAGCCTCCTCACAGCGATTAAGGAGATATGGTACCCCACCAAATGCCGTGCCTTTAATAGAGAGTGCCCTGAGAAGGGGATCCTTATGGAAGACATATGGGAAAGAGCTGTAAAGACACCAGTGATTTCTCCGCTGGTTGTCACAAGAAAGCCTTTGTTCCTTGTACAGCCATAATAGGATGGTGGTCACGATGAGCTTATAGCAATGAATGTTACTTTCCCTATACTGTTTATTTCATATGACCCTCTTGTGACGTTGACAGTGGGGAAAAAGATTTCTTCCTAGAGACATTATGAACCCATGTTGTTTTTCGTGATCGTCAAGAATGGTTTACGGTATTATTACAGATTTTCTTGCTATGGACGGAATTCTGCACTTCATCGTAAGAATCTATGGGCCTGTTACATGGTGTCATTTTTTAATAGGGAGTCTTTCACCCAAATTTGCAATATCGAACACTTACACCATTGTGTCTAATACAGCTCCCACATTAAAATGCATCTTACCATATTGTTGTTCGTTCCATAGGTCGTCCAAAAAACACTTTTATTCCATATGCAAATCAGTATGTGAAGGTGCCCAGGGGCGGCGTTCCAACGGCCGGTGATTTTCATAAGCAACCACTCCCCTTACACCCATTCGGCCCACCCTTTTTCTGGATCTTCACCTCCTTCTTCCGTAGCCAAATGCCGCACCTGCGCTGACGAACGGAAGTCTGCGCCTGCGCGGGCGCCGGCCCGTACGTCACATTACAGCAAGCGCCGCATCAGAGGGCTGTCCTGGACTTCAAGAAGAGGCGTGTCGGAGCGGCATAACATCTGTAATTAGTCATAATATATTGTCATAGTTCAAAAGTACGTGTCCCCTAATTTTATATATAAAAAAGTGCCCCACAGCTCATGATGTGGTTAACATATACATAATGCAAAAATAAATCAACAGGGTGTCATTTTTAATATGGTACAGGCCCTGGCACCAAAGTGTATTACTAACAGAACAGTAAGGGAACCCTCCAACCTGCGGCATGGCTATCCGGTAGGCTGTTCCGGCCGGTTAACAGCCTGCCGGATCCGCCATGCCACAAGTACCCATGCACTGCATGTCCGACTTTTTAGTCTGGCGATCTCTGCCGTCCACTGCCGTGCTGCGCCGTAGCTCCGCCCCCATTATAGGCAATGGGGACGGAGCAGCAGCACAGCAGTGCACGGGTACTTGCGGCATTGAGGATCCAGCGGGCTGTTCACCCGCCGGAATATTGTGCCCGCACTGAATCCGGACCCATTCATTTCATGGAGTCTGTGTACATGAGCGTTGTTTTTCACGCATCACTTGTGCGTTGTGTGAAAATTGAAGCAAGTGCAGATGCGATGCGGTTTTCACTGATGGTTGCTAAGAGATATTATTTGTAAACCTTCAGTTTTCTATCACGCATGAAAAACGCATCAATGCGCATTGCACCAGTGTAAAAACAACTGAACGCAATCGCAGACAAAACTGAATGAACTTGCTTGTGAAATTGCGCATTTTTAACTGAATGCATCCGGACCTAATCCGTGACGCTCATCTGCAAGGGGCCTTACGGTCCACAGATGTCTACTCCCAGATGAAGAGTGGTGTATGGCAGTCCTAGTAAATTATCTGCAGCGGCGGGCAGGAATGGCTTTCCCACTGCTCGTATGGACAGGTAATACAAATACTGCTGATTACTGACATGGCTTTTGTCGGAGGTCACCCCTAGTGTTAGGAGCGTTCTCGTGTTCTTCGTGGTGTAGTCCACAGCTGTATTGCATCAAATCCACGCCAGGGTCAGGAGATTGGACATACACAGCTGTCAGTCTGTGCATTAACTCGCTTCACCATCCACTAAGGTCATGGAGTTTGGATTTAGAAGCACAAAGGGGTTAAATTCCTGAAGGCCAAATATATACAGTGCGTAAAGTTTTTTTCCCCCGTTGTGTTGCAGCCTTGTGCTTAGATGGAATGATCAATTTTTTCCTAATTCATTTGCACTCTGTACCCTATAACAAGAAAGTGAAGCATTTATTGAAAATGAAAAACTAAAATCTTGCATTGACCTAAGTATTCCGATCCTTTACTCGGGACTTGGTTGAAGCACTTTTGCAGGGGACGGACTGGCCGTAGACCCTACAGGGATATTCTCTGGGGAGCTGGTCTGTTGCTCTCACCATTATTTCATGTAGGAGCGTCAGGTACCCCCCTAAACTTAAAGGGGTATTCCCCTGCATGCACTACTTAAGTCGCCCTCCAAAAACATCTTCTGAGCGGACATCTAACGGACCCCATTATAGTCTATGGGGTCTTTAGGCTCAGTTAGGGCTCAGTTATGTGCCAAATCCATGCTTTCCATTCTGCTCAGTTTAGGCCGAAAGGCTGAATGGTGATGGGAACGAGCCCCAAGTCAAAAAGGGAAGGGAAAAAAATATGTAGCGAGAGTCACAACTCGTCAGATAAGCGATGGTGAACCAGTTTGTGCTCTGACCTGTGAACATGAACACGTTTTTAGACCACGCGCAGATGTCTGTGTCTTGTTTTTGATGGATATTTCTTTGGACTTGTGCATTTGGTTTATATTTCACTGGAAGCATTGTAAGGGTCCACTTAGATGAGATTAAAAAAGGTGTTTAAACCAGTTTTACTGCTGTTATTTCCCATGCAATTTTTACAGCTTAAGGTCCCATTCACACGTCCGCAAATGCGTCCGCATCCATTCCGCAATTCTGCGGAACGGGTGCGGACCCATTAATTCTCAATGGGCCCGGACGTGAAGCGGAGAGCACACTATGTGCTCTCCGCTTCCGCATTTGCAGAGCGCGGCCCCGAACTTCTGGTTTTCGGCCCCAAACTTCCAGTCCGCGGCTCTGCAAAAGATAGAACATGTCCTATTCTTGTTCGCAGCTTGCGGACTAGAATAGGCATTTCTATGGGGGGTGCCGGCCAGGTGTGTTGCGGATCCGCAATTTGTGGATCCGCAACACACCACGGACGTGTGAATGGGGCCTAAAGATGTAACATAAATGTATTTCACTTGTATAAGTATGTATACTTGCATAGCCAGTAACGTCACAAAATCACAGCATTTACAGTAAAACCAAAATCATTTTCAGGTGTTTTTTTTTTTTTTTTTTTTTAATTACATGGTCAAAATCATTTTACGTAGCTACTCAAGTCAATAGGCAGTTTTAGCCAAACTAATAGTGGGTATAAGCACTAAACATACCTAGGGCAGTATAAATCTCTAATGCCACCAGATGTAAGGCAGCTATCCTATAGGTCAATGTTCGACCCTTTAAATAGGCCTTGAGACATGACTCTGATATTAAATAAGCCAGCACCTCATCTGCAGACAGCTGTTTCAGGGTGGTTGCCCCTCATCACTGCAGAGAAAAGAGTTCTGGCGTAACTGGGTAAGAGGCCTAAGTCAGGATTTGGGGGGTACTATCTAGGGGTCGACCGATATTGATTTTTTTAGAGCCGATACCGATATTCTGTGAACTTTCAGGCCGATAGCCGATATTTTATACCGATATTTTGCACATTTTAACTGCTACAGGACCGCCGCACGCAGGATTGCGTCCTGGCGGCGGCCCTGTAGCTCTGATCGGACGCATCTAGGCGTCATCTCGCGAGACGCGAGATGACGCGAGGACGCGCCCGCACATGCGCAATGCGCGCCATCGGCGAGCTCGCATGTAGTTATACTACAGCCTGCCAGCGCCGATCGTGCGCTGGCAGGCTGTATATGGCAGAAAAAATCGCAGATCAGACGTTGTTCTGTGAACAGCGTCTGATCTGCTTGTTGCCCGCTTCTCTGGTGGTCCCTTTGCTTGGGACCACCAGAGAAAAAATATCAAAGTGCACCAATCACCACACAACCTCCACATTACCCGTATGGTCAATATAAGGAGAATCGCAAAAACTCCTCATGCTGGCCATACGTGTAATGATTGCGGAGACCCCTAAAATGCCAGGGCAGTACAAAAACCTCACAAGTGACCCCATTTTAGAAAGAAGACACCCCAAGGTATTCCGTGAGGGGTATGGTGAGTTCATGTAAAATTTTATTTTTTGTCACAAGTTAGTGGAATATGAGACTGTAAAAAAAAAATAAAATACCATTTCCGCTAACTTGTGCCAAATTTTTTTTTTCTGTAAACTCGCCATGCCCCTCACGGAATATCTAGGGGTGTCTTCTTTCCACAATGGGGTCACATGTGGGGTATTTATACTGCTCTGGCATTTTAGGGGTCCTAAAGCGTGAGAATCCAAATGCGTAAAAATGTCCTGTGAAATCCTAAAGGTACTCATTGGTTTTAGGGCCCCTTTGCGCATCTTGGCTGCAAAAAAGTGTCACTCATGTGGTATCGCCGTACTCAGGAGAAGTAGGGCAATGTGTTTTGGGGTGTATTTTATATATACCCATACTTTGTGTGAGAAATATCGCTGTAAACGACAACTTTTTAATTTTTTTTATTCAAAGTTGTCAATTTACAGAGATATTTCTCTCACCCAACATGGGTATATGTAAAAATACACCCCAAAACACATTGCCCTACTTATCTTGAGTACAGCGATACCACATGAGTGACACTTTTTTGCAGCCAAGATGCGCAAAGGGGCCCAAATTCCAATTAGTACCTTTTAGGATGGCATTTTTACGCATTTTTCTTCTCACGCTTTAGGGCCCTAAAATGCCAGGGCAGTATAAATACCTCACATGTGACCCCATTTTGGAAAGAAGACACCTCAAGGTATTCGCTGAGGGGCATAATGAGTCCATGAAAAATTAAACTTTTTGTCAAAAGTTAGCAGAAAGGGAGACTTTGTGAGAAAAAACAATAAAAAATCAATTTCCACTAACTTGTGCCAAAAAAAAAATCTTCTATGAACTCGCCATGCCCCTAATGGAATACCTTGGGGTGTCTTCTTTCCAAAATGGGGTCACATGTGGGGTATTTATACTGCTCTGGCAATTTAGGGGCTCTAAAGCGTGAGAAGAAAAATGCGTAAAAATGCCCTCCTAAAAGGTACTCATTGGATTTAGGCCCTTTAGCATCTTGGCTGCAAAAAGTGGCACTCATGTGGTATCGCCGTACTCAGGAGAAGTAGGGCAATGTGTTTGGGGTGTATTTTACATATACCCATGCTGGGTGAGAGAAATATCTCTGTAAATTGACAACTTTGAATAAAAAATGTAAAAAGTTGTCGTTTTCAGCGATATTTCTCACACACAGTATGGGTATATATAAAAATACACCCCAAAACACATTGCCCTACTTCTCCTGAGTACGGCGATACCACATGTGTGACAATTTTTGCAGCCAAGATGCGCAAAGGGCCCTAAAACCAATGAGTACCTTTAGATTTCACAGGCCATTTTTACGCATTTGGATTCTCACGCTTTAGGGGCCCCTAAAATGCCAGGGCAGTATAAATACCCCACAAGTGACCCCATTTTGGAAAGAAGACACCCCAAGGTATTCTGTGAGGGGCATGACGAGTTCACAGAATTTTTATTTTTGGCACAAGTTAGCGGAAATATGAGACTTTGTTATAACAATTTAAAAATATCAAAGTCTCATATTCCACTAACTTGTGACAAAAATAAAATTTTACATGAACTCACCATACCCCTCACGGAATACCTTGGGGTGTCTTCTTCCAAAATGGGGTCACATGTGGGGTATTTATACTGTCCTGGCATTTTAGGGGCCCCTAAAGCGTGAGAAGAAGTCTGGAATCCAAATGCGTAAAAATGCCCTGTGAAATCCTAAAGGTACTCATTGGTTTTAGGGCCTTTGCGCACCCAGGCTGCAAAAAGTGGCACACATGTGGTATCGCCGTACTCAGGAGAAGTAGGACAATGTGTTTTGGGGTGTATTTTTATATATACCCATACTTTGTGTGAGAAATATCTCTGTAAACGACAACTTTTAAAAAATTTTATACAAAGTTGACAATTTACAGAGATATTTCTCTCACCCAACATGGATATATGTAAAAATACACCTCAAAACACATTGCCCTACTTCTCCTGAGTACGGCGATACCACATAAGTGACACTTTTTGCAGCCTGAGTGCGCAAAGGGGTCCAAATTCCAACGAGTACCTTTAGGTTTTACATGGCGGCTCACAATTTAGCCCCGCCCAAAATGCCAGAACAGTAAACACACCCCACAAATGACCCCATTTCGAAAGTAGACACCCCGAGGTATTCACTGAGGGGCATAGTGAGTCCGTCTGAGATTTTTTTTTTTGCCAGAAGTTAGCAGAAATTGAAACTTTTTTTTTTTTTTCTCAGAAAGTGTCATTTTCCGCTAACTTGTGAAAAAAATGAAATGATACATGAACTCACCAAGCCCCTCCGTGAATACTTTGGGGTGTCTTCTTTCTAAAATGGTGTCATTTGGGGGGTATTTATACTTTTCTGACATTCTAGCACCTGAAGAAACATGACAGGCGCTCAGAAAGTCAGAGCTGCTTCAAAATGCCGAAATTCACTTTTTGCACCATAGTTTGTAAACGCTATAACTTTTACCCAAACCAATAAATATACACTTATTGGACTTTTTTATCAAAGACATGTAGAACAATAAATTTAGAGAAAAATTTATATAGAAATGTAGTTTTTTTTGAAAAAATTTTACAACAGAAAGTGAAAAATGTCATTTTTTTGCAAAAATTTCGGTAATTTTTGATTAATAGCAAAAAAAGTAAAAATGTCAGCAGCAATGAAATACCACCAAATGAAAGCTCTATTAGTGAGAAGAAAAGGAGGTAAAATTAATTTGGGTGGTAAGTTGCATGACGGAGCAATAAACGGGTAAAGTAGTGTAGTGCGGAATTGTAAAAAGTGGCCTGGTCATTAAGTGTGTTTAAGCTAGGGGGGCTGAAGTGGTTAATTTTTGGATTTTTTTTTCCTGTTACAGCGTCCAACGCTTTTTAAAAAAAAATATTTTAATAGTTTGGACTTTTTGGGCACGGCGATATGTTTTTTTTATTTATTGTTTATATATTTTATATGTAAAATTGGAAAAGGGTTAATTTATACTTAATATTTTGGTGTTTTTTTACTATTTTAAATTTTTTTACTTTTTATTTTATTACTATTTCCCCCCTTAGGGGTAGAACCTAGGCTCTTTACATCCCTTGTCCTATTCAGGGTGAATAGGATCTCACACTCTCCCTGCTGCCCTGTGCTCTGTGCACACAGCAGCAGGAACCGACCATGGCAGCCAGGGCTTCAGTAGTGTCCTGGTTGCCATGGTAACCGATCGGAGCCCCAGCATTACACTGCTGTGGCTCCGATCAGAAGAGAGGAGGTGGGGGACCCTATGATATCAATACTGAAGGGATTGGGGGAGGAGGGGATGGGGGAGGGCGCACTGGCCACCAATGTTTTTTATACTGTGGACAGGAGGGGCTGAGGGCGCACTGGCCACCAATGATAATAAGGTTTAAGATATTACAAACGCAGGCATTAGAAAAACATTGCCCAGACCCTGCCTGTGATAGAGAGCTGCGATCCGCGGCAATTAACCCCTCAGGTGCGGCACCTGAGGGGTTAATTGCTGCGGATCGCAGCATTGTAATATGTTAAACCTTATTATCATTGGTGGCCAGTGCGCCCTCAGCCCCTCCTCCTCTTCTCTCATTGGTGGCCAGTGCGCCCTCAGCCCCGCCTCCTCTTCTCTCATTGGTGGCCAGTGCGCCCTCAGCCCCTCCTCCTCCTCCTCTTCTCTCCACTGGCAGCGCGGCACAGGGGGAGGGAGAGACACTGCCTCCTTCTCCCCTGTGCTGCTGAAGGAACATGGCCGCGCTGAGATCGGCACGCTCATGTTCTGTGATAGCACAGTTATCGGTATATCGGCCTGGTTAGGGGCCGATACCGATAACTGTGCAAATCATGAATATCGGCCGATAATATCGGCCAAACCGATAATCGGTCGACCCCTATCTCTCCTTGGGGAGAGAGCGCCTTAATCGGTGCTGGCTTATTTAATATCAGTCATGTCTCAAGGTCTATTTAAAGAGTCAAACTTTGCCTTGTAGGATAGCTGCCTTACATCTGGTGGCATTAGAGGCAGAGCTTGCTAAGAGCTCATTCGTATCCCTTTGTTCTCAGACTCCCAGACTCCCATGTATGGCCTATAAGTCTCCTCACACAGATTAAGGCGCTCTTCCCAAGGAGAGAGAGTACCTCAGTAATTCAGGACTTTGAACATACCATGTTGTAGTAATGTGGCACCAGTAGAGGCCAGAGTTTTCATAGGTTGGAACTAAGGCTACTTTCGCACTAGCGTTTTTTGCGGATCCGTCATGGTTCTGCAAAAACACTTCCATTACAATAATACAACCGCATGCATCCGTCATGAACAGATCCGGTTGTATTATGTCTTCCATAGCCATGACGGATCCGTGAACACCATTGAAAGTCAATGGGGGACGGATCAGTTTTCAATTGTGCCAGAGAAAACAGATCCGTCCCCATTCACTTACATTGTGTGTCTGCATCCCAGGACGGACAGAAAAACGCTGCAGGCATGGAGACTGATCGGAGGCAAACTTCCATTCAGAATGCATTAGGGCAAAACCGATCTGTTTTGGACCTCTTCTGAGAGCCCATGACGGATCTCACCAACGGAAAGCCAAAACGCCAGTGTGAAAGCAGCCTTAGACATGTTCTTTTCTATAGCTTTTGGAATTTCCTGAATGCTGGTACATGAGTGCAATAATAATTTCAGGAGTTGATAATTTGAGCCATAAAATGTTACTGCCTATTCAGAATACAGCAGATGGTGAATGCAGTTAACCCTTCAGTAGTCTGGGTATGGCCAAAGTTCAGGTAATGCCGCTTGTTGGCGGTGTCTCCTTAGTCTTACATCTGGGATAAATGTATGGATTACGTCATGTTGAAAACCTTGTAGAATGGACACACAGAACACAGGATTCTTCCTGAGGTTGGTGCAGGGTTGATCAGTAACTTCTAGACTCCAACAATTAGGCAGGGACTAAGTAACCTATTATCAAATCGTGGAATCTGTCAAAGAAAGGACTAGTTTCATCCTGATCTACATCCTATGAAAAGCCTATCCTATCGCAATCGATACAAATGGCTGCCAGGAGATCTCATACCTAGCACACAGCTTTGTATAGTGAAGCACACGGCAATGTTTTCATGTTTGACTGTTGTTTCTGAGGCGGTAATTGTAGTCATTATGTGGATTTCTGCTTGAGTTTGAGCTAAGATTTGTACAAATCTGAGAACATTTATTGACAATGCGATATAAAAGAAACGAGAAGAAAATGTGAAGCTCTGGGATGATTAAGCCTCTTTTCACACTTACAGTAGGCTGTTTCCTGCATCAAGTGTGAACAGAGGCTTAATCATCCCAGAGCTTCACATTTTCTTCTCGTTTCTTTTATATTGCATTGTCAATAAATGTTCTCAGATTTGTACAAATCTTAGCTCAAACTCATGCAGAAATCTACCGCAATCCCACCGTGCCGCCAGAGGTCCGCTTTGGCCCCATTCACGCGTGTTGCAGTTTTTGTCCGGCCGCCCCTCGGTATGTTTGCCAGAGCGGACTTCCGGTGGCACAGTGGACTCGCGGTAGCACGGATTCGGCAGGCTGTTCTCCTGCCGGAACAGCCTGCTGGAGAAGGCTACCGCAAGTGTGAAATTAGCCTAAATTAGTTAAATCTACCCACATCAGAAAATCACTTATTTTTATTTAATGTTTTGTGATCGTCATTCTTAGAATTCATTGTGTAATGTGGCCCATGTTACCCTGGCTATGTACGTTTTTCTCTTAAGCTTTGTAGAGACTTCATGTCGGGATCCCTCAAAACGGTGTAGCCATTAACAGAGAGAACGGAATAAACAGTCTGCTCCTAATAAACTCCTAAAATAGCACCATGGCTGCCCTGTCTGACCGCACCCTTATTGCCAGCTGGTGACATGGCTGCGGTGTAGCAGTTCTAGTCCTTAAATAGTCCCAGTTTCAGTTCATACATTCATACATGTACCGAAAACCCAGTGTAATAAGGATACAGCCACATGGGGCAAAAAGGCTGCGGAAGATCTTGTCCAGCAGGTTTTCCGTCCACAGCATATCAATTTAAAACCGCCCATTTTGGATAGTTTTTGTGGATTTCAGGCAATGCAGATTTTAAGGGTAGGGTACTTTCGCACCTAACTGAGGGGTTATCAAAAATCACATCAGAAAAAAATGCAAAAACATTAAGTATAGAAGAAACCAGGGCAAAATGCACAATGCAGTTTACACACGGAGCGTGGTTTCAGGGCAGATATTACATGTTGAACCTTCTTTCCCCACCTCAGTGGGGGAGGCCCCCTCCACGTTGCCTTCATCAATCAAGAACAACAATGACAAAGCACAAATACTTGGGGTACGTGTACCCCTTTATGTCTGCGTTTTATGGATGAGCCATTGTATATTGAGTGCTACACAAACCGCTCCACAGCAGGGACACGCGTCACCTGTTGTCACATGAGTTATTAACCCTCTCTGCATGGCATGTTTTTGTATACAGATGCATGTCTGGAATTTCTTCCCTGTTCACTCTCACGTGATTTCCCACAATCTTGAGCAGCATCTTGTATTGCAATGTAAGGCATTTATAGCAGTCTTATTGTCTGTAAAATGGGAAACCTTAGCGTTTTGGTTCCCAGAAGAGAAGTGCTGCCTTCTCATTGAGCAGGTTTTGCTATCTGCATCTGTTTTATTCATCTGAGGGGGCTTTCAGAGGCATCCAGTAAAGACGTATACTTTTGTGTTTCATGTACTGTGTATGTCCCAGGTTTCTGTTTGGGAGCTGTGAATCCGGAGCTCTGCAGCGTCTGGACGTATCCTCAAACTGATGGCCATAGACTTGAAAAAGGAATACACTGAATCCAAAACTTGTCATAGGGCATTTTACTATTAATGTAAGGGGGGCATATGGTAGTTATCCTGCGCAATTCTGACACCTCTTGGCACAAACACGACCACAGTACGGTGTACTAATTTTCTTTATTGGTAACCTTGGTGACAATACGTTTCCTTTGTCAAGTCTTTGAGGTGAGATAAAGGGTCAATGAGGAGCTTGGACCAGAGCCACCTGACTGTGCGGCTTCTTGACGTGTGATGAACGCAAGCCTATATCTTGGTGTGTGTTTATCGCACGCCAAGAAGCTGTACAGTCTCAGCCAGGAGGCCCTGTTCTGAGCTCCTCCGTGACCCTTTATCTCACCTCAAAGCTTTGACAAATAAGTTTAAGAGTCTGAAATGCGTTGTCACCAAAGTTACCAATAAAGACATTACTTCATCCTACTTTGGTCAGGAGATGTTAAATTGTGCAAGCCATCTACCATCTGCACCCCCTTGCCTAGACTATTCACATTTCTCTGGAGGGTTGGCCGCCAATTATATTGTTTTAATTCCAACTGATCATTAATATCGCCCTATGAGCTCCTGTCCTCTTTTTGTTTTGCCATGGTTTGCATTTTACAGTTAAAGAAGTTATCCTGACATAAATGTCTCGGTCATGTTTGCGCCAGAAAGTTTCTAACTAATAAGTGGGTGGCAATCCTTTCTACTGCTGAACCCTATTCATCTCTACCTCTTGAGTGGTCGCCCCCAATTCAGTGAGGAATCTGAACGACCCCCAGTAGTGTTGTGCATACTCTTGCACAACAGTAGAAGGGGAGTAGTATTCTCACCCATAGACCACTTACCGAGACTTGCTTACCCTGTGAGCGCCTGCCTCTTCTTTCTCGTTTGCCACTGTAAGTAGTTTATAATGTAAGTCCTTGATGTTAGTATGTACAGTATGTGATATGTGAGTAGGGGATCAGCTGGGAGAATTGTTCTATCACTTATAGCTGGGAACAGGTCTTTTCTTGGTCACTGCTGCGTAAACACTATGGTCATAGAGCTAAACTATTTATTCGGCAGCAGTAGCCACTAATCCTCATTCAGATGGTTGCTCGGTGTATGTCTGGCTATAGATATTCTATATAGATATTCATTTACTTGTACCCAGTCCATAGCAAAAGAAGCCCTAAGATTATGTTGGCATCCATCAGAACTTCTGTAACGGGAAGCAATGTTTTACAAACAGGACAGGATAGGCTATGTTCAAACGTGGCAGAATTGCTGCGGATTTTCAGCACAATACAAGTGGTGTTCAACCTTTCAAGAGAACCAGGTCCAATAACCCTTGTTTTCTGATGCATAGCGGCTGCTCTCCTCATACAATTCAGTGCAGCATGCCGCTCCCCCAGGGCGGATCATGTCCCAGGTTTTTAGGAATGCCAAGTAGTGATGTGGACTTAACAATTTTTGTGTGTGTCACGGCGCTCCTACCTGGATACCGTGGCTCCGCAGCAACAAAGAGGAGAGTCGTAGGAAGTGGAAAATAAGTGGAGTCCAGACTTATAAAGTTCAACAGCTTTACTTGAATAAACTTGCATTCAGACAGTATTTGGTCTCTCTCTCTTGGCTTCATCAGTTTTTGGTAAACTGGCAGGCAAACTTGGATATTCCGCTTTCTCTCTCTGCTGTGCTAAACTCTGGCTTCAGTCTGGTAGCTCGACGACTTTAACTGTTCTGGTGCCTTTGACTGTTGACCCCTTCGTCATACTCTGTCTGTCTGTATCTGTAAGGAGTCATGGTGCTGTATGAGCTGCTTTCCTTGGGAGACTACTTTTGCATATATTAACAGACCAACGCTGATGCCTTCAGTTGTCAAGGGAACATGCAACAGGTCATCATGTTTCATACATAACAATCTGCTGATGGATGCCCTAAAGTGTTAATCTGTCTTATGCTGTAGGCTCAGTGCTTGGCGTTATCACTGTTCATGTGTGGATGCAGGCGTATTGCGCCACATAAGCTGCCTGAGATTCGGTGGAGCCGAAGTTAATTCGGATGCATTTTGGTCTCAGTGTGTATTTGTGTGGAGATTGTACAGAGAATTGCTAGGTGCCAGACAGTTGTGCATAAGACTGGCATTGTTTTGACTAACTGGAGGTGGTCTGTAGAGAGGAGTTGCTGCTAGGGCAAGAGACCATGGGAATCCTACTGAGGGGATGTGGGCTAAAACGTGATCCTACTGGATTGCTGTTACATGGTTTGTTAGGGAGAGCCCTCTGAGACCAGTGAGAAGACCCCCCTACATTACAAAAGTAGTTACAGGCCACTTCTAGGTTGTTCCAGTACCTAACCAGGTGGTAGCTGTATCATCCCAGCTTGAAAATGTGACCAGATACTGTGCCCGTAGATTATAACAGCCAAACTGTGTGCCCAACTATTACTGTAACCGTCAAGCCCAGTGCCAGTGTTTGTCATTATTGTGTTTGTTGCCCCCCCCCCTCGATCACATCATGTGCCATTTAATGACTCATCACTCCTGCCTAAACCATCACTCCTGCCTTTCAGCTTCTGATTGCCTATACTAAGATGGACAGCCGCTTTAAGTACAAAATATTGTCTTTATGAGTCAGGACAGAGTTAAAACTCCTATATGGATAGGTAATTCGTTGTCAGTTTACTGCTGCTTCTAGGGGAAGATGGTATCCGTTTGTATAATAGTAGATGTAGAATTGGGGTAACATTACAGTTCTATTGTTCTCTTGATAGGCCTAGGGAAAGATGTCCACAGAAGAGCATTGCCCTTGTTAGTGTAAGGGTGGATTCACATCAGCGTTATGGCTTTCCTTTATGCTTATAACGGAATCCATAAGACTGAAGTCAAAACAGAAGCCTTTAAGAGGCGTTCCGTTTTGATCTGTCATAATAGCAGTCTATGGGAATCATAATGGATCCGTCGGGTTCCCGTTATGCAAGACTTAAAACAAAGTCCTGTCGACAGGACTTTTTTTCCCGTTCTGCATAACGGAAACGGGACGGATCTGTTATGATCCCCATAGACTTCTATTATGACGGAAAGCAAAACGCAATGCCTTTTAAAGGCTTCCGTTTTGCATTCCGTCATAATAAAAGTCTATGGGCAGCATGATGGATCCGTCCCATTTCCGTTATGCAGGACTGGACACCTGCATAGTAGAAACCAGGACGGATCCGTTCTGCTGCCCATAGACTTGTATTATGAAGGATCAAAACGGAATGCCTCTTAAAGGCTTCCTTTTTGATTTCCATCTTATGGATTTTGTTATTTTCCGTTATAATGGAAAGCCATAATGGAATCCAAATCGCTGATATGAATTCACCCTAAAGCCTCATTCACGCGTCAGTGTTTCACGGACGTGTTCTGTACGTGTTCTCCACAGGCAGCACACGTCCCCATTCATTTTAATGTGTGTATTCAGACATCAGTGTTTTAGCACGGTCTGTGGGTCAGTGTTTTTAGCACTGATACATGCTCTATTTTGTCTGTGTTCACAGATCCATCATGTCTATTATAATCTATGGGTCCGTAAAAAAACTACGGATGCCATCTGTGTTGCATCCGTGTTTCATGGATCATTAAGAAGAGATTCTTTGAAAATAATTTTTCAGCTGTTCAGTGTCAGTGAAACATGCATGCAACACTGACGGCAAAAAACGGACACGCGGACCCAACACGGATCCTTCGTGGACAGCTTCACGGAGGCATCACTGACCACGGATTTGAACACGGACGTGTTAATGAGGCTTAAGGGTGATGGTCTTAAGTCACTCATTCCCTTCCTGCTCCGGTCCGAGTGAATGGCCTGACTGAGAAAGTCAAGCAATGCTGTTTGCTGGGAAATGTCCAAACAAAGCAGGATGTCGTATTGCCGGTACAGGAAGTAGAATACATGGCGTGACTTTAAAATATTATTATTTATTTATTTTTATTGTAAAAATGACTTAGAATATTCACATATTGGCTGTCGGTATGATAAATTCTGATGGTAATGTCCCTTTCATAGAACATACTTTTTATAGGCAGCCTGTGCGCAGTAAATAGTTTATAGGTGTGAACACTCTATAATTACTAGCCATTTAGTGTTACATTAGAGCTTTAAAACATTCTAGTCTATAGATGGCCGTGAAATAAGCTTGATGTATAGACCTGTCGGTTCTGTCGCAGCCTGTTTGTGTCGTTGCTCCTTTGGTCATACTGACAATACATGCTTATAAAGTTCAGCTTCTACGTTTTATCTTGGTGGCGTCAAAAGGGCCTTTTACACTAGCTGTTAATCAAGAGCGACCATTTCTCCGAACTTTGAGGCAGTTATATAAAATGCTCTCACGTCAGTAGCACATTACCCAGTATAAGCGGTGGACGTGCTCCTGGCAGCTCCTGATCATTCGTGCGGCCATTTTCTTGGGCAATTATCTGCCCATGAGAAAAATTTTTTTTTTTTTTTTTAACTAGTTTATTAAAAAGAAGGAATACACAAACAATACAAAAAAAAGAAAAAAAGCATATACAGACTTAACCTGTTCCCGACTGCTGTACGACTGTATACATCGGCAGTCAGGAGTTTAAATATGGCGCATGCTTGCGAGTGCAGCGGGCGCCATAGCCGCTGGGCTCCTGAGCTAATGTAGGTGATCGACGATAACGTTGGGTGGTATTTTGTACCAGTTTATAGAGAAATCCTTCTTGTGCTTTTTTATAATTAGAAAAACATGGATGCTTTTAGGGTCTGATTTTGCCTGTAATGAGTGCTAACCTTATTGGTGCTCCGTTAAGTACTTTTTTACATGGTCAGATAATTGCCTGACTGAGCAGCGCATGAACGATCGTTGGCTGCTTATGAATATGTGGCTATTGTCAGGCGCACGACCTCTGTTTACAGCGCTGTCGATTAAACAAGCTTTTTTTTGCCTGCCTGTAAGATCTAATCAGCAGAGAAACGAGCATGCGGTCTACGATCGTAAAAGGCTCTTCAGCTGCTGCAGGGACAAAATGCAGAATAAATGGCGCTTCTAAACTTATGGAGGTCTTGGGGCTTGGACAAGAGGGAAGGGACTAAGACACACCACTAGGTGCCACAGCACCTTCATTGCTTACAAGGGCACAGGAGCTGCTATAGAAGACATTGCCCGGTATGTACAGTGTACAGTCTGCAATCCATCTTGCTGTGTCAGGCCACTTTCACATTAGCGTTTTCAACTACGCTATTGAGATCTGTCATAGGATCTCAATAGCGGAAGAAAACACTTCAGTTTTGTCCCTATTAATTGTCAATGGGGACAAAACTGAACAAAACGAAACTGTATGCACCAAAATGCATTCCGTTCCGCTTGGTTGCGTCCCCATCCGCTACGTGGTGTGGAGCAAGACACAATGTAAGTCAATGGGGACGGATCAATTTTTTATGACACAATAGAAAACTGATCCGTCCCCCATTGACTTTTAATGGTGTTCAAGACGGATCTGTCATGGCTATAGAAGACATAATACAACCAGATCAGTTTATAACGGATGCATGCGGTTGTATTATTGTAATGGAAGTGTTTTTGCAGATCCATGACGGATCCGTAAAAAACGCTAGTGTGAAAGTAGCCTATCACATAGTTTATTTTGCAATGCTTCCAATGCAGAGCCTCACTTACTGCGGCAGTTGTATTACTGGATCGGTTGTTATGCCCTCACTAGAGGTTTCTTGAGGTACATGTAGTGAATAAAATGTTGTGTAGAACGGGCGCTGAATGAATTCCAGGAGCTAGTAGCCATGCCAGTGTTTGGACGAGCCGGCAGATGTATGCCGTAAATGAAACGGCAAGCTGTCATTAATGTGTGTACTGTATGCTTTAGCAGTATGTACCCGCTGAATGTAGTGACGCATTTCTGGATTCATTGATGGTGGAGGTTCTATATGATTTCAGGAGTTGGGGTTTACTCCAGCCATTGTTGCAAAAGTGATTGCCAGCATGTGTGATGACTGCGGCTTATGGGGCTTTTTCATGGGGAACAAAAACAAGTTTGGCTGGAAAGCCAAATTCAGCGTGGTGTATGGTTCCAGTACCATGAGGCACAACACTTTTGAGAGTTTTGTAAGGAAATCTCTGGGAGACTACAGCCATTGATCCTTCCCAGGAATCCTGACCGGAGTAATATTATGTCTTAGAATATTTTCTTTATATATGTTAGCAGCTGTTTGAAGAGGCGGTGGCATACGGCTGAGAGCTGCGGCCTCTTCCTAGGAGAAAATCCAGCATGCTTGCCCCTCCAGCCGCACCGCTTCCTCTGCAGTAGTCGCACCTCCACATGTCCCTTCTCAGGGCTTAAACCACCGAGCTAAGATGGAGAAGGGACGTGTAGAGATGTGACTGCTGCCGAAGGCCCAGTGTGGCTGGAGGAGCAAAGCAAGCTGGGTTTGCTTAGAATAAGTCATGTATGTAGACAACCTGCCAAAATGGAGTAATGCAGAGGACAGGAGAAGGAAAGTGCTGAGAAACGGGTAAATGACCAGGGCCATATTTAGGGTTCATGCTGCCGTAGGCACTTTAGTACCCCTCTTTAAGTCCCTCTAGGAGACATGGTGTCTAAAATGCGCTGGTATACCTTGTATACCAATGCGTTATAGCCTGTTACAGTGACAGGCAGCCTGTTAGGCTGCGCCTGTGACACAGTCTAATAGACATACAGTCATGACATACCAGGTGGTCTTTTGTTAGGCCCTCGTCTGCCATGTTAATTCATTGACACCCTGCAATTGCATTCATGATAGGGCTCATGTGAAAGTTGGAGCTGTCTACCTGTCTGTTTTAGGTGCTATGTTCACTATAGACCACAGCATCTAGGGGACATAAGCCGCTGGTATCGGAGTTATCTCCAATCTCGACCATTACAGCAGGAGCTCGGCTTCAGTTTTAAGCATAGAAATGGGAATAAGACTTTTTGTAGAGCCTAAAATAGCTTTTACAGTTATTGCAAGCTCTGCCTCCCATACTGGATTACAAGGGCTGTGCAGCCTGTGCATATACGTGCCTCTGTGCCCACTCTCTGATTATTTGTGCCTGTTGGCGCAATGTGCATACCCCCAACACACACAGTTCTGCCTTTCTTTCCCCCAGGATTGTCTGTATTCCCTGCCAGCCACCCACCCACACTTTTGCGCCCCTCTCCACACCCCCAGGATTATGCTGTGTAGTATACCCCCCACCCACACACATCAGCACCAGCACTGAACTCTCCTTCAGGCAGTGCCAGGGCTCTATACCCATTCCCAATAACCCCCTACCCAGCCAGCCTATTATGATACACCACAAACCTCAAGGGTCCCCTTGCCAGCAGCAGCAGTGAAGACCATTGGTCCACCTCTGCGTTATGGTATTCCAGTATTCTGTTCCGGCAGAGAAGCAGACTGCCAGAAGAACCACATCCGGTGTAGTCGTACACACTAACTATAATGGGATCAGTCGGTTTCCAGCTTTCTGCTAGAAAAGTACGTACCACTGTATGTTCTAATGGCAGGGAAAAAATGACTAATGGCTTCAACATGCTGCGTTAAAAAAAGCAAAAAACACTAGGTGAAAAAAGCCCCCTAATTAACAAAAACTCCAGTATAAAAAAAACTTATGTTCCCTGAGTTTTATATTTCTCAGACATCAACATCTGGAGCTGGCTTTTGGCATAAAAACACACACCCCAAAAAAAAACAGCTGTGCAAAACTACCGCTAAAACCACAAAAGTGCACAAAAACATCAGTAAAAAACTGTGTGAACCCACCCAAACAGAATATTCCACCTTGCTGGCACAATTACTAGGTGTAAATTAGTGCATGTGTAGTAATCAAAAGGGTTCTCTAGGCTCTTTATAGAAAGTAGTAGATGCAGATGTACCGGAAAAGAAGCGCACACATTCAGTAGGGACCACGGCAGAAGAGCTCGCAGTGGGGACGCGGCATCCGTGGAGCGAGGGATGGGTAAGTATTAATCTAATCCTCTTTCTTCCATAGGTTAGAAGAACTTTTGACTTTTGTAAACAAAAACAAAAAAACTAACAAAAAAAGAGAACCCCTTTAAAAACCTAGCCAAATAGTTAATGATGCACTTGTATTATTTTCTATATCTTGTACTCTCATGAACAAGGGTGTATACACACAAACCATCTTGGTAATCAATTATTTCAAAAAGTGGCACTTAACCCAGGTCAGAAAGGCGCGAATCCTAGTTGGGTAAGGACACAAGACGACTGTTTTATAAAACACTACATACAGAGGTTCATATACTTTCTGATCATTGTAGAAAGCCCTAAAGGCCATTAAAATTGCCGCTAGCAATATTCGGAATGTGATACTGTTGTTTTCTGTGTCCCAACTACCGCACAGAGTCAGCTTATTAGGGGGGCTTTCTACTTGGACTCTTCTTCAGGCTCAGTGGTTGCTGGCCTTATTTAAGTCCTAGCCAGAGGCAGGATGTGGTGGCGGCAGCGCACAGAGGCAGGCGGGCAGAGGGTGTAAAGCAGCATTTTTCACTCTCGGCCGCTCCACCAACTAGCTTAATACTTAGCCCTGCAGTGAAGAGGAGAGGTAGGAGAATTGTGCTTGTTAACGTGTCCACTGGACTGTGAGATTCACAGCACACACTGCAGGACACCGCTGGCCAGAGGTGGATTAAGGGTGCTGTATGGATAGTGTAGACGGCCCTACAGCCCAGTACACCCACCACAAACAATGATGCCCCTATACAGACATTCACCACACACAGACGTTTTTATACACACGCTGATTACATATAGGGACCCTGCTATACACATATTGACCACACACAGGGGCGCTCCTACGCACACAGATGTTACAATGGCGGTTCATGGCCGCTCCTGTCCTGTTTCCTGTGTGCGAATGAACACTACCTGCCCTCATCTCTGCCTGTTTCCTGTCTGTGTATTGCCTGATCCCTCTGTGTTATGCAGGGTGATAACCAGGGGACCACCGGAATAGCGCCATTAGAACAATTATTGCCTGTAACACCTATACATATGTTCACCACACACACACTATTATTCACACAATTACTGCACACAAGGAGGTTCCTATACACGTGTTCACCACACACACACTATTATTCACACAATTACTGCACACAAGGACGTTCCTATACACGTGTTCACCACACACACACTATTATTCACACAATTACTGCACACAAGGACGTTCCTATACACGTGTTCACCACACACACTATTATTTACACAATTACTGCACACAAGGAGGTTCCTATACACGTGTTCACCACACACACTATTATTCACACAATTACTGCACACAAGGACGTTCCTATACACGTGTTCACCACACACACACACACTATTATTCACACAATTACTGCACACAAGGAGGTTCCTATACACATGTTTACCACATTCGGATGCCCTCCTTCACATATTCACCACATGTACACTGCCATACACAGATTGACGGACAGCATGCCTTTCAGGGAGATAACTAGAAAGGGCTCGACCCTATTGAAAATGTTTAAATGGAGAGAACAATGATAAACTGGAATGAGAGCAAGAAGTGCACAGAGGTGAACCTCTGCCCTGGAAGATCGTCTGATTAGAAGAAAGTCGCATCATGATCCATCCTGTACTCCAAGTGAAATTGGACATCACATTGTCTACATAAACTGCCAGAAGTAATTTGCACGTCATTGGGCTACAAGCCAGGCGTCCATGAGGAGGCCGTCACAAGGAAATGTCATGTTGGTCCTGCTCCCAGGATTAGAGTGTGGGTGGCAAAATATACAGTAACCAGACCCCTCTAGTCTTCATTTTAGCTATGCAAACAGCTCTTCGTTAAATGGATTTGGTCGTGGATCCAGGGGTACGACCATTTCTCCTTAGTCTCCCAGGAGCCATTTTTCAGCAGGACAATGTTGGGTTGGTTGTTGCTTGTTCTACTGCGAGCAGTCTGTGTGGCCTAATGTGCTGCCATGGCCTACAGCGTCTCTGGACTTGTCTCAGATTGAGGATACTGTATCCACCATTGGTCGGGAATTGCAAAGGGAGCTGCCAGCAACGGATCTTGAAAATATATGCATATTACACAAATATATACACACCACACTTATATAGTGTGTGTATATATGAGCTTAATGTAGTTCCCTCAATGGAATATATTACCAGGAAAATCGAGTCACGGGAGAACTTGCCACTGACTTTGATAGGCCAGGATAACGTCATAAAGCTTGTCCTCCTACCTAAGTTGTTATATCTCTATAGAGCGGCACCGCTAGCGCTACCAAAGAGGCACTTTGTACTTATGGATATGATGTTTACCCCTTTTTTGTGGTGTAACCTATGTCCCAGGATAGCGAAACATACCATCCAGGCGTCCTATATACAGGGAGGCCTGGCGCTGCCAAATCGCTCCATCTACTATGTGGCAGTACAGTTGACTTCTGCGGCGTGGTGGATCAGAGCAGATGCAAGTAATCCAGCAGTGGTGCTGAAAGCTGCTCTAGTGGGCTTGTATGAGGGCCTCACAAACCTAGTATATAGGAGGGGAGCTTATGCGGCGTGCCATTATACCCCTACTATGGCTGCTACGATGGTGATCTGGGATAAGTGGGTGAGGGTGCAGACAGTCGAGGACAGTGGGGAAAGATGGTCGCCATATGTGCCACTATGGAGGAATAAAGAATTGCCTGAATTGTTTTCTCTGGCAGAATTTTGGCCACAGAAAGGCCTGAGATTACTTGCACAACTTTGACAGGGCTTTGTTCAGGTCTTTTAATAGTCTTCAAGCAGGAATTTAACTTGCTGCAACTCTGCTTGTATAGATATTTTCAACTTAGACAATCTTGCTCTACTCAGTTTAGTACAGGGCTGCTGAGATTGGATTGTGGGCCTATAGAGGCGGTGAGAAGAGCTCAACTAGCTAAGCTGGTATCCACTCTGTATGCGACTCTAATGGCTGAACAAGACTCTCCACTCGACAAATCCTTTACCATAGTGGATTTAGAGGCCTAACATGTGAAGGAACTTGTGCCAGAGACCAACTTATACAATTGAAATGGCTACATAGGGTATACTACATGCCCAGTTGATTGTTTTAGATGCGTAAACTACCTAATGTGGGCATGATGGGGCCGGCTTCATCCATATGGTGTGGCAGTGCCCATCATTCAGAGCTCTTGGGCAGAGGTTCATGTGTGTGTGTGTGTGGTATATGTGTGTATAATATATATATATATATATATATATATATATATATATATATACATACATGCATACATACAGATGCGAAAGTTTGGGCAACCTTTTTAATCGTCATGATTTTCCTGTATAAATCTTTGGTTGTTTCGATAAAAAATGTCAGTTAAATATATCATATAGGAGACACACACAGTGATATTTGAGAAGTGAAATGAAGTTTATTGGATTTACAGAAAGTGTGCTATAATTGTTTAAATAAAATTAGGCAGGTGCATACATTTGGGCACTGTTGTCATGTTATTGATTCCAAAACCTTTAGAACTAATTATTGGAACTCAAATTGGCGTGGAAATCTCAATGCCCCCTGACCTACATACACAGGTGAATCCAATTGTGAGAGAGTATTTAAGGGGGGCAGTTGTAAGTAGGGATGTCCGATACCGATACCAGTATCGGTATCGGGACCGATACCGGCATTTTCACGAGTACTTGTACTCGTGAAAATGCCGCCGATACCGCTGCCGATACCGGAAGTTCCGGTCCGGCAGCTTAAACCTAACCTGCCCAGTCCCCCTCAGGTCAGGCGCTCAGTCCCTCCATGCTCCTCCAGCCCCGCCTGCCTTCTTCATTTATAAAAGTGGGCGGAGCGAGCAGGCGGGACATGAGGCGCATGGAGGAACTGAGAGCTCAAGCTGCCCGATTCCTCGAAGCACCTCACGTCCCTCCTGCGTGCTCCGCCCACTTTATGAATGTAGAAGGCGCGCTGGGCAGGAGGAGCATGGAGAGACTGAGTGCCTGACCGGAGGGAGACCGCATCAAAGTTAGTCATTCCGGCCACTTGTGTATGGGGGATCTCCGGATGACACTGTGGGGGATCTCTGGATGACACTGTGGGGATCTCTGGATGACACTGTGGGGATCTCTGGATGACACTGTGGGGGATCTCTGGATGACACTGTGGGGGGATCTCTGGATGACACTGTGGGGGATCTCTGGATGACACTGTGGGGATCTCTGGATGACACTGTGGGGATCTCTGGATGACACTGTGGGGATCTCTGGATGACACTGTGGGGGATCTCTGGATGACACTGTGGGGGATCTCTGGATGACACTGTGGGGGATCTCTGGATGACACTGTGGGGATCTCTGGATGACACTGTGGGGATCTCTGGATGACACTGTGGGGGATCTCTGGATGACACTGTGGGGGATCTCTGGATGACACTGTGGGGGATCTCTGGATGACACTGTGGGGGATCTCTGGATGACACTGTGGGGGATCTCTGGATGACACTGTGGGGATCTCTGGATGGCACTGTGGGGATCTCTGGATGGCACTGTGGGGATCTCTGGATGGCACTGTGGGGGATCTCTGGATGGCACTGTGGGGGATCTCTGGATGGCACTTATGGGGGTCTGTGGATGACACGTATATAGCATAATATGCTATATATGTGTTATCCACATAGCCCCCTGACAATGTCATCCAGAGATTTCCCCCACAGTGTCATCCAGAGATTTCCCCCACAGTGTCATCCAGAGATTTCCCCCACAGTGTCATCCAGAGATTTCCCCCACAGTGTCATCCAGAGATTTCCCCCACAGTGTCATCCAGAGATTCCCCCCCCACAGTGTCATCCAGAGATCTCCCCACAGTGTCATCCAGAGATCCCCACAGTGTCATCCAGAGATCCCCCACAGTGTCATCCAGAGATCCCCCCACAGTGTCATCCAGAGATCCCCCACAGTGTCATCCAGAGATCCCCACAGTGTCATCCAGAGATCCCCACAGTGTCATCCAGAGATCCCCCACAGTGTCATCCAGAGATCCCCACAGTGTCATCCAGAGATCCCCACAGTGTCATCCAGAGATCCCCACAGTGTCATCCAGAGATCCCCCACAGTGTCATCCAGAGATCCCCACAGTGTCATCCAGAGATCCCCCACAGTGTCATCCAGAGATCCCCCACAGTGTCATCCAGAGATCCCCCACAGTGTCATCCAGAGATCCCCCACAGTGTCATCCAGAGATCCCCCACAGTGTCATCCAGAGATCCCCCCACAGTGTCATCCAGAGATCCCCCCACAGTGTCATCCAGAGATCCCCCACAGTGTCATCCAGAGATCCCCCCACAGTGTCATCCAGAGATCCCCCTACAGTGTCATCCAGAGATACCCCCCACAGTGTCATCCAGAGATCCCCCTCACAGTGTCATCCAGAGATCCCCCCACAGTGTCATCCAGAGATCCCCCATTAGTGTCATCCAGAGATCCCCCCCATTAGTGTCATCCAGAGATCCCCATTAGTGTCATCCAGAGATCCCCCATTAGTGTCATCCAGAGATCCCCCATTAGTGTCATCCACAGATCCCTCCATTAGTGTCATCCACAGATCCCCCTATTAGTGTCATCCACAGATCCCCCCATTAGTGTCATCCACAGATCCCCCCATTAGTGTCATCCACAGATCCCCCCATTAGTGTCATCCACAGATCCCCCCATAACAGCGTCATCCACAGATCCCCCATAACAGCGTCATCCACAGATCCCCCATAACAGCGTCATCCACAGATCCCCCATAACAGCGTCATCCACAGATCCCCCTGGAGGCACATTGGTTGGAAAACACTATTATATTCCCATTTATCAATTTATTAACACTTGTACAAAGGAAAAGAAAAGCCGTTGTCCATAGCAACCAAATTCCAGCTTTAATTTTTTTCATTGCTATCGGCAACTGCGCCGCTATTTATACGAGGTATCGGTAATTGGTATCGGCGAGTACTTAAATAAAAGTATCGGTACTCGTACTCGGTCTTAAAAAAATGGTATCGGGACATCCCTAGTTGTAACTTAAGTTTCCCTCCTTAATTTTCTCTGAAGAGTAGCAACATGGGGGTCTCAAAACAACTCTCAAATGACCTGAAAACAAAGATTGTTCACCATCATGGTTTAGGGGAAGGATACAGAAAGCTGTCTCAGAGATTTCAGCTGTC
Organism: Bufotes viridis; assembly: GCA_033119425.1. NCBI lineage: Eukaryota > Metazoa > Chordata > Amphibia > Anura > Bufonidae > Bufotes > Bufotes viridis. The sequence continues at coordinate 55,099,199 of CM065595.1, forward strand.
TGTTTCCACAGTTAGGAACATATTGAGGAAATGGAAGACCACAGGCTCAGTTCAAGTTAAGGCTCGAAGTGGCAGACCAAGAAAAATCTCGGATAGACAGAAGTGACGAATGGTGAGAACAGCCAGAGCCAACCCACAGACCAGCACCAAAGACCTACAACATCATCATGCTGCAGATGGAGTCACTGTGCATCGTTCAACCATTCAGCGCACTTTACACAAGGAGATGCTGTATGCGAGAATGATGCAGAGGAAGCCTTTTCTCCACCGACAGCACAAAAAGTGCCGCTTGAGGTGGGCTAAATCACATTTGGACAAGCCAGCTTCATTTTGGAATAAGGTGCTGTGGACTGATGAAACTAAAATTGAGTTATTTGGGCATAACAAGGGGCGTTATGCATGGAGGAAAAAGAACACAGCATTCCAAGAAAAACACCTGCTACCTACAGAAAAATATGGTGGTGGTTCCATCATGCTGTGGGGCTGTGTGGCTGGAGACCAATGTCCAGGAATCGATGACAAATCTGAAGCTGCGCCGGGGCTGGATCTTTCAACAAGACAACGACCCTAAACACTGCTTAAAATCCAGGAAGGCATTTATGCAGAGGAACAAGTACAACGTTCTGGAATGGCCATCTCCGTCCCCAGACCTGAATATAATTGAAAATCTGTGGTGTGACTTAGAGAGCTGTCCATGCTCGGAAGCCATCAAACCTGAATGAACTAATGATGTTTTGTAAAGAGGAATGGTCCAAAATACCTTCAACCAGAATCCAGACTCTCACTGGAACCTCCAGGAGGCGTTTAGAGGCTGTAATTTCTGCAAAAGGAGGATCTACTAAATATCGATTTCATTTCTTTTTTGTGGTGCCCAAATTTATGCACCTGCCTAATTTTATTTAAACAATTATAGCACACTTTCTGTAAATCCAATAAACTTCATTTCACTTCTCAAATATCACTGTCTATAGGTGTCTCCTATATGATGTATTTAACTGACATTTTTTTATCGTAACAACCATGTGTGTGTGTGAGATAGATATAGATATAGATATAGATATAGATATAGATATAGATATAGATATAGATATAGATATATATATATATATATATATATATATATATATATATTACACATACTTAATTATATACTAAAATTGTCTTTCCTGATGTTTGCACACTGGTGACGAGTCTTTTAGGGCTAATTAATGATGTTATTCCTACTAAATACGTTAGACTATTATACAGATTACTTCTGTATTATGCAAGAAAAACCATTCTTAATTGGAAGACCCCCAAAGTTCCCAACAAACAGCATTGGATACAATTGGTCAACTCTGATCTAGAACTATACAAACTATATGACCAATGGCGGGATCCCTGACAGATTCCTTAAAATCTGGGATACTTGGATTAACGCTCATACAGTAATACCTTAACCGGGTAGGATACTTTTCTCAGGTCTTATGGGGAAGGAGTGAATGTTTTGATGTTCGTATGACTGATTGTGGTTGGTGCATTTTTGTATTTAATATCTAGAACTCTGCTGTCGCCTCCTTGAAAACTTTATTTTTTTTATTTTTTTATCCTGTATTGTGATATTGTCTTCTGGTAGAGTTCAGTGAACTACACCTGCTGGTGTGCCGTCTGTCAATTGTTATATTTCGGAGATATATATATAATTTCACACAAAATACAAAGACACCATTTTTGCAGATAGGTGATGGGTGGATTGCAAGGCGATCTGAAAGAGTAGGGGCAATTACCCCCGTCCCATCCCAGGACACAGTGGAGGGGGTTGTTCAGTAAACCGACAGCCAGGAAGAAGGGCATTCTGAAGACTATCAACTGGGAGGGGGGCAGAGGACTGTACTTTCGTGCTGCGCTTTGAAATTCCATCCTGGTGGACAGGACTTACTCCTAGCACATTGCCCTTATTAGAATCCACCCCTGCTGCTGGCCCTGCAAACCATACACCCTCATCCTTAACCCTGGGTGAACAGACTTTTTTTTAAGTTAAAAATAAATAAATGCTGTTCAAAGGTGGGCAAATCTACACAAAAATTGAGCAACTATGCAAATACGTTTCAGAACTAACCTCTGAGCTTCTTTGTAAATGTCATGTATCATCGGTCACAATTCACTGCTTTCTGGTAGCTGCAGACCATCAGCATACTCGTCAACATGAATGGTAAGAGAAGTTCTTACATAGTAGTTCTTTTTATGCAGTTTTTAAAGACACTGAGCTCTCCAAAAGCTTTTCTTTTACGTTGGAAAGACATATCAAAGGTTTTGATTGGTGAGAGTCTGGGTGCCGAGACCCCACTGATCTCTAGAATGAGGAGGAAAAAGCGCTCGCCTAGCACACTCGGTCCTCGCTGCATGAGACCGAGTTTAGACTAGACTTTCTATGGAGCCTGTCTCCTGCACAAGGTGAGCTCTCCTCATACTACTGATTGCGGATTTTAACACTTAGGCCCCAGCCAATCAAAACCTTTGATATGTCACTAGACCGTATCAAAAGTTTTTTGGAAGCTCAGTGACCCGTTAACTGTGGAATGCCATAAAATGAGTTTCCCTTCAACTTTGGGAGCAGGGTATGTGTCACTTTTCATAAACCTTTATCATTCTTGTTTTTTGGTTTAAACCTGATACAGCCATGGTATGAATCAGTGGGTTAATTATATCTTATAAAGTCTTTCGAAAAATGTTAGGCTAGGCTTCTAGTCAAGGTAATGATATAAGTAGTGTATTTGTCAGCATCAAACCGTTTGTATATGTTATAAAAAGTACAGTATTAAAGCGGACTAAACTGCAATGTTCTACTGCGTCCTTTACAAAGGAAAATGTAAGATGCGGCATGACATGAGTAGAACATCTTGTTACTGGAAGAGCCCGCACGATTTAGCACCCTGACCGGAGGGTCATTGCTTATTTTACCTTTTTGCTCAGTGTAGGTGAGTGACCTGAAGGGCAGTTATCATTTGAAATCATGGTGGGGGGTCAGGGAGAAAGTGTGTTATACACACAGAGGCTGCAGAGCTAACAGTCATAACCCGTTACCTGTGATAACTCCCAACTCCCTAAGTGTGTGTCAACTCTCTGCTACGTGTGTGTGTGTGTGTGTGTATATATATATAATCTGAGGTAGATGATCCCTTTCTGATTCCCACGGATGTCATTTTGTCTATTGGAGTCAGGATCACTGGTATTTCTGATTTCGGCATTACTGCGGCATGGCAGCGGTCACAGTCTGATGGTGCAGCACTGCTCCTGTACCCCTGTGCTCGTCTACTGTACACTGAGATCAATTTCACACTATTTGTAAGCCAAAATTAAGAGTGTAACAAACATAGAATAAAATGTATAATGGAGATCTTTGACTTCCATGTTTTGGACCTGCTCCTAGTTCTGCTTTACAAATACTGACCAAAACATGCAAATGTGAACAACGTCTTTCTTTGTTGTATGGTAATTTACTTATATTGCCAGAAATCATGTACAAATGAGGGAAGGGGTTAATGACTAAGCAGAGACCTGAAAACATTCAAGAATGAATAAAACAAGAGTATTGAACAAGTGAATAACTTTCCTTTATACAGAACACCTTTTCTTTACATGAGTCAGAAACCCTCTAATTATAGACCCGTATTTCTTACAACCCATGCATTTTATTTTTTACTATTTCATTTAATGTTTGTGTCTGTCGTTAAGATATCAACAGTATCCCCCATGTGACCTCCACAGTCCCCCACCCCTTAACACTGACCCCCCCCCCCCAGTGCCCCGCCACTTTAAAATGGGACCTCCACAGCAGCCCATCCCCTTACCTCTGACCTTCAGAGCAGCCCACCCCTTTAACAGTGAGTTTCACCGCACCCCACTCCCTTGACAGTGTCCTTCTCAGGGGCCCGTCCACTTAACATTGACCTTCACAGTACCCTGCTCCCTTAACGGTGACCTCACGGTACCCTGCTGCCTTAACAGTGACCTCCACAGCAGTTGCCCCTTTAATAGTTGCGGTTGCCCCTTAACAGCAACATCCACAGTGAACGCCTCTTTAACAGTGACTTCCACATTGCCCTCCCCTTTAACCGTGACCTCCACAGCGCCCGGCCCCTTTAATGCTAGGGCTACATTTTGTTAATTTTTATATTGATAGGTTATGGTGTCGCACTGCGACTAGGGTTGTTTTCGATACCCATTCGATACTAGGTTGATACCAGGATTTAAAAATTTTCGATACTAGGATGTGCTACTGCACAGCCTAGTACAACAGAGCATCGAGCGTGCTGCTATCAGTGCACCATGTTCGGTCAGCAGCATAGGGGAGAAGGAGTCACTCTCTCCCTCCCCCTGTGCTGCCGCTACCACCAATGAGAAGAGAGGGACAGAGGAGGGGAGGGCGCACTGCGCCACCAATGAAAGTTAACGTTTAATACAAATACAGGAGGCTGGGTACAGAATCACATAGCCTCTATGACAGGAAGCTGTGATCAGCGGCAGTTAACCCGCTAAAGTTTTGAAATGCACCAGAACTCCAATTAATTAATTTGCACCAAAATGTGACTTTTATGCAAGGAGCGCTATTACTGGGAAAATGAGCACTAAATTTATCATCCGGCATGAACCACTTCACTTTCTAAATATTAGACCAGTTTAGTATTCTGCCTCATCACGTATACTTGGCCGGGATAGTTTGGACACATCATCATTACAGTGGAACTGTTGCATGTGGCCATTGTCACATCTGTCAACTCTTTCCTATTCCTGATGTTGGATCAACTAACAGAAGAAATCCAAGTCAATATAACTGACCAATGTCTGTTTACTTTGACCATTTGAACGTAACCACAATAACATGAAGTCAAACTATTTAGGTGTGTAATTGTACAACTTTTTGTGTTTCTTCTAGGGCACCATGGCCAAAATGGAGGGTAAGACGTCGCTGCTGGACAACATGATTGGTGTGGGGGACATGGTTCTTCTAGAACCACTTGATGAAGAATCCTTCATCAATAACCTAAAAAAGCGTTTTGATCACAGTGAAATTTATGTAAGTACATGCTTATGTTTTTATCATCCAGTGGATAGGGCATAACTTTTAACAACTGAAATACTCCTTTATTTTATTAAAAGGTATATATTTATGACCTGGCTGCAACCATGTGGAATGGGACATCGGGAGACTTTTTAAAGTTATTACCAACTTTGGGACGGTTCAGACTATGGCTTTTATAGCAGAATTTTGGTGTGGATCGTGTTCTTTCTACCTCCCATTCATTTTAGTGCTGAAAATAGTGGAGCAGCAGCTCATAGCTGCGGCCATGATGAGAGGGTTGCTTTTAGGAACTACAGTAATATTGCTGTAACTACTAGCTGGGGGAGGGAGGGAGCCGCTGTGGCTACTAGCTGGGGGAGGGAGGGAGCCGCTGTGGTTACTAGCTGGGGGAGGGAGGGAGCCGCTGTGGCTACTAGCTGGGGGAGGGAGGGAGCCGCTGTGGTTACTAGCTGGGGGAGGAGGGAGCCGCTGTGGCTACTAGCTGGGGAGGGAGGGAGCCGCTGTGGCTATTAGCTGGGGAGGGAGGAGCCGCTGTGGTTACTAGCTGGGGGAGGGAGGGAGCCGCTGTGGCTACTAGCTGGGGGAGGGAGGGAGCCGCTGTGGCTACTAGCTGGGGGAGGGAGGGAGCCGCTGTGGCTACTAGCTGGGGGAGGGAGGGAGCCGCTGTGGCTACTAGCTGGGGGAGGGAGGGAGCTGCTGTGGCTACTAGCTGGGGGAGGGAGGGAGCCACTGTGGCTACTAGCTGGGGGAGGGAGGGAGCCGCTGTGGCGACTAGCTGGGGAAGAGAAGGGGCTGTTAATTTATTTTAATTTTTTTTTTCTCCAGAAGGGAGTGCTTCTGTGACTTACTGGGGAAAGAGGGGGGGGGGGTTACTGTACTCCCTGGCCATTAGTTTTCCCCCTGGGAAAGTTGCAGCCACTTGAGTGCGGAGCACAGCCGGCTCTCAGCAGCTCTCCAAGCACAGCGCCATACATAGTACAGCGACTATGCTTAGTATTGCAGCTCAGCCCTATTCACTTCTATGGGACTGAGCTGCAAAAAGGCCATGTGTCCAATGAACGTGGCCTAGGAAGAGGTGGAGAGCCTGACCTCTTCTAACAGTTGATCGGCGGGAATGCTGAGAGTTGGCTCCCCGGTAATCTGATTTTGATTACCTCTCCTGCGCGTAGGTCATCAATAGAGATGAGCTAATTTCATGTTTTGAATTTCGTTCACGCTTCGTTTGGTGGTAAAAGCAGAATTGCGGTATGTATTTCGTTACCATGGACATTACGCAATTCTATGACGGAATGCATAACAGAATCTAGTCATCAATATAATTTACTGGATAACCCCTTTAAAGAGGACCTGTGCACCCGTTATTCTTCCTAGCAATCTGTGAATAAATTGACAACTGGGTGTTACCTGTTGCAGAAATATTCCTCCACAGAAGACTGCATAGGGACACATTGCTTTGACAAATAGAATGGTAACATCAAATAGCAAATGTATTTATAAGGTTCTATGAGGGATAGCAGAGGAACGGTACAACAGATTTTATCTTTTTTTTATGGGGAATACGAGCAGTTACTAAACCAGACATGTCGGGAGAGGTGACAAGAACTATCTGAACTGGTTAAACAAGGCTTCAGGTTTCATTTGTTCCTTCTAGATCTGATTATTTGTAGGTCTCATAACTTTGTAATCTGATATTTTAAAGCATAAGATTCAAATAGTCGTTTATTAATTAATGTTTGACTGCTGCATGGATTATTCATTGATTGATGTGTAAGTTAATGTGAGCAGTGCTGATGCTCATACATATAAGGCCTCTTGCACACGACCGTATGCCCTCCGAGACATACAGTCCGTGAGTGGGCCGTGTGTCCCGGAACGCTGTGCGCTCCAGTGTGCACGATCAATGCCGCTCCGGGACATACGGACCGCATGTCGCGAAGGGCAATCGGTCGTGTGCAAGAGGCCTAAATGTGATGTTACCAGGTTGTTCTCTTTTATACTGCTGACCAAATTAAGGATGTTGTGTGTTCCACAAGATGTACATGTAAAATGCATGTACAGTGGATATGTATATTATGCACATAGTAGTACATGTGAATACAGCTGCAGCATCTCGCTTGGTGATTCATTGAAAGGGCATTAGGGGTAGCACAAGTGGGTGAACATCTCAATGTGTCAGAGCACACAACTCTGATATCCCTCCAGGAGGAAGCAACCCAGTCAGCACATTTCTACCGAAAACCAGTATTTATCGAAACCAGCAGATCGAACCAAGAATATGAGGGTTAGATATACATCTAATATGTATTTACATCTGCATAACGGGATCGGCCCTATATGAATGGTAATTAACTGTTCTCACAACTTTATGTAACTCAACAGCACAGGAAAATAGAAGAGGCTTTTTAATTGGTGGTGAGCGATGCAAGCTTTGGATGCTACATCTGAAGTCACTTTGTTCAAAACTTCGGATTAATGCTGTACAGAGATTCGTCTCTGTACAGTATTAAAATGTATGGGCTTTGATAAGCTTTAGTTAGTTATTCGTGAAGTCGTGTGTGACTTCGTTGAATAACTTCGGTCATTGATTTTTAAAGTGGAAAACTACTTTAAAACTTGAAACCGAACTCTGCTACGGTTCCGACTGGTCGGTCCCCTTCTTGTACCCAGGCAGCCGTTCTGATATGCTCCGATGCTGTCTTTTGCCCTGCACTGTATCACACAGGGGTAAGGGCTATTTGTTTATATTTTTACACTGCTAGGCAGAGGCTTCCACCTAGCAGAGACCCAGTACGTCACTGGATCTAATGAAAAAGCCCTTGCCCTCTGCGATTCGGCGCAGGGCAAGGGAGAGAATCTTAGTATAAAATGCTCTGATGCTCATATCAGAGGGGCTGCCTGGGTGAGGAAGGGGTTATGTCGGGTTCAGCTCTGAACCTGGACAATCCCTGTAAGCCAGTACATGACAAGTTTTCGTTCCAGGATTAGGCCTCTTTCACACTTGCGTTGTTAGGATCCGGCGTGCACTTCCGTCGCCGGAAATGCCCGCTGGATCCGTAACAACGCAAGTGACCTGAAAGCATTTGAAGACTGATCAGTCTTCAAAATGCTTTCAGTGTTACTATGGCAGCCAGGACGCTATTAAAGTCCTGGTTGCCATAGTAGTAGTGGGGAGCGGGGGAGCAGTATACTTACAGTCCATGCGGCTGCCGGGGCGCTCCAGAATGACGTCAGAACGCCCCATGCGCATGGATCATGTGATCCATGCGATCACGTGATCCATGCGCATGGGGCGCCCTGACGTCACTCTGGAGCACCCCGGGAGCCGCACTGACTGTAAGTATACTGCTTCCCCGCTCCCCACTACACTTTACCATGGCAGCCAGGACTTTAGCGTCCTGGCTGCCATGGTAACCATTCAGAAAAAGCTAAATGTCGGATCCAGCGATGCGCCGAAACGACGTTTAGCTTAAGGCCGGATCCAGATTAATGCCTTTAAATGGGCATTAATTCTGGATCCGGCCTTGCGGCAAGTGTTCAGGATTTTTGGCCGGAGCAAAAGGCGCAGCATGCTGCGGTATTTTCTCCGGCCAAAAAACTTTCCGGTCCTGAACTGAAGACATCCTGATGCATCCTGAACGGATTTCTCTCCATTCAGAATGCATGGGGATAAACTGATCAGGATTTTTCCGGCATAGAGCCCCGACGACGGAACTCTATGCCGGAAAACAAAAACGCAAGTGTGAAAGAGCCCTTAGAAATATCTTTACAATATGCAGTTAAAAGGTTTATTCACATGACCATATAAATGGGTCTGCATCTGTTCACCATTCATTTCAAAAGGGGCCGCAAAAGATGCTTGTGCTGTCCGCATCCTTGCTCCGTTCTGCGGCCCCACAAAAAAATATAGCGCATGTACTATTCTAGTCTGCAATTATGGACAAGAATAGGCATTCTCAATATAGCACCTCAATTTGCGGACAGCAATACACTTGCGGTTGTGTGAATGCACCCTTACATAAATTAATGTGGTTGTCAAGGTTCAGAGCTGAACCTGGACATATCCCTGTTTTCACCCAGGCAGCCCCCCTGATATCTGTATCTGCAATGCTTATATCAGAGGGGCTGCCTGGGTGAGAATGGTGGTATGTCTGGGTTCAGAGCTGGCCCCTTTAACATGTACCCCTTTGTTTTGGAAAAAAGGAAGCCAGATAATGTTCTCATTTGCAAAGCAAAACCTGCTGATATTGAGTTTCACTACATGGACCATGATAGACAAGCAACGTGACAACAGTCCCATATTGTACCAGCTGCCAGAAAGTAGATTTATATGGCTGAAACATAGTAGAATAAAATAAAATGTTTTTTTTTTTTTTTTTGTTTTCTTTTTTTGGTTAGAGAAATATATATATAGAAATTATAAGAAGTAAGATAGATGTTTTAGTATGCTGTGGGATCTGTCGTTTCGCGTGGTAAATAGTATAACCTTTATTCCTATAAATGGTCACTGTCCTTTTCATAAACTTTACATAAATCAATAATACAGGTGAATATAAGAAATTATATATATATATATATATATATATATATATATATATATAATCTGTAGAAAAATGCATGTTTATCAGCTGTTTTCTTCCCCACCTTTCCTAATCTCTGTGAAATTAGTGATACATCTTGTTAAAATCAAGACAAGCTGCCTGTTCACTGACGACTGGGATTACATCATCCCATAGAAGTCTATAGTGAGAGGATGGGTAGGAACATTTAGCGGCAGTGACACCGGCATGATTCAGCAGCTAATACCAGTCGTACCTCACCCCAGGTGCTTTGCCCACATCTATAACGTCCTATGTGGTGCTTCTGATTCATTCTCAGAAAAGGGAAACGGAATCTGCTGTCTCTGTGTAGCCTATGGGCAAACATGATTTTACCCTTTTTACATAATAATGGGCTGCTACACCTGAGCATAATCAGCAGAAGTCTGAAAATGTCAGTGACTTCAGTAAGCATTTGTGGGCATGCTCTATGTGCTTGGAGGGGGGAGTAGCAGAGCCGTGTCTATCACCTATTGTCATCTAGCCTGTATTATCCACTTCAGCATTATAATATTTGTGGAATTTGAGAAAGCCCCCAAAACACACATTTATAAGTTTATAGAATAAACCTAAAAAATTTTGTTAAATAGGTAATTTCCTAATTGATTGTATGAAGTATGAGCTCATATTACACAAAATGGACGTTATCTCGCACATAAATGTGTAATAATACACACAAAGAACGTCTGTAAGTCCCTGATAGATTAATATGTGCTGAGGCATCTAAAACCGGTGGCAGCCTTAGGGTTTGGCCTTGTGGGGGCTTTGTCTTGCCTACTGTTAGTGGTTAATCTATCTCTGCGGATGAGTGTTTTGTCTCGGAAGTGCTCACACTTGTAAATCAGTGTAATGAACTCCAGAAGCATGCCAAGTAAGATATTAACTTGTGGGCGAGTAGATGCTAAAACATATAAACCCAAGGAATTTAACTCCTTTGCTTTAGTTTTTTAATGAAGGGGACATAATGGTGCCTATAAATACGCTATGAATGTGCCTCCATATAAATGGTAAGCATATGTGGACCCTTAATAATCAGGACAAAGGCAGAGGTACCGTTCCACAGTGCTGCGTCTCCCGTCTTACAAAACCGGCAAAACTGGTTATTTTACACTTGTACTGTATACCGTACATGTCATGTAATTGTCATGTTACAATGTTTTGTATAAAAATACATACTGTACCTAAAATATCCGTCTCTAATGCCGCATCTCTCTAGGTGGAATGCTAGGAACTTGCTCTCTACAGACCATAACACATCTAAAAAAGGCATCTCGTCTAAAAAAAACATTTGGAGCATAGCCATCAATGTTAGAGAACCCCTTTAGGCCACCTGCACATGATGCGGCTTAACGCACATAAGAGCCGCACTAATTTGATGCGTTTTTGCCACAGATCTCACCCTTCATTGGAAAAATGTTCAATTTCCGCCCAGAAAAAAATTGATTGTGTGATATCCTACACTTTGCTCTTACTATACTACACTGCGTTTTTCCCGCAATGGAATCTGTTGGAAATCCACATGTATTCGGTAACGTGTCCAGGTGGCCTTCCACCACCTCTAGCTGCAGAATGTGTATTGCTCATGTAGTCTCCTCTATTGCTGGTATCCCATATGTTATAACAAATATTGCCATTGCACCAGTCAGATTGTTAGTGACCGACAGATCTTGTAAAGGCTCTGTTCACATCTGCAGTGTGGCCCCTAGCTTTTTTTTTCAGTGCCATATTTTTCCAGTCAAAGCAATGGACTCCTTAGTAGAACCTGATACCAACAGCTGCCACTAGGGGGAGCATGGGAACTTTCTGCATATTTCTCTTATTAGAACATTCTATGTAAAACTGTATGCAGATGTCTCCTAAGCTCCCTCTAGTGGTAACTGCAGGTAGCCAGCATACAATCAATTACATTAATGTCTTCCTTGCAAAGCTGTATGATATATTGGGTAGGGGGGAAAAGTAGGCTTTATGCTTTTTGAGCTGTACTTAATATAATTTATCTCTTTACTTGCAGACCTACATAGGCAGCGTGGTTATATCGGTAAACCCCTACAGGTCGCTGCCTGTTTACACACCGGACAAAGTGGAAGAATACAGGAATCGTAACTTTTATGAATTGAGTCCACATATGTGAGTATTGGGTGTATTTAACTAATCTTGGATTTTTTCTGTAGAAGAGTAACTTCTTAGTCTGTATTTGCTGGTCTCCTTTGGTTCTCTCATAAACATGTACTTGATTAGGACAAAAGAAGATGGTTATTGCTATAAAGAGAGAGGGATATGCTGCAGATTCCTTATATTTCCTGTGTATGGGCAGTGTGCTGTGAATGCATGAAACACACCAATTTACATGGGTAAAGATAATTTCTTATAACGTAATCCATTCTGAACACTCCAGTGTAAATGATAATTATGCATTTACTTGTATCATGCAAGTTGTGCTCCTCAGACTTGCGCTTTTGCACTGTATTACTAGGTGGATTGAGTAGGTGAAGAAAATTGTTGATGGCGCACAGGCCTTGGAGGGCCCATCAGCTCTCCTGATGTGTCTGTTGTAGTAAGCATTCGCCATTAAATCATTCTGGAGAATATTTTCTCATAAAGAAGGATGCAAAGTGCAGCCTTTAATACAAGCTGGAACCTGATATCATTTGTAGAATCCGCGGGTATTTGCAAAGTTACCAAGTGTGTTTGTACACGTGTAGCCAGTAAAGTTAGATTCAAAAGCACTTTGACTAGGTTTTTTGGGTTTGTTATATTGCTGGGATGTCCTATGGATAGGCCCAGAATATTTGATTGGCGGTGGTCCGGCACCCCGCACCCTGCAGGTCAGCTGCTCGGGAGGCAGTAGACAGAGTTACTGCAGTGCTGTTATCCCACTACACCATAGACCGAGCTGTGCAGTCCCGGGATCGGAGCTTCTCCCAAATAGTTGACCGGCGGTGGTTGATATTGATCAATGTAAAAATCTCTTGTAACTAGAGATGAGCGAACTTTAAAAAAAAGTCCGGTGTTCGGCGTTCAGGTTGTGGTAAGTCGCGCATCCCGTTATGGATTCCACTATAGCGGCATATGGAATCCATAAGGGGCGGCTGCCACCAACCCGAACTGTTGAACAGCCGAAGGACCTGGGGTGACGTCACTGTCATGTGATCAGTGCAGTGGGCGTGGCTCAGCACAGGATCAAAGTGACATCACCCCAGGTCCTTCGGCTGTTCAACAGTTCGGCTTAGTGGCAGCCGCCCCTTATAGATTCCATATGCCGCTATAGTGGAATCCATAACGGGATGTGCGACTTACCACAACCCGAACACCGGATTTTTTTTTAAAGTTCGCTCATCTCTACTTGTAACCAATATGTGGGAAATGGTACAATATTTAGATTACTAGTATTACGGTTAAGATGGTAAGAGCATGGCACAGAACTTTGCCATCACGTTGTCTGACTAAGCATCCTTCCCGGACAGTACAGAGCTTCCATCTAGAAATGGCTGCTGATGAGGGACATGTGACGGACAGCTCCACCAGCCTGCTCACGGTGTGCACCATCTCGTTTTGCGCTTGCAGTTGCTGATGTACAGGTCTGGTGACAATCCGTAAGGCGTCAGCTCCGTTCAGTGAGGCCTGACAAGGGTGCTGCTTACTAAAGAGAAAAGGGCAAAACGTCTAATAACCCTAGATCTGTAAATTGCACATACTGTAGTGTGGTCTCCTGCATATTGCTCAGAATAATATTAAACCCACCAGTGCCTTTAAGATTATGCAGTCATGAAGATATGGACGTTATACACAGGGTTTAAATAGATCTGGACTGATTTATATAAAAATATTTAATGATTAATAGACGGACTGAATCTGAGATGTCTTGTGTTACCCGCTCAGTCGTGCAGCTTGAATGTAGACAAAGACTTGTATTCCACGGGGACAATGCCTCCCTGTGTCACAGATCTCCGTCTGGTTTTTGGTGCATAGACCATTGTAATGAACTACCAAAAAAGAAAGTGAATATGCTGAATTGGTAAAATTTGGGAGCAGCATGTCACATTCTGTCAGCGGTTACACAATCCAGTGTGTGGGGCTCGGGGCCACTGTCCAAAAGGCCAATGCTCTTCTCAGAGGCTGCAATAACTGAATGTCAAGTGCTCACTACGTTACAGAAGTGACTACAGCAAAAGCCATGCCGCCCTTTAAACATCACATTTAGTTTGGATACACACAGAAAGTGATCATATATGTAGTGTCCTGGGGTGGTCACTATAATTACTGCTCATTTTGGAGACTCCTCACAATGCTCCCACTCCACAGAGCCCCAATAAGTGCTATATCTAATCGTCTATCTGTATACAGTAAATGTATGCTTTCCAAGTGGGAGGATAGCAGATGTTACTGGCCCATGTCTATGATGTCACTAGACAGTGGATTTATCAGTGATGTACATGAAAGCTTTTCAGAGAAAATGATGTCAGTTGTTCTTAATGTTCTCTCAGGGCAAAGACTGGATCCATGTCGGTAATCTGCTCTTTGGCTTCAAAGCCGACAGCTGCAGCCCACTTGCCTCTAGCAAATTTGAGTTCTCTAATTTGCAATTCTAAAAGACAAAACTGAATTACTGTAGTCCCTCAAGTTACAATATTAATTGGTTGATTAAGTTGAAGCCATTGTAACTTGATTCCATAACTGTTTGAAAAATTATTAATTTGTTTCATCCCAAATGTCATCCCATGATAAGAGAAAATGAAGATTTCAGGGAGTCTGTCACCACATTTGGCCATAATAGACTGAGTGCACATTAGCATAACAGTAGATTATTCTAATAGTACCTTTGTTGATTTCTTGTGAAGCTCACCGGAGGCAAAAACTTACTTTTATTGGTATGTAAATGAGGGCTCGCAAGTGCCCAGGGGCGGCGTTCACCTCGTTGGAGCCCAGGCTGCGCTGCCTCTTGAGCTCATATCCACGCCCCATCCTCTGCACGCCCTTCTCTTCCCTCGTGTCCTCTTTCTTTCCCATCATGATCCCGCGCCTTTGGTCTCCCTCACTGGGCCAGGGCATGCGCACTGCGATACCCATTGTGGGCACAGCATCATTGTAGCTACTTAAACGTTAGTTTTCTTTATTGGTGGTGCAGTGGCCACAGCCCCTCCCCTCCTCCGCCCCGCTCTCCTCATTTGGTGGCAGCGGCACAGTGGGAGGGAGAGACTCCTCCCCTGTTCTGCTGAAGAGAAGATGGAGCGCGCGGCGAGCAGCGCGTGCCATGTTCTGTGATACTAGGCTGTGCAGTAGCGCAGCCTAGTATCGGTAAAAGGCAAATCGCGGTACAAAAGTATCGATTGAGTATCGATAATTTGATAACCGCTGCAACCCTAGTATAGAGTCTAACATGTTTTGGGAGTTCTTTTTGCACCTTTTATTTATGCCTTTATTTATTTATTTATTTATATTTTTTTAAAGGCTTGTTTTTCTGTCTGCCTACTGAGTAGATGAGCTCCTCCTGTTGTGTTGTAGATCCTCAAGCCAAGTGGAAGGTCTCACAAACGTCTGCTCACCCTCTGTCTCAGACAGCGCAGTTGTCGTAGCATCATCCTCCCCAACGAATATTTTATTCACTGTTTTACACTGATGGATTTTTTTTTGTGATGGAGTTTTTCCGTAATTAGATAACAGATAGGAGGAGCCACATGTACTGGAAGATGCCACAACCTTATAAAATTTCAAAACATCAAGTGTACTACTGTTATACACTAGTCATTATTGCTTTATATATTATCTAGAGTAGATTATAGTTCTGCTTTAGTAATAAGGCAACCTTGATTATCCTCGAGGCAAGGGTTGGTCTGAAAAGCAGTTGAGAACATAGAACATATGTTGTGAAAACTGGCACATTTTCCAGGCAATGTGAGAGGAATTGTCTGCTTCATAATTCATCAGATATTTATTGGCTTTCTTTTTTCCTTTGCCTTGTGTACATTTTGAAAGGTACTGTAAAGCTTTGCCCTGCTTGACTGACTGATTTTAATGTACTGTAAAGGTGCTGCAAAGTGTAAGGCAAGGGATTGTTAAAGGGTTATTCCCATCTTGGATATTGGGGGCATATCTAATGCTGGAGGGCACACTGGGCATGTTCAGCCGCTCTCCATTTATTTCCATTGGACTGACGAAAGTAGCCAAGCGCTGTCTTGGCTAATTCCATAAGCCCCATAGAAGTGAACGGAGCAGGTTGCCTAAATTTTATATAATGTGTAGCAAACTGGTTGACACATAACTGATCAGTAACCGGCCTACACAAATATGAACTTTGGTCTGTGTCAGGCTGATTGCCTGTATATTGTAAGTTATACCTTCAAATAATTTCTCTGAATTTACGGATAGAGATTGTGTAAATGTCTGGTCTCCTCAATCATCAAAAACCATCATAACAAAGAATTTCTCAGCAAGGCTAAGTAAATTCCTTTAATAAATGGCAGTATGGATAAGAGTTTGCATATTTTATTCTTAGAGCAAGGATGCAAATAATAATGTAAAAACAGAATATGGAGATAATGACCTATTTAGTCTGTGAATCTAAAGATCCAGGCCTTCTCATCTGCAAGTCAGAATGTGTTTAGTAGCAGCACTAGCCATCCAGTTGGTGGTAGTAGTAGTTGAGCCTGCTCTGGCACATACCCTATTCCCTGACCTCAAGGACTTCTGGGGAGGCAAGTAAGAACAGTGTCTGGAACAGGCCCAGTTTGCTCTTTCTCTACTGTCCTCTCCAGCCTCGAGTGTCCTCTGAGAGGGTTTTAGCACAGGAGGTTGAATCGTGACACCCAGACAAAGTTGTCTTCTACCAGTGTACAGAACATCACTTTTGCCAGAATGAATGAGGCATGTATTTTTTACACACATTCCGGCAGAGACCAATGAATATATCTGCTGTTGGTGCCCCATCATACCACTGCCTGCCTACCATCATGTTCTGTACCACATGGCTGCTGCTGCTTCCGCCAATGCAGCTGCTATTCTCTGCTGCTTATCCCCATACTGCCACTTCCGTTACCCTTACTGCCACTTCCGTTACTGCTACATAGGTATTACTGCTACTACTATTTTATTCCATTCTGTGCTTCTACTGCTGCCGCTACTATTGCGGTCACGACGTGCCACCCTTTCCAAATCCACACTACTGCTGTTACTCTCAATTAAAAGGCAGTCTTTCTTTTGACAGTTAACACTTGCATGTGTATAAGTATGGGCAGGCATTGTGACCCAGTAAAGGCATACTTTTAGGATGCTTGTGCAGAACAAGCCACTCTTCTGACAGTGTTTGTTTGTGTGTATTCAGGCTTAATTTTTAGACAACTGATCCCAACAAGCCAGTCCCCCCGTCCCCCCCTTATAACAGTCTGTGTGTGTTTAAACACAATCTTTCCCAAAGGGACAATTTTTGGAAGCTTGCTAATATGAAAAGCATGACGCATGCGAATGTGTAGTGTGTCTTTAAACGTGCTATTTGTTAACACCATCAGACATGCGTTTATCCACAGCTATGTAATTCACTCTGACATTATTTGCTATTGCCGAGTTCAAGTGCCCAAAAGAGGAAGGGAGGAGAGAGACTGAAAATTTGTAAAAATTTGCAAAAAAAAAAAATTCCTAGAAGCCTAGTTGGAATTATAAATCAATTTTCAGGGCAATTGAAGTAACTTCGATTTGTGACAAATCCATTCGGGTTACAAATCAAACTTTTTCAAAAACTTGCCAAATTGGACACACAGTGAATTTCAAGAAGTTCGCTTGTCTATAGTCTACTTTTCATCAACTGCCCCATGACTTCATTGAAGGTTTTGTGTATGTGCCTCCCACCTCCCATTTTCACTTCTGTTGCCAGATCATGTGTCATGGACTTCATGTTTTATTTTCCCTTGGAGTTTGAACATCTGGCTTCAGTTTTTATAAAGCCCTTGAGAATCTGAAACTGAAATAGACCCTTGCTCTCTTTCCCACAAACTTAAAAGCATGGAAGAATGTAGTAATGCTGGGTTTATGGTATGTGACTTACACTGCATGCAGGCAATTCCAGAACAGGAAGGGGTTAATAACCTTCCTCATTTATACTTTGATACAGCACCAATAGGGGTGGTCAAACTCTAGATGATGAATATCCTAACAAAGAATTCATTGCAGAAGTAATAACAAAATAGTACTAATAGTAGCAATGTGTGCAAATTATTTTAGTTATTTGCTTCTAAATGCAAAGCGGCTTTTTAAATATTCGGTATTGAACATTTCCTACCATTTTTTTTCTGCTGAGTATAAATCTGCGCTGCACCTCTATCTGACTGCTCTCCTCCTTCCTTCTTTCAGTATTAGAAATAGCAGCAGGGAGGGGTAGGAAGGTGGTACATGGCAGATCAAAGAGTGGAAAGTAGTGTAAGCATCCAAGGAGGTGAGCTCACACAGGCTGTAGATAAGAAAACACACACAGAGGTTTGCAAC
Organism: Bufotes viridis; assembly: GCA_033119425.1. NCBI lineage: Eukaryota > Metazoa > Chordata > Amphibia > Anura > Bufonidae > Bufotes > Bufotes viridis. Next base: position 55,117,328 of record CM065595.1, read on the forward strand.
AGTAAGATTACATAAACTGTAACACAAGCGAAGGGAGAAAGCAGATCGCTAATGGTAAACTATGCAGTGGGGGGGCAATCGCACTCTATAGCATCAATGGCTGAAAGTAAAAGGAGTCCTCATGAGTTGTAAATGGGTAAATTAGTCCAGGAACGAAGGTGTACTCATACCTGAGATCTGTGTGTCCAGGATGCTGTTGCCTTCACTAAGTGACTAAGGTCACTTTTGTGACCCTATGTATTTTGCGGTTCACAAAAACGCATCTGAAAAAAATACAAATGACATCCATGTGCATTCCTTATTTTGCAGAACGGGACAGCTGGCCCCTAATAGAACAGTACTATCCTTATCCGTAATGCAGACAATAATAGGACATGTTCTATTTTTTTACGGAAATGGAATGCACACGAGTAACTTCAGTTTTTATACGGACCCATAGAAATGAATGGTTCCGCACGCATATGGTCCCCAAAATGAAATAAATAAATGGAACAGACACAAAGAAAATGCCTTCGCGTGCATGAGCCTTAACGCTTTGTTCACATTTCTGTTTCCTTTTTTTTTTTTTTTTTTTGTGACGTGCTAAAATCTGTCTGCATTTTGTCCATGAAGAATCAGTGTTGGTCTGTATTTTGGCCGCTGTGTGTCATCCATACTCCACAGACGCTGCTCAGCTGAAAGTTTCCAAAGCGCCTCCGATCGGTGGTGAGTGAAAAAAAAAAAGACCAAACACGGACGCCATGTTGTCAGTGTTTTCTTTTAAAACCCATAGACTTCAATGGTTTGCATCACAGACCAAAGTAGTGAATGCCGCCATGATTTTTTCACTGAACTACAGTCAGTAAACAAATACTTATGTGAACAGACACATGAAAACCAATGGGTACATAGGATGTCCGTGTAACCTGATATTCTGGCACAGAACTTCAGTGTTACATGTCTATATAGTCATTTACCCACACATCTTCTGTTGTAGAACAGTATCCGGGGACAGGGCTGACCACGGCCTATAATTCTGTATTGTCCCACACTTATTACCCATACCTCCTGGTAATACCATACCAGGAGGTATACCATACCATACTGTTGTATGGAGTACATTCTCACAATAGGATTATGGGAAGGTGAGGGGTATGATCGCCTCTAACTCCAGGTAATGCAATTAGAAAATAGTTTATATAATGGTGGCTTATATTTGATATAACAAAGGAGAGACCAAACCTGTCCCAGTCGTTATCCTGGTTCTTTTCTAGACCATAAAACATAAATCCTGACTGCGCTTTCAGGGTCTGTCAGGTTCTGCTGAAATGTCTGTTATTTTGACGGAAAAACGTATGGGCTGCACGCAGTACTATTTCTCATCAAATATGACAGATGGAGCCTCCCGTCGCAGATGTACAGTGTCTGTATATGAGCATTACAGGTAACCGTTCGGTAACGTGCCGTCTCCTTTTCTCTGTGGGCAGATGCATGAGTGGCCATGTAAAATGTAGGGCAGAGCTCGCTAAGAACTCATTGGCACACCTCTTACCATGTAATCTATAGTCATGTGTCTGCCCAATAGGAAACTTCCATATTTACATTGAAGGCCCATTGATGTCCATCAGTACAGCCAGTGGCATAGGGATCGCCATAGCAATGGCTATGGGGCCCTGCGCCACTGGGGGCCCTGGCCGCCGGCTGAGGATTTAGGGCCAGCGCCACCCATAAGCAAGGTACGCCCCCGCGTAGAGCGCATTCTTGCTCCTCCCCACCCAGCGCCGCCTCCTAGCTAATTTATTCACTGCACTTGCCTCTGTGAAATTGAAGAGAAGCGCCATAATCTCGCACAAGCGCACTGGCAGAGGCATCGAAGTGTGCATGCGCCGTATTCCTGGCCTGTGCGAGATTATGGCGCTTCTCTTCAATTACACAGAGGCAAGTGCAGTGAATAAATCAGCTAGGAGGCAGCTCTGGGTGGGAAGGAGATCTGTGGGTGATACTGATGGGGGGGAGATCTGTGGGTGACACTGATGGGGAGGGGAATCTGTGTGGGACACTGATGGGGAGGGGAATCTGTGTGGGACACTGATGGGGAGGGAATCTGTGGGGACACTGATGGGGAGGGGAATCTGTGGGGGACACTGATGGGGAGGGGAATCTGTGGGGACACTGATGGGGAGGGGAATCTGTGGGGGACACTGATGGGGAGGGAATCTGTGGGGACACTGATGGGAGGAATCTGTGGGGGACACTGATGCGGGGAGGGGAATCTGTGGGGGACACTGATGCGGGGAGGGAATCTGTGGGGGACACTGATGCGGGAGGGAATCTGTGGGGACACTGATGCGGGGAGGAATCTGTGGGGACACTGATGCGGGAGGGAATCTGTGGGGACACTGATGCGGGGAGGGGAATCTGTGGGGACACTGATGCGGGGAGGGGAATCTGTGGGGACACTGATGCGGGGAGGAATCTGTGGGGGACACTGATGCGGAGAGGAATCTGTGGGGACACTGATGGGGAGGGAATCTGTGGGGGACACTGATGGGGAGAGGAATCTGTGGGGGACACTGATGCGAGGAGGAGAATCTGTGGGGACACTGATGCGGGAGGGGAATCTGTGGGGACACTGATGCGGGGAGGGGAATCTGTGGGGGACACTGATGCGGGGAGGGAATCTGTGGGGACACTGATGCGGGAGGGAATCTGTGGGGACACTGATGCGGGGAGGGAATCTGTGGGGACACTGATGCGGGGAGGGAATCTGTGGGGACACTGATGCGGGGAGGGAATCTGTGGGGACACTGATGCGGGGAGGGGAATCTGTGGGGGACACTGATGGGGGAATCTGGGGGACACTGATGGGGGGATCTGTGGGTGACACTGATGGGGGGGGGGGGAATCTATGGGTGATACTTAGGGGGGTCTAGGGAGGGGTGTGGGGATGTTGGGCTGGGAGGTCCTTGAGGGGTGTTCGGGTGGGAACTCTGGAAGGGGTGGGAGGTCCGATAGGTATGTTGGGGTGGGAGATCCGGGAAGGGGGGGGGGCCATAAATTTTTTTTGCTATGGGGCCCAGTCATTTCTACCTACGCCCCTGCCTACCCCTATATATAATGAATAACCAGAACATATAATGCTATCCAGAGCTTCTAAGAGAAGTGAAAACAGCAGCTTTGATTAATGACCTTTTCGAGCAGACCAGTGTGAAGGAGTCTATTTTAATACATAAATGACTACTTTTCTAAGCTATGTATGTAATCTTTCAAATGAATTGACTGACGTGTGCTATGTACTGTAGGTAACAGCATGAAGTCCGCATCTACTGTACACCAACACGTTTTTGTATTACAGTGGTTCAAAATTATATTGTATAGCATAGTCACTTAACCTGAAAAAAATCTGTAAAAGTAGGAAAATTGGCGCCCTCTAAATTCTGACATTGTTCAGAGAGGTCCTGTTGTGTGAAAATACTTTTTTGTTCATAAGTCAAAAGCTTTCATTATAACCTGTAATCAGAATAAGTCCTCTTCCCGCAGCTAAAAGCTTATTATGCAGGGATGACGTCAGTTGTATCTTACATGTATATTGTAGGTGCCGCTGTGGCTCTGTAAGAATCTTTCTTGATTTTGGTATGTTTTATAAATCCAATCTGATGGAGATGTGGCTGTCACCTAGATAAAGCCTAAGACAAGTGTTCACTTATTGCCATGCAGAGAGCTGGACTAATATTTTAGTTTTCACATGAACACGACACCTCCACCTAGTTCTGAATAAGGGCTCCTGCACACGCAGTTTGTGGTCAGCTACACAGGCGCGGAGCCCTTATGTTTGTCTGAATGATCCGTAAGTATGCTTTTCCTTCCTCACCACCTACCTTCTTTCCTACCTTCCTTCCTCCAAAACGACACAAAAACATTGCCTTATGACTAATAAAAGCTTTTTTAGGTAACATACACCATGCCTCCATGAAATGCAATGCAGTCTGCAGGCATAGATGTATATAGCATCTGTTAGCATGATCAACCCAATTAAACCAGGCACACTGCATGGTAAGGTTGCTCATGCTGCGGAGCTGACTAGAGCCCTTGGAGCACCCTTTTGTGAACACTCTTGCAGCTTTAGTCACTTTTGCTTCCCCTGAGATATCCAGTTCTGTCAATCCAGGGGATGGGATGATTGACTAAAGCTGTAGGAATGTTCACAAACTAGTGCTCCAAGGGCTCTGCCTGGCCCCTCAGTGCTTCAACTAGCTAATTAGCATATTAAAAATAAAAACAATTTTCACAGGAACAGTGCATCATACAGACATAAATACGATATTGTTTTAATCAGCATGATTATCCCTACCAAGCAGTGTGCCTGGTTTAATAGGGCTTACTGTGCTGACAGAGACTTTGTCGCCCAGATCAACCCCACTCTACTAGGCATTAGAGTTGTTTAGGTACCAAAAATTTGATTCGGTATCGATACTATAAAAAAGTATTGCGATACTCGATACCATTCGATACCACGCGAAAAAAATAAAAACGCCAAAAAATCCGCGTGCATTCCACATTTTATGGAACCGCCGGCTCATAATACAACAGTCCTATCCTACTTTTTTGTGGGGACAAGGCGACTAAAAGAAAATGGCGAATCGTGCATTTTTCTTTTTTTTTTTCTTTACGGCGTTCACACGCATAAAGTGGATTTTTAATAGTTTGGACTTTTGAGACGCGGCGATATGTAATATTTTATTTATGTATTGTTTATATATTTTATATGTAAAATTGGGAAAGGGGGTGATTTATAATTAATATTTTGGTGTACTTTGTTAACTTTTTTTTTTTTCTTTTACAGTTTATTTATTAACCATTTCCCCCTTAGGGGCTAGAACCTGGAATCATTTCATCCTATTCACCCTGATACAGCTCTATCATAGTGAATAGGATCTCACCATCTCCCTGCTGCCCTGTGCACAGTACACACAGCAGCAGGGAGCTGACCATGGCAGCCAGGCCTTCAGAAGCGTCCTGGTTGCCATGGTAACCGATCGGACCCTGTGGCCACTGCCACCAATGATTTTATTACTGGGGGGAGGGAGGAAGGGGGGGATAGGGGAGGGCACACTGGCCACCAATACTGTATTTATTACTGGGGACAGGGGGGGCCCACTGCCCACTAATGTTTTAATACTAGGGAGGGGGAGGGACGGAGCACTGGCCAGCAATGCCTAGTACCGTTTCATATATAAATGCAGGCAGAAGACACATGCTGCCGGCACCTGCCTGTGACAAAACGCTGCGATCAGAGGCAATTAACCCCTCAGGTGCCGCACCTGAGGGGTTAATTGCCTCTGATCGCAGTGCTGGGTCACAGGCAGGTGCCGGCAGCCTGTGTCTTCTGCCTGCATTTATATATGAAACGGTACTCTGCATTGCTGGCCAGTGCTCCGTCCCTCCTCCCGTCCCCGCTCCGCCCCCCTCTCCCTCTATTGGTTGCAGCGGCAGCACAGGGGGCGGGAGAGACCGCCTCCTTCTCCCTGTGCTGCCGAGGAGAACATGGCCGCGCTGAGAGCGGCGCAGCCACGTTCTCTGATACTGGGCTGTGCAGTAGCGCAGCCGAGTATCGATTAAAATACTAATCCTGGTATCGAGCTCGATACCAGAGAAAAGTATCAATTGGGTATCGAAACTTCGATACCCAAAACAACCCTACTAGGCATATACCCTGGTAGGGTTGATGACGCTGACAAAGAGGATACCTTTATTTCTTTTGTGGTTTCGGTGGTGGCAAAAAATAATTTTTATAAATATGCAAATAAAGTATTCAAGCTCTCGGAGGTGGGCTTATACCATCCAAGCAATGCTTCAGCGACGCCCCTATACCTTTAGATTGACAGTGCTAGACCCTCTGGTCTAGCACTGAGATCCCTCGCCTGCGAACACATGTCCAGAACGGCGCGTCATTCCCGGCTTGTGAAGATGTCTAGTGCACACATGCCGCAGCTCCCGGGTTCAGTGACGGGTCATCAACCCTACCAGTAAGTATATGCCTAGTAGGGTAGTGTTGATCTGGGTGACAGACCCTTTTTAAAGAGGCTCCAGGATCAACCCTATTAAACCAGACATACTGGCTGGTATGGCTCATCATGCTGAATAAAACTATAGCTTTCTTTAGTCTGTATGCTAAACAGTTGCAATTCGAGCACTCAGAGGTGGGGTTGAATATTCTGCGCACTGCTCTGTAACACCCCCTGTGCACACTCCCCCCTCCCATTGATTGACAGGGCTAGACATGCTGAGGGCAGAACTGTGTCCTAGAGCTGTGTGCTAGCAAGTAAATATCATATACACCATGTATTATAGCTTCACCACACGGAGATCTTCTCACAGAGCTAATCTACTTATTACTGCTTTATTCACAGACACCAGTAATATGTTTGCTTATAGGCATAGAAACGCCATATATCTCTATGGTAATGCTATAGCTTAGTGGTATAGTGATTTACTCAGTATGTAGAGATCCCATGTTCAAATCCCAGAGGAGATATACATTTTATTTCTATATATATTTTTTTCTATTTTTTCTTTAAAACCATATTAAAAGGCTATACTATAATAAATAATATAAAATCCTATAATAATAAGGCCTTGCTATATTGAGAAGTATGGTGTTTTCTATGCTTATAAGCTAAGTAACACAAAATGCTGGTATCTTTATACTTATATATTGTGCCTGTGAATACAGTAATATGGAGAGTAACCTTCTGAGCAGATCTCAGTGTGGTGAAGCTATAGTGTATGTGATATTTTCATGCTAGCAGCCTAGCACACAACTCTGCCCTCAGCCTGATGTCTATCCCTGTCAATCAAGGAAGTGTGCAGAGCAGTGCTCAGATGATTCAGCCTCGCCTCCGAGTGCTCGAAATTCTCCTTTGCATGTGAATAAAAACGCAGATTTCTCAGCAGCTGTTTATCATACAGACGAAAGAAAGGTATAGTTTTAATCAGTATGATGAGCCCTACCAGACAGTATGTCTGTCTGGTTTAATAGGGTTGATCCTGCTGAGAAAGCAACTGTAAGGATAAGATTCAGATTAATTGTTCATGGGGGAGTTGTTATGAGTAACTGACAGCTATCTCTGTATACACAGTTGCACAGGGAATGCTATCAATCACTGATAACACCTCCTCTGTGTACCGCTATCAGTGACTGACAGCTATCTCTGTACACACACTTACATAGTAAATGCTATCAATCACTGATAACACCTCCTCTGTACAGCTATCAGTGACTGACAGCTATCTCTGTATACACAGTTGCACAGGGAATGCTATCAATCACTGATAACACCTCCCCTGTGTACAGCTATCAGTGACTGACAGCCATCTCTGTATACACAGTTACACAGGACATGCTATCAATCACTGATAACACCTCCCCTGTGTACAGCTATCAGTGACTGACAGCTATCTCTGTATACACACTTACACAGTAAATGCTATCAATCACTGATAACACCTCCCCTGTGTACAGTTATCAGTGACTGACAGCTATCTCTGTATACACACTTACACAGGACATGCTATCAATCACTGATAACACCTCCCCTGTGTACAGCTATCAGTGACTGACTGCTATCTCTGTATACACACTTACACAGTGAATGCTATCAATCACTGATAACACTTCCCATGTAAATAATAAAGTCAGAAATGGAGATTTAAATGTATAAATTAGATGTTTTACTGAATATTTTCCCACAAAACTCAATCTTCTCCTGCTCTAGAAACATGCTGCCAGCAGAATAAATTTGTGGTCAGGGCCGTCTTTAATATTGATTGGACCCTGGGCAAGAATTTACTTGGGGCCCCTGGATCGCGCCTTCACACACCCTAGCATGCAATCACGCCCTACACCACACCCACTGATCCTGAAAAATGGGGTCCTGAGACATTCAGTTACATTACCACCAGTCTATGTAAACAAGGGTCTTAAGACCCACGTTACCTTGATCATGGGGGTCCCAGCAGTCAGACCCCATCATTCAGACACTTATCACCTGTTGTAATGAGGTTTGCAGAAATCCATGTGCATGCTGCCACATTGAAATGAATGTACCTACTCTGTGGCAGGATTATGAGGAGATGAGCGAACTTGTCTTTTAAGTTCAGCGTCTAAAGTTCGGGTTATCGGCGAATCACATTATGGATTCTGCTACCACAGACCATAATGGAATTCGGAATCCCTATGGTCCATGTTAGCAGAATCCATAACAGGATTCGTCAATAACCTGAACTTTAGACTTAAAACACAAGTTCGCACAACACTAATTATGTAAGGCTACTTTCACACTTGCGTTATTCTTTTCCGGCATAGAGTTCAGTCAAAGGGGCTCTATGCCGGAAAAGAACTGATCAGGCATATCCCAATGCATTCTGAATGGATAGAAATCCGTTCAGTTTGCATCAGTACGCCTTCCGTTCAGTCACTGTCAGGTGTTCTGGCCGGACATAATACCGCAGCATGCTGCGGTATTATGTCCGTCCAAAATGCCTGATCAGTCGCCGGAATGCCGTCATTAATTTACATTGATTTGTATTAGTGCCGTATCTGGCATTGCAAACAACTGAAGGGCAGACCGGGAAAACTGTGAAAATGAGTGCAGGACTGATTCGTCCATCCACATGACAAGCGGAGGGACGGATCCGTTCTTGCAATGCATTTGTAGACGGATCCGCATCCAGATCCGTCTACAAATGCTGTCAGTTGTGACACTAAACGGCGGATCCGGCAGGCAGCTCCGACGACGGAACTGCTTGGCGGATACAAGTGCCGCAAGTGTGAAAGTAGCCTAATGTTGGTGTTGGCAGTATGTTGGTGTTATATTATGGCAGTATAGTATTATCATTATGTGAACACTGTATGGGGTTATTGGTTATATGTGGACATTGAGCAGCTGTAGTGTATGGTTGGGTTGCTAATCTGGCAGTATTATTTAGGGACTGTATACACATGCAGTCTCAGTCCACACTACACCCCTGCCTTGCAGCCTCACAGGAGTACAATACAGGAGCAGTCCGGTATGTGTATGGCATAATTGGGTTGGCAATGACGCACATAATTACAGATGAGTTGACAGAGGTCTTTACCACCAGGCAGGCCAGCAGACACATTATTAATGCCACTTGCTAATTGCCAACCCAATTATGCCATACACATACTGGACTGGTCCTGTACTGTACTCCTGTGAGGCTGCAAGGCAGTGGTGTGGTGGACTAAGTGAGACTGCATGTGCATATCATATGAGTCCAGCTGAGCTGTGCACACTTCTCCAGCCCAGGCAGCGACTTACTGATAGGTCACACGGTGAAGGACGGGTGAGTAACTGAATGGGGATGGTCCGGGCCAGGCAGTGAGGCAGGTGACTCTTGTTGAACTTCCTTTGCTGCAGCTTGCTCTGCAAATTGAGGCCGCGCCGGCGGGAGAATGTCGAGCAGGCAGTGGCTGCACCTGCGTACCTAACGTAATCGACGGCGACGGGTACCGCGTAGGTACGCAAGGGCTGGGAGGTCGGGAGGAGCGCACTGCACTGGCAGGCATCGGGCACGCAGCGGCAGTAGACAGTAATCACTAATGCAAGCACTAAGCAGCCACACTCAGCAGCCGCTCGCATAATCATAGGACAGAAGCAGGACTGAGTCTTAGAGCTGCCATTGGTGGCGGGCCCCCAGGAGCAACTGGGCCCGGGGCAGCTGCCCCTTTTGCCCCGCGTCAAAGACGGCCCTGTTTGTGGTGACAGCTCCTCTCTATACCAACCAGTCTGTCTCAAATCCATTAGCTTTTAGCTGAGTTAGTACTGTGCTTTAACAGACAAAGGCACAGATAGCTTATGAGTCAAGTAAAAGAGGTTGTCCAGGTGGTCAGGATGGCAATAAAAAAATAAGTGGTAGATACCCTTGCCAAGATTCTCTTCTGGTCTTTACCTCCTGGTCCCTCCTGACACATACTGTAAGAAGTGACTGCTCCACCAATTGCTCCACCATCTCAGCCTGAACGGTCATTTCCTGATGGGACACGGGAACCGTGGGGAATTGGTCTTGTGTGTATGCCACTCTCCCCTTTTAAGTCATACAACCTCTTTAAGTCATGTAATTCTCCAACTTAATATGCAGCAAAGGGGTTGTCCCAACATTAGTCACATCCTTTGCCACTCCCTTATCCCATGATTAATAAATACCTAGTACATGACAACCTCTTTTTAACGAAGCTAGACCCAGCCCTGTACCTCACATGGATTCAGAGATGTCCATTCATTGCTCCAATTGCTCTGCTATATTTATTTCCGGCTGGTAGCTTAGGGAGCGTGTCCTTTGTCAGGGTGCATGTCCTGTTGCTTCAGCTAGTAGCACGTTGTGGGCCCTGTTCTGGTTATCCTGAATCACACAATCAGCGCAAGAAGGAAAATAAGTGTGGAACATAGAAACCCCTAACCACATGGTGAGGGACAGGTGTTACTACAAGTGTTATGCTACCACTGTATAGCCACCAATATAAGCAATAAAACCACCATACTGTGACTATGTAATGGTCCGATACCAGTTCTACAGGGGAAATATTCAGAGTATAATCCTATTAAAGACCATAGAAAAATTTGCACTATGAATTCAGAAATACACCCACATAACACCCGCATGAAACTGGCAGTAGAAGCATTTGACCTGTATTGTCAGTTCCTCTTATGATATGGCAATACTGGTGAGAGTACGGTAATAATACAGTAAAGAGTTGAAGTTGAAGTTCAGCCAATGGATGGGAGGGGATTGGAATTAAGGGAAGTGAGAAACCAGATATCTACACATGTACAGAAGCATTAATGTTCTGCTTTGAGAAAGTCAAAGCCTTTTAAAAAATATTACGGTAACACACTGTTCCCGGGGGACTTGTGAAGGACACATTGTTCGTGGGGGGACCTGTGGAGGACACACTGTTCGTGGGGGGACCTGTGGAGGACACGCTGTTCGTAGGGGGACCTGTGGAGGACACGCTGTTCGTGGGGGGACCTGTGGAGGACACTCTGTTCGTGGGGGGACCTGTGGAGGACACGCTGTTCGTGGGGGGACCTGTGGAGGACACTCTGTTCGTGGGGGGACCTGTGGAGGACACGCTGTTCGTGGGGGGACCTGTGGAGGACACGCTGTTCGTGGGGGACCTGTGGAGGACACGCTGTTCGTGGGGGGACCTGTGGAGGACACGCTGTTCGTGGGGGGACCTGTGGAGGACACTCTGTTCGTGGGGGGACCTGTGGAGGACACGCTGTTCGTGGGGGGACCTGTGGAGGACACGCTGTTTGTGGTGGGACCTGTGGAGGACACACTGTTCGTGGTGGGACCTGTGGAGGACACGCTGTTCGTGGGGGGACCTGTGGAGGACACGCTGTTTGTGGTGGGACCTGTGGAGGACACACTGTTCGTGGTGGGACCTGTGGAGGACACACTGTTCGTGGGGGGACCTGTGGAGGACACACTGTTCGTGGGGGGACCTGTGGAGGACACACTGTTCGTGGGGGGACCTGTGGAGGACATACTGGGGGAGATTTATCAAACTAGTGTAAAGTAGAACTGGATTAGTTGCCTGTACCAACCAGTCAGATTCTACCTTTCATTTTCCAGAGGGGCTGTGAAAAATGATAGGTGGAATATGATTGGGGGATCTGTGGAGGATACACTGTTCGTGGGGGGATCTGTGGAGGACACATCTGCAGGGATATTTTGGCAGTTCCAAAAATATCACTACAAAATCACTACAAGAAGAGTTTTCTGTAAGACCGTTTTCACACATTGTGACCATTTCACAGCCAAGGTGTGATTCAACCGGAAAATGAGTCAACCTGCTTATTGACAAGGTTTCAAATGGTTGCGGCTTCAGCATTGCAGGTACACTTCGGCTTTGATATAGCCACAATGTAACAGACGTCGTTGTTAGCAGCCCTACACTCCCCCTCCCACCCCCAAATACAGATGGTCAGTGGTTACGCTGCTTTTTAATTCCCATGCCCTAAGAATAAAACAAAAAAACTCGCCTCCCCATCTTAACCCATAATTCTCTCCATCCTTCTCAATGTTTGGTGATTTAGCCATGAACTGCCCTGAGTATGGTCTTGCATGTGGGTATATTATACTTACAGGGTTGTACACAGAAACTTGTCAAATGGGGGAGGGCTTCAAGGACTTTAATGTGCATATGCAAAAATTCACATGGATTGACACATATACCGTAGTCGGTGCCTTTTTATATGTTTCACATTTGCCACGTCCTTCCACTATATTTAGGCAGCCTGAACAGTCTCTCCACCCCAACAGTACTGGTGGTTAGGTACTAGTTGAGGGTGTCCTATCTTAGGTCACTTTTCATGTCATGGTCACCCCCCAATCCCTCCTAAACTACAAAAACAAAAAAAAACTACCCTTTACCTCACTTTTGGTGAGCAGATTTACCACATCTAAAATGACGGCAATCTGCTCGAGAGGGAGTGGGCCCTACTGTGTGGAAGTGAGTGGGTCTGGAAGTGCAGTCCAGCAGTTGAGGTTAGAGCTGCCAAAATACCCAAGTATCCACCCAAGCCGTTCAGTTTGTTAGTCCCGCACACACCGAATATCCTGACGCTGGCGACTGACCAGCATCAAGACAGTAAATTAGAGGGAGCAGTAAGCGCTCTCACTGACTCGGTGACGTTATGTGTGTCCTTAGTGGAGGAGGTGATGTAGTTATACAGGGCCGCCGCGGAAGATTACATGGGTTGCAACTGGAGGAAGTGGGGAAGTGATGGTCACATCAATTGAAGGGGCCACCAGGACTGACAGTCCATTTAACTAATAGACAGTGTGGCAGTGTGGCCCACCAAGCAGTCTGAGCTTGTTAAAGGGGTTATCCAGTATTATATGAGACGTCACAACCAACAGTGGAGATCATACTTGCCTTGTCCCTGCCCCTGTGTTTGGTTTCCATTGCTCCATGGTCAACTCTTCATCTCCCTGATGCGCTGATATCAACATCCTGTTGATAGGGGAGCACATGACCGCAATAGCCAATATCTGGCCTTAGTGGTGACCTGCATCATATGACTCTTTGACGTGACACAATGGAGCAGGTCACCACTGTAGCCAGCTGTTGGCTGCAGAAGTCACTTGCAAACCTCCCCGTCAACAGGACATGGAGCTGTGGACCAAATCCAGCAGCGGAGACCATATAAGTGTGATCACCATTGTGGGTCACCCTGTGAGGTATGATACAATGTTGGATGAGCCTTTTAAGACTTTCTATCTAGATCGCCGCTAGCATGTCCGCAATATACCTGTCCCATCGTTCTGTGTGCTTTTATTGTGTTTAAAAAATGATTTATGTAAATTAGCCTGGTTAAGGAGCCCAAGGGGCTTTACTAACCATCTTGGAGCCCAGCCATGCCCCCCTGTGAAGGAGCCCAGCACCGCCTGCGTCCGCCGAATCTCCTCCTTGCTCTCAGTGAGATTGCTGTAAATCTCGTGATACGCAAGATCGCACATGTGCAGTTCCGACATAGTGTTCCTTCCCTGGGCTGGCATCAGAGCTTGCGCATCGCAAGATTTACGGCGATCTCACTGAGGGCAAGGAGGTGATGCGGCGGACGCAGGCGGTGCTGGGCTCCTTCACGGGGGGCGTGGCTGGGCACCAGAACAGTTAGTACAGCCCCTTGGGCACCTTCACAAGCGAATTTACATATCAACAAAATAATTTTTTAAACAAAATAAAACCATTTAGAACTATGGGGACAGGTATATTAGGCTAAAATGAGGTGACAGAATCCCTTTAAATGTTAATAGTGACATGGAAAAAAAAACTCACCAAAAATTCAAAAAAATATGTTTAACATAAAATGTGATTTTAAACAATGTCCTTTTCTGATGACACATTCCCATTAAACGCCTCTTTGTAATGGTTGTGCAATGAGGAGGCACAGGGGATTGGGACAGTCTAGTAGGGCCACCAAAGATCACATTCTTCAACAATCCCGTGGATAGGTGATAAAAGTCCACTGTGAAGAACAATCACATTTCTGGCTCTTGAAATGAAGGCATAATCAATGTTTTTACTGTTTCTGAATTCCTGATGATTAAAGGGGTTGTCCAAGATATTGAATTCTTTCAGACAAGCTGTAGAATAGCTTAACCACTCCCGACCACCCATTGACTATAAACGTCCTGGGCGGTGGGGTTTCTCTGATCGGACATTTTGAAACGTCCTTTCAGAGATGGCAGCTGCACACTTATTGTGCAGCTGCTGTTCCAGGGGCCCGTTGTCAGTGACAGCAGGACACCCCAGAGAGAAGGCAGGGACTGTTCCTGGGTATCCCTGCCTTCTAGATTGCTGTATACACAGCACTGAATGAGCGCTGTGTATACAGATCAGGAAGCAATGTGCTGCTTCCGCCAAGGGAGTGCAGGAGCTGACGGGTCTTCCACAGACCTTCATCAGTCCTGCACTGAGGCTGTACAGCATTGTACTCTGCTGTACAGCCTCTCTGGGGGGTGTATTTCCCCTGTAACTGGGGCTACTATGTCAGCCCCAGTTAAAGGACAAATCAATAGTGGAAAAAGAAATGAAGTTAAATAACCCCCAGAGGTCTTGTATGACTTTATGGGGGACACAAAGTGTAAAATAAAAAAATATAAAGTGTTTTATTAAAAAAAAAGTTTCACAAGTGAAAAAAAAAGTTAAAAATAGAAATAAATAAATAAAATAGACATATTTGGTATTGCCGCGTCCGTGACGGGCTGCTCTATAAAACTATCACATGATCTACCCCATCAGGTGAACGCTGTAAAAAAAAAAAAAAAAAAAAAAATATATATATATATATATATATATATATATATATATTAGCCAAAACCGCCCTTCTAGTTACCTCACCTCCCAAAAAACATAATGTTAATTGATCAAAAAGTCGTATGTACCCCAAAAAAATCAAGTGGACGGTGTAAAAAAAAATTTAGAAAAATGACACCACTCAGTTCACCTACCAAAAAATGAAATAAAAAAACTACCAGAAAGCCAAATGTACCCCAAAATGGTGCCAATAAAAACTACAGCTTGTCCCGCAAAAAAATAAGCCCTCGCGCAGCTCAGTCAACAAAAAAATTAGTTATTGCTCTTAAAATCCATGATGGAAAATCCAGATGCCTCTCCTTCCCTTCTGAGATCTGGTGAATCCCCAAATAACAGTTTATGACCACAATTGGGGTGTTACTGTATTTAGGAGAAAATGGTTAGCAAATTGTGGGGGGATATTTCCTGTTATCTTTTGTGAAAAAGATAATTTGGGCCTAAAGCACCATTTTCTTGTAAAAAAAGAAAAATTAACATTTTTAATTTTCACAGCCAAGGGTTATAAATTCTATGAAACACCTGTTGGGTCAAAGTGCTCGCTACACCCCTTAAAAATTCCTTGGGTAGTGTACTTTACAAAATGTGTTCACTTTTTTGGGGTTTTCACTGTGGGGATACCTCAGGGTCTCTTCAAATTTAACATTGCACCCTAAGACCAGTCCAGCAAAATCTGTCCTCCAAAATTCATATGGTGATCCTTGCCTTCTAAGCCCTGCCGTGTGCCCATACAACCACATATGGGTTGTTGCTGTAAACTGCAGAATCAGGGTAATAAATATTGAGGTTTGTTTTGTTGTTAACCCCTAATGTGTTACAGGAAAAAATTGATTAAAGTGGAAAATCTGCAAAAAAAAGTGAATCTTTGAAATTTCACCTCTATTTCGCTTTAATTGTGGAATAATTAAAGGGTTAACAACATTTCTAAAACAAGTTATGAATAGTTTGAGGGGTGTTGTTTCTAAAATGGGGTATTTCTGGATGGTTTCTATTATGTGAGCTCCTCCAAAATGACTTCAGAACTGAACTGGTCTTTTAAAATAAATTTTGGAAATTTTCTTTGGCCTGGATAAGTAACAGCGTTCCAAAGTTATTACCACATAAAGTAACGCATGTCAGATTTGCAAAATTAGGCCTGGTCAGTAAGGGGGAAAATGGCCCAGTCTGGAATTGGTAAAATAAAAAAAACTTATCTGTGGTGCTGGTCCAATCCTCCTTGCACTCTGTTGACAAACAGCAGTAGAGTTGTTTCGGTACCAAAATTTTGATTCGGTATCGATACCATAAAAAAGTATTGCGATACTCGATACCACGCGAAAAAAATAAAAACGCCAAAAAAATCCGCGTGCATTCCACATTTTATGAAACCGCCGGCTCATAATACACCAGTCCTATCCTACTTTTTTGTGGGGACAAGACGACTAAAAGAAAATGGCGAATCGTGCATTTTTTCTTTTTCTTTTTTTTTCTTTTACGGCGTTCACCGCATAAAAGTGGATTTTTTAATAGTTTGGACTTTTGAGACGTGGCGATATGTAATTTATTTATGTATTGTTTATATATTTTATATGTAAAATTGGGAAAGGGGGTGATTTATAATTAATATTTTGGTGTACTTTAACTTTTTTTTTTTTTTTACAGTTTATTTAACTATTTTCCCCCTTAGGGGCTAGAACCTGGGATATTCTCATCCTATTCACCCTGATAGAGCTCTATCAGGGTGAATAGGATCTCACCCTCCCCTGCTGCCCTGTGCTCAGTGCACACAGCAGCAGGGAGCAGACCAAGGCAGCCAGGACTTCAGAAGCGCCCTGGTTACCATGGTAACTGATCGGAGCCCCAGCATTACAGTGCTGGGGCTCCGATCACTGCCACTGCCACCAATGAGGAGGAGCTGAGGGGACCCTGTGGCCACTGCCACCAATGATTTTATTACTGGGGGCAGGGGGGCACACTGCCCACTGCCCACCAATGTTTTAATACTAGGGGGCCCACTGCCCACCAATGTTTTAATACTAGGGAGGGGGCGGAGCACTGGCCAGCCTAATTACGTTCATATATAAATGCAGGCAGAAGGCACAGGCTGCCGGCACCTGCCTGTGACCGAGCGCTGCGATCAGAGGCTATTAACCCCTCAGGTGCCGCACCTGAGGGGTTAATTGCCTCTGATTGCAGTGCTGGGTCACAGGCAGGTGCTGGCAGGCTGTGTCTTCTGCCTGCATTTATATATGAAACGGTACTAGGCATTGCTGGCCAGTGCGCCCGTCCCCGCTCCGCCCCCTCTCCCTCTATTGGTTGAAGCGGCAGCACACGGGGAGGGAGAGACTGCCTCCTTCTCCCTGTGCTGCCGAGGAGAACATGGCCACTCTGAGAGCGGCGCAGCCATGCTCTCCTATACTGGGCTGTGCAGTAGCGCAGCCCAGTATCGATAAAATACTTTTCCTGGTATCGAGTGCGATACCAGAGAAAAGTATCGATTGGGTATCGAAAGTTCGATACCCGAAACAACCCTAAACAGCAGTGGAGATGTGCGTGGACATGGCACATCACTGCTGCAGCAAATTCCTGCCCTCAGTTTAAGGGCTTATGTACACGAACATATTTTCTTTCTGTGTCCGTTCCGTTTTTTTGCGTACCGTATTCGGAACCGTTAATTTTAGTGGGTCCGCAAAAAATGCAAAAAAGGACGTTATTCCGTATGCATTCCGTTTCGGTATGTCAGTATTTCCGTTCCGCCAAAAAATAGAATATGTCCTATTATTGTCCGTATTACGGACAAGGATAGTACTGTTCTATTAGGGGCCAGCTGTAACGTTCCGCAAAATACGGAATGCACACACACGTAATCTGTATTTTTTGCGGCCCGCAAAATACATACGGTCGTGTGCATGACCCCTAAGGCAGTGATTATCTGCAGTAGTTACCGTATTTTTCGCCATATAAGACGCACTTTTTTCCCCCCAAAGTGGGGGAAATGGCAGTGCGTCTTATATGGCGAATGCTACCATTTTCCTATAGTTAAAGCCGATACATCGCACAGCCTGCGATGTATCAGCATGGAAGGAGGAGGGGGCGGAGCCTGGCAACACACGGCGGGCGGCCCGCCGCTCACAGCGTGACTGCTTTCATAACATTTATAGTCTTTAATCATGTCTCCTTATTCCCTATAAGCCCAATACAGTAGCGCTCTGCTAACCTGCTATACCGATCCTCTAGCAGGCAGAGCGGTGCTGTGTAACGTCCTCACTGACGTCATCTGCCTGCTCCTTTCACTTTATGAATGAAGCAGGAGGAGCAGGCAGATGACGTCAGTGAGGACGTTACACAGCAGCCTGCCGCCGCACCGCTCTGCCTGCTAGAGGATCGGTATAGCAGGTTAGCAGAGCACTACTGTACTGGGCTTATAGGGAATAAGGGGACATGATTAAAGATTATAAATGTTATGAAAGCAGTCACGCTGTTAGCGGCGGGCCGCCCGCCGTGTGTTGCCAGGCTCCGCCCCCTAAGCAGTCACTATGGGCCAGATGTTTTAGAAAGGGGGCATCTTTGGATGACACTGTAATTGGGGTGATCTGTGGATGACACATATAGCATAAGATGCTATATATGTGTCATCCACAGATCCAATCCATTACAGTGTCATTCATAAATGCCCCCATCACAGTGCTATCCACAGATCCCCCCCATCACAGTGCTATCCACAGATCCCCCCATCACAGTGTCATCCACAGATCCCCCCCATAACAGTGCCATCCACATCTCCCCCACATAACAGTGCCATCCACAGATTCCCCCCCCCCCCCCCATAATACTGTCATGCACAAACCACCATTACTTCAAAAGCACACCTTTTGGTTAAAAATATTATTTTTCTTATTTTTCTCCTAAAAAACCCAGGTGCGTCTTATAGGCCGGTGCGTCTTATAGGGCGAAAAATACGGTACATGCCCTAGCCAGACATGTAACCTCTAGAGCAAGGGGTCGGTATTACTTGTTGTTGTTTTAGGGGTTGTTCCATATTTTTACTATGTGACCCCCATCAAATACAATGGAAGCAGTGCAGTAACGTGATAACCATATATATAGTATATAGTAGAGTTATATAAGTGAGTATAATAAATAACCAAACTGCTGTGTCTAACTAGATGCATCATAGCTGTATTTGGTTCAATGTCACATCCAAAAGCAGTAAGGCCCTGTTTGTCACCAGAACTTCCAGGGTCCAAATCCAAGGTTAGGACCCTGAAATAAGTTGGATAATTTATTAAAGACTTTTTCCTACCTTTAAATAAAGCGATGGTGCTGCTAATATGCCATCACTTTCTGATCAGTGTTGGTCCGACATATAGGACCTGCATGGAACCGAGGCATGTTTTTCCCTGTAGTGCCCCATGGCTTGGAGGGCTGCTGTCCCTACATTCAGATGATTGGTGGTCATCCCCAATTTATAGATTTGACACAGCCTAAAAATATACACTTTTTGGATTGGAATAAACCTTTAAATGTATTATATTTTTTTTATAAAGGAAAAAGGGATCTCTCTAATAGTGCTTGGTTGATCTTCATACTTGGATACATTTGTATTTCTGTGTTCTTTTGTGTGAATTGTGTTCATGGTTTCTGTAAAAAGGCTTCCCATGTAATCCATGGGTGGAGTGACCTCATTTTTACATAGCCATCACTCTGCAATTTTACTGATTATGCCCATTCATTGCAATAAACCAGAACAATCCCAGTGACTAGTGGCTGAGTTGAGGTTTATTTTTAAGACTGCACATTGCAACCATTCATGGGCTCAAATCGGTTTCCTTTTTAGTTTCTTCCTATTTAAAAATAATAAATGTATCCTGCTTCCAGCCCCAGATCACTAGTGTGATGTGGCAGGACTTGAGGTTAAAAGGCAGATGACTTTTCTTCTCAAGGGTATCTATGTGTACTGATTGTCTGGCATCTACAGCAGGACAGTGCCATAAGCAGAACATCATATGAGCTATTTAAAGTAGAGCTCCGGTAAGAAATAACTCTTATTATTAAGAAATTATAGTATAAACCACTAAATGCTGCCTATGAACAACAGACCGATCATAGAGACAGTAAGGCCTTGTTTATACTGGTATCATTTTTTTGACCAATAAAGTCTGTTTAAAGATCCTCTATCAGAATGGTTGGGTTGGTTGATCATACTGCTTAAAATGATAACCTTATTATTATTACATGTGGCCCTATTGCTTTTTTTTTCATATGCAAATGGGGCTGGCCAGAGCCCTCGGAGCACCACTTTGTTACACCCTGTCAGCTTCAGTCCCTGCTTCCTTCCGCTGGATTGACAGGGCTAGATATATTGTCTGGCCATGTTTTCTTGTGCCTGCGGCTCTTCAAGCTGTGAGATCTGACCTGCGCTGTATGTTCCGGTCTCAGCGTTTGCTTAGTGTATCTCCTGCTTAGCTCCAAGCAGTGCAGATTCCAACTGAGCGAGAGCTGAGACTTGTCATCTTGTGCCTGCCCTGTGTCTCCCTGGTCAATATCAGACCAGTGGGGATCAGACTCTTGAGATACTGATCAGTTATTTGTAGGTGTTTAATTATGTAGGTGCTCACCATCTACTTAGTAGTGGTTGTGCAGTAAATGGGGCAAA
Source organism: Bufotes viridis (assembly GCA_033119425.1). Lineage (NCBI taxonomy): Eukaryota > Metazoa > Chordata > Amphibia > Anura > Bufonidae > Bufotes > Bufotes viridis. The sequence goes on from CM065595.1 coordinate 55,137,847, forward strand.
GTTCAGTACTCTGCACCGCCGCTGCTAATGCAGGTAAACAAAGATGGAGGCAGCACTGATTGCAGGCGATTGATCGGTGGGGGTATTGAGAGTTAGACCTCCACTGAGCTCAATATTGATGGCTTATCCTGAGGGTAGGCCATCGATATTCCAAACCCTAAAACTCCTTCAACGCTGCTAAAATCTTTCTCTTTGCCTATTCGTCATTCATTCATTAGAACGTGTATTCTGGCCTATTAGTTGGGTGCCCATATGGTTTCACCGCATAGCTGAGAACATTGTGGAGAACCCATGTGCTCCTTTGCCACAGATTGTTCTGGCTTGTACAATGCAGTTTTCAGTGCTGTTGAAGCACATTGAACAGAGTGTATGGGCACCCTTTGTGTTTCTTGGAAAACTGGTCGAAAAGTGTTCTAGCCAATCATTTTGTCAGTGTCTTCCACAGCATATCTCCCTATTGGAAAAGGTGGGGAACCTCTATGGCAGTGGTAACGGTGACCATATTGGTTTCATGTGCTTTCCCCCTTTTTTTTTTTTTTTTTTTTTTTTTTTTTAATTACTTGACAGAAAAGGGGAAATAAAGGCCTTTGGAAGCCTTAAAATAGTTGTTCAGTAGGGCAAAATATTTAGTACAGTGCTTAGAATGGTGTAAAAAGGCTAAGAATTGCTACTCCCAGTCAGAATGGCCACTGGTGCCGTTCCCTGCTGGTATCTACTTCCTGGTCCAGGCTTGACACAGACAAAATGGCTGGAGAGGACTACACGGCCAATGCCGGGTCACAGCACTGAGCCATGAATGGTCAACTCATTTTCTTGTGTCACGGGTGGACCAGGAAGCAGAGGACTGCAAGGACCTGGTGAGGGTTGGAATGGCTGCGGCAGAGGATTCGGATACAATTGTAATAGCTGCTGATCTCTACCCTATTAATACCACATGTCACATTATAAACAGATATAAAAGCCTTCCCTTAGTGACATCATCAGTTCACTATATCCATATAATGATTGGACTATGTTGTATGGATGTACTAAATGAAACCGAGGATGTGACCAAGGAAAGGATTGTGTTTTATATGACCTGTATTATTAGGATACAGATCGGCAGCTAATTCATTTGTATGATTAGATGAACGCCTAGTATGTCCGAGAAGAAGCCAGAGAGGGGTGAAGGCCAGGGTCTTGGCTAGTTCTGTCCGTGCTGTATGGCATTAATATGTGATATCCGCTTATAATAAAGGAGTTTTTCCTGGAATTACACCGATTTGGTTGTGGAACTACAAGTCTCAGTGTGACACTTCAATGCAACAGGCTGGGCACATTCCACTTTATCCATGGCGGAGTTAAGGAAGTTTTGGTCTGAAAAGAATCTGGGACTTGAGATCTTTTGGCGCAGTAGAATATTCTCTTCGGACTTGCGGTGGACTGTGCCTTCTTTCTGCCAGCTCCACTGAGACCTGATAATGTGCTTTGTTGATTTATGTTATTTCGGTTCTATTTTATTTTCTCGCACGATTCTGGGCATTTTGCTAAAAATGTTGCCTTGCTGCAAGACTCCTATTAACCAGGGGAATATTAGACACCTAAAAATCTCAGAGGAGATTTATGAAAGTGCCTACAAGAACTGCTGCCCATAACAACCAGTTGTAGCACAGCTTTCATTTCATATTCTGCTCTTGCATAGTGATTGGTTATGGGGAGCAACCTGCTTTTATTTTAGACCAGTTTCATAAATCCGCCACTGTGCAGAGCACCGTCTATTGGCCTTCTGAGATTTCTGTAGGACCTTCAGAATGTGTTCTTACGTCATGTGTGGTATATACTGATAAATTACAGTGCTCATGTTATACATACCACACTCCGTGGGGATTCCTGGGCACCTGCTCCATACTGTATGTACTTCACTACATGCTGTACGAACGTGGTGTTGACGTCTTCATTGCAACTAATGCGCTTCACTTTAACAAATAGAACGCATATAATGCAGCAAGGATATCCGAATTGTAAAGCGCTGTGGAATATGGTGGCGCTATACAAGTAAAGACTATTAATATTCTGTAATAGGCTGTATTACATTGGCCGATAATCGCTAGCAAGCGTTTGCGATCCTCCTGCAGAGTAATGCTGCTGCCGCTTGCCCCATGAGCGAGCAAACGCTTGTTCATCCGGCAATTCAGATTTTTAAGCATGCTTCGAAATCAGCGGTGGACTCCGGCCGATTGTACTGTCTAATAGCGATCTGCACTGGCAAACCACCAGACCAGGGGTAGGCAACCTCCGGCACTCCAGCTATTGTGAAACTACAACTCCCAGCATGCATATGTACTCTGCTCTGTACTCCCATAGAAATGAATGGAGCATGCTGGGAGTAGTTTCACAGCAGCTGGAGTGCCGAAGGTTGCTGACCCCTGCACTAGAAAGCATGGGGACGAGCGATGGCATATCGAGCGCTCCTCCTCGTGCGGCAGAGGAGATCGCTGCATGTAATTGCCTCGGTCTCCGCCACTAACTTGCAAGTGATTGCCGGGAGGGAACGCTTCTCTACCGACAATCCTGTGCTGATTTGCCTGTAAAATGCCCTGGGACTCTCCAGTATAAATTTCTTTTTATTGTGTGTATGTACTGGCAGGCGAGGCTCGGGCATGAGGGCCCGGTAGCTGCTGCTGTGGCGGTACTTCTGCCAGCGCTGACTGTATGTCTTGACTCTCATGCATTCTATGTAAGAAGATATTAATTAATGGATGATTATCCATTAATGAAGATGAAATATTATGCAATTCTTTGCTCTAAATGTACCTTTTTTCGCTCTTTAGATCCTTGATTCCCATAATGTATTTGCGGTTATAAGATCAAAAGCTTCACGAGCAGCAGAAATGAGGACTAGCTGATCTTCTGAGACACTTACACTGTATATGAATTCTTTGTTTGCTGTAAAGGGCCGAGACCTGGCACAATCCAGACTCCTGACACCTCGTTAGGAAGAATCCCCCTCCCCTATAGTTACATGACCTCTTCCTATCCGCATAATGATCTGTAACCAGGTGGCGCACATTGATCTACCTCCTTGGGGGAAGAGGCAGGGAGTGCACAGATTGCAGTCTGCTACCTTCGCATGGGGCCGGACTGTTAACTATCTAGCTGATATCTGGCCAAATTTAATGTTTAAGAAGTTATTTGAAAACTAAAATAAGTGGTTTTCCAGTTTTATGCAAAACAAACAGTTTATTGAGCTCTGAATAAAAGTTCTACAGTTTGTATATACATTGTTTGCTATTCTAAGTGCACCACAATTTACCATTCTATACACGTTAATCATTCAGATGAGCCAAAAAGAGGGACTCTTTCTGATATCCTCAACATTTCCAGGTTTTAAACTAGAACGTGGATATGAGCAGCTTTTCCCTGACTTCCAGATACATTTATGAAGTCCGTGATTCTGACACAAGTGGCATTGTGACGTTAATTATAAACCCGGTTGCTATGTCATTGATATGGCTAGAGATGGCCTTCACTGTGCCTTGTTAGTCCTATTGATGAATCATTCTTAAATCTACAGGTTATACGTTAACCCTTAATAAAGAAATATTGTTTGTTACGCATGATTTAAAGGGATGCACCTTGGCATCAAGAGAGCAGTTACTAATGTCCATCCCCTGTGCACATTCGAATGTCGAACAATATAACCTCTGACAGTGTACAATATAATGGAATTGTCTTATTAAAAGCAGCGGGTTCGGTGTCCGGTTAACCTGTTGTCATGGACATCGGACATGGCTACATAGTGTGCTTCTGTGGGGAATGGGTGTTGTCAGTGGTTTGGGAACGGGAGACTCGGCATGTACACGTAGGTTCATTCCTTGCAGATCTAGGACGTTCTGCTGGATACAGTCTGATGTCAGCTTGGTCACAGCTGGTTGTCCATCCCATGAGAGCTTCACATCACGTACAAAAGAGACAGTTGGGGAAATGACTTCTGCTGCTGAGAGTGCAGTGACAGACTGTTTCCCTACATGTATGGGATTATTATGTGATATGACTCCCACCTCTTATGTCTACCTGGAATACCCACTTAAAGGGGCCGTCAACTTTCTGGATGCTGATGACTATATGGCCCTTGATAATATAGACCTGTTGATATTCTGGGCCATTTGTTAGGCCTCGTTCACATTTTCTCTTTTCACTGATGTGTGCCGTCTGCATTTTCCACGGACAGCACACACACCCTTTGTTTTTAATGTGTCTGTTCACACATCACTATTTTTGTTACTGAATGTGGGTCAGTGGAAAACTCGAATATATGCACTACTTGATGTGGACCAAACACACCCCTTATAGTCTAAGCGTCCATGAAACAACATGGATGGCATCCGAATTGTGTCCATGTTTTGGTCTGTTTTCACTGACCACTAAATAGGAGATGCTCTGGAAAATAACCTTTAGCTAAACAGTGTCTGGAATACAGATGAGACATGGAGGGCAAAAAACAGACACATGGCCCAAACATGGACATCTTCAAGGATAAAACACTTAATGTTTTTTTTTTTTTTTTAAGGACATGAAATGAACATGGAATTGTGAACGAAGCCTTAGATTGTTTAAGTCATGTCCCCTTGATGGGCAAAGCTTCTGTGCTGTCCACATAGAGGTCCTGTCCATAAGATGGCCGCTGATGGAGGTTCATGTGACCAGATACATCACTCGGCCTCCTCCGTTCTAACACACTGCGTCTGCACAAACCACTGCAGACAGCAACAAGCGGGCATAACTTAAGAAATTTAGAAAATGGCACAACATTTCAACAAAGGCTATATGATAAAGTGCCACATAGTCCTCTTACAAATCCATTGGTCACAAGTAGCCAGAAAGTGACCAACCCCTTAGGAGCGGTGAGGACTGGGTAGAGAGATATGATATGGCCTCTTAATGTATAGTAAGTTACTGCTTCTGTCAGCACTCTTCCTGTCTCCCATCTGTGGGTGCTCACAGTAGCAGATGTCCTAGACCCTGGCATTGACATTAGGACCTGTTAGTTTTCATAGCCCGTCCTATAATAGATGGTATAATTAGTGTTGTACAGTTCTCCAGACAGCAGGCCGATCCCAGTTAAAGTTTCAGAAATAAAACTATTGATCCCTTTTTTTTTTTGTTTGGTCAGTGTGTCCACCTTTTTGGCTTTTATTTTGTATATTGTTACATGCAAGTAAGGCTGGGTTCACAGTCTTTTTCCGGAGTTCACTGGATACCACCGTGCACTGCCTCATCCCCATTCACTGTAATGGGATCCAGAAACTTTCCAGCATATGCCTGCTTTCAGACTGACAAAAAATGCTGCAAGTAGTTTTTTTTTATATTTTGTTTTTTTGGTCCGTACGAAAGCCAGCATCTATGGCGCATACAGTGAATTCCAGCAGTCTGTTCCTCCGCCGGAACAGACTGCTGAGGTTCACAGAGCATATGTAGTAAGATACAAGATATAGCGGTTTAATCGTCCACTATAGAGCTGTACACTGTAAATATGCAGAACGGATGCAGATGAGCTCTTAGCAGGCTCCGCCTCTGTCGCCAGATGTAAGGCATCCAGTAAGTCAATGTTTGGCCCTTTAAGTACGCCTTGCGACATGACTTTCAGACACAATATCTCCTTATTGAGAGCCTTAATCAGCGTGAGGAGACTTATAGGCCATACATACTCCTGTTATTCTGGGAAGAAAGGAATACAAATGAGCTCTTAGCAAGCTAACATCTTCAGATAATGCACTGATACCATCTATCACAAATAGTAGGTAATGTACAGTATTTTTCAGCCTATAAGACAATTTAAAAATATATATTTTTCATAAGACCTCAGATCAGACCTCAGCTAACAGCCCCAATCAGACCCCCAATGTTATTAAGACCCCAACAAGACCTCAGCTCAGACCCCAATGTGACTGAACCCCAATCAGACCTCAGACCACATATCAGCCCTCAGTAGCCCCCATTGCCTCTCATATTGGCCCCCATTGCCTGTCATGTTAGCCCCCAGCAGCCCCCATGGTCTCAGATCAGCCCCTATTGCCTCATATTTAATAACACACTCAAAGCAAAAACTTCGGATAAATACAAAATTATATCTTTATTAATACGTTAAATAAAAGGATACACCTCACATGGTTAAAAAACGACATAGTTCATGGTTGGTAGTAGACAGACACAAAGGGGATTGACCCTCACAGGAGCTAGTAATATAGCGGTATTTACAACATCAAGGTATCAAACAATAATAACAATAACTTGGTTATTGCTTGGCTGAGCCACAGATTATATCTGGTATAACGATAACATGCACTTATCACCATGGATGGGGTATTCAGTGACTTATGTAATACTCCTATGGCTCCAGCCAAGCACAATGCTCATAACAATAAGAAGCTGGTTAAACATGTCGTGACCCAAGCACAATGTGTTATGACAGACACCTGCTTCAAAGTGTACCTGATGTAGATTGTCACCCGCACCTCCTGTGTCCCTCATATTTAATAAAACAAATAAACCACTTACCTCTCCTGCTTCTGGATGCGGCCGCTCCTCACTGCCCGCACTCTGTCTTCCCCCTGCTGTTGGCTGTGCTGTGAATCGGTGCGCACAGCGTAAGGTCACAGAGCGCCCTCACGCTGTGCGCAGCCACTGAACAGCTGACAGCAGAGGACCAGGAAGCGGTGAGTACAGAGCCTTCACCGCTTCCTGGTCCTCCAGTACTAATGAGCGTTTCCATAATTGAATCTCTCATTAGTATTCGCCCCATAAGACGCAGGAGAATTTCCCCCCAACTTTTGGGGGGAAAATGCGTCTTATGGGGCTAAAAATATGGTATTTCAATGCAAGTAGGAAGTGTTAAAGGGTTTCTGTCACCAGGATTACACATTATAAGCTGTCTGACATTAGCTATGTGCTAATGTCAGATCAGCTTGATAATGTGCTTTATATGTATTTCTGATGTATATTTAGGCTAAAAAACGTCTTTTTATAATATGTAAATTAGCCTCTAGGAGCAGGGGGGGCGTTGCCCCTGCTCTTAGAGGCTCCGTCGTCAACCTGCTGCCACGCCCTTCTTTCTTTGATTGACAGTGCCGGGCAGCGATCCTCTCCTGCCTCGGCACTGTCTCCCTGCTAAATCCTGCGCCGCCGCTCTGTATTCGGCACAGGCGCGGTGAGCTGAGGACGCTGGTGCCTGCTGTCCTCAGCTCACCGCGCCTGCGCCGAATACAGAGCGGCGGCACAGGATTTAGCAGGGAGACAGTGCCGGAGGCAGAAGAGGATCGCTGCCCGGCACTGTCAATCAAAGAAAAAAGGGGCGTGGCAGCAGGTTGGCGCACGGAGCCTCTAGGAGCAGGGGCAACGCCCCCCCTGCTCCTAGAGGCTAATTTACATATTATAAAAAGACGTTTTTTTAGCCTAAATATACATCAGAAATACATATAAAGCACATTATCAAGCTGATCTGACATTAGCACATAGCTAATGTCAGACAGCTTATAATGTGTAATCCTGGTGACAGAAACCATTTAAGTAAATGTTAGGGAAGCGCCGTGACTGTATACCCTATTGCCCTGAATATTGAATGAGAGTGTGCGGCAGTGTGGGGCATAGACGAATGTTGTGCTACAGATTGTTGTGGATCAATTATTTCTGGTCCATGAAACATGGATTGGATTTTATCAGAACTTCTCTAGTTACAGCTGCTCTATACTTAGTTACAATACTTAATATTTTACAGACAAAAAGTTATTTGATCAGTTCGTGTGAGAAAATCTTTACATTATACCTTATCTCTGAGTAACTGACCAAATAACTGAAGTGTCAACTCTGCCTTACAAGTAAAGCCCCTATTAGACAGATTATCGGGAAGAAGTGTTCATAGGAACACTCATTCCTGATAATTGCCTTGTATAATCGAGTATTTGATTAGTCAATGAATGAGAATTGGCTGATAGGTATCTTTTGCTAGGATGGAAGATGCCAGATTATCGGCAGCACATCTTCCTGTGTAATCAACCTTCATCTTATTTATGTATTAGTTGCGTATGTCTGTCTATCTCCATATTTCAGGGGGTGTGCCCTTTCTCAGTGGACATGCCCTCCTCTGCAGTGCTCTCCTTATCACAGCTCAGTGGGCATGCCCTTTCTTACGGATGTGTGGCCTTTCTGCTGCAGTTCTCTCCCTGTAAGTCACCGCTCCTAACAGTAGATATGGCTGGTGGCAGTTTAAGGATGGAACTGAGCATGTGCAAGCACATCAGTGAAGCGGACCGAGATAATGAACACATGAAACAGAAGGTGGCGCTATACTGAAACTGTATTAACCACTTCAGCCCCCCTAGCTTAAACACCCTTAATGACCAGGCCACTTTTTACAATTCCGCACTACACTACTTTCACCGTTTATTGCTCCGTCATGCAACTTACCACCCAAATGAATTTTACCTCCTTTTCTTCTCACTAATAGAGCTTTCATTTGGTGGTATTTCATTGCTGCTGACATTTTTACTTTTTTGCTATTAATCAAAAATTACCGAAATTTTTGCAAAAATGACATTTTTCACTTTCTGTTGTAAAATTTTTCAAAAAAACTACATTTCTATATAAATTTTCTCTAAATTTATTGTTCTACATGTCTTTGATAAAAAAATCCAATAAGTGTATATTTATTGGTTTGGGTAAAAGTTATAGCGTTTACAAACTATGGTGCAAAAAGTGAATTTCTGCATTTTGAAGCAGCTCTGACTTTCTGAGCACCTGTCATGTTTCTTCAGGTGCTAGAATGTCAGGAAAGTATAAATACCCCCAAATTACACCATTTTAGAAAGAAGACACCCCAAAGTATTCATGGAGGGGCTTGGTGAGTTCATGTATCATTTCATTTTTTTCACAAGTTAGCGGAAAATGACACTTTCTGAGAAAAAAAAAGTTTCAATTTCTGATAACTTCTGGCAAAAAAAAAAAAATCTCAGACGGACTCACTATGCCCCTCAGTGAATACCTTGGGGTGTCTACTTTCCGAAATGGGGTCATTTGTGGGGTGTGTTTACTGTTCTGGCATTTTGGGCGGGCTAATTGTGAGTCGCCATGTAAAACCTAAAGGTACTCGTTGAATTTGGGCTCCTTTGCGCACTCCAGGCTGCAAAAGTGTCACTCATGTGGTATCGCCGTACTCAGGAGAAGTAGGGCAATGTGTTTTGGGGTGTATTTTTACATACACCCATGTTGGGTGAGAGAAATATCTCTGTAAATTGTCAACTTTGTATAAAAATTTTTAAAAGTTGTCGCTTACAGAGATATTTTTCACACAAAGTATGGGTATATATAAAAATACACCCCAAAACACATTGCCCTACTTCTCCTGAGTACGGCGATACCACATGTGTGCCACTTTTTGCAGCTTGGTGCGCAAAGGGGCCCTAAAACCAATGAGTACCTTTAGGATTTCACAGGGCATTTTTACGCATTTGGATTCCAGACTTCTTCTCACGCTTTAGGGGCCCCTAAAATGCCAGGGCAGTATAAATACCCCACATGTGACCCCATTTTGGAAAGAAGACACCCCAAGGTATTCTGTGAGGGGTATGGTGAGTTCATGTAAAATTTTATTTTTGTCACAAGTTAGTGGAATATGAGACTTTGTAAAAACAAAATTAAAAAAACAAAAAACAATTTCCGCTGACTTATGCCAAAAATAAAAATTCTGTGGACTCACCATGCCCTCACAGAATACCTACGGGTGTCTTCTTTCCAAAATGGGGTCACATGTGGGGCATTTATACTCACCTGGCATTTTAGGGGCCCCTAAAGTGTGAGAATCCAAATGCATAAAAATGGCTCAGAAATCTTAAAGGTACTCATTGGTTTTAGGTCCCTTTGCATCTCAGGCTGCAAAAAGTCACACATGGGTATCGCCGCACTAGGAGAAGTAGGCAATGTGCTTGTGGTGTATTTTACATATACCCATGCTGCGTGTGAGAAATATCGCTGTAAACGACAACTTTTAAATTTTTTTATTCAAAGTTGTCAATTTACAGAGATATTTCTCTCACTCCAGTATGGGTATATGTAAAAATACACCCCAAAACACATTGCCCTACTTCTCCTGAGTACGGCGATACCACATGAGTGACACTTTTTTGCAGCCAAGATGCTAAAGGGGCCCTAATTCCAATGAGTACCTTTTAGGAGGGCATTTTTACGCATTTTCTTCTCACGCTTTAGGGCCCCTAAAATGCCAGGGCAGTATAAATACCCCACATGTGACCCCATTTTGGAAAGAAGACACCCCAAGGTAATCCGTGAGGGGCATGGCGAGTTCATAGAAGATTTTTTTTTGGCACAAGTTAGTGGAAATTGATTTTTTATTGTTTTTCTCACAAAGTCTCCTTTCCGCTAACTTTTGACAAAAAGTTTAATTTTTCATGGACTCATTATGCCCCTCAGCGAATACCTTGAGGTGTCTTCTTCCAAAATGGGTCACATGTGGGGTATTTACTGCCCTGGCATTTTAGGGCCCTAAAGCGTGAGAAGAAAATGCGTAAAAATGCTCCTCCTAGCAGTACTCATTGGTTTTAGGCTCTGTGATTTGGCTGCAGTAGTGCACACATGGTATCGTCAGTCAGAGAGTAGCAGTGTTGGGGTGTATTTTATATATACCATGCTAGGTGAGAGAAATATCTCTGTAAATTGACAACTTTGAATAAAAAAATTTAAAAGTTGTCGTTTACAGCGATATTTCTCACACACAGCATGGGTATATATAAAAATACACCCCAAAACACATTGCCCTACTTCTCCTGAGTACGGCGATACCACATGAGTGACACTTTTTGCAGCCAAGATGCGCAAAGGGGCCCTAAAACCAATGAGTACCTTTAGGATTTCACAGGACATTTTTACGCATTTGGATTTTCACGCTTTAGGACCCCTAAAATGCCAGGGCAGTATAAATACCCCACATGTGACCCCATTGTGGAAAGAAGACACCCCAAGGTATTCCGTGAGGGGCATGGCGAGTTCACAGAAAAAAAAATTTGGCACAAGTTAGCGGAAATGGTATTTTTTTTTTTTTTTTTTTACAGTCTCACATTCCACTAACTTGTGACAAAAATAAAATTTTACATGAACTCACCATACCCCTCACGGAATACCTTGGGGTGTCTTCTTTCTAAAATGGGGTCACTTGTGAGGTGTTTGTACTGCTCTGGCATTTTAGGGGTCTCCGCAATCATTACACGTATGGCCAGAATTAGGAGTTTTTGCGATTCTCCTTATATTGACCATACTGGTAATGAGAATTTTTTTCCGTTCAGCCTCTGCGCTGAAAGAAAAAATGAACGTCACAGATTTTTCCATTCACATTGATCAATGTGGATGAAAAATCTCTAAAAATGTGCAAAAAAAGAGGGAAAAGCTATAAAGCTGCGATCGCTAAGGGACCCTAAGGCCTCATTCAAGCTGCTCCGCACTCTGTTCCGCAAAATTTTGCGGAACAGAAATGTGGATACATTCAATTCTATGGGGACAGACTTTGTCCCGCTGATCCGTAATTGCGGATCCGTAATTGGAGATCCGCAAAGTATAGAACATGTCCTATTCTTGTCCGCACTGCGGACAAGAAAAGGCATTTTCTATATAGTTCTGGCAATGTGCGGATCCGCAAAATGCGGAAAGCACATTGCTGGTGTCCGTAGCTTATGGATCCGCGGATTTGCGGATCCGTGGATCCGCAAAACACATGCGGACATCTGGAATGAGCCTTACAGGGGTGATCAGTGACAGGGGGTGACAGGGGTGATCAGGGGTGACATGGGAGATCAGGGGTTAATCAGTGACAGGGGGTGGTGGGTGGGTGGGGGCGGTGGGGGGTTGTGTGGTGATTGGTGCACTTTGATATTTTTCTCTGGTGGTCCCAAGCAAAGGGACCACCAGAGAAGCGGGTAGCAGCAGATCAGACGCTGTTCACAGAACAACGCCTGATCTGCGATTTTTTCTGCCATATACAGCCTGCCAGCGCACGATCGGCGCTGGCAGGCTGTAGTATAACTACATGCGAGCGCGCCGATGGCGCGCATTGCGCATGTGCGGGCGCGTCCTCGCGTCATCTCGCGTCTCGCGAGATGACGCGCCGATGCGTCCGATCAGAGCTACAGGGCCGCCGCCAGGACGCAATCCTGCGTGCGGCGGTCCTGTAGCGGTTAAATAAGTCATTGGCAATACTTCAGTTTAAATTATATGAACTTACAAAAGTATTCAGATCCAGGTGCTGGCTTGAAAAATGTTGAATATTTTCCATGGAAGAACCTATTTAAAGAGGACCTTTCACCTCTCCTGACCCTCCTGTTTTATTAGCTTCATGCATTCCCCATGTAAGAACAATTCTGGAGCATCTATTTTTATGGCTCTGTTTTTTCATGTTAGCAGTCTGCAGTAAGGTACAGAGGGGTGGTAACTGGTAACAAGTTGGGGGTGTGTACCTGCTCAGACTCTATCCAATCAGTGCTGCCATTGTCAGACTGTGCAGGTACACACCCCCAACTGGTTACCTCCCCTCTGTACCCTTACTGCAGACTGCTAGCAATCCATTCATTACTTTTAGTAGAAATAATAAAGCAATGGCACAACATAGAGCCATCAGAATAGATGCTCTAGACTTGTTGTTACATGGGGGATGCATGAAGCTAATAAAACAGGCGTGTCAGGAGAGAGAAAAGGTCCTCTTTAAGGGAAAAAGAATTAACATAAATCCAGGAACTTAAATGCTGTTCTGATTTTTCTTAATATCTCCCCAAATATTATTGGGATATCTTCTGATAACGAGCTTTAGTAACCTGACAGCAATTGGTAATTTATTTACTTCTCTGATTTGGGCTCCATATATCCTGACAGCCTCATGTCCATAAAGCGTCATGCTAGATGAATAATGCTAAGGATAGTTTTACACTAGTAGCAAGGAACTCCGGCAGGCTGTTCCGGCGGGTGAACAGCCTGACGGATCCGTGCTGCTGCTAGTGCACGTGTGCCCCCAGCCTACCGCTCCGGCCCCATTGACTATGAGGGCGGGCCGGACTTCTGGCGGCAGCACCCCAAACACACCGAGAGGCGGACGGAATAAAAATACGACATGTACTCCGGCCTTCGCCCACTATAGTCAATGGGGCTGGAGTGGTAATCCGGGGGCACGCGTGCACTAGCGGCAGCACGGATCAAACAGGCTGTTCACTTGCCAGAACAGCCTGCCGGAGTTCCTTGCCGCTGGTGTGAAAGTGCCCTAAGCAACCAATCATTCTTCTTACTGGATTACAAAAAAGCACACACTACTTTAATTCCCTACAAGCAAATATTGAATACAGTCTTGTTGCACATTGCGAATAATGTACCTTCAGATTGCGTGCCGCAGTTGTGCTCGCTTTTCCACATATGAGAGGGATTTTTCATATTTCTCTTTTTATGTTGCAGTTACGCTCTTTCTGATGAAGCTTATCGTTCTCTAAGGGATCAAGACAAGGATCAGTGCATTCTCATCACTGGTGAAAGTGGAGCAGGAAAAACAGGTACAGTTTCCATTATTCTGTATGGTTGTATTACATTGGGATGACCTATCAGACAACGTTAGTGGGCTCCATGCACTATAAAACAACCCACACACCTCCAATAGATGTTTGGCTAACAGCTATCTCTCTCAGCACCGCCAGACCTATGTGTTCTCGGCTGAACACCATGTTCAATGTGACAGGTTCCCTTTTTTTAACCCCTTCCTGATATCTGCTGTACATGTATGGTGCTGTAGGCAAGATGTTCCTGCAAAACAGCGTACATGTACAGTGGGGTGATGGGATCATTGCAGGGGCCCAACAGTGACTGCTACCCCCTACTGTAATGGCCAGGACTGAAGATGAATCCAGTCCCGTTTATTTAACCCCTTAGATGCCATGGTGAATGCTGACTGCTGTGTCAAAGTAGTTAATAGAAGGAGCTTCCTTTGTTCCCCATTGGCACCCTGCGGTGTAATTGTGGGGTGCTGATGGTCGCTATGAGTTGTTGGCAAAGCGTCTGTTTTTTCCCTAGAGAACCCTTCTACAGTATAATATACAATATCTATAATCTGAGAATTGGTTACTGACAATAGGCTTTTGTTCATCTCCATGTAGTGCCCAGGTGGTGCATGGTATAGGAATATTGGAGATGGGCATATAAACTCCAGTAGGTTGATCGGAGTGCCGAGCTGGACATTCGTTTCCAGTAGAAGTCTTTGCTAACGGTGTTAAACCAGATTATGATGACTGTTAGAAGAGGCTTAACAATTAAGTTGATAATTTATTGTATAATAATGGATCTAATAGCAAAGGCGTGTTAACCGGGCATGGAAGAAGAATCTGTGTTTGCCTTGTAAGGAAGAAACCCCAGCAATGTTATTAGCAGCATCTTTATTTCATTAGCATAATTGAAGCCATGATGTGAATAGGAGACGGCCATTTCCTGTAGTTGTGAAAGAAGGCGGTTTCAAAGGTGCATTCAGTTAATATAGATGCGGATATTTATGGAATCATTTAGCGATGAAGTGCCAGATTGATGCTACTTGCTCTTTCACCCAAACAGTATAAATCATAAGAACCCAACATTTGAAGCCAGTACTTTCCAACGGTGGGCATTATGAACACCTCGCTTCACTTTACATAATAAATGACGTCAGCCTTTTGACGAATAGTTTCTGGTCATGTGCTTATTTGTCCTTTGAATAGGGAAATGTGTGAGTGGTTTCTGGTAGGAAGATTTCAGTCTTCTGCTTTGATTTGCTACAGTTTCTCTTCTGAAGGTGTGTCCAAGTTCACCTTAGAATTTATTTTCCACGTATGTTAAAGTAAATTAGTCGATTTGAGCAGGGTTGAACTGGTCCACCAGAGTACCGGAAGATCTTCCAGTGGGCCCCAAAAGTCCAGGGTCCGCTAGGTTTGGCCGAGTGCGCATGACCCAGCCCTGTGAAGCGATGACGCAAGGGACTTGGAGGGCAGGCAAAGGAAGTGGCTGAGATGGAGTAAAGTGAAAAGAAGGCAGAGCAGCCTGGGCTCCTACACAGGGAACGCCGACCCGGGCACTTGCGAGTGCTCATTTGCATATGAGTAAAACTCAGTTTTTCCTGCTTGTGCAAGTCTAAAGAAAAGACCAAAGGTACCGTTACAATCCTGTATAGGTGTGCTACAGAGCCATGTAAGTGCTGTATATGGCTGTATGGAGGAGACAGACTCCCTTTAAGGAGTGCACATGTGAATTCACCCCCTCCTCAACTGCTTCAAACCCTACCATATAACACAATTCATAGAGATTGGTGAAAACAAAGTTGGCAATACCACCAGTGTTATTTCTTGGACCTTATAAATGTACAACTTGAGGAGCATGACCCAAATTGTGAAGCCACACCTCGTCATTCAGCTAGCTGAGCCTTGCGTGTTCCATGGTGATTTGGGATTGGATTTCTTATGAGGACCCAGCTGCACAGCCCTTTCCGCACCCACCGACGAGTGGCCAGCCATACAGCCGTTCGGGCTGTGATTCGCCAATTGCCACACCTTTATTAAGGTGAAGTGTTGTGATTCCATCTCACAATTTGCTTTTAGGACAAAAGGCCCCACTAATACCTACCTGCCAGCTGCACTTTCCAGTGCCATTTTGGCCTACAGTTGGCATCTGGCCATAACATTTCTTTTGAAAAAATGTGTGCAAGATTGTCAAATAGAATTGAAATGGATGGAATGTAGGAAGGTAGCATATATTTTCAAGCGATCGTGTATTGTACTTTAGCTACATTCCACCTTTGAAAAGCATGAGCAGGAAATGTGGTGTCAAGACTAAACGATAACATTTTTTGATATTATCACTACATTTTTTGCATATTAAAGAATTTTGCTAATGCTTTATTACTTCTTGGCTGGAAGTTATTCTTTAACTGAACTTTGAACACAACTCTGTCCTCCCTCAACCTGGTAATGTATATTGCTGGAGAATAAGTTTACAAATTACATCAGAAGAAATCAGATTTGTTTTAATGTGAATTCCAAAGTACTTAGGAGGCAAATGCCAGAAGTTCTTCAGTTAATCTAGGTAGACTACAGACTGACTGACCATAGATTTGGAATTGGGAGTACCTCTCTAGCCATCTGACGGGATCTTTCTTCTTTACCTTATCCTGCATTCTATTGGTCTGGTTTAGTTTAGCAACATTTCAAAGCTAGATTGTACACATAAGATGTAAGCTAGACTTTTTTGTTTTGTTTGGTGATCACATTTTCAGTTTGGCCACATCGATTTACTTGTAGAATAAATATCGCCTGTAAACATTTTTGTAATGCCAGCATTCCATGTCTGCCAGCATCTTCCAGTGGGCAGGGCTGCTGGAGCTCTGTGGTACTGGCAGTTTCTTCTCCGCCCGCATCCTTCCTCTGCTAGTACAGCCGCTGGAGTGTGTTGATTTTCCTGGACCCTTGTTTCTGGCCATCCTTGCCTTCTGCCTGCTAGTGGGGTGCATGCATTCTCCCAGGCACTTCTCCCAGGTATCATCAGGAATAAGGGATCCAGTATTTATTCTTTTTAAAGCTAGTAAGAACTGCGCTTGCGCAGACCAGAAAACCTGAAAATGCCGGATCCGGTAAAACTTGGTACCAGATCCAGCATTAATACATTTCAATGGAAATTAATGCTGGATCCGGCAAGTTCTTATATTTGTATGAGATGACGTCTAGTACGGGTACCTTTGAAATTGAGGTGAAATTAGGGAACTGTTCTGTCTCTATTTTGTCCTACAGGGGGTACTAGCCCTAAAGGCCTAAATATGGAGCACATGCCCTGACAAGGACGACCCCATTCAGAACCTGTCCCTTTACCATATATAATGTGTGTACACACATCAACCATCAGTCTAGATGTAAGGTTAGGAGAGGGAGAAGTTCCTTAAGTATCTATGAGACCACATGTTCCAATAGTGCCTAATAGAAGGGTTAACATATTTGAGCTGTGTTTAACAAAGAAGGTAAAGACACAGTTCAAATAATTGATACATAAATTGTAGGCCCACTTTGGCCCATCAAAACAGACTACCTTTAAGCCCTTTAAGTGAAAAATGTGGGTGGCAATCGGAGTTGGCCAAGCCTTATATCCCCCAAGTGAGCCCCAATACACCTTCTTAGCTCGCACTTGGTCTTACCCACATAACTTAAGGGAAAACTACTAGTCACTATTGCCTCGTTTCCACTGAGCGGATCGGTTCGGGTAGGTACGGTACGGTTCGCTATTTTGGGTGTTTCCACTATGAAAGCGATCCATACAAGCGAACCGTACCGCACCATTCAGGGTCCTGCTTCAGATGTAGGGCCATAGAAAACTGGAACGGTTCGGTTAGGGAGGAGCTACTTGCGTCATACAACACATTCTCCTGATTGGTGGCCTGCATTACGTCAAACGTAAGTGCAACATAAACACCACGCCACGTATGGACCCGGCGTCCCGAGGTGTAGTGGAAACGCTCACCTAAATAGACCGGACCATTATAAATCTTCCAAACTCTGCCGACCCGAACCGATCCGCTCAGTGGAAACGAGGCATTAGTGTACTACCCACCAGGTCTTAAAATGTAGCATAGTCTCTCATCCTGTATTTTTTTTTTCCGTCAAAGTACTTTTGAAACAATTTGACTTCAGGACAAAGGGGCAGGGGATGCATCCTCCACGTGTACAGGTGCCCACAGGTTTCCGGTCAAGCCATTTCCTGTGGATTTTGGGTTTTCATACATGCTATGTACTAAATGATCTCTTATTGATTTACCTCTCCTAGAGGTGACTGAGGGTCATGGTGTGAGGACATCTAATAAATTGGGATCTGTTAGGAGAATATTCCAGTGTATACTCAGGATCTCCAAGACTTTCATTCCCATTATCAAAAGTCCCTATTATCCGGATTTTTTATAATTTTTTTTTACCTCTCTCGTTCCCATAGTCGTAACAGTTTGTCACGACTTAAGGAGGAAGAATATTTAAAGGCCCCACTCAGGGCATCTTGGTTACCCCCTCTGGAGGAATCTATCCCCGAGATCCCAGGATTTTTTCAAAAATACTGATGTATCAGAGCAATTTTGTCCTGACCCTCATATATTGCCCTTCCTTCTTTGAGATATCCAAGAAGGGAATTTGAGTCTTATTTGCCTCCTAGGTGAATTTGAGGCCCATGTGCTTAACATTGAGATGTTCCACGAATCCTTTAAAGGAGTCCAGTGACCTATCCCATAGTATAAGGATGTAGTCGATGAACCTCCCAAAAAGCAGGATATGGGGTTCCTATCGTCCTCAAACTCCCCAAATACCATTCTATCCCCCACCAGCCCAGGAGCGAGTTTGAATGCATAGGGGCATAAGGGTTCCCCATAGCTGTGCCCCTGAGCTGGTGGTAGAACTTGGACTCAGAGAGAGTAGTTGTGCAGGAAAATATATTCCAAAAGAGAAGCAACAAATTGGTTATGTGCCTGGAATTGAACCTCCCCTGGATTCCACAAAGTGTTGAACCGCTTTGTGACCACTTTCATGCGGTATACTACTGTAGAGTGCCTCCACATCTATTGAAACTGTTAAGACACGATCCTCTACAGTGATATTTTGGATCTTCAGGAGCAAGTCTGTTGTGTCCCTAATATAAGATGGCAATTTGACTCATTACATAAAGTCATGTGACTTTTCTGCAACAAGATGTCACATGTTGCCATGTAGATGGTCCCTAAGACTCTCTAACTAAGCTGGACCAGCCTGTCTCCATGGCAACTAACCAAGACTAACTTTTCTATGTCCATACACAGCTATTTGGAATGCATACAGAGCTTTTAGCATCAAATCACAGCATTTAACTTTTAGCAAACAATTAACCTTTAGAGGTGACCTGCTTGGTCACTGCATTAATAAGCACAACATGCTCTGCAAGCATTATTAAAAATGTATAACCGAGAATATAATAAATAGCAAACCATAAAACATAAATTCTATTTTACTACAGGTCTTTTAAAATGTTCTTACATCTCGAGGCCAAGTTCAATCCCCCACCCCTCCAAACTTTAATTATGTAATGCTTTCTTTTAATAGACCCTAATAATTGCAAACACACAAAGTAAACCTAACACCAGAACTCCAAAAAACAGCTGATTAGCCTGGGTACGGGGAGCTGCTGATCAGATCTTCCTGGCCAATATCAAAATCCCTTTTAAAGGTATAACAAGTGCATGTAAGAGGAATTAAAAAATGTTAAATGATTTGAAAACTGTATAAAAACTTAAGAACTTCTTTCATTAGACATTTGCTGTATTGTCATGCTGGTTATGAGGGTATATTCATCTATGGGTACTGACCTAGTAATGGATACAGCATACATTACTCTTTGCAGTCTAAAAACTTTATGGCTACTCTTGAGGATGTGACCTAATATTCATTGAATCAGCATTTTATAGATTTGTCCTGCTCTGCCATGCTATCCACTCCCAGTGTCTGACTGTACACCAGCATCTCCCAGTATCTTTGATTTGGATTTTCTTCTTACAAAGCCTTGGGGCTGCATTAGCTCCCATGATCTCTCATAGCAGTGCATGGGATCTATGCGAACGGTGTAGCACAGCATGGGGGGAGAAAACCCCTTTACTGATCTTTACTTTTTACATTTGTGGACACCTGACCAGTACTCCATATAAAATTGTTGGATGGCTCATTCCAAAACCATGTGCATTATTTTAGTATAGAGATTGACCCCGCGCCCCCTCACGTTTAGGTAGCTATAATAGCCCCCACTCCTCTGAGAAGGCTTTCCATGTTTTTTGAGGAATCTATGCCTAATAAGCAAAAAAGATCTGTGTTCAGGCCGTCCCCTGAAAAACAAACTTGCACTATTATTACTTCTTCATATCATTTAAAGTAGGTACTACCCAAACCTCAATTTGTTCATTGTGCCACCAAATAGTGAAGCTTGATTAATCCCTCCAGAGAAAACCGTTCCCTCACTTCTGAACAGTGTTGGCATGCTTTGCACCACTCCAGCTGACGCTCAGCATTGTGGACGGCGACATTAAGTCCCCTTTGCATGGAATGCGTGTCCAGACAATTTGTTCCTAATAATTACCTGCTATGAGAGCTACATTTACATGTAGTAATCGCCCCCACTGTGCTCACTTGTCCACATACAGATTGTTTTTATCTGCTGCCCAGAAACTATTATTTTGGGTGTTTAATCGGTGAAATCATTGTTGATGTGAGAGGCTTGTTCGGTGGCACCTTTACACATGACAATTATCAGGAATGAACATTCCCAATAACTGCCCCACTATCAGCCCTTAGGCTGACTGGTGGCAAAGGTGGCATCCTTTGACAGCCCCATATTTAAGCCATGTTCACACATTCAGGATTCTGTCAGGATTTAGGCTCCATTGAATTATAATAGTGCTAATTCACTGAAGAATGCTCCACTTTTATTAAGGGGCACAGGCCCTAATAAATATGTACATTTCCAGGTAGTCTGTGTGCCAGAAGTTCAAATCTACACTACCTAGGTGTTTCTGGCATAAATAGCAAACATTTTGGACTTTTGAAAAGCAGCATCAGAAGGGAAATGGCGCAAATTGTGGCACAATTCTGCTGTGCAACATAATTAGCGTTTTTTTATACCACAATAGTGGCATCAAATGTTTACAAAATGTCCCTGAGTTCTTCTGCAAGACCCACACTACTACCAACGTCTATGGAGATGGCGTGACTGCCTGCTTAGTTCCTTTTTACACCTGTATGCTGTAGTACCAGGAATAATGGGAGGGGTGTGCACACACAGCGCCATATAGTGCACTTTATAGCCAAATGCTCCCAGAATATAAAGCATAAGGGCTCATGCACAGGAACGTATTTTTTGTTCCACATCTGATCCACATTTTTGTGGGTCTGATGCGGACCCATCACTTCAATGGGGTCACATGGGTGCGGATAGCACACCGCGTGCTGTCAGTATCCGTATGTCCGTTCTATACCACCCCCAAAAATATAGAACATGTCCTATTATTGTCCGCATTATGGACAAGGATAGTACTGTTCTTTTAGGGGCTGGAAGTTCTGTTCCCCAAAATGCGTAACACACGGCTACGCGGCAGTTTGCGGACCACAAAACTGGCTATGGTCGTGTGCATGAGCCCTAAATGTAAGATATTATACATATAATGACTGAAAAATGTATATGTCTTCCCTTCCGATTATCTAAACCTGTTGATCTGGTAATATCGCTGTAGTATTTATCTGTAATGTGTATAGCATGCCTTGCGTGTACAAAGTCCTAATTCAGGGAATGGTATTTTTTAATGCTTACTTTAGTAACTACGGCTTTTTTTTTTTCAATTCTCCAGATCATTACCAACACAGAAAAGTACGGTATTTAATCAAATTTAGAGTAGAGGTCAGGCAAGGTTTTATTTAGTCTGCAGTTGCTTCTTAACAAAACATACTATAGTTGCTTGTGTAACAGCCCTTCTTTATGTATGGCATTTATACCAGGGCATTTTGCACAATATATATACTGTACTCGGAATGAGACCTTTCTAGTCATGTGAACTGATCACTTTATCAACCATTTATAGACTTCAGCTTCTTCTCCTCAAACAGCTGATCGGTGGGGGTGCTGGGTGTCGAAACCCCCACCGATCAGATACTGATGACCTACTGTATCTTAGGGCTAGGTCATCAACATTTCCCTCCCGGGAAACCCCTTTGGGAACAGAGCATGTTCCATGAAGTCTTTGGCCAGTAGACCTGGACCATCATGTGTAAACCTGTACTGAGCTGTGATGCTCGCAGCATCCATTTGTATGTCCGCTTTCACTTTCCCTGGTTTAGTTAAAATAAAAGATCTGATTTGATTGGTTACTGTGGTAACTGGCGGTTATGTTCCCTGTAGGAATACAGGGAGCAGAAGAGAGGATTGTGTGCGGGCAATATGCACTATAACATACAGTAGGTGACCATATTGATCTTGACGAAAGTTTGCCACTCCAGCATAGTCGCCTATGGCTTATTGCTAGGGAGTTATTAAACTCATTTCGGTATTGTCTAGAAAGCGAGGATGGCTTCTGTTGGCTTTTGAATGTGGACCTTTGTAGGACTTGAATCACTATGTGCCCCTTGTTTACCTCACCACTGGTTTAATAAGCCTTAGAACATGATTAGCAAGGCTACAATGGCTCCATTTTAGTTGTCAATAGCTCTGAATTTGCAGGGATTGTCCCTTATTTTCAGAGACAGTCCCAGGCATGTCAGCCCTGCCCATGTGTGATCCTGAGTAGGCTTGCTGGCATTCCTGGGATGGGGCATTTCCCAAATTTATGACCTACAATGTTGGTGAGTATGCATAAGCTTGGGGCCCCTGGCACCTGCCCAGGTTAGCCCTCCTCTTTCAGGGCTTATTCCTTGGTTCAGACAGTGTACTCTTTGCATGTTGATGGTTTGATTTGTTTTAAAAGCCAAAATAGACAAGACAAGCTGCCCCAAAGGTGAGCATTCTTCTTGAAACCACACATGATGTTCATGATGGTTTAGCATCCCTGGATAAGTGAGATACTGAGATTGTTGACCCTTTGCTGTCTGTTGGAATACAGTTATTTGTGCCTATAATTTTTTCCCCTGTAATCTTCACATGCATTGCAGCTATGTAATGGCACCTGGAGCTATATACCTCATGCAGATAATGTTTTCCATGTGTGCGAAAAATGGCGATAATAACGTTTCTGGGGCTTTATTATACCTCCATATGCATCCAATTTCACACAGAGGGTTTTTCCCCCTAGAGCTGAGTATGTTCCTAATATCCTGCTGTGTGAAGGGCCTATGTCACCGTAGTAGGTCGCTGTGGGTACTCGTCCGTCTCCCCAGATGCTCGTGTTCCTCCATTGTCGTACAGCTGTAATTTGGTTCTCAACCAGTACACTTCTATGGAATTTGTATGTCCTTGTGTTTACTTAATTCAGACATATGACTTATAATAAATATATATATATATATAAACTTTATTGTTACATGGCATCTTTCTTTCTTTTTTTCTTTTTTTTTACTACTGTGTGCAGTTTTCTTTACATTCAGGTTCATAGTTTCTTTCCATCCCTGCAGTGGAGGAGAAGATAATGGTGATAGTCTGTAAGCCTTTTACACACGCCAAGGATCAGGGCAGTAATGGGCAATGATCGTTTGTAGGAAAACTTGTTTGTGCGAATGTGCCAGCGAGCAAACACATTCATTGGGTGAGGTCAGATTTCAGAGCAGACCTAAATTCTAACTGGTCCAAATGTAACCATCAGATTTTATATATTGGGAACTATGTATATAAATAAAGAAAACGGTTAGAATTACATTTTTGGAGAAATAGTATTCGATAGATATTTATGTGTCTGCATATTGTGTGTTTCAGAGGCAAGCAAGCTGGTTATGTCTTATGTGGCAGCTGTATGTGGTAAGGGAGCTGAAGTTAACCAAGTGAAGGAACAACTCTTGCAGTCAAATCCAGTTCTGGAAGGTAAGGACTACTTTTCCATTTTATACATGAAATAGTCTTCTAAATGTTAATGTTGATTCATATGACATCTGAATGTGTGAAGCGTGGGTACACCGACCCTGTACTGTAAAGTAAAAAGTGCACCTACAAGCCAGTTCAGATGACAAATGTTACATTATCGCTAGTGAAGTGTGTGTTCTTAGATGTATTTATTGATGGTTGTCCGCGGTTTCAGACTAAACACATCTTTACTAAACAAATGGAAAAGTGCTCTTTCACTCTTTTCACAATTTTATTTTCCATTAACAGCATTTGGGAATGCAAAAACCGTGAGGAATGACAACTCTTCCAGATTTGTAAGTATCTGTTCTATGCTTGCACATTCATTTTTATACTTATACATTACTGTGAAAAATTGGCCCCTTTCCAGATGTCTCCTATTATTGCTTAATGTATTTAAGTAGCATAGCCATTCAGCACTGTGTCAGGGTACGGCCACTTGAAGTTTTTCCATGCAGTTTTTGAAGCCAAAAATATAAATGGATCATAAAGGCAGAGAAATTATAAAGGAAAGATTGTACCTCTCCTGCTTTCTGAATATACTCCTCGTCTTGTCTTCAAAAAACCTGACCATGTGACTATACCCTTACTGTAAAAAACATTGACAATTCTCCCCAGGAGTGTCCAAATTTACCACTGCAGGTCCGACTTTTTAGTCCAACGATCTCCTGCCGTGCTGCGCTGTAGCTCCGCCCCCCGCCCCATTATAGTCAATGGGGACGGAGCGGCAGCACGTCAGTGCACGGGTACTTGCGGCATGGCGGATCCGGCAGGTGAACAGCCTGTCAGATAGCTATGCCGCTAGTGTGAAAGTACCCTTATTGGGAATGAACTAAATGTTCCTGATAATTGACTTGTCATCAGTGGAGGTGAGTGCAGCCAGAAATCGCCTCTGTTGAATGGGGATAATTGATCAATACTGTGAAGGCTTTTCTCCATGGAAAATCATAGTTCCTGGGCAGCACATACCTATTTCACAGCACAATCTGTAGCACAGAGACTGATTTTTTTGGCGCTGGCAGAACGACAGAATGACTACTCTATGAACCAGAGTTTGCTCGTTCACCGGGTGATCGCCGGCACGTTTTACACAGGCCAATTATCAGGAATGGGTGTTTCTACAAACTCCTTTTCCTGATAATCAGCCTCATACAACATTTCAGATAAACATCAGGAGAACTTCAGGACCCAACAATAATAACATTGGGTAGTAATTCATGGGGGAGCAGAAAGACCGAAACCACTACAAGGGTAGTAGAAAGTTATTTCTCACACTTGTGCAGAAGCCATCTGGGCTAATATGCTTGTTGGGTAAAAACGTAGGTTCTTTTGACAGCAAAGATCCCTTTGTTATGAAGCCAGTGCCTAAGACCGTATTATATACACAGATCCCTTTCATAACATATTTTGAATCATACTATTTTTGGACACTGCGATGCCTATTAGATATAAGGGAAGTTTTGAAAAATTTGATAAGGCAGAGTTGCCGAACTTCAACAAGAAATTTGATTCTTTATGAATTAATTTGTCACGAATCTCTATAAATCGGGTGAAGGCTCGGAAGTTAACGCTTTCCTGACTGCTGACAGTATATTTACGTTGGCGGCCGGACATTTAAAAATGGCGCCTGCTGGCACATGCAGCAGACGCCATGACCGCCAGATATCTGCTGTTTAAAAGAGCAGACACCCGCCACCAATGTTTGCGACCTGCGGTATTGGCGGTCGCTGAATTTTAACCCTTAAGATGCCATTACCCCATACCAGCAACAGCCTCCGTTTGGTCACCATATTATATGGTAGATGGTTTTCTGGCTCCTGTCCCTTATGGCAATAATCCATGGCTCTAGTTTCATTCATCCACCGTGTTTGACCCATCTAGTTTTAACCCAAATACATTTTGAAAGCAATATACCATTAGTTTCATAGTATGGAGGGATACACATGGGTTAAAATGTCATTGCACCGCACAGTGACGTAGATTTATTATTTTATTTTTAATTGTGGCTGTCAGTGATGCAGAATAAAATTTTTGCTAACAGAATGTGTTGGCTACGAATGATAAATTTGAATCCAGTTTTTGTCTGGTATTACCATTGAAGTTCCGATCATAAAGGTTTGCAATAACGACGCAAACGAATTTTTACGTTAAAAACGTATTGGCTACAATGAATTTGGGTCGAGTTGGTGGAGTGTGCTACACTGAAGGGATCAAAATGTGTCTACCCTTCGCCGACAGGTGCGGGTAACCCACCCAATGCTGTTTGTCATAGAGATTGGGGATTGAAATACCGAGCCAGAATAATTTTTTTTGCTAACACATCGTATTGGCGATGATGAATTTTGGGTCCACTGCACACTTGTACAAGGCAAAATATTTAATTAACTGTATCATTAAATGTCTCTGAATAGCCAAATGGCTCTGAGTGCAGTAGAACGTGATGCACATGGCGATATATTGCTTCTGCAGTAATATTGACGCTATGTAACGCAATAGCTAACAGAAGCAATTCGCTATGATAAATTTAACTCCACTGCAAAATTGAACAGGACGAAATATTTAACCGTGACAGCCCGCACGGGATGAGGCTTTTATAGGACTGTGACATCACATGGCTAACAGCGGATTGGCTGGCTGTGTGGCATTATGGGTCATATCGCCTTCCTGGGCTTCTTAGTTTCACTTTGTAACACATGCAGCCGCCATTTTAGGAAAACTGATTATTTATCTTGTGACAAATCAAATTTTTCCTAAACTTTGCATCAAATTCCTCTTCAGATTCTTCGATTTAGTCAACACTAGTGTTAATGCAGGGCCATATTGCCAACATTAGCACCCTGGCTGAGACTCGCCTTCTGCCCCCTTATCCTGCACACCGCCATGCTAACGTCTCCCAGCGACTTGCTGAAAAATTCCCACATTGACGAGTATGGTATTTTCCCGCCAGCATTGCGCGATGCCTACCTGCTGCTGACTTTATGAACCCGTGCACTGCTAGTGGGTTTCTCACAGGTAGTCTCCTAGTAGCAAACTATGTACCCCTCCTGCATTTGGCTGCAGATCTTGCCACTTTCACCTCTTTCACCCTGTTGTCTGACGGGTACACTTCCACCCTCGCCCCCTGATGATGACTATGCCCCCTCTTCACCCAGCTCCCAAGTGCGATAGACTACATCTACATCAGTTTGTTCTTCACTAATGTCCTCCCCACCTGTCTCTTGTGCACATCCTTGACCTTTCGCAACATGTGAAACCCGACTGTTATCATCAGTAGTTTCACGCCTAGAGGAGTCCACAGCGGATCTCTCCTCCAAGCCTGTGCTGGCTTGTGACTGCTGACTGTTCTCAAAAAGCTCATACTCGCTGAAAAATGGAGCATTCATTACTTGGCTAGCAGAAGGAGCAGCAAAAGGAAGAGTCAGGACAGGTGATGGCACAATGGCAGTTCCTGGCCCATGCCAACTAAGAGTGGTGTCAGAGGAACCCACCGATTCCTGGCTGTGTATCTTTTGTCACCTGAGATGATGTTGAAGAGCGAGTCAACCAGTACAGCTGGATGACAGTGGCAGTTCTGGCCTGTTGCTGCCTCTGCTACTACCACCAAGCCTTCTGTGCTAGCTACAGCAACATTTTTGCCACTGCCATTTCTTTGGAGGGCCAGGCAATTGTCTGTTGGCCATAGTGTACAGTAACTGATTAACTGCAAATGTAGTTCATCAAGATGCAGACGGCAATATATTAGACCGCCCTTTAATACTGTGGCACAGTGATTCTATACAAAATTAAGAGATTAACTGCGACTGTTGTTTCAGCACTTCAACAGGATGCAGACAGCGATATATTAGACTGCCCCTTAATACTGAGGCACAATAATTCTCTTTATAAACTGGCAGGTGAACAAGATGTACATAGAAACATAGAATGTGTCGGCAGATAAGAACCATTTGGCCCATCTAGTCTGCCCAATATACTGAATACTATAAATAGGCCCAGGCCCTATCTTATATGAAGGATGGCCTTATGCCTATCCCATGCATGCTTAACCACTTTGGGACACATGACGTACCGGTACGGCATGTTTCCCGAGTCCTTAAGGACACATGACGTACCGGTACGTCATGAGTTGTTCCGATCACTGCTGCTCAGCTGGCAGTGATCGGAACAAGGTACCTGCTGAAATCATTCAGCAGGTACCTTGTTACAATGCCCAGGGGGGTCCTGTGACCCCCCCATGGGTGATCGCTGCAAACCGCAGGTCAATTCAGACCTGCGGTTTGCAGCGCTTTTGTGCGATCTCTGATCCCCGCGGTCTATGACCGCGGGGATCAGAGAGTTAATGCCCCCAAACTGTTTTATTTTAACCTCCCTGCAGCCCCCAATCATATTGTGGCTGCGGGGTGCAGGGGGTGGTTGTGGCGAGGCGGGCGGGATCGCGATTGCGATCCCCGCCCGCCTCCTCTGTAATCTATCCCTGGTGTCTAGTGGTTCTATCAGAGTGCCAGCACATTGCTGACACTCTGATAGAAACGGCTGGCATCTGTGCTGCAGATGCCAGCCGCTTAACCCTTTCCGTACCGCGGTCCGTACGGACCGCGGTATGGAAGGGTTAACAGGAGGAGCGCTCCTCCCTCTCCCATCGGGGGCTGCTGTGCCTTGCAGCCCCCAACAGGATGGGATCGCAGAGGGAGGGAGCTCCACTCCTCCCCATCCATCACCCCCTGCCCAGTTATGGCAGCGGGTGATGGTTGCCATGGAGACAGGACGCTTTCAGAAGCGTCCTGCTCTCCATGGTGCTGAAAGTCTGAATAGACCTGCTAAAGGTCTATTCAGACTTTCTAAAGTACAAAATACAGTACAGTGCACTATATAGTGTACTGTACTGTATTATACAGACACCAGATCCACTGGATCTTTCAGAACCAAGTGGGTCTGGGTCAAAAAATGTAAAAAGTGAAAGAAAAGTAAAAATGAAAAAAACACATATCACTGAATAAAAATTAAAAAAAAAAATACACTACACATTAGGTATCGCGCGTCCGTAAAAACCTGCTCTATAAAAATATCACATGACTGAACTCCTCAGGTGAACGCCATAAAAAAAAAAAAAAAATGGTGTAAATAAGCCATTTTTGGCACATT
The DNA here is from genome assembly GCA_033119425.1 of Bufotes viridis. Lineage (NCBI taxonomy): Eukaryota > Metazoa > Chordata > Amphibia > Anura > Bufonidae > Bufotes > Bufotes viridis. Next base: position 55,166,602 of record CM065595.1, read on the forward strand.
ACATCACTAAAAGTGTAATACAAAGCGATCAAAAAGGCGTTTTCCTCCCAAAATAGTACCAATCAAACCGCCATCTCATCCCGCAAAAACGAGCCCCTACCTAAAACAATTGGCCAAAAATAATAAAACTATGCCTCTCAGACTAAAACATGATTTTTTTTGTTTCAAAAATGCTTTTAGTGTTAAATGTAAAACATAATTAAAAAGTAGACATATTGGGTATCTCCACGTCCGTAAGAATCTGCTCTATAAAAATATCACATGACCTAACCCCTCAAGTAAACACTGTAAAAAAAATAATAAAAACTTTGTCAAAAGCCATTTTTTTGCCACCTTACATCACAAAAGTGTAATAGCAAGCGATCAAAAAGTCATATGACCCCCAAATAGTGCCAATCTAACCGTCACCTCATCCCGCAAAAATGATACCCAACCTGAGACAATTGCCTAAAAACTGAAAAATATATGGCTCTCAGACTATGGAGATACTAAAACATGTTTTTTTTCATTCAAAAAGGATATTATTGTGTAAAACCAAAATAAATAAAAAAGGTATACATATTATGTATCGTCACGGTCCGTAAGGACCTGCTCTATAAAAATATAACATGACCTAACCCCTCTGATGAACGCCGTAAAAATAAAAACGTTGTCAAACAAGCCATTTTTTTGTCACCTTACATCACAAAAAGTGTAATAGTAAGCGATCAAAAAGTCATATGCACCCCAAGATAGTACCAGTCGAACCGCCATCTCATCCTGCAAAAAATGAGCCCCTACATAGGACAATCGCCCAAAAAAAAAATATATATGGCTCTCAAACTATGGAGACACTAAAACATGATTTTTTTTTGTTTAAAAAAATGATATTATTGTGTAAAACTTATATAAATAAATAAAAAGTATACATATTATGTATCGCCGCGTCCGTCACAACCTGATCTATATAAATAACACATGACCTAACCCCTCAGCTGAACACAGCAAAAAAAAATAATAAAATACGGTGTCAAAAGCCATTTTTGTCACCTTACATCACAAAAAGTGTCATAGCAAGCGACCAAAATGTCATATTCACCCCAAGATGGTGCCAATCAAACCGCCATCTCATCCCGCAAAAAATGAGCCCCTACATAACACAGTCGCCCAAAAAAATAAAATAAAACTATGGCTTTCAGAATGTGGAGACACTAAAAAAAAATTATTTTCAAAAATGCTTTATTATGTAAAACTGAAACAAAAAACCCCAAAAAGTAGTCATATTTGGTATTGTCTATTGTCTATAGAAATAGCACACAATCTAACCTGTCAGTTCAACTATGTAAATAACAAAAAATAAAAACAGTCCCAAAACAGCTATTTTTTTTGCAAATTTTCCATTTTAATCCATTTTTGCAGTAACAAAGCAAGGGTTAACAGCCAAACAAAACTCAATATTTATTGCCCTGATTCTCTTGTTTGCACAAACACCCCATATGTGGTCGTAAACTACTGTATGGCCAAACGGCCGGGCGTAGAAGGAAGGGAATGCCATATGGTTTTTGGAAGGCAGATTTTGCTGGACTGGTTTTTTGACACTATGTCCCATTTGAAGCCCCCCTGATGCACCCCTACAGTAGAAACTCCAAAAAAGTGACCCCATTTTGGAAACTACGGGATAAGGTGTCAGTTTTGTTGGTACTATTCTAGGGTAAACATGATTTTTGGTTGCTCTATATTACACTTTTTTTTGAGACAAGGTAACAAAAAATAGAAATTCGGAAATTTCATCTCCATTTGCCAATAACTCTTGTGGAACACCTAAAGGGTTAACAAAGTTTGTAAAACTGGTTTTGAATACATTGAGGGGTGTAGTTTCTTAGATGGAGTTTCTACTCTAGGGGTGCATCGGGGGGCTTCAAATGGGACATGGTGTCAAAAATCCAGTCCAGCAAAATCTGCCTTCCAAAAACCATATGGCGCTCCTTTCCTTCTGCGCCCTGCAGTTTGGCCATACAGCAGTTTATGACCACATATAGGGTGTTTCTGAAAACTACAGAATCGGGGCAATAAAAATTGAGTTTTGTTTGGCTGTTAACCCTTGCTTTGTTACTGGAAAAAATGGATTCAAACGGAAAATTTTTCAAAAAATCGAAATTCTGAAATTTTATCTCCATTTGCCATTAACTTTTGTGGAAAACCTAAAGGGTTAATGAAGTTTGTAAAATCCGTTTTGAATACCTTGAGGGGTGTAGTTTCTAGAATGGGGTAATTTTTGGGTGGTTTCTATTATGTAAGCCTCACAAAGTGACTTCAGACCTGAACTGGTCCCTGAAAAGTGGGTTTTTGAAAATTTCTGAAAAATTTCAAGATTTGCTTCTAAACTTCTAAGCCTTGTAACGTCCCCAAAAAATAAAATGGCATTCCCAAAATGATCGATACATGAAGTAGACATATGGGGAATGTAAATCAATAACTTTTTTTGGCAGTATTACTATGTATTATAGAAGTAGAGTAATTGAAACTTGGAAAATTGCAAATTTTTCAAAATTTTTGGTAAATTTGGTATTTTTTTATAAATAAAAATGAAATTTTTCGACTTCACTTTACCACTGTCATGAAGTACAATATGTGACGAAAAAACAATCTCAGAATGGCCTGGATAAGAAAAAGCGTTTTAAAGTTATCACCACATAAAGTGACAATGGTGAGATTTTGAAAAAAATGGCCTGGTCCTTAAGGTGAAATAGGGCCGTGTCCTTAAGGGGTTAAACTCCTTCACTGTATTTGCAGCTACCACTTCTGCAGGAAGGCTATTCCATGCGTCCACTACTCTCTCAGTAAAGTAATTCTTCCTGATATTACTTTTAAACCTTTGCCCCTCTAATTTATGTCCTCTTGTAGCAGTTTTTCTTCTTTTAAATATTCTCTCCTCTTTTACCGTGATGATTCCCTTTATGTATTTAAAAGTTTCTATCATATCCCCTCTGTCTCTTCTTACTTCCAAGCTATACATGTTAAGGTCCTTTAACCTTTCCTGGTAAGTTTTGTCCTGCAATCCATGTACTAGTTTAGTAGCTCTTCTCTGAATATCCTTCTGCAGATATGGTCTCCAGTACTGCACACAATACTCTAAATGGGGTCTCCCTAGTGCTCTGTAGAGCGGCACGAGCACCTCCCTCTTTCTACTGTTAATGCCTCTCCCTATACACCCAAGCATTCTGCTGGCATTACCTGCTGCTCTATGACATTGTCTGCCCACCTTTAGGTTGTCTGATATAATGACCCCTAAATCCCTTTCCTCAGATACTGAGGTTAGTACTGTATCACTGATTTTATATTCTGCTCTTGGGTTTTTACGCCCCAGGTGCATTATCTTGCACTTATCGACATTAAATTTTAGTTGCCAGATTTTTGACCATTCCTCTAGTTTTCCTAAATCCTCTTCCATTTGGTGTATCCCTCCAGGAACATCAACCCTGTTACAAATCTTTGTGTCATCAGCAAAAAGACACACCTTACCATTGAGGCCTTCTGCAATTTCGCTGATAAAGATATTAAACAATATGGGTCCCAGAACCGATCCCTGAGGTACCCCACTGGTAACAATACCATGGTCTGAATATACTCCATTGACTACTCCATGACTATTACACTCATCCTGCACTGTCCCTGTAGTCTCTCTATGCTCTCCCTACAGTGTTTAAAAACTCTTCCTACGATCTCCCTACACTATCCCATCACCCTCCGTATTCCGTAAAAGCTTTTTGCAACACTGTCCCTAGCGTATAAGCACTCGTCACATCTCTCCCTATGCTCAGCTTACTGTGGAATGGAAGAGACCGCATGGGATAAGGCTTTTTATTGGCTAGCTGCACGGAATTATGGGTTATATTGCCTTCCTGGGCTTCTTACTTTCACTTTGTAATGTGTGCAGCAGCCATTTTAGAAAAAATATAATTAGTTACCACAAAGCATAAGGAAATTCGGCTTTGCCGCGAATATAATTTTTCCTAAATTTCTGCTCGAATTCTGCTTCAGATGCTTCGATTCACTCAACACTACCTATTTTGTATTTTAGACTAGTACATGGGGATCTGATTGCTTGTAGAATATTACTGTAGTCTGTAGGATTTTTTTTTACAAGCCTCAGACATGGCTTTGCAGGCAGCTAATTATGACAGGTCTGGCAGCCTACACAAGGACCCAGCTGTCATAGCAACTGATTGGAGCCCCACAAATTCACTGCAGGGGCTCTCCCTCTAACTGCTTAAATGCCACAGTCATTATTGACCATGGCGTTTGAGGGGTTAAATGACCAGAATCAGCATTATCTCCGATCCCAGTCATTGTGGCCAGGTGTCTGCTGTGTTAAACAACAATATACAATATTCTTTACCATAGTGCCATATTATATGTATAGTTCATTAGACTTTAGAGCCAGACTTAATTTAAGATGGGTAAATTATTTGCACCAATTAGCTGCTGGAAGATGTAACCCAGTCAAGAAAAAAAAAAAAATTTGTGGCATTTTTCTAAGCGACTATTATGCTGCTCTGTTTGCTCCAAGCCCCTGAGTAGCCAGAGCAGAGGTTGGGAGTGTTAGTAGCCCTTATGATATGTCATGGTGTACTTCCTCAGGACATCGCTCACTGGGGTCGTGGCGGTGAAGGAGGCCCACCTTTGAGGCATTCCCTTTAGCTAGGGCTCCTGTCTGATGGTAGTTTGGGGAGTGCCCTGTATCGTAAATGCCTGTGTGGGATTAACATGATTCATTGGCCACCATGTGGTTTTAGGAGAGTCGGAGACCAGGCCAGATGAAACTTAACAAGAGTTAATCTTTACTGTGCACCAATGAGGAGTTGTAGTATATCCAGCAATTATCTGTAGACAGTGCAAATTTCACCCAGATGTCCAAGCAAGTAGTTTGCAGAAATGGCCTTCTGATTTACTTTTTCTCTTGCTTACAGTACTTTGTGTCAGATTGTGGTTACTACCCAGAGATCAATGTCCGCAATTCGCACAACGGTGTGTGTGGTTTCAACAATGCCACGAGCCAAATCGCACCAACACTTTATCCCTCCACTGCAGCAGGGTCCGAGGATGCTGTACGTTGATCACCTTCCTGACTAAAACATTGTAGTCCCTGAATCCACAAATCTGGGGTACAATGGGTGTCTTAACCTGTCTTCCCCGATGCAGCAGCAAAGTCTGTAACGCTGTATGATGGTTACCTTGCTGACTGACGCTTTAGCCATGAAAATTCTGATGGTAGTGAAGGACACACACACTCTGAAGCTGAATGTCTGAGAAGAGGAGCACATACTGTTTGTTCCTGCTTCCTCCAGGCCCATCCTCACACAGCCTAATCCTAGAAAAACTAGAATCTTCTGCAACCAGGGGGTAGGACCAGCCCACACCCTAAGCTGCCAAGAGGGCTGGGCCAGCATAGTCTCATGCTTATTGAGTGTGTCACATTACAAAGCAATGTGTAACATAACATTGCAGTACGTTACCAAATAATTGTAGATACCCAATTCCACATGGCCAAATCAACTGCAGAAGAATCAGTGACAGATCAGTAGCAGAATCATCAGCTGAAAATGGGTTTTGCAGTGCTGCCAAATACACTCCAGATAATCCTCCTATTTTCAATGTATTTGAATTCTTTAGAAAACCATCATGAGATCTGTGTGACAATTTAGGATACATGCACTCTGTTGCACTGAACAGCGTTTTCAGCCGCAGGAAGGGTTGGATTCATACTTTTTAAGAATACAACCCATATGCCGGGGAACATTAATTTCTAGGACAACCCTGTAGTTTTCAGACCACAAAAACTGTTCAGGATGGTTCTAAAGCATTTCACACTCGGTCTGCTGGAAGGGTGTTGGTCTTGTCTCGTATGTAGGCCAGTGGTCTCCTCAACCATGCATGAGGCTCGGAGTGGCACCTGGCCTGGTTTATTCCTGCTTACTGTTGCTAGGCAGAGACCTGACTTGTTCTTTTTCTAATGAAGTATAAGAAATAGGGGAATTTTGGCGAGAAGAGTTGATAAATTAACTTTATAAATGAATGAACGTGATATTGTGAACATCCAAATACAATTTTTATATAAGGAGTGCATTCCTGCAACCATAAGGCTACAACCTCACAGTCCGGTTTCTGCATGCAGTTTTGGAAGCTTAAATCAGGAGTGAATCATGAACTGGGAGAAAGTATAAATATGACTTCTTTTTTTTTATTCACTCTTGGTTTTGGCTTCCAAAACTGCATCAAGAAGCCTAACCATGTGGCCAGACCCTTAGGCCACAGATGTGCCTCTCAGAGCCCCAATGATGCAGAAAGATGTAGTTGTTCTCTGCGTTAGGGCTGTTTGAGGATACAGCCTTGTCGCTGCTGTCTGGATTGCTGTGGCTGTCATTGCTCTATCTTAAGCAACTTAAAGGTGCACCTTAAATGATACTGTTATGTCTAGTGCAGGACTTGAGGGGGATTCTCTTTAGTGCTCTATGAATCCGTGTCATGCTTTGACCCGGGTACCATAACAGTGTTTTCCTTCAACCACTTGCCTACCACCACACGACTTTCTATGTCGTGGCTGTAGGCTTTTATCTGTAACACAACTGCGGTCACAGGGAGGTTTGCGGTGACCTGCAGGAGCGGTGTGGTTGTAATACACGCTTGTAGCACTGTGCTACAAGCGTATATTACATTGAAGGAGTGCTTTTTCTTATGTAACAGCGCCACCTGCTGGCTGTAAAATTAAATGTCAGCCTGCAGGCTGGGAATTAACCTCTCCCTGCCTTGACTGTGGCAGAAAGGGGTTAATTCACTTAAAAAAGTAAATAATAAAAAAAAGGCCTTAAATGTCCAAATTTCCCCAAGATGAATAACATACAAAAACTCACTTTGAAGGGGCTTGTAGTTTTTTGGCGCTGTACAAGATTTTTCTGGCAGTACGGTGCTATAGAATAATCAGTAGAAAAATAGGCCACCAAAATGCGCTCCAGTCTTTTGAAGTCTTACGGCGCGCCCAGCCAGTAGATAAATTACCTAAAGGGAGTCTGTCACCACATTTACACCTTTTAAACAGTTCACATAGCGCTATAGCCTAACCTTAGATGGTTTAAATGGTACCTTTCCTTGCTTTTGTGGAGTTTCCAAACAAGCAAAAACGTACTTTGATGCATATGTAAATGAGGGCTCGCAAGTGCCCAGGGGTGGTGTCCACCGCATTGGAGCCCATGCTGCTCTGCCTCTTGGGCTCATATCACAGCCCAGCCTCTTCCTCTGCCCGCCCATCTCTTCTCTCTCCCCCCCGCGAGATTCCGCGGCTGCGTGCTCACTGGCACTGTGATGTCCACTGTTGGCACGGCATGCACAGTAGCTGCTGCGATGTCATGTCAACAATGGGCTAGAGTTGTTTCCATACCAAAATTTTGATTTGGTATCGATACCATAAAAAAGTATTGTGTTACTCGATACCACGTGGGGGGGAAAAAAAAAAAAGGTGAATTTCGCATTTATTTAAAAAATTTTTTTACTTTTCTGTTGCGACGTTTATCACATAGGTGTTTTTTTTTTTTTTTTTACTGTTTGGACTTTAGATATGTGATGTTTATTTATATATTTTATATGTAAAATTGGGAAAGGCTGCGATTTATACTTAATATTTCGGTGTGTGTTTTTTTTTATTTTTATTATTATTACTTTTTATTTAATTTTTATTTACCATTTCCCCCAGTAGGGGTAGAACCTGGAATCTTTTCATCCCTTGTCCTATTCACCCTAATAGATCTCTATCAGGGTGAATAGGACTTCACATTTCCCTGCTGCCCTGTGCTCTGTGCACACAGCAGCAGGGAGCCCCCATGGCAGCCAGGGCTTCAGTAGCGTCCTGGCTGCCATGGTGACCGATTGCAATGTAGGGCTCCGATCGGTTACAATGGCAGCCAAGATGCTACTGGAGCCCTGGCTGACATGGGGAACTGCCACTGCCACCAATGGAGGGGACCCTGTGGCCACTGCCACCAATGCTCTAAATACTTTAATACTGAGAGGGGGGGCAGGATTAAGGGCGCCCTGCCCACTCATTGAGTTTAATACAGTTTTTTCTTAAAAATATATATTTTTTAATATTCTGTCTAGGGATGAGCGAATCGACTTCGGATGAAACATCAGAAGTCGATTCACATAAAACTTCATTCCAATATTAGAATGTATTGGCTCCGATGAGCCGAAGTTTTTGCTTTGCGAAGTCTCGCGAGACTTCACCTAATAAGTTTAAATTAATTTATGAAGTTATTAGGTGAAGTCTCGCGAGACTTCGCAAAGCAAAAACTTCGGCTCATTGGAGCCAATACAGTCTAATATTGGAATGAAGTTTTATGTGAATCTATGAAGTCGATTCGCTCATCCCTAATTATATCCATCATCTAATGGCACAAAAGAAAGGTCTAAGGTGTCCCGAGAAAAATAATATCAAATACATGTCGGCTGGCTCAGAAATGAATCCGTTATTTGCAGTTAGATAGGCCCATTGCTACAACAGAAAAACTGGCCTGGTTAGGAAGGGTGATAAACACTGGTAATGAAGTGGTTAAGTTTTAGTGCAATGTAGCCCTCTGGATCACATAGACTTTGGTGAATATATTTAATTGCTAGTTGCTATAAACTCAGACTTTTGCTGAAATCTAATATAAAGCATCCGGATTTATGTCCATAAACACCTAGAAATTGTCTCCCAGATCAGTGAAACATCATGACAAGAATGTGCACTTGAGTTACTGAAATGTTCTTCTTTTATAATGTGTTGTATAATGTTTTTCCTTAGGGCAAATACATGGACATTGAATTTGATTTCAAGGGAGACCCACTTGGTGGCGTTATAAGCAACTGTAAGTACGAATACTGATAAAGGGAAACATAAGTTAGGTTTCGTGTGTCAGTGGTGTAGCTAAAGGCTAATGTTCCCCGGTGCAAGGGTGCAGCTTGTCCCCCCTTTCCTCAGTGCTTTGTGGCATGAGGCAGCGTTGCAGCTATCCTTTCTGCTGCCTGAGGCAAAAATTGAAACTGCATCCACCCCCATGCCAAATTCTCAACCTGACCCCTTCTCTCCAGCCCTACTGTTTGAATACATACTTGGAAACCATTACATACAGCACTACAAAACATGCTGGGGGAGATTTATCAAACTGGTGTAAAGTAGAACTGGCTTAGTTGCCCATAGCAACCAATCCAAAAGAGCTGTGAAAAATGAAAGGTGGAATCTGATTCATTGCTTTGGGCAACTAAGCCAGTTCCACTTTACACCAGTTTGATAAATCTCCCCCAGGGTAATACTGCAGTACATACATCTTGCATCTCCTTTGATGTATATATTCTTTTTCCTAATCTTCTCCTTTCAGACCAGACCACCATGATGGTTTCATTCAGCCGTCTCTTGTCTCTGCAGGGTTTGATATCTTCGTTTCCTACTTTTCCATCATCCTCCCAACCTTCTGAACCCCTCATCCTATCACCCTCAATACTGTGCCCACTGTGCTCCCAACACTACTGCAGAAATGTTCCCCTGAAAATACTAGTACCAATCAAATGGTGCCCCCTTCAATAATTATTGGCACACAGTGCCCTAAAAACAACGAATGGTGTAAATAGAATGTCCCCCAAATAGTGTATAAATAATAGTAGTAATAATAGTAATTTTGCCCATTGTGGCCCAAAAGTAATAATGCCCCCATAGTGCCCATACTAGTAGTCATGTTCCCCATAGTCCCCCAGTATTAATACATATCCTTATAATGTGTGCCAATAGAAAAATACCCCCTTATGTGTGCCAGTACCAAAAATACCTCTCTTGAAATGCCCCTCAATACAAAAAATGCCCCCTTATTATGCATGCCAGTGCATGTTTGCCCGTACAAAAAATGCTCCCTCTTAGTGCACCCAGCAGAGCCAATGTTCCCATAGCACCCCCATTAGAATCCCACATAGTGCTACCCCCCCAATGATGGCCTAACAGCATAGTGCCAAATAAATATAGGAGCTATACACTGCCTGGCTCAGGCAGGATGATGATGATGATGATGTCATCGTGCCTCCTGTGCCAGCTTCTGATAGGCTGAAGCCTCAGAGGGAAAGGTGCGGCCCTGGAGACATTGCTCCTTTGCTCTTCCACAGCACCTGAGGATGGGCCCCCCTGACTTAGGAACCGGTCTCCATTGAGACCGCTGGGACCCCCATAGTTACGCTTCTGGTATGCATCATGTTTCAGACTTAAGAGCCTGTTAGTCGTATGTTCTACAGGACTTGGAAGTGGCCGGCATGACAAGTGTTTGGTGTTCTAATACTCTGATCTATCACCTATATTGATCCTGTACTGTACCATCATGGGGAGTGGCATATGGCGTTTGTTTTCTTGCTCCATGCCCAAGAAGCTGTGGTTTTATAAGGGACCATGCCTATACTAAGGAAGAGAATATTCTGTGTTAATGTTTTGTGTCTTCAAAATTGAATTTCCTAGAACAAAAATCCCACTTGTTTTTGACTGCTGATTTTAATATTCAGAAGGCACTAATGTGGTGTTTACCTGCCCAGAAAATCCCCAGGTTAGAGGATGATGGTGGTTGTGTATCGATATGACACCAAATAAGCACCAATATATATTTTGCTGGTCCACGAACAAAATGAAATGTTTATTTTCATTTCAACTTGATTTCATTATAGTCCGCTTAACTGTAGAAAGCGGGCAGAGGATCTGATACATGGGCACCCTTTGGGGGCACTCAACATGCCAAGAAACAAAGAGTTACAAAAAAGCAGATAGGCGCACACACAGGGAATTTGTTCTGTCAGCATGGATCATCATATTTCATACTCTGATTTTTAAAGGGGTTGGCCACTTCCTGGCTACTTGTAGCCAATGTGTATATAAGATAATTAATAGTGCCTTTGTGGAAATTCTTTGCCATTTGCTATATTTCATTAACCATGCCGCCTTTTAGGTAAATATTCTGTGCTCTCCAAGATGGCTGCTGATGGAGGGTCATGTGATCAGGCAAATCCCCTCCATATGATGTTTTTTCTATTCACATGGAAGTGATTTGCCTGGTCACATGACCCTACATCAGCAGCCATTTTGTGGACAGCACAGAAGACTTGGCCAACAAGAGGGCATACCATATAAACTATAGAAAATGGAACAGACTTTCACGCCCATTGTATGTACAGTAACCAGAAAGTGGCCAATCCTTTTAAGCAGTAAGCTGGAATATCATGGCTTTGTGATGGACTGATCATTGTGAAGATTGTTGGGTAGCGGTCTGTCTTGACTAAATTGTGTTGGGGTACTTTCACACTAGCGTTAGAGGAATCCGGCAGGCAGTTCCGTTGCCGGAACTGCCTGCCCGATCCGGAAATCGTGTGCAAATGGATACCATTTGGATCCGGATTAGTCTGACAAATGCATTGAAATAGCGGATCAGTCTCTCTGGTGTCATCCGGAAAAACGAATCCGGTATTTATCTCTTTCACATTTTTAAAGGTCTGCGCATGCCGGATCCGGCATTTCGGCAAGTGTTTCTGGATTTTCTCCGGCCGAATATCGTAAAAGTGACTGAACTGAAGACATTCTGATGCATACTGAACCGAGTGTTTTCCATTCAGAATGCCTAAGGACAAAACTGATAATTTTTTCCCCCGGTATTGAGCCCCTAGGACGGAGCTCAATACCGGAAAACTTTAACGCTAGTGTGAAAGTACCCTGACTTGTGATGTTGAAGCAGATATTGAATCTCTGTGTAAGTGTGGTCACCAGCACCCTTCACCTTCCACCCCACCTTCTAAACTAAAGGATTTTCTATGATTATTTATAATTGGATGTAAATGGTGAAAGTTGAGTTTTCTTCCTGTTTGTATGGTACCTTTTCAAAGTATATGTATTTCAGTTTTGCAGCATCTTTTGGCTCTGAGGTACTTTTTTTTTTTTTTTTTTTTGAGCCGATTAGTCGGTTTGATATTTTCCTACCCACTGTGTTGTTGAAGCCTAATAACTGTACAGGCTGACAGTGTCAGTAGGCCTCTTGTTAGAGCTACCCAATATATCGGACAGTGACTTCTTACCACACGTCTGACTGTTTATAACATATGTTTGGGCCATAAAGGATTGCACATTTGCGACTGGTCTGCATACAGTATAGTGTGTGGTTAGATAATTGATGGGGGTTAAATACATGGCTTCAGTGTGAGTTGAGACGGCAGGAAATTAGTATAAAGTGTACATGATGTATAAAATCTAGCTATTTGACTTGTTCCGCTTTAGCACGTTATAAAATGTACATGACCTAACTGTCCAGATGTAATATCGTTATTGCACATTATGCACAGCTCTGCTTCTTTTGATCTGCAAATGGGAATAATCTTGTAAAATGTCTAGTTACATCTCCAGACAGCCTGGCCTTTATCTAGCCAGACAATTCATACTTAGTCAGCTGAATTTTCCTGTTTACCACTCACATGACTGACTGCGTTAGCTTCACGGTCAGATCCAGGCACCCGTCAGCACAGCTATCTTCAGAAGCTGGGAACAGTTTACTGATGGAACAAGGTCAAAACCAGAAGCACACGGTTTCCCTTCAGGAGTAGAGGAAAATCGGACAATAGTCATTTCTTCTCTGATACAGTAGATGGGAATACATCTGCAGATCCCGCTTTTAGGCCATGGGATGTCTTATATGAAATACTGCACTTTTGATCTTTTTATACACAACTGTAGTTAGGTCTTTGAGGTACATTGGAAGGTGTGGATGTCCTTTGTGCTTGAGACTAACCTAGCAGTAACTGCAGTGACCTCAACACACCGTGCACCACTAGACGTAATCCTGTGGCAACTGTGCTAAAATTGACTAATAATTGGTAACAACATGATTGTTTAATTTTATAATTTTACTAAGTTTTGAACTTGAAAATATATAGAATATATAAATTGTTTTTGGATAAATTCATCTTTGTTACGGTCATTGTGTGTGACGAGTCAGCAGAAAATGTCCTATCTGGGACAATGCAAGTGTTCATCACTAAAAGTCTCCCTATGTCTTTGCACAATCTGTGATAATTGATGACCAGAATGTTCTTCATGGAATAATAGTAACAAGGAGAACAATTAGTAACAAGAGGAACAAAAAAATTGTTCTTGAGCAAAGAAAATTTCGGCCTGTTCATTAATTTGTTTCAACTTGGGCCTGGCAGCAAGACTCGAGCAGGCATCTGTGTGAGGGATAAGGAATGATGGCTCCGGGCGAACCAGGGGGCGACATCAGAAATCCTTCTTTGTCAGCAGAGTAATGCCCTGTGTATACGGGGTGTGCCCCCGACAATATTTATGCTAAGTAAATGGGGGGGGAACGATTGTCATAACGATTGTTTGTCCCCCTTACATTTTGCACCACCTGGTGCTTGTTTTTGACCTGGTGTCTGCCCATTTAATACGACCTTTACATCTCCAGACTGTTACTAATGATTTATATTTATTTTTTGATGAATTATTTGTCCTGTTCTTTCACGAACATAAGACAGTTAGCCTTGTGTTGTGGAAGTCCTTTCATTGTTATGGAACAAGCTGGAACATTTCTACACTAAATGTCAGGAGCCGTTTGTTAGTCAGATAACTTATTGCTTTCACATGCCCCTAATCCTTTGTGATCTGCTCCTTTGAAAATGTAAACTCTTGCAGCAGTGTATGTGCCTTATCAGAGCTCTTGAATGTAAGCAATCAATCTTTACATGAGCAGAGTATGCATAGGACAATGATCATAAGTGTCCAGTGAAAATGAAGTTTACTCATGTCGGTATTTGTCGTAGAGTGTCCATTGTTAACTAAAACAAAAATGATTGCAGATGTGGCGATCGAACCTAAATAAAAATGAGAATTCCAGTTTTTAATCTTTAATTCTAAGATGGTATTACTTGAAGTTACAGGCTTAAAACTTGATATTTTGATACCTGTCCCCTTTTTATATTTCTCATACGTGTTATCGATCAATGATGTGGATTCATTTCACTGTCCAGTATTATTAGTAATTTATTCCAGAGTGCTGTACATGTGAAAAGGGTGTAAACACAATACAGTAATTCGTTCAATACGGCCTCACGTGCACAATCATGTTTGTTTTGTGGTCTGCAAATTACAGATCTGCAAATTACAAATGCAGTTCGTATGCCGTCCGCCTTACTTTAATGGGTCTGTGGTCTGCATTATGCGGATATATCCTATCTTTTTTGCGGAGTGGACTTATTGATGCAGAAAGCACATGGGTGATCTGTGTGCTTTCCGCTTTCCGCATGTCCATTCCGCAAAATGATAGAACTTGTCCTATACTTGGCTGCGAAATGTGGACCACGCCCCATTGAAATTATCGGGTCTGCAAAAAACAAAGATGGTATATGTATTTTGCAGACTGTAAAATACATAGTCTTGTACACGGGGTTTAAGTATAAAAAAATAGTTAGACTGGTACTGATGGAGACAGGACCACAAGAAGACAGGACTGTCCACAAGGGCTTACAATCCACTAGGGAAAGGGGACGAAGACAGTAGGTGAGGGTAGAAGCTGCTCATATGGCAGTGTAGTTGCAGCAGGGTTATTGTAGGTGGTAGACTTTTTCACACATTTACACACACTAGCCACTATTTAAGTCAGATAGGATGTAGATATTGATGTGGATGGTGATTTTAAGCCATCATCTATAGTTAAAGGCCTTTAAGATTTTTTTTTTTTCTTTAGTAGGCTTACCTTTAAGGGCCTATGAAACGGGTCAATAATTGAGAATAAACATTGGTAGGCACCTTTGTTTGGCCTATCATCAACCCTTCTAGACAATTGACCAATCGGCTAACAAAAGAGAAAACACTTGTTGGACTGTGCTTAAAAATGGTTGATGGTCAGCTACACATTACCTCCTGTAAATAGGGGACATGCTGCCAACAATATGCAAAGTGAACTTTCAAATTGCTCACACCTAAGAAATGATGATTGATGTTTCTAAAATGGTCTGGGAATGTTCTTCCAAGAAAAGATCATTTTTGGACTAGCAAGTATTGGATGAAAAATGTTAAACATGTTATGTGTTTTTCAATTTCACTTCAAACAATTGATCATTTAGGTTCAAACCATCAGTTTTGATCAATTTTAGACTAATGCGTATGGCCATTTGTAGAGTATGTCAGATTTTTTTTTAATTTTTTTTTTAATGTCCGTATTGTTTTGTCTTCTTTCTAGATCTCCTGGAAAAGTCCAGGGTGGTTAGACAGCCAAGGGGTGAAAGAAATTTTCACATCTTCTATCAATTGTTGTCTGGTGCTTCAGAGGATCTACTAAGTAAGTATAAATTTGACAATGAAGAATGTGCCTTTTATCAAGTAGTATGTCTCCGGCACTCTTCTGGGCTCTTGTGGTCTCCGGCACTCTTCTGGGCTCTTGTGGTCTCCGGCACTCTTCTGGGCTCTTGTGGTCTCCGGCACTCTTCTATTTTACCTTTTAGATATGTATATTCACTGTTAACACACGAACCAATGTAGAATGGTGTTCACATCTATCCCATGATACAGTTTATACTGTTCTATCAAGTGCTGAGTTTTGTAATATTGTCATTTTATTAGATAAATTAAAACTGGAACGGGATTTCAGCAAATACAACTATCTAAGCTTAGATTCTGCAAAAGTGAATGGAGTGGATGATGCATCTAACTTCAGAACTGTCAGGGTAAGATGTGAAATGTAGCGCTTTCAAGGTTGTTTCAGAAGTTTTTTTTATTTATTTTTTGTGGGGTGGCAAATCCCAACCAGTATGGCTGTGCCTGTGCTGTTCTGCCATGTCCATTCAGTTACAACAGAAGTGCAGCCATATAGGTTGTAACAGCTATGCTGTCGGCATTTTCAATTCATAACAAATTGACAGCATAATCCCAAAAAAGAGTGATTGGTGTATAGAGTAACTGAGAGATTATGCTATTTAGTTGGAGTTGTTATGTTGCTTCTTTTAAATGCAACCTGCTCTGCCAGTTATTTTATTACGACATGCTGAGCTGATCTGCAATTTCATGGTAGGCTGTTAAGACCCCGTGAAACAAGCACATACATTTTAAAGGGGTTATCCGATGCCCCCCACCCCCTTGATTACAGTAACAACTTTTTGATTGGTACTTATTAAATATTGCTCACTAGACATTGTGCATGTTATCCGAACCTGTTTAAACCCACAGTGCATGTGTGCGACCCCCAAAGTGCGAGGAGCATATACGGACTGGGAGCGCATCGCTGGCCTGGTAAACAACATTTAATAAGTACCAATGGACAAACGGTCTCCCTCTATTGTCTTTGTCCTTTCCACAGTGTTACTGTCATCAGTTAGCCATTGCTTAAAGGGAATGTGTCATCAGAAAATTAGATATTATGTAAATCACGTTTTTTACGATTTTTTTACGATTTTTTTGTGATTTTTTTTTTTTTACATTTTTTTATTTCCATGTTGCGATCTATATTAAAAAAAAAAAAACTTCATAAAATGTCAATAAGTCCCCTCCAAGCTATTGTATTAATGGCCCAAATCTTACATAGAAAAAATAAGTAAAAATGAATGTGTCACTATCAGGTTTTAATTTACAGAAAAAAAATTATAGGTGACTCATTATGTTCACCTGTCTGTTAATTGTGAATGCTTTCCATTAAGAGCATAGGATCAGACACATGGGCAGAACTCTCCCAGATAAGAAATGTCTTCTTGTTTGATGACTTAACCACATACAGTATGTGATAAGTTAAAAATAAGTACCATTTTTATATTGTAGGATGTTTGTTCACTGAATTATTGCCATTTGTTTAAACTGATTATGATCCTTTCACAGAACGCGATGCAGATTGTAGGCTTTATGGAGCACGAAACACAGTCTGTTTTAGAAGTTATAGCTGCAGTGCTAAAATTGGGGAACATTGAGTTCAAACCAGAATCTCGTGTTAATGGTCAGGATGAAAGCAAAATTAAAGACAAAAATGGTAAGGACGCTGTCTGCGCTATTCTACAATTAGACCTCTAATGGCCTAAACCAAGGTAATGTGATCTGTAAACAGGAGGGCTTTGTGAATCCAGTAAATGAAAATGATCGCTTAAGGGCTGGACTTCCTGGAGATCAAATTGTAGCCTAAAAGAGGCGCTGGTAAGAGTCCCTCAGAACAAGAAGTCCTTGTGTTTGTAGGGCTTTGAAGGGTGTTAATGCCTTTCTGTCTCTGACATTACTAGATCCAGGGAATATGAATATATGGGCGTAGTCTTTCCTAAATGACTACATCATGACCACACGAAAGAATGTGATGTAAAACCTCAACATGTCTCATTTTAATTGACCACAAAAAAGACAGGCACCACATGCTGTTACTGCAGTTTGGTTCCTGGACTGTATTTGTCATGTTAAATCAAGCTGGGGTTGTACTACATATCTGAAGGGGACTTTACATGGGTTGATAATGCGTACGATTCAGCACTTCAAGCAATTTATCCTGATCATGTAGAAAGCGTACGACTCATCTTGTACATGTGGCGATTATTCAATATGATGGGGAAGCTGAAATTATCACGTGGAAAAGAAATAGTGCCTGCTGGTAGATGGCTTTGTATAGGAGCACCTTTTCTTTCATTGCAAGGGCCACATCTTACAAATTAAAATTTTTAACCCTTTTGAAAATTTGTGAGCACAAATGGGTCTGCAACTCAATAAGTGTTGAGATGATCACGTTTGACAACTTAAAGGAGTAAAAAAGATCTAATTTTATATAGTCTGAGTGTACTACAATGCATTTACATAACAGCATTTTTAGTTACTTGTTAGGGGCCCGTTTACAGTCGGGTATAGAGGCTTTAATATGAAAGGATCCCTAAAATTAGGAAACACTTTTCATTGGGAAACTTTGATGTAAGAGTGTGCATAACGGGGTTATCCAAATTCTAAGATTGCCCCCAAGCTGCCCTTCATATACATTACACTTACCTACTTCCCAGGGCACCTGCCTTGCTCAGGATCCATGCACGGCCGGCGCTGCATCTCCACAGTGGCCTGCTATTGGCTACTCCCGCAGTACCAACTCCTCCCACCCTGTCACCGGATGTTGATCGGCATGACTGGGAGATGCAGCAGCGGTGTGCAGTATAATGTATTATGATTCTTTAAAGGGTTTCTGTCATCAAGTTTTGACATTATAAGCTGTCTGACATTAGCTATGTGCTAATGTCAGAGCAGCTTGATAATGTCTTTTTTATAAAAATCCGATTTATATTTTGGCTGAAAAATGTACTTTTATAATATGTAAACTGGCCTCTAGGAGCAGGGCGCTGCCCTGCTCCTAGAGGCTAGCGGCAACCTGCTGGCACGCCTCTTCTGCTTGAGTGACAGTGCCGGGCAGCGATCCTCCGGCACTGTCTCCTTCTGAAATCCGCGCTGTCCTTGCTTCCGGGTGTACTCAGAGGTATTCAGCGCAGGCGCGGTGAGCTGAGGACAGCAGGCACCAGCGTCCTCTGCTCACCGCGCCTGCGCCAAATACAGAGCGGCGGCGCAGGCGCGGGATTTCAGAAGGAGACAGTGGTGGAGGATCGCTGCCCGGCACTGTCACTCAAGTAAGAAGGGGCGTGCCAGCAGGTTGTCAGACTGGAGCCTCTAGGAGCAGGGCAACGCCCTGCTCCTAGAGGCTAATTTACATATTATAAAAGTACATTTTTCAGCCAAAATATAAATCGGATTTTTATAAAAAAGACATTATCAAGCTGCTCTGACATTAGCACATAGCTAATGTCAGACAGCTTATAATGTCAAAACGTGATGACAGAAACCCTTTAACATAATGGGGTGGATGTATTACTACTGTCCGAAGTTTAGACAGTTTATTTCTAGACTAGATGCGCCAACTTTATCACAGTGGTTCATGGTGTATGATAAGTTTGGTGCATCTTTCCATACATCTGTCTGTTATGTCACCTTCAGATCAGCGGTTTACCCCCAAAATGTTGGCGCAATGTGGCATGGCTTTCCTCTAAGCCACACTTCTTTTTCCTGTAAGCCATGTCCCTTATCTGGTCAGGACTAAAACACATAATAAATCTGGTGCAAGGCATTTACCCTGGTTTTTGGCTTAAATTGAGTCAGAATTCTAGTATTAGCATTTTGAATTGTTTAAATCCAACCTTTTCCTTTTAGTGTGCTGTTTTTTCATAGTTATACCTGCCCTTAGTTTTGGTTTGGATAAGATATACCACAGGTGGTAGTCTGTATATTTCTTCAGAAATAAGTTCTTTGTGTAAATCCCTTGTTCTATAACAATATTTTCTTATTAATGACATATAGAGTTGAAAGAAATCTGTGAGCTGACGGGCATTGACCAGTGTGTGCTGGAACGAGCTTTCAGTTTCCGAACTGTGGAAGCCAAACAAGAGAAGGTCTCCACAACACTCAATGTTGCTCAGGTTGGTTATTAACCAAAGTTTTGCATTAGTTTAAAAAGCCTCACCGATAATTTGACTACCTGCTCTTTCTTTTGTTTGTAGTGTTCAACTGCAATCTCAATCTTATTGCTTTTACTTTACTTCCCTGTTTCGCTGCATCTAATGGTTTGACAGTTCATTTTCCAGCACAGAACTACCTGATAATATTATCTGTTAGATAAAAAGAAAAAAATTTATAAAGTGATTACTCTTTGGGGGAGATTTATCAAAGACCGGTGTTTTACGCTGGTTTTGAAATCTCCTGTGCTGCTGGAGAATGTGACTAATTTATGGCGAGGCACAGGCATCGTCATAAATTAGGCTCATACTGTGGCTGTCTGTGAGCTAGAATAAAATTTCAGTGGTCTTTTGCTCCTTAAAACAGGCACAAATGAAGATAAATGTGGTGGATCAGCTGAGCCCAACCCTCTGCCCACCCTTATCACACCCTCTGCCCACCCTTATCACACCCTCTCCCCACCCTTATCACACCCTCTTCTCAGAAAGTGGCAAGGGCGCAGCAGAAACGCCATTTGTGACCACATTTTTTGCAAGTCGTGTTTAAAAAGTCACAAACTTGAAGTTTGCGACGTTTTCACACTAAAGAGATGCAGGGAGATTCTTTTCTTGATTATGTGTGTATGTAAGCTTAAAGGCTACTGCCTAATTTCGGGTATTTTTTATTCATTTTTTATAATGTTGTTCTTTGTTGAAAAAAACAATTAGAATTGTGTTTGGATGTTTGGAAAATGTATCTTCTACAGCCTTCAGGTTTCGGTGACTCTGCAGACTGTTTTGTCCTCCTCTCAGTGAAATGTATCCATCTTCTCCAGCTTCTCTCGTGGTTTGTTTGGCGAGCTCATGAACACCTATATAGGGCCCTTTTACATGGGCCAAGAATCAGGACAAATATTTTGGACAAATGTTAGTTCCTGAAAATCTTGCTGTGCAAAGGTTCCACTGATCACCGGATGAATGAGCAAACCTTCATTCATCGGTGATCACATTGTTCATGTGGCATGTGTTCGTAGGCTGTGGGCAGCACATAGTTCTGTGCACAAACAATAAATCTGCTCGGGGATGAACAATCGCAGTAGCAATCATTTATTGACTTGTGCATTGGCCCAGGAACAGGTCAAGAACTGGGCAATTATTGGGCCTCAGCGTTCATAAAAATGTGTGTTCCCAATAATTACCCCATATAAAAGTGTCATCAGTCACCCAATGTGCATGCAAACACTTGTTCAGGGGGTAATCACATCTTCTATGGGACACATAAAATCATCATTTGAGGGCACATCATCCTGTGCAAACAGGGATGTGCTGCCAACGAGCAGAGAACGTAGTGATCATTTGATCCCATACAGAGGAGATGATTACTTTATGTTCATGCTGCATCACCTCTGCCTAACCATCGGGCAGTTAATGGGAATGTTTGTTTCATTTCCGATAATTTCCTGCTCATTGACCTATGTTTCTATACAAGTGTATACTACAGAGCCGTCCCATTGAAATTAATGGAACGGCTTGGGTGTAATTACACCTGCTCACCGCTGCAGATGCAACGGCGAGTAGGTAAACAATGAAGAGGAGGCAGCGCTGGCACGGTGCTCGCCTTCTCTTCAAACAGCTGATCGGCGGGGGTGCCGGGTGTCGGACCCCCGCCGACCTGATATTGATGACCTATCCTGAGGCTAGGTCATCAATAAATATAACTTGGACAACCCCTTTAAGGCAAAGTCTATGTCAGTTTGATCATAATTCAGCTTCAATAAGTGTTTATGAGCTGTCAGGAATGAAGAGATGAGGCTACAGATCAGGCCACCACAGCAGCCCCCAGACAGATTCCGAGTACTCAAACAATAATATTCCCATTAAAACTAGGGGAAAAGCACAACCTTAATTGGCTCAGTTAACATCTATGAGATTAATCAAGAAAAAAAGTGATATCAGTAAGTTCTAAATCGGCCTTCCCTGTGCCCCAAACACCCCAAAGAAAGTATCCCAAGACTTTTGAAAACTATTAATACAAATCAATTGGGTGAATGCTCTGTAAATGTCCCGGAAGGTGCCCATAGCCTTTAGGTATATGTGTAAGGCTGTACATGTAGATATGACCCCTGCACTCCGTAAAGTAGGATTGTGGTGCCATTGGTAGGTTGTACATAGTAATATACTTAAAGGGGTTGTGTAACTTCGGCAAGTGGCATTTATCATGTAGAGAAAGTTAATACAAGGCACTTACTAATGTGCTATAAACCATATTGCTTCCTTTGCTGGCTGGATTTATTTTTCCATCACATTATACACTGCTCGTTTCCATGGTTATGACCACCCTGCAATCCAACAGCAATGGTCATGCTTGCACACTATAGGAAAAAGTGGCCGGGACTGCGGGAGCATAGTGTGCAAGCACGGCCACCGCTGATGGATTGCAGGGTGTTTGTAACTGGAAACAAGCAGTGTATAACATGATGGAAAATCTAATCCAGCCAGCAAAGGAGGCAATATGGATAATAATACATTAGTAAGTGCCTGGTATTAACTTTCTCTATATAATAAATGCCATTTGTTGAAGTGACACAACCCCTTTAAGTTAGAAAGGTAGGAGGTGGCAGAGCCAGGCTGACAGCACCTGGTATATTGGTGGTGACCGACTGTATAAGTACACAACGGGCTACTCTTTCCTATGCAGAAAAGAATGTACTGATGTTACCTTCCCAGTTGATACCAAAAGGCTCTCTTTTTGACATGCCGTATATCAAACCCACATGGGCCTATTGCGTCAGGAGCATTTACTGGTGAGCACCAAACTTTAGGCTTTGTACATAGACTTATCCTGCCCTAGTTAAAGGGGCATATTATATTATACTCACTGATCAACTTGAACAGGGTTATAGAAGCTGTTAACTCAAGATGTTATATGGACTGGTCAGCTATATGGATGGTATATGGGCTGGTCAGTTATATGGATGGTATATGGGCTGGTCAGTTTATTGTTGCCCTCTCCAGTATAACGTTCTTTTCCTATGTCTTATATGCAGGCCTACTATGCACGTGACGCCCTGGCTAAAAACCTGTACAGCAGATTGTTCTCCTGGCTTGTCAACCGGATAAATGAGAGCATTAAGGTACAACATACTATACTATACTATTTTTGTTTATAAGGGAAAATGTAATTATGATGTACAGTCTTTGGACACAATTTTCATAACTTAGGGCCCATTTACATGAGGTGATGCACAGAGCAATGATTGGTTATGAGCTCTTCAGTTTTATCCTTGCCTCCTCATTAGCTGCTTCTGTCTGGGGATGAACCATAATACTTTGTCCATTCACTCCACATACAGATTTTTTTTGCTTGTTGGCCGCATAATATTGTTTACATAGGACGATGTGCTGTCGGCAAAGCATTTTTATGTGCTGCATAAACCACCGAATCACCCGACAAACGTTCATTGGGTGATCACCAACACATTTACAGGGAACGAGTGTTTCTGAGAATCAGCCTGATTATTTGCCCATGTAAATGAGCCCTTGGCCTCCTCACACACCACTGTGGATCTGAAACAAAGCAATCACAATGTGATTGAAATGTAGGCTTCCAGCTTTAATTCAAGGGCTTTAACAAAAGTCTTGACGTTTAGGAATGAAAAAAAAATAAAAAAGCCACCAAATTTGTCAGCGGGATTCTGTGGAGAGCTGAAGCTAAGATAGGCCTGTACCTGAATGAAGGTAGTAGAAGGAAAGGATGGACGATAAGATCTGTGAGACATAGTGGAAGCAGTGCTATGCCATCGGCATGTATGACTGCCAATGGAAATTGGTTACTGGTGATACTTGATGTGCCTGATAGCAGTAGCGGGATGAACTATCAAGTGTAGAGCTAGACTCTCCGCTAGGGGCTCATGCACACAAACGTATTTTCTTTCCGTTTCCGTTCCATTTTTTTGCGGACCGTATAGGGAACCATTCATTTCAATGGGTCCACAAAAAAAAAAAAAACGGAAGGTACTCCATGTGCATTCCGTTTCTGTATGTCCATATATCCATTCTGCAAAAAAATAGAGCATGTCCTATTATTGTCCACATTACGGACAAGGATAGGACTGTTCTATTAGGGGCAGCTGTTCTGTTCCGCAAAATACATACGGTCATATGCATGAGCCCTAAGTTTCAGTCAAATGCTGCAAAACTGAATGGATGGAGCGTTGCAGTACAGATGGAGAATGACCTAAGAACATGTTGAGCCAAAAAAATGTCCATCAGTCGCCTTTGACTGAGCTTTGTTTGTGGGCAGAAAGACCCACAAACAAACAAAAAACGAAGGTTACTGCAGTACAGGCCTGGCAGAGTGGAGTACAGTCAGCAGTTTGTGCCATCTATGGGTTCCAGCCTTCAGGCAGCCACTGACTGCCCAAGATGTACATTCCAGAATTAAAAATAATACTCAGACTTAGTTTGGCAAGTTACAGTTGAGCATGTGAAAATGGAGGGACTATGGAAGAAATGGCTGGAATTACTAAAACATTAATCCATTGTGGTGGTGTACAGAGGCTAAATTATGAAAATGATGGGGGCATTGTATAACCCTGTCCTGCTATCAAGGTCACATTTCAGTGAAATATTGTCTCCATCTTATTGCATCGCCGACCTGTACAGCCCAGAAATGATGACATTATGTGTTAAAGTACCTTTTAAGCCTGTAATTCCATGTTTCGGATTTACCTATTGCAGACCCTATTGTATTTTCGTGTTTAAGCAGTTTCCACATTTACATACATGAAGGTTAAGGGCGTCATATTGTTAAAGTGTAATGGTCATTTAGGTTTACTTTTAATATAGTGTGGGGACAGGGATGTTCAACATTTTCATAATATACTTCATTAGGGAAAGCAACTTTATTGCTAAGGAGAAACCGTCTTAAGTCTGCAGAAGACGCTTGTGTGTAACATGAGGGGCTCCCAGCCGCCTCCTGTCACTGCCCCGCTCCCTGACTTAGGACATGTGTACCATCACTGTCCGTCGCCCTGCCTATCTGACTTGTTACACACAGGCATATTTAGTGCTCAGTACAATGCTGAAGACTGAAGACCGACTCTACTTAGTAACACTCACTTACAGCTTTGATAGCAGACTCTAAACCCAAACCGTTTCAGTTTTCATTACATCTTCATTTTTCATAATTTCTATAGTGAAAAGCTCTACTTTCTAATAGTGTTGAGCAAACTTGTTTTTTAAGTTCTGCGTCCAAAGTTTGGGTTCGGGTAATCGAAAATCCCGTTATGGATTCCGAATTCTGTTATGGTCCGTGGTAGCGGAATACATAACGGGATTGTTTGATAACTGGAACCTGAACTTTGGACGCATAAGGGTACTTTCACACTAGCGTTTTGGATTCCGTTTGTGAGATCCGTTTAAGGGCTCTCCCAAACAGTCCAAAACAGATCAGTTCTGCCCCAATGCATTCTGAATGGATAAGGATCCGTTCAGAATGCATCAGTTAGGCTCCATTCCGCCTCTATTCCGTTTTGGAGGCGGACACCAAAACGCAGCATGCAGTATTTTGGTGTCCGTCTGAAGAGGCGGAGCCTAACGGATCCTTTTTTTTTTTTTACAATGTAAGTCAATGGGACGGATCCGTTTTCAATGACACAATATGGTGCATTTGAAAACGGATCCGTTCCCCGTTGACTTTCAATGTAGTTCAAAACGGATCCGTTTTGGACTTTGTCATTTTTCTTTACCCTGGGTTCACACCTGAGCGTTTAAGACACACGTTTTAGTCGCGCGTATTACAGCGCATTTTTGCAAATAGGAAACGCGCGTCATACGCGCGTTGGTGACTCTGGAGACCAATTGAAAAAGGCATATCTACACTTTAACGCGTGTTAAACGCGCGTTTTACACGCGTTCCCATTGAAGTCTATGGGTGCAAACGTGCGTCAAAACGCCCCAAAGAAGCTCAAGAACTTCTTTGAGCGTAGGGCATTTTACAGCGCGTTCAAACGCTCTGTAAAACGCTCAGGTGAGAACCATGCCCATAGGGAAACATGAGTTTTCTCCTGTTGAGCGTTTTACAGCGCGTTCGAACGCGCTGTAAAACGCGCAAGTGTGAACTGAGGGTTAAACCTAATGCAAACGGATCCGTTCTGAACGGATACAAACGTTTGCATTAGAGGTGCGGATCCGTCTGTGCAAATAAACAGACTGATCCGCACCAATGCAAGTGTGAAAGTACCCTAACTTAAAACACAAATTCGCTCAACACTACTTTCTAATATACTTTTTTTCAATTCCTCACTGTTTTAAGATTTTTGTCTGACTGCAGTGACTGAAAACCGGTGCACACCTAACACTTCTGTAGCCAAAGGCGTGTCACTTGTATCCATATCTCAGCTGTGCAGGTATTTCAGGCTCTGGATGTAAACATGAATATTTTTATTAATTGATGGCAAAAACACCTTGGAAATTGTGAAGAAATAAAACATATTAGAAAGTCGTGATACACCTGTCCAATCTGGGCACAATCACATGCAGGTGCCAACCCAAAACTATAAATTCTGCTACAGTATAAAGACACACTGCCATCAATATTCAATAAAAAAGTACATCTTTATTACAAAATAGTTAAAATACATAATAAAAGGCAGACACATAAACCACATAACCAGTGCCATAATGTGGTCAAACCTATAAATATTAGGGGGAATGGTAAAGAACAAAATGCTCAAATAGAAGTATTCAATCTAATATATAAACCTGTAATTACAGGTAGTAAAAAGACGACCACCAACCCAAAGACCATTCAATAAAAAGTATAGCCCACAAATAGACCCCAGTGTGTTTTGCATTGCTTCCTCATGGGGTTAGCTGTGTATGGGGCACTACACTCCTTAAAAACGAACATGACCCAATCACAAATCATAGACCTATTTAAGCAGTTTTTAAGGAACATTTGACCGCATTCTGGCACTTATGTGATTTATGTGTCTGCCTATTAAGTATGTATTTTTACTATTTGGTAATAATAAAGATTTACCTCTTTATTGAATATTGGTGGCAGTGTTCTTCTTTATGCCGTATCGGATTTTATATATTAGATTTCTTTATAGTACTGTGAATATTCAGGGTGATGGCAATAGTGATGCATGCCCATTGGGGCCAATCTGTTGTTCACTAGGACAGATTTCTCAGATACAACTTTACCTGAGCAGCAACAATAAATATCCAACATGTCATATAGCGTTTTTCACCAGCGGGAGCAGGCGGTCTAAATCTATAGCTGCACAAGTCTACAATTGCCGTGCTAGCTTTAGGTCATCCAGCTCAGGTTTGTCCAGATGTTTATTTTTTGCTAGAACAGAAATGGAGCAAATCTAGGCACAGAGGAAGGGAAATATTGTATAACATTTACATTTTATATTTCTTAAGGCACAAAGTAAAGTACGAAAGAAGGTAATGGGAGTCCTGGACATTTACGGCTTTGAGATTTTTGAGGTAAGGCTTTTTTTTGCTTGGCAAGGGTAATCTGCTACGAGTGGTATTGATGATTCATAAAATCTTATGGTAACATGTACATATTTTCCACAAGAACATTCAGTCTCTGCAAAAAGTAAATCCAAATGCTTAAAATCTTTTTCTAGCTTTTAATGATGACACGGTTTCAGTAACCCTGTGCTGTACTAAAGGTTTGATGAGGAAGAGTATGGGCAGGTATTAAAGTGACTTAAAGGCCTTTAACGTGCGCCAGCGGTCAGCAGAACAAACGTTTGTACAACCAAATATTCATTCCTGCTCATTACTATATAGACACATGCTCAGCTATCAGTTTACAAACGAGCTAACTCTTGTTTATCCATCAAATTGTTTGTCACCATCTCCCTGTGTAAGCTTATTCCTGCACACTCCTCCGCTGAGACCATTATTTGGCCGGCAGTGGTGATGTGCATATTAGTCGAGGAGAAGGGCGCTTGGTGCTAGAATCTGAGCCTCGGTGACTGGTGAGAGTTTTTTTTTTTTTTTTCTTTTTTCTTTTAACCCTTGTACCCGGCCTGGCCAAATGAAAAGGGGTTTATGATCTCGGAGAACCCGTTTTAATAAAGAAGATATGTTTTCATAATGTTGGCTCAATTTGTGCTTATTGATAATCCGTATGTTCTGGACCATGGTAGGTTTATCAATGGTCTTGCATGTTGGTACAAAAATGGGAATTACATAAGGGAGTCTATGACACAAGTGAGCTGTTTTGCATCCGTGTTAACATCCATTTTCTGGCTATCTGACCATTTTTAACGTCCGTTTTTCATCCGTTTTTAATGCCCATTTAAAACTGATGCATTTAATTGGCTTTTTTGAACCCCAATCCATGCAGAGCCCTCATTTTATACTGTGCCCCCCACAGTGTCCTCAGTATATATAGTTCCCCCCCATGGTGCCCCAAGTATAAATAATGCCCCTCTGTAGTACCCCAAGGACATATAATGACCCCCATAGTACCCCAGTATATAGGAGGACCCAGCGTGATCATGTGACGTCACAACGCTGGGATCGTCAGGTCCTGCTGCCTCCGGTGTAGAGCAATAGCAAGTGTTCCTGTGCATGCCTGTCATGAGTGAGTTTTGTACCCATTAGAACAGCTATTAGAAGGGTGCACTTCTGTCAAAACCGACAAGTGTTAAAAACGGACCCATTGATTTCAATAGAGTCCGCCTGGCTCTCAAAACGGTCAGAAATAAGACACGTCCTATTTTTGGCCATCTATTCACAGGCTGTGTGAGAAGCACCGTAGACTTCAATGGCTCTGAAAACGTCTGTGTGACATACCCTAAGGAAGGAAAGTAGATTTTTTTTTTTTTAGGACTGTGGCATTTAAAAGGGGTTTACTCTTATTTATCAGTTTATTGGCCGGCCCTTACATTATACAGCT
Organism: Bufotes viridis; assembly: GCA_033119425.1. Taxonomy (NCBI): domain Eukaryota; kingdom Metazoa; phylum Chordata; class Amphibia; order Anura; family Bufonidae; genus Bufotes; species Bufotes viridis. The sequence goes on from CM065595.1 coordinate 55,195,034, forward strand.
GGAAGCAGGCTCGTACTGCCCCACAGGGGTACAGGGGAATCCCCCGGTGGGCCCCTGAGAAAGGTGGGCCCCTAGTCTCCCACCCCCTGCGCAAGTGGCACATAACACAGTAGACTTACTGCACTACATACATATATTCAATGTACAGCACCACAACCAGCCTATGTTCATATAAAAAACTAGTTAAAATATTTATTATATTTGAATGTATCCGTACGGTGAGCCCCAAAATAAATTTTACTGGTGGGCCCTAGGTACCCCAGTCCGACACTGGCTGGAAGTATTTTAAACCATTCATAAAATAATTCATCAGATTTGGGTTCATCATTTATGACCCTTTTTCTCAATACAAGATTGAAATATATTTTCTCTTTTCTTTGTTATAGCCATTGCTTAATCTGACAAAGGAGACTTCTAAACAATTGTCAGGATATACATTGTCTTGAGATCCCTTTCATCTTACTTTGCAGTGGTCAATGTCTTCCCTTATAACAGCCGTTCCCCTTCACTAAGGCAAAGTGTCTGGGATCTGGCAGGAGTCCTGCTTGAACTAGCTGAGTGTGCATCCAGATGAAATGAATGTGTGTAGGGTGAAGTGGAGGCAGCAGGCTTATGTCAGCAGAATACATTCTTTACATGTGCTGAGCAAGGCAGCTGGCAACAGACTGTTAGATGGAATACCATGGTCCCTCATTCCAAATAGTACCAGCTCCACCACATAGAAGAATACTGGGGGAATGTATTTAGGTCCGTTTTTAGATTGGAGTTACTGTGCGCACTTGTGCCAAATTTATAAAATTGGCGCATAGTAATAATTTGGTGCAAGTGCAATGTGGTTTGCACCTAAATCAGTAGAAGTACGCCTGGGAGATGCATGGCATGGAGGTGCAACTTTTTAAAAAGTCACAAAAGATAAACTTAGACATTAAAGTGATCTACGCACCAAACTTTCCCTAAATCCCACTCCGATTTTGAAAGTGGTGCAGGAGGCCGCAATTGTGCGTAACTAAAAACATGCACCAACAGATGCAACATTTTCAGTTATCAAATGTGTTACAGCAAAAAACTGGCATAAGACATTTGATAACTGTCCCCCACTACTCTTAAACTCTACGGTTTATTAGATTTCATGAAATACATGGAATAATATGCAGGGTAGCAGTGGTCCATCGGAGTTCCAGAGTGCATATCTAACGGCAGGCCCCCTACAATTACAAGGCAACCGGTGGTCTCCCTGGATGGCACCCCAGAAAGAAGTAGATGATGTGAAGGTGTCCATGTATAGTGTGACTATCTTCATGGAAGTAGGGAAACACTTTGCTTCAGGATCTCACATGAACTACAACAGAGAGAGATGCATGAATGAACTCTTACTTTCTAAAGTGCTATCGGGAAGAATGGAACCCCAATTCTCACAATAGGTGGGAGACCTGAAAGTGGAACAGGCACCCATCATACATTTATGGTATAAATGTCTTGCATAGTAATACCCCTCAAAGATGACCTGTAACCTCTCCTCACATGTATGTTTCCTGCTATAAGTTAATGAATGGCTTGCCTGCAGTAAAGGTGTATCTGGGTGTTACTAGTTGAAGGTGTGCTCCTGCACAGTCAGTGCTGCTAATGTCAGACTGTACAGGGACACACCCCCAACTGGTAACACCCAGCTGGACTTTCATTGCAGACAGCCAATTTATTCCTAACTCCTAGAAGGGATATTAAACATATGGCACAACATAGACTCAATAGATGCTCCAGAACTATCATTATATGGGGAGTAAAAATACAGTAGTTACTAAAACTGAGATGTCAGTTGAGGATAGGTCCTCTTTGTTCTATTGTAGCCTTTGAAATGGTTCATTTTGACTTTATGGGCCGAAAAGGTGGTGCATCCCTGGTGCAGATAGACAGTGGGCCCTCCATTTTTTTTGAGCCCAAAATGTCCTCAGTTATACATGACTATTGAAAACGCGTTAATAACACAATGATGATCATAGATGGCTTTCAGTAGTTCATGATCCTTATCCCTGCAGGGGGGAAACCCATAAATTAGTATAATATTGCAGGTTTGACATAGGAGATGCTTATATGCATCCTTATCTGTTCAGCTTCCATCTCTGGTTCAGTCCAGCTGGTACTGCCGAGATGGAAAGGTTCAAAGTCGTCTTCTTTTTCTTAGAAGTGCGGTCTGGACATTTCTGACATATTGATAGGTTATGCCATAAACGTTTCGCTCCTCTGGGACCTGTTCCTATCTCACTGGGCCCCACCGTGAATCACTGCTATGGGACGCCTGAAAATGGCCAAGTGCCGGCTCTACTATTTTGGAAGTCACATAGCAGTGAATGGAGAGAACACCATGCACGTGCAGCTTGCTTTCCATTCATGGCAGGGCCGTGTTCTTGAGATTGCAATAGGGCCCAGATGTGCAAACCAGCCCCTTTATCAATATTTCCAGATGGGACAACCCCGTTAATGGACAGAGAAGATATATTTTCCCCACTGTAGTTGTGCACAGTATATCTCTTACCTGGGGAGAGGTCTCATTTTCACAAAACACGCACTAGTTTTGTTAAGAAGACAGATGCTGGCTAATGGTTACATGTAAAACCTATTCTATGGTCCCGTCCGGCATCCCCCCTGGGCTCAGTAAACAAATGTTTCTAACATTACAACCAGCAGCCCATTATGGAAACAAGCTGTGTGAAGGCTGGGTAGGGCAGGGCCTTGGATACCTCACATATCTTTCTCATTTTCCCACAATTGATTTGGTTAGGAAGTGGAACTTCGAGGATTATTTTTGAACCTCAACATTTTTCTTTCACTGCCGGCTTCCTCTCTGCCTTGTCTTGTAATTAAAGCATTCCGCTTCTGTTACTAACTAATGGCGCTAGACTCATTTACTCACTGTTTTCACTTCCCAATGTGTGGACTTTCTTCACTGTCTTTGACTTGACATACAGTTATAAAGAACACGGCAGATGTGTTCTAGAGAATGAATATCATAGAAGTAAAGTTTGGTATTTCCCAGTGTTATTTTAGTGTAACCTAAAACCATGGAAACTACCAAAAGTCACTTCTACAGTGTTTGTCAGGGACATGGACAGCACCAAAGAAAACCCCACAGTTTCTATCTTTTTTACATCTGTACAATCTGGGCAACAGGTGGCCCAGGATGGACTTCAGGCAACTAACCTTGCACCATTAGAAGCCATGCAGGACATTGTGCTCCAAGCACAATGGGTCCAGGTTGACCTTTTCCTTCCTGCTTTGCTTCAGTTACCTACAGGTCTATGATGCATCTTTGTGTTAGTTTATAAAGTCTCATAACAGACAGTTCCACATATACACTTCTGTACCCCGATATAGAAATGGTCGTCATAGATGTCTCTTTACTGAAGTGATACACGGTGTTATGCCCAGTGCAGAATTGTAATTGCACTTGTCGGGGGTCTTGGATGTCGCTTGTTCCTGAACACTTTTGATGTGCGTTTTCTAGATATGGATGTGTAGAGCCTGCAGGTAACTGCCATTGTTGTGGAGATTTCCTTTCTGTCCCGGGAAAATCCCATTACGCAGCCTTTAAATAGCACAGATGTATAAAAGGTAACTGCACACCTCAGGATACGCTGAACAAAGACCTGATCTCCAGTTACTATGGCCCAAAGTTAGAAAAACTTTGACCCTTTGTGATGAGACCGGAAGCAGCAGCCCTTGATCATTACGGATGAGTTAATATACTGTATGGTTGTAATATGATCCTGTAGGTTTTAGTGTTGGGGTTGGTGTAAATATTGGACGATGGGAACGTTACTGTTTTACAAATGTAATAAAGAACACAGTCTGTTTTATAGAAGAAACTATGATTAAGATAAGACACAAAGGTCTGGTCAGTCCAGTGTTGGAACAGATAAAATCCTAGATCAAACGTTGAATTTCAGTCACAAGGAAACTAAATACATTTTCGGTAACTTCATGTAAATCAATGCTACCGGCAATAGTGTAGGTTTGCACCCTGTATCTAGATTGGTGGGGGGCACACACACTCTATTCCAAATGGGGATCTCCCGATATGGTGGATCACAGTGGATTAGTATTGATGGAGATGCCTTGTAGTAACTCGCTGCTCCTGCCCCTTTAGGAATATTCATGTTTGCCTGAACATGTAGACTTGCTAATGGTTATCAGTCGATTGCAGTATGTCTGTGGGCTATATAATACTGACCATTAGTTACAGGGTAAACATATCATTCCTACAAATTCCGTATAGAAGTAACTGATGTTTTATTTTCGGTGACCTAACCAATGTTCCCTTGACGCCTTTGTAGCCAATGAGCAGAGGAATTTCAAACCACAGCAAATAAACGTGATATAACTCCAAATAATTAGCCGTAATTTGGTAGTGTTAGTTGCTTTATGTGTCTGGACTGGAGATGAGAAGGTTAGTGTCTTCAACTCTGATGGTCTAGATCCGTGAAATAATTATTATTAGCATCACTTGTGGTTTAGGGCAAAGAAGAGGTTAATGTCGGCAACCTTACTAGTCAAAGGAACACATAATGTTAAAAGGGTTATTTCATGAATAGCCTGTATCATTAATCCACAAGATAGGTAATAAATGTGGGATTGCTGGAACCCTCGGTAATCTGGAAAACTGGGTTCCCTGAGTGCCTGGTCTGTTCTCTGAATTGTTAGGGTGGTTCCGGCGGACCCCCAGTGAAGAAGGCAATGATGCGACTCCTGGAGTTCTTGATCTGTCAAGGGATTAATATCTGCAACCCAGGCAGTCTAGGGCAGGGAAACTGTTGATATTTGCATTACTTGTGATCTAGGGCAGTGGTGGTGAACATATGGCATGGGTGCCAGAGGTGGCACTTGGAGCCCTCTCTGTGGGCACCCGCACCCTAGAAAAAGTCTATGGTTTACCAATATGCCCTAGACTTTTTCTGCCATTCATCAGCTCAGGGCGCACTATGAGTACTAGGGGTCGACCGATTATCGGTTTGGCCGATATTATCGGAAGATATTCATGATTTGCACAGTTATCGGTATCGGCACCTAACCATGCCGATATACCGATAACTGTGCTATCACAGAACATGAGCGCGCCGCTCTCAGCGTGCTCATGTTCGCTCAGCAGAACAGGGGAGAAGGAGGCAATGTCTCTCGCTCCCCCTGTGCCGCGCTGCCAATGGAGAGAAGAGGAGGAGGAGGAGGGGCTGAGGGAGCACTGGCCACCAATGGACAGAGAGAAGAGGAGGAGGAAGGGCTGAGGGCGCACTGCTGCCGCACCTGAGGGGTTATTGGCGCGGATAGCATCGCTCTGTCAGAGGCAAGGTCTGGGCAATGTGTTTCTAATGCCTGTGTTCGTAATAACTGAAACGTTATCATCATTAGTGGCCAGTGCGCCCTCAGCCTAGGGTTGGGCGATATCAAAAATATTGCCACGGTAACGATATTAAGAAATTTATCGCGATAACGATATATATCACGATAAATGCCCATTTAGAAGAAAAAAACACTTGGAGACATTATACTGTATGGGGGCAGCGCAAGGAGACGTTATACTGTATGGGGGCAGCCGCAAGGAGACGTTATACTGTATGGGGGCAGCCGCAAGGAGACGTTATACTGTATGGGGGCAGCCGCAAGGAGACGTTATACTGTATGGGGGCAGCGCAAGGAGACGTTATACTGTATGGGGGCAGCGCAAGGAGACGTTATACTGTATGGGGGCAGCGCAAGGAGACGTTATACTGTATGGGGGCAGCGCAAGGAGACGTTATACTGTATGATGCACTGTTATGGGGGGCACTGTGGCTGACGCACTGTTATGGGGGGGCACTGTGGCTGACGCAATGTTATGGGGGCACTGTGGCTGACGCACTGTTATGGGGGCACTGTGGCTGACGCACTGTTATGGGGGCACTGTGGCTGACACATATATAGCATCTTATGCTATATATGTGTCATCCACAGATCCCCATAACAATGTCAGCCACAGACCCCAACACTGTAATCTCTTTAGAAGTAGCCCGACCTGATTAACTATTGTTGCGCAGGCTCCGGGCAGCTCTCTGTTCCTCCATGCGCCGTCTGCTCCTTCATTCATAAAGTGGGCGGAGCATGGAGGAACAGAGATTAACTACATAAATGCTGGATCAGAGCTGCGGGGCCGGTGCAGTGTTACTCTGCAGTAATACACCGGCCCCGCAGCTCTGATCCAGCATTTATGTAGTTAATCTCTGTTCCTCCATGCTCCGCCCACTTTGTGAATGAAGGGGCAGACGGCGCATGGAGAAGCAGAGAGCTGCCCGGGGAGCCTGCGCCACAATAGTTATTAAGGTCCGACTATTTCTACAGAGATTAACTACATAAATACTGGATAAGAGCTGCGGGGCCGGTGCAGTGTTACTCTGCAGTAATACACCGGCCCCGCAGCTCTGATCCAGTATTTATGTAGTTAAAAAGCGCGTTTTAATCGGGTACAACCACAGCTATGTGTCTGCAAACAGGGATGGAGAAGGCGATGGTGACAGATTCCCTTTAACCACCTCAGCCCCCCTAGCTTAAACACCCTTAATGACCAGGCCACTTTTTACAATTCTGCACTACACTACTTTCACCGTTTTTTGCTCCGTCATACAACTTACCACCCAAATGAATTTTACCTCCTTTTCTTCTCACTAATAGAGCTTTCATTTGGTGGTATTTCATTGCTGCTGACATTTTTACTTTTTTTGCTATTAATCAAAAATGACCGAAATTTTTGCAAAAAAATGACATTTTTCACTTTCTGTTGTAATTTTTTTTTTAAAAAAACTACATTTCTATATAAATTTTTCTCTAAATTTATTGTTCTACATGTCTTTGATAAAAAAAACGTCCAATAAGTGTATATTTATTGGTTTGGGTAAAAGTTTACAAACTATGGTGCAAAAAAGTGAATTTCGGCATTTTGAAGCAGCTCTGACTTTCTGAGCACCTTTCATGTTTCTTCAGGTGCTAGAATGCCAGGATAGTATAAATACCCCCCAAATGACACCATTTTAGATAGAAGACACCCCAAAGTATTCGCGGAGGGGCATGGTGAGTTCATGTATCATTTCATTTTTTTTCACAAGTTAGCGGAAAATGACACTTTCTGAGAAAAAAAAAAAAGTTTCAATTTCTGATAACTTCTGGCAAAAAAAAAATCTCAGACGGACTCACTATGCCCCTCAGTGAATACCTTGGGGTGTCTACTTTCCGAAATGGGGTCATTTGTGGGGTGCGTTTACTGTTCTGGCATTTTGGGCGGGGCTAAATTGTGAGCCGCCATGTAAAATCTAAAGGTACTCGTTGGAATTTGGGCCCCTTTGTTCACCCAGGCTGCAAAAAAGTGTCACTTATGTGGTATCGCCGTACTCAGGAGAAGTAGGGCAATGTGTTTTGGGGTGTATTTTTACATATACCCATGTTGGGTGAGAGAAATATCTCAGTAAATTGTCAACTTTGTATAAAATTTTTTAAAAGTTGTCGTTTAAAAGATGCGCAAAGGGGCCCTAAAACCAATGAGTACCTTTTGGATTTCACAGGCCATTTTTACGCATTTGGATTCTCACGCTTTAGGACCCCTAAAATGCCAGGACAGTATAAATACCCCACAAGTGACCCCATTGTGGAAAGAAGACACCCCAAGGTATTCCGTGAGGGGCATGGCGAGTTCACAGAAAAAAAATAATTTGGCACAAGTTAGCGGAAATTGATTTTTTTTTTTTTTTTACAGTCTCATATTCCACTAAATTGTGACAAAAAATAAAATTTTACATGAACTCACCATATCCCTCACGGAATACCTTGGGGTGTCTTCTTTCTAAAATGGGGTCACATGTGAGGTTTTTGTACTGCCCTGGCATTTGAGGGTCTCCATAATCATTACACGTATGGCCAGCATTAGGAGTTTCTGCGATTCTCCTTATATTGAGCATACGGGTAATGAGATTTTTTCCGTTCAGCCTCTGCGCTGAAAAAAAAAAAAATGAACGGCACAGATTTTTCATTCGCATCGATCAATGTGGATGAAAAAATCTCTGCCAAAATCAGTGACTGCGGTGCGGTGCGGTGGGCGCTAACTACCTAACAAGTAGCTAACTAACTGGCAGTGATAAGGGACCCTTATGCCCCATTCACACGTCCGAAATTCTGTTTGCGGAACGGAATTGTGGACCCATTCATTTCTATGGGGACAGACTTTGTCCCGCTCGGATCCGGAATTACGGATCCGCGCTTCGAGTCTGCACTTCCGTTCCGCAAAAATATAGAACATGTCCTATTCTTGTCCGCAATTGCGGACAAGAAAAAGCATTTTCTATATAGTTCTTGCAATGTGCGGATCTGCAAAATGCAGAAAGCACATTGCCGGTGTCCGTGTTTTGCGAATCGGATCCGCGGATCCGTGAATCCACGGATCCGCAAAACACATATGGACGTCTGAATGGAGCCTTACAAGGGGTGTGATCAATGACAGGGGGTGATCAGGGGTCTAGATGGGGTGATCAAGGGGTTAATAGGTGGGGGGTTAGTGTAGCGTTTGGTGCAACTTTACAGTGTTACCTGGTCCTCTGGTGGTCGATCCCAGCAAATGGGACCACCAGAGGACCAGGTAGCAGCTATATCAGACGCTGTTCACAAAACAGCGTCTGATATAGCTGTTTGATGCGATTTTATTCGCAACTACAGCCTGCCAGCGATGGATCATCGCTGGCAGGCTGTAGCCTAACTGCCGAGACGCGCTTCTCTGTGAACGCGCGCGTTCACAGGAAGTCTCGGCTCTCACGAGATGACGCACCGATGCGTCGTCTCAGAGCTACAGGACCGCCCGCAGGCGGTCCTGTAGCGGTTAAAAGGGTTCTCTCACTTCAGCGAATGGCAATTATCATGTAGAGAAAGTGAATACAAGGCACTTACTAATGTATTGATAGTATCCGTATTGCTTCCTTTGCTGTTTTCATTCATTTTTCAATCTCTTTATACACTGTTTTATTTCCAGGGGTTACAACCACCCTGCATTCCAGTGGCAGTCGCCATGCTTGCATAGGAAAAAGCGCTGGCCTCTCTGGTGGCCGGGACCGTTGGAGGCAGCAGGCCCCTCATATCTGCACAGCAGTGGCTGTAACCTCTGGATAGGAGCAGTGTATAGTGATAGAATAATGAAGCAGGCCAGCAAAGGAGGCAATATGGACAATCACAATACATTACCAAAGGGCTCTTTACACGGGCTGACAAATGAACAGATCATCGCTAAACAACATTACTAGTAACGCTCGTTTGCGATCATCTTGCTGTGTAAATGCACCGCCAATTGCCCAATGAACAAGCAAAACGCCCATTCATCGGGCAATTCTATCTTTTGTGCAGCACAAAAGATCGTCGTTTCCCAGTGGCAGATCGCTAAACACAATCTGCGAAGCAATGAGACTGTAGGGGGAAGAGCGATGGCATTAGTGATCACTTCTCCCCATACTCTGGAGGAGATCGGTCTCTTCCGCTAGCGCTCAGCAGATTGTCGTCCTTAAATATTGTAAATGTGTTGTGCTACAGTAGAATTTCCCTTTGAAGCTATATCCTCATACTGGTTACAGGGTTGTCTGGCTTGTCCTCTTATGAAATATGTTTTGTAGACCTGGATTGCACAGGTGTCATTTATCAGTTTTGCTTTGATCTGACTATTTTCTGTGGTTTCTCACTTTACTTACAGAATTCAGTAAGTATTTGTCATGTTGCAGTGAACGTTTCTTTGCATGCTTTGTGTTAACTAAATTACCCAGTGTGATAAGCTGAAATGTGTGAGCTTCAATGTGTTTAATATGACTTACATCCCAATGTCACTTCTGTTTGCTGGTGTCTGAAGCATTTGTGCTAGATGTTCTCCAGGCTTGTGTGTGCTAAATAAGGATCTGTTTTGCTGTGGTTTAATCGTTAATTACAGATTGTTCCACTTTGGATATGCGATTTCTTCTCTTGCAGGCATCAGTACTGATGCTTAGAATACCTCTATGGCTGTGGACATTTATGCAAAATGGTAGTTGTACCTTCAAACGTGTTCAGTGCATTTATACTACACTATAAACTACAATGGTTGTAAAAATGCAAGACATCTGACCCATAAAGGAGACTGTAGAAGACTGTAAGGACCTATTCACACATTTGTTGTGGAAATTTCAGAATCTGCCAGTTCATCTGAATGGGGCTTGCAGATGTCCATTTACTTGCTGATGTAATAACCCCACTCAGATGAATGGAACGGTTTTTCAGTTGAAAGATTTCTGCAACATATCTGCTGTGCATATCACAATTTTGAGATTATATAACGGCCCTTTGCTGATTTTGATATTGTTCAGTGGCCTATGGTTCTGTATAACAAGCTTTCATGATTTCTTTACAGGAGAACAGTTTTGAGCAGTTTATAATAAACTACTGCAATGAAAAGCTGCAACAGATCTTCATTGAACTGACTCTTAAAGAGGAACAGGAGGAATATATACGTGAGGTAATGAATTGGATTTCCTATATAGACAGCTTAAACTTTGACAGGATCTGCCAAATTTCTCACAGTGGCTCACAATGGAATATAGACTAGGTACATGGCTAGCAGGCCTGCCCCACCAAGTTTCCTGTACGCTTGTATGGGACACTCCAAGGCAAAGCAGAGTGCAAAGCAAGACACTCCAGATTTCTGACAACTGTAGATTTTATATTAGCTAGAATGAATTTTAATAAAACTAATTAAAGTCTGCCTCACCCACTTTCAGACTTCTATGTCAGTGGATTCATAAATATGGTGCTTGGTCTGAACACCATATTTCTCAATGTGTTTACACCAGACAACTGGCATAAATACATTAATAAATTTCACCCATACAGCTCTATGTATGTGACTTTCCTTAGAATATTTTACTGTGTGCCTTAAGCCACCATTAGGGGGAGCTCTGTGCATAGGAACTTATACAGTTACCATTTACTGCAATGAAAGTTGAAAAAAATCTCTTTGCACTGAGCTCCCCCTAGTGGTGATTGCATGAAACTGCAGTGTAGTCATCTTGGAGGCCATGCTCCTTTTCGGTAAGCCAGAACCCCTCATTGGGTAAGGGGCAGTGAATTATTCTTTAGAATGCATTTGCGCTATCAGTATGTTCAAAATTTTATTTTACATTTTGCACCAGAAATGTCAAATTTTGGCTCTTACAACTCATTGTAGGCACACTCATATTCGTAAATATGGGCCAATTTGACTAAGGCCTGTTTCACACTTGCATTTTTAATTCCAGTTTTGAGATCCGGCAGAGGATCTCTGAACTGGAATTAATAGGATCTGTGCCATTTAATGCATCAGTTTTGGCTGGATCCAGTTTTTTTTAGTTTAGATTTAATACATGAAAATCATAGCTAAAATAGCTAAATCGTAGCTAACAAAAAAAAAAAACAGAACAGAATCCACCCTGATCAGTTTTGTCCTCATTGACAATGAATGAGGACAATACTGATCCATTTTGGCCCGGTTTTGAGATCCTCTGCAGGATCTCAGAACCAGAACGCAAGTGTGAAACAGGCCTAAATAAGGTATCGCAACTTTTTGCACAGTGTAACAACTGTGACAGCCCATATCTACTGGTGGGATGCCCCATCTAGATGGTAGCATTATGTAATTTTCCCCTTTAGAGGAAGGAATGAACAAACAAAAGAAGCACAAAAGATAACAATTATAATATTATAACACTTTACAGACCTATCAAACATGGAATAAAGTACATTTATTAAGTTACATGGGCCTCAAACCATTCAGAGCAGAGTTTAGACACAGACACTCTTGTAAGGGTGTAGGATTTCTAATGTAGCTCAGTATATATACACTTCTTAATATTGCAGCACCAAGTAGGACAAGCAGTAAGGTTATGGATATCAAACAAGTGTCCGTAAGATCTGCAGATCAGATTTTCAAGCACCTAGCTCCAGTCTGTGGCATGTGGGAAGGGCATGAAAGCCAGATTGAAAGCAAGGTTTTTTGTTTTTTTTTGCCACATGAAACTTCAAGAATTGGATCAAGTCATGTGGGATGATTGTGTGATGCCTCCTTTTCATCGATGTGCCAGTTATCACCACTTGTCACAAACTGAGAGGGACAGAATCCTTGACCTGAGAAACCTTAGGTTATCACTCCAGCAGATCGCTGCACATGGTGTGCTGTCCGCATTTTTTGCGGACCCATTGAAATGAATGGGTTCGCATCCTATCAGCAAAAAAGACAGAATGGACAAGGAAACAAAATGCGGTCATGTGCATGAGCCCTCAGTGAAATCAGATGTCAAATCGCAAGCCTGGGGAGGCAAACAGGGTCTACACAAACCATTAGAAGGTGTTTGCACGACACTGAGCTACAAACCAGTTGTCCAGCTACAGGTTTTCCAGTGTCCTCACATCACAGCTATTAAAGGCTATTATGGTACACAGCAAAGTAGCAGTGGAGGCTGGAATAGAGGTCTATCCTCTTCGGCGATGAGTCCCGCATTTGTCTCGGATACATTGATAGATGGAGATTGGCCTGAAATGCATGTGGGCAATGCCATGAAGAGGCCTTGTTGTGCTACTGTGAGCAGCATGCATGGCCTAAATGTGCTACCATGGCCTGTAGTGTCTCCAGACTTGACTCCCACCAATCTTTCATATCATTGGTTGATAATTGCAAAGGGAGCTGCCAGCAGCTGATCTTGATGATTTGTGTGCCCAAGTGCATTCAGCGTGGCAAAACATTCCTTGGACAGATGTTAATGACCTCATTGATGACATGTCAAGGCATGCAAGTGCGTGTATTTCAGCAAGTAGTTCTTATACTGGATACTGAATAAATGGATACGTTTTGAATGTTTCCAATTTTCTATAATTTACATACCATTAACATATGTGTCGATCCTGTGATTTCCTTAAAGGGGTTGTCCCATCTCAGACAGTGGGGGCATATCGCAAGGATATGCCCCCATTGTCTGATAGATGCGGGTCCCAGCGGTGGAAACAGAGCCCTGAAAGTAAAGTAGGCGCACTGCGCATGCGCAACCGCCCTCCATAAATTTTCTATGGAGCCGGCGAATATAGCCGAGCGCTGGCTATTTCCGTCGGCCCCATAGAAATGAATGGGAGCATGGGCCGCGCATGCGCGGTGCGCTCCCATTCACTTCTATGGGAGAGGCGGGAATCAGCGCTTGGTGGTGGACGGACCCCGGGAACTCTGGGGTCCTCCAGCCACAGCTCTCCCACCCCATTCTCGATTTATAGGTGCGGGACCCGCACCTATCAGACCCCTATCAGACAATGGGGGCATAGCCTAGCGATATGCCCCCATTGTCTGAGATGGGAATACCCCTTTAATTCTGTGACTTTTCCTTCTTGGTTGTTGCAATTTCAATGTTTGAAGTTCACCATTAAATGAATAAGCTTATACAATCTGCTTTTGCACGTAAGAGTTATTACCAACTATCCATTGTTTCTGCTGTAATGGAAGAGAGCCATGCTTTTGAATATCGATGCTTAAGCAAATTAAATTTGCATTGCCGTGTCAGGCTTCTGTGTAAACATGTACCAAGCATATCTTGATGGTTTGAAACATGTTTGTTCTTACTGCCAGCATTGCATTTGTACAACTTGTCTTATACTTAAAGGGTTATCAGATATCTAAAATATTCCCCCCCCCAATGCCTGGGCCCCTTGTATGGCTTATAGTTACCCGGCACCTGCGTCGCTCCGGATCCCTGCATGGCCGCCACTTCTTCTACCCGTCACTGATCAAAACATTCTGCGACTGGGGGAGCAGCCAATGGCCGGTCACAAGATAGCTAATAAATACCGGTATCGCTGGCGATCTAAAGGCTGGGATTCCCTGCAATCTGGAGAAGGAAGGGTCCCTGAGTCTCCTGCTGAATTGAGCGGTAATGTATATGTTGGTCCACTGCTCCACTCATTGTTAGGCGACTGACAGATATACGTCAGCCCCATGGAATTGAATGGAGTGGTGGACCAAAATGCGCATTACTGCTCCGTTTAGAGAGGGGACTTGGGGGACGCTTGTTCTCAAGATAGAGTTTCTGTGGATAGGTGATAATTTTCATGCGATAATGCCTTCAATAGTTTCTACTGGGGTAAGATAATATCCACAAAAATCCATGTTGTGGGGCGGGGGAGCATACTGTAGTGACACTTAAGGGAGCCTTATTGTTACAGGGGGGAATTATATGGGAGCTTTATTACTATTGGGGTACTAAGGGGGCTTTATTACTATGCATTAGAGCTCATGCTGCTAATTTCCGGGTCCTGTCTCATTGCTGGAGGCCATGATACAATTTAATGAACATGGTGGCACAGGGCATTTTAATTTTTTCCCCAAAAAATCATTGTGCTGGACAACCCCATAAGCATAAACTATGCAGCCAGAAGGCGCATTAAGTATGTAGTGTAGTTGGGAAGCAACTTTTAAATTTATATTCTCCATTTAAAAAAAACATAAACGGTAAAAACTCAAGACAACAATGTTCATACAGAATTTATAGTAAGCTCCACTTGGGGTTTACTGTCATTGTAGCAGCTGTATCAGCTCGAGGATCTCCGGGGCCTGCAGGGTGAACCTGGCCAACTTGTTAAAGCTCCAGGACGTAGAAATAACCATCATCTAAACATGTATTATTAATAAGAATAAGGAGTTTTTACTAATATAACTTTGCAGCTTTACATCAGCTTTCAGACTTCCCTCATCTTTTCGGAGAGCATACACAGGTGGTATGGGGTACCTAAAACATGGCTGCTTGAGATATTGCTAGGCTTGTTAATGCGCAGTTTGTGGTATTGCGTTTTAGTACCGTGCACCTGAATGGAGCTGAGCAGTAATACCAGACACAGACCATAGACAAGAGTGGCACTGTTTCTGAAATAAATTAGCCATGTATTTTTAATCTCTTACAACCCCTCAAAGAAAAGACACTTATGAATATGAGCATTTTCCTATCTGGTATTTCCACGATATAACGTTCCGCACAGTTCTGCAGGAGTATTGGGCTGCTCCATATTAAAGTGGTTGATAAGGTGTTTGAGAATTACTAGTGATGAAACTTACTGTACAGTCATTGAAGAGGTTGTATGGAATGAGAAAAACATGGCGGTTTTCATCCGTGTACAGCGCCTCCCCTGTCCATGGGCTTCGTAGCTTAGCATTTTACATGGATAGAGGTGAGCTACAATACTTCAACAGCCCCTTAGCAGGTTTGGCAGACAACCCCCGAACTGGGCCGAGTGCTCCAAAATGGGCCAGTGTGTCCAGAATGTGTATCGTAAGACACTGGAATAATGGGGCCCAGGCAATATCTTATCTTCAGTGGGACTGCAGTCTCACCCACACATCCCTTACAGCTTTTCTAGCTTATTCATTCTTCAGCGTTGCATGATATAAACATGCTTTAACGTTATGTGTTTTGAACACTTTCTTTTATTTTTTGTTCATTTGTTAAGAATCAGATTTAGATTGAAGTCCAGGGCATGGAATGTCTCTAACAGACTACACAAAATATACACATAGCATCACTGACCTTAATGCTTATTGCCTTTGCTCTTGGCTCTGTTCCATACAAGTGCATGGGAATTTGACACAGATCAGGAATGGAATGGAGACCAAGTCTGGAAGTAGTTCCAGGGGACCCAATTTGGTCAAGCGGTTGATGAAAGGATACAGCCTTCTGAGCCTATTAGACATTCACTAATTCAGTGTAAAAGGGGTGTGCAGAACATTGCTCTGCGGTGTGTAGGAAGACCAGTGCAACAGGCAAGTGGTGAGAACGTTGGTGACTAGAGATTTATTTGGCAGTTTAGTGAATGGGAATACATCAAAGATTCCCCTGGAGACTTGAAATCAGATATTTGATCCGCAGTTCATTTCCTGCCTCTGTCTTCCAGAGTGTAACTCTTTTTTTTTTTTTTTCTAGGGAATTGAATGGACGCACATCGAATACTTCAACAATGCCATTATATGTGATCTGATTGAGAATGTAAGTACACACTATAGAAGATCGCAGTGATTGGAAATTTTTTAAAGCTTTGCTAATTTATCTAGGGCCTAATTCCCACACATCACTACTTAGACTCACCTTTCTTTTCCTTTTTCCATTAAACACAAAAGGAGTTCATTTATCAAACTATTGTAAAGTAGAACTGGCTTAATTGCCCATAGCAACCAATCAGATTCCACCTTTTATTTTGGACAGCTCCTTTGGAAAATGAAAGGTGGAATCTGGTTGCTATGGGCAACTAAGCCAGTTCTACTTTACACCAGTTTGATGAATGACCCCTATAGTCTGAGTCCCAAATTGCCTTTATATGTGACCCCCCCAAGAGATGGGACTTAGCAGGGTTGTCTTATTATGGACAATGGAGGCATATCACTAAGATATGCCCCCATTGTCTTATAGGTACGGGTCTCACCGCTGGGACCCACACCTAAATCGAGAAGGAGCCCAGCAAGTGAAGGAGGGCGCACTGCGCATGCGCAGCCTCCCTCCATTAATTTTCTATGAGGCCGTTATTGGGAGTGGGGGCCGCGCATGCGCGGTACGCTCCCATTCACTTGTATGGGGAGCCAGCTTGGTGGTGGCCGGATCAGAGTCCTCCAGCCACCACCTTGCAGGGCTCCATTCTCAATATAAATGCGGGTCCCAGCGCTGGGACCCACACCTATAAGACTAATGGGGGCATAACCTAACCTATGTCTATGATGAGACAACCCCTTTAAGACATTATGAAAATCTTAGCTGTTGCTGTAACTCCCATGATACTGGACATAAGTCTCTGAATGGAGAGAGGGGAAACCTAATTCTCCTGATAAGTTGAAGTCCCAGAAGTGAAACCCCATCAATCAGACTGTTATGGTATCTGTTGATATACAGTGCCACATATCTTCCACGTTATACTTTGGGTTTCTGTTTGATCACTAATGTGAGGCCTTTACAGAACAGCTGTAGGTATACTGAGAATAAATGACACACAAGGGGACTCTATTTACTAACCAGGTGACTTCTTAAGGCAGTTGGTCACACTGGATTTTATTTAGGGATGTCAAGGGTCTGAATACAAATGCACACCACAAATTTTGAAAACCATGTATCATTTCTTTTTACTTCACACATACTTGTTAACTGTGTGTTGGTCTATCACAGTGGTGGTGAACCTATGGCACGGGTGGGATAAGTCTAAGGCGTACCAATATGCCTTAGACTTTTCCGGCCTTCAGCGCAGGGAGCGTATTGAATGTAGGCAGGCTATTATAGGTAACTGATTAAAGTACATGGAAGATATGCTATACTGGACTGTAGTATTCAGGTTAAATTGCCATTGTCACTTTTAAGATAAAAATGTGGGTTTGGGGTTACGGTTTGGGCACGCAGTCTGTAAAAGGTTCACCATCACATGTCTATCACATAAAATCTCACTAAAATACATTTAAGTCTGTGGGTGTAACATGAAAAAAATGTGGAAAAGTTCCAGGGGTGTGAATACTTTTTCAAGGCACTGTAGATAAAGGATAGGTCATCAGCACTCCAGCAATTCACACTGGTGAATCTGCTCAAGCTTTAAGGCCCAGGATGAGCATCTGAAGAAATACTGCTGCGCATCGCCCTTATATTAGGTCTGGATACCCGCGGCCTCTGTCTGCTCTTTACCCTCTACATAACGAGGTGTTGGACATCTTTTCCACCCGGTCAGCCAATAAAGCCATCTGTATTCCCTGTGACTTGGTGGCCCATGAACCATACACTTTATTTACAGTAAGGACCAGATGTACGAACCCCGAATCTGACAGCTTCCTCCACGAAGGTTGCTGGCGCATGCATCATGGGAATTGCTGGACGCCATAAACGTGGTGCAATTTGATGTTGAAAGTTGTGCACCACTTCTGTAGATGTTACATTAGAGCGAATGAGATTTTTTGAAATGTCATCTACATTGAGGATAATCTCTCATCAGTGGTGCAAAATATATTGGTGCTTTCTGCCACAACCGAGTTTCAGAGGTTTTTCCACAATACAAGCTCATCCTCTATCCACAGGGTAGGGGATAAGTATCTGATGAGTAGGTGTCTGACTACTGGTACCACCACAGATTACAGGGGGTCCTGTTCCTGCGAATTAATGGAGTGGCAGGTCGAGCATGTGCTCTCTAGTCACTCTCGTTGGGACTGCTGGAACTAGCCCAGCGCTCTACTGACTGTACTATTATATGAAGCCCTCTTAGTGTTCAAGTGTTTAAAATGATGAAGGCTGAATCTCTGCACTGCCGTGTCATTTCACAGCTTTTTGATGGTAAGTGTTGTGCAACCCATGGCCAACAGCTTCAGCTGCAAGCTGTGTTTGAGCCAGTTTGTTGCAACAAATCTGCAGTTGCACAAGAATCTCAAGAAAGCTGCATGTACGGTACAGTCGGTGTAATGCTGTGCACTGCAACTAGCAGGAGATGACCTGTCTGTTCAGACATCTCTATCATGTAATAATCCAATCAACACACAGATTAGAAATCGCACTGTTTTGCTTTACAAAATAAAAATGAAAAATTGCCGGGGCCTCTACCATCCGGGGCCACCAAACTTTTTGCTGTTCGTTTTGAGATTTACTGTAATCAAAATATATATCTAAAATTTCAGAACCAAAATGGAATCCTGGCCATGTTAGATGAAGAATGCTTGCGACCAGGCACGGTGACTGACGATACTTTCTTGGAGAAGCTGAATCAAATTTGTGCCACTCATCAGCATTTTGAGAGCCGAATGTGCAAGTCTTCTCGCTTCCTGAATGACACGTCTCTACCACACAGCTGCTTCAGGATTCAGCATTATGCTGGCAAGGTATCTTGGAGAACAGCTACCTACCTTCTTATAAGATATTTATATGGCTGTTGTGTAGGGCAGTTGGCCGTTCAATGAAAATGTCCTCACCAATCAAGAAATAAGAAGGAAACTTTTCTGCTTACCTCACAATGCATTCTGTGCATAAGAAAGTAATTAAAGGGAGTCACTCGAAACCATTTTTCAACACTCATCGTTCTCTGCAAATTGCCTCAGATTAAAAGCTCTTGCTTTATTGCTGTACCTCTTACCGATCTTCAGAAAATCACTTTAATTGCAGATGTCAATCACAGTTGAAGTTATGAAGATGAGCGTGCGGCCTGGGCACCGGTCGTTATGACGCCGCCACTGGGCCCCTTCAACTGTCATTCACATCTGCAATTAAAGTGATTTTCTGAAGATCGGTAAGAGGTACAGCAATAGGGTAAGAAGCTTTTTAATCTGGGGGCAATTTTGCAGAGAAAGATGTGAGTGTTGAAAAATGGGTTTTCGGGGTGAAAGACTCCGTTTAAAGCTGTTTTATTTGTATTTCACAATTCATTTATATAAGAGATATCTTAGAATAAAAAAATATTCTTTGATTATCTTCAATGGTTTGATCAGAGGAAGCCCTGGGAGAATGTACTCATTGTCTTTGAAGGATTTTCCACAAATTGCATTCATAATCTAACCACAGAATAGGTGATGTATGCTGTACAGGTGAGACCCCTACCAGTCATTTGCTCAGGGATTCACTTTCTTCATGTATCTGCCACAATGGTAAGTTATATGGGGCAATCAGGGCCACAACTAGAAAAGGCTGGGTCCCGTTGCAAATTTTTACATCCCCTCCGAGCAACTTCCCTCCAACCCCTCCCTCTGTGGGTAGTCAAGACTGCCCATACTTGCCATTTAATCCACACCCACTTAGTAGTTATGCCCCCTTAGTGCCCCTACACAGCACATGAGCAGTTGAGGGCAGGCCCAAGTCTTTCTGTGAACCTATGCTCATCCCACTTTCTCTGTCAGCCCTTCCCTCTCCTTCATGATTTACAGGGTCAGGTTCATCTGATCCAGCGAATCCTTAAGAGGAGGAAGGGGCTAGCAGAGGAAGCAGAAGGAGCAAGGGTGCACAGAGAGGCTTGGGCCCATTCCTGGCGCACTTACCTGCTCATGTGTATTTGGATCAAAAGCACTTTTTCTCCAGAATGAAGCAACGTGACAGGTATTAGTACATTCAGCTGAGCTAGTCCTACAAGGGATTGTGCCTGGTTTGCCGGTGAGTTTCCTGGTGACAGACTCCCTGTGGTAACGCAATAAGTGGTTGTGCTTCTCTTTACCTCATGCTTGGATGTCATTACCTGAACTTAATGAAATCAAGTCAGTGGTAAAAATTGTAAAGAAAGCAGGAGAGTTTTCTCATTTTTTTTGAGTGGAGTTATTAGTATTTTGGTCTGCAAGTTAAATGCCAGGGTGAAATTTTGTTGCTTTGTACATGTTTTTTTTTTTTAGTTACTGCTTTATAGGTGTTAAACAATTAATGGCTTAAAGGGAATCTGTAACTAGATTTATGGGGGCGCATTTAGGCTACTTTCACACTAGAGTTTTGGCTTTCTGTTTGTGAGATCCATCATGGGCTCTCACAAGCAGTCCAAAACTGATCAGTTTTGCCCTAATGCATTCTGAATGGTAAGGGATCCGCTCAGAATGCATCCGTTTGCCTCCGTTCAGCGGCACACAATGTAAGTTAATGGGGACAGATCCGTTTCGTCTGGCACAATAGAAAACTGATCCGTCCCCTATTAACTTTCAATGGTGGTCAAGATGGATCCGTCATGGTTATAGAAGATCTAATACAACCGGATCCGTTCATGGCGGATGCATGCGGTTGTATTATTGTAACTGAAGAGTTTTTCAAGATCCATGACGGACCCGCAAAAAACGCTAGTGTGAAAGTAGCCTTACTAAGCTCGCCTTTTTCTCCGTCATTTTCGGCCCTTTTTTTCCTCATCCTGCGCACACTTTTAAGATTTGATTTATTTGGTGCACTGTTCTTAAATGGGCCGTAGTTAGTCTGCAGCGCAGGTGTTTTAAACCCAGTGGTAGTTCCCATTGTGGTGCGAGACTGTTGCACCTAAACTTATTATTGTGGCACATGAGGCCAAGTGTCAATGTGGTCCAGTTCGTTTGTGGCGCATCCAGGCAGCCTCTGTGTGAGACAAATAGTACAGAAGAGCTCATTGACTGTGCTGATCATGTTGGTCAGTGAGTAGTAATAAAGTGAAGATTTTATTTTTATATTAATGTATATTTCTTCTATTATAACTGTATTGCTCTGCTACTATATGATGCCCGCCCGATCCCAGCCCATCTTTCGATCTTCCATTTTAGTGCAGCACTGTGCTGGGCTCTGTAAAAGATTGTGGCTAAGGGACATTTCAGTCCTAGTTTTCTACTATAAATAACGGTTTTCCCAAAATAAAGTATATTGCAAAAATAGTGGCAGTAATTTTTTGTTTATTAGACAAAAAGCTGTTTAGAAAAGGTCAAAGATTACATTGTAGAACACATCTGAAAAATTGCGCTAAAAAAAACTCAATTGCGCCACAAAATCATGCATGTGTGCAAAAAATACTCCACCCCCAGAGTGTCGTAGTTTTAAGCCAGTTTGTATGCCAAAAAAGAACGGACAAATAGGCGCACATGTTAAATGTGTCCTCAAAAAAGGCATACCTATGTGTGCCTTAACAATTTGTCGTAAAATCAGAAAATGACGCAGGCGTTGCAAAACACAACAAAACAGGCGCAACAATGTTTAATTGTGTGGACGCAAAAAAACAAGGGTATCGAGGGAATATGATAAGTGGCGCAGTCACTTTAGTAAATGTGTCCCATAGTGTTCTAAATAAGGGCAGAATAAACTAATGACAGATCTGCTGAGCATAACCCCTGGGTTAGTACACAGTGTGCGCCGGTGAGTCTGGCTATTCGTGGGGTCCCAGCTCTTGGTGCCTCTGTACCCCTGCTCCCGCCGCTGATTGCACTAGAGAAATACAGCTCAATCGGTGGTGGAACAGGCAGGGAGAGCAGAATCCTTAGGAATATTGGGACTTTTCGTCTCGTGCTGTGTACTGAAAAGTTCCACTGATTTTAGCCTTTTACTGAAGGGTTTGTCACTAATTTACGTTGCCCTTAGCTAGGGCAGCAAAAAATAAAAATGGATCCCCTTTAATGCAGTTTTAAGAATGGCCTTTTTAAACGGTTTGTCAGAATTATCATTAAACCTGTTCATTTATTTTCCAGGTCATGTACCAAGTAGAAGGGTTTGTTGATAAGAACAATGACCTTCTGTATCGAGACCTTTCTCAAGCTATGTGGAAAGCAAACCATGGGCTTATCAAAGATATGTTCCCAGAGGGTAACCCAGCCAAGATTAACCTCAAGAGGCCACCAACTGCTGGTTCACAATTTAAAGCTTCAGTATCGACCCTGATGAAGAACTTGCTTACAAAGAACCCGAACTATATCCGGTAAAGGCTGCACTTTTCTTACAATTTGTAAAAAAAAAATCTACTACAGTCTTTCTTGGACTGCTTCTTCTAATACTTCTACTTGAAATTGATGGATTTTATGGATACTTTCAGATGCATCAAGCCAAATGACAAGAAGGCTGCCCATATCTTTAATGATGCCTTGGTGCGCCACCAAGTTAGTTACCTTGGCCTGTTAGAAAACGTCAGAGTGAGACGGGCTGGTTATGCCTTCAGGCAACCATATGAGCCTTGTCTGGAAAGATACAAGATGTTGTGTAAGCAGACATGGCCGCACTGGAAAGGTCCAGCAAGGTAGGCTTCTTTCAGTATTCAGATAATACTGTATGTTCTGTATTATAAAGGTTAATATAATACTGTCACAATGTGACCCAACCATTATGGCTAAAGGGAATCTGTAACTAGATTTATGGGGGCACATTTAAGCTACTTTCACACTAGCGTTTTGGCTTTCCGTTTGTGAGATTCTTTCAGGGCTCTCAAAAGCGGTCCAAAACGGATCAGCTTTGCCATAATGCATTCTGAATGGAAAAGGATATGCTCAGAATGCATCAGTTTGCCTGACAAAGCGGAGCCAAACGGATCCGTACTGGCACACAATGTAAGTTAATGGGGACGGATCTCTGACACAATCTGGCACAGTAGAAAATGCATCTGTCCCGCATTGACTTTCAAAGGAGTTCATGACGGATCAGTCATGGCTATAGAAGACATAATACAACCGGATCCGTTCATGACTGATGGGTGCGGTTGTATTATTGTAACGGAAGTGTTTTTGCAGATCCATGAAAGCTCCGCAAAAAACGCTAGTGTAAAGTAGCCTTACTAAGCTCTCCTTTTTCTCCGTCATTTTCGGCCCTTTTTTCCTCATCGTGTGCACACTTTTAAGATTTGATTTATTTGGTGCACTGTTCTTAAATAGGCCGTATTTTGTCAGCAGAGCAGGTGTTTTAAACCCAGTGGTAGTTGCCATTGTGGCGTGAGACTATTGCAACTAAAATCTGAAAAATTGTGCCACAAAATCATACATGTGGGCAAAAAATACTCCACACCCGAAGTGTCGGAGTTTTAGGCCAGTTTGTATGCCAAAAACAGACAAATAGGCGCACATGTTAAATGTGTCCTTAAAAAAGGCATACCTATGTGTGCCTTAACAATTTGTCGTAAAATCTGAAATGTCTCAGGCTTCGCAAAACAGAACAAAACAGGCGCAACAATGTTAATAACTTGTGTGGACACAAAAAAAACAAGGGTATCGAGGAATATGGCAAGTGGCGCAGTCACTTTAGTAAATGTGCCCCATCATGTACTTGCATCCTACTGTTAACTAAATGAAAAAACTGTTCATGGTACAACTTACAAAATACAGTGAAAAATATCCAGACTTTCCCCACCAGGAAGAATATTTTTCGGGTTAGGCTGTGTTCACATTTGTAAATTTGTAGCCACTACACGAGTGATCACAGCTCCACAACACACCCAACACAAGCCATCACAGGTAGAGATGAGCGAACTTTAAAAAAAAGTTCGGCGTTCGGGTTGTGGTAATCGCCGCATCCCGTTATGGATTGTACTACCTCGGACTATCGCGGCATATGGAATCCATAAGGGGCGGCTTCCACGAACCCGAACTGTTGAACAGCCGAAGGACCTGGGGTGACGTCACCGTCATGTGATCAGTGCAGGGGGCGTGGCTCAGCACGGAATCAAATCCAGTGCTGAGCCACGCTCCCTGCACTGACCACATGACAGTGACGTCACCCCAGGTCCTTCGGCTGTTCAACAGTTCGGGTTCGTGGAAGCTGCCCCTTATGGATTCCATATGCCGCGATAGTCCGCGGTAGTGGAATCCATAATGGGATGCGGTGATTACCACAACCCGAACGCCGAACTTTTTTTTTAAAGTTCGCTCATCTCTAATCACAGGAGGTTGTGTTAGTAAAGAAGTTATCCCCTATCCACAGGATAACTATTCGATTGGTTGGGGGTCCCAGCAGTAGGATCCCCAACAATCATGAGAACGGGGACCCCATACCCTTCAAGCCCCCCCCCCAAATGAAGAGCAGCAGCCAATCGCTGTACTCTGTCTCCAGAAGACCCGTAGAGATGAGTAGAGCGGCAATGTGCTTGCTCAGCCGGCCACTCAGTTTTTTTCAAGGGGTCTCCAAGAGGAACAGGTACCCCTTTGTCATGATCAGTTGGGGATCCCAGCACTAGGACCCCGCCAATTGAATAGTTATCACAGCCATATTACCCCATTCATTTTTCAGTAGTTTATTTTTATTTTATTTATTTTATCCATAGTACATGTAATGATGACAGACTTTTTGTTAGTAGGTCTAATATTGTAATAGAAATGGTCTGCTCTGGGGAGAGCTGATCCTTTGTTCTGCCTAGTGCTGAGCCTAAGGGAAAAAGTGACAGAGTGAAATGCCAAAGCAGGAATGCCAGTGTCACACCCGTTTACCCTAGGCCCTCATCAGTGGGATCTCTTCATCTTCTTTTAGGTTTACAGGTATATGTTGAGTTGGGGTGGGGACTTGCATTTAATTTGAAGTTCCACAGTCCTGTGGTCTAAGGATTCCTATGAAATGGTTGCTAATCTGAATGAATCTAATAACCTATAATTTGGCTTTGAATGCTTCCCGTTTCCCTCCCTGATTTGTTTCTACTGATTAACTTCTTGATGACTTTTTATAAATTGCTGGTGTCAGCAGAAACGTGTGATACCCTTCAGTGGGAGTAATGACATCAGTTTAGTTCCTTGACATAATGTTGAGCTCCACATTCCTGTGTGATGTCTTCAGCCATTTTACGTGTTGTTGCATGCTCCGAGGTGCAGAATGTCAGATGTCAGCAATTTGTTCTGTCTTGCTGAAATGTTTAATGTTGTCAGTCATTGTAATCCGTCATTTACTGTGACCTGTATGTGCTGCCGCCGCCTGTGAATTGGGTCTTCTAGTCTATTTATTCACATGTTCTCATTGTTCCCAGCGACCTACAGGAGTGCAATGACATACAATTTATTTAGAATTGGTTATTGAAGCACCATATTGGAAGATATTAGGAAATTGTATAGACGACAATCTGTTATAATCCGAAATAGCCATCCTGATAACCTGCAGAGATATTTCTGCTGAGCACAAGCTGTTCACCATCAGACCCAAAAGGGTAGGTCCAGATGTTCGCCATTTGTTGCTGAACATTCTGAACAAAGTTCAATTTTCAAAACCATATCCACATGTAATGGAATAAAATGCATGAATTTAAGTGCATTTTTGCATATTTTAAAACTCATTAGGGAAGATTTATCAAAACTGGTGTAAAGGAAAACTGGATTAGTTGCCCACCAGTCAGAATCGGGAAAATGAAAGGTACAATCTAGTTTCTAGGGGCAACTAAACCGTTTTTTCTTTACACCAGTTTTGATAAATGTGCACCATTGACCACATTTACTTATATGAGTGCACCTAGATTTTGGAGTAAGCTGCACCTAAAAGTGGCATAATTTGATGAATCTGGGTTTAGAGAAAGTTTCTGTGCCTATCCCAAAAAAACGAAGCCGGGGAGGCGTTATATGGCCTAAGATGCTGTTTTGCGCCAAAATTGTGCCACAATTCTGGCCTAAAATTTTGCTTCAAAGTAAGCCAACCAATAGTTGGTACAGAGTTAGACAAAAGTGTCTATTCCTGCACCACATTTATCATCCAGCCTGAGGCCCTGGAATAAGTCTGGTGCAGGTCTAGACAGCCTGTCTGTTACAAAAAATGGTTGTGGAACCACTGCGCCAACTAACTGGTTTGAATTTGGGCTATTCCTGAGGGCATTGCCCCAATGGTCCGCTGGTGTTAACCCTTTAACCCCTATACAGGGATCTGGTCTTCACTGCAGGGGAGCCTCTAGGCCGCTAGCTCCAGAGTAGTTGGCAGCTGACCCACCAAGGTCAGAGACACCACTGCAAAGCACCAGAGGTACAGGCAAAGCACGTAAACAAAACCAGGCCGAGGTCAGGCAGACAGAGTATAAATCCAAGGACAGAGCCTGGTGGAGCTAGGTCTGAATGAATGCCGACAAACAGATCAAGGTCACACGTTAGGTCAGGGAGACAGACTGGTTACAGACAGATTATAGCTGTAGTACATGATCCAGCAGGCAGTGACCAGGCAGATTGAGGCCTATATTTCACAGGGAAGAGGTGGGGGACACAGCCAAACTTTTATAACAGGTCTAATCCGCACCTGTACATAGAAATAAAGGGAGTTAACCTCTACAGTGCCGCAGAGTGCTGTGAGTTTCAATGACTAAACCCTAATTCACGCACACCACAGCAGGTGGTCTTGGGGAAAGAGGTGTTCCTTCTCGGCAATAGACTGCTCCTCAGTGGAGGAGACCTCTGCATTTACATGCAGTGATCTCCTCCACAGTATGGGGAACAGCGATCACTAATGCCATCGCTCGTCCTTGTTTGCTGGCAACAGAGGTTGTTTACACAGCACAATCTGCTGCCGGCAAAAGAGAATTTAGGTGCCTACAGAAAGAATTAAATTACCCAACGAACAATGGGAAATAAGTCCAGAGAGTCAGGGTCTGCAGTAAACCAGGGTGCTTCTTTATTGAAGGAATTCAGGTACAAAACAATACAGGCGAGGCATTGGGCTGGCTTCTCCAGTCTCCTCCCTGGCAGAAGAAGGGTTTGATGCTGAGGAAAGGCCTGAGCTCCCTCTTTCTCTTCAGAAGGCTGCTACCCTGGTCCAAGGCTGGTGATACAGGGTCTGTGGCAGCGTATCCCCGTCTCGGCGTCTTCTGGTCACACAGTAGTCTGGCAGAGTCTCCTCCCTGGCAGAAGACGTGTTTGATGCTGAGGAAAGGCCTGATCTTTGTCTGTCTGTCTCCCCGTCTCTCTCGGGCCCACGGTCTGTAGCTCTCCTTATATACAGTTTTTGCTAGACTAGAACCTTCTAGTGGGAGGGGTGGAGTGCAGAAACTCAGCACAAACGGATACATTGTTTCAGCTCCCGTCTGGTATAGACTTACATTAGAGCTTAAAGGGAACCAGTCACCGGGATTTTTGTACAGAGCTGAGGACATGGGTTGCTCTATGGCCGCTAGCACATCCACAATATCCAGTCCCCATAGCATTTGATACATGTGCAAATTAACCTGAGATGAGTCCAGCAGGATGAAGCCCAGCACCGCCCCGCATCCTCAGAATCTCCTCCTTGCTCCCTGATGTCAGTAACCCAGAGTGCCGTAATCTCGCGATACACGAGCTAGCGCATGCGCAGTTCGTTCCCTGAGGCTGCCTTCCATGTAAGCCTGTGAGATCCAGCCCCCTGGATCTTACAGGCAGGAAGGCTGTAAGTGTATTACAGTGTGTAATACACTTACAGCCAATGCATTACAATACAGAAGTATACAGAAGTATTGTAATGTATTGTACAGGGGATCAAACCCCCAAAAGTTGTGGGGTAAAAAAAGTTAAAATAAAGTTTTGCATAATAATAAGAAAAAAAAAGTTTCAAGTAAAAAAAAAAAGTGTTCTTTTCTCATAATTAAGTAATTGAAAAAATAGGAAAAAAAATAAAAGTATACATATTAAGTATAAAAATATCACTTGCTCCACCAGTTGCCAAAACAGCCATTTTTTGTCACTTTCCCTAAAAAATTTGCCATACCAAGTGATCAAAAAGTCTTATGTACTCTAAAATGGTACCAATGAAAAGGTCACCCCATCCCGCAAAAAATGTGCCCCACATAAGACAATCACACCAAAAAATAAAAACCAATTGTGCGAATAAACTAATTCATCAAAATCTGCGCTGCAAAAGCCATATGGCACTCCTTCCATTCTGAATCCTGCCATGTGCCCCCACAGCAGTTTACCACCACATATGGGGTGTTGCCCTTATCAGGTGAATATGTGTAACAAATTTTGGATGCTTTTTCTCGTTACCCCTCGTGAAAATGAAAACTTTGGGGCTAAAGCAACATTTTACTGGAAGAAATTGTCTTCTTTTTCACAGCCAAGTGTTGCAAAATTCTGTAAAAAGCTTAATACCACCCTTAATATGTTCTTTGAAGGGTGTAGTTTATAAAATGGGGTCACTTTTTGAGGGTTGATTGAGAAAGAGGGTGACAAGGGGGGAGATTGAGAAAGAGGATGGCGGGGGTTGAGAAAGAGGATGGCGGGGGTTGAGAAAGAGGATGACAAGGGGGTTGAGAAAGAGGATGACAAGGGGGGTTGAGAAAGAGGATGACAAGGGGGGTTGAGAAAGAGGATGACAAGGGGGGTTGAGAAAGAGGATGACAAGGGGGTTGAGTAAGAGGATGACAAGGGGGAGGTGAGTAAGAGGATGACAAAGGGGGGTTGAGAAAGAGGATGACAAGGGGGTTGAGAAAGAGGATGACAAGGGGGGTTGAGAAAGAGGATGACAAGGGGGGTTGAGAAAGAGGATGACAAGGGGGGTTGAGAAAGAGGATGACAAGGGGGGTTGAGAAAGAGGATGACAAGGGGGTTGAGAAAGAGGATGACAAGGGGGGATTGAGAAAGAGGATGACAAGGGGGGTTGAGAAAGAGGATGACAAGGGGGGGTTGAGAAAGAGGATGACAGGGGGTTGAGAAAGAGGATGACAAGGGGGGTTGAGAAAGAGGATGACAAGGGGGGTTGAGAAAGAGGATGACAAGGGAGGTTGAGAAAGAGGATGACATGGGGGAGAATGACAAGAAAAGGAGAGAGAATTACATGGGGAGAGAGGAATGACAAGAAAAGGAGAGAGAATTACATGGGGAGGGGAAGAGAATGACATGGGGGAGAGAAAACTGGCGTTAGTTAAAGGGGTTCTGCAGTTTATTTAAACTGATCGGTGGGGTCCGACACTGGCAGTAGCGCCTCGGCCTTCTCGCTGTTTACCGCAGGCGCAGTGACGTTACGACTAGTATCACTGGCCTTGGCGGGGTTAAGCTCTGTTCACTTTAATGAAGCTTAGCCCCACCCAGGCCAATGATACTAATCGTGATGTCACTGCGAGAAGGCTGAGGCGCTAATGCCAGCGCCGCTGCCTTCTCAAACAGCTAATTGGCGGGGGTCCCGGGTATCGGACCCCTGTCGATCAGTTTAAATAAACCCCTTTAATTTGGCAGATCATATGGGTGGGGCATTGTGATGTCACCTGGGGGGGGGGGCGGCAAACTTTTCTTTTGCCTAGGGCGGCAAAAATCCTTGCACCGGCCCTGTGCTCCAGGGCACTACACATCATCTTGCAGTGTAGGCTACTTTCACGCTCGTGTTTTGTGCGAATCTGTCATGGATGGATACGTTCAGATAATACAACCGTGAAAACAAATCCGTCCCCATTGACTTACATTGTGTGCCAGAACTGATCCGTTTGCATTATCTTTAACATAGCCAAGACGGATCCATCTTGAACACCATTGAAAGTCAATGGAGGACGGATCCGTTTTCTATTGTGCCAGATTGTCAGTGAAAACGGATCCGTCCCCATTGACTTACCTTGTGTGCCAGGACGGATCCGTTTGGCTCAGTTTCATCAGACTGACACCAAAACGTTGCAAGCAGCGTTTTGGTGTCCGTCTCCAAAATGGAATGGAGACTGAACTGATGCATTCTGAGCGGATCCTTTTCCATTCAGAATGCAATCTGATCCGTTATGGACCGCTTGTGAGAGCCCTGAATGAATCTCACAAACGGAAAGCCAAAACGTGAGTGTGAAAGTAGACTTATACTGCTGCGGAAGCATGCTTAAAAATCTGTGCCTGCCGGGGGTAGATCGTGCTGTCATGCTGCTGGCTAACCACTAGACAGTCTGGTGACAAGCAAAGGCAAAGCAACGGCTTCTGCCATGCTGCCAGGGGTGTAGGAAGCCCCAAAAATCTGGGGGGGACAGCACTTATGGGGCCCCTGTGTCCCCGCCCACCCTCAAGCCACACCCACATTTCTCCACCCACCCCCCCCCCAAGTGCCAAAAATCTCTCCCCTCCTTATGGGCCAGTGGGTCCGGTTAAAAAAAAAAAAAAAAACACACACACAAAACAAGACACTTATACTTACCTCCATCCGTCACAGTGATAAGATGCAGGCCTCTTCCAGCCTGTGTCCCGCGCTGTACGGCTCACAGACGGCGCAATGACGTCATCGCGCCACCTGTACCAACATCTAATAGGCTGCCGGCCTAGTGCCGGCAGCCTACCAGAGGAGCAGGGAAGGGGAGACGCCTCTTCCTCTCCTGCTCCGCAGCACAGCCATCTGTATCGCTGTCCTGGGGACGTGATACAGATGACTATGGAGAGGAACGCTTCCACAATGGAAGCGTTCATCTCCCTGTGCCCTGCCACCGCCACACACATTGCCCTGCGAAAGCTGGGGGGGATTTTTGCATACCCGTCCCCCCCGCATTATTTCTTGGGGGGGATCCAACCCCCCCCCGTCCCCCCCGCTTCCTACGCCCGTGCATGCTGCAGAGGAAATTGCTGCATGGAATAGCAGCCGTCTCCTCCGATAGCTAGCAAGTGATGCCAGGAAAGGAATGATTTCCTCACGACAGTCGCTTGCTCAATCTGCCTGTCTAATACAGGCATTGCACCATCTATAGGATCAGTAAATTTGAGTCATTGTTAATAGCTTGCAGATTTCCCAGCAGCTTACATCCTTTGCAATACAAACTCTGCCAAGTCTAAAGATACTCCGGTGCCAACTCAGAGGCACCAATTCTTAAATTAATTTTTTTAAAGAAAATATTCAAAATTGAATTACAGACACATATGCAAAAAGGAATGCATGCAAGTATGTATTCTTTATTTATTTAATGTGATCTGTTAATAATCTGTGGTCGTATGAAAGCAGCCGGCTGTGTCTGTTGTATACATCCCGGAACTTGGAGTTATTTTGTAACATCTGCATTGGAGTATTCATTCGGGGGGGCGCCATCACAGATTCCGTTCAAAAGAGCAGATTAAAAATTCCTGCATGCAAAACTAAATTCTGAACGGACTCCATTGTAATTTAGGGTACTTTCACACTAGCGTTGTTCGGATCTGCCTGCCGAATCCGGCAAACTGTATGCAAACAGAAAGCTGTTTTTTCCGGATCCAGTAGACTTGCTCATTGAAATACCGGATCCGTTTTTACGGTATCATCCAGAATAACGGATCCGCATGCGCAGACTGGAAAACTGGATCCAGCGATGGAGCAATTTCTGGAACACTTAGTACCGATGTAACGTTACATTTCCCTACTTCGTGAGATTTCCCTACCGGTCGAACTGGAAGTGACGTTAGTAGGCCTTTCTGACGTTGTGACGATATGCGCATGCGCAAAAGGACATTGTAGGGAAAATCTCACAGCGGAGTTCGGCTGCACATGGGACACTGCGCATGCGCCGAAGAGCCTCAGTAGGGAACTATTACGGCCCAGTGCGCATGCGCGCCTAACTCCAGAAAATCCGTCAGATCTCCGCGCCTGCGCAGTGTGGGGGGTAGGGAAAAATTACGGCGCACTGCGCAAGATAAATTAAAGAATGATAGATAGATAGATATATATTTTGTGCATTTATTTAACAGAAAAAATGGCCATCAGATCTCCCATCGGTGCTTGCACAGTTCGCCGTAATTTTTCCCTACCCCCACACTGCGCAGGCGCGGAGATCTGATGGATTTTCTGGAGTTAGCCGCGCTTGCGCACTGGCTCGTAATATTTCCCTACTGAGGCTCTGTCGCATGCGCAGTGTTCCATGTGCAGCCGAACTCCGCTGTGAGATTTTCCCTACAATATCCTGTTGCACATGTGCAGATCGTCACAACGCCAGGAAGGCCTACTAACGTCACTTCTGGTGCGACCGGTAGGGAAATCTCACAAAGTAGGTAAATGTAACGCTACACCGGATCCAGCATTAATACATTTCAGTGGAAATTAATGTCTGATCTGAGTGCGGTAGTGTTCCGGAATTTTGGCCGGAAGAAATACTGCAGCAAGCTCCGGTATTTTGTCCGGTTAAATACCGTACAAGTGACGGAACGGAAGACTTCCAGATGCATACTAAACGGATTGCTTTCCATTCAGACTGCATTGGGACACAACGGAAGTTTTTTTCCTGTATTGAGACCCTTTACCTAATTTCAATACCAGAAAAGAATAACGCTAGTGTAAAAGTACCCTAAACCCTTCAAGACAAAGTGCATTTCCGTTTTTGCATTTTCGTTTTTTCCTCCCCAAATCCAAGAGGGATAACTATTTAAATTTTTCATTCAGCCATATGGGACCTTATTGTTTGCGGGACAAGTTGCATTTTATGGCACCATTTATTGCCGTATTTTTCGCTTTATGAGACGCGCCCCAGATTTTAGAGTCTTAAAATAAGAAAGATATTTTTTATCAGACCTCAGATTAGCCCATCAGACCTCAGATTAGCCCATCAGACCCTTATCAAACCTCATATTAGCCCATCAGGCCCCAGATTAGCCCATCAGGCCCCCCAATCAGACCCCAGATTAGCCCATCAGGCCCCCCAATCAGACCCCAGATTAGCCCATCAGGCCCCCCAATCAGACCTCAGATTAGCCCATCAGGCCCCCCAATCAGACCTCAGATTAGCCCATCAGGCCCCCCAATCAGACCTCAGATTAGCCCATCAGGCCCCACAATCAGACTTCAGATTAGCCCATCAGTACCCCCCAATCAGACCTCAGATTAGACTAAAATAAAAAATCATCTTACCTGTCCTGCGCCGCGGCTCCTCTTTAGCAGTTGCGCTCCCATCTTCCAGGCCTGTGCTGCACTGTCACATGGAAGCGAGACTGCTGAAAAGGAGCCGCTGTGCAGACCGTGGAGGGCAAGTATTACCGCTCCTAATACATACTAGTGAACGCTTCCATAATGGAAGCGCTCACTAGTATTCGTTTTATTAGATGCACAGACATTTCCCCCCCCACTTTTGGGGGGGAAAAGTGCGTCTTATAAAGCAAAAAAACAACAACGCTATTTTTGTATTTGTTTATAATTGAAGAAAAATTAACAATTCTGCCAAGGTTTTCTGGATTTTGATATTACCTTACTCACTTTGCTCTAAAAGTGACATGGCACTCTTATTCTGCAGGTCAATACAGTTACAGCGATACAAGATTTGTATAGTTTTTATTTTACTACTAAAATTTTCTTTGCCATCACCATTTTCTGACCGCTATAACTTTTTTAAAAATTTCCATCCTGAGAGCTGTATGAAAGCTTTTTTTGCAGAATAAACTGTAGTTTTATTGGTACTATTTTTGGGGTACATACAACTTTTTGAACACTGTCATTCAATTTTTGGGGGAGGACAAGGTGACAAAAAAAATGGCAAATACCCATTATGGTGTACACAGCGCAGGAAAATATTTTAAAAGGTTAAGGCCCCTTCACATCTGTGTTTTTCCTTTCCGTCCTAGAGCTCCGTCCTCTGGGCTCTAGGACAGAAAGATACAGATCAGGATTATCACGATGCATTCTAAATGTAGAGAAATCCATTCAGGATGCATCAGGATATCTTCAGTTCAGTACTGACACGTTTTCTGGACGCAGCAAAATCCGCAGCATGCTGCGGATTTTCCTCCGGCCCAAAATCGTGAAGACATGCCGCAAGGACGGATCTGGAATTAATGCCCATTGAAAAGCATTAATCCGGATCCGACTTTAAGCTAAACATCGTTTCGGTCGCATCACCGTATCCGACGTTTAGCTTTTAAGAATGGCAGCCAGGACGCTCCTCTATGACGTCACCGGGTCCCTGCCTTGCATGGTTCACATAGCTATGCTATTTGAGCAATGCGCCATATGGATCGTACGGCGCATTGCTCACATAGCATAGCTATGTGATCCATGCGACGCAGGGACCCGGTGACGTCATCGAGGAGCGCCTCGGCTCACCGATTCTTTTCAACGGCAGCCAGAACTTTGGTAGCGTTCTGGCTTCCATGGTAACCTGAAAGCATATTGAAGACTGATCAGTCTTCAAATGCTTTCAGTTGTCTTGCGTTGTGCCGGATCCGGCGGGCATTTCCGGCGACAGAAGCGCCCGCCGGATCCTCACAACGCAGATGTGAAAGGAGCCTAACACTTCAGACATTTTCAGATGCCTGATATGTTTATTTATTTTTATGTTTTTTTTTTGTTCTTGTTTTTACTTTTAAATAATAACTTTTAGGCTACTTCCGCACTTGAGGTGGAATAGCCTGCCAGATCCATGCTACCGCAAGTCCACCGTGCCGCTGATAGTCTGCTCTGGCCCCATTCACTGTAATGAGGCAGTCGGACAAAAATTACAGCATGCCTGAAAAGACTACCGGAAGTGTGAAAGTAGCTTTAGCTCCCTTAGGGGGCTAGAATCTGTAGAATCTTCTGATTGCTTGTCCCATACACTAGAATAGAGAACTATTATGGTCTATTAGAGTCTGACGCTCTGCCTGCTGAGCTGTGCCTCATGCACTGCTTTACATACAGTTCACCATGATAGGCCTGGAAACCTTCAGTAGGACCCAGGCTGTCATGGTAACCAACTAAAGCCTGACAATTTCACTGCGGGGGCTCCGATCAGAAGGCAGACGGAGCTCCCTCCCTCTGCCTAACTCCACAGACGCTGTGACTTACTGTAAAAAGACATGTTGGTAACTTATGGGGCTGTTATCCTATACAGTGGCATATGACACGGTCTTTTATTACAGATACAGTATAATTAGAGAATGCTCCTGACATATACCTCTGACAAAGGTGCTAAAAACAGTGTTAACAGAGTCATGATGATGTATTGTATTTACTCAGCTTTTTATGAAGAAACTGCTTTCCTGTTCGGTCTCTTTTACACATCCATGACAAGATGGTCAGTATTTTATTCATGTAGATGACCATGAAGGGTTTGTGTTTGGTCAATGGGTCCGTTATTTGCACTCATGTGTCATCTGCATTCCATGTGCACTGCAAGATGGAAAAAGGAATTTCCAGATCTTCTCCTACCAATGGTCAGTAAAAACCATGTTCAGTCCATATTGCTGACCAAAGTAGTGCATGTCTCTGTGGGTCAAAGAAAACCACTGACGTGTGCCTCTAAACACATGAGACAGCACACACGCGTGATTCACTGGCATTTAAAAGAGGCCTAAAAACAAAAAATCTGCAGCAGCAGAGAGAAGGATGAGGACTTGCAGAGCAGATCCAGGTTTCTGATGTACTGTACAGTCTATCTGTATGTAGTAGGGTCTGACCGGTGTATTGCTTAATTTGATGTCAGAATATGCTGAACAGGCTGATTAGATACCCATCAATGAGGATGTTGTGTTAGTCTTCTTTTTATTTTGTACAGTTTTGACTGGTTGATTTAACAATGTTTAATATGAGTTTTCAGCTATACATTTTTGTATTGGTAGCTTACTGGATTATAAAGTAACATACATAGAGTTGTTCTTGGCGGCAGTCTAGTGTGGTCTATAAAGCAGTCAGTGTCCATATCGATCAGCCGGAGCAGGGCATTCCTATATTTTCCCTGGCTATTTAGAACAGAATGCCAGCCTATCATGAAAACCAAGTGTGTAGTAGTAAATGCGAGCAGGGTGGGCACAGATACAAAGTCCAGCTCACACATGGTCTCCTGTTTCATCTTGTAGAACCAGCACAGAGCAGGGATTTCTCTCCTGCTGACGTTTCATTTGCAGTACATGTGGCAAAACAATTATATTTTTAGAAAATTCTCTTGCAAAATTCTCTGTCCCACATCAAAAGAGATGTGCTCTTTTATTGAACTACATAGCATCATTTATTTCTTTTTCTTTTTTTACTGGTCTTTTTGCTGTCTCGAGACTTCCTCCAGCTTTTTACCATGTGTCTCTTCCGTTTTTTTCTGCTTATTGTAAAGCTTTCCAAGAGTCTGAATTTCGGCCAGATTGTTGCTTTTGCTCTGTGAAGACTTTAGATTTGTAGATTAAATAAATCTAACCTGGATCACGTTTTACAGACTCCTCATGGCATGACGGATTATATTGACACTTTGATAAAATCTTTCTATAGTCCTGATTGAACATCAATAGCTAAAGTGGTGATGGACAATGTTAAGTTTAATTCTGGCGTGGTGATGATGGACACTAATGTCAAAGAATATATGGACTTTTACAACCATCCGATTGCTTTAATTACTTTAAAAGTGGAACAGCTTTTAAAATAGCTTTGATTAATAGTCTTGTGTATGCAGCTCCTCCGCTGCAAACCCTCTGTGTATTGTGTTCCTGCAGTTATGGAGTACTCCTTGCCTTCTGCCGCCTCTTTATTAACAAGGTGGTTGTGGTGGGGGTAACGCATGGCGGTAGGTTCAGCTCACATGAAGAATTTTTGTTGGCTGCAGTGGCGTAGTGTGGGCAAGTCAAGTATAGCGCCAACCCCCCCCCCAAACCGGTGGACATGACACCTTTTTATTTTACAAATAATGTAGGACATGTCACCTGCAGTCCTATGCAAAACCACAGATAACACAGCGATAACTCTCTGAATACAGATGGTGTAGTAGATCAGTGGGTGGCCCTAGAATTCAGAACACAGTGTGACCTAAAGTCTTGGGCCGGGCTGCAGCAGTGTGCCAAATTCTCCCCAACACAACTGTGAAACAGATATTTGAGTGGACATTACGTACATAATTACAAAATATACAGAATACACCACATACCTCATAATCCAGTGACGTCTCCTTTGAGGTACACTCTTTCCTCAACATCTCCATTCAAAGTTAAGTTTTTTTAGATTACTCAATTTACTATCATCCTCTCACTCCTGGTGCCTCAACACTGTCATCCTGCTGCTACCCCCAATATTGTGCTAATGCCATACAGATAGTCCCCCCCATAATATGCTCCCAAATTGTCCTCAATTGTAATAGTGTTACCTGCAGTACCCCTAATAGCAACCCCATTAGTACTAATGCAATCCATATTGTGCGCAATAATTGCCCCCACGGCATCCCCAATATTAATAATGCCCAAATAGGGCCCCTAGTAGAAATAAGTCCTCCTCTAGTGCCTCCAGCAGTAACGAGGCCTCTCTATAAGGCACCTCTATATAGCCCACAGTAGTAATAAAGTCCCCTGCAGTAGTTAGAATACCTCCTATAGTGGTCCAAGTATTTATAAATACTGGGGCTACTACAGGGGTCTTTATAAAGACTCGCTGCAGTGCCCCTTGTAGTTATAATGACCCTCTGTAGTTTACCCTGTATTTAATGCCCCCTGTAATGCCAATAGATAAGACACCCTCCTCCCCCATATGTATGGATAGTATATATAATGCCACCTTTGTATAATTGGTATAGTATATATCATGGCCTCCTCTGTATTAGAATATATCATGGCCACTTCTGTATTATTGGAATGTATAATGGCCCCCTTTGTATTACTAGTCTATATAATGGCCCCCTCTGTATTAATAGTATATATAATGGCCCCCTCTGTATTATTAGTGTGTGTGTGTGTGAATATATATATATATGTGCTTGAAAAAGGCTCTATTGTCGAGCCGAAACGTCGTCTTTCCACTTGTGTGAATAAAGAACACTTGGATTTTACGTGGGAGTGCTGTCCATCTTCTTCGGTATACCATCGGTTTGCTCGCACCTTGGGACTTAGCACCCACATCAACTTGGAATTACCCAGTGCTGCCAGTTTTTTCATTATATATATATATATATATATATATATATATATATATATATATAATATATATATATATATATATAATATATATATATATATATATATATATATATATATATATATATATATGTGTGTGTGTTTAGAACACCCCCTCTGTACTATTACAATATATAATGGCCCCCTCTGTATTAGTATATATAATGGCCCCTCTGTATTATTAGAATATATAATGACCACCTCTGTATTAGTGTATGCATTTCTTCTCTAAACTATTTATAATGCTCCCCCATAGTGCCCCCAGTACTGCCTGCCTTCACGTACATACATAAAAAAAAATACTCCTCTTCCGCTCTCTGTTGCCTCTTGTGGCCTGAGTTTGGGCGTCCCAGCACAGGCAGTTACGAACACTCACTGTGCCCTCCTGCGCCACTTCATCTTGTGAGACCCGACACGAAGATGTCATTGCGATCTCCTGTGTCTTTCTACTGCCTTGTAGGCTTCAGGCCTAGTGACACGAGGCCTCTGAGGCAGAATGGAGGTGACAGGAGCGTGGCCCTTTTAAACTGTCTGGCGGCCTGGCCAGCTGCACCCCCAGCCCCCTCCACGCTATGCCACTGGTTGTCTGTAATAATTGGGACACATAGGTTGCATAGAAACAGGCAGATATTTATTTTAAATGATTAAAAAAGTTGAATTTTATTTATTTTTTCAATATACCGTAAATTCAGTCTCCAACTACTCTTCACCCCTAAGCAGGAAGGGTGTAAACAAGTAGCACACAAGCAATTGAGATTCTACTCAAGGTGTCATTGGCACTGGTGCCTGATATTTTTTTAATCCGCATGATTTTTAGATTGACTAAATTATTTCTATCTTCTTTTTCTTTAAATATAAAGCTGCTTAGGCATTAATATAAAATATAGATCTACACAACATCAGTGGGCAATATTCAGGTTTTCCAAAATAGTGAACATGTATCAGTAGTACACATAACCGTAACGGTAAGGGCCTATTCAAACTAGTAATGTTCACGAGTGTAGATTTAACAACACTCTGAATGAACACAGAACATGTTATAGTCAGTGGGCTAAGTCACGAGTCTGACTTTCCGCATTGACCATCTGTCCATGGAGAAAACATTGCAGCGTGCACTTCTTTGGTCTACTTCTCATGCTATGAGATCAGCTAAAACCAACCGGGTGCCCTCCGTGTGCAGTTCAGTGTCTGTTTTTAGCAGTTGGAACATATACAAGTTTTACAAAGTTGTCTAAATAGGCCCTAAATGGTATTGAAAATATGAGGGTATAGAAGGGGAAAGTTTTGTTAGAGCCACACTAGAAGTTTTTCGAGTCAAATTCTGTCCTTATGAATTGATGTTGCCCGTCCTTTGGTTTAAAGTAGTCTAAATTGCAAGTGTTATAGTAAGATGGTCCCACTGTGCTGTCAGTTCTAACAGAAGTGGAATCGTGACTCCCCTCTAGCACAAAATTACAGGCAGCATTGAAGATCTCACTCCATTGAAGAGGTTGGCCACTTTCTGGCTACTTGTGACCAATGTGTTTGTGAGATAATTATATGACACTTACTAATATAGTCTTTGTTGAAGTCTTTTGTGCTGTCCACACAGATGTCTTGTCCATAAAATGGCCGCTGATGGAGGGTCGTGTGACCAGGCAAATCACCTCCATGTGATGCCTCTCCAATTCAAACACACTGCACTTGCACTAAACTCCCAACAGAGCAAGTACAGAAGGCAGGTGGGGTGTATCTGATTATAGGAGCCATCACAAGGGGGTGATTTGCTTGGTCACATGACCCTCCATCAGCGGCCATTTTATGGACAAGACCTCTGTGTGGACAGCCCAAAAGACTTGATAAACAAAGGGCAAAACTTATGAAATATAGAAAATGGTGCCGAATTTTAACCAAGGCTTTATTAGTAAGTACCATATAATCATTTTACAGATACATTGGTCAACAGTAACCAGAAAGTTGCCAACCCCTTTAAAGGTTACACTTTGGCCAAAGCAAGCTATGAACAGTAATAGCATCGTGCACCAATACAAAAAGAACAAGCTTCCTTTATTGTAATGAGAAGACTGGGGAATGGACAGAGAAGGAGAACAAATGGCCGGACTCAATCCCTGAGACCACCTCTATCAGGATTTCTCTCTAAAAACTGAACACTATTCCCATCTTCATAAGGGGTGGGAGTAGGTGGACATCTGGGCTCAGTATGTTCCAGATTCTACATCAGGCATCCTCAAACTGCGGCCCTCCAGCTGTTGTAAAACTACAGCTCCCACAATGCCCTTCTGTAGGCTGATACCTGTAGGCTGGTCGGGCATGCTAGGAGTCGTAGTTTTGCAACAGCTGGGGGGCCGCAGTTTGAGGATGCATGTTCTACGTAGTCATAAAAAAGTAGATATTGAGAATGGGTTGTCAAGAGTGGAAAGAAAAATTACATGTAAAAGAGCCTACGTTTTCTAGTCGTGGAGGATATGGGTCAATGAAGGTCAGAAGATAGTTTTCAGCAGCTGAAATGTTATATTTCGGATGTCTGAGCTATTTTGGATTTGAAGCCTCCTTATCAGTATCATGAACAAATATAGGCAACTGGAGAGTTAGTGGGAAACCGTGGGTGTTTTAGATATTGTCCTCTGACGCCATTTAGGTTTTCCAAATACCTAAATTACTTGCTTTAGAAATAATCCGCCCCCGCCCCATTATAGTCAATGGGGACGGAGAGGCAGCACGGCAGTGCACAGGTACTTGCGGCATGGAGGGGTCCGGCAGGCTGTTCACCCGCCGGAACAGCCTGCCGGAAAGCTGTGCCGCAAGTGTGAAAGTATCGTTATGCATGGAGAAAATAATTGTCAGTCTTAGATGTTTGTCGTGGTGTTTAGATAACCATGAAAAATCAGCATACTCATTGGATTCGGCTGGCATTTATCTAAAGTGTAGATAATTGAATGCATCTTCAAGGAAGGCCCTAGTAGATCCAGAACGGTTTGTGTTTTAGTATGCTTCTTATACATGCGTTTATCTGTATTTAATTTAGTGATTTAATGATTCCTGATTGTGTACTTCCAAGTCTTGGTTATAAATGTCCCTTTCCATTCTGCGCGCTCATTTTAATATGTAATGTGTCTGTTGGTTCTTAGAGCTGGTGTGGAAGTGTTACTCAATGACTTGGACATCTCTAAAGACGAATTTTCTTTTGGGAGGTCAAAAATCTTTATCCGTAACCCAAGAACGGTATGTTGGCATATTTCCCAAGTTTTCTTACTGTATGCTGTGTACTTCTTAAGATGAAGCAAAGTAAATTTTTCATCGACGAGTTTTGCAGCTTTATTTTGCTTTGGAGTGACATGAAATGTCTGCCTAGAAATGCAAATGTGCTGACTTTTAGTCTATAAAGAACACCAACATTTATGTCCACCTTCCCAATCCGTTTTATTTTACGTTGCTCCAATGCATTTAAAATGTAAACTTAAACTGATTTACAACTAGATTATATAAAACTCTCATCATTGTGTGTCAATGGCTTCTATGCAGACCTATATGGTTCCATGGTAACAGACTACAAATAGATACTTTGTAGTCTAATCTCCAATACTTCCTTCCATCTATCCACTATTTCTAACTAATTTAAAGGGAATCAGTCGCCACAATCTTGAACAATTATCTGCTGTAATGTAGGAGTAGTACAGCATGCTGTATAAGGAGTGACGGGCGATATTTTTTATTTTGCTACTGCCCCATTCCCCCTCTGTCAGCAATCAGAGCTGCACTGAATTACCTTGTCAGGACTGCAGTCCTCTCCATTATGTTAACACAGCACAGCAGTCTAGACCAGTGTTTCCCAACCAGTGTGCCTCTAGCTGTTGCAAAACTACAACTCCCAGCATGCCCGCACAGCAAAAGGCTGTGCGGGCATGCTGGGAGTTGTAGTTTTGCAACAGCTGGAGGCACACTGGTTGGGAAACACTGGTCTAGAATATGTTTTTCAGTGCAGACAGTGGGGGAATGAGGGGTAGTAGTAAAAAAAAAAAGGTAGCTCTGGACTACTCATGTATTACTGCAGATAACAGTCCAGAGTCGTGGTGACAGATTACATATAAAGCTTATCTGCAGGATGAGACTACAAAGAGTTTGTTTGTAGTCCTATCTTGGGTCTCCATAAAAGCTAGTATAGACACTAGGGTTGTTTCGGGTATCGAACTTTCGATACCCAATCGATACTTTTCTCTGGTATCGCACTCGATACCAGGAAAAGTATTTTATCGATACTGGGCTGCACTACTGCACAGCCCAGTATAGGAGAGCATGGCTGCGCCGCTCTCAGCGCGGCCATGTTCTCCTCGGCAGCACAGGGAGAAGGAGGCAGTCTCTCCCTCCCCCTGTGCTGCCGCTTCAACCAATAGAGGGAGAGGGGGCGGAGCGGGGGCGGGAGGAGGGGGCGGAGCTGGGGATCGGAGCACTGGCCAGCCTAATAACGTTCTAGAGATCTGCAGGCAGAGCACAGGCTGCCAGCACCTGCCTGTGACCAGCACTGCGATCAGAGGCTATTAACCCCCAGGTGCGGCACCTGAGGGGTTAATAGCCTCTGATCGCAGCGCCGGTCACAGGCAGGTGCCGGCAGCCTGTGTCTTCTGCCTGCAGATATATAAGAACGTTATTAGGCTGGCCAGTGCTCCGCCCCCCCCTCCCTAGTATTAAAACATTGGTGGGCAGTGTGCCCCCCTTCCCCCCAGTAATAAAATCATTGGTGGCAGTGGCCACAGGGTCCCCTCACCTCCTCCTCATTGGTGGCAGTGGTAGGATCGGAGCCCCAGCACTGTAATGCTGGGGCTCCGATCGGTTACCATGGTAACCAGGACGCTTCTGAAGTCCTGGCTGCCTTGGTCTGCTCCCTGCTGCTGTGTGCACAGAGCACAGGGCAGCAGGGAGAGGGTTAGTCTCTATTCACCCTGATAGAGCTCTATCAGGGTGAATAGGATGAGAAGATCCCAGGTTCTAGCCCCTAAGGGGGAAATAGTTAATAAATAAACTGTAAAAGAAAAAAAAAGTTAAAGTACACCAAAATATTAATTATAAATCACCCCTTTCCCAATTTAATACAATATATAAACAATACATAAATAAAATATTACATATCGCCACGTCTCAAAAGTCCAAACTATTAAAAATCCACTTTTATGCGGTGAACGCCGTAAAAGAAAAAAAGAAAAGAAAAATGCACGATTCGCCATTTTCTTTTAGTCGCCTTGTCCCCACAAAAAAGGAGGATAGGACTGTTGTATTATGAGCCGGCGGTTTCATAAAATGTGGAATGCACGCAGATTTTTTTGACGTTTTTATTTTTTTCGCGTGGTATCGAATGGTATCGAGTATCGCAATACTTTTTTATGGTATCGATACCGAATCAAAATTTTGGTACCGAAACAACTCTAATAGACACAAAAGTATTAGAAGTGAAGAGAAGTGCATTCATAAGTTGACTGGAATTCTGGAGACGGTACCCAGCAGTCATGCCAAAATAAAGGCTATTTGAACCTTGCATGACATACTTCATTTATTTAACGTTTGGTATCAGCTATAGTATCATTCACTTCATAAACAGATATACTAACTGGTCTCCAGATTAGTGGATGTCTCTGACCTATACAGCAAGTACTTGACTAAGGAAGTTAAAGCGTACCTTCACTTGCACGGCATCCGTCAGCAGATTAGTACCTATGACACCAGCTGACCTGTTACATGTGCGCTTGGCAGCTGAAGGCATCTGTGTTGGTCCCATCTTCACATGTGCCTGCATTGCTGAGCCAAATAATGTTTTAATACATGCAAATGAGGCCATAGGGGCAACGGGGGAGTTGCCGTTAGATCTAGGGATTCTGCTCCCTCAGCCCTGTGATTGACAGGACCACTTGTGATGACATTTTCACTGCCTGGCCCTGTGAAAGTGCAGAGCGCACGGTTGTTGCAGAGAAAGCAGAGCCTCTAGGAGTAATAGCAATGTCCCCATTGCTCCTAAAGGCTCATTTGCATTTAATAA
The DNA here is from genome assembly GCA_033119425.1 of Bufotes viridis. Lineage (NCBI taxonomy): Eukaryota > Metazoa > Chordata > Amphibia > Anura > Bufonidae > Bufotes > Bufotes viridis. The sequence goes on from CM065595.1 coordinate 55,239,205, forward strand.
AACTTCATTTTTCTCATCAATGTGGACACATATAAACATCATTCCCGGAAGAAGCCAGCGTGTCTGGCGAAACAGCATTGGAAGGCGGCGGCTGAGGAGCCAGCACACGGCGGGTATTTACTAGATTTATGTTTTTCCACGTGTCGCTATTGCTCTTTTCCTTTTTCCTTGGTATTGCCCGGGAGTTTTTTTGTACTTTACAGACAGGTGAATGTGGATACTTGCTTTTTTCATGCTGTCCGCAGTGTCCCGTATGTACTGACCCCTCAGCCTCCTCTATGGTCTTATGTCCTCCATTTTGTTATGGCTGCTGTCTAAAACAATCATTTATGTACTGTATCGTAATATTTTACCTTTAATACAGTTTGTATTTATTACGTTCTCACGAAGTGTGGCGTTGCAATTTGTTTGTGGCTCAGTTTACATGTTTTTGCCCTCTTCGTAGTATTAAAACTATTGATCCGGTTATCATATTGGTGACATATGAACATGGGGCCAACAAAGAGGCCTTCAGCTGTCAAGCATCCATGTAACAGGTCAGCCAGTTTCATAAGCAAACAGAATGCAACACGACTCAAAATATATAAAATGCCATACTAGTGCTAATGCTATACTCATTTTATAAATGTCAGATTCTTAGCAAATACATTTTGTACAAAATCATTTGTGCCTGCCCACCCCGCAAGGGTGGACAGGAACCTACGCTAAATGCTACCTCTTTTGGTGCAAACTGCCCTCCAGTAAATTCAGGGAAGGCAGGTTCCAAACCGACTCTGTATTTCCCCTCTCGAAAAGTATAAATCTGACAGATGCCTTTTAAAAGTACCTCCACCAATCAGCTGTCTAAGTGGGCTGCTCACTCTGGAACAGAAACCAGACGGCACCGCTCCATACATTGGGTAGTGGCCCTGAACAGTACTGTAGCACTGCACCCACTTAATGTGCCTCTGCATCTGTACTGGCTGACTTGCAGTGGTGTCCCACCAACTCCAATGTCAGATCGGGTGGAAGCGCTTACATGGAGGCACACTTTAAGATTACTGTATATGGACCTGCAGTGATATGTTGCTGTAAAATTGTAATATTCAGGCATATCAAGGGAATGGTTACCTCCCTGTATTCTGCCTTCTGATGGATCATCCTGCAGGTGAAACTGCTGTACCTGTGTGATCACCAAGGGAGGGCAGCTATACTTGACAGCCACTTTACCACACTGTTAAAAATGGCAGAATGTTTTAAAATATTTTCATGTATTGCACATGATAAAAAATGTTTGCCTGATAGTCACTAAATAATGCCTAAACCATCTACTCCTATTTCCACTTCCCTCAATCAGTAGAAGCTTCATGGACGCTGGTCGCGATTGTATCTTATTCTCTGGTTCAATTAAGAATGGGCATCCAATATCCAAGTTTATTTGTATTAGTCACAGGAAACCTTTCAGAATTTCTTAATATGCTTGTAAATCGTGTCTTACTGTACAATTCCCAATCTGTCTTCAATGTAGCTGTTCAAACTTGAAGAATTGAGAAAGGAACGCTTAGAAGACCTTGCCACTCTAATTCAGAAAATCTACAGAGGATGGAAGTGTCGCACTCATTTCTTACTGATGAAGAGGAGTCAGGTTGTTGTGGCTGCCTGGGTCAGGCGCTATCTTGTAAGTTACTCTTTTCTCTACAGTGTTGTAGCTATATTTCAATTAGCCAATTTCTGGGTATTTAATAGTAAATTGCTGGGTAGCTAACATTCTGGAAGCAGTGGATGACTAGTGAAATAATCCCAATGTAATACATTTAACATACAATCAAAATAGCCTACACTTTTTAGTTGTTTATAATGTCTAATCACTATGTCCTTGCCTTATAGTGCCATCTGAGTAAATCATGTTCCCTCATTGTGAACATGAACATTTTCCCTTCTTGGTGGCTGTATAGCCATTACAATAAACATGATATAGTCTAGAGCAGCCTGTTGTATAATAAATAAATAAAAACACATTTGAAATAAATAGGTAAATGCTCAGGCTGTTTCTCTTCATGAAGTCATATAGATAATTTTATCCAGGGAAAACAATTATACGTACACCACAATACACATTACGGCCATTGTTGGCTGAACCCACCGTTTCTGGTGGAAACAGCCGACACTCCAACATGTTTTGGGAGCTTGCAACTTTCCCGCAACAGCTGATGTAGAGAAGGCTTTGTATTTCAGTGCCTGATCCCTCTGTTATTCTGGGAGTTAAGCTGCTGCCAGAGGTTCTTCTCTCTCCCCATTGTGAACACATCCTGAGAATTAATATTTAACCCATGGCACCCACAGTTTTATAGTTTAGTCTATAATTACTATGTGATTTGGAACTGTAAAAATCTCAAATATACTGGATTAAAATATAACTGGTACTGACTGTCTACAACCTGGAATAACATCTGCTGTGCAAGTCTTTCCATTATTACAATCCTTTTGCACACACATATTTGGCACATGTTACTGTATTTTCCACATTGTCCTGTTTTGTTCGAGCACAATAAATGCATACTTACAATGTATTACTGTATGTATCATTGAAACCACAAATGTCCCTGCTAGCAAAAATAGTTACGGAGTCACTCAAGCTGCTGATTACTTTCTGATGTGCTGCTTTACTTTCTCCAACAGCAACAAAATAAGTACAAGCGGATTAAAAGTTCCACCATTGTGGTGCAGTCATATACCAGGGGGTGGAAGGTGAGTTGGCCTATTCTGATTTTCATTACCTGATAACGTAAAAGGGATTGTCTCACTCCAGCAAGTGACATTTATCATGTAGAGAAAGTTAATACAAGTCCTAATGTATTTTGATTATCCATATTGTTTTCTTTGCTGGCTGGATTCATTTTTCCATCACATTATACACTGCTTTTTTCCAGAGTTTACGACCACCCTACAATTCAGCAGTGGTGGCCATGCTGGATTGCAGGGTGGGAGTGGCAGAGCCAGCGGGCCTCGCACATTCATCTTAATATACACCGGGTTTCTGGCATAAATGAAGGCAGGAAACTACAGCAGTTGGGATAGATTAATGTTTAGGTGCACAGAATGCTGAAGAATGCATCTAATATTTGAGGAAGCCTGTGCCTCACCCTAAATTAAATGAATTCTCCCGCAGTGCAGGCATAAAATATCAGTCTATGATAAATTCCCTCCTGCTAAAGGATCCTCTGATCTACATGTGAACAGAGCCTTACAAATGATTTTCTCACAGTTCGGTGCCGCAGAGGGCATTGCATTATGGGCACTTGGCTAAGTTGTTAAGGATGTGTCTGACCACAGAACTTGAACACATTCAATCAAGCAGCCAGTTAACCAGTAGGATACCAGTGCTGGAAACTGGGACAGAAATCCTAGCGCCGTACAGCTACGGCGCTCTAATTGGGCTGGCGCAGGAGCAGCGCCTGCCCGATCAGGTGCAGGGGTCCAGCAGTCACTGATAGCCGAACCCCTGCTGTATGCGCCGGCATCGGTGAAAAGACAGATGCCAGCGCATTAACTCTTGCACTGCTGCGGTCAGCGTGGACCGTGGCACGTGCGGTATCCTGCCTGGTGCGGGGTGGCAATCAGGTCCCCACACTACTGTGACGGGGACCCGATGGCAGGGAAGGCAGCCCGATGCCTTCCTTAGGCATCGTGGCTGCCTTCCGTCAGAGTCTTTGAGATCCAGCCCCCTGGATCTCAGAGGCAGGAAGCTGTAAGTATATTACAGTGAGTAATACACTTACAGCCAATGCATTACAATACAGAAGTATTGTAATGCATTGTAAAGGGGATCAGACCCCCAAAAGTTGAGGTCCCAGAGTGGGACAACAAACAAAGTAAAAAGAAGTTAAAAAAATAGTTTTGCTAAAAAAAAAATTAACTTTCAAGTAAAAAAAAAAGCGTCCTTTTCCCAAAATCAAGTTAAAAATTATTTGTAAAAAATAGGGGGAAAAAAGAGAAGTAGATATATTGGGTATCGCTGCGTAACCAACTCTATAAAAATATCACATGATGCACCCCGTCAGATGAACGCCATAAAAATTTAAACCGTGTCAAAAAAAGCAATTTTCTGGTCACCTTGCCTCACAAAAAATGTAATACCAAGTGATCAAAAAGTCTTATGTACCCCAAAATGGTACCAATCAAACAGTCACCTCATCCCATAAATTAGCCCCCACATAAGACAATCACTTAAAAATAAAAACCAATAGCACCCATAAACCTATCCATCAAAATCTGCGCTGCAAAAGCCATATGGTGCTCCTTCCGTTCGGAGTCCTGCCATGTGCCCCCACAACAGTTTACCACCACATATGGGGTGCTGCCATATTCCGGAGAAAATGGGTAAGAAATTATGGGGTGCTTTTTCTCCTGTTACCCAGTGTGAAAATGAAAAATTTGGGGCTAAAGCAACATTTTATTGGAAGAAATGAAACTTTTAATTTTTACAGCCAAATGTTTCCAAATTCCATAAAATGCTTATGGGGGTCAAAGTGCTCAGTACCCCCCTTAATGTTATTTAAGGGGTGTAGTTTCCAAAATGGGGTCGATTTTTGAGGGTTTCCACTGCAGGGGTACGTCAGGGTCTCTTCAAATACAAAATGGTGCCCAAAACCATTCTAGCGAAATCTGCCTCCAAAATCCGTATGGCGCTCCTTTCCTTCTGACCACTGCCATATGCCCATAAAGCAGTTTACTGACACATATGGGGTATTTCTGTAAACTGCAGAATCATAGTAACATATATTTGTTTATTTTGCTGTTAACCCTTACTGTGTTGCAAGAAAAAATTTACATAAAAAATCTACCAAAAAAGAGAAATTTTTTATTTTTACCTCCATTTTTCTTTAATTCTTGTGGAACACCTCAAGGGTTAACAAAGTTTGTAATATCAGTTTTGAATAATTTGAGGGGTGTAGTTTCTAAAATGGGGTCATTTATGGGGGTTTCCATTTCGTAAGCCCCTCAAAATCATTTTATAACTGAATTGGTGCTTCAAAAAATGGTTTGGCAAATTTTGTTGAAAATTTGAAAAATAGCTTCTAAACTTCTAAGCCTTCTAGCGTCCTAAAAAAATAAAATGACATTTACAAAATTATGCCAACATAAAGCAGACATATGGGGAATGTTGATAGAAATACCTCATAAAATAGTTATCAATCAGTCTTAAAAGTAGAGAAATTCTAATTTAGAAAATTGTAAATTTTTCCAAATTTTTGGTACATTTTTGATTAGTTTATATTATTTACCACTCTCATAAAGTACAATGTGTCAGGAGAAAACAGTCTCAGAATGGCTTGGATAAGTAAAAGCATTCCAAAGTGATTACCACATAAAGTAACCAATAGTAACCAAAAATTAGTGGGTCAAATAATTATCAATATACTAACCCCATCAATTAATCACCAAATCAGGCAATTCATATCAAATCACAATTAATCTTTTTTTTACAACACAATTAAAACATACATAATAGGGCAGTGGTAGAAACTGCATAAAGAGCCAATAATGGCTTATGACAGGAGCGATCAAGCACAATTGATGCCAGATGAGAGGAACAGCTTAGCAAAAATTAATTCATAACCAACAAGTAATATCATAATCACTAGTAATAAATAAAGTGCAAGTGCATCAATAATGAATCATGATATGGTTAAGATAGTCAATCTCCCCAGAAGAAGCCATATTGAACGAAACGCACGTCGGGACCAAGGAGCGATGGCGTCCTATATGCACTTTATGTGAGTGAACCTCTACTTGATATTGCGGCTTAGATTGACTATCTTTTAACCATATCATGATTCAATTTTTGCTAAGCTGTTCCTCTCATCTGGCATCAGTTGTGCTTGATCGCTCCTGTCATGAGCCATTATTGGCTCTTTATGTAGTTTCTACCACCGCCTTATTATCTATGTTTTAATTGTGTTGTCAAATAAAGATTTGTGATTTGATATGAATTTCCTGATTCGGTGATTAATAAAGTGACACATGTCAGATTTGCAATAATTTGCTTGGAATTTAAGGTGAAAAGTAGCCCGGTACTGAAAGTTCCTGAACGGAGACCACCTTGTCACCGGTAGGTGGGCTTAGATTTATTTTGATCAAAATGTATTGACCAAGTGTCTCAGTTTTTATCAAGAGTGAGGTCCTAGTCCATATGTTATGCTTGCATCTAATTTTATAATGCATTATTTTCTGTTATAATTGAAAAAATGTTTACATCTATTATCTTGGTTTAGGTGTATATTTTTGTTTTGCTAGTAACTTGTAGGGAAGCGGGAAGTTAGCAGAAAGTGGGGTGATTTCTTAATCTGGCTTTTAAATAGGGTTGTATTAGAAAGTTGTCTGTTCTGCTTTAAAGGGGTTGTCTGGGCTATAGATCCTGACGACCTCCTTGTGTGAGCACTGCGTCCTCTTCAATGTTTAACCGTATACCGTCCCCTGTGGTGATGGCGCAGTGTAATTACCGCCGCTTTTTCCATTCACTTGAACATCTGTAATTACACTGCACTGCAGGACGGTGTGCAGGTAAACATGAGCGCCATGGCCCCTTCAAGCAGTTGATCGTGGGGGTGCCAGGAGTCAGACCCCCACCAATCTGGTATTGGTCATAAATATCTGTAGCCTGAACAACCCCTTTAACTGCTCCTTTTAATCTGGGCAGAGTTGAGTTTGTATTTTGTTCTTGCTTAGGCACGGAAGATCCTTCGGGAGCTGAAGTACCAGAAACTTTGCAATGAAGCAGCTACAACAATTGCAGCTTATTGGCATGGAACTCAGGTAATGCACATAAACTCTTTCTTACAGTAATTTTCTCCCCAAACACATATAGGTGTCATAGTAGCCTATGAAAAGAACAAGTTCTCAATTAACCTTTCACTTACTGTTACAAACTGCACCCCTGATGTCTTCACTTCCTGTTCACCTGGCTCATGGATTCCTGCCACAACCTTTTCTGCTTTATAAGCTTCTTTTTAACCTCATTTTCAAATGCACTACAGGCGAGAAGGGAACTGAGGCGACTGAAGGAAGAGGCTAGGAATAAACATGCTATTGCTGTAATATGGGCTTACTGGCTTGGACTTAAGGTATTTTGTGTAAACTTCACAACCACCATCACCCATCAGCCCTATGATGTACCTAATCACCAACTAACGAGCATGCCAAATCCTCAAACCATTTCATACAAAGTGCCCCAATCGTGTTCAACATCATAAATGCATGCCTGCTTGCTTGCCCGATTTTATGACTAATTAACCTTGGCTACAAATTTGTTTTAATTTTTTTAAATAAAGTAGAATGCATAGACAATGATGAGTTTAGAAGCATGTGCTTGAAAACTTTAACATAGACATATTACAACTTGTTAAACATGAAGAATTCGTTTTTTCTTATCACTTTGTGAATTTGTAAAACTTCAAAGGTGTTTCCAACCTTTTAGAATCAGATTGATTAAATGAACTGTTTCTACAGTGACAAGTACACTGTGTGGCTATAACTAGTACCCAATGTGAAAGTGCAGGCCACCAAACGTGTCCATTGCAGTGGCTGAATGTGTTCATGTTAAAGGGGTTTGCAGGAGTTTTACACTGGTGACCTATCCTCTGGATAGTATTTGTTCTTTGGAGGTCCAACACCCGGGACCTCTGCCGGTCAGCTGTTTGAGAAGGCAGTGGCACTCGTGTAGTAGCTCATTGTCCATGTCCAGCTTCTCCTAGGCCGTGTGAAGTTACGTCGGAGCCTTCTCAAAACAGCTGATCGTGGGGGTCCCAGGTGTCTGACCCCCGCCAATCACATACTGAAGACCTATCCTGAGGATAGGTCATCACTGTAAATCTCCTGGAAAACCCCTTCAATTTACTGTATGTTTGTACTACGTGACAGAAGGAAGGCAGTACTACATGGGGTTAGTTTGCAGTCTGTAACCATGAAAACATGGGTCTGCAAATCTATTGCTTTGCAGGTAGGATATAAGGCAGATTGGTCAGTGCATGTGATGTAGTCAAGGCATTGATTCTTTAAAGCAGCTATACAGTGTTTTGCATCCTATACAGACAGGCATATTACACCATCCCAGCAAATGGCACTCCTGAACAGAAAGACAGACATACTTTCTATAGCCTATAGTCCATTTTATACAGTGTACAAAAAAGGAAAAAAAACTGTTGTTGCCCTTAATGCAACCATGCGGCAGTGCACATTTTGGGGTCTTGCAGCAACCCCCAACTCCACCATGTATTACTGTAGAATAAGATGACTGCTTTTGATAGTTTACAGCAGTAGTGACATTAATATAATATCAACTCTCCCAGTACTGTGCCATAAGTTACAGCAGGTAATACAACCACTGCCACTGCCATCCATGGACAACCTGAAGCTATGGGTTTGTCCCATATTAACATCAGAATCAGATTAAGGAGCACAAGGGGGCGTTTTCAGAAGGCCGTAATGCATGCCGCGGCCATGATATTTGGAACTGCAGAGGTTCTACTGAACCATACTTGCATAGGACCTTTTGGTGATTTACTGTATAAGTCTAGCTCATTAGAATGGCAGCAAAGCAGAAAATCTATCTGCATTATAGCTGTTGGAAAGCAGTCTAAAACTGAAACATGGGTGTGATTACAAATACATGGTTTGCTGGTATTTTAGACCTTTTTTCCTCTAACATTGTGTATGAATATAACATAATGGCAGTACAACATGTGCCATACTGGGACGCTCCTGGCAAGTCTTAGCGAAGATAAAGTAAGGACACCTATACATGAATAAAGCCATGGCTCATCTATCTAGCGCTGTAACACACAGCGGAGCAGCAATTCCATGATGTCACTATGTTGCCTCATCTCACTACTTAATTTCCTCCTAGTTAAAGTACAGTATTTGACTGATGCCTCAGGTCTCCAATCCAACATTACAGACCTTTCTTTACATCTGAAATACTTTCTTGGTTGGGAAGTTCTCTTCTGGTGAATTTTCTTTCTGCCTCCAGCTATGTTTCCACTCAATATCTAAACATTTTAGGCTCGGAGGGAATTGAAACGCTTGAAGGAGGAGGCTAGGCGTAAGCATGCAGTTGCAGTCATTTGGGCTTACTGGCTTGGACTAAAGGTACTTCCTCGACCTCCTACTGATGTCAAATCAATTTCTTACTAACCCCAATCTCTGTGATTGTTTCCTGTCCATGTCTAGCTGCTTGCCCTGGGTCTTGCACAGTATGAGCATGATACAACAGCTGATATCTGTCCAAGTCATGGCATTCTCTTCTACATAGGTTATTCAATCCATATACACGAAAATCTCGAGCCTTGTACATTATGTTGAATGGTAGAGACATATCGGTAACCATATATACAGATGTTCTATGTGTTAATTATGTGGAATAACAGAAACCAAGTCTTGGTGTCTTGACTTTCACCTATGAAATGCTACTAAATGCAGATATCTGCTCCAATACAAACTGCATTCACAAGTGTTATTTGTGGCTGCCCTATTACACAAGACAAGTGGACTTCTCCCCGGAATAGTTCACCACACAATACAAATATCCCTAGAGCTAACTGAGCTTTCTTGGTTATGCTGTTTTTACTATAGTTAGATGTTTGCTTTTTTCTGACCATTTTATTTCTTTTAACTAGAGATGAACAAACTTTTTTGAAATTCAATAGGGGAGATTTATCAAACTGGTGTAACGTTGCCCATAGCAACCAATCAGATTCCACCTTTCATTTTAAATGGCTCCATGAGCAACTAAGCCAGTTCTACTTTACACCAGTGTGATAAATCTCCCCTGATGGCATGTTTGGACCAAGCATCCAAAAACTATGCCTTTACAGGGGGCAGTTGCCTGCCCCTTTTTATACACACACGCTAATGTCATAAGTGATAGTGGTGTATTTTGCACAAGCACCCAAAAAGTATACCTTAATGTGGTCAGAATGCTTACGTATATTTATACACTCAAGTGGCAGTAGGGGGATTAGCAGCAGAGAGTAGAAGCTGCAGTGGTGGCCACAGAAGCCATGCAGTACAGAACATGATGGTATGCAGGCAGACTGTGGCATTGGCATGATAGCTGCGGCAACAGTCATATAGTACTCAGCATGATGGCAGACAGCAGCAATGGCATGATGTGGCACCGTCGGCGAGGGCTGATCTATTCATCAGGCTTGGTCAGAGGTGTGTGAAAATACTCCTGGATTCATGACTCATTCATATTGACAAAAGTGGTGTTTTGTACACTATTGGAGGACAACTTTGACACACCACCCTTGTGATGCTGAAAACCTTCTCTGAAATGACACTAGAGACTGGACAAGACAGAACAGAGCATACTGAGCCAGTTGGGGCCAATGTTCACTGTCTGCCCAGAAGTCCATGGGGTCAGGGAACACAGTATGTGCCAGAGAAAGGCCAGAGTCCCGGTAGTTCAGAGTGTTGTAGTATAACATGAAAAAGCTGAGTATAACATGAAAATCGGGGTATACTTGACTCTTTCTCCAGTGCCGAGCTCTGCTCTGCTGGTTTGTTCACAAACTGCAGTGGTGATGTACAGGTATATGGCATGTCACTGCTGTAGCCAGTCACTGTCCTCAGCAGTTTAGAGAACAGCGCTAGAGAAACATTTTTTATTTTAGACCATTTGGGGGTATGCCCTAGATTTTTAATTATCTCAGACAGCTCCGTTAAAGGGGTTTTTGCATGACTAATGTAAAAAAAATGAAAATCAGACATCATATAGTACATGACAATCTCTTTCTAACAAAGCTAGAACCAGCCCTGTGCCTCACATGGATCCAGAGATTTCCCCATTCATTGTTCTGCTAGATTTATATCAATCTGACAGCTCAAGGGGAGTGTCTATTCTGCTGCCGCTAAGGGGGCATGTCCATGCTCTCCCTATCACAGCTCAGGAGGCAGTTGAAAAATGAAACTGAGCATGTGCGTTCTTCTCAATGAGCTGGACAGAGAAAAAAAACAGCCGGTGGCGCTATACAGATACATTTGATTGAATACATGCAGTTACAAAAGAATCCAGATGCAGGTTCTGGTTTGAAAACTAGAATATTTTTTGTGAAATAACACCTATAAAATGTAGAACATTGAGTGAACATCTAAGTGAAAAAGACAAGAAAACAAGATGTGTCATCTTCTGAAAACAGGGGAATAAGATGTTTGTGTGTGTTACCAGGATTGGTGAGTTTGGTTTTTATTGCTAGTCACTGGTTTCCTAAACCTCAGCATTGGAATTTATTAAGTTTGGATCTACATTTTGTTTGAACTGCATGCTCATTCTATACCAGTATAAAGAAGGGCGTGTTCTGTATCACCGGTGCCGTCACTTTCCATAACATTTCAATATTTTGCAAATCATAACTTCTACATTTCTTGTGATCTTTTTCATTTTGAAGTAAAAAATCTCATAGACCACAATAGGTAGAAATATTGGGTTTATAGACTGTGGGCATCCAATGCTTTCTTTATCGTTCCAATGTTTAATTGCAGCTATACATTCACGTCTGTTTTTGTAATCTATTTTACATTCCTGAGCCTCAACTGTGTCATGTCCCTTGTTCTGTGTATGTGGTGTTTATCGTATATGTAAGTTACAACTAACCACTTTGTGGCCTTTCTCTTTCTCTTAGAAAACTGTGGTCATACATATGCAGTAGGCAGCTGTCCTCATTTGTGCTGGAAGCCCTCTTAACCAAATTAAACTTTTCTAATTTTTCTTATATTTAGGTACGTAGAGAATACAGGAAATTTTTCCGTGCCAATGCTGGAAAGAAGATTTATGAGTTCACAATACAGAGAATAGTGAGTATTATATACAGCGCATAGTAACTTTAAAGGAAATTATTGGCGTTTTCTGGGACTTGTATGGATAAATATAATGATGACCTATCTTCAGGATAGCTCATCATTATCACATCGGTGTGGGTCCGACTCCTGGCACCCCTGCTGATCAGCTGTTTCAGGGAGCCACTGCACTTACCGACGCTCTGGTGAGCACAGCCGGCTCCCTTCCAGCTTGCCAAGCACAGCAGCGTACATATGTGTATGTATAATGGCTGTGCATGGTATTGCATCTCAGGCCCATTCTCTTTAATGGGGCTGAGCTGCAACTAGGCCATGTGACCGATATCAAATGGCTGATGCTGTGACATCATCAAATGGCCTAGGAGCACTGGCCTCTTCTAACTGCTGATGGGTGGGGGTCTTGGGTGTTAGGCCCACGCTGACCTGAGGTCATCAATATCATTTACTGGATAATCCCATTAAATATTGCTGACTTAACCTCAGGATAGGTCATCAATATCTGATTGGCAGGGTTTGACTTGTGGCACCCTTGGAGGGGTCGCAGTGCTAAAACAAATGGTTTATGGGCAATTAAATCAATTTCTTCATAGATCTCAAATTGGATTGAAATGTCTGAGCACATAGTTATTTTACAACCTAAGCTACTTTTTGCATAATTTAGCTGTTGCTGCAGATTATGCAATATTATCAAATTCTTTGCGTTTATTTTATTTAACTTTCTCACAGATGCAAAAGTACTTCTTGGAAATGAAGAATAAGGTTCCCTCAGTATCTCCTATAGACAACAACTGGCCAACAAGACCTTACCTCTTTTTGGATGCAACACACAAGGAAATGAAGAGGATTTTCCATCTGTGGAGGGTATGTATTAGATTTAGATGGAAAGCTGTAATCATCTGGTTTTAACGTTTCCAGTGTGTTCATGTTTAGAAGATCATAGGAAAATATTTTTTGCAGCATTGGATCTCAAAAGAGGTGTGCAAGCCATAGAGGGATTGCCAAAGGTTTTAGACGGCCTGGCAAAGCCTATAATGATGCACAAGAGAGAACTGATGTTGCTGACAATTGCAGTTCACATACTGCTAATACAGGTCGTTGCTCTTTTATATAATGATTGGAAACCAAGCAAATACACATTAGTATAAAAATATAAAACATACTCTACTGTAGATTGTGTAAGCTTAAATGGGTTATCTGACCTCATACTTGTATGCCACCAGTGTTTGATAGGTGCGTGTCCCCCCTCTGGGTCCCACATCTATCTCTAGGATGGATACACTCATGCGCAGCCGCCTTTCATTCATTTCTATGGGACTGGCACAGCTATTTCCATCAACCCCATAGAAGTGAATGGAGAGGTGGCCGCACTTGCTCGGTGGGCTTCATATTCATCTCTCTGAGACTTTAGAAATTAACCGGGCGTGCCACTTGGCTATTTTATGTACTCCCATGGAAATGAATTGAGGGCGGCCATGGATGCGCATTGTGCTCTCCTTCATTTGTGGGCTCTGTTTTTAGAGATGGCTGCGGAACAGGCAGTCTAAGATATGCTGAATTTATCACCACAGCTCATGCTGGATTATACATTTGATGTATGGCTAAACAATTTTGTTTTACTTTGCTTTTTGGTACAAATTGTCACATTTTAGCCATGCCCCTGCTTAGCGCACACACAGATCGTTTTTCAATGAGTAGGACTCGCGTACTGATCTGCAGAAGATTTACTGCAGCTTCTCCCGATTGTCTGTTGCTGCCTGATCTTCCTCTTTTGCTCTTCTCCTCTTTCAGCATCTATCTTCCCAGATTTCTGTCACCCATGCTGTGAGTGGGGCCACCTTAACAGGGGCATTGCAGGGCTTGGAGCTGGACCTCAGGAGAAGCTTCAGAAGGGCCTTGGTGAAGGGGGAGGGCCTGCATCATGTGACTCCGCAAAGAGGATAAGCGGCACTTGTCCTGCATAAAGCACTGCTCTCTGACCCTGCTCCAGAAAATCTAACTTGCATGAGGTCATCCTGACTATCCTTCAGTAGCAGATGTTATGGGGCAGGGGTATGACATGTTGAATTTCAAGTCAAAATAAGTGTTTGTTTCTTGGGTGGTGAGAATGGGTAGGCCAGGCAAGCATGCAGCCTGTGATGTGTGTGGTTGGCTTGGCTATCTTACTCACAGGAAAAAATAGACTTTGTAAAGAACAGGACAGGGAGGCTTCACCCTTGAAGATATAAGCAGTTATAGAAGATGGAACAAACTTGAGAATGAAATAAGACTTTAAAGCAGTATGTGAAATTGACTTTATTCTTCTGCTTAGAAATGTAACAATCCTCTGTGACTGTTTTGAAGGGGTTCTCTCTGACCTCTTAGAAATGACTAATCTTCTCAAGATGGTAGAGGATCCCCAATTCTTATATATTTTGCAGACATTATCACTTTACCTATGGCTAAAGGATGAGCGGAGGATTAAAGTGGTTGTCTGGCCTTGAAGCAGACTAACCCCTGGGGTCCTAACCTGTGCCTTTTAACATAAAAGAACAGCACTCACCTGCCCCTAGTCCTGCTGCTCCTCCATCCCCAGCTGTTGCTGGTCCCTGCAGGCCTAGGAAGTAGTTTGGTCCCGTGACCACTGCAACCATTCACAGGCCTCAGTGGTCACATCCCTAAGCTGCTTGCTGATCCTGCGGGAACCAGAAGAGGCTGCGAACAGATTAGCAACAGGGTTGTAAACAGGTGACTGGTGTTTTCTCGCTCGTATCATTGGGGGACACGAGACCATGGGTATAGCTGCTGCTGCCACAAGGAGGCGACACTAGGCAAAAAAAGTGTTAGCTCCTCCTCTCAGCTATATCCCTCCTGCATACGCTGAGCTAATCAGTTTTTTAGCTTAGTGTCTGTAGGAGGCAGACCTCCCTGCTTTGCATGGCGTTTTCTTTTATTATTTTTCCTTTGGGTGGAGTAATTACCACTGGATGCCTCAGACTCTGTAGCATTGCCCCCTCTTTTAGGTGGTATAAATGCATTACCACTGGATACTGTACAGCCTGTCCCATTACCCCCCTCCATAGGCGGTGTAATTGCACAACCACTGTATACTGTACAGCTTGTTGCATTACCCTCCTCCATAGGTGGCGTAATTGTACGGCCACTGCATACTGTACAGCCTGTCGAATTACCCCCCTCCATAGATGGCGTAATTGCACAACCACTGCATACTGTACAGCTTGTTGCATTACCCCCCTCCATAGGCGGTGTAATTGCACAACCACTGTATACTGTACAGCTTGTTGCATTACCCTCCTCCATAGGTGGCGTAATTGTACGGCCACTGCATACTGTACAGCCTGTCGAATTACCCCCCTCCATAGATGGCGTAATTGCACAACCACTGCATACTGTACAGCTTGTTGCATTACCCCCCTCCATAGGTGGCGTAATTGCACTACCACTCCATACTGTTCAGCCTGTCGCATTACCTCCCTTCATAGATGGCGTAATTGTACGGCCACTGCATACTGTACAGCCTGTCGCATTACCTCCCTTCATAGGTGGCATAATTGCACTACCACTCCATACTGTTCAGCCGGTCGAATTACCCCCTCCATAGATGGCGTAATTGTTCGGCCACTGCATACTGTACAGCCTGTCCCATTACCCCCCTCCATAGGTGGCATAATTGCACTACCACTCCATACTGTTCAGCCGGTCGAATTACCCCCCTCCATAGATGGCGTAATTGTACGGCCACTGCATACTGTACAGCCTGTCCCATTACCCCCTCCATAGGCGGTGTAATTGCACAACCACTTCATACTGTACAGCTTGTTGCATTACCCCCTTCCATAGGTGGCGTAATTGCACTACCACTCCATACTGTTCAGTCTGTCGAATTACCCCCCTCCATAGATGGCGTAATTGCACAACCACTGCATACTGTACAGCTTGTTGCATTACCCCCCTCCATAGGTGGCGTAATTGCACTACCACTCCATACTGTTCAGCCGGTCGCATTACCCCCCTCCATAGATGGCATAATTGTACGGCCACTGCATACTGTACAGCCTGTCGCATTACCTCCCTTCATAGGTGGTGTAATTGCACGACCACTGAATACAGCACAGAAGGTCGCATTACCCCCTTCCATAGGTGGAGTAATTGCTCGATCACTGGATAGTATATCCTGCGTTAGCTACTCCCACAAGTTCAGTATTCACATGAACGGGTGAAGTAATTGCACCACCATTGGATACTATGTCTACTACACCACATCACCAGATGCTATATTTCCTATCATATTCTTTCTCTTCCACGGGGTGTATGCCAAAAGGAGGTATCTATTATTCTGTCCTCCCCCCACAAGTGGAATACGGACACATCCACTGCATATGACAGCTACTACCGCATTACCCCCTTCTTTTTCAGTTGTTTGTTTTGAGTGCCGACATGGTAGTCCCTGTCCTCCCAGGGTGTATCCCCACAACACCGCTTTAAGTCCCGGTGGGACTCCACACTACATAATTGGGGATGATACTCGACACCTTCTTAGTTGGTGTATCTGCCCTAGAAGAGAATTTGGTGGTTACTACCAAATAAATTGAATAGTACACTGCCTCTGAATACTGTTTCCACTTCTAGCGCTCCTTCTTTTTCAGGTGGCGTATTTAGGCTAGCACTCCATTCCATGGCTACTATGGTATGTCCTCTTCCGCAGGTGGAGTATTTACGTTAGCACTAGAAATCGTAGCTACTACTGTAGGGCCTCCTTCCCAAGTGGCTTGTCTACCCTGACTTTGGCTTTTGTGGCTACTATGGTATAGCCTCCTTCTCAGGGAGAGTATTTACGCTTGTGCTACATATCAGGGCTACATATCTTCATGTCCCTGCTGTCTCCATATACAGAGCACTGGTAACAGTGACTATTTTCAGGTGTTTTCTGATTATTTAAGAGTTAAGCAAGTCTCCTGGGCAAACTTTCTAAGGGAAGCACACTTGGGGTTCATGCACACAAACGTGTCCCGACCATCCGTGCATTGGGGACCGCAGTTTGCAGTCCCCACTGCACGGACACCATCCATGTGGTTGCTGCAGACAGATGCAGACTCATTTAACTTGAATGGGTCCGTGATCTGTCCGCACCGCAAAAAAAAATAGAGTTCTATATTTTTGTGGTGCAGAGGCACAGAGAGAAACCTAACGGAAGCACTCCACAGTGCCTCCGTGGGCTTCCGTGCCTCCGTTCCACACTGCTCCTTCTGGATTGTGGACCCATTCAAGTGAATGGGTCCGTATCCATGATATGGTAAGCACACGGTCGGTGCCCATATATTGCAGACGAGCAACTGCCGTCTGCACGAGCCCATAGGCTGAGTTCACACTTCAGTTATTTCCATCAATTATTGTGAGCCAAAACCAGTTGTGGGTAAAAAACACAGAACAGGAGGAAATCTTTCCATTATACTTTATCTCTGAGCAGGCTTCACTACTGGTTTGGGCTCACAATAAAGCCCAAAATAACTGATGGAAATAACTGACCAAATAACTGAAGTGTGAACTGGGCCTTACCTGCTTGCTGACACTGGCTCTCAGCTCCGGCGCTCTCTGACCTCTTTTCAGGTCCCCAGATGTCATCATCCATTTTGACTCTGCCTGCAACTAATCGTGGGCCACAGCAGTGACTTCTCCCCTTGCCTCAAGTGAATAAATGTGACAGTACTTCGGAATTTGGGACCCTGCTTTTAATTCCGCCCAGGGCCACATTTTGTTAAAACCGGCCGTGATGCCATGGCTCCTACTGAAGTCTCCCCCTTGGGTGGAGTATTTGCATTAGTACTACATACCATAGCACCTTCTGTATGGTCTCCTCATCAGGTGGAGTACGGTGCTATCACTTTATACTATGGCTTCTACAGTATGACCTCCTCTTTAGGTGGAGTATTGTGCCAGCACTAGTTCCTGTGGCTCCTCCTGTCTGGCCCCATTCTCAGGTGGAGAATTTGCCCTAGCCCTAAGTGCCTTGTCTACCACTTGGGCTTGGGGCTTGCGTTCACCCCCCGAATTTGCCTTAGCCCTAAGTGCCTGGTCTACCACTGTGTGGTTCCCTTCTTAGGCTCGGGGCTGACGTTCCCCCTGCAAGCCATGGTGGCACCCGCATTGCTTTCTTCCTCTCTCCTTGCATTTTCACTGGATATGGTTCTGTGGTTTCTACCACATTGCTCTGTATGCTGTATCTTCTACCGCTTCTCTTCTTTTATCGGTGGAACCCTCACACTCGTCTGGTTGTGTCTACATTCCCTCTCGGGTGGATCTCCGGCTCATTTTACGCCACCAATGGATGCCGTTGCACCAATAGGTGGGGTCTGTATGCTGGTGCTTGCAGTTTAAGCTTTTTGTCCAATCATTCCAGATGACATGGTCATCTGCAGTACTTCCATTCTCTGAAGAGGTATTTGCATTAGTATGCATGCTATAGCTGATGAGCTATTCACTTCTGGTGCGCACTTTTGCGGGGTTCTCCCTGGTTGGCATAACCCCCTTGTTTCTATGACATTGGTCTACCACAAGATTCTCATTTCAAGTGGGACATTGGCACTAACTGTTGATGCTGTGACGCCCTCAACACTGCCTTTTTTAAGAGATGAGTAATAGATTTGACATTTCCTTATGTAGGGGACACACCTATTTAGGACACATACTGTGCATCAACTGCTTTTCCCCCCTCACCGAACGAGACTATGGTGCTTAAAAGATAACTAGGACCACAGAATTGCTGTGGGGACCTGGACTGGAAACCCAGGATGTCTTGCACGGCAATAGGACCCATGGAAAACCGAGGGGTGTCTACTCAACAGATATTTCACTTCTACATTTTCTACATGTGGACCATAAAGACATTCCGCCACTGGTGTAAGACAACTCTCTCTTAATGTTGGCATGGGAGATGTGGTGCAAAATTCCTTGTCGGCAACCCAGCTTTCCAGAATGGCTGCATGACCTCATCTTCTTTATCAATCAAAGCACTGTGTCTATTCAGTATTACAGTTTGTAGACTTGAATAAAAAAATCAATACATACCCTACAGACATTACAAGAGAAGTACATGAAGAAGTACTTTAAATACATGTTTGCATACTTTGAATACAGAAGTTTCATTGTCAAATACTGAATTGGATTTGGTGATCCACAGAGTTCTGAGCTGTTCTACATGGCTTTAAAGGGCAAATCCCTGACTTGCATTATTAGATGATCATGCTTGTTACTTTGACTTGGTGGCATGGCTCCTTCTCTCCCTGGGTTGGAGGTTCCAGACCTACTAAGTATAATATAATGGAATATACCCACAAAACCCTTCAACCAGATACATGGAACTGGTTCCAAAAACCTTCTACAGCTCATACATTATGGGCTTTACCGCTCAGACGCTTGCCTTTGTTGTGGTTCTCCAATGGAGCTCGTTGTTTATGGTCTTGTGAAGTCATTCAGCTTTTCTGGTCCAGAATTTGTGACTTTACCCAAACACACTTAACCATCCTCACACCCTTTTAATGCTCTTTGGTTGGGTAGGAATATTGTTGTGATCCAGGCACAAGGATACTGTGTCATATGATTTCTAAGGTGGCTTGAAAAGTCATTCTGAAAACATGGATAGACCCACAGGTCCCATTGCAGAGATAGTTCTTAGAGCAGTTCACATTTTTATTAGAGATGGACTGGGTTGAGGCAAACATTCAAAAGGAACTTAATGGGGTTGTCACTTCAGTAAGTGGCATTTATCATGTAGAGAAAGTTAATACAAGGTAGTTACTAATGTATTGTCATTATCCTTATTGCTTCTTTTGCTAGCTTGATTCATTTTTCCATCACATTATACACTGCTTGTTTCCATGGTTAAGACCACCCTGCAATCCAACAGGCCAGTACTTTTTCCTGTAGTGTGCAAGCACGACCACCGCTGATGGATTACAGGGTGGTTGTAACCATGGAAACGAGCATAACAAATCAATACATTAGTAAGTGACTTGTATTAACTTTTTATACATGATAAATGGCACTTGCTGAAGTGACACAACCCCTTTAAGGTCAAACATTTTTTTTTTCAGCTCTGGTGAATTATTATTATTTTTTTTTTAATAGCCATTATACCTGTCCACATTCAAAATAGTCAGACCATTTTAAATGTGCTACCTGGTACTTGAAACATGAAATGTCAGGTGTTTTCCTATCGGAATCTCTTTATAGGTACTCCAGCGCCAATTATCAAAAGGGCAACTGTGGACCCATGGGCTATCCCCTTCCTTCCATTTCTTCCTCTCTTTTTTTCCTGGTTTTCTTTGCAGTCTCATTTGTTTTCTTCATTATTGTAACACAATGGGATAGTGATGCCCATTAGGGCTATGCCATCTTCTTCTGGTTTCATGGTCTTGCCATGACTTGCTGTTATTTCTTCTCTTTATGGCTCATTTTTCTCATTTGTTTGCCCTAATTGTGACTCATGGCCTGAGTTCATTGTAGCTTTTGCCTTTTTAGTGACAAATGACTTTATATTGGCTTGTAGGTCTGGGCCCTGGACAAGCAACCTTCCTGTGAGATTGTTTGTTTAATTAATTGTTGAAAATCCAAATAAAACATTTATAAAAAAAATGTGTGTAACATCTGATTACAGTATTCTGCATGTAAAGTATGCAACAGGAAAATGTGTGTACCCTGTATGAAGTGCTACTGCATTAGTCATGATTCACACACAGCATTTTTCTGTGTTTTACCTGGTGTTTTCATATGTTTTAATGTTAAATGTTATTTTTAGGGATGCGTAAATTTCATATTTTGAAATTCGTTTTCGGTTAATGTTGTGGTATAATGTGAATTACATTATGGATTCCTTTATCACAGACCATAACGCAATTCCATGACTGAATGCATAATGTTATTCATTCCGTCACAATAGAAGTCTAAGCCCTGCATAACGGATCTGTCCAGTTTACATTATACCGGAGTCCTCTCCTGCATAACGAAAACCGGACGGATCCGTTTTGGAAAAAATGGTCACACAGACGCGGAAGTGTGAACGAGGCCTCGGGCTCATCTATAGACTTGAATGGACCAGTTCTTTGTAAAAAAAAATGGATGACACTAGAACGTGTCCGTGAAAAACTATGCTCATATGAATATACCCATTGAAATAAATGGGTCTGGCTACACACAGGCGGTGTTTCCACTGAAATTGGTCCATTTCCAGGATGGGCAGCCTCTGGACTGAACACTGATACATTCATTTCAAGTCAGTTGACTAGTGAAAAAAAACTGAGAGCCTACGGACGACATCCGTGTATGGTCAATTTCTCACCAATATTTCATAGTTGAAATTGTAGTCAAAACTGATTAACTTGCAAGAAACCATTTTTCACTAAACACACTGACATATTCCCTCTTGGTTGTGTGAAAGACACCTTAGAAAGCAGTCTGGAGTCCTTATATTGCTCAGCTACAATTTACAATAATTGCTGCTCTGTTTAAATGGGGGATGGTAAGAAATTCTTTTATAGAGGAAATGGCAAAATTCCATTCCTGCAGTGATTTATAAACTCACTTTCTTGGTTTGCAGCGGATGTGAACGAGTGCAGCTTGCAATAATAAACCAGTCGCTTTCTTTAACCAAAGCTCTCAAATGGTAACTTTTCATAGATTTCACTGTTCATGCCAACAGCATTACTGCCCGTGGTCTTACACATGTCGCGGTTATGCCGCAGTTTTAATCTACTCTTCAATAATAACAGGAATGATGAAATGTGACATCTTCTGGATGTACTGGAAATGATTTGTTCTGTGGGAGTCATTTCCGTCAGCTGCTGCATGTCCTCAGGATGTACATACAGTGGAGTACAATGGTGACGCCATTAGCTCCCTGCTTCACCTGTTGTCCGTTTAGAGCAGGCAGGCGCGATGAAGTGATGTTTGTCAGTTGAACCCACCAATTCGGAGTGAATCATGAGTCCAGCTGATGTGTATGGATGCCTCCCTACTGTCCCCCCCTACAGCAGATGTCTGATTTCACCATGCCGATGCTTTTGTCGAGACAGAAGCTGCTCTTAGTGGAGCTTACCTGCATGCCCAGCCAAAACAAGTTCATTTATAAATCGATCCCTTGATTGATGTGGCCAGCCATCTCGCCTGATGTTTATTCATTTTGTGATGAAAAGGGTAAATACAAGTACCTTTTTTCTGCTAAGATACCCAAATTGGAATTTGTTGTATATACTCACAATCACAACATATAAAAACATATTTTCTTTTTATTCCTAGTGCAAAAAATACAGGGATCAGTTCACAGAACAGAAAAAGTTCATTTATGATGAAAAACTGGAAGCAAGTGAACTCTTCAAGGAGAAGAAGTCTCTATACCCTGCCAGGTACTTTGCCATAAGTGCTACGACCTGGGAGAGTGGAACAGAGGATGGGAGTGATAGTTGTGGCTCTGAGCGTGGTGGTCGTACTCGCAGTTCACAATAGTAATCTCAACTCTGGTGCTCCCTAAGGCATACCCTTTCTTCCCTTGGGGCACACCCTGGTACTGGGGCTCCTGCCTGGTGGTAGTTGGGCTGCTCTTTATGGTAGAAGGATTGGTTGGGTGCAAGGCAGGATGGCAGAGGCAGAAGGCTGGCTAATGGAGTTATTAACCAGGCTGCTGGTTGTAATAGTCCTTTTTACTGAAAAAAGATAGGAGTAGTTGTACATAAGACAGTAAAAGTTCTCTCCCAATAGCAGTGTATGGACAGCAACAAATCACATTATTGAAGTACACCCTCTTTTTAAAGACAGGTTTTCTGTCTACCAACAGAACCACAGGCATAAAATGAGTTTCCCATTTAACCTTTTCTGCAGTTCCCAGATTAAGGAGTGCAGAACAAAGATACGGCTGGCCAGTACATCTCAAAGTATGGGGGATTCTTTTGAAATATTCCCTTCCACAGCAGCAAATTCTTTCTGCCATAAATGAGCAGAACACCTTGCTGTCTGAATCCAATGACCAGGCTGGATAAGGTTCTGGACCTTATCGTCTCTAAGTGGTACTCTAATTAAAGAAGCAACTCTACTACTAAAGTCTCAGAAACAGTGGTTCTCTAAACTATCTCTCAGGAGCTAGCACATGTAGGTCTTGTCTCTTGCTCCGCTAGACTAGAGTCTCTAACCAGGGTGCAGAACAGGTCCATCAATCTGGTAGCCTAATACGGTTTTCCAAGCAATTAACCATTAGGTGC
Organism: Bufotes viridis; assembly: GCA_033119425.1. Taxonomy (NCBI): domain Eukaryota; kingdom Metazoa; phylum Chordata; class Amphibia; order Anura; family Bufonidae; genus Bufotes; species Bufotes viridis. Next base: position 55,262,283 of record CM065595.1, read on the forward strand.
TATTACATGCCTATACATATTAAATCACAATATTTCACTTAGGCTTCATGCACATGACAATGTCCATATTGCGGTCTGCAAACAAAGGATCCGCAAAATACGGACATCTTCAGTGTACAATCCGCATTTTTCTCACTCTCATTACTAAGAATTACTATTCATGATTGCAATACTGACAAGAATAGAACATTTTCTACAATTTATGGAACGGACACATAGATGAACAGTACACATTTTCAGTCCACAAAAAATGTGAATTGGACACTTATACAAAATACAGTTGTGTGCATGATGCCTAAATAACATTGCATTAACTCCTATAACAGTAATTAAACCTCTGCAGTAGTCCCTCTGGGGTACTGCATTAGTGCTCATTTAAAAGATATTGGCTAAGTGATTAGGACTGGTGCCTTGCAGCGCTGGGGTCCCAGGTTCAAATCCGAGCAAGGACAACATCTGACATGTTGTACTTTTATTACGGCGACCTCTCGGCATGTTTGCCGTGCTACTATCTGAAATTTGGCTCGCCCCTGATGTCGCCAATGGGGCCGGAGCGGTAGTTCGGGGTCATGCATGCACTAGCGGCAGCACGGATCCAAAAGGCTGTTCACCCGCCGGAACAGCCTGCCGGAGTTCCTTGCTGCTAGTGTGAAACTAGCCTAAGCCAACCAATAGGTGGTATAGAGTCAGAAAAAAGTGTCCTGAACCAGATTTATCATCTAACCTAAGCCACTGTGATAAATGTGGTTCAGGTCTAGACAGCCTGTCTAAAAGCGTAAACTGTCTACAGGCCATTGTTGCTAAATCTGCCAGAAAAATGCACACATTTGGGTTTTCATGTAGTTTCATACAGTGACTGTATGGATTTGGTTGTACATGATCATGAGTTTTCTAGAAAACTGATTTAAAAATGTGCTAATTGTACCCCATATGAAATATACAGATAATCACTAAAATCAAATGTAACTGCTGTTACAGTAGGCACTGTGGGGCCAGTGGGATACCCATTATTCCATCACCCTTGCCTGAGTTTTCCTTGTGTGATAGCTTTAGCTGCAGTCCCATGGGGAAAAAAATAACACATTAACACTACGAATTAAAATTGGTTGGCAAACCCTTGAACTCTGCTGCATAAAATTTGGGCCAGTGAATGTTCAACTAATCTGTACAATCCAATTTCAGTGTCGGCCAGCCATTCCAAGGCGATTACTTGGAAATCACCAAAAATCCCAAATATAAGAAGCTAAGTGATGCCATTGAAGATAAAATAATAATTGCAGACACTGTGAGTAAAATCAACCGAGCCAATGGAAAGGTAAGTTATTTTTATTTAGATGTTGCCTCCTTCAGACACTTTATAATGAAAACAGGGAGCAGAAACAAGGAGAACATTGGCAGTGCTGGATTGTTACATGACTGATAGCAGCACCGCCCAGCAGACCCAATTGGCCATAATAGTCTGTCGGGTTTTAGTCATGGTGTCGTTGAGAGTAGTAATTTCCTAACAGCCAGCAAGCCACAGGTTGGGGTCCACTGCCTTTAGGTTAAGCCGGCACTAACAATTTATATCACTAATAAGATGATGAAATGTCCACATTAGATCACCACTATGTCGTAGATGAAGATATGCCCTTATTTCATAAAGCAGTTTGAAAGAAATGACCCTTCCTTGAGAAGAACTGAAGATGTTTTTATTTTTACTAAAAAATAAAATAAAACCTGTTACTTCTCAATGTCTTGCACGTAATGTTAGTCAAAATGCATTTCACTGGGATAGGGGGTTTGCCTCCAGTCATTTGAACATTCCTTCAATTCCTCAGGGAGCAACGAGGATTTTCTTGTTGACAAAGAGCAATGTCATTATTGCTGACCACAAGTCAGGTCAGATCAAGCTGGAAGTTCCTCTAGGCGATGTCACCAAAGTCAGCATGAGTTCCCAAAGTGACGGCTTCTTTGCACTCCATCTCAAAGAGGTATGTCTGTCCTGCATTGTACAGTCCATTTGGTCCAGTCCAGGAGATTACACTAAAAAGTGGCCGGGCAAGGACCGTAAACATCTTACTGAGTAACTGACTTTATATCTGCTGCCAAGGGCCTGTGCTCTTTATAACCTGTTAGAACTGTAATTCAGGTTCATGGTCTAGTTTGATCAGTTTACGCACTAGGACTTACAGGAGGCTGTAACTAAGAAGTGACGGGAGAGGCTGAGCTTCAAGGGAGCACAATATGAAATGGACAGGAGGTTGGAAGCCTGCCCTTCACATATCTTACACAAGATTTTATAATTTATAGAACATTTTATAATACTAGGCCACACCTCTAACTCCACCCAATGCATATGTACACATGCCTAATCCCACCCAGTCTCCTTAGTGCACCCACACAGACGTTATATCTACATTGTGTCCCATCACAGTAGTTATGCCTACATTGTATCCCGCTTTTTGTAGTGCCACCACTATTAAAGTAAAAAAACGAAATACTCACCCCCGATGATCGTAGCACCTCCTGCACTCCCAGCAGGCACAACGCCATCAAACACACAACATACTTGCTGGGCTGTGTAGAAAGAGCAGACAGGCTTCTTCCTGGGCCTGCGCACTTCTCCTACACAGCCTAGCAGCCTGATGTGTGACTGCATGGTGCCTTCTGGAGAGCATCGGCAGTTGAGTTGAATGGTGAAGCAGGGAGCAAACAGGACATACCTTGGTGACAGCCACCGAAATGCAGGACTGTCTTGCCAGATCCAGGATGGTTGGGAGGTATGCTTATAGCAGTTAGGGGCATACAGAAAGGAATAGAATAACCTGGAATGAAAAACAAGGAATCCAGCTCAGCTCGGGTGAATGGTTTTGCGACTTTATTCCAACGGTTTAAAATCCCATACAAGAAGTGAAACAGTGACGCGTTTCAGACCTTATGGGCAGCAGTATTACACTGCCAGATAATCGCCAACAAGCGTTACTAGGAACGCTCGTTGGTGATCATCTGGCTTTACACTGTGAGCCTGATTTTATTACCCACCATCAGTGCCATGGTTTTGGTCTGAGATATTTAGTCAGCACCTACAAATGTGTTCTCCTACTTTTTGCCATATACGTTATAACATTGCAGATATGAAACCTCTTTTCCATCATGCTTGAGGCTTTTTTTTTTTCTGGTAGTGTAATATAAAGCAACCTTTCCCTGGACCCTATAGAGGTTTATCGAAGAGTGCACTTAGAAATTCAGTCTTAAAAATTGTTCGCAGAGCCCAAGGATGGAAATTTACTCAACATTTTTCTTTTGAACTTTTCCTGCGTCGTTAGTGCTTGCCTCGACAAAATCTTGTGAAAGCGCAGAGACTTCCCTGCTGTGGGCATCGGACTCGTAGTGTCACGCTTCGGTGTGGGAGGAAAACACCACAACGAGCATAGGAGGAAAGGGGGGAACAGGGAATCGGGACTGAGAACTAGGGAAGGAAAATGGACACCTCCTAGTGAAAATCCTAACCAAAATCCTGACTGACTACCAGTATGAACAGACCCCAAAGGTAGGCGAGTTTATACGCAGGAATACCTAGAGTCCTATAAAGCACTATAGGACCCTGGTACTAATGGCAGGTATGAGACTACCTGTTGCTCCAAAAGGAAGGACGAACAGGAGTCCCCTTGAGGTCTAATACAAACAATACGGAAATGCAACACACAGAACCAAAACAAAATACAAAAGTGAAAGGAAAGACTTAACTTCAAAAGAGCAATGGAAGCACCAGGAACTCAGCTGAGATCCAACCACAATCTATCCAAAGGCCCAAACAGAAGCTATAAACCGCACAGCATTGTGGGAGAAGCAACTATAAATAAAGAAGGTTAAATGAAACCTAATAGCCTGGGGAAAGAAGGTGTGGCAAGCACCAGAAACAACAGACGTCATTTGATCCAAATGGAAAACATGTCAGATCAAACCACGTGTTTCTAGTCTCACCGATCTCCTGACACGTATTGAATGCGCACTTGTAAGATCGGAAGGGAAAAAAATAGACTTAACACGACTTAGGTGCATAAAGTTTACTAAACTATATACAAACATATACAAAGACAAAGATAAAAAAAAAAGTTACTCGCCTAGAGCTGTCACCAAATTGGTGGACTCCATCGGCCAGTGCCCAACCTGTCACTCTACCGACACCCAAATGATATAGAGAGGTGATGGTAGCAAGACATCTTACCCTGATGTCATCAATGAAGCAGGGCTTCTTGTTCTAAAACGTAGTGTTTTCCACTCTCCTGGACCCACCTAAAGGTCAGTACGCATATGCAGTTACCTCGTACTGCAGAAATGCAGCCAGGTATGGACATCACTAAGCCGTTTCATTACGAAGAATTATAGGGGAAGATGCAATTAAAGACCTTGCTTTAGAGCACTACCTACTGTTCAGGCCCACTGCAAGGATGTCACTGCGCTTGCACAAGATTCTGCTACAGCAAGTGCCAAAGACATGGGCAGAGTTCAAAAGAGGTATGTGACGTCAAAGAGGAGGTGGCGGACTAGAAGGCAAGGTACTGGAAACAAGTGAATGGGTGATCTTGGGCTCTGGGAACAAATGAAGTAGCTGTCTTGGGCTCTGAGGAAGAGGCATGCTTGGGTTCATTGAAACATTGGTGACGCTAGGCACTTTGGACCTAATTTGCATGTCAAAGTTCATTTTCTGGCATTTTGAAAGATCAGTAACCCAGACAAACTTATAGTTTTAATCGTGTTACACAGAACTACATAGCCTTGCCATCGGTTTCATACAGTAAAAGTAGGTGACAGATTCCCTTTAAGAAACATTATGGCTATAAGACACAGTCTGAATTTTTCTTCGACACAAATCCCACCATCCCTTACATATTACCTAGCTTTATGGCTTAAACCAGAGATCCACAGTTGAGGCTGTCCTGTCACTAATACATAGAGCTGCAGTCCTTAGCATGTTGTCCTCAGGTCTGCTGCTGAAAGAACCACTGGGACAAAGGAAGAGGAGCAACTCAAATCTGGGCAAATCATATTGTTTTGCCCAGGTATTTGTTTTATAATCAAATATGCAGAACTATACTGTTTAGGGAGTTCAGAGTTGTGCTTACCTTTTACCATAAACTGGGTTATTGGGTCATATTATGTAATATGAAACGTGGCTTTTATGCAGTTACAGCCAGATGGGGAATTCGGAGGTTGTTAAATTGCTGGCAGAGCAGAAGCTCTCTTTCTGTGTTGACTCATCAGACTTCCAACATTTACAAAGCTTATGTAATATTGCACATAGCCATTAGAGGACCTGTTCTGAATTGCTTTTACCGTTTTCCATCTTCCTACACCAAGGGTTCTGCAGCTGCTTCCAAGGGTGATTTCCTCTTCAGCAATGATCATTTGATAGAGATGGCTACCAAGCTTTATCGAACTACCCTGGTGCAGACGAAGCAGAAGATTATCATAGAGATTGCAGATGAGTATGTGATCCATAGTTTTAATGTATTAAACATTGTGATATGGAATATGTTTAGGAGTCTAAATTCAGTCATTACTAGAATGAATGATTGTTTTTAAGGATTTTGATCAAAGCTTTATTTTTCCATCTGATCTTGACTGAAATCTTATAGGAAGTCTGTTTTCTTCAATGGATGGATAAATCGAAAATCTGAATAATATTGTTTGTTGCCTGTGATCCAAGGCCTAATCTATATGGTGACTGCAGGGTCCTTGTCCTAAAATTGTTGTCAGAAATAAAAAAAACGTACACTTTGATATGAACCCATTAAAAGGGGTTGTCTGATGTCGCTAAAAATGTCAGGTGCCACTAAGTGCCTTAAGTATATGATGATTTTGTAAAATGTTACCTGTTTCTCCCCTGATGCTCCTTCGCTGCAGCTCTGGTACTGTCAATAAGAGGGGAGGGGAGTGCCCAATGCTTTCAAGTGAAAGAGCTAAAGTGCCAACAGTGGCTAGGGCCTGTCCATGGTGCACTTAAAGGGGTTATGCAGGCCATATATATTGATGACCTATCCTGAGGAAAGGTCATCAATATCTGATCAGCGGAGGTCTAATACCCGACACCTGTAATGAACAGGAAGTAGCGCTCGTATGGAGTGCCGCCTCCTCTTTTTACAGCTGATCAGCGGGGGTGTCGGTTATCAGACCTCCGCTGATCAGATATTGATGACCCATCCTCAGGATAGGTCATCAATATATATGGCCTGCACAACCCAGTGCACCATGGACAGGCCCTAGCATGTCTTTCGGGGGTGACAGGTTCCCTTAAGTCCTCTTTTGAATATGAATTAAAAGACTGATTTTGCTAGAGCAGGGATGCTCAACCTGCGGCCCTCCAGCTGTTGTAAAACTAAAACTCCCATCATGCCCTTCTGTAGGCTCATAGCTGTAGTCTGTCTGGGAATGATGGGGTTGTAGTTATGTAACAGCTGGAGGGCCGCAGGTTGAGCATGCCTGTGCTAGAGAAAGGTAATGGATAAGCATAAGAACGTTATCAGCAGGATCAGCTTGGTCATTATGCCTGGTTTAATAGGGTGCTGACAGATGCTCATTAATGTGATCATTGTATCTTCAGTGGGTTGTTATTCATGTAGCATTCTTAGGACATAATAAGGTAGTTTTGTGTAGTTGGTCCCTTGTTGCTGATATTTAGAGCCTTGACCGCAGAATAGTTGGGGTCTACACACTTTTGACTATATAGAAGGGAAACAAACTATTTCCCCCATAGTCACCATCCTCTAGATCACTACATGTTTACTCCTAGCTTATTAACAAGTACAATATAGAACAACTTTAAACAAAGCTAAAGGAGGTGGGAATGGTTAATGCCAAGGATTAGAATACATCCAAGATTATTTTTACCTTTGATGCCTGATGTTTGTTTGGGATGATAAAAATACCTGCACTAAATCTAGAAATGTTAAAAAAAAAAAAACTAGAACATTTTAAGGGCAAAGGTTGGTGATATTAGTGTTTATTCTTGGTGATTTATTAACGTACATTACTAAGATCGTAAAGTGATGAGTTACAGTACTAATCTGGGAGTATGTTTTCTTTTAGGATACTTGTCTTGTCAGTGTCCCAGTACTAGCTCACAAATTCATATCTACAGTTTACCCAATCTATATAACATTGCAATACTTACCTTATATTAATTTTATATGAGTATAGATTGTAGACCATTCACATCACTGGTGCATTTACAGTTCAGCTAGAGTACTGTAATCTTACATACAGAAAACTAAATCTTCCAATAGACAATGTAGCAGAGATCATTACATTATAGGAGCTCAGCTAGGACTCAGTTCACATTGCCTTCGAGAGATTGGCTGTCCTATATATCCCAGAGATTTCAGTCGGTGCTGTGTAATGCTCCACTTCTGAAGAGAAATGACATCTAAAATGTCATTCTCTTTAAAATATACAGACCCCTCCCACGTGTACAGGAACCCAGGTTGCTAACAGATTGTATTGGTACTAGCCCTGCTCTCTCATTGACAGTGTTTTCTAACCCTTTGTAGAAGCTGCTGTCCATAAGTGATCACTTATAGAAGTCTTAATTTGTTTTATAGGTTCTTAGTGCAGTTCAAGCAGGATAAAGTATGTGTGAAATTCATTCAAGGCACGCAGAAGAATGGAAACATTCCCACATGCAAGCGGAAAAACAATCGCCTTCTGGAAGTAGCTGTGCCCTAACAGCTCAGTCTTTACTATTCGGACATTTTCAGTTGTAACAGTGCAATTTTTAGGGGATGGGGGTCAGCTTTTTTATTATATTTGGATTTGTGCCAAGAGCGGATGATAATGTGCCTTCAATCTGATAGAACTAATAATCTTAAGAACATTTTAAGCTTTTATCCGCAGTTTTTAGCAACTGTTTTATCTCCTTCAGTTAATCAAACTAGAACATTTCTTACAAGGTACTTACAGACAGATATGCAGTAATCTGCCATCTCTAAAACTGGGCCTTGATTTCTTTATAAAAGTACCTATATCTGGTCATTGTGACATGTAGAACCTTTGCCTGATGGAATCTGCTGGTTCTGCTCCAGCTCTTATTGGAGCCTAATAGTGGTCCATGATGGCAATATATTCATATGTCCCAATTATTCAAAAGTCGTTTATTATTTTAGCCAATTTATATCTGTATTCCCCACCTCTTGTATTAAACAAATGTCCTTGTAATTAAATATAATAATTTTTTTGTTTACACAAAGCCAAAAATATTTCTTTAGTTTAAACCAATGAAAAGTAACTATTAAATGATAAAGCAACACAAGGTAAAATGGATTGTGTTCTGTGCAGGGTCTGATTGGGTGGAGTTTGGCACAAGGACTCTCTGTAGTCCAAGTCCCTCAAGGCCCTGCAACACTACAGTATAAATTTTGTGTGTTCTTTTAAAAGGGTTGTCCAGCCTAAGAGGCAACAACCTCAGTGGTTCTAAATTGTGCCCCTCTTACATAAAAACACTCTCCTGTCTACGGTTCAGCCGTGCCTATGCTGCTACCCCATTCCTGGTGGTTTTTATTCCCCACAAAACCAGGAAGTGGCCAGGTCCTATGACTGCTGTGGCCAGCCATAGGTCTCGATGCTCACATATCCTTAATTGGCATGACACTAACAGTAGCATGCCATTCAAACAGGTGTGAATGCTGAGGCCGGTTATTGGTCACAGAGGTCACAGGACCAGGCCACTGCCTGGTTCGATGGGTGGCAGAAGTTGGAAGACATGAAATTTTTTTTTTTTGCCACAGTTAACTATCTGCCTGTCTTGGACAAAGTTTCATCTCCTTCTTTGTAGCATATTGTTTTAATAATCACTAGTTGTACACGTTATAATTGTGAATGATCTTGTAAGTATGAAGGAAACTGGTAAGTTGGAAGTGTCTTCAGCTGGATACTGTAATCAAAAACGAAACCCCTAGTGTCATTTTATTGTGACCTGATATATAATTGCCCATCTTGCTGCCCATGGTTATATTACCTGGGATTGGTAGCTATACAACACCATGTAATGAGCCACTGGTGGTTGACTCTTTAGTGGCTGCATAGAGTTCTTGAAAACATTCTTAATGATTTTAATCACCAAGTCATTTGTCACGTTTCTAATCAGCTTAAAAATCATGTAATGAGTAATAATTTTTGATATATACTGGTTACAAACTGATTTCAGTGGCACTTGAGATATACAGCCTTGGTAAGATGGCCCTGCGCCTCTAATAACAATTCATAGGGCAGAGTCTCTAACCCCCTGGCACTTCCCATCTGGCAAAATTCCACATAACCTTAACTTTTGCCTTTCATATTTCTGATATTGTAATTAAGTTAATTGGCTATGAAGTGAGGAGGGATTATCGCTATGTATTGTGATAAATCCTATTCAATGTGCAATAATCATTCACTATGGTATTTATATTTTACACTACTGTGTAATGAAATACTTGTGTAAGTATATTGCAATGACAGACACGTAATTGTTGTTAATTTTGTAAAATCTGTTCTTGTAAATGGTGTCCGGTTTTTCTGTAGAAGAAAACTAAATGGTACAGAGGAGATTTGCTGGTATTAATTTTTATAATGTTATACTGTCTCATTATTATGCTGCTCTCTAACGGTTTTTAAGCCCATATTGTTTTAAATTAGTCATGAACTTCTAGAAGCTGCACACAAAAGGACCTGTCCTCTAGATCTGCATTATGACTTATTCTCTGTAATTTACTGCAATTAATCTTTCATAAACTATAGATATAACATGCAATGCCTTGTGTGCTACTTTTTTCTATAATATCCCAATTTAATCAACATTTCATAGTCAAATTATGCTGAAAAGTTATTTGTAAAAAAAAAAAGTGGCCTTTATGGAAGAGTGGCAAGTGGCAAGCCATAAGAAATCCCATTTGCAGTTTGCCACAAGCAATAGGGGACACATCAAACGTGGAAGAAGGTGTTCTGGTCAGATAAGACCAAAGTTGAACTTTTTGGCCTAAATGCAAAACTATGTGTGTGGCTGAAAACTAACACTGTACATCACTCTGAACACATCATCCCCACTATAAAACCTGGTAATGGCAGCATTCTCCCGGTGGGATGTTTTTCTTCAGCAGGGACAGAGAAGCTGGTCAGAGTTGATGGGAAGATGGATGGAGCTAAATACAGGGCAGCCCTGGTGGAAAACCCAGTAGAATCTGCAAAAGACTTGAGACTGGTTGCAGAGGTTTACCTTTTAGCAGGACAATGACCCTAAACATACAGCCAGAGCTACAATGTAATGGTTTGGATTAAAGCATATTCATGTATTAAAATGACCCAGTCGAAGTCGAGACCTAAATCCCATTGAGACTGTGGTAAGACTTGAGCTATTTTGAAAAGAATAGGCAAAACATTTCAGCCTCTAGATGTGAAAAGCTGGTAGAGACATACCCCAAAAGCCTTGCAGCTGTAATTGCAGAGAAAGATAGTCCTACAAAGTATTGACTCAAGGGGGCTGAATACAAATGCATGCAACACTTTCCAGATTTTTAAATATATATTTTTAAAAATGCAATATATTTTTATTTTAATATTTTTAAAACCATGCACATTTTCTCTTCACACATACTTGCTATTTTGCATTTGTTTATCAAATAAAATCCCTATAAAACACATTTAAGTTTGTGGGTGTTATGTGAAAAAATTTGGAAAAGTTCAAGAGGTATGAATACTTTTTAGTCCCTCCAATTTTTGATATGAAAAACTTTCTTTTTTCTTTTTTTTTTTTTGTCCCACTGTGGTACTTGAACTTTTGGGGATCTGATCCCCTCTGGCAGTGCATTACAATACATTCTGTATTGCTTTGCCTGTGAGCGTTTACACTTACAGAGTGCCTATGAGACCCAGCCTGGGGGCTGGATCTCATAGGCTTTTGTAGAATGCAAGCGCATTGGGTTGCCTTCTAAGCCATCGGGTACCCTCTTCAAGCCTTGTATATGCCACATTCGGCGCTGACGACGGCCCCTGCCGCTGATTGAGGAGGCGCAGCTGCTGCGCCTGCCTGATCAGCGCGCCTTACGGCGCTGGGACTCAAGTCGGGCCCTGCAGCGTTGTACAGGTACAGCGCTGGTATCCTACAGGTTAACTTTCAGTGGTACAGTTATGCTAAAATTAAAACCAAAAACTGGCAAAAATTTAAAAAAAGTGCTTTCAATGAATATTGAATCAGAAAAAAACTTTCTGATGGAAAAGTCTCTTTTGAAAGGTGAATTTAGACAAAAATGATCATTTGACATGTCGTAGAAAATAAGGATTATTAACCACTGCTTTTTAAAGCAGTGTTGTAAGTTTTGTATTCTAACAGCTTTTATCAAGTCGAATATGGTTGCATGTGACATACACACTATTGCTTTATTCTTAAAGGAAATGTGTCATCAGAAAATGACCTATTGTTTAAATCATATTTTTATGATAAACGTATTTTTAAATGTTTAACCCTTTCAGTATCAAGCTATTTTTTCACATTAAGGACCAGGCCAAATTTTGGAAATCTGACATGTCACTTTATGTGGTAATAACTTTGAAACACTTTTACTTATTCAAGCCATTCTGAGATTATTTTCTTGTGGCGCTATCACAGTTTATGATGGTGGTAAATTTGAGTCAATATGAGTCAATATAGAAACGACACCCTCAAGCTATTCAAAATGGATTTTAGAAACTTTGTTAACCCTTTAGGTGTTCCACAAAAATTAAAGGAAAATGGAGATGAAATTTTAAAATATCACTTTTTTAACAGATTTTCCATTTTAATCCATTATTTCCTGTAACACAGCAAGGAATAACAAAACAATATTGGGGGCGTGTCTGGACGCCGACTGTGGTGGCCGCCTGAAAGCACAGCTCCTGCCCGCTCCACAGTAAACTGGCCAGCAACATCAGCATCCTGCACTCCATGGGGAAGAAAACAGGATCCCGCAGACCCTCTCCTCCCCCTTGAACGCCCTCACCCTCCAGAACCCTGGATGAGTGCTGGACACTGACTAACGGCCCGCTCTTCCATCGAGGCTTTCCACACAACCCGCGGCACCCCCCCCCCCCCCATTGCTCCCTCCCCCCTGCCCGTAATAGTTGCAGAACAGAGCTCAAGGAGGACGAGCACGTGAGGAGGGACCCTCCATCTTCTCTCCTGGAGGCGCCGGCACTCCATCACCTCCGGACAGCGTGGGGCACTTTCCAACAGTGGGGGAGACCCGACCTGCAGCACTACACCAACAGGAGGACAATATTGCGGCACGAAAAGGTGGCGGGAGACAGCAGTGTGCAGGACAAGGTACTGTGCTTCTGTCCCTTTCCCAGACCCAATCTACATCCTGCCCCCGTAGGGGAACACATGCAGTTGTCTCTGGGGACCCCTGGGCAGACCCCCCAGAGGGGATACCAGCAGCCCTGGCAGATGGAAGCCCCAGCCTCCTCCTCACTGCAGATACTTAGGCTAGAATCACCAAGCCCCCTCCCAGCTGCTGTATCTTCCCATGCTGTACTGGACCCCTCACATCCCTGGGAAGCATATCTTAGCCAATTTCACACAAAAGAGGACTTTTGGATGCTTATATCTGAAGTTAAAGGAGCCTGCAGGGCCCAGATTGCTGCAGTCTGATCTGATATCAAACACATTGTGTATCAAGTGGATTCCCTAGAAAATGCCCATGATGACACCAGGCAATATATTTCCGCTCTCTATATGTCTTTAACATCTCAAAATGCGCCCCTCAGGGACATGGGTCGCCACCTGGAGAACTTGGATAATAGGGGCCGTAGAAATAACATTGGAGTCCGGGGTCTCCCAGAGACCACAGAAGATGAGGACTTCTTTGTCACCTTGGAGGACATCTTCAACTTGCCCACACATAAAATTAAACTGGACAGAGCCCACCGAGCACTTAAGCCCAGGGGTACTGTTGCTCACCCTAGAGACATATGTTGTGTCCATGACTACACCCTCAAAGAAACAATTATGGCAAAGGCCCGGACCCTACGCAATCTTGAGTTTGATGGAGCTCCAGTACAGCTTTTCCCTGACTTCTCATGAATAACGTTGCAGAAAAGAAGACACCTACAACCCCTTCTTTCACTGCTACGGGACTGCCTAATAGCATACTGGTGGGGTTTCCCATTCGCTCTATCGGCATGCCACCAAGGAAAATTAGCGACTCTCCGCTCCTTTTCAGATCTGCAAACCTTCTGTGAGATATTAGGAGTTCCGGTCCCCACGATCTCGGACTGGGAGATTTAACCTCCCATACCACCACCCCGTGTCTCGTCCCAGGTCACACGAAAGAGGAGAGCGGGGCTGTCTGCGAGTTCACTCTTGTTACCACAGGCATCCCCATCCCCAGAGCATCGTTTGCCAGATTGAACTCTCCTACATGGTTTGGACCAAGATGGATCCAGCCCTGACAGAAATTCCTCTGTGAATCTCAGCCAGCAGACATCACGGGCATCCTGGCCACTAATGTTTTCAGTTGTCTTTACTTACTTTTAGTTTTTATATTGTTATCTTTCATGTTTCTGCTCTTACAGTGCAGGCTCGACTGAGTATTAATCGGCCTATATAGGTCTTTTTTTGTCGACCTCTGACACTGTAACCCCAACAGAAGCTTGGGCTAGCGCCTCTAGCAGGGCCGTATATCCCTTGGAATTGTTGTATAATTGTTTATATGCCCCAAATACATCCCAACTCCACTTCCTGAACAGAGTATTCAACAAGGTCTTCAAAGACTCCGACTCATTTGTCCTTATGGGGGGGAGACTTTAATGTTATTTTCTCTGACTCCCTGGACAGACTTGCTTTCCTGGAAAATCCCTATATCTGACACAGCAGCGACTTGCAAGGGACTTTCGCAGATTGATTAGAAAATGCTCCCTGTACGATCGTTGGCGTATTAATCATCTCGCCGAAAGGTCCTTCTCCTTTTACCCCCGCACCCTTGGCGAACCCCGCCCTCCCCCCACACACATGGCACACATACAAACCGGATTCCAAAAAAGTTGGGACACTATACAAATCGTGAATAAAAACTGAATGCAATGATGTGGAGGTGCCAACTTCTAATATTTTATTCAGAACATAAATCACGGAACAAAAGTTTAAACTGAGAAAATGTACCATTTTAAGGGAAAAATATGTTGATTCAGAATTTCATGGTGTCAACAAATCCCCAAAAAGTTGGGACAAGGCCATTTTTACCACTGTGTGGCATCTTTCCTTCTTCTTACAACACTCAACAGACATCTGGGGACCGAGGAGACCAGTTTCTAAAGTTTAGAAATAGGAATGCTCTCCCATTCTTGTCTAATACAGGCCTCTAACTGTTCAATCGTCTTGGGCCTTCGATGTTGCACCTTCCTCTTTATGATGCGCCAAATGTTCTCTATAGGTGAAAGATCTGGACTGCAGGCTGGCCATTTCGGTACCCGGATCCTTCTCCTACGCAGCCATGATGTTGTGATTGATGCAGAATGTGGTCTGGCATTATCTTGTTGAAAAATGCAGGGTCTTCCCTGAAAGAGATGACGTCTGGATGGAAGCATATGTTCTAGAACCTGAATATATTTTTCTGCATTGATGGTGCCTTTCCAGACATGCAAGCTGCCCATGCCACACGCACTCATGCAGCCCCATACCATCAGAGATGCAGGCTTCTGAACTGAGCGTTGATAACAACTTGGGTTGTCCTTGTCCTCTTTGGTCCGGATGACATGGCGTCCCAGATTTCCAAAAAGAACTTTGAATCGTGACTTGTCTGACCACAGAACAGTCTTCCATTTTGCCACACTCCATTTTAAATGATCCCTGGCCCAGTAAAAAGGCCTGAGCTTGTGGATCTTGCTTAGAAATGGCTTCTTCTTTGCACTGTAGAGTTTCAGCTGGCAACGGCGGATGGCAGGGTGGATTGTGTTCACTGACAATGGTTTCTGGAAGTATTCCTGAGCCCATTCTGTGATTTCCTTTACAGTAGCATTCCTGTTTGTGGTGCAGTGTCGTTTAAGGGCCCGGAGATCACGGGCATCCAGTATGGTTTTACGGCCTTTACCCTTACACACAGAGATTGTTCCAGATTCTCTGAATCTTCGGATGATGTTATGCACAGTTGATGATGATAGATGCAAAGTCTTTGCAATCTTTCTGCGCAACATTGTGGGAATTGGTGATCCTCTACCCATTTTGGCTTCTTAGAGACACTGCTACTCTGAGAAGCTCTTTTTATACCCAATCATGTTGCCAATTGACCTAATTAGTGTTAATTGGTCTTCCAGCTCTTCGTTATGCTCAAATTTACTTTTTCCAGCCTCTTATTGCTACTTGACCCAACTTTTTTGGGATTTGTTGGCACAGTGAAATTTTGAATCAACATATTTTTCCTTTAAAATGATACATTTACTCGGATTAAACGTTTGATCTGTCATCTACGTTCTATTACAAATAAAATATTGACATTTGCCATCTCCACATCATTGCATTCAGTTTTTATTCACAATTTGTTTAGTGTCCCAACTTTTTTGGAATTCGGTTTGTACCAGAATTGACTATTTTTTGGTACCATTTCCACCCTTCATGTCTTGAAGGGAGCAGACTTGGAACAAATCACTTGGTCAGATCATGCCCCGGTAGCGGTCAGACTAGAAATTGGTTCGGGATTTACTCGCCAGTGTCATTGGCGTCTTAATGACACCCTCCTTTCCTATTCTACATAGTGGGAATAAATTGTCCTTTTTTCTCAAAGGATAGACAAGACAAGAGACGCAGTTATACTGAAGTTAAAAAAAAATCTTCAGAATAAGAACATTAAGTATTCATTTGTTTATCCAGCTAAATTGTGGATCATTTTTGACAATGAAACCCATTTTAAAAAAAAACTCCTGACCTGGTGGTGAACTGGCTTGATCGGAATAATATTTGATGGTCCTAGGATACAGTTCTGTCACAGGAATGTGGCGGATCATGGAGGGGTGTTTTTGGGTGGTTTGGGTTTGGGGGTTCTTTTAGGTTTGGGGTGTGGGGGGAGGGTTGGGATGGGGAGGGATGGCGATATGTCACCTAAAATGGGGTGGAAATGGACAACCGAAAGAAAGGAAATCTATAGGTGGCTAAGATGACAGTTAGAATAGTTTCCTGGAATGTTCGAGTTCTGGGAGATAAATATAAACAACAAGCGGTTTTTGATCAGGTGCAGAGACAACTCCCAGATATTATTTGTTTGGTGAAGACACACTCTACAAAAGAATCGGTCCCTCGATTGCGAACGGGATGGGCTGTGCAAAATTATCACTCCACATTCACTAGTCATTCAAGAGGTGTCTCAGTTCTTATTCACAGGGGGTTGACTTTGTTTGCGAGGCACATTCCATTGATGACCAGGGCAGGTTTATTTTTTTTATATGGGAGACTCTACGGAAAACTGTATCCTGGCCTTTATTTATATACCACCCCCTTTTTTCATAGGCGTATTGAATCAATTAATAATATTTGCGGACCAGTATCCTGAATTTCTGCTGTTAATTATTGGAGACTTTAACTGTGTTATGAACCCAGGAGAAAAAGAATACACTTGGGGGGAGATACTTTTACTTCAGTCCAGGGGTCCCCATTGGCTCTGGTTTTGTGAAGAAACCGGATACGTGGATGTATGGGGACTGGTCGGGAAAGGAAAAAAAGTATACTCCTGTATAAGTAAAAGTGGAAACTCGATGAAATACAGGACTAGATCGATATCTGATCATGTACCTATTCTACTTGAACTAACCATAAAGGGTAATAAGTATAAAGATAGACTCCCATTTAGACTAAACTCTTATTGGATCTCAATAATGGATAATCATGACTCGTTGAGTCATGAGATTGTAGATTTTTGGGATAGAAACTATGACACCGCTAGTCTACAAGTAGCATGGGATACACTTAAAGCCTTTATAAGAGGAATCTTCCTTAGTAATATAGTGAATTTAAAAAAGGGCTATGCCGAGAAGAAGAGGGGGTTAAGAGAGGCAGCAGCTACGGATGACTATGTTGAGAATCGCGAAAATATGCAGAATAAGAGCCAGGTTTATGCTGACTTTTTGGTAGAGAAGGCCCAACACAGTATAATAACCATGTATTAGATGGGGAGATGGACTTATATTTGGATTCTATTGTGCTTCCGTGGGGAGCTGGAAGCTGCTTTAAAGGCTTGTATGGGAAATTCATCTCCCGGGCCGGACGGACTCCTATTTGAATTTTATTGCCAGTATAGGTAGGTAATCCTTCCCCGTATTTTGATGGTGATTCGGAGTTCATTAGAGGCAGGTCAGCTCCCGCAAACAATGATAGAAGCTATAACCTTCTCTGGACTGCCGCACGCAGGATCGCGTGATCTCGGCGGCCCAGTTACTCCTGGTTGACGCGCGGGCGCGTCATCTCGCGAGAGGCAATTTGCAGCTCGGAAGTTATACTGCAGCCTGACAGCGATGATCAATCGCTGGCAGGCTGTAGAAGTTAAATAAATTAAATCAAACAGGTATATCAGAAGCTGTTTTGTTAACAGCGTCTGATATACCTGCTACCTAGTCCTCTGGTGGTCCCATTTGCTGGGATCGACCATCAGAGGACCAGGTAGCTATGTAAAGTAGCACCAAGCACCACACTATGCCCCCCCCCCTGTCACTTATTAACCCCTTGTTAACCCCTGATCATCCCCCTGTCACTGATCACCCCCCTGTAAGGCTCCAGTCATATGTCCATATGTGTTTTGCGGATCCACGGATCCGCAAAACACTGTCACTGGCAATGTGCTTTCCGCAATTTTCAGATTTTCAGCCTGGGTGCGCAAATGGGCCCAAATTCCAACGAGTACCTTTAGGTTTTACAGGGCTGCTCACAATTTAGCCCCACCCAAAATGCCAGAACAGTACAAACACCCCACAAATGACCCCATTTTGGAAAGAAGACACCCCAAAGTATTCGCTGAGGGGCATAGTGAGTCCATGAAAAATTGAACTTTTTGTCACAAGTTAGCGGAAAGGGAGACTTTGTGAGAAAAAACAATAAAAAATCAATTTCCGCTAACTTGTGCCAAAAAAAAAATCTTCTATGAACTCGCCATGTCCCTCACGGAATACCTTGGGGTGTCTTCTTTCCGAAATGGTCACATGTGGGGTATTTATACTGCCCTGGCATTTTAGGGGCCCTAAAGCGTGAGAAGAAAAATGCGTAAACATGCCCTCCTAAAAGGTACTCATTGGAATTTGGGCCCCTTTGCGCATCTTGGCTGCAAAAAAGTGTCACACGTGGTATCGCCGTACTCAGGAGAAGTAGGGCAATGTGTTTTGGGGTGTATTTTTACATATACCCATGCTGGGTCGAGAGAAATAGCTCTGTAAATTGACAACTTTGTATAAATTTTTTTTAAAAAGTTGTCATTTACAGAGATATTTCTCACACACAGTATGGGTATATGTACAAATAAACCCCAAAACACATGGCCCCACTTCTCCTGAGTACGGCGATACCACATGAGTGACACTTTTTTGCAGCCAAGATGCGCAAAGGGGCCCTAATTCCAATGAGTACCTTTAGGATGGATTCTAACGCTTTAGGGCCCCTAAAATGCCAGGGCAGTATAAATACCCCACAAGTGACCCCATTTTGGAAAGAAGACACCCCAAGGTATTCCGTGAGGGGCATGTCGAGTTCACAGAAGTTTTTTATTTTTTTTGGCACAAGTTAGCGGAAATTGATATATATAATTTTTTTTTACAAAGTCTCATATTCCACTAACTTGTGACAAAAAATAAAATTTTACATGAACTCACCATACCCCTCACGGAATACCTTGGGGTGTCTTCTTTCTAAAATGGGGTCACTTGTGGGGTATTTATAATGCCCTGGCATTTTAGGGGTCTCTAAAGCGTGAGAAGAAGTCTGGAATCTAAATGCGTAAAAATGCCCTGTGAAATCCTAAAGGTACTCATTGGCATTTGGGCCTTTTTGCGCACCCAGGCTGCAAAAAAGTGTCACACATGTGGTATTGCTGTACTCAGGAGAAGTAGGGCAATGTGTTTTGGGGTGTATTTTTACATATTTCTCACACCCAGCATGGGTATATCTCTGTAAATGATAACTTTTTAATTTTTTTTATACAAAGTTGTCAGTTTACAGAGATATTTTGGTCACCCAACATGGGTATATGTAAAAATACACCCCAAAACACATTGCCCTACTTCTCCTGAGTACGGCGATTCCACACGAGTGACACTGTTTTGCAGCCTGTGTGCTCAAAGAGGCCCAAATTCCAACGAGTACCTTTAGTTTTTACAAGGATGCTCACAATTTAGCCCCGCCCAAAATGCCAGAACAGTAAACACACCCCACAAATGACCCCATTTCGAAAAGTAGACACCCCAAGGTATTCACTGAGGGGCATAGTGAATCCGTGTGAGATTTTTTATTTATTTTTGCCAGAAGTTAGCAGAAATGAAAACTTTATTTTATTTTTTTCCTCAGAAAGTGTCATTTTCCGCTAATTTGTGAAAAAAAATGAAATCATACATGAACTCACCATGCCCCTCCGCGAATACTTTGGGTTGTCTTCTTTCTAAAATAGTGTCATTTGAGGGGTATTTATACTATCCTGGCATTCTAGCACCTGAAGAAACATGACAGGTGCTCAGAAAGTCAGAGCTGCTTCAAAATGCGGAAAATCACTTTTTTGCACCATAGTTTGTAAACGCTATAACTTTTACCCAAACAAATAAATATACACTTATTGGATTTTTTTTTTATCAAAGACATGTAGAACAATAAATTTAGAGAAAAATTTATATAGAAATGTAGTTTAAAAAAAAAAAAGTTAGAACAAAGTGAAAAATGTCATTTTTTTTAGCAGAAATTTCGGTCATTTTTGATAGCAAAAAAAGTAAAAATGTCAGCAGCAATAAAATACCACCAAATGAAAGCTCTATTAGTGAGAAGAAAAGGAGGTAAAATTCATTTGGGTGGTAAGTTGTATGATGGAGCAATAAACGGTGAAAGTAGTGTAGTGCGGAATTGTAAAAAGTGGCCTGGTCATTAAGGGTGTTTAAGCTAGGGGGCTGATGTGGATAATAACATTGATCCCAAAGAAAGGAAAATATCCCCTAGATATAGAGTCATATAGGCCTATCTCCTTAATAAATACTGATGTGAAATTATAGCTAAAATTTTTGCAAATAAGGCTATCTAAGGTCATTAAATCAGTGATACATCCTGACCAAAAGTGGTTCATTCCAAATAAGGGTACACATCATAATCTGCACCGCCTCTTCATTAATATTCAGTCAACAGGGGGAATCTCCAGATCCATCCTGTCGTTAGACCCTTCGACAGGGTGGAATGGGGATTCATATGGAAAGTTTTGGAAAAGATGGGTTTTGGCCCTAAATTTATCGATATGATTAAACTTGTATAATTTATATAGAGCCCCCACAGCAAGATTGAATGTAAATGGGAGTTTGACAGGTAGTATACCTTTGAGCAGAGGTATTCGTCAGGGCTGCCCTCTTTCCCAATTGCTATTTGATATATATATTGAACCACTTGCTGCTAAAGTTAGACAAGATCCTCGGATTAAAGGCTTTGGGATATTGGGAACAGAGGACCGTGTTTCTTTATGGGCCATACTGATATTACACTCCCTGAACTAATCCAGATAGTCAACAGTTTTGGTTCAGTGTCAGGTTTTGACATTAACTGGTCTAAAACGGTTCTAATGCGTGTGTGATAAACCCGAACTTCCTAGGATAGGTCCCCTTTCTATGGTGACAGTTGTCGACTCTTTTTTTGAATACCTGGGATTAACAATATCTCCCAAAGTAGAAAAGTTTGTACAATTGAATTTGATTCCTTTGATAGGTAAGTTAATATCAAAAATTACGGTTTGGCTTCGACTCCCCCTCTCCAGGGCAGATAGAGTATCCCTAGTGAAAATGATGATATTACCCCAATTGCTTTATGTCCTTAGAAACTCTGGATTGGAGATAAATTATTTAGGTTAATTGAGACAGTGATTAATGACCTACTTTGGGAAAGGAAGCGGGTAGGGCTCATATTAAAATATTTATATAAATCGATTGAACAAGGAGGACTTAAAAAACGGAAGGTTAAAGAGTACCTTTCATCTGGAAAAAAATTCTGAACTAAGTATCATGATATGTAGAGCGGCGCCCAGGGATCTCGCTGCACTTACTATTATCCCTGGGCGCCGCTCCGTTCTCCCGCTATGTCCCCCGGTTATGTTCCGTTACTTGGTTATACTGGGGGGAGACTGCTCTTGTTCTCCTGGGCGTCTCCTTCTCCCAGGCTGTAGCTCTGTCCAATCGCAGCGCAGAGCTCATAGCCTGGGAGAAAAAAACCTCCCAGGCTATGAACTCTGCGCTGAGATTGGCCAGAGCTACAGCCTGGGAGAAGGAGACGCCCAGGATAGCAAGGGCAGTTTCCACCTAGTATAACCAAGTTCCCAAAGATCCCGGAGGACATAGCGGGAGAACGGAGCTGTGCCCAGGGATAATAGTAAGTTGCAGGGAGATCCCTGGGTGCCACTCTACATATCATGATACCTAGTTCAGATTTTTTTTTCCAGATGAAAGGTCCTCTTTAAGGGATTAGAAAACGGGGTGTGGTGTTTAACAAGCAGGATATGCTCAACCCATATGCAGTTGTGCATGTATATAGGGGAGCACATCCTGCACTTGTAGTCCATTGCTAGGGGCAATCAACAGCAATAAATGGATACAATGGAAGATGCCAGCAACGGACTACAAGTACCACAATAACCATCCTACATACGATAACTATAATGTGGAGAACAATCAAAAACATAACCATAGCAAAGGCAGGTGCACTCTGCAGCAATAGTAAACCCTCACACTGATGTTAAAATTGAGAGGTTAGTTCGACACATCCTACTAGGAGGACATGTCTTAAGCTCGGACACCACGTCAAGGTCTCTCAAGTAGCCCGAGACCCTCTTTAAGGGATACTTTATTGCTTCACAGTTTTGGTGATACAAACACTGATAAGAGAGCCCTCTGTAGATATTTACTGAGTAGATCTATACACGGTAATATGTTTACATTATTAGAGGCTGGGTTATCAACCAGATCGCAGCAGGAATATAAGGAAACCAGGAAGCTATTCTTTAAATCATGGGGCACTATCAGAGAGTGGTTTGGTATAAAAGGTGCACTTTACTTGACACCCCTATGGCACAATTATTATTTACCGGAGTTGGAGGAAGTTGCACGAGAGTTTTGGGCAGAAAAATGTTTATGTGGCACAAGTAGTAAATAATGGAGAAATACTCTCATTTTTGGAGTTCACACAAAGAGAACATATAGTGAATCTATCCTGATTTAGGTATCTACAACTGCGATCAGCACTCACTAGTATAACACGGTCAGCTCTACAATTGATAAATACTGATACAGTTATAAATAATTTGTTGGGAAACTTGGGACATAACTTAAAAATCGAATATTTACAAAGTTATTGTAGTTGCACTATTCAAGGGAATTTCTTTACCGGCCTGAGGGCACGGGAGCGTGATTCAATAGTCCAGACATCTGACTGGGGGAATATAATGACTAATCTGCGGTTGGTTTCACATAATTTTAACCACGTTATGGTTCAGTTTAATATTTTACACAGATTATATGTCACACCAGTTTGGCTTAATTAGATGTGGGCTAAGAAGTAGTTCTAATTGCCCAGGGTGTAATTCTTTAGGGGCAGACTATTTACACATGTTTTGGTTTTGTACACAAGTAATAGAATACTGGGACACAATAGCCAAGTTGATTTCTGAAAGGCTTAAAATGACGATCCCACACACTCCAGAATGTTGGATCCTTGGCGATTTTATTCAATTTGTGTCAATCGTCCTAAAAATAAAAAAAACTTTATTGGTGAAAATAGCTTTTTTGGCCAGACTGTTAATTACACAAGTTTGTTCCTGGTTGAACCTGGTCAACAAAGTTAAGACATATGAAAGCATTTTGTACAAAATAAAGAATTGTGAAGAAAAATGGGGCGACATTTGGGGATGGTGGAGACCCTAGGTTGCATTCCCCCCCCCCCCCCCCAGTAGTCTCCCTCTGGGTTTTAGACGGAGGGCGATAGGTGGCGCATCGCAAGGGTTTTGGGTTGGGGTGAGTTAGGGAATTGTATTGTACTGTATAGAGGATTAAAGGGGAGAAAGAAATAATTTATTTGTATGACAATATGTTGTGGATTTTTTTTATGTATTTACAGTAAAAATATAATTTAAAAAAAACACACCCTCCTTAATCGTTCAATACCGAGGGGCGAGCTGCGAGACCATCTTAAATCCTACTTCGAGCTCAATAGAGGATCGGTTAGCGATGTGTGCTGCCTGTGACAAGCCCATAAGGCAGTCATGAGGGGCATTGCATTTCATTGAGCACTAGACTTAAGAGGGATTCTGCAGCCACAGCCCAGTCTCTTCGGTCAAGCCTAAAGCATTTGGAGGAGGTAATGGCTGCTCACCCCACACACCATACTCTTAAACATATTGCATCCCATCCCACCTACATATGATAGCCCTAGGTAGAATTGACAAACTAATGCTATATACCCAACAACACTATTATGCTTGGGAGAATAAGCCTCACACCTTACTGGCTAAGCAACTTCAAAACTGACCCCCCACAGTCTAGCCCACATGCCTTTAGGGGAGCAGATGGAACTGTTCAGTATGACCCTAAGGAGATCTCAGCTCGATTCTCCAACTATTATACCGCCCTTTATAATTTACCCAGCGAACTCCCCGCAAATTAGGGGCCCAGAGATCGTTTGCTGCAGACATATCTGGCTTTGTGTAACCTACTAACCCTGACAGTAACAACCTCAATAGGCCTTTTACCTCTGAAGAAGTAGGATTAGTCATTGACCAACTACCTGAGGCAAAATTTCCCCGGCCCTGACTGCTTCCCTTATAAATATTACAAGACTTTTAAATCGTAACTACTCCCTCATATGACAAATCTTTTTAATTGGTTCCTTTCGGGTGACATTGTACCCAATTCTATGTCCCACTCCCATCTCCTTAATCCCAAAGCCTGGGAAAGAGCCCCTTGAATGTCAAAAATATAGACCTACTGCGCTACTAAACTCCAACCTTAAGATCTTCACTAAAATATTAGCTTCCTGCCTTAACTCTTTCCTCCCATCATTAATCCATAAAGATCAAGTAGGATTCGTTCCATGCAGGCAGGGGAGTAATAACACTCGACGGACCTGTTGGATGTGGTTAGTCGCTCGGAGGGGAAGAGGCATTGTTCCTTAGCTTGGACGCAGAAAAAACGTTTGATCGATTGAGCTAGCCATTTTTATTTGTGGCTCTGAAGGCCTATGGTCTAACTGGCCCCTTTGTTCAAGCCATTCAAGGGTTGTATTCCTCCCCCACGGCGACAATCAAACTTCCACACGCTGAATCTCGACCAATTCCCTTTAACAATGGGATGAGACAGAGATGTCCTCTATACCCCCCTACTGTTCACGTTGTGTATCAAACCCCTAGCAGTTAAAATTAGAGCGTGTCCGGATATCAGAGGCGTTATGGTGAAGGATAAAGAATTCAAGTTGTCCCTATACGCAAATGATGTCCTACTTACCCTCGGCAACCTTCACACCTCTCTCCCGAACCTTCACTCAACACTGCAGGAGTTTGGGCGCCTGTCGGGGTATAAGTTCAATACCCATAAAACTAAAGCGCTCTCTATTAATATCCCTCAGACAACTCTCAACACCCTTAAAGCCAATTTCCTCTTTAATTGGAGAGGGGATTCCTTACGATTCCCAAGTGTGGACCTTACCCCCCTCTATAAGGATTTATATAAACACAACTTTCCCTCCATCTACAGGGAGATTAAAGAGCTACTCACTAAATGGCAGACACTCCCTATATCCTTCATGGGCCTCATTGAGGCAGTGAAGATGACAATCTTTCAAAGATTTTGTACTTGTTCGAGACCTTACCCATTTCTGTACCTCTTAAAGATCTGCGGTCGATCCAGTCACAACTCTTAAGATTCATTTGGGCTGAAAAACGCCACAGGATTCCTAGGTCAGTGCTTTTGTCAGGCAAGCCCCAGGGTGGCTTGGGAGTCCCGGATTTGATTAAAGGGATTCTGTCACCTGGATTTTAGTGACGGAGCTTTTACCATCATCACATCAGTCTGCTCATTTTGTATTAAAATATACTAGTATTACTACCCTAAGTGTTGTCATTTGTCTAGAAAATTGTTTTTATTAATATGGTAATTACCTGAGTAAGGAGCCCAAGGGGCTGTCGCTCCGGCCGTTGGAGCCCAGATGTGCCCCTTCTCCTGGAGCCTAGCACCGCCCCACTGCTAATTTATTCACTCCTCATTGCCGGCTGGAGATTACGGCTCAGCAAATGTATTACGTCTGGCGATAAGGAGTGAATAAATTAGCAGTGGAGCGGTGCTGGGTTCCAGGAGAAGGGGCGCGTCTATTAAACTCTGCATATACTTTGTAAATGTTGGAAAGAATATGTGCAATTATCTTTCAATAAAAACACAATTATAAAAAACAAACAAACTATCTATTACCCTGATTCTGCAGTTTACAGAAACAACCGATATGTGGTCATAGGGCGCAGAAGGAAAGGAGGGACAGTCGGTTTTTGGAGGGCAGATTTTGCTGGACTGATTTTTAGACACCACGTCTTATTTGAATTCCCTCTGATGCACCCCTCCAGTAGAAACTCTCAAAAAGTGACACCCCTTTTGGAAACCATGGGATAAGGTGACAGTTTATTTGTACTATTTTGGAGAACATATGATTTAGCTTTTTATGAAGCAAAGTAATAAAAAAATGGCTGTTCTTTTTTTGTTTTTTACAATGTTCACCTGACAGGTTAGATCATGTGATATTTTTTATAGAGCAGGTTACAGAAGCAGTGATACCTAATATGTGTTTTTTGTTTTACACAATAAAAGCATTTTTTTTTTAATCATGTTTTTGTGTCTCCATTTTCTGAAAGCCATATTTTATTTTTTTTGACGATTGTCTTGGGTAGGGTCTCATTTTTTGTGGGATAAGATGATACTTTGGTACAATTTTTGGGTACATATGATGACTTTTTGATCGCTTGGCATTACACTTTTTGTGATGTAAGGTGACATCAACAAAAAGTGCTTTTTTTGCAGATGGGTTGTATCACATGATATTTTTATAGAACAGAAATTATGGATGCGACAATAATAGGTCTATTTTTTTCGGTTTTCCACAATAAAAGCATTTTTAAAAAGTTTTTTGTCTCCTTTTTCTGAACGATATATTTTTGTTTTTTTAGGTGATTGTCTTATATAGGGGCTCATTTTTGTGGCATACTGTGACGATTGCTTGGTACTAATTTTGTGTGAATATGACTTTTTTGATCACTTTTTATACCATTTTGCAATTCCATCATAGTTATTTTTTTTTTGTGATCCTTTTATAGATCAGGTTTTATGGACACGGTGATACCAAACATGTTTAGTGGTTTTGTTTTGTTGTTTTGTTTTTGAGTTTTAACCAATTATTTGTGCGGATATAGGAAGAAGTTAGAATTTTTTTTTCCTTTTATTTTTTTTATTAACACTTTTTTTTTACCCATTCCCACTTGGTTCTTGTATAGTATACTTCAGTGTATTTTAATTCACACTTACATCTGCCCTCTGCTCTGCCAGCCTGACAATAATTGCGGAGGGGAGGGTGGGAGTGGGGAAGCTCTGCCGCTGGCCATTCTGATACGGGGGTGGGGGCCTGGGCCAGTTAGCTGAGACCCCTGGTTGTGTGTAACAGCCGGGATCTCATTGCTGTGCTGTCACCATGTCTGCAGACATGGTGACAGCTTGCTGCCATGACGAACCTGTACGTCATGTATACTGAAGACAGTGCAATCCATGACGTACAGGTATGTCACAGTGGCTTAAGGGGTTAATTTTCAATGTCAATATCTATATTTAAACAAAAAACATAAAATCCCGCAGTTTTCGCACTGGCCACTAAGGCTAATAATTGGCGACACTTCTTTACAGTTCACTTTACTGCAGTTACCTGCTTATCTATACACAGAGGTAATATCATTACAGGCAAATTTTAGAATGACAGATAAGACAGTATCCACCATTCACAATAGGTGATTGTTAAGACTTATCTATTCCTTCCTTGTACAATAACCTCTGCACAGGTCACAAACTATTTCTAGAAAATGCTTCCATAGAAGTTGATGAGGCTCTCTGTTGACCATTGTGTCTATGGACCATGAGGCTGCCATAAAGCAATTTTTTTATGCCGTGTAAATGCTATTAAGAACTGCTCAGGAAAAATGGTAGCCCCCATAATCATGTTCAGAAAACGGAATAAATAAATCTGCAATCAGAATATAAAAACAGGTTAGAAAATGTATTGCTTTGTATGTCTGTTGTTTTCTGCCAGTTAAAACCAGATACACAATTTTGAAGACACGTTTCCTTTAATATTTATTGACCATATTGATGGGGTCTGTGTTTAGAACACCTTTGGCACCTCTCAGGCTCTGTTCAGATTATAATGAAAGCCGTGATGTTCTGATCGTTCTGTGCTAGAACAAACCAGACATGTAAGGACCCTCTTGACGTTAAGAGGTCATCTAGGTTTTGGTAGTTTTGACAGGTCAAAATAGTGCTGCAGACTTCACTTCAAAATTACAGGAAAAGCTGACAAAATACCTAGTGGATGCTGTGAACAAAACTTCAGATTTCAGTTACTGTAAATGTTTTACACAGTATTCTAAGCACAACACCATTGATTTGAATAGGTCTAGACTGTTGTGTTGGAGTTATGGACCACTAAGCAGCACTGAAAGTGTTTAGCACCATTTTGGAAATTTGTGCAGGTCTCAGTTTATAGTCTAATGTGATCATCTGGTCAGAATTTATTGGTTGGAGTTGTACTTTAAAATGACTGATACCAAGGTATTGCATTATGAGAGATTATCTTATTAGATCATAGTTTTGGGGGATTCAAATTTTCATAAATCCCACTCCAAAAGGGAAAATTCACTTAAAACGTGTATCTTTTTATGGGTCATGTAGGTCTTTAGTACTTTGAGTGCATAATGTTATACTTTCCTGAATAGGGCAGCACTAATATAAATGGGACATAGAAATCCTAGGCACATGGATAAGCGTAGACTCGATATTTCACTCAGGAACAGTGTATGCTGCCACTATAAAATTACCAATACAATAATACCAGCATTTAGTGGTCAAATACCAGATATAAACATAGGCTCTATACAGTATTCTAGTGCTGCAGACTATTCCAAAGAATACAGCACTGATCAGATGCAGTCAGAGGCAATTAGAGGACCTAGCTCTTCTGACATGTTTGTTTTTGTAAATACTTATATTTCCCATTAAATAAGTCTGTATCATCTTTTCTTAAAACGCTGCATTGTGTAGTTCCTCTGTTACTTATTCTAAAAATGTATGTATAAATTGACAAATAGGTGTTACTCTGCTGTGTCCCTACTGTCACAATTGTCAATTAAACACAACAATAGCTGATCTCCTCAGGGAGACCAGCTACAAAAAACACTGCGGAGCCTCACTTAAGAGTCTCAACACAGCAATCCGAAGTGCAAAGTTCCCTGGGAAAAGGGAATATGCAAAATAAATGTGGAGCCCCAGTTATGGGTCTACAACACAATGAAAGCCAGATATCCCTCAAAGGAAGGAAAACCAAGCAAAGAGGTGTCTCCATTACAGAGATCACCAAATCCACCATATTAAGTGGCCCCTATGTCAAGATCCCGCTTTTTTTACAAGCTTTAAAGATGTGACGTGAAAAATCTAAGCCAGTTATCCATCCACAGACAGCTGTTTCGGGGTGTTGCCCCTCATCAGTGTGGAGTAGGATTCTGGCTAACCGGGAGCAATGCCTCGGAGACCACCCAAACACAACAATAGCTGATCTCCTCAGGGAGACCAGCTACAAAAAACACTGCGGACATAGGGGCCACTTAATATGGTGGATTTGGTGATCTCTGTAATGGAGACACCTCTTTGCTTGGTTTTCCTTCCTTTGAGGGATATCTGGCTTTCATTGTGTTGTAGACCCATAACTGGGGCTCCACATTTATTTTGCATATTCCACAATTGTCAATTAGGCCTGGACTATAGTAACATACATAGTAACATAGTATACACTCACCTAAAGAATTATTAGGAACACCATACTAATATGGTGTTGGACCCCCTTTTGCCTTCAGAACTGCCTTAATTCTAAATGGCATTGATTCAACAAGGTGCTGATAGCATTCTTTAGAAATATTGGTCCATATTGACAGGATAGCATCTTGCAGTTGATGGAGATTTGAGGGATGCACATCCAGGGCACGAAGCTCCCATTGCACCACTCCAAAGATGCTCTATTGGGTTGAGATCTGGTGACTGTGGGGGCCATTTTAGTACAGTGAACTCATTGTCATGTTCAAGAAACAAATTTGAAATTATTTGAGCTTTGTGACATGGTGCATTATCCTGCTGGAAGTAGCCATCAGAGGATGGGTACATGGTGGTCATGAAGGGATGGACATGGTCAGAAACAATGCTCAGGTAGCCCGTGGCATTTAAATGATGCCCAATTGGCACTAAGAGGCCTAAAGTGTGCCCAGAAAACATCCCCCACACCATTACACCACCGCCACCAGCCTGCACAGTGGTAACAAGGCATGATGGATACATGTTCTCATTCTGTTTACGCCAAATTCGGACTCTACCATTTGAATGTCTCAACAGAAATCGAGACTCATCAGACCAGGCAACATTTTTCCAGTCTTCAACAATCCAATTTTGTTGAGCTCATGTAAATTGTAGCCTCTTTTTCCTATTTGTAGTGGAGATGAGTGGTCCCCGGTGGGGTCTTCTGCTGATATAGCCCATCCGCCTCAAGGCTGTGCGTGTTGTGGCTTCACAAATGCTTTGCTGCATACCTCGGTTGTAACGAGTGGTTATTTCAGTCAACGTTGCTCTTCTATCAGCTTGAATCAGTCGGCCGATTCTCCTCTGACCTCGAGCATCCACAAGGCATTTTCGCCCACAGGACTGCCGCATACTGGATGTTTTTCCCTTTTCACACCATTCTTTGTAAACCCTAGAAATGGTTGTGTGTGAAAATCCCAGTAACTGAGCAGATTGTGAAATACTCAGACCGGCCCGTCTGGCACCAAAAACCATGCCACGCTCAAAATTGCTTAAATCACATTTCTTCCCCATTCTGACATTCAGTTTGGAGTTCAGGAGATTGTCTTGACCAGGACCACACCCCTAAATGCATTGAAGCAACTGCCATGTGATTGGTTGACTAGATAATTGCATTAATGATAAATAGAATAGGTGTTCCTAATAATTCTTTAGGTAAGTGTAGAAGACCGAAAAAAGACATTTGTCCATCCAGTTCGGCCTGTTTCCTACAAGTTGATCCAGAGGAAGGCAAAAAAAACCTGTGAGGCAGAAGCCAATTTTCCCCACTTAAGGGGAAAAAAATTCCTTCCCGACTCCAATCAGGCAATCAGAATAACTCCCTGGATCAACGACCCCTCTCTAGTACAGCTGTAGCCTGTAATATTACACTGCAGAAATACATCCAGTCCCCTCTTGAATTCCTTTATTGTACTCACCATCACCACCTCCTCAGGCAGAGAGTTCCATAATTTCACTGCTCTTACCGTGAATAATCCTTTACTATGTTTGTGTACAAACCTTCTTTCCTCCAGACGCAGAGGATGTCCCCTCGTCACAGTCCTGGGGATAAATAAATGATGGGACAGATCTCTGTACTGTCCCCTGATATATTTATACATAGTTATTAGATCTCCCCTTAGTTGTCTTTTTTCTAAAGTGAATAATAACCCTAATTTTGATAACCTTTCAGGGTACTGTAGTTGTCCCATTCCAGTTATTACTTTAGTTGCGCGCCTCTGAACCCTCTCCAGCTCTGCTATGTCTGCCTTGTTCACAAGAGCCCAGAACTGTACACAGTACTCCATGTGTGGTCTGACTAGTGATTTGTAAAGTGGTAGGACTATGTTCTCATCAAGGGCATCTATGCCCCTTTTGATGCAACCCATTATCTTATTGGCCTTGGCAGTAGCTGCCTGACACTGGTGTTTGCAGCTTAATTTGCTGTTTATTAAAATTCCTAGATCCTTTTCCATGTCAGTGTTACCGAGTGTTTTACCATTTAATATGTACGGGTGACTTGCATTATTCCTTCCCATGTGCATAACTTTACATTTGTCAGTGTTAAACCTCATCTGCCATTTCTCTGCCCAAGCCTTCAATCTATCCAGATCTCTCTGTAGCAGAAAACTGTCCTCTTCAGTGTCAATCTATACAGAGACCTTCCTGTAGCACAACTGTTTGATTTTTACCTATTGAGCGACAGTTGGAGGTCACACAATAGCATACAACTCAATGTATTGCTTTTTATGGCACAGCGGTTCTATAGTTAAAATCAGATTTCTACACCACAAAGGCTACATACAGTCGAGTCACATTATTATGACCACTTCCTATTTTCAACGTCAACATTTTTTTGGAAGCTTTAGAAAGTGAAAACGCAACAGTGCTGTGTGTGTTTTTAAACACGCTGTATGTTAACAGCGTCAAACGTGTTTACCCATAACTATATATGTCAGTGTTACTCTGACATTATTTGCTATTGCTGTCATTGCATTCAAGAGCTTAGGGAGGGGGCGGAGAGAAGGGAAAAAGCAAAACTTTATAAAAAACATTAACAAAAAGATAACATTTTCCTAAAAGAAAATTCTGAGTCCTAGGAGACTAGAGGGTTTTATATATCAATTTTCAAGGCAATTGGAGCAACTTTCATTCGGGTAGAGTCAATTTTGATCAGAATCGGATTTTTCTAAAAATGCGGCGAACCTGAAATGAACTGGAACTCAAAAGGTTTGCTCATCTGATGCTCATTCTAGCTTTACTGGCAGAGAGGGATACAGTGAATGTCATGTTGCTTCCATCCTTAACATTTCAAAGACAGCAGTTCATAAGAACACGGTCAAGCGGCAAACGTTGGAGATAAGAAAGCTACAGACTGGCAGAGGGTGGAAACGACACTCTACTGAACGTGATGCTTGCCAGCTCATTTGAACCTCATTTGAACAACCGTAAATTAGCAAGTGGGAACTGGGGTTAAATGCATGACAAGGACTGTTCAAGGCTTCTACAGGCACGGCTGAAGTTGTGCAAAGTTAGAATAAAGCTCTTCATCAATGAAGAGCCAGGCTGAAGTTTCACTTTAGAGGACTGGATTAATCTTCACGGAGTCCAATTATAAACTTTGCCCAACGCTGGGTCATGTAATGGTAAGGCGGAGACCTGGAGAGGCCTACAAGCCACAGTGTCTCAGACCCACTGTAAAATTTGGTACAGGATTGGGGTTGTTTCAGAAAGGATGGATTCAGGCAGATTTTGTCTTTCTGACGGACACATGAATCAAGCTATGAAAAAACATGCTTCCTTCTGTTCTTACAATGTTCCCCAACTCTGATATTTTTTCTTTCAGTAGGAAAATGCCCCATGTCAGACATCCAGGTCAATCAAGGTGAGGATGAAAGACCACGAGATCAGGACCCTGTCATGGCCAGCCCAATCTCTAGACCTGATTCCCATAGAAAAACCTCTGTAATGTGATCACAAAAAAGATGAATGGCGATAAGCCATCAAACAAAGCCGAGCTGTTTGAATTTCTGCAGTGCAGTGGCATAAAGTTACCCAACATCAAAGTAAAAGACTGGTGGAAAGCATGCCAAGACATATAAAAGCTGCAATAAAAAAAAAAAAAAAAACAACAGGGTTGTTTCACAAAATATTAATTTCTGGACATTACTAATAATTGTGTTAATGATGTGTTGTTTAAAAATTAATTTAAACTTGTTTTCTAAGTATGTATGTATATATATATATATATATATATATATATATATATATATAATCAAGCTGAGTGTATGTATGTCCGCTAAAGGAATCCACACCGTTGCATTTACAATCACGAAATTTGGCACACACCAGGTACATCAGGTGTCCGGGAAGGTTTTAGACCAGGTCTCAGCTCCTGAGATATTCCCAAAAAATGTCATTAGCCAATAGAAGCCTGGTCACATGACCCTTATCAGCCAATAGAAGCTCGCTGGCAGTTTGTCTCCACACACAGAGTTTTACTCCAGGTAACCATAACAACCCAGCCATGTTTCTTCACTGCTGTAGATGAGCTTTAAAAGAAATCTGTCACCAGGATAATCGCTATTGAAGTAAAGCCATGGCCTAATAACACTTAGTACCTTATTTCCTGAGGTTTCCATAACAACTCTGTGGATGACACTGTTAAGGGAGCAGAGTGCTGTGGAGGTCACAGTTCATGGGTCAGATAGGGTGGCCATTCAAGTCATCCTAAAAAACCCTGCCCCCAAGTCCCACTAAGCCACACCCCGATCTGGTTAGGCCATGTCCCCTCCCTCTCCTCAGCCGACAGGGATTTAAAAATCAACTTCTGTCAGCTGCAGAGGTGTGAGGGACGGTAACTTTCTCTCTGCAGCTCACTCTCACACAGGACAGTGGTGCTGTCTTAGGGGGAGCTGTTAATAAGGTCATGCCCCCTATCCTATTAGGCCACGCCTGCCCCCACTCTTCAGCCGACAGAGATTGAAAAAATAAAGTTAAAAATCAACTTCTAGGTCCCGCTAAGCCACAACCCTGACCTGGTTAGGCCATGTCCACTGTTAAGGGGCAGAGTGCTGTAGATGTCACTGTTATAGTGGATACTGATATCTTTTAACGACACACACAAACATTAAATGAAATAGATTAAATATACCCGGGCGAAGCCGGGTCTTTCAGCTAGTGTGTGTATGTATATGTGTGTATATATATATATATATATATATATATATATATATATAATGTAGCAATGGGATCTGCAGTGACAGAATCAGACTATAGGGGGTAAGAAGTCGAAACAACGTTTATTTTTCCTCATAGACAAGATAACCAACCAGCCGAATGCAGGGCATCCACTTGGGGTGAAGCCACAGCATATAAATCATAACAAACATCAAAGGAAACACCTGCCTATCTGGACGCCAACTATTCAGAGAATGTTGCTGTAACCTATGCCTTCAGCTTGTCAGAGGGATCAGGCGTTACACAGCCACATGGTCAAATAGCCAGAATGCTCTGAACCTGACTGAGGCCTCTATGTATTCCCCAATAACTATCCCAGTATCCACACTTGGGAACTCTTGAGGCTAGGGGTATATCTGGACTGGGGGTGGGAGTGGCACATTCCATTACTAACCTACCCGCCACTCCATTAGAATCTAGCCCATGAACTCTTAAACAACCTGTCTCAGCAAACTATGCCTTGCTGAGACCACATAGCTTTCTGGATTCCATTTTTCCCCACCCAGGTGAGCATTCTGGGTGAGATACACACTCCCTCCACTACTTTACCAGACACATTGTTATACACTGTATTTTTTTCCCTAATGTTAATATATTCCCCAGTCAGACCTGCGATCAGACCTCCATGTGAATGACCCCTATTCAGATCTCAATAAGTCCCACTGAATTCCTCACACTGTGCACAATAAGTGGAAGATGCCCAGGACACACTGAGTACAGAGCCCAGGGAAAGCTGCAGTCACCACTTTCTGGTCCTCCTGTACTAATGAGCGCTTCTGTAATGGAAGCGCGCATTAGTATTTGCCCCATAAGGCGCACTGACATTTTCTCCCCACTGTGCATCTTATATGGCGAAAAATATGGTGTGTATGTATATATACAGTTGATACGCTACACTACATACACTATATAAAAATATATATATGCATGTTTTTCTCAATATCTGACATGCGATCAGAATAAACCTTTCCTGTCTTTGTTCAATTAGGATTACCATAATTATTATTCTTTGCCAAATGCCAGAATAATGAGCGAGAGAATTGTTTTAAGGCATTTTTATTACTTTCTGCAATGTCAAAAGTTTACATACACTAAGATTACTATGCCTGTAAACAATTCTGGTCTGCCCTTATGATGATGTAATGTGTTTGGAAGCTTCTGTTAGGTTTGTTGGCAACATCTGAGTTAGAGACACACCTGTGGATGTATTTAAATGCACATCTGAAACTCACTGCTTCTTAGTGTAGCATCATGGGAAAATCTAAAGAAATCAGCCAAGATATCAGGAAGAGAGTCTGGCTCAACCTTGGGTGCAATTTCAATGTACCTGAAGGTGCCTTGTTCATCTGTACAAACAAATATACTTAATTACAAACAAGATGGGAATGTCCAGCAATCATACCGCTCAGGAGACGGGTTCTGTGTCCCAGAGATGAATGTGCTTTGGTCCACCATATGCATATCAACAAAAGAACAAAAGCAAAAGACCTTGTGAAGATGATGGCGGAAACTGGTAAGATTGTGTCAATATCCACAGTGAAACAAGTACTGTATCAACATGGGCTGAAAGGCCACTCTGCCAGTGAGAAGCCATTACTCCAAAAGAAACCTAAAAAAAAGACAGATTAATGTTTGCAAATGCACACAGGAACAAAGACCTAAATTTTTAGAGACATGTCCTGTAGTCTGACGAAACTAAAATTGAACTTTTTGGCCATAATGACCATCATTAGGTTTGGAGGAAAAAGGGAGAAACTTGGAAGCCTAAGAACACCATCCCAACTGTGAAACACGGGGATGGCAGCATCATGTTGTGGGGTTGTTTTGCTGCAGGAGGGACTGGTGCACTTCACAAAATAGATGGCATCATGAGGAAAGAAGATTATGTGGAAATTATGAAGCAGCATCTCAAGACATCAGCCAGGAAGTTAAAGTTTGAGTGGAAATGGGTCTTCCAAATGGACAATGACCTGAAGCATACTGCCAAACTGGTTACAAAGTGGCTTAAGGATAACAAAGTCAATGTTTTGGAGCGGCCATCACAAAGCCTGTCCCTTGTAATCTTAACAACCAGAACTGGAGGGACTGCACGTCTGTGGTTTAATTTGGTCCTGATTTTAATGTGGTTACGGCAGTCGATGGCTTCTTCAACGTGGTCTGGTTACGTGAGTGCATAGAATTGTTGGTTTGTTTTTGTTTCTAATCTTGCTTTGTCTCCGTATATGGTTACTGAACAGATGGCTTTAGCATTTTGCCTTTTATTTCTGAAGTGCTTAACTCATGGCTCTGTATGTAGGTTTTGGCTGGTGTTTTTTTCTTTCTGAAGATTTTGGGTTCTCCGTCTTTGTCTGATTTCCTCATCATTCACCAACTTTTGAACGGTTATAAGGACGTGTTTTTTGTGGATGGGTGCTACCTGGTTACTCCTGATTTTTTTTTTCTGCTTGTTCAGGTTAATTATTCTGTTTGTGCTTCTGATTATGAGGCAGTTAGGTTTTCTACAGTGTACAGTGTGTGCTAATGTTTTTTGGGGCTTTGCGGACTGGTGAGCTTCTTCCTCATTCTGGTTTAGATAGGTGACATTTGTTTTCTTCGGTTTTCCTGTTTCCTCATTGTGTTTGTCTTTTTCTGCCTCAGTCTAAGACAGATGAGTCTGGTAAGAGTGTTTAGATCCAGCTCAGCCTTGTGTCTTCTTTTGTGTGTTTCTTCTTGGTTTTTGTCAGCTGTATTTGTCTTTGTGGCCTTCTGATTTCTCCCTCTTTTTGGCTCATTTAGATGGTTCTCCGCTAACGCAGTTTCAGTTTCATTCTTTTTTTTTTCTAGAGGTATTGTTGCTTTAGGTTTAGATAGTAGGCATTTTTCTTCTCATTCTTCTCAGATTGGTGCCACGATGGAAGCCTTCAATCTAGGTTTTGTGAGGTAGCTATTCAGGCTTTTGGTCGTTGGTCCTCCAAATGTTACTCTTTATATATTTGGCAATATTTCCTTGCTTAATTTCTTCTTAGTTTCAGGAAAAGTGATGTGGATTATTTGGCATTCTTTTTTATGGTATCCGCTAGGGATGAGCGAATCGACTTCGTATGAAACATCCAAAGTC
This sequence comes from Bufotes viridis, assembly GCA_033119425.1. NCBI lineage: Eukaryota > Metazoa > Chordata > Amphibia > Anura > Bufonidae > Bufotes > Bufotes viridis. Next base: position 55,299,427 of record CM065595.1, read on the forward strand.
AATTTGCATAAAACTTTGCTCCAATACTGTATGGAGCAGGAGCTCTGTATAATATTAGAATGTATTGGCTTCTATGAGCCGAAGTTATTGCTTTGCGAAGTCTCGCGAGACTTCGGGTAATAACTTCATAAATTAATTTGTACTATAAAAAAGCCATTTGCCGAACTGTGGTTCGGTTCCAAGGTACCACTTTCACTCATCCCTAGTATCAGCCTTTTTATCTAAAGCGGTACAAGTCTGCTGGCAGAGTGTGAGGTTGACGTGGACTGGATTTATGGGTCAACTGTTGATGTCTGAAATTTTTCCTGATCCAGATGTTCTCATTGTGCATCTAGGTGGATATGATTTGGATGACCTGAGTACTATGGACTTGATTTTGAAAATGATGTCCCCTTTAGTGTCGATGAATTGTATTTTTTCAAACATGCGTATAATTTTTTCTGAGATTGTTGCGGCTACATTCTTTTTTAAGATATTAGGAACGCATTTAGAAGAGGGTTAATTGTTTTAATGCAGCGGTTCATGTCGCTGACTTGGGGTATGTCTTATCGTCATTTTGACTTAGAGGGCGGTGTCCCTTGTCTTTATTTTTCCGATCTTGTTCACCCTTCAGATATTGGTTTGGACATTTTTAATTTGGATTTTTAAGCTATGATTGTAATTATTTTTAGTGGGGTTGGGCCTGCTCCATCTTGTTCATCTCCATCTTATGGCTGAGCTTACATATATTTTAAGTTTGTTATTAATGTATCACTGTGGTTAATTTGGTTATTTGTTCAGTAATGGTATTTTATTTAGAATTTTCATGTTAATAAGGTTAACTAATAGTGACCAAGAAACTTTTTCCACTTAACTTGGTGTATGTTTCATTTACTTTTGTTTAGGTAATAGTTTGTATTGCAATGTTATGTATTGTAATCCCATTAATATTACATAGAGAATGGCAGTAGTTACTAAAACAGAAATGTCAGGGAAGGTGACGGGTCCTCTTTAAGGACATTAAAATAGCATGGTAACCTCCAGTGAGAGAAATCAATACTACGTACTAAAGCTGTGAAAACTGTTAATCTTAACTCTTTTCTGAAGGTTTTATGAGCTTATCATAGTCCCCAACCAAATCATAATATTTTCATGAAAATAAACAGCTGAAAAAGGAAGTAATTGTTCACATGAACTTCCTGGTGTGGTGGGCGATGAAAAAAAACAGTGACATGTCATCTGGGTTGTGGACTACATTTGCATTAGGCTACTTTCACAGTCGCATTTTGTTCGGATCTGTCATGGACAGATCCGTTCTAATAATACAACCGTCTGCATCCGTTCAGAACGGATCCGTTTGTATTATCTTTAACATAGCCAAGACGGATCTGTCTGGAACACCATTGAAAGTCAATGGAGGATGGCTTTGTTTTCTATTGTGCCAGATTGTGTCAGTGAAAACGTTTGGCTCAGTTTCATCAGATGGACACCAAAACACTGTAAGCAGCGCTTTGGTGTCCATCTCCAAAGCGGAATGGAGACTTAACTGATGCAAACTGATGCATTCTGAGCGGATCCTTTTCTATTCAAAATGCATTAGAATGCAAACTGATCCGTTTTGGACCACTTGTGAGAGCCCTGAACGGATCTCACAAACGGAAAGCCAAAACCCGAGTGTGAAAGTAGACTAACATGGTCATGACGGTTCCCAACATCAATTCCAAAAGTGTGGTTCTAGGTGAAATATTGGACACTCATTCGTTTGGCTTCGAACAAGCATTCTTGTTCACCCCTTGTTCACCTCTTGTTCTGATGCATTTTTAGTGGCTTTCTGCTTGAGGTCAGATATGTAAATACTGAAGTATAACTAAACAGCATTTTGAAATTAAAAGTGTTGTGAGGTCAGTGGTTTATTTAAACACAGCATTCTATTCTACTCTGTTCTATTTTCTGCTATTTTTTTGCACAAGGTTCTCTATTGGACTTCAAAATTACCAGAAAATGCACAAAATATTAAAATGCTTTAAATGCATGTCTGTTTTTTCTATATGCATTTTAATGCAATGAAAAAAAGTGTGTGTGTGAAAGAGGCATATGCAGAGTGCTGGTAGTCCACTGCATAAGGGGTTGATGTGTTGTCATAGTGCATTTTATATCTTAAAGGCTGTGTGTGCAGAGTAGGGAGTTAACTGGCCAGCTGGGCCTTAGTTAAGGTTGCCAGGTGTGGGCTGCCCCCACCCCTTCTGATGAGAAGCTATTCAGTCTTGTGTAGGCTGCATGTGTGAGAGCAGAATGAGCTGAAGCCCTGTGAGCCAAAAGCAACTCGCAGAGTGACTGTATATGTACCAGCTGCTGTGGGAAAGAACTGCTGGATTTAACTGAAAGTTTAGTGGCCACACAACAAAATGTGCCCAGTATCTGTCAGAGAAGCTAAAACCTTCACCTTGGCTATAGACTTCCCGGCGTTGTGGTTGGAGCAATAAACCTCTGGGCCCTTACAAAATTTAGTTAACAGACTTTCTATTTGTCAGAAGGATTGCACCCCGCTGAGGGTTCTGTGCAGAAATGAGGTTAACTAAAATCAGATAGCGCTCAGGACAAAACAATAAATCTTTATTAAGGTATGGGGAAGACAATAGAGCTATCTATATATATAAAAAGTGCACCCATTAAAGATGCACCGATATGACCAGGCAGTGCATGGAGGTGCAGTATGGTGTATAACAGTCCACACCCCCTTAAGCTCTGCCTGCACGCTTGGTAGACAAGACAGTATGTATGGCTAAGGACGGCTGCCTCTACTGCTGGTGGTTCGGTACACTATCACCAGCAGGCTCGGCAGTATTGACTAACCCGACCCAGCCCTGCTGCAAGTCTCGATGAAGCCGCTAAAAGTTCATAGTACTGATGTACACACTATAAGCTCAACGCGTTTCTTGCCCTATTACGGGCATATCTTCAGGAGCTAAAGAGAGAGAACATGTAAGCTGCGGACATCGCGCGCCACTGATGACGTGCACACGATACAAGCATCCGGCGCTAGTACGGCCGTGAACGGCCGCTCGGCGTTACAACTTAAATAGCCATAGTCTAACCCAGAGGGAGAGGCTCGCCCAGGATAACGTCACTGAGACAGGAGAGGAGACACGGATAGCTCCTCCCCACCGGGACCAATGCAATGCAAATCCCGTGGGTATGTATACATATTATATGGTGTCACTAGCCGGCTAAACATTGTGGTAAGTGGGGATGTGGCACAGTCGGGTTGTCTGATCAATAAGGAGAGGACAGATTTTCATTCTTCATATCGGGGGTCTGTCGTACATATGCCAGGATGCAATCAGATCCCAAAGGGTCACATCAGGGACACGTCATATTGGATATTGTGAACGCAGGAACTGATTACACGACCTAGGGATTCACAAAAAACAAACAAAGGAAAATGGAATCATTAAGACCTTGGGGCTTAACTGTTTGAAGCCTGAATATCCATTCGGCTTCCTTTCTCAATAGCAGATTATCCACATCACCACCCCTCGGCGAAGGTCTAACGTGTTCAATGCCTTGGAAGCTAAAGCAGGAATCACTACTGCCAGGGTGGTATGAGGCGACATGTTGCGCCAGAGGGGTTAGGTCTTCATTGCGGATATCACAGAGATGTTCCCCCACTCTCCTTCTAAATTCCCTTCTGGTTTTGCCAACATGTCGCCACATATACCACCCCGACAGTCCTGCAATTAATGAAGGATCTTATAATGTAACTGCATCCTGTGACGGAGCTTGTTACTTCCTTGCTCTTTTTGATCACCTTACAGGCCACGCAGCCACTACATCTATAAGTCCCCCATGGTCTATTGGGAAGCCAGGTGCTACTGATCGGGGTGGAGAATGTGCTGTGTACCAGCCTGTCACCAAGGTTCCCACCTCTGCGGTAGGTAATGAGCGGTCTGTCACCAACCAGGTGACCCACCACCGGATCCGTTTTGAGAATACCCCATCCCTCCTGCAGTACATCCCGTACCTCTTTGTGGGCGGCATCAAAAGTGCCTATAATTCAAAAAGGTTCATCCTGGGGTATCCTTGTTTTAGGAACCAGAAGGTCCTCTCTGTTACATGAGGCTGCATGTTGGTATGCCTCCCTGAGAGGTGCTTCTGGGTACCCTCTTTGTCTGAACCTCCTATGGAGGTCATTGGATGCCCGCCTGAAGTCAGCCCACTCAGAGCAGTTGCGCCTTGCACTGAGGTATTGGCCTTTGGGTATACCATGCTTCAGTGGGACTGGATGACTACTGTCCCAACTGAGCAAGGAACTAGTGGCAGTCGGTTTGCGGAACATGTTGGAAGTTATTTTTCCATCGGGATGCATTATAATGGATAGGTCCAGAAAGGTCAAGTTAGTGTCATTTATCTCATGAGTGAAAAATAAGCCCCAATCGTTGATATTAAGGACACCCACGAATTCATCAAATTGAGATCTGGATCCCTTCCATAGGATGAAAATGTCATCGATGAACCTCATCCATAATAAAATGGACGAGGCCCATCGTTCCATGCCCTCATTGAAGACCACCTCCATCTCCCACCCGCCCAGGTACAAATTGGCGAATGTGGGGGCACATGGGCTCCCCATGGCCACACCCCTGAGCTGGTGGAAGAAACGTCTGTCAAACGCAAATACATTATGGGTGAGGATAAATGTCAATAGCCGGATCACAAACTCATTGTGCAGCTGGTATTGCACACCCCTTTCTGTCAGGAACGCTGCGGCTGCCTCACAGCCCTTTTGATGTGGGATGGAGCTATATAGGGATTCCACATCCAGGCGAAGGCTTGTGCCGAAACGCGCGTCGGGGTTGGCGCCATCCCGGAGGAGAGACACAGTATGGGTATGATGTTATTACTTTCTTGATTGTATGCACTTGCACTTTGTACATTTGACTTGTTTATCGGACCTTTTCCCCTCCGTCTCTCCTCTTGGATGCCGCCCATCTATGCACCCCCCTTATGTATTTTAATTGTATGTGCTATATGCACTTTTTAATATGGTAATAAAAATGTGTTTTGCAATGAAACGCGGTCTGGTATCTTCTATTTAGGTTATCCAGGCTAGCCAGTAGCTTCCCAGTTTCACAGTGTAAGCCATTGAGTTTCCGTAATACGTCCATCGTGTCCTGGACATAGGACGGCAGGCTCACCACAAAGGGTCTCAAGATGCGATCCACATAAATTCTGATCTTTTCTGTAATGCTTCCTATCCCGGACACGATCGGTCTCCCTTTGAGCGGTGATAGCCCTTTGTGCACTTTAGGGAGGGAATAGAACGATGGCGTGATCGGGTACTGAGGGAGCATAAAATCATACTCAGCCTTGCTGATGAGACCATTCCTTTTTCATTGATCTAAGATCACTGCCAGTTCAGCCTTGAACCTGGCAGTTGGATCCTCAGTGAGTCTCCTGTAACATGCTGTATCGTCCAGTATCCTGCTACACATTTGGACATATTTCATGTTGTCCATCACGACAATATTACCCCCCTTGTCCGAGGGCTTGATAACAATATTCCTGTCTTTTTGTAAGTTTTCCAGAGCAAGTTGTTCATTAAGAGTCAGGTTGGATGCGCCAGTCTCGCTAACCCGAAGTGACCTCAGTTTTTCTGTTACTATTGAGATGAAAGCATCACGGGGGGAATAGTCACTAACCGGGGGATTCTTTCTGGAGGCAGCCCTCAGGTTTGTAAAGGGTCTCTTGCTCTTCTCCCGTGTCCCTTCCTGAAGAAGGCCCGCCAGGAGACGCACCCCCGGGAGGTCCTCCTCATCTACCCCCAATTCAATACTTTGATGCCTATCCCTTAGAATGCCTTTAGCTTCCAAGGCATTGAACACATTAAACCTTCGCCGAGGGGTGGTGATGTGGATAATCTGCTATTAAGAAAGGAAGCCGAATGGATATTCAGGCTTCAAACAGTTAAGCCCCAAGGTCTTAATGATTCATTTTCCTTTGTTTGTTTTTTGTGAATCCCTAGGTCGTGTAATCAGTTCCTGCGTTCACAATATCCAATATGACGTGTCCCTGATGTGACCCTTTGGGATCTGATTGCATCCTGGCATATGTACGACAGACCCCCGATATGAAGAATGAAAATCTGTCCTCTCCTTATTGATCAGACAACCCGACTGTGCCACATCCCCACTTACCACAATGCTTAGCCGGCTAGTGACACCATATAATATGTATACATACCCACGGGATTTGCATTGCATCGGTCCCAGGAGGGAAGGAGCTATCCGTGTCTCCTCTCCTGTCTCAGTGACGTTATCCTGGGCGAGCCTCTCCCTCTGGGTTGGACTATGGCTATTTAAGTTGTAACGCCGAGCGGCCGTTCATGGCCGTACTAGCGCCGGATGCTTGTATCGTGTGCACGTCATCAGTGGCGCGCGATGTCCGCAGCTTACATGTTCTCTCTCTTTAGCTCCTGAAGATATGCCCGTAATAGGGCAAGAAACGCGTTGAGCTTATAGTGTGTACATCAGTACTATGAACTTTTAGCGGCTTCATCGAGACTTGCAGCAGGGCTGGGTCGGGTTAGTCAATACTGCCGAGCCTGCTGGTGATAGTGTACCGAACCACCAGCAGTAGAGGCAGCCGTCCTTAGCCATACATACTGTCTTGTCTACCAAGCATGCAGGCAGAGCTTAAGGGGTGTGGACTGTTATACACCATACTGCACCTCCATGCACTGCCTGGTCATATCGGTGCATCTTTAAATCGGTGCACTTTTTATATATACAGATAGCTCTATTGTCTTCCCCATACCTTAATAAAGATTTATTGTTTTGTCCTGAGTGCTATCTGCTTTTAGTTAACCCCATTTATACATTGTAGCGCAAATACTGTATCTACCTTTAGTTAACCCCTTCTGTGCAGAAATGAATCTAAAAGACAAAGTAGGATCGACCCCTTGGCCGAATTTGGGAAGACTGTGCAGTTTGATTTGAGAAAAACTCAGAAGGTAGTAGTATACTGCCTATTCTTTCCTACAAGCAGCCTTGGGAAAATTGTTTAAGCCACCTGTAAGGACTGTGCTTATGTTTAAAAGTGCCGGAATGAACCATCTACTAGACTGCCTTAGTAAATATAGTGGATTATTTGCACTAAAACCCCGCCCTATCATTGAATACACCAACGCCTGCATTGCTGCAGTATTGCATCTTGTGTGTCACCATACAGGATCCTTGCTTTGTACCCCCAAAACTCACCAAGACCAAGGGAACCCCAATGAACACCAGGCAGAAAAAACCCAAATCTGGGGTGTGCCCCAAAGGAACAAAGGTGCACCCTCTCATCACTGCATGGCCCAGAGAGTGCCAGAATGAGGACTGCCCCCGTGAGTGCTCGCTCTCCCCTCCCAGGCTCTCTGCACATATTGCAAAAATTTCTACAAGTGCTCCACTAATCTGAACAGGGCTTGCAGAAATTCATGCACATGCTGCAGAAATAACCCTATTCAGATGTATGGAACAGATTTTCAGCCTCACATTTCTGCAACATATCTGCTAAATGTTGAATGTATTCTTATTAGGACCTTTATCAAAAAAAGATAAAGATATGGCGCACCACAGGATAGGAAATTCAGAATAAGGGTAAGTATATTGATAAATTCCATCACATTATTCCCTGCTCATTTCCATGGTTACGGCCACCCTGCAATCCAGCAATGGTGGCCACGCTTGCACACTATAGGATAAAGCACCAGCCTATGTACGCTCCCATGGTCCTGGCCACAAGAGTGGCCGGCGCTTTTTTCCTATAGTGTGCAAGCACGGCCAACGCTGATGGATTGTAGGGTGGTCATAACCATGGAATCAAGCAGTGTATAATGTGATGGAAAAATTATTGAATTTCAAAGGCTGCACTGAAGATTGTGTGTATATGTATGTGTATATATATATATATATATATATATATATATATAATCAGTATATAGTCCACTAATGTACAGCAAGGTACACTACCTGTGTGCATTGTAAATGTCTGTTGAGTACAACACTGGTATTAAGTTGACATCTACTTGTATTATCACATTTGGATAATAGCAGGGGGTGAAATACCTTTGAGCTAATTACATAGTAACCTAGTTTGTTAGGTTGAAAAGACATTCAGTTCAGCCTGTTATCCTGCAAATTGATCCAGAGGTAGGCAAAAAAAACACATGAGGTAAAAGCCAATTTTCCTCATTTTAGAGAAAAAAATATCCTTTCCGACTCCAATCAGTCAATCGGAATGACTCCCTGGATCAACGACCCTTCTCCAGAAATGTAATAACTATAACATTTAATATTATTACCCTCCGGAAATACATCCAGGCCCCTCTTGAACTCTCTTAGTGAACTCACCATCACCGCCTCCTCAGGCAGAGAGTTCCATAGTCTCACTGCTCTTACCGTAAAGGATCCTCTTCTATGTTTGTGTACAAACCTTCTTTCCTCCAGACGCAGAGGATGTCCCCTTGTCACAGTCACAGTACTGGGGATAAATAGATGATGGGACAGATCTCTGTACTGCCCCTGATATATTTATACATAGTTATTAGATCTCCCCTCAGTCGTCTTTTTTCTAAAGTGAGTAACCTTAATTTTGATAACTTTCAGGGTACTGTAGTTGCCCTATTCCAGTTATTACTTTAGTTGCCCTCCTCTGAACCCTCTCCAGCTCTGCTATGTCTGCCTTGTTCACAGGAACCCAGAACTGTACACAGTGCTCCATGTGTGCTCTGACTAGTGATTTGTAAATGGAGACTACAGACAACACACGTCTGAGATTCACTGACATATCAAAGAGTCTCAATAACAATCAAAACAGATACACACAATTACGTCTTGAGAAACTCCTGTACCATAGTTTCACCATACTCCATATACAAAGTCCTTAATCTCCTCTACGTGCAGATAAATAGTCACTTTATATCTAATTATAGTGAGCAAAAAGGCACTACTAACTATTCCTTTGGTGCAACAATATCTTACCCTATATATACCCTATACCCCAAATATTCATAGCTATGATGGAAATGGCAAGTCTACAGTATATCCTCATCATGTGATGTTTTAGGAGACCGCACCCCTTTAATCATTCGTAACAATGAGGGTCGATGATACATTTACTGTAAATATCTCCCTATAATTGTGTGACAATATTCTAAACGTATACAAATTTTAAAATCTCAGCTATACAGTATAAATACAGTGAAATATGTAAAACGTCAAATACATTATCCAGAAAGCGTCACAAAAATACCCTCAAATGACTCAATTAAAAGGGTTTTCTGAGATTTTTTTTACTGATGATCTCTACTCTGGATAGTATCTGACCCCTGCCCATCAGCTGTTTTGAGTGCCGCAGCCTTCTCTGTGGTCACCAAGAGAAGAGCCGTACATTGTATAGTGGCTGTGCTTTGTACTGCACTTAGCTCCAATGGCCTAGGCCACATGACCAATGAACATGACGTCACTGGCGTAGGAAAAGCTGAGAGATGGCCGCAGCGCTCACACTAGCATGTAAGTCAGGAAGTTTAGGAGATGGGGCTGGGTTTAGTCTGGATTTTGTCTTAACAGTAAGTGTGGCTATTTTGTTGGAAACAATCTCCTAATTACTAATAGTAAAAAGCAGATTTGGTAACCACCAGGTGGAGCTGTGAGTGACTGCAGAATCCCACCCCACATTCCTAAATAGTGCCATTACAAAGCAGATTTGCCTTTCAGGATCCTGAGAAAGCTCGTTTACCACCATGTGGAGCTGCAATAAAATAGAGAATACTAAATCAATCAAGAAAAATAGTTCTCCCCACTCAAATATATTTAAATATAATTCAGACAATGGTTTGTAGCGATAATCTGAGAAATGAAAATGCCTGCTCTAATGGAAACCATACCCATCTGTCAGAAATCTATCAGATGTTCCTCTGTAGTGATAGTCATTATTACTGAAGCATGTAAGGCTGCGTTCACGTGATGTTTTGTTATATGACGTATACATTAAATGACTGCTTCAAACTGATGTCATACAGTGATATCGGCTAAAGATGCTAGAAAAATGAACTGTTCTCAGGCATCACAGTAGTTAAAGGGTCTGGATAAGTGGTCTTAAAAAAAAAAAAAAAAACTGAACTAAAACACCCAGCATGTCCATGGGCTATCAGAGGTTTGACAAGTTATAGAGGGAAACCCTAACTTGCGCTCACAGACACACAATGCAGGAGCTCTGACATCACTCAGGTCCTACAGGTCCTTCACCACTTCTCTGCACTGCCGAGCTCTGTTTTAGTGGATAACCAAGGTCAAATGACACCAGCATTTCAGTCAGTGTGGTTAAGCCCTGACCCTCTCCTGAACTTCCTGTTTTGTGTGTGTGTGTTACGTCAGGCTCATTCACTTAATCGTTTTGTAGCTGAAGATGGGGGAAGATTAAGAAAAAAACAAAGGCGGTCATTTACTAAATTATATATGCCAGTTCTCTGGTGTATATCTGTTGCAGATTGCGGCGCAAAGGTAATTTGCGCCACAATCTGCGACTTTTCCCCGCTCACACCAGGTCTAAAAAAGGGGGCATAGTGTGGGCGGGGGAAGGGGGCAGACCACCTGGTGTAAATTTTGACCAGCAGTGGATGTGCTGAAGTTATGTAGAGGCCGGCGCCTTCGGTGGATCCACCACCAGCACAGGGACTTGTTAAGACTGCCGTCTAAAACGCCGGATTTAATAAATGATACCCCCACCCCCCACTTTCACACTAGCATTTTAGTTTTCCGGTATTGAGATCCGTCATAGGGGCTCAATACCGGAAACAAAAACGCTTCAGTTTTGTCCCCATTCATTGTCAATAGGGACAAAACTGAACTGAACAAAAAGCATTCCATCCGTTTTAATTGAGTTCCCATACTGGAGAGCAAACTGCAACAATATTGTAGTTTGTTTTCTGTCCTGGGATGCAGAGCAAGACGGATCTGGCATGACCCCCCAAGTCAATAGGGATGGATCCGTTTTCTCTGCCACAATAGAAAACGGATCCGTCCAATGACTTTCAATGGAATTCATTATGGATCAGTCTTGGCAATGTTAAAGATAATACAACCGGATCCATTCATAACTGATGCAGATGGTTGTATTTTCAGCAACGGAAACGTTTTTGCTGAACCCTGCCAGATCCAGCAAAAAACGCTAGTGTGAAAGTAGCCTTACAAGTGTGCTGTAATTTATTTATTTATTTTTTCTGTTAGGAACTTGAGTAGAGGTTCAAGTACAAATGATGTGTTCATGTTGCTGCTGGCAGAATGAGTTCCTAGCACTGTAGGTGCTTAAATAATTCCACCATTCTGCACTCAATACCCCACAATGGAAAAGTTAAAATGGGAAGGGGGACATTTACAAAAGTGTTTACACTACTCTATAATTGCACAATAATTTGCGACTTTTCACTTGTGTCATCACTTTGTAAAAGTGGTGAGAAAAAGTAGGCAGGGCTTAGCAAAAGAGGGCATGGCCTCCCTAGGCCCGACTAATTTACTTATGCTAAAAACTGGCGTAAATAATAGTTCAAACCTATGCCAGCTCATAGCTGGTGTAGATTTGAAAGTCTGGCAAACGGACTACCTGGAAATGCACCAAATTCATTAAGAAGTATGTGCTGCTTAATAAAATTCTGCACTGACTGACTTTATGCTAAAATTGGCGTTTGTAATGCCAGTCGTATAGCTTCACCAATGTTCAAAATCTTTGCTTATTTATTGAAAAACAAAAAATAAAATCTTGCATTGACATAAGTATTCAGACTAAAGCATCTTCAGTCTTCTTCAGTATGATGTCAGAGGTTTGTACACCTGGATTTGGGGATTTTCTGCAAATTGTCTCAAGCTCTGTCAGTAATGCAGTGATGGTTGACTTTCTAGAAGTTTCTTCGATCTGCACACAGGATCTTTGGAGCTCAGCCAGAGTGGCCATTGAGTTACTGGTCGCCTCTCTTACCAACGCCCTTTTCTCCCGAAAACTTCATGTGGTGGGGCAGCCAGCTATAGTAAGAGTCCTGGTTGTTCCAAACTTATTCCATTTAAGAATTATGGAGGCCACTGTGCTCTTGGTAACTTTCAGTGCAGCCGAATTTTTTATTTATTTAGTGTTCTCATTAAGAGAAACAAATTAAGAATATTGGAGGATTTATACCTTTTTATGGCTAACAAAAATAGAAGTAATGATGTTACATAGCTTTCGAGACATCACCAGTCCCATCATCAGGGGTACTACAAGAATGTATGAAAAGACAGCAATATATATATACAATAAGAACAGAGACATGGTGTAATGAATGGACATTTGAAAAACAACAGAATATCAAAGATCTTGAGTTAGTTATTCATGAAGTTGCACGTGACTTTGTTGAATATCTTTGGTAATTGATTTTTAAAGTGTAAAAACCACTTTAAAGCTTGAAACCGAGCTCTGCTTCAGTTTCGACTAGTAGCTCAGAACCGAAACAGATTTCGGTTTCAAGTTTTAAAGTGGTTTTCCACTTTAAAGGTTAACTACTGAAGTTATTCAACAAAGTCATGCGGGACTTCATGAATAGATAACTTCGGCTCATCGGAGCCCATACATTCTAATACTGTACAGAGACTGATGTCCGTACAGTGTTATTCTGAAGTTTAGAATGAAGCGATTTCGGATGAAGCGTCTGAAGCTCGCTTCGCTCAACACTAATGAGAACTTTCATGTGTTATTCATTGTGTCCCAGGCTAGAGAAATGCTTAGCTACAGGAAAGTATAGCTTCTTCTCTTTAATTGTGTGGTGGTGGGATCTCATCCTTGCTTTAAGTTTCTGTCCTGTTTCACCAACATAGAGGCCCCCAAAAGGACATTTAGTGCCGATAATCAGATACACAACATTAGATATAGATCATGTGAATGTCCCAGGGATCTTATAGGCCTTCTGTGTGTTGGGGATCTGGATTTCATCTGTTGTCATTATATGGGAGCACGTTTTGCATCTTCTGATATTACAGGGATGGGTTCCTTTTTGTGTGGTACATGGCCATGATCAAAATATTCCACAGATTTAAAGGTTGTGAGTAGGTTGTTTTTAGCCGGTCATCCTTATGTAGCACATGGTGTAATTTTTTGGCAGTTTTCCTCAGTACCTCTAGTTGTGAGTTGTAGGTCACAACCAGAGGTACATGCTGGTTCTTTTTCTTTTCCTTGTATTGAGACTAAAAACGCCAGAATATGAATATAAAAAGGGATCGCAAGAACCCTGAAACGCGTAGTCTTACAAATAAAGGGTTTCTTCTTTTTTGCTTGAGAAGATATGGTCGTTATTGTGCGCCCTCTTGGTTTTTTCACCATATTCTTGCGTTTTTAGTCTTGATATCCCTTCACCCGAACCGTTGGGGTGGCTCCCACATAGGGTGACCATAACTGGCAGCACCGACTGACCTTTCTCATCCCTCCCAGCCTAGTTGTCCTCACCACTTCCCTCCCTCCCCTCCCACAACAAGGGGAGTGGCACAAGGTGAGCACAACTCAGGACACTGGCTAACTTACAAACCAGTAAGCAATCCCAAAATTTACTTACCCTATTAGCGCCTCTCTCCTTTTTTTTTTGCCATATATTGCTTTTCCTTGAATTGGAGAAGTTGACTTTTGGGGATCCTGTTGGCTCTTATGATCTGATCTTCAACTGAAGCAGGATGATAACCCTGGTGTAAAAATGTTCTTTTCAGATGTTTTAAATGTTCAACCCTGTCTTACGAGCTGGAACAGATTTGGTTATATCTGATGGCCGGACTATAGATGATAGACTTTTGAACATTTTGGGGATGGGAAGCTGTTGCATTTGAGGTACATAGGCCCATCAATAGGTTTTCAATACAGGGATGTCTGTATTAAGCGGTTTTGAAGTTTTTTGGTGGTGTCCAGAAAGCTGATTTCTGTATGTGAATAGTTGAGGGTCAGATTTATGGTGGTATGGAATTTGTTCAATCGTTCATGAAATTTTATCAGTTCATGTTCAGAATCAGTCCAAATAGGATGTCATCAATAAAACAGAAGTAGGCCAAGAGTTTTTTTGGGGCGGGATACCAAGAAGTCACTTTCCAGTTTTGCCATGAAAAGATTGGCATATTGCGTTGCCATTTTGCTGCCTATGGCCGCCCCAGTGCATTGCGAATACAGTAGATCTTTCTGCCAAAAGAGAAATGGTTGTGGTTGAGGAATAATTTGGTGAGTTACAGACTCTGAGACAATCCCATTAGCCTACAGGTATACTTGGGAATCGGTTATCCATCATTGTGTGGGATATTCGAATACAAGGACTCCACATCCACGGTGGCCAAGATTGTGCCTTTAGAGAGGGGACCTATGGTTGACAGTTTGTTCAATAAGTCTGTGGTGTCCTGTAGATAACTTATGCTCCCCACTAATGGTTTGTAGATGCCCTCTATCTAACCTGAGATTTTTTCAGTGAGGGTTCCCACCTGAGATGATCGGTCTTCCTGGATTACCTGATTTATGTATTTTGGGAAGAATGTAGAATACTGTGATAGGTACCAAGTCTAAAAGTTGCATGGATCCTACACTTTCCTGTGGCTAAGCATTTCTGAAACGCTCCAACTATATACTACATGAAATAATAGCCTCACACTGAATTATCGGGCATCCGGAGTCAAGCTTGTAATGTTCTTGACTCCGGATGGAACTTAAGAATGCCTTTTTTTTATGTGAGCTATAAAGGGGTGATGTTAAACAGGTTATTATTTAGATGTCAGGTGCCTCACTGCTGTGACTGCTCCTGAGCTTCTACCATAAAAAAAGTTGGAGCGTGATTGGACAAAAGGAGTACACCTAGAAGTGAATGGGAGACAAACAGATACGGATGTAGTAGGGTTAACACACATGCTTTATGAGACATGTTATCTAAACTAAATGCAACTAAATGCGTTAACCTCTTAAGGACGCAGGGCGTACATGTACGCCCTAGCGTCCTGGTACTTAAGGACTCAGGGCGTACATGTACGCCCTGAGAAGTTCCGATCACCGCAGCGCTGCGGGTGGTGATCGGAACAGGATGCCTGCTGAAATCATTCAGCAGGCATCCTGTGACAATGCCGAGGGGGGTCCTGTGACCCCCCCGTGTCGGCGATCGCAACAAACCGCAGGTCAATTCAGACCTGCGGTTTGCTGCGCTATCTGTAGTTTCTGATCCAAAAAATAAAAATTGACACTTTGGGGCAGATTTTAGTCTCTGATCCCCGCGGTCACAGACCGCGGGGATCAGAGACTAAAATCTGCCACAAAGTGTCAATTTTAACCCCCCCCTGCACCCCGCCATCTTAGTGTCCCCCCGGGCGGTGCAGGGGAGGGGGGGATTGCGGGCGGTGCTGCGGGTGGGCGGCGCGGGAGGCAATGGGCAATTGCGATCCCCCGCCCACCTCCTTTCAATCGATTTCCCTGGTGTCTAGTGGGTATAGCAGGGGGTCAGCACATTGCTGACCCCCTGCTATAAACTGCTGACATCTGTGCTGCAGATGTCAGCAGTTTAACCCCTTCTATACCGCGGTCCGTACGGACCGCGGTATAGAAGGTGTTAACATGGAGGGAGCTCCCTCCCTCTCCCATCAGGGGGCTGCCGTACCTTTGCAGCCCCCCCGACGGGATAGCATAGTAGAGGGAGGGAGCTCACCTCTCTTCCCATCACCCGCTGCTCTGTAATGGCAGCGGGTGATGGTTACCATGGCAGCAGGACGCTTTCAGAAGCGTCCTGCTTGCCATGGTATAGTAACTCTGGTCAGACTTCTGCTAAAGGCAGAAGTCTGACCAGACTGTGAAAAGTAAAAAAATACAGTGCAGTACACTATATAGTGTACTGTTCTGTATTATATAGACACCGGATCCACTGGATCTACAAGTACCAAGTGGGTCTAGGTCAAAAAAATGTCAAAAAAGTGAAAAAAAAGTAAAAATAAGAAAAATACATATCACTGAATAAAAATAAAAAAAAACTAATAAACTACACATATTAGGTATCGCCGCGTCTGTAAAAATATCACGTGACCTAACCCCTCACGCAAATACCGTAAAAAAAACACAAAAAAATGGTGTAAAAAAGCCATTTTTTGTCACCTTGCATGACAAAAAGTGTAATACCAAGTGATCAAAAAGGCGTATGCCTCCCAAAATAGTACCAATAAAACCGCCATCTCATCCCACAAAAAATGAGTCCTTATATAGGACAATCGCCCAAAAAAATAAAAAAAATATAGCTCTCAGACTATGGAGACACTAAAACATAATTTTTTTTTTCTAAAATGCTATTATTGTGTTAAAGTAAAATAAATAAATAAAAAGTATACATATTATGTATCGCCACGTCCGTAAAAACCTGCTCTATAAAAATATCACATTATCTAACCCCTCAGGTAAATACTGTTAAAAAAATAAAATAAAAACAATGTAAAAAAAAAAACATTTTTGTCACCTCACATCTCAAAAACTGTAATAGCAAGCGATCAAAAAGTTATATGCACCCAAAAATAGTGCCAATCAAACCGTCATCTCATCCCACAAAAAATGATAACCCACATAGGACAATCACCCCCCCACAAAAAAAAAATAGGGCTCTCAGACTATGGAGACACTAAAACATGATTTGTTTTGTTTTAAAAAATGATAATATTTTCGCAACCTGCTCTATAAAAATAACACATGGCCAAAACCCTCAGGTGAACACAACAAAAAAAATAAAAAAATACGGTGTCAAGAGCCATTTTTGTCACCTTACATCACAAAAAGTGTAATAGCAAGCGACCAAAATGTCATATGCACTCCCAAGATAGTTCCAATCAAACCGCCATCTCATCCCGCAAAAAATGAGTCCCTACATAAGACAGTCGCCCAAAAAATAAAAAAATATATGGCTTTCAGAATGTGAAGACACTAAAACATAATCATTTTTTAAAAATGCTGTTATTATGTAAAACTGAAACAAATAACCCCAAAAAGTAGCCATATTTATGTATTGCCACGTCCGTAGCAACCTGCTCTATAAAAATATCACATTATCTAACCCCTCAGGTAAATACTGTTAAAAAAATAAAATAAAAACAATGTAAAAAAAAAACATTTTTGTCACCTCACATCTCAAAAACTGTAATAGCAAGCGATCAAAAAGTTATATGCACCCAAAAATAGTGCCAATCAAACCGTCATCTCATCCCACAAAAAATGATACCCCACATAGGACAATCACCCCCAAAAAAAAAAAATAGGGCTCTCAGACTATGGAGACACTAAAACATGATTTGTTTTGTTTTAAAAATGATAATATTTTCGCAACCTGCTCTATAAAAATAACACATGGCCAAAACCCTCAGGTGAACACAACAAAAAAATAAAAAAATACGTTGTCAAGAGCCATTTTTGTCACCTTACATCACAAAAGTGTAATAGCAGGCGACCAAAATGTCATATGCACCCCAAGATAGTTCCAATCAAACCGCCATCTCATCCCGCAAAAAATGAGCCCCTACATAAGACAGTCGCCCAAAAAATAAAAAAATATATGGCTTTCAGAATGTGAAGACACTAAAAAATCATTTTTTAAAAATGCTGTATTATGTAAAACTGAAACAAAACCCCAAAAAGTAGCCATATTTGGTATTGCCGCGTCCGTAGCAACCTGCTCTATAGTAATAGCACACAATCTAACCTGTCAGTTCAACGATGTAAATAACAAAAAATAAAAACGGTCCGAAAATAGCTATTTTTTTGCAAATTTTCCATTTTAATCAATTTTTCCAGTAAAAAAACAAGGGTGAACAGCCAAACAAAACTCAATATATATTGCCCCGATTCTCTAGTTTGCAGAAACACCCCATATGTGGTCGTAAACTGCTGTATGGCCAAACGGCAGGGCGTAGAAGGAAGGGAACGCCATATGGTTTTTGGAAGGCAGATTTTGCTGGACTGGTTATTTGACACCATGTCCCATTTGAAGCCCCCCTGATGCACCCCTACAGTAGAGACTCCAAAAAAGTGACCCCATTTTGGAAAGTACGGGATAAGGTGGCAGTTTTGTTTGTATTATTTTAGGGTAAATATGATTTTTGGTTGCTCTATATTACACTTTTTTTGAGGCAAGGTAACAAAAAATAGAAATTCCGAAATTTCATCTCCATTTGCCAATAACCCTTGTGGAACACCTAAAGGGTTAACAAAGTTTGTAAAATCAGTTTTGAATACCTTGAGGGGTGTAGTTTCTTTGATGGAGTCACTTTTTTGGAGATTCTACTCTAGGGGTGCATCTGGGGGCTTCAAATGGGACATGGTGTCAAAAATCCAGTCCAGCAAAATCCGCCTTCCAAAAACCATATGGCGTTCCTTTCCTTCTGCGCCCTGCAGTTTGGCCATACAGCAGTTTACGCCCACATATGGGGTGTTTCTGAAAACTACAGAATCGGGGCAATAAAAATTGAGTTTTGTTTGGCTGTTAACCCCTGCTTTGTTACTGGAAAAAATGGATTCAAACGGAAAATTTTCCAAAAAATTGAAATTCTGAAATTTTATCTCCATTTGCCATTAACTCTTGTGGAAAACCTAAAGGGTTAATGACGTTTGTAAAATCAGTTTTGAATACCTTGAGGGGTGTAGTTTCTAGAATGGGGTCATTTTTGGATGGTTTCTATTATGTAAGCCTCACAAAGTGTCTTCAGACCTGAACTGGTCCCTAAAAAGTGGGTTTTTTTAAATTTCTGAAAAATGTCAAGATTTGCTTCTAAACTTCTAAGCCTTGTAACGTCCCCAAAAAATAAAATGGCATTCCCAAAATGATCGATACATGAAGTAGACATATGGGGAATGTAAATCAATAACTTTTTTGGGCGGTATTACTATGTATTATAGAAGTAGAGAAATTGAAACTTGGAAAATTGCTAATTTTTCCAAATTTTTGGTAAATTTGATATTTTTTTATAAATAAAAATGAAATTTTTCGACTTAATTTTACCAGTGTCATGAAGTACAATATGTGACACAAAAACAATCTCAGAATGGCCTGGATAAGAAAAAGCGTTTTAAAGTTATCACCACATAAAGTGACAGTGGTCAGATTTGCAAAAAATGGACAAGTCCTTTAGGTGAAATAGGGCTGAGTCCTTAAGGGGTTAAGCAATTTCTTTTCAATCACTTTTGTTTCAAGATAACACGATGAGTTAAGAAATTTGTGTTGAGTGTGTGTGTGTGTAACCCCTGCTTCATCTGTAATTGATTCTACTATAGCTGTTGTCAGCAGATGAATGATAACTGAAGTGAGAATTTACTGCAAATCAATAAAACATTGTTAGGGCTCTTTCACACTTAGCGTTTTTGTTTTCCGGCATAGAGATCCGTCGTCGGGTCTCTATGCCAGAAAAATCCTGATCAGGATTATCCCAATGCATTCTGAATGGAGAGAAATCCGTTCAGGATGCATCAGGATGTCTTCAGTTCAGGACCGGAGCGTTTTTTGGCCGGAGAAAATACCGCAGCATGCTGCGCTTTTTGCTCTGGCCAAAAATCCTGAACACTTGCCGCAAGGCCGGATCCGGAATTAATGCCCATTGAAAGGCATTAATCCGGATCCGGCCTTAAATTAAACGTTGTTTCGGCACATCGCCGGATCCGACGTTTAGCTTTTTCTCAATGGTTACCATGGCAGCCAGGAAGCTAAAGTCCCGGCTGCCGTGGTAAAGTGTAGTGGGGAGCGGGGGAGCCGTATACTTACAGTCCGTGCGGCTCCCGGGGCGCTCCAGAGTGATGTCAGGGCGCCCCACACGCATGGATCACGTGATCCATGCGCATGGGGCGCTCTGAGGTCATTCTGGAGCGCCCCGGGAGCCGCATGGACTGTAAGTATACGGCTCCCCCGCTCCCCACTACACTTTACCACGGCAGCCGGGACTCTACTATCCAGGATATTGTACTCCCTTCCTTTTTCCCTAATCCAGCTAACGACTCAGAAAAGAGATTTCATTGTCTGGATGTCCGCAGATGTTTGTTAAATTATCTAGCAGTAACTTCCTCCTGGAGGATAGATGAGAAATGAGAACCTCTTGATTCAATTCCAGGGTAAGAACAAGGGTAAGAAGGTTTCTGCTGCTGTGATCGCCAGATGGGTTAAAAAAGCCATTTCTAAAGCCTTCATATCACTGGGCCTCTCTCCTCCAGAAGGGTTTGGTTCTCATTCCACCAGGGCAGTTTCTGCTTCCTGGGCAGAGAAAGCAGACATTTCTTTAGCCCAGATCTGTAGGACTGCGACTTGGAGCTCCCCTCATACGTTTCTCAGGCATTACAGGCTTCAGCTTCACTCCGACGCCTCCTTTAGTGAAGGAGTGCTCCAGGCTGTAATCCCTCCCTGATTATAGATTTATATTTTATCTCGCAGGGGTGCCGTCTTGGGGTGAGGGGAAAACAACGTTGCTTACCGGTAAGCGATTTTCTCGATACCCATGACGGCACCCCTCATATTTCCCCCCCCAAAAAAAATAAATATATATATATATATATATATATATATATATAGATGTTTATAGAGAGTAGTTTGTACTTATTCTTTTGTATGTACATTGATTTTTCTGCTAACTAGATGTTCACGGTGGTCCTTCCTGGACGGGTTATTTTATAAGAACTGGTGCTCGGTAGGGGATGTTCCTTTTTACATTCTCAGGTTTCCTGTCCAGTGGGTGGTCCTGAGTCGCAGGGGTGCCGTCATGGGTATCGAGAAAAACGCTTACCGGTAAGCAACGTTGTTTTCTATGCCAAAAAGAGAAAAAACATGAATTGCACATCCACAAGTTATGCATTGATCTATTGCTTTTCAGCATAATTCAGAGCAGGTCCCACTCGCAAGAGGCATTGTTGACGTTGCACACTGATCAAAATGTACACTAATGCCTCATGTACAGTACATAGATTATGGCTTGGTACACAACTTATGCTGAAAAAGAATGTACATTGTGCTGAGAAGCAATCAAACAAAGCATAGTTTCTGTAAGTGCGATCCATGTTTTCTCTGTTTTTTGGAAACTTGTTCTACTTTATAGTAAGATATTTGTTTTAGTATACTTGTTTGCAATTTCTATATGTGATTGATGAGACAGGCAGACTATAATAAAAGCCTGCTCTGTCTCTTTACTCACTAAAGTAATCGGTCAGAATCCTGCTGCAGGAATGGGAATAGTGAGTCCCTTGTCAACCCCAGAATTCTCAGAGGTTGTGCAGACTGCAGAGTGAATGTCGCTGGTGTGACAATTTTTTGCATTTGATAATATGTCTCTTAGTAATACAGTGACCAATGAGTACCACTGTAAAAAGCACAAATAATCTCACCATACTGTTACTGAATGAAACTCAGTATACCAAGGGAAAAATTACCAATACTACTGTAAAAGGAACAAATACTGTAATACTGCCCTGCCGTGATCATATATACCCCTATACTGTCACTCAATAAAACCCACTATGCGAAGACTAATATTACTACCATATAGTGACTATATAAGGGTAGATATTATGAAATATATGTGACTACAGTACAGGTAAATCTACTAATTGTTCTGCATCCAGCCCAGACCACTGTGATAACTCCTTCCAGCCACAACTTGTCTAGTTTGTTGCACAGACATCTTTGCTACTCGCTGTTCCTGCAACCTATCCAACCTTTTCCCATGACACACAAACTCTGGTCCACACAGTAAAATCAGTAGGACCTGAGTAGTACAACTGCAGGTCAACTGAGTTTACAACAGACCTGAGACAGAATTTAGAATTGTGCAATAAAGTAGCTGTCTGACTGAATTAAACTATCACTCATGTATGTGCAGTGATAAAAACAATGCTATTTAATAGCAGATAGAAACTGCTATTTCCCTTACCTTTCAAATTTTTAATTATCAAATAAAATACAGTACATTCTTAAGAAGCAAGATACAATGAACAGAGAAGAAGTCATTTCCTAAAGTAAAACTGGAAATCTGTTGTTGCACACAAATGATGGCAAGGAAATCCCCATGAAAAAAATCTGTTTTACGATTTCCCAATTTCTTATTGGGTTGTATACTGTACCAGTAATGGTAAAATTCATTGTTACATTAAGTCCTAAATAAAGCTGCTCTTTATCCTGAGAAGAACGGCTGCTGTAAAGTCCTTCTTATGGTCTCGTAGGCCAGATGTTCCAAATCACATGTGGAGAAGTGTTTGTGGTTGGAATTTGTTTGAAACTGCTTGTTGATAGTCTCCTGAGACAGCACTGTGACAAATTGTATAATAAAAAATGTTAAAAATAGCTGTTATTCCCAGGAAAAGCAAGGTTCCCACAAGTCAGGAAGCTGGGAAAATTGCTTACATTTCTGTAATTGCTCTAGGCTAGTTTCATTATGCTAAATCTTCATGTGGAGTAACTGAATATAGCAGGACGCATAGCACTTTGAAAATAAAAGCATATTTACTTTTAGATGAGGGTACTGCAAATAGATGCAGCAGAAAGACTTCCAGATTCCATACTATCCATTCTGTGGCAACCACATGCTGACTTTAATCTTCTGTGTTGCTAAATATTAACTCTGATTCCAAATGCTAAATTAACATCTCACTAATTGCATCACTGCATTACATTACAATTTAACATAATGTCAGCGTTCATTAATGGGTTTTATTATAGGCTGTTTTTACAGTGGCCTAGAATAAGCTCTGCACAGTTTTCCCATGCAGTGGAGAGCTGGAGCTTGGCTCTCACATGAGAGCCGGGCTACTGCTTTAACAGCCCAGACCTGTTTACAAGTACTGATCCAGTGGCGGATCCAGAGCTTGGTCTCGGGAGGGGCACTTCCAGATTGTTGAAGAGGGCCATCAGGGTACATTATACAGGGGTAATATAAGTTATAGTATCCCTGGATAATGTCCCTTGATATCCCTCCTCAGTTATATTACCCCTGTATAATTTACCCAAATACCCCTTAGTTATAATAACCCCTGTATAATGTACCCTGATACCCCTCCTCAGTTATATTACCACTGTATAATGTAGCCTGATACCCCTCAGTTATATAACTGAGGGGTATCAGGGTAGATTATACAGGGGGTAATAGAAGGGAGCAGTCCCTCTCTCCTCCCAGTGCTGCCCGCTGCCACCAATAATGAGAGAGGGGTGGAGGAGAGGCCTGTGGTTTATTTATTGCAAAAAAGCGATTTTGTAGATATACAAATTACCAGTACCTTTGTGCCCAAGGCGCTGTCCCTCTGCAGTTTTGTGCCCAGCCGTGCCCCGAATCCTGGATCCCAGCGCCGCCCCTCTCCTAATTTATTCACTGCACTTTGTTTTTTAAATCTTCTGAAGCCACTCGTAATCTCGCACATGCGCAGTTAGTTGGAGCACTCGCTCATTCTTGCTGTGAGAGCGGAGGGAATAGAGGAGACAGCGTCAACTAACTGCGCATGCGCGAGATTCCGAGCGGCTTCAGAAGATAAAAAAACCAGTGCAGTGAATAAATTAAGAGAGGGACCGCGCTTGGGCACAAAGGTGCTGGTAATTTGCATATCTATAAAATCGCTTTTTTGCAATAAATTAAGCACAGGTGGGGTTAACAATAGTACGGTATATTTTTTATTACAACAATGAGACTAATCCGTTGAGACTAATCCGTTGATATTACCGTAATACCGGTAGCTCAATAGGCCAAATCAGCCTGACAGAATCCCTTTAACGTTCCTTTTCAGTATTAAAAATCATTGGTGGCAGTGGCCACAGGGTCCCCTCACCTCCTCCTCTCTTCTTTCTGATCAGAGCCCCAGCAGTGTAGATGCTGGGCTCCGATCGGTTACCATGGCAGCCAGGACGCTACTGAAGCCCTGGCTGCCATGGTCAGTTCCCTGCTACGCGTGCTTACCGGTACCTTCATAGCCGGACTGGAGAAGATCGTCTTGGAGACGGGGAGGGCTGGGCAGGCAGGGAGAGCTGACACAGCCAATCCAGCCAATTAGTGTGCGTTGGAAGAATGGTAGTCTTATACGGCGAGTATAGCCCAAACCCGATATTTTAAATGGAAAAGTTGGGGGTCGCCTTATACGCCTAGTCGTCTTATACACAGGAAACAAGTGTTGATTGTCATTTATTACGAGCACATATCTGCCTGTGTAAAAACTTTTTTTTTTTTGTGCAAAAAAAACGGATCACAGATGGAAATGGCTCAAGCGGATCACAAATGTGCATAACTGATACACAGGATCCATTTTTTTTTTACAAGATCCTGTATTTTTTTTTTCTATTCTTCTGATGGATCAGAGGAACAGGAATTTAAATGGTGATGTGAACTCTCCCTTACTCTGTTTGCTAAACCTTGTTTGGAAAGAAAACATAAAAGTGTTACATGGCTATTGTTCGGCTAGCTGTACTAGAGACATAGAAACGACTTCCTCATATTTCCCTGCGTAAACAGTGACTACATGAATAGAGGGACGCTTCTTCTGGTGACTAATTCTTAACAGAAAGTAAACATCACCTTTACTGAATCTGTTACCTAAAGTCCTCTAAAGAGTCAGACCCTCCTGACAAAAACGAAATCTAGGTCTGTCAATGTGAGGTGCCCCTCTGTATAGAGAATTAGGGTACAGGCACATGACATAAATGCGGCTGCAGCAGAGTTGTGCATGGAAAATCTACAGTGTTTACAGCGGCAGAGAAATCTCCTTTACAGCTTGGTAGCATGGGCGTCACTATCATAGCAGCAGGCATTACTTTTTGAATGCATTACTTTTTGCATTATATTTGAGCTATAACATCACAGATTTTTTCTGTACCTCTTCACATACTATTGTAATATTACTGTGAGCCTTATTGCTGTGACATCATTGTGCACATTTTTATCCCACTATTATGATATCATGAAGCAGAGGTAGCAGTCGCTACTAGGCCCAGGAGCCTGAGGGGGCCCAAAGACCCTTGTGCCACATAAGAAGACACCAGTATTATAGAAAGTCCATGCTGGTCAAGTTACTCCTCTGGCTGGAGGGAAGGGGTTAGGTCAATAATTTGGCATGGAGGAGGGCGGCATGGGGTGGGGCGTTTCAATTATTGAAATGTGCTTCCCTGCCCCTGGCCACAAAGCAATGAGGGAAGGGGGGCCCAAGCTGAATTCTGGCACCAGGGACCATGAGCCTTTAGCTACACCCCTGACTATGTGCACCGTCCCTGTGCATTAGAAAAAGCAAATTATCATAAGTTTCTCATGTTCTGGACTTGCTACTGTAATTGGTCATGTGGGACTCCAATCAAAGTTTTACTATGGTGCCCCATGGGTCCTCGTTACTCTCCTGCTTGGCTGTCTTATCTAGTGGCCAAAGTTATCTGAGTGGCCTGTAGTTCTAATCAGTATTTAGGAAAAAAACAGCAGCAAGCTTTCACAAAGACCCCCATTCAGAGGACCTTTTTAATGAGCAAGACGTCAAGATACAGCTGGAACATGGATAATCTGCTTGTAATCTGCGAGAAGTAGCAGGCACATGGACCCATTAATACTGGTCTGTGGCTGAAGATGAGCCACTCTCCACTGCCTGGAAGAGTGTCGGCCTGATATGCCAAATAAACCTTCATTGCCATTCCTCCTGCTTCAAGCTGTGATGTTTCCTCCACATATACTCCAGTAATTAATAATAAGAATGTCCATCATAAATTACTACATTGAAAAAATAAATCACATATTATATTGGCTGGAAGGATGACCAGACAGAAGGAAGGCTGATAAACCAAATTGATTCACATATTGATTCAAAGGATAGTGATAAAATAAATCTAAGAATAAGTTTATACTGACATCTAGTGTTCATTTGTATGAACAGCACGTATTGAGAGGACAAACTGATTAAAAAGTACTTTAAATGATGCTCAAATTGGGTCTACTTTAGTTTATTTCTGAAAGTAACTTAAGATGTATATTAAGAACATACAGTCCTGGACTGAATTACCAATTAGGCCCCATGCACATGACTGTTGTTTGTTTCCGCGTCTGTTCCGTTTTTTTTCACGGATAGGATGCTTCCCCATTCATTTCAATGGGTCCGTCAAAAAATGCGGATGGTCAACCGTTTTTGTTCCGCATCCGTGATCCGTGTTTTCATTCCGTCAAAAAAATAGTGCATGTCCTATTTTTTTCACGTTTGCGGACAAGGATAGGTATTTTTACAATGGATCTGCCATAAAAATCGGATCCGTCAAAAAAAACTGTCCGTCATCCGTTTTTTTTGACGGACGCAAAATTTGCAGGAGGAGCGGACGCGGAGGCAGGCAATGGTCGTGTGCATGTAGCCTTAGAGACATTTAATAACGATTTAGCAAAAGGGGAAGGGGGCTGTGGTGACTCACGCTTCTATGCCGGTTTGTTATGCCAGTTTGGCACAAAAAATAGCAACTTTCCCCCCCTTTTACATGACCCTTGCTACTTGTTTAAAAGAGTGGGAGGAGGCAGGCCACAAGCGGGACCTCCACAGCTGACACCAGTGGCGTACACACAATCCATGGGGCCCCGGTGCGAAACTGATCCATGGGCCCCCCCCCCTGTCGCCCCCCACCTAATTTCTGAGAGCGCTGCTAATGGCCATTTCAGCCCCAGTTTACTACTAAAATTATTTTGGCTAAATAAAGTATATTACAAAAATGTAACCTATCGCTTGCTATTTCCGTGCGGCTAATCCGCTGCGTGAAAGAGTGCCAAGCCCCGCTCCGAACAGCAGAGAACAGAGCACTAACAGGATTGATAATGCTCGGTGCCTCTCTGTGATCTTTTAACTACAAAATCACGGTGACAACTTTATCTCACTGTGATTTTGTAGTAAAAAGATCACAGAGAGGCACAGAGCATTATCAATCCTGTTAGTGCTCCGTGTCTCTGCTGTCTGGAGCAGGGCTTGGCACTCTTTCACACAGCAGATTACCCATACAGGATGTTAAAGAGCCCTAACCCCAATGCACGGCTACACTTAACCAGTCCTAACTAATAAAATCTGGTCCTACCTCATCCAGAGTGTCGCTGGTGTCGGCGTGATGTCCGCTGGATCCAGAATAAAGTCCCTGTGGTGAGAAAAAAAGAATAATTACATAAGGAAGGGATGTATAGCAGAGTAATCTAGTGCTACCACACAGTACTAATGCCCACCTTGAGGCCCCTCACAGTACTAATGCCCACCTTTGTTCCTGTCACAGTAGGTATACTCAGATATGTGCCCCCTCACAGTAGTTATGCCCAGTTATGTGTCCCCTCACAGTAGTAATGCCCAGATTATGTGTCTCCTCACAGTAATATGCCCAGATATGTGCCCCCTCACAGTAGTAATGCCCAGAATATGTGCCCCCTCACAGTAGTAATGCCAAATATGTGCCCCCTCACAGTAGTAATGACCAGAATATGTGCCCCTTCACAGTATTTATGCCCAGTTATGTGCCCCCTCAAAGTAGATATGCCCAGATATGTGCCCCTCAGAGTGGTTATGCCAGATTATGTGCCCCTTCAAAATATTTATGCCCAGATATGTGCCCCCTCACAGTAGTTATGCCACATTATGTGTCCCTCAAATTAGATATGCCCACATATGTGCCCCCTCACAGTAGTTATGCTTTCATATGTGCCCCCTCAATCCTCATATTCTAGATAGGTTGGGTGGTGCTCCCCTTGAAAGGCGTGGGTCGCAGGAAAAGGTTCCCAGGCCAGATATACAAGTATAAGAAAAAGTTCCTGGACACCACTGTTGTTACTTGCTTGTGTCTTTATTAAACAGCTCAGATTAC
This sequence comes from Bufotes viridis, assembly GCA_033119425.1. Classification (NCBI taxonomy): domain Eukaryota; kingdom Metazoa; phylum Chordata; class Amphibia; order Anura; family Bufonidae; genus Bufotes; species Bufotes viridis. The sequence goes on from CM065595.1 coordinate 55,327,253, forward strand.
AGTATGCGGTTTGCCAGTTGTGAGTAAGTATCATAACAACGTTTGCGGTAACGCCTTCATCAGGACACTGGGCGTGCCGCACTGTGTAAGAATCCGTGTTGGAAAGGAGTGGTTGGAGCTCTGTGGCTCTGTTGGCAATGCTGCGCGGGTCAGAATCATGGCAGCCAAGGGAATCAGGATTCTGACCCCGCGCAGCATTGCCAACAGAGCCACAGAGCTCCAACCACTCCTTTCCAACACGGATTCTTACACAGTGCGGCACGTCCAGTGTCCTGATGAAGCGTTTACCGCCGAAAGCGTTATAATACTTACTCACAACTGGCAAACCGCATACTGTAATCTGAGCTGTTTAATAAAGACACAAGCAAGTAACAACAGTGGTGTCCAGGAACTTTTTCGTATACCTCAATCCTCATAGTTATGCCTTCATATGTGCCCCCCTCACAGTAATGCCTGATTAGGTGCCCCCTCTTGCCCTTTGCCCCCAGTCTGCAGCCTTAGAAGAAAAAAAAACATACTTACCTTCTTCCCTGATGACAGGCTCCCTCCTCACTCATCTTGGTGCTGGCTGTGCTGCAGGCAGATTCCCGGGTCTTCAGATCTCCTCCCACAGCCAGCAGCGCGATCTGGGGCCAGCAGGGGGAGTTCCTGAGCTGTGAAGAGCAGTGAAGCAGGGATGAAAGAGGTTTCCCTGCTTCACTACGGAACAGAAATGCCGACCAGCCGGGTGTGTGAGTGAGTGCGCGCACCCCCAATCCCGACCCCCTTCCCTCCACATTATACATGTAATGGAGCGCTCTGTACTTTGTGCTGGGCCCCATCAGAGCGCTCCATTACATGTTAGTACAACATTAGGGTAGCTTGCTGGCCTGGGGGGTGGGTCCACAGGCGGCCAGGCCCCCTGGAGTGCCGGGCCCGGTCGCAACTGCGACCCCTGCGACCCCTGTATGTACGCCACTGGCTGACACTTTTACAAGTACGAAGCAAACTTTAGACAAGCACATTCATAATCGCAGATGCATATCCATAAGGCTGGGTTCACACGAGCGTGTCCGGATTAGGTCCGGATGCGTTGCGGATGCGTTCAGTGAAAACTGAGCGTTTTCACAGGCAAAGCCATTCAGTTTTGCCTGCGATTGCGTTCAGTTGTTCAGTTTTATCCGCGCGGATGCAATTCGTTTTGATGCGTTTTTCACGCGCGTGATAAAAAACTGAAGGTTTACAAACAACATCTCCTAGCAACCATCAGTGAAAAACGCAACGCACCCGCACTTGCTTGCGGATACTATGCGTTATTAACGCAGCCCCATTCATTTCTATGGGGCTGCGGATGCGTTTATAACGCATAAGATAGAGCATGCTGCGATTTACACGCGTTGCAGAAGTGATGCGTGAAAAAAAACGCTCATGTACACAGCCCCATAGAAATGAATGGGTCAGGATTCAGTGCGGGTGCAATGCGTTCACATCACGCATTGCACCCGCGCGGAAATCACGCTCGTGTGAATGCAGCCTAAAGCTAACATGCAGGAAGCAAACTGTTTGCTTCCTGCATGTTAGCTTTATGGATATGCATCTGTGATTATGAATGTGCTAGTCTAAATTTTCTTGGAGTACTTTTACAAATATGTCCAAGGCACATGGAGAAGATTCTTGATTAAAATGGTTGAATGTATATGACTTCTGACCTCTTCTTTTTTTAACCCCTTAACCCATAACTAGTGTTGTTGAGTGAACCCGAACCCGAACCCTACTTTTCTGTAAGAAAGCGTTTAAGCGTTTAAAATGTGTGCCCTTAGAAGCCATCAGAGCCATGCCTAGTAATGGCATGGCTGTGATTGGCCAGTGCATCATGTGACCTAGCCTTTATATACGCTGGAGTCACATAGCGCCGCACGTCACGTCAGCTCTTACTAGTGTAGGGATAGGATGCTGCTGCTGTGAGGGAGAGATTAGGAAAGAATGTGATATCAGAGCTTGGTGTTACGTCTGCGATCTACTGATATTGGGAAAGGTGAGAGAGTGCCCCTCCATTATATACAATGGAAATAAACTTTATTTTTTTCCTGACTTCTCTAAGGACACTCTAGAAAAGAGACGTAACTTTGTTGAGGTTAAGAGAAGACTTCGTGAACGGGGCATTCAATATTAATTTGTTTTCCCGGCTAAACTGTGAATAATCTTCAACAATTAGACTTTTTTTTTTTTTGAGTCTTCTTAACCTGTTGCCGACCGCCTCACGCAGGATTGCGTCCTGCGGGCGGTCGGTTTGTTCCTCCTTGACGCGCGTTTGAGCCCGGTGGAACGCAAATGGAACGCACCGCCGGGCTCAGAAGAAGTGAGTCACCAGACTGCCAGCCAATGATCAGCGCTGGCAGGCTGGTGATTTTCAAAATCGCCTATGGAAATAGGCGATATAAGGTGTATTTACAAATATATGTGTTTTATAAGGGATCTGTGCCATGTGCTGGGTCCTTTTCATCGGTTGGACCCAGCACAGAGCACAGATCCCAAGTAAGTGCACAAATCACAACATATCAGGCCCTGATCACCCCCCATCACCCTAATTAACCCCTTGATCACCTGTCAATACATAGTGAAAGGGAAAAAAGTGATCAGTGTCACTTTTGTGAACTGTCACTTCTTTTTTTTCACTAGGATTGACTGTTAGGCTTAGTTTAGTTTAGGCCCCTTTGGTAGGTAGTTAGCGTTAGCGCCCAGCCCACCGCACCGCAGTCACTGATTCGCTGATTAGCGTAGCGCTAATCAGCGTTTGTACTTTTATAGTATCTGTAAGTGATCAGAACTGATCACGGTCAGATATATAATAGTACTAGTGTCACTTTAGTTCGCCCTCCACCCCAAACGCAGTGTTTGCCCGATCAGAACTGATCGGTCGCCCACACCTGCGTTCACCCACACCCGCCCTGCCCCAGTGACAAAAAATTTTTTTTTTTTGTATCACTGCACAATCACTTCACAAGCGCTGCGGCGATAAAAAAATCAGTTTTGATATTTTTTATCAATTGCAGCGGCTTCTGTACTTCGCTACACTCCCATTTGTAAGACAGGCTTGCTTTTTTTCTTGGGTAGTCTCAGGGAATACCCCCTAAATTTAGACGCCCAAATGTCAAACAAGGGGTATTCCTCTGAAGAGGCCTACAGGATTCTGACCCAGTCGGATGAGGAATGGGAACCCTCATCTGACGAATCTAGCGGGTCAGAATACGAACCTGTAGAGAGCAGTGGCAGTCTGACCCAAAGTTCGGACGAGGAGGTTGAGGTCCCTGATACCACCAGGCGTACCCGGCCCCGTGTTGCTAGACCGCAGGTTGCGCAGGATTCGCTTCAAGGGCAGCAGAGTGGGGCTGGCACTGCCGGATTACGTGGTGAGGCATACACCAGCAGCGCAGCCCGTCCTGGACCTAGTACCAGCACTGCCGTACAACATGGTGAAGTGGCGAGCACCAGAAGGGCAGTAGAAGCTGGTACGGTGGCACGTGCAGTAGTTTCCCCGTCGTAGCCACCGCAAAGACAGGCCCGTAGAGCCCCTAGAGTCCCTGAGGTGCTGGCAAATCCTGATTGGCAGCCCCCAACTTCAGCCGCACCAGTAGTTCCCCCTTTCACCGCCCAGGAGTTCGGGTGGAGACAGCTCAGATCGGATTGGCGCTGGGGTTTTTTGAGCTGTTCTTCACTGCGGAGCTCTATGACTTAGTTGTGGCAGAAACAAATCGGTATGCCACTCAATTTATAAACACCAACCCGGGAAGCTTCTATGCCCAGCCTTTCCGGTGGAAACCAGTCCAAGTTTCCGAACTTAGAACTTTTCTGGGCCTTCTCCTCAACATGGGCATTACAAAAACATGAATTGCGGTCATATTGGTCCACGAACCCAATTCATCACATGCCCATGTACTCTGCTGCCATGTCCAGGACACGTTTTGAGACCATCCTGCGTTTCCTGCACTTTAGTGACAACACCACCTCCCGTCCCAGAGGCCACCCAGCTTTTGACCGGCTCCACAAAATTCGGCCCCTCATAGACCATTTCAACCTGAAATTTGCAGATTTGTATACCCCTGCACAAAACATCTGCGTAGACGAGTCCCTAATACATTTTACCGGGCGCCTTGGCTTCAAGCAGTACATCCCAAGCAAGCGCGCCCGGTATGGGGTCAAATTGTATAAGCTCTGTGAAAGGGCCACAGGCTATACGCACAAATTTCGGATCTATGAGGGAAAAGATCAGACCCTGGAGCCGGTCGGTTGCCCTGACTACCTGGGGAGCAGTGGGAAGATAGTCTGGGACTTGGTGTCACCCTTATTCGGCAAGGGTACCATCTTTATGTGGACAACTTTTACACAAGTGTGGCCCTCTTCAAGCATTTGTTCCTAGAACAGATTGGCTGCTGTGGCACCGCGCGACCTAGTCGCCGGGGCTTCCCCAACGGCTCATTACCACCAGACTTGCAAGGGGGCAGAGGGCTGCATTGTGTAACGAAGAACTGCTCGCGGTGAAATGGAGAGACAAGCGTGACGTTTACATGCTCTCCTCCATTCACGCAGACACGACAGTCCAAATTGAACGGGCAACCAGTGTCGTTGAAAAGCCCCTCTCGGTCCACGACTATAACCTCCACATGGGAGGGGTGGACTTCAACGACCAGATGTTGGCCCCGTATTTGATTTCCGACGCACCAGACGCTGGTATAAGAAGGTGTCTGTATATTTATTTCAATTGGCTGCCTATAATAGTTATGTTCTCTACAGTAAGGCTGGGAGAACAGGATCCTTCCTCAAATTTCAGGAAGAGATCATTTCGGAACTCCTGTATCCAGGAGGTTCCGTGGCCCCATCCACCAGTGTAGTTAGCCGTCTACACGAGCGGCACTTCCCCAGCGTTGTGCCTGGTACCTCAACCCAACCGCCACCCAGAAAAGATGTCGTGTCTGTAGCAGGAGTGGAATAAGGCGTGACACCCGTTATTTCTGTCCTGACTGTCCTGACCACCCTGCCCTATGCCTAGGGGAGTGTTTCCGGAAGTACCACACTCAGGTACACTTAGGGACCTAGGGATTGCAGGACACAGGTAGTTTTTACAATCAGGCTCAAGGGTCTCTCAGGATACTAGGTTTTGAGAGACCCTAACACATAGGGGACGGTGCTGCTGTGCTACTGCAGAAGTGTGAAACGGTAGAAACCTCTCCTTTCACTTGGGATAACGTGTATAGTGTACTTCTCACCATCTCTGTGTGATTTACACTTTACACATTGTCCCATGGGAAAGGAGAGGTTTCTGCTAGGAAAATAAAGAGTGAAATGGTTAAAAAAATTAAAAAAATTAAACAGGTAGCAAGAAAAGAAAAATCTTGAGTTAGTTCAGGTTTTAAAAGTTCCGTTTTTTTTCATGTTCAGGTTTTATTCATGTTTTATAAAGTTTGTAACGTTCAAGTTATGTGCCTGCTGCCTGTTTTTCTTCTTTTTTTTTTTTTCCCCTAACCACCCTTTATTTTCCAGGTAGATCAACGGACCAACCGATGAAAACGCTGCAGCACTGATGTGAATTCTGAGAGAAGCATTGCGCTGCTGTCAGAAGACACGTGAAGTCGGTGTATGCGGCGCTGCAAGACGAGATTTCTCCTCTGCAGGACAGGTACGCTTGCCCAGGCATATGAGCTGAGGAGAGGTGTTGGAGTTCATATGCTTTGGCAAACACTTTGTATCAAAAATCTGGCAAAGATGTCTTCCTCCACACCGATCGCTTGATCGATGTGAATGGAGAAATCACGTTTGCCAGGACATAGGAGCTGAAGTGGGTATGGATGTTTGGGTGGAGCCCTATGTCCTGGCAATCGCCAGGCCCCTCTATTTTTTGCATATTTTTGGCAAAGATTTTTTCATCCACATCGATCGATGCGAATGAGGAAATCTGTGCCGTTCATTTTTCTTCCAGCCCAGAAGCTGAACGGAAAAAAATCTCATTACCCGTATGCTCCATATAAGGAGAATAGCAGAAACTCCTAATGCTGGCCATACGTGTAATGATTGCGGAGACCCTCAAATGCCAGGGCAGTACAAAAACCTCACATGTGACCCCATTTTGGAAAGAAGACACCCCAAGGTATTCGCTGAGGGCATATTGAGTCCATGAAAGATTGAATTTTTGTCACAAGTTAGCGGAAAGGGAGACTTTGTGTGAAAAACAAAAAATCAAATTCCGCTAACTTGTGCCAAAAAAAATCTTCTATGAACTCGCCATGCCCCTCACAGAATACCTTGGGGTGTCTTCTTTCTAAAATGGGGTCACATTTGGGGTATTTATACTGCCCTGGCATTTTAGGGGCCCTAAAGCGTGAGAAGAAAAATGCGTAAAAATGCCATCCTAAAAGGTACTCATTGGAATTGGGGCCCTTTGTGCATCTTGGCTGCAAAAAGTGCCACACATGTGGTATCGCCATACTCAGGAGAAGTAGGGCAATGTGTTTGGGGTGTATTTTTACATATACCCATGCTGGGTGAGAGAAATATCTCTGTAAATTGACAACTTTGTATAAAAAATGGAAAAAGTTGTCATTTACAGAGATATTTTCTCACCCAGCATGGGTATATGTAAAAATACACCCCAAAACACATTGCCCTACTTCTGCCGAGTACGGCGATACCACATGTGTGGCACTTTTGCAGCCAAGATGCGCAAAGGGGCCCTAAATCCAATGAGTACCTTTAGATTTCACAGGACATTTCTACTCATTTGGATTCCAAACCGCTTCTCACGCTTTAGGGGCCACTAAAATGCCAGGGCAGTAAAATACCCCACAAGTGACCCCATTTTAGAAAGTAGACACCCAAGGTGTTCTGTGAGGGGCATAGTGAGTTCATGTAAAATTTTATTTTTGTCACAAGTTAGTGGAATATGAGACTTTGTAAGAAAAAAAAAAAAAAAAACATTTCCGCTAACTTGTGACAAAAAATAAAAACTTCCATAAACTCACTATGCCCATCAGCGAATACCTTAGGGTGTCTACTTTCTGGAATGGGGTCACTTGTGGGGTATTTTTACTGTCCTGGCATTTTAGGTGCCCCTAAAGCTTGAGAAGGAGTTTGGAATCCAAATGCGTAAAAATGCCCTGTGAAATCCTAAAGGTACTCATTGGATTTAGGGCCCCTTTGCAAGTCTTGGCTGCAAAAAAGTGCCACACATGTGGTATCGCCATACTCAGGAGAAGTAGGGCAATGTGTTTTGGGGTGTATTTTTACATATACCCATGCTGGGTGAGAGAAATATCTTTGTAAATTGACAACTTTGTATAAAAAAATGGAAAAAGTTGTCATTTACAGAGATATTTCTCTCACTCAGCATGGGTATATGTAAAAATACACCCCAAAACACATTGCCCTACTTCTCCTGAGTACGGCGATACCACATGTGTGGCACTTTTTTGCAGCCAAGATGCGCAAAGGGGCCCTAAATCCAATGAGTAGGACGGAGCTCTAGCTGCAGTGTGCCATTGCACCTTTGTTTTTACGTTTGTATGTGTATTTCACCATAGCAACGTGCACCTGCTTATTGGGTTGTGCTGACTGCAACCTCCATTTATTTATTTTTTTCCTTTGTAGCATATATGGGAGGCGTGGTGACCTCCATGCAGTCATGCACACCTGACTAGTGAATCCGCCCTGTAGGCTGGTTTTAAAGTCAGTATAAAGCCCCTTTCACACGGGCGAGTTTTCCGTGCGGGTGCAATGCGTGAGGAGGACGCATTGCACCCGCACTGAATCCGGACCCATTCATTTCTATGGGGCTGTGCACATGAGCGGTGATTTTCACGCATCACTTCTGCGTTGCGTGAAAATCGCAGCATGTTCTATATTCTGCGTTTTTCACGCAACGCAGGCCCCATAGAAGTGAATGGGGATGCGGGAAAATCGCAAGCATCCGCAACCAAGTGCGGATGCGTTGCGATTTTCCCGCATTGTTGCTTAGCAACGGGACCCAATCTCTATTATTTCCCTTATAACATGGTTATAAGGGAAATAATAGCATTCTTAATAAAGAATGCATTGTTAAATGATGAGGAAGGGGTTAAAAATAATAAAAGTTAACTTACCTTAGCCACTTGATCGCGTAGTCGCGATCTGTCCTCTCTTTCCCTGCAGCATCTATGATCTAAAGTGACCTGTGATGACGTCACATCACATGGCCCAATCACATGCTCCATCACTATGGTGATGGAGCATGTGATTAGTCCCATGTGACCATGTGACATCATCCAAGGTCCTAAACACTATCCTCAGGCTGTGGATAGTGGTTAGTGACCTTGGATGATGTCACATGGTCACATGGACCAATCACATGCTCCATCACCATAGTGATGGAGCAGGTGATTGGGCCATGTGATGCTGTGACATCATCACAGGTCCTTTACATCTTTCAAGCTAACGGAGAGGAGGCCGGGCTTCGCGATCAAATGGAACAGGTAAGTAATTATTAGTTTATTATTTTAACTCATTCTGCACCAGTTTAAACATTAGGAAGATGGCCAAGGGTATTATTTTACATTATAACTATGTTATAATGTGAAATAATACCAGCGGGACAATTTCTGACCCAAACATGCACTTCTGTGAAGAAGTGCAGGTTCGGGTCTGGGTACCAAAAGTGCCGATTTTTCTCCCGCGCGTGCAAAACGCATGACAGCGCTTTGCACTCGCAGGGAAAAATCGCGGCGATTCCCGCAACGCACCCGCACTGTTTGACGGAGTGCACCCGCAACGCCTGTCTGAAAGAGGCCTAAAACTGAGTCTGCTTTATTGAACTTACCAGAAGCCATTTGGTTCCAGGAGAAGTACTAGTGGGCTCAGCATGCATGTTGGTGTTTGTATCCCTTGATCTGATGAACGCTGTATGGCACCAGATGGGGTTACAAGCAGAGTGTATCTGGCATGCATGCTGCACCTGCACTCCCTGGGTTTTGTGTGGCTGATATGGCCCATAAAAGGTAAGAATTAATGTTAGGGACCACTCGAGAGGCAACCGTGAAGTGGTGGGTGGCTTACATAATTTGGCCAAAATATAAACTAATGCCTCATCTAACATCCAGCATAGTGGCAGGACGGAGCTCTAGCTGCAGTGTGCCATTGCACCTTTGTTTTTACGTTTTTAAATCCAATGAGTACCTTTAGGATTTCACAGGACATTTCTACTCATTTGGATTCCAAACCGCTTCTCACGCTTTAGGGGCCCCTAAAATGCCAGGGCAGTAAAAATACCCCACAAGTGACCCCATTTTAGAAAGTAGACATCCCAAAGTGTTCTGTGAGGGGCATAGTGAGTTCATGTAAAATTTTATTTTTTGTCACAAGTTAGTGGAATATGAGACTTTGTAAGAAAAAAAAACAAAAACAAAAAAAAACCATTTCCGCTAACTTGTGACAAAAAATAAAAACTTCCATTAATTCACTATGCCCATCAGCGAATACCTTAGGGTGTCTACTTTCCAGAATGGGGTCACTTGTGGGGTATTTTATTGTCCCGGCATTTTAGGGCCCCTAAAGCGTGAAGGAGTTTGGAATCCAAATGCGTAAAATTGCCCTGTGAAATCCTAAAGGTACTCATTGGTTTAGGGCCCTGTGCATCTTGGCTGCAAAGTGCCACACATGTGGTATCGCCGTACTCAGGAGAAGTAGGGCAATGAGTTTTGGGGTGTATTTTATATATACCCATACTTTGTGTGATAAATACCGCTGTAAACGCCAACTTTTAAAAAAATTTATACAAAGTTGTCAATTTACAGTGATATTTCTCTCACCCAGCATGGGTATATGTAAAAATACACCCCAAAACACATTGCCCTACTTCTCCTGAGTACGGCGATACCACATGTGTGACACTTTTGCAGCCAAGATGTGCAAAGGGGCCCTAATTCCAATGAGTACCTTTAGGATTTCACAGGGCATTTTTACGCATTTGGATTCTCACGCTTTAGGGGCCCCTAAAATGCCAGGGCAGTAAAAATACCCCACAAGTGACCCCATTTCGAAAGTAGACACCCTAAGGTATTTGCTGATGGGCATAGTGAGTTCATGGAAGTTTTTATTTTTGTCACAAGTTTGCGGAAAATGAAATTTTTGAAAAAAAAACATTCCCGCTAACTTGTGACAAAAAATAAAACTTCCATGAACTTACTATGCCCCTCAGTGAATACCTTAGGGTGTCTACTTTCCGAAATGAGGTCATTTATGGGGTGTTTCTACTGTCTGGGCATTGTAGTATGTCAGGAAACAGGACAGGTGCTCAGAAAGTCAAAGTGCGGAAATTCACTTTTTTGCACCATAGTTTGTAAAAGCTATAACTTTTACCCAAACCAATAAATATACACTTATTGCATTTTTTTTTTATCAAAGACATGTAGAACAATAAATTTTGTGAAAAATTTGTAGAGAAATGTAGTTTTATTTGACAAATTTTCAAACAGAAAGTGAAAAATGTCATTTTTTTGCAAAAATTTCGGTAATTTTTGATTAATAGCAAAAAAAGTAAAAATGTCAGCAAGAATAAAATAGCACCAAATGAAAGCTCTATTAGTGAGAAGAAAAGAATGTAAAATTCATTTGGGTGGTAAGTTGTATGGCCGAGCAATAAACGGTGAAAGTAGTGTAGTGCAGAATTGTAAAAAGTGGCCTGGTCATTAAGGGTGTTTAAGCTAGGGGGGCTGAAGTGGTTAATCAGCAGTAGACTGGCTGGACCGGAATAATATCAGATTTTTCTTTTTTAGGGCGGCGAGATGGAGGGAGGAGAGGTAAGAGATCTGTCCCAAGATGGTGGCAGATCAAAGGGTGTGGGAGGTAGTTTGGGGGGTTGGAGGGAGCGAGAGGTAGTTGCGATGCGTCAGTTAAAATAGGGCGAGAGTGAAAAACCGATAATGAGCAGACCCAGTGGTAAGCAGGATATCAGTTAGAATTGTTTCCTCAGGCGGTTTTTGATCAGGTTCAGAGACATCTTCCAGCTATTGTATGCCTGGTAGAGACACATTCCACAAAAGATTCACTTGCTAGGTTGCAAAGGGGAGACTTAGGCTGGATTCACACGAGCGTGTCCGGATTAGGTCCGGATGTGTTGCGGATGCGTTCAGTGAAAACTGAGCGTTTTCACAGGCAAAGCCATTCAGTTTTGCCTGCGATTACGTTCAGTTGTTCAGTTTTTTCCGCGCGGGTGCAATGCGTTTTGATTCAGTTTTTTATCACGCGCGTGATAAAAAACTGAAGGTTTACAAACAACATCTCCTAGCAACCATCAGTGAAAAATGCAACGCACCCGCACTTGCTTGCTGATGCAATGCGTTTTTCACGCAGCCCCATTCACTTCTATGGGGCTAGGGCTGCGTGAAAAACGCAGAATATAGAACATGCTGCGATTTTCACGCAACGCACAAGTGATGCGTGAAAAAAAACGCTCATGTACACAGACCCATTGAAATGAATGGGTCAGGATTCAGTGCCGGATGCTATGCGTTCACGTCACGCATTGCACCCGCGCGGAAAACTCGCTCGTGTGAAAGGGGCCTTACCACTCCACTTTTACTAGTTATTCATGAGTTATTTCAGTTTTTTTTCATAGGGGGGGTTGATTTTGAGGCATCCTCTATTGACGACCAGATCAGGTTTATCTTTCTATATGGGAAACTCTATGGTAGGTTGTGTATTTTGGCCTTTATTTATATACCGCCCCCTTTTTCCTCTTGTGTACTGAATTGCTTAATAACATTTGTGGACAATTGGCTATTTTATTGTGTCATGAACCCAGAAGTAGATAGAATAACCATGGGGGGGAGAGGTTCCCAATAAAGTCCAACGGTCACCGATGGCCAGTTTCTGTCAAGAATTAGGATATGTGGACGTATGGGGATGAGTTGGTAAGGGAAAAAAAGTATATTCCTGTATAAGTAAAGGCGGAAATTCAATGTCTAGGATAAATCTGGCCCTGATAAAATAAAAATTTTGTTAGACATATAAAATCGATGCAATATGAGACTAGATACGTATCAGATCATGTTCCGCTTGTTCTGGAATTAACTATGTATGCCAATAATTATAAAGAGAGAAGTCTGCGATCTACAGCGATTTTTTTTGTTTGTTGTGGGTGCAATGCAACATTTTTGTACCCTGCCCTGAGCCCAGTGACACAGCATATAACATTTTTAATCCGTCTGCTAATTAGGTAGGCGTCGGCAGCCATTTTGTGCAAGTGCAGTGCATTTGCACCTGCATATGTGCCAGGGACAATAATTTAATCCTGTTCTTGTAGTTCAGTGGGTGACATATACCCATTTTTTAATTGCACCTGCACTGCATATGTGCCAGGGGAAGGGAAAATAATATAGGTAATTCGTCTGTGAGTTCATGGCCCCAGGGGGTGAAATATTCACATTTTTTTCTGTAAAGTACCCCTGTGCTGCATATCTGACAGTGAAATCAATAGAGATGGCCCAAACTATCCGCCGGCGAACAGTTCCCGACGAACATAGCTTGTTCGCGTTCCCCGCAGCGGGCGAACACATGCGATGTTCGGTCCGCCCCCTATACATCATCATTGAGCAAACTGTGAGAGGAGGGAGAGTGTAATTGCTGCTGATTTAATAGGGAAATCGATAGCTAGGATAGTGAATTCAGTGTCCACTCCAGTTCTGAAAGACTCATCTGATCTCTGCTGTAAGGACAGCGTCCTGACAGCACCCCAAAAAGCCCTTTTTAGGGCTGCAACATTAGTCGGCTTTTTTTTTCTCTCCATATATATATATTGCAGTTGCCTGGCCTGCCTGTGTGTGAGGAGCTGCAGGCCCACTGACTGTAGTGTGCCCACTGCCAGTGCCCACCCCTGTCATCCCGTGTGGCACAGGACTTTACATCAAAAAAAGGCATTTAATTTTTACACTTTAGTGTAATTTCAGTTGCTTGCCTGCTGCTAGTGTGTGTCAGGCCGACTTCCACTGACTGTAGTGTGCCCACTGCCAGTGCTCCACCCCTGTCATCCCGTGTGGCACAGGACTTTGCATCAAAAAAAGGCATTTAATTTTTACACTTTAGTGTAATTTCAGTTGCTTGCCTGCTAGGGTGTGTCAGGCCGACTTCCACTGACTGTAGTGTGCCCACTGCCAGTGCCCACCCCTGTCATACCGTGTGGCACAGGACTTTGCATCAAAAAAAGGCATTTAATTTTTACACTTTAGTGTAATTTCAGTTGCTTGCCTGCTAGTGTGTGTCAGGCCGACTTCCACTGACTGTAGTGTGCCCACTGCCAGTGCCCACCCCTGTCATCCCGTGTGGCACAGGACTTTGCATAAAAAAAAAGCATTTAATTTTTACACTTTAGTGTAATTTCAGTTGCTTGCCTGCTAGTGTGTGTCAGGCCGACTTCCACTGACAGTAGTGTGCCCACTGCCAGTGCCCACCACTGATACCGGGTGGCACAGTAGCTTGCCGATAAATAAGGCATTTAATTTTTAGACAGTAGTCTAAATTCAGTTGCTTGCCTGCTGCCAGTGTGTACAGGGCCCACTTTCACAGACTGTAGTGTGCCCACTGCCAGTGCCAACCACTCATACCGGGTGGCACAGTAGCTTGCCGATAAATAAAGCATTTAATTTTTAGACAGTAGTCTAATTTCAGTTGCTTGCCTGCTGCCAGTGTGTGTCAGGCCCACTTCCACTGACTGTAGTGTGCCCACTGCCAGTGCCCACCACTGATACCGGGTGGCACAGTAGCTTGCCGATAAATAAGGCATTTAATTTTTAGACAGTAGTCTAAATTCAGTTGCTTGCCTGCTGCCAGTGTGTGTCAGGCCCACTTTCACAGACTGTAGTGTGCCCACTGCCAGTGCCAACCACTGATACCGGGTTGCACAGTAGCTTGCCGATAAATAAGGCATTTCATTTTTAGACAGTAGTCTAAATTCAGTTGCTTGCCTGCTGCCAGTGTGTGTCAGGCCCACTTTCACAGACTGTAGTGTGCCCACTGCCAGTGCCAACCACTGATACCGGGTGGCACAGTAGCTTGCCGATAAATAAGGCATTTAATTTTTAGACAGTAGTCTAAATTCAGTTGCTTGCCTGCTGCCAGTGTGTGTCAGGCCCACTTCCACTGACTGTAGTGTGCCCACTGCCAGTGCCCACCACTGATACCAGGTGACACAGTAGCTTGCCGATAAATAAGGCATTTAATTTTTAGACAGTAGTCTAAATTCAGTTGCTTGCCTGCTGCCAGTGTGTGTCAGGCCCACTTCTACTGACTGTAGTGTGCCCACTGCCAGTGCCCACCACTGATACCGGGTGGCACAGTAGCTTGCCGATAAATAAAGCATTTAATTTTTACACATTAGTCTAATTTCAGTTGCTTGCCTGCTGCCAGTGTGTGTCAGGCCCACTTCTACTGACTGTAGTGTGCCCACTGCCAATGCCCACCACTGATACCGGGTGGCACAGTAGTTTGCCGATAAATAAGGCATTTAATTTTTAGACAGTAGTCTAAATTCAGATGCTTGCCTGCTGCCAGTGTGTGTCAGGCCCACTTTCACAGACTGTAGCGTGCCCACTGCCAGTGCCAACCACTGATACCGGGTGGCACAGTAGCTTGCCGATAAAATAAGGCATTTAATTTTTACACATTAGTCTAATTTCAGTTGCTTGCTTGCTGCCAGTGTGTGTCAGGCCCACTTCCACTGACTGTAGTGTGCCCACTGCCAGTGCCCACCACTGATACCGGGTGGCATAGTAGCTTGCCGATAAATAAGGCATTTAATTTTTAGACAGTAGTCTAAATTCAGTTGCTTGCCTGCTGCCAGTGTGTGTCAGGCCCACTTCCACTGACTGTAGTGTGCCCACTGCCAGTGCCCACCACTGATACCGGGTGGCACAGTAGCTTGCCGATAAATAAGGCATTTAATTTTTACACATTAGTCTAATTTCAGTTGCTTGCCTGCTGCCAGTGTGTGTCAGGCCCACTTCCACTGACTGTAGTGTGCCCACTGCCAGTGCCCACCACTGATACCGGGTGGCACAGTAGCTTGCCGATAAATAAGGCATTTAATTTTTACACATTAGTCTAATTTCAGTTGCTTGCCTGCTGCCAGTGTGTGTCAGGCCCACTTCCACATGACTGTAGTGTGCCCACTGCCAGTGCCAACCACTGCATACCGGGTGGCACAGTAGCTTGCCGATAAATAAAGCATTTAATTTTTAGACAGTAGTCTAATTTCAGTTGCTTGCCTGCTGCCAGTGTGTGTCAGGCCCACTTCCACTGACTGTAGTGTGCCCACTGCCAGTGCCCACCACTGATACCGGGTGGCACAGTAGCTTGCCGATAAATAAGGCATTTAATTTTTAGACAGTAGTCTAATTTCAGTTGCTTGCCTGCTGCCAGTGTGTGTCAGGCCCACTTTCCACATGACTGTAGTGTGCCCACTGCCAGGGCCAACCACTGATACCGGGTGGCACAGTAGCTTGCCGATAAATAAGGCATTTAATTTTTACACATTAGTCTAATTTCAGTTGCTTGCCTGCCGCCAGTGTGTGTCAGGCCCAGTTCCACTGACTGTAGTGTGCCCACTGCCAGTGCCCACCACTGATACCGGGTGGCAATAGCTTGCCGATAAATAAGGCATTTAATTTAGACATAGTCTAATTCGGTTGCCTGCTGCAGTGTGTCAGGCCCACTTTCACAGACTGTAGTGTGCCCACTGCCAGGGCCAACCACTGATACCGGGTGGCACAGTAGCTTGCTATAAGACAGAGTTCAGACTAAGCAAATATATTTCTACACTCAGAAGTGCATGACCATAAGGCAAATAAGGTTGGTTAAAAGATGGCCGCACAACACATCACAAACTAACAGAAAAACAAAAAAGGGGCTCATTCCAGAAATAGGAATGAAGGAAGCTCTTTGCGCACATTTTTGATCAAAAGTATGTCGGGCCCAAGTGCCACTTCACAGCGACTTCCGCACAAGGGTCCCTAACACTACAGATACTGCCTCTTATAGACTTACCAGTCTCCTTATTTTCAGGGCACTGCAGGAACCAGCTAAATTGCTTTTGTGCTGAGAAGTCCCAGGAACTTGGGCGTGGCTCAGTCCAAAAGAGGCGCCACCCTCAATATATACTATAAGACAGAGTTCAGACTAAGCAAATATATTTCTACACTCAGAAGTGCATGACCATAAGGCAAATAAGGTTGGTTAAAAGATGGCCGCACAACACATCACAAACTAACAGAAAAACAAAAGGGGCTCATTCCAGAAATAGGAATGAAGGAAGCTCTTTGCGCACATTTTTGATCAAAAGTATGTCGGGCCCAAGTGCCACTTCACGGCGACTTCCGCACAAGGGTCCCTAACACTACAGATACTGCCTCTTATAGACTTACCAGTCTCCTTATTTTCAGGGCACTGCAGGAACCAGCTAAATTGCTTTTGTGCTGAGAAGTCCCAGGAACTTGGGCGTGGCTCAGTCCAAAAGAGGCGCCACCCTCAATATATACTATAAGACAGAGTTCAGACTAAGCAAATATATTTCTACACTCAGAAGTGCATGACCATAAGGCAAATAAGGTTGGTTAAAAGATGGCCGCACAACACATCACAAACTAACAGAAAAACAAAAAGGGGCTCATTCCAGAAATAGGAATGAAGGAAGCTCTTTGCGCACATTTTTGATCAAAAGTATGTCGGGCCCAAGTGCCACTTCACGGCGACTTCCGCACAAGGGTCCCTAACACTACAGATACTGCCTCTTATAGACTTACCAGTCTCCTTATTTTCAGGGCACTGCAGGAACCAGCTAAATTGCTTTTGTGCTGAGAAGTCCCAGGAACTTGGGCGTGGCTCAGTCCAAAAGAGGCGCCACCCTCAATATATACTATAAGACAGAGTTCAGACTAAGCAAATATATTTCTACACTCAGAAGTGCATGACCATAAGGCAAATAAGGTTGGTTAAAAGATGGCCGCACAACACATCACAAACTAACAGAAAAACAAAAGGGGCTCATTCCAGAAATAGGAATGAAGGAAGCTCTTTGCGCACATTTTTGATCAAAAGTATGTCGGGCCCAAGTGCCACTTCACGGCGACTTCCGCACAAGGGTCCCTAACACTACAGATACTGCCTCTTATAGACTTACCAGTCTCCTTATTTTCAGGGCACTGCAGGAACCAGCTAAATTGCTTTTGTGCTGAGAAGTCCCAGGAACTTGGGCGTGGCTCAGTCCAAAAGAGGCGCCACCCTCAATATATACTATAAGACAGAGTTCAGACTAAGCAAATATATTTCTACACTCAGAAGTGCATGACCATAAGGCAAATAAGGTTGGTTAAAAGATGGCCGCACAACACATTACAAACTAACAGAAAAACAAAAAGGGCTCATTCCAGAAATAGGAATGAAGGAAGCTCTTTGCGCACATTTTTGATCAAAAGTATGTCGGGCCCAAGTGCCACTTCACGGCGACTTCCGCACAAGGGTCCCTAACACTACAGATACTGCCTCTTATAGACTTACCAGTCTCCTTATTTTCAGGGCACTGCAGGAACCAGCTAAATTGCTTTTGTGCTGAGAAGTCCCAGGAACTTGGGCGTGGCTCAGTCCAAAAGAGGCGCCACCCTCAATATATACTATAAGACAGAGTTCAGACTAAGCAAATATATTTCTACACTCAGAAGTGCATGACCATAAGGCAAATAAGGTTGGTTAAAAGATGGCCGCACAACACATTACAAACTAACAGAAAAACAAAAAAACTAACAGAAAAACAAAAAAGGGGCTCATTCCAGAAATTTGTTTTTCTGTTAGTTTGTAAGAGGCAGTATCTGTAGTGTTAGGGACCCTTGTGCGGAAGTCGCCGTGAAGTGGCACTTGGGCCCGACATACTTTTGATCAAAAATGTGTGCAAAGAGCTTCCTTCATTCCTTTTTCTGGAATGAGCCCCTTTTTTGTTTTTCTGTTAGTTTGTGATGTGTTGTGCGGCCATCTTTTAACCAACCTTGCCGATAAATAAGGCATTTAATTTTTAGACAGTAGTCTAAATTCAGTTGCTTGCCTGCTGCCAGTGTGTGTCAGGCCCACTTCCACAGACTGTAGTGTGACTGTAGTCTGCCCACTGCCAGTGCCAACCACTCATACCGGGCGGCACAGTACCCTGCAGGGGCCGCCGTGGTCGTGGTGCTTTGATTTCCACTGTCCCTGGAATAATGCCTAGTGTTCAGAGGCCACGTACCCTGAGCCCGAAAAATTCTGAGGACATAGTTGACTGGCTTAGACAGGACACCCAATCTTCAACAGCTTCCGCTAAGAACCTTTACGCACCATCCTCCTCCAGCTCAGCTTCGGTCACCTGCTCTCAAGTTTCCACGCTCCCGCCCATCGCCACTACCACCACAGCCACCACAGCCGCTTCACTTGATCCGTCAGAGGAGTTATTTACACATCAGTTGGATGCAATTAGTGATGCGCAACCATTATTGCCAGATGATGTAGATTACAGGGATATGTCTCAGTTAGGCAGGATTACACACATGGACGTACAGTGTGATGATGATGATGATGATGATGTTGTACCCGCTGCTGCTTCCTTTGCTGAGGTGTCAGATACAAGTAAGGCGGTTGATGATGACGATGTGTCCACGGATGCCACGTGGGTGCCTGCTCGAAGAGAAGGAGAGGGGGAAAGTTCAGAAAGGGAGACAGAGAGAACGAGGAGACGAGTTGGAAGCAGGGGGAGGTCGTCGCAAGGAGTTAGTGGCACAGCCAGACAGCATGTATCGGCACCCCGGGTCAGCCAGACAGCACGCCAGTCAACGCATGCTGCTGCGACCACCAGAATGCCGTCATTGCAAAGCTCAGAAGTGTGGAATTTTTTTTGTGTGTCTGCCTCTGATAACAGCAATGCCATTTGCAACCTGTGCCAAAAGAAACTGAGTTGTGGGAAGTCCAACATCCACCTCGGTACAACTGCTTTGCGAAGGCACATGATCTCACATCACAAACGCCTATGGGATCAACACATGAGTACAAGCAGCACACAAACTCAAAGCCACCGTGCTTCTCCTGGTCCAGCATCTTCAGCCACGTCAACCACTGCTGTCCTTCCTGCCACCTCTCAACCAACCGCCACTCCGCCTCTCACCTTCAGCAGTTCCTGCTCATCTGCCCACAGTCAGGTGTCTGTCAAGGACATGTTTGAGCATAAGAAGCCAATGTCACAGAGTCATCCCCTTGCCCGGCGACTGACAGTAGCTTGACGGAACTCTTAGCCCGCCAGCTTTTACCATACCAGCTAGTGGAGTCTTAGGCCTCTCTGGCATACAGTGTTGGGGCAAGGGTCCATCTGACCACTGATACCTGGTCTGCAAAGCACGGTCAGGGCAGGTATATCACGTACACTGCGCATTGGGTCAACCTGCTGACGCCTGACAAGCATGGAATGCGTGGCTCCGCAGCGGAGTTGGTGACACCGCCACGACTTGCAGGCAGACCTACTGCCACCTTCTCTATTCCTACTCCATGCTCTTTGATATCCTCCTTGGCTGAGTCCTCTTCTGCTGCGGCGTCTGGCTGCACATCAACTGAATCCCCCCAGCTCCCCAGGGGCTATTCCACATCCCGGATACGACAGTGTCACGCTGTCTTGGGGTTGACTTGCCTGAAAGCAGAGAGCCACACAGGACCAGCACTCCTGTCCGCCCTGAACGCACAGGTGGATCAGTGGCTGACCCCGCACCAACTGGAGATCGGCAAAGTGGTGTGTGACAATGGAACAAATTTGTTGTCGGCATTGAATTTGGGCAAGTTGTCACATGTGCCGTGCATGGCACATCTGTTGAATCTCATCGTACAACGTTTTGTGTCTAAGTACCCAGGCTTACAAGACGTCCTCAAGCAGGCCAGGAAGGTGTGTGGCCATTTCAGGCGTTCCTACACGGCCATGGCGCACTTTTCCGATATTCAGCGGCGAAACAACATGGCAGTAAGGCGCTTGATATGCGACAGCCCAACACGTTGGAATTCAACACTCCTAATGTTCGACCGCCTGCTCCAACAAGAAAAAGCTGTCAACGAGTATTTGTATGACCGGGGTGCTAGGACAGCCTCTGCGGAGCTGGGAATTTTTTTGCCACGTTACTGGACACTCATGCACAATGCCTGTAGGCTCATGAGTTCTTTTGAGGAGGTGACAAACCTAGTCAGTCGCACTGAAGGCACCATCAGCGACCTCATCCCATTTGTTTTCTTCCTGGAGCGTGCCATGCGAAGAGTGCTGGATCAGGCTGTAGATGAGCGTGAAGAGGAAGAGTTGTGGTCACCATCACCACCAGAAACAGCCTTGTCATCATCGCTTGCCGGACCTGCGGCAACGCTGGAAGAGGAGTATGAGGAAGAGGAGGAGGAAGACCAACCACAGCAGGCACCCCAGGGTGCTCGTTTTTGTCACCTATCTGGGACCCATGGTGTTGTACGTGGCTGGGGGGAAGAACAGACCGTCAATGACATCAGTGAGGACGAGGAACGGTAAATAAGTAGCTCTGCATCCAACCTTGTTCAAATGGGGTCTTTCATGCTGTCATGTCTGTTGAGGGACCCACGTATAAAAAGGATGAAAGAGAACGACCTGTACTGGGTGGCCACGCTACTAGACCCCCGGTATAAGCAGAAAGTGGCAGAAATGTTACCAAATTACCGAAAGTCGGAAAGGATGCAGCAGTTCAAAACCAAACTAAAAAATTGCTTTACACGGCTTATAAGGGGGATGTCACAGCACAACGGGAATCTAACAGGGGAAGAGGTGAGTGTAATCCTCCTCCTACCACGGCGGCAAGGACTGGACGATTTACAGATGTGTTGTTGATGGAGGACATGCGGAGCTTTTTCAGTCCTACTCATCGCCACAGCCCTTCGGGATCCAGCCTTAGAGAACGACTCGACCGACAGGTAGCAGACTACCTCGCCTTAACAGCAGATATCGACACTCTGAGGAGCAATGAACCCCTTCACTACTGGGTGTGCAGGCTTGACCTGTGGCCTGAGCTATCCCAGTTTGTGATAGAACTTCTGGCCTGCCCTGCTTCAAGTGTCCTGTCAGAAAGGACCTTCAGTGCAGCAGGAGGCATTGTCACTGACAAGAGAAGTCGCCTCGGTCAAAAAAGTGTTGATTACCTCACCCTAATAAAGTTGAATGAGGCATGGATCCCGAAGGGACTGACAGTGGGGGATACGTTTGACTAACAAAAGGCCTGATTACATGCCTTGGCCTCAAAATGGTCCCCATGCTGCTGTATTTAATGTCTGCATACCGGATGACTTTCGTGAATTCTCCACCACCAACTAGGGTTCAAGCCGCAGTGTTTTAGTCACTTTTCTGCCTGGAAAACATCAATTTTTCCGGCCGCTGCTACAATAGCGACTGCAACAATGCCATTATTTTTCAGGCATGTGTACATGCCTAATTTTTCTGTCCTATGGTGCAGCACTGTGGCTGCAAAAACAAACCAAAAGAAAAAGGCACATACAAGTGTCAATTCCCCTTCGTGATCGCTACCTTGTTGTGGTGAAGGGGCTTGCGTATCACATTGAAGCAATCATCACCTCTATGAGTGTGTTGGCAATGTTGCCACACCCCAGATGATAAGGCCGTTGCTTCATTATGGTCAGACCAAAAGCGATCGGACGGCTGGATAATATTTCATAGAAAAAACATTAATTTACCTTTTTTTTTTTTTTATATTGTATGGGTTTTTAATACATAAAATAAAAAATCATAATAAAGTCTCTTAATAGTTTATTAGAAATAATGCAGACAATTAAAAAAATCCCCATCACTTCCAATACAAAGCAAGTACAGAGCTCAGAACTAAATGATTTCATGATGTCGTAATGGTTCGCTAATTCGACAATGGTTAATCAATTTGACAGACGTCCCCGGATAGGGTACGTAACAGGGATTAAACTGATAGGAATAGTACTAGTTAAGACACCACTCATATAGGGTGTCACAGCACAGTGCTCTGTGCACGCGCAGTGCCCCAATTTGGGAGTAAGAGGACCGACCAAGCTGCTTTTTCCATCTCCCGGTTCCTGAAATCAATTCAATTTGGTGTATGAGAGTTTGGTCTGTCACTGTGAAGGCAGTCGAAGGTACCCGGCCTAAATTTTTTTTCACAAAAGGCAATCCCTGATATGGAATGTAACAGGGATTAAATTGATGAGAATAGTACTACAGAAAATACCACTCATATCGGGTGTGACAGTAAATTGCACGGCGCAGACGCAGTCACCGTGGATTAAAACAGAGTGGAGGGAGCCAGCGTTTTTAACCATCTCCCGTTCGAAAAATCAATTCAATAAATGGCCCCCAGATTGGGGACCTTAGAGGATTAAACTGATGAGAATAGTACTACAGAAAATACCACTCATCGGGTGTGACATAATTGCAGCGCAGACGCAGTCACCGTGGATAAACAAAGGGAGGGAGCCAGCGTTTTTAACCATCTCCGTCGAAAATCAATTAATAAATGCAGATTGGGGACATTAGAGGATTAAACTATGAGATAGTGCTACAGAAATACACTCATATCGGGTGGACAGTAATACGCGCAGTGACCGTGGATAAAAACAAAGGGAGGGAGCCAGCGTTTTTTAACCATCTCCCCGTTCGAAAAATCAATTCAATTCACCTTTCGGGAACCCTTGGTGTTGTACGTGGCTGGGTGGAGGAAGAAACCTTCAATGACATCACCGGGACGTGGCTAGCTTGGTATCCAACCTTGTGCAAATGGGGAGTTTGCGGTTGTGCAAATGAACTGTTTGCGGTTGTTTGCGGTGCATTAAAAGGGAGTTTGGTCTGTCAATGTCTGTGAAGCGGGCGTAACCCTTACACTACCTGATCGATACAACATCATACCTGATCGTATACACACACTAAATGTTTTAAACCACGTTGTTCAAAAAAATTTTGGATTGTTAGGTGATTTATGCCTTTTATGGATTAAAACCCAACTCTGCGTCAACTATGTAATTTTCCATGGAAGTTTTGCCATGGATCCCCCTCCGGCATGCCACAGTCCAGGTGTTAGTCCCCTTGAAACAACTTTTCCATCACTATTGTGGCCAGAAAGAGTCCCTGTGGGTTTTAAAATTCGCCTGCCTATTGAAGTCTATGGCGGTTCGCCCGGTTCATCTGTTCGCGAACATTTGCGGAAGTTTGCGTTCGCCGTTCACGAACGGAAAATTTTATGTTCGCGACATCACTAGAAATCAATTCAGTAAATCTGTTAGATTCTGGGGGGACAAATTAACTTTTTTTGCCGGTCAAATACCCCTGCGGCTTGCACTGCATACCTGACGGTGAAATCAATTCAGTAAATTCATCTGTTAGATTTTTAAGGCACAAATTCACTTTTTTGGGCGGTCAAGTAACCCTGCGGCCTGCACTGCATACCTGACAGTGAAAATAATTCTATTAAATTCGTCTCTCACATATTTGTGTGACCTAAAGCAATTTTTTCTCTTTATGACATCAGCACTGCATATCTGACAGGGAAAACAATTCAGTAAATCCATCTGTTAGATTCTGGGGGAAAAATTAACTTTTTTGGCTGTCGAGTACTCCTGCGGCCTGCGCAGTGTATCTGACAGGGAAATCAATTCAGGAAATCAATCTGTTAGATTCTGGGGCGATACTCAATATATTTATTGGGTATCGTGGCATCTATCTAAAAAGGTCAGAACTATTAAAATATTTAAAAGAAAATCCTGTTCACCGTAAAGGGCGAAAAAAGAAAAACACGCACTATGCCATTTTTTTTTGTCATCTTGTGCCCCCCAGAAAATTAAACAACGGTGATCAAAAAGTCTTACATACTAAAAAAATGGTACCAATAAAAACTACAGTTTGTTACGAAAAAAACATGCCTTAATACCGTACAGCTCTGTAGACCAAAATATAAAAAGTTATAGTTGTCAGAATATAGCGATGCAAAGAAAATTTTGATTTTTCAAAAGGTTTTTATTTTTTAAAACAAAGTAGTAAAACAAAAAAAAAATTATTCAAGCTTGCTATCACTGCATTCGTATTGAGCCACGGACGTCCGGTCATTTTTTAATATATTGTGAATGCTGTGATGTCAAAACCCCAAAAACCTTGGCGGAATTCTTTTTTTTTTTTTTTCAATTTTGCCACACAATTTTTTTTCCCCGTTTTCTAATACAAGACATGGTAAATTAAACTGTTGCATTGAAAAATGCACCTTGTCCCGCAAAAAATAAGCCCTCATATAGCTATGTGAATGAAAAATAAAAAAGGAAAAATCCAAAATGTAAAAATGTAAATAGGCCCTTCTTTAAGGGGTTAACATTATTTAGACAGTACTGGTTACAGCACATTTATTTTGATAACACTCCTGCTCCCAAAGTTACTGAACGGACAGTGGTACTGGACCTAAAATATGCTCACTATCGCAAATACCCTCTTTACAATAAATCCTTCTGATTATAGGCCTGCTGGACAAAAGGGAAGTCAGATCGCCTGCCATAGCTCCTTTGAAGGATAAACAGCTAGAAAAAGGAGACTCTCAAAAGCAACTGTGGCATCTAAGGGTGCCAATAGTTTCTATGGCAGCTGGGTTACCATGACAGCTAACAATGGCCCCTGGGACTGCCAAGTATGGAAGTCTATTAGGCAGGATCTAATAAGTTACCTGTTAGTAGAATACAGGCAGGTATAATACACTGCACTACATAAGTAATACAGTATATTACATAAGTGGAGAAAGAATCAATTATACTGGTCCTCTTTTTGGACTAATAAAAACGTTTGTTTTTTTCATTTTTATTTAAATCTTTCAGGACCCTGCCATTTTTCATCTTAAGGACCAGGCCATTTTTAGCAAATCTGACATGTCACTTTATGTGGTAATAACGATAAAACACTTTTACTTATCCAGGCCATTCTGAGATTGTTTTCTCGTTACATATTGTACTTCATGACAGTGGTAAAATTAAGTCAAAATATTTCATTTTTATTTATGAAAAAAATACCAAACGTACAAAAATTTGGAAATATTTCCAAATTTCAATTTCTCTACTTTTATAATAGATAGTAATAACTCCAAAAATAGTTATTACTTTACATTCCCCATATGTCTACTTCATGTTTGGATCATTTTGAAAATTACATTTTATTTTTTTGGGACGTTAGAACGCTTAGAAGTTTAGAAGCAAATGTTAAAATTTTTAAGAAAATTTCCAAAACACAATTTTTTAAAGACCATTTCAGTTATGAAGTCACTTTGTGGGGCTTACATAATAGAAACCACCCATAAATCACCACCCATTTTAGAAACTACACCCCTCAAGGTATTCAAAACTGATTTTACAACTTTTGTTAACCCTTTAGGTGCCCCACGAGAATGAAAGGAAAATGGGAATGACATTTTAAAATTTCACTTTTTTTTTTAGCAGATTTTAAATTTTAATCTATTTTTTCTGCAACACATCAAGGGTTAACAGCCAAACAAAACTCAAAATCTATTACCCTGAATCTGGAGTTTACAGAAACACCCCATATGTGCTCAAAATTGATGTATGGGCACACAGCAGTAGTGTAACATCTATATTATTTGTCAAACTCAATTTGACAGGTGCCACGCCCCTTTTATTGACCCCCACCAGGCTCCCCTCCCCCTCCTCCCTGTGTGACCTTAGCTGGTAGTGTTAGAGATGTGTGAATTTTATTCTATGTTTGTATCTTTTGGACTCTAAAGGGTTACACTTTTCTTTAAAGCTGTAACAAACTTCTTCTTAGTCTTCTCTTATCTCAGGGGGCCTCCCCTCTCTCTTCTCTGCTGTTTCAACTTTCTGTCTATGCAAGGCCATGAGGAGAGGGGGGGGAGCAGTGTTTGTCTTCTATATCCCCACAGTTGCTTTGAAGGATGCCTAAGCCAATCATGTAGCTTGATGATATATATATACATATTATTCACTGCCTATAGAGAAGCACCTCCTTAAAGTGTCACATATGATGTATGCAGTATTGTTGTTAGGATAGCCGCCATTATAAGATGGCGGACACTTAGATGTTTACATTAAGTTCACATTCCAAAGTAGTGCATACTGCGCAGATGCTAGTGTGTTATCTCTTCTTCTCTTATCTTTTCTTTCCTTCTGACCAATGAAATAATGCTTGAGCCTCAGGAAAGGACCGCCCTCTTCTGAAGATGTATAATTGCTTTTACTTTTTGTAATAAAGGTAGAGATTACATTGACCAGCTATGTGTCAGAGTCTAGTCTCTCATCCACGCGTGGATATTAACCCCTTGGGGGTACTCTTGATTTGGAGCACCAGAGTGCATCTCAAATGCTCTGATTAGAGTGTCTTTAACAGTTGGCGCCGTAACGTGGGGCCCCAAGGTGAAGGGAGCATGAAACAGCCGACACACAAGAGGCCCCAGGACTTGATGAACGGCAGAGAGGAGATGGAAGGTAAGAAAACTATCTTACCCGCCTTTCTGCCATTTAGTTCGTCACTTCATGGTGCCTTAGTCTGCTGTGAGGTCATACTCAAGTATAGTAGTCGGCTAATATGCTGAAAGCCTGGGGTCCATAGAACCATAGTCTGAATTGATAGATCACTCTGGTGTGTATATGTTTTATGTGTGTCTGTGATTGTCCGAGGAGTCAATTGAGCACGGACGGCAAGACCACAGACAAATGGAGGGGACAGTAACCTCCTGGTTTGGACTAGAGGGCATTGTAGTGCCAAGGTGTGGGACAAAGTAAATTCCGGCCGGCCTGATCAGGGGTGGATGATTGGTCCGCCTGACCTGAGGTGCGGGGAAGTCCCTGGCTGACTAGTCGTAGTCGCGATTGATAGTCACCAAGGTGTGGGACAAAGTAAATTCCGGCCGGCCTGATCAGGGGTGGATGATTGGTCTGCCTGACCTGAGGTGCGGAGGAAGTCCCTGGCTGACTAGTCGTAGACGCGATTGATAGTCAGATTTGAGCCAACCAGAGGGGAAGGTGAATCCTTTGTCTGTGGAGGAAAAGGTTAAAGGTGCCTCTTTACTCCTCTGTTTTCTGTGTGTCAGTCTGAAATACTGCTGTTGAAATGGGCCAGTCCCAGTATTATAAAGAAGGAGAATATACAGCCCACTAGCTAGTAGCGAGGGAAGAGGGAGATTATAGGATGTGATATTAATGGAGAACTGAAAGTTGAGTGAGGAAAGTTAACTTTGCTAGGTAAAGAGAAAGTGTGGCCCCATACAGCAGGTAGCCTGGCTGATAACAGGGAGGAAAGTCTGTAAGACTCTGTGAAGTTAGAGCTCGCAGACTTGAGGGGGGCTCTAATGAGTGAGGAAACAGAGCAGTGTCAGGATGTTAATTGATGGCACTAGCAAGAAAGAAAGCGGCCGAGTGTCTACAATCAGAAAGGTGTTAAATGTTCAGAAATGAACTGGTTAAGTTTTGTTTTGTTACCATAATAATATGTGTGTCCAAATAGGAAAGATCCGTAGCTCTAGCATTAGAGATCATAGCAGTAAAGGATGGTCAGTTAATGGATAGGTATTGTACCTAGTGTGTGCCAATAGATGTGTGGTTAGCACTAAGAAGATGAAGGTGTTAGAAGGATATCTCTGTTGAAGTAGTTCTGCTTTCCAGAGTGTGAGAATCTGTAGAAAGCTTAAAGAAAGTCTCGTATAGTCCCGTCCCCCTGCGTTTATCTCGAAGTCTCAGGAAAGCTGAGTGAATCCTTGGGGCTGTGGTGGGATTCACTTTCCCGCCTTACCAGAGAAACATTCCTAAGATAAGAGAAGCAGGCAAAGAGAAGGGGGAGGGAATCCTGCAGAATAAGTGATGTTATATGTGTAATAACATTATACAAGACGAAGAATTGTTTAATCATTTTCTTTCTTCTTTCCCAAGCAGAATAATGTGGGAATCCAGCTTTTAATAAAAATTATTATATATGTGCAACACTAAGACCACGTGGCATATAGGAAGATTTGGGTTTAACAAAATTACTGTATGATTATAACTTTATGCTATCTTTTTATAAGATTTGATTAATAACAGAGTGAAGACCAGAAGACATTGGAAAACACCGCAGCGACATAGACCATGAGCAGTTCTGGGTGTGGTGTGTCTATCTGATTCCAGGAAAGCTGTGTTTCTTTGTGCTGCAAGTTTGTGGCTGGGTTGGAAGACATAAATGATTCAGTGGAATGTGAATGGGTATGGCTCTGAGTTGTAGTTAAGTCGAATATGTGTGAAAACTGATGGATAATTTAGCAGAGCTGTGTATGCAATTCATATTTTATTTTATAAGAATAAAAAACGTGGGGGCACTCAACAGATCTGTATATGGATTTTTGTTTTAATATATATAAACCACAATGTATAAACCACAATAAAATTCCACAATAAAATTCCACAATAAAAAATTTTTGCAATAAAATTCCACCTTGCGTGCGAATGAAAAAAAGTCCACAGTGCATGCAAATGAAATAAGGTCCACAGAGAAACTCCACCTTGTATGCAATGAAAACCCGCTCTTGTATTCAATATTCAATATGGACTGGCGGTATAGACGTCAATTTCCTTGTAAAATGTCCGTGTTAAAATGCTCCATAATATATTCGCCACAGTTTGACTATCATCTATATTCAGTCTCTCATATATAGATATAGATGCAAGTACATTACCACACTTGTTCCACACTTGTTCCTCTCCCGGTGCGGTGCGATGCAAGCAGGCGTGTTCGTTGCTTCTTTCCCCTGCCAGGACCTGGCGCAGCGTCCCACGTGATCACTCCGTCACTCCGTGGCGTCCCACGTGACGGTGGCGGGGAGGCTTTGATTGGTCTCACCGATTTTTAAAGTGCAGCTAACCGGGTTTGATCGTGTGGTTCTCTAGCTGTGGATATATTGATATTGAAGATAATCGCCTGCTCCCAGCGGAGTACGGCTGAGTAGCTTCTTCAATGTAGCTTGGAAGGCGACTATCTTCAATATCAATATATCCACAGCTAGAGAACCACACGATCAAACCCGGTTAGCTGCACTTTAAAATCGGTGAGACCAATCAAAGCCTCCCGCCACCGTCACGTGGGACGCCACGGAGTGACGGAGTGATCACGTGGGACGCTGCGCCAGGTCCTGGCAGGGGAAAGAAGCAACGAACACGCCTGCTTGCATCGCACCGCACCGGGAGAGGAACAAGTGTGGAACAAGTGTGGTAATGTACTTGCATCTATATCTATATATGAGAGACTGAATATAGATGATAGTCAAACTGTGGCGAATATATTGTGGAGCATTTTAACACGGACATTTTACAAGGAAATTGACGTCTATACCGCCAGTCCATATTGAATATTGAATACAAGAGCGGGTTTTCATTGCATACAAGGTGGAGTTTCTCTGTGGACCTTATTTCATTTGCATGCACTGTGGACTTTTTTTCATTCGCACGCAAGGTGGAATTTTATTGCAAAAATTTTTTATTGTGGAATTTTATTGTGGAATTTTATTGTGGTTTATACATTGTGGTTTATATATATTAAAACAAAAATCCATATACAGATCTGTTGAGTGCCCCCACGTTTTTTATTCTTATTTCGTTTTACGGGACGGGGTGAACCGGTGGGTGTGCACCCGTTCATATTGTGTTGAGGGGTTGAGCCACTGTTTATTTTACAATTATATTTTATTTTATGTAAGGGCGTGGTTATGAGCTGATTGTGAAAATGTGAATACGTATGGAGCACGATATTTGTTTTCATATAATATGCGCATTGACAATTTTATTTTATTTTTCTTGGAAGATTTTTGATTTTTATTGGTACCAAAAGTGTTGATTGAGCTCTACATTTTTTTTAAATTGAAGTCAATGAAACGTTTCTTATGGGCCCTTCATGTGTCTATGCCTGTATTGTCAGATCTGTTCGTTTAATGTTTGTAGTTACGTGTTATATGTTAAATGTTTGTGCTAACATCAGAGATCTGTCCACACAGACGGTTCAGACAAAATTGACCAAGCAAGAGAAGATCAGAGAGTCCGACTGGAAGGGGTGGACAGATGACTCAGAGGGGAGGGAGGAGGATAGGGGTGGATGGAGGCGACAGCCCTTATGCCTATCCCCTGGTTATAAGACACTCCCATGAAAAATGAGAAGTCACGTGTTCCGGTCTATTAGTTTCTGTGTTAAGGAAAGCTGGGTACTTCTGTAAACTAAAATGCAGAATAACATCAAACAGCATTGGTGATTCATTGATGACAACCACACGTAGTGTTCCTCGGGCATTGCTTCAGCCCTGATGCCAAATGCCTCACCTAAGTGGGGAAAAGTAAGTTTGCCACTTTATAATGGTTCTGGGAGATGGACCGGCAGAGTCTGTGGGACCCAGAACTCAGGAGAGAGAGAATTGTGCTCTGTGTGGTGCTCCTCGTCCACACCACATGAGAGGATTGTATTCTGTGTTGACCATGCCCGGATCACTGTCCGTCCCTACAGACACCCATAAGGACAACACAAAGACAGGTGAGGGGGAAAAGTTAGATCAAGATTAGAAAACAGGAAATCCAGTATTGGCTGTGCCTTTAAACATTTTTAGCAGATTCAGTCTGGCCCAGAGGATATCCCTAACTCTGGGTGATAAAGAAGTAATCCCGTTATTGATTGATACTGGAGTAGCCCAGACTGTTGTGCACAGCAAAGATGGCCTCCCTGATTTAATCTCCAAGGACACAAGTCTTTGGGTAGAAGTGGATGGGAAAGTAGCAGAACCCATCCATATTAGATTTGCCCCTAACCAAGAAGTGCTTGCCCGGTTGCTGGTCAGTGGTAACGCCCCTGTTGCCTCCTGGGTGCAGACTTGCTTGCAAAAGTACATGTGAACTGTGAAGCTTATAGGTGCCCTCTGTTTCCAGGAACCTTGTTTGTTGGTCGTTAGTGATAATATTCCCTGGTCCATGTTTGTGTAAGGACTCCCAGAAGATGAGAAAAGAACGCACCCAGCATCGGATGGTACATGACCTACGTGCCATTACTGAAGCCACAGTTTTTAACACCCACATGGTGCCCAATCCACACACTTTGTTGGCTCAGGTTCCCGTTACCTCTACTCACTCCACTGTGATTGATTTCACCAAAAGTTTTCTTTTCAGCACCGCTACATCCAGATAGTTAGTACTTGTTCTCCTCCACACATGAGGGTAAACAGGATACCTGGGTGGTGGTGCTGCCGCAGAGGGCCCAGAACTCGCCCAGTATGTATACCGTAGCCATGACACTCCTGTCCTTTTAAGCTAATCAAGGCTGCAAGGTGAAGAGAAAAGAACCATCTGACCCCTGAATGTTAGAAGGCTGTGGAGGACATCCCTTTGCCTAGAAACATGAATGCACTGAGGATATTTTTGGGCCTGTTTCTCATTATAGACCTTGGATATGCAAGTTTGATGCAGCCTTCTTATGATTGTTTGTCCTTTAGTCTCTACCACCTTATAGGTGGTAGAGGCCTTTGATGCCAAAACCTGGCAATTTTGTGTTCCCCCACACCGGGTCTATCAGATTATTACATTTAGATTGTGTTGTACAGAAGTGTATGGCCATACTCCAGCTGCCGACAACAACACCCCGTGGCCAGAGGTGACCCTTTCTGCATCAGAGTTGTAGTAGTCGTGCAAGCTATGCTTGATAAAAGCTCTGAGATAGTTCTGAACCACAAAGTGACGGTGATATTACTTCTATCCTCGTGAAAGTGCAACCCAAAAGATTGTTTTGTTGCCCGTTATTTGAGATTGCAGTGTTCCATTTTGTTGCCTGTTGCTGTCCAGAGGTGTAATACTTTGCCTCCAGCCGTCCTGTTGCCTCTGGAACAAGGGGGAGGGAAGAGTTAGGGCACCTAAACTTTTCTTCCAGATCCAAAGGAAGAGGCTCATGACTGTTGCAGATGATGTCACAAGAGACAGTGGGTTATGGTAAATCAGCCATTAGGTAATCCAGATAATGTGCTCTTTGTGGATGGATCGAGGTATGGCCAGGTACTACACAGGTTGAGCAGTGGTGGTTAATTGGGACTCTCAAAACACAGCATAGTCCTTACCACCACTACCACACATGTCTGTTCAAGAAGTGGAGCTAAAAAACTCTGAAGATGGCTTGCAGATATAAGGAGGAAAAAAAAAAAAAAAAGCCAACATTTACACTGATTCGAGGTATGACTTTGGGATGGCCCATGACTATGGGCCCATTTGGAAACACAGAGACTTCCTGAACGCTTTAGGTAAACCCATCGAAAATGGGAAAGCAGGGAGGTCTCTTATAGAAGCCCTCATGTCGCTAACTTGAGTGGCGGTGATAACAACGAAAGGCCACTGTAAAACAGATTCAGCGGAGGCAAGGGAAAAAGCCACGGCAGATCAGGCGGCCAAAATGGCTGCCAAATTGCCTAGGCAGACCCCTGCCTTAAGTGGCCAAAGGTCAGGTCCCTGAAATAACTCCTCCTGTCTCACTGGAAGTTCTTAAGACCTTACAGAGCCAGGTGGGGAAGGAGGAAAGGGACTGGTGGATGGAAAAGGGGGCGACAAAGGGAAGGCCTAAAACAGTTCCAAGGGAAACTCTGCCTTCCCAGTTCCCTCTACACCACGATGGCACAGGCAACCCGTGGAGTGACGCACCAGTCAGAAACTGCTGTGTGTGATTTAGTACATAGCGCATGGTGCGCCCCAGGGTTCAGCACTGTAGCAGTCAGATATGCTCAAGGATGTATGATTTGTGCCCAGAACAGCGTGGGCGAGGTGGTTAAGGTACCCCAGAAACACACGTCTTGTTTTCTGTATCTGTTTCAACGTTTGCAAACTACCTTCAACTACTCAAGGTGGGCCTTTATGAGTATGTATTGATATGTGATGACTTGTTTTCAGGATGGCCAAAACAGTACCCAAAGAAGTAAAGAAGATTGTGGCCGAGGCTGTATATAGGCATAGGGTACCTGAGTCCATTGAAAGTAACAGAGGTGTCCACTTCAAAGGTGAAGTGATGCAGGAGATGATGAAGTTTTGAATGTAGGACAGGCCTTACATGCTTCGTACCATCCACAAAGCAGCGGTAGGGTAGGAGACCAGGAACTGTAACGGGACACTAAAGTTAAAGATTAAAAAAAAAAAAAAAAAAAGCTATGAACAAAGTGCCTGCTGGTAGCCCTCTTTTCAGTAAGGTATACACCTAACCATAAGACAGGCCTTAGTCCCTATGAGGTCCATTTTGGGTCAGGCCCTAGTATAGGATTGTATTTCCCACAGTAGTTCCAGATGCAACACGGTTGTCTGACAGATTATGTGATCAGTTTTGTACGAGCATTTGACTAAAGTACGTGCTCGAGTTTTTCTTCACTTTCAGATTTTGATAAAGTACCAGGAACCAACCCACTTGTGTCTGGAGATTGGGTGGTAGTAAAAGACACGTTAGAAAAGTCCTAAAACCCTGGTTTGATGGTCCATTCCGAGTGTTGTTGACCACAAGCACATCAGTGAAGCTCAAAGGAAAGCCTAATTGGAGTCATTTCAAGAAAGTGTTGACTCTAGAGACTTGAAAGGATGATGCTTTTTGGTTCCCCTTGTGTGACTGTTGATCTTGACCCAAAAGAATGTGGAAGAATTGTATGAAGACTTCGATCCCCAAAATCAGAGGCACTGATGATCTCCAGTCTCCCCTCCATATGAGGTCAACGCCAGTTAGGGAAAGAACATCTGACCTTCCAATGCTTAGTCCGGTGTTATGGGAGGCTATTCATTAGGGATAGCTTGTCAAGTAGCCGGTGAAGAAACATGTGAAGCATTGGGACAGATGTTTAGGTTTAGGGAGAGAATTAAAATTCAAGGGGGACTGTTAGAGATGTGTGAATTTTATTCTATGTTTGTATCTTTTGGACTCTAAAGGGTTACACTTTTCTTTAAAGCTGTAACAAACTTCTTCTTAGTCTTCTCTTATCTCAGGGGCCTCCCTCTCTCTTCTCTGCTGTTTCAACTTTCTGTCTATGCAAGGCCATGAGGAGAAGGGGGAGCAGTGTTTGTCTTCTATATCCCCACAGTTGCTTTGAAGGATGCCTAAGCCAATCATGTAGCTTGATGATATATATATACATATTATTCACTGCCTATAGAGAAGCACCTCCTTAAAGTGTCACATATGATGTATGCAGTATTGTTGTTAGGATAGCCGCCATTATAAGATGGCGGACACTTAGATGTTTACATTAAGTTCACATTCCAAAGTAGTGCATACTGCGCAGATGCTAGTGTGTTATCTCTTCTTCTCTTATCTTTTCTTTCCTTCTGACCAATGAAATAATGCTTGAGCCTCAGGAAAGGACCGCCCTCTTCTGAAGATGTATAATTGCTTTTACTTTTTGTAATAAAGGTAGAGATTACATTGACCAGCTATGTGTCAGAGTCTAGTCTCTCATCCACGCGTGGATATTAACCCCTTGGGGGTACCTTGATTTGGAGCACCAGAGTGCATCTCAAATGCTCTGATTAGAGTGTCTTTAACAGTAGAAAGATTGATAGGGTTATTCAATCATTCCCCCACCAGTCCTAAGGTTTAAGGGGACTCCAGATGTACCCCTGTGTTTTGGAGGGTTCACCATATGTAGCACACTTTTTACTACATTGAATAAGTATGGTTTTGTGTGTGTGTGTGTGTGTGTTTTTGTCGAGAGAGGTCTGTTCCTGTGTGTTGCTAAAAGCAGAATGAGTTTTAGTCTAAGGACTGAAGCTGTCTACTTATATGTATCACGCCCATAGGCGTGACTTACTTGTGGAAGTAATTCAATTATGTTTTAATATCTTTTAAAATAAAATGATTAATGATTAAGGTTGTATGAACTTATTAAGATATTATGAACCTCTTGTATGAATCTCTTGTATTAAATTAATCTCTTGTATGAATTTCTTAAAATCCTGCAAATGATTACTCTGATAACTATAAGATTCACAGTTAAAAAAAAATAAAAAATATTAATTCTTTAGTGAATATCCTTGCAGTTGGTGCAAATCCGTAGCTATAAACAAAAAGGTCTTTTTTCAGTACATAACACAATTAATATCCAATAGCTACTACTCTGACTCGAATTGTCTGTAATGACGATGTATGCCGCTTGCCTTTCAACAATTCTGTATTGTGGTAAAAAAATCACACGGGAACACACCTGCAAATATATGTCTGGTATAGGGATCTGAATTCAAAAGATCTGTAAGTTCACGAGTATTCATTATTATTTGTAGTCAAATATAAGTTTGTGTCTCTGATTAATCTGTAGCAAATTATCATCTAGCCAGAGGCGGCTCTAGACTTTGTGAGTCCTCAGGCGAAACTCGAACATGAGGCCTCCAGCCACGCCCATATCCCATCTCCAGCCATGCATTACACAAGGCGGCGGACAGAAAATAATGTGGTGCTTATAGAACAGACTACACAGTGTAGCGGTATACTGTATATTGTGTGGCACAGTGTAGGCTATATGTGTATAACATAAATATATTTCACGTGACGGAGGTAGCATCGATCGTGCTCGTTTGTTCACCTCACCTCTAAAGAACCACCCACCCCCCCATTACCCAATAACTACATACGACACCAGGTTGGATTTGAATCGGCCACAGCAGCCATTTTATTTATAAACATATAAATATATAAATAACATTCCTTTATTTAAACCACACAATTGTAAACAATCCATCCCATATGCAACCGCATATGGTACCCAACATATGTGCAACGTATGCAATAACGAGGACGAGGGAGGTCCTCGAAGCCCCAACCATTTTGTACCACTCCTCCTCCTCGGGGTATTACATCTTGCCTCCAGCCGATGAGCGCCAGCTCGGAGGCACCACTGATGGGCCAAATCTACCCCGCAAGTACCACCATGGAAGTCCAGCCCCAACTATGGAGCCCTCCCATCCTCCAGAACCTGCTATTCCACCAACTCCAAGGACCTCCCTCCACCACGGACTCACAGGCTTAACAACCTTATGCCTGGGTGTCCCTCCACACCCCCAAAGCCGTTTCTATGCCCCCTTGAAGGCACAAACACCACAAGTCGATCCCGACCGCGTTGAGATGAATACCATCACTCCGCCAAAAAGCACCAGCCCCTTGTTCCAAATCAGCATGCCGAACTACCACAGCCCTATTCCGAGTCATGAACCTCCCCGCAGCCCGATTCACCTTGATCCGAGCTTTATTCACCCTATCCGCTGACCTAGCCCTCTCCACACATTCCTGTAGACCATGTCCGGCCAAACCGTAACCGTTCCCGGGAATAAAGCCCAAATCCTCAGCAGATCGAACTTTATGTCCCTAATCAGCTCCCGAAATGGTCGAGCCCCTAGATAGTTTCCCCCAACATGCAAGCCTAAGACATCCGGGGCTCTATCTAACCGTGTGAACCTGTGTATTTTCGGCAATACGCTACTCCACACCATGCCCCTCTTTCCTAGCCAGCGGATCACTGCTACTTCTCTGGCGAAGCCAAGCTGGCGCCCATCTGGCCGCACCTCCGCTCTTAAAGCTCCCCAAAACACATAGGAGTGGCCCAATATCCAGACCAATGCTGGCCTCCGACCTGCAACGAGAAGAGAAAGAACACGGGCCATCCCTGTTAACCTAACAATGTAACATGCACCAAAACAAACCAGAAACAACAGTCCCTCACAACAGCCCCCCCCCGCACCTCTTTAAAGGCGAGCCGTGTGTACATACGACCTGAACTGAATCGATTCCCACCGGCCAATCCTTTTGACTAACTCATCCCCAACACCACGCTTGGATGCTTCAGTGGCAGCGCCTATATGAAATGAATGACCCGTGTAGCCCGCCCTATCCCAAGCCAGCCAGGCACCGACGAAACACAGCCAGAAACTGAAAACAAGAAAGCGATGAACCATCCTCATGAACCAAAAGGGGGACGGGACCACCATTTTTCGGCGCTCTGAACCTCCGCAAACAACAAATTGGGCACATATCACATCCCGGGACTTCGTATAACACAACCTTAAAACCCTTCCCACATACATCCGTTTTTAATCGCCGTATCTGGAATTCCACCCTATCCCCATACAAGTCCACATCCTCATCCAAGAGACCCCCCACAGCCCGTACACTGTCGCTAACCAGCTCCCCCAAGCGCAAGGCCCTGAAAAAAGCCAAGGAGAAAGCAAGCCGGAACAAACACCCCTCAAACAATGACCGGCACACCACCTCCACCTGTTTTCCCAAATCCAGCTGCAAGGCAAGGGAGACTGGACGCCTGCTGTCCTCAACTCCTTTTTGCCGCCTCCAGCCCTTCAACGCCTGACTCACCAAAAAAGTCTTTGTAAAGTCCGGAAACCCCCGCAAACGAAAACCAAAAACTAGACCCGCCATCACCTTGTTCAATTTGCCTACTGACCACCCATCTTCCCTGCCCTGCCCAATAAACAATAACAAGGGGACCTCCAAGTCAACCTCAGCACCCTCCCCATCAACCCCTATCGTGTAACACCAACGCGACCAATCCACCCAAGCCTTAGCATACGAATCCCACGTCTTAGGGGCCAACAAGGATCTGATCAAACCAGCTACCGCTCCTCCAGCAGCAACCAGAGAAAGGTCGGACAGGCCAAAGGGCATTCTTCTGCTTCTGGCGCCAGCATCCGAAAACGCTCCCACCGGAAACGAAAAAGTGTGTCAGTTATGCAGTTCTGTACCCCTGGAACATGAACGGCCACCACCCAAGCGTTCAACGCCAGACACTCTAGGACCAAAGGCTGTAACAGCTGCACCACCTGAGGGGACGACGCTGACAATTAATTACTTGCCTGCCCAACCCCCAGATTGTCGCAGTGGAAACGCACCTTCTTATACCGAAACTTCTCATCCCATAAAAACACCGAGACCAGGACTGGGAAAAGCTCAAGCAGCGCTAGATTGTGGACCCAACCCTTCGAGAACCACTCCACAGGCCATCTCTCCGCACACCACTGACCCCCACAGTAAAACCCGAACCCCGCGCCCCCGGCCGAGTCCGAGAACAATTCAAAATCAATACTATCCACCGCCTTCCCCAATAGAAATGACCGCCCATTGTAGGTTGCTAAAAACTCCCCCCAAACTTTAAAATCTGCCCGCAGCACTTTGCCTAATTGAATAAAATTATGTGGCGCTGTCCCTTTTGCCGTCGCCATTGCCAAACGTCTGGAAAAACTCTGCCCATCAGCTTTATCCGACAGGCAAAATTCAGTTTGCCCAGCAGCGACTGCAAATCCCGCAACTGTATCTTGGACATATGTTGCGCCCGCTGCACCGCCCCCTGAGATCCTCCAATCCCTTCGGTATCAATGATAATCCACAAAAAACAGACCTCGCTAGCCGGGCCGACCGTTTTTCCTGGTGCCAGCTGCACTCCAAACCGTGCAAACAGCGACTCCAATGTGTGTAGCAACAAAGAACACACTGCCGAGTTAGGAGGGTCTATGCACAGAAAGTAATCCAAATAATGAATGACAGACGTGCAACCGCCACGTCAGTCACTGCCCATTCTGAAAAGGAGCTGAACGCCTCAAAATATGCACAAGACAGCGAGCACCCCATCGGGAAACAGCGATCAACAAAAAACTTACCCTCGTCCAAACTTAGTTACCCACCCCACAGCCGCATCAAAGGACGTGTAAACCACCGAACAAAGTTCGGGATCTATCCCATCATTGACCGACGCCCCTTTTTGGTATGACAGATGATGAATGAGCCGAAATTTATTCGGCTCCTTCTTCGGCACCACCCCCAGGGGGGACAACTGCAACTCCGGTACGGGAGGTACCGGAAAAGGTCCTGTTCTTAACCAACACCGCCCCCCCCCCGGTACAAATGGGATCCGAAAATTAAACTGAAACCCTTCTGATAATAAACGCGCCGCGTTGGGATATCTACCTAGAAACGGCCAGTCGCACCGGCGTCCATCCCTTTTGAAGGCCCGTCCCCTCTCCTGTGCCTACTTCCCCTAAAACACCTGTTCGCTCCGTGTGTTCCCCCACAAGAAGTGCACTCATGCTTGAATTTACACTTCACTCCGAAATTACACCGTCCCTCATTGAACAAGAAGCACAGTGCTGGACGAGGATTGGCTACGAGGACGAGGATATTAGGACGCACCGCTTTGCGATGACGAAACTGTTCGTCATATCGTAGCCAAGCCTGACTACCATAAACCGTATACGCCTCCCCAATGGCATCCTGATAACAGAAAAGCGCCGAACGGAAGGGTGCCGAGCTGCGGCCCGGTGTGGAGGGTCCTGGGAGGGCTCCGGACCCGGCACCAGACTCTGGGGGTTACCGTATTTTTCGCCATATAAGACGCACTTTTTTTCCCCCAAAAGTGGGGGGAAAATGGCAGTGCGTCTTATATGGCGAATACTACCATTTTCCTATAGTTAAAGCTGATACATCGCACAGCATGCGATGTATCAGCATGGAAGGAGGGCGGAGCCTGAGCAGCACCGGCGGGCGGCCCGCAGCTCACATGACTGCTTGTATAACATTTAAAATCTTTAATTATGTCCCCTTATTTCCTAAAAGCCCAGGACAATAGCGCTCTGCTAACCTGCTATAACGATCCTCCTAGCAGGCAGAGCGGTGCGGCTGGCAGGCTGGTGTGTAACGTCCTCACTGGCGTCATCTGCCTGCTCCTTTCACTTTATGAATGAAGCAGGAGGAGCAGGCAGATGACGTCAGTGAGGGAGCGTACACACCAGCCTGCCGCCGCACCGTCTGCCTGCTAGAGGACGCTATAGCAGGTTAGCAGAGCGCTACTGTCCAGGCTTAGGAAATAAGAGGACATAGTAAAGATTTTAAATGTTATACAAGCAGTCACGCTGTGAGCGGCGGGCCGCCCGCCATGTGTTGCCAGGCTCCGCCCCTAAGCAGCCATGGGCCAGATGTTTTAGAAAGGGGCACCTGTGGATGACACTGTGATTGGGGTGATCTGTGGATGACACATATAGCATAAGATGCTATATATGTGTCATCCACAGATCCAATCCATTACAGTGTCATTCATAAATGCCCCCATCACAGTGCTATCCACAGATCCCCCCATCACAGTGCTATCCACAGATCCCCCATCACAGTGCTATCCACAGATCCCCCCATCACAGTGCTATCCACAGATCCCCCCATCACAGTGCCATCCACATCTCCCCCACATAACAGTGCCATCCACAGATCCCCCCCATAATACTGTCATGCACAGACCACCATTACTTCAAAAGCACACCTTTTGGTTAAAAATATTTTTTTTCTTATTTTTCTCCTCAAAAACCCAGGTGCGTCTTATAGGCCGGTGCGTCTTATAGGGCGAAAAATACGGTAGCTCTGGACTCCTGCTGCAGGGGCCCTTCCCCCTCACTTCCATGCTGTCACCTCCTAACAGGCCCTGAAGCTGGGCCTGCAACCATTGTGGACCCAGCTCGCTCCGTAAGCTGCTGGAACAGCTCCTCGACGCTAGACATGGTAAGTGATGGGGGCTGGGGGAAAAATGGCACGTCTCCCTACACTTCCTGCTGCTAAAACTAAAAATGGCCACTTCTTCCTCCTCCCTCTCCTATATCAAACCTCTCTCCCCACCCCTTATTTAAACCAACCAATCTACCCTACTCCTAACTCTCCTCCGTCCCCCCTCATCATGCTGGCCTACCCCTATGGCTGAGCTCTAAAGTCTGGCCACACTTGAAAACTTACAATTACTTGGCTTGGCCCTTGGGTATCTCAGACATCACTTCAACACTTTGTCTGGGGGGCTCGGTGGAGCTAATGTTGTGTTTTATCCTAATGAGAAAGATTTCATAATAAGGATAAGGAGAAGGGGCAGAGGGATAGCAGAGCAGAGAGAGGCTGGTGCTGCTACTAGGGGGCTCATACCATGGGGGAGTAATATAGCCCACCATAATGTTCCCCTAGTAGTAATAATTCTTCTT
The DNA here is from genome assembly GCA_033119425.1 of Bufotes viridis. Lineage (NCBI taxonomy): Eukaryota > Metazoa > Chordata > Amphibia > Anura > Bufonidae > Bufotes > Bufotes viridis. The sequence goes on from CM065595.1 coordinate 55,368,302, forward strand.
ATAATAGACAGTGCAAAAAATACCCCCTTGTAATGCCCCCAGTTGAGCTAATGTTACCATAGTGCCCCCATAATGTGCCAGTATAAAATACCCCTATATCATGCCCCCAGTAAATGCCCCCCATAATTTGCAAGCATAAAATACCCCTTCTTAGTGCCCCCATAGTATTCCTCTCCCCCTTCCCCATAGTATCCACCATAATGTGTCCCAGTATAAAATGCCACTGTACAGAGCCCTCCATATAACCTAACCCTTCTTTGTGGCCTCAGTAGATGCCCCTATAGTGCCCAGCAATAATGTGCCGGCAAGAAGTTCCCCCAATATAATGGCCCCCTCTGTATTATTATTAATATAATGGCCCCCTCTGTATTAGTAATATAATGGCCCCCTCTGTATTATTATTAATATAATGGCCCCCTCTGTATTAGTAATATAATGGCCCTCTCTATATTATTATTATTATTATAATTATAATGGACCCCTCTGTATTATTAATATAATGGCCCCCTCTGTATTATCATTATAATGACCCCCTATGTATTAATAATAATACTAATACCGAGGGGAACATTATAATAATAATACAGAGGGGGCCATTATATTAATAATACAGAGGGGGCCATTGTAATAATAATCCAGAGGGCCATTAATACAAAGGGGGCAATAATAATAATACAGAGGGGGTAATAATAATAATAATATTATGACCGACCTCTGTACTATTATTGTAATGACCGATAACAGGCCCCCTCTTTATTAATATCCTGATATGGCCCCCTCTTTATTAATATCCTCTATATGGCCCCTATTCTTTCTATATATTTGCCTCCTTGGTTCCTCTTTTGTGATATAATGCCCCCTCCTCCAAATTGCCCCCAGTGCTGCCTGCCGTAAGGTACATAAAAAAAAAATACTCCCCTCTCTTCCTCACTCCATCACTGCTTCTGGCCTGAGTTTGCACGTCCTGGTGCAGGCGGTCATGAACACATCACTGTGACCTCCTGTGCCGCTTCATCACGTCAGCACACGAGACCCAGCGCAGGAGGTCATAGCGGGGTGTTCGCGATCTCCTGCGCCGATGTACTGAGTGAGAACGGAGGGCACGGGAGCCATAGGCTCCCATGGCCCTCGTTGAAATGCCTGCTGCCCTGCCCGGCCCCCACTGTAATTTGGCGCCCGGGGCAACCGCAACCCTGCCCCCTTACGCTACGCCACTGCGGGTGGGAGCGAGAGCGAAGAACCGCCTCTGCATGTAGTGAATATACCATCATATTCACAGTTCCAGTAGGTTGCCCAAATCTTATTTCAGCGCGTAGGTTACCTGTTTTGACAAGTTAAAAATTACCTCCAGGCTCCTGATCAGGAAACAGGTCAAAAGCGAATAGTGTATACCCATGACTAAACTTGTCGATCTATTGATAGAGCTACACTATATTAGATTTCTGCTTTCCAGAAATGTGAACTAGAGCAAAATATTCTTTGATAGCTGTTAAAGTATCAAAATTTGGCTGAAGGGGTCTTGCAGGTATCTGCTGACCATCCAGATACAAGGCTGCATAATTTATGTTGTAGTGCTGGAAGCATAGTGGGTTTCTTTGGTAACTGCCACTAAATGCTTTATTATCCACAAAGCCTAATATCACAGCTTTAGGAATTTGACCCAGGAACAGACTCTCATGATTTGTAATAGTTGTACCAGAGGGTATAGTGTATACTTTCAAATTTGCCCTATCGAGGTTGTACTTAGCTGTGGATGTTAGAAGCGCTTGACTGTGGCCTATTCTGATGGTTGGTGAGACTTGGACTCTCTTTATATAGAGTGCGGCTTGCTGAATCTGAACTTTATAATGTTCTTGATCACCAGACATTAGACAAAAGGCATCTTTATTTCGCGATAATTTGATCTTCAAATCCAAACCATTTAGTATTAATTTCGGTTGATTGAATATGTCTTCCAAGATAGGTCCCAAAAGCTCTACAGCCTTAGATTGGGCAGTTGCCTGTGCCCTCTTGTTGAATCCCAAATTCTCACCATCAATATCGTGTGTCTGATGTTGTCCAGCTGTGTCTTTATAGAACAGGCCAGCTGTAAACTGAGGAACTGTAATTTAAAATAGTCCCAATGTACGCTCTATATCTATAGAGGTTATCCCACTGCGAGATAAGATGATCACCCAGGATGATGTCCACCTAATTGAAGAGTGTTGCTATAGGGTAATTAATAAGCCCAACACAGGCTCCAGCTGGAATGGTGGTATTATCCTGTTTCAGAATGCAAAAGTTTATGTACAAAAGGGTGTTATTCAGATTGTAATAATAAGCACCGCTACCCGATATAAAAAATTCCAGAGGGGCACCATCTCCAAGGGCAGCAATAGGCTGGACTTCTGCAAATTAGTGATTTTTCAATACTGGTCTGTGTAGGAGGAACATCGAAAATATCCAGTTCGGATTTGGTGCATTCTAGAGTCGTAGTGTATGACTGCCATGATGCAGTATTAAAAGATGTCCTCAGCAGTACGTCTTAGTGATTTCTGAACACGCCGTCTTTAACTCAAAACCTCCGTATTCATAAGCATGGGGGGCAACGAAGTGGCAGATTGCCTTTTTCTTTTACGTTGTTGTTTTGCGACATAAACTACTCCAGACCCCTTCTGCTCTTGCACCGGATTGTTGATCTTATCTAGAACAGCCGTTGAGACTGAGGTAAATGCATCTTTCGCAATGTTTTTGACAGCATTCTTCAAATACGGTTTTACAATCTCTATCCCCTTTCTAGACAGAGGTACAGGCCGTCTAAAAGGCCATTTGAATATCCCTGAAAGACCTGTACCATACATGTATTCATCACCACGGAACCCCTCTAACCCAGATGTGGCTTGTGCAACATAATAGCGGGCATAAACCGCTGGGTCTCCATACACTCTTTGCGCCATCATTTAACTACTTGATTCCTTTCGGGGTCTAAAGTGTATTCTTAACACACACTTGCCGTACTTGAACTTCACTGGTGTGGCCTGGTCTGATATTTAGATGCTAATGGTGTCAAATAGAGTTGATCGAGCACCCAACTGCTCTATAGAGCACCCGAGTATAATGGAAGTTAATGGGAGAACCTGAGCATTAAACCAGGCACCCCCAGCTCTGAAGAGTGGAGGGTGCCTTGTTCATAGGAAAAGGTCAGAAATTGATGGAAACACCACCGAAATGGTTCGGGAACAGCATGGGGAGGATGTCTGCCTGCATCTTGGACTCCCAGGTCGCTGTTCTGAATGATGTTGTCCGAGTAGTACGCCACTTTTACAGACTGACAATAATACGCACAAAAACAAAGATAAAATCGATTTTAGAGGAAAAATTGTTAGGAAACATTCTTTCCTGTATATTTACTTGTATATAAAGTGCAACTGCTGCCAAAAATTACAAGCAAGAGGCACTCCAATACAACCTGTACATCACATACAGTAGGGCATCATTCACATTGTCGCACAATTGTTCAGGTGGTGGGACTCCTACACTCATAAAGCCTATGCACTAAGTGAAAGGGGTGCCAAAAATTACAAGGAACCGGCAAAACATTACACCCTTTGTTACACATAAAGGAGGGCATCATATACACCCTCTAAAAAATTATGGTTGAGGGCCTGCTGCTGAGCTGACCATCGAAAAAATTATGGGCGAGGGCCTGCTGCTGATCTGACCATCTAAAACATTAGGGGTGAGGGTCTGCTGCTGTGTACCATCAGCATCACGGCCACTTCCTCATCCCTTACTGCTCGCCTTCTTCATATTAAATGTATATATGCTTGAAAGTATGTCACACGTACAGTAGCGTAGGATTTGGAAGTGTATGCGCAAAATTTTTTTTTAAAGGTATTTGGGATGTGGAAACGTCACACAGGAGATATCCTGCAGATAATGTCAATGCTGTCACCAGTGGCTAATAAAAAATTACAGGGAATGTCACAGGTATTTGGGATGAGGAAACGTTATACAGGAGAGGTACCACCGGTAATGTCACTGTCCACAGCGTCTATTGAAAAAGTACACTGTATGTCACAGATAAATTTTTTCAGCACACACATTACACTGCAGATGTGGCACTGGTAATATCACTGTCCGCAGCGGCCACCGTCTACGGAAAAAGTACACTGGATGTCAGATATTTTTGGGGATGTGCACACTTTACACAGGAGATGTGGCACAGATAATTTAACTGTCCGCAGCAGCCTATTAGACGCTATTTAGCGCAGGATGCACTAACAAAAAATATTGCTGCTGCCACACACAATAGTCTTTAAAAGGACTTTTGGGTCTGTAAAGTTTTAGCAATTTAGCGCAGGTTGCGCTACAAATATATATTGCTGCTATCACACACAATAGTCCTTAAAAGGACTTTTGGGTCTCTGAAAAGTTTTTCTAATACAAATAGTCCAATATCACTCCCTATACTGTTTGTCCCTTCCTATGCACAGCTCTCCTATATAGCACCCAATGACGCGTTCCGGCCAGCCAATCACTGTAATGCCAGTAACCAACGTGGCTACGGCATTACAGTGAGGGCAGTACTTACCTGCACGTTTATTGACTTGAGCACTGCGCTTGAGCACATGTATTTGGCCGAATACCACCCAGTTGTCGAGCATAACGATGCACGAGCCGAACTGGTGTTCGGCCGAGCATGCTCGCTCAACACTAGTGTCAAAGTATTGTTTGCACACGGGTATATAGTCGGGCCTTGTATAATGAGCGTGACAATTTCTTTGTTATTTCCGCTGATTTCAACACTCCTTAAAAGTTGTAGAAAGCGATCACCAACACGCTGATGTTGAACTATATCGTGTACACAAATAGTGTATAAAAGCCACCATTTATATTGGCATAAATGGGCTTTCTCTGTTCAAAAATGTTATCTGCTGAAGATGATACATATTGACTCATACCTAAAATATGTGATAACTTTTCACCAGGAGCAAATTGTATGGTATGAGATTTGGTGGTATAAACTGTTCTTTTTATCAGATCAAAGCGTAGTTTATTGATTTCACTTGATATTTCCAAATTATCAATCGAATCGCTGATTGCTTTTACAACATCACCGACGCTCTAAAAAAAATCCTGACCTGATGTGATAATCTTTCATCTCCTCATCACGCTTTCCGATAAAAAAAAGCACCTTCTTGGCTACCAAATGTGTACAAAGACCTCGGGTATGAACTTTCTGTAAGACTGACCTCATAGGATCCATTAAGATAGTCAGGTTTAGCTAATTTAGTGGTGTAGGTTAAAATTGTGTTTTCTGGGTAAATTTTAGAAGATGCATTACTAGGCAGTGTTATATAGAATGAGCCCTCCTCCATAACTTATATCTCAGTCAGCTGATCCCCATTAATCCAGCAATTTTTTCAGGATATCCGGGCCACTTTACAAAAAAAAAAGTTTTGCCGCCACTATGTCTCTTTTTCAGTATTTTTTCTACCCTGTAGACACGGTTCTCATCAAGAGGTATCTTTTATATCTTCTCATTATAAAATTATCCCTCTATAGGCTCTCCATCCAGAATCATGTATTGACAGCTGAGATCACAAAAATTTCATCTGTGTAAGTTTGCTCGTAACCTTTATCGAATGTCCCCTTATACTGAGAGATTCTCACATGGTCGCCGATTTTTAAAGAAGCCTTCATAGGTTTCGACAACACAGATTTACCGTAAGTGATTCTCCATATTCTTAATGAGTTATGCTTTGTTACTTCAGATGGTTTGCACGAATTGTGGAGTGGTATGTATGATTATAGCTATATACAAGGTCAGGTAGAACATCAATGTACTTAAAAGTGTCATTTTTTGTAAGACGACATACGTGTTTTTAAAGTTCGATTAAACCTCTTAACTATAGCCGCTTTTACTGTATTTGTAGTAAAGTATTGAAGTATATTGTATGATTTGCAAAGACTCTTCATAGCCGCGTTCAGAAATTTTCACCCATGGTCCGTCTGCAATTTTTTCAAATATTCGCTCAAAAGCTTTTGCAACAGATGATCCTTTCTTGTCCCACAAAGCCACACACTATGCGTATTTAAAATATATTTTATGCCGTCGTTTTCTTTGGAATACGGTATCATCATAACTAAATTGGCCTACCATAATCTATCTAAATCTGAAACAATAATCTTATTTTTATAAATGTTTTTCTTGCAGGCTTATGCAGCCTAAAAGCATCTTGTTGATCCAGCCACTCACGTAAATCTTTTCGTTTTACGCCATATTTCTTAGCCTCTCTAAACAGGTTTTCGAATACCCTGAAAGATCCCGATGCTTTAGGGTTCTAGCCATAATTAATTTAAAATCAGTTTACAGCGCCTCTTTATTTTTACACAAGCGCTTAGAAGTAAAATGGAAAACGTTGACTGTATCAATATAAATTTGCTGATAGCCTTAATTTTTTCGGATTAATTTAAAAACTATGCATATAATGTATAAATTAAAAGAAATAAAAAGGTATGAAATATTGTACAATGTATAGGGCTATGACATATTGTACGTCAACTGTATGATTTTAATTACTAGACAAATTGCTTGCTCATAATCATGATTAGGTGCATCTTTCAACAGAGAAAGTTGCATTGTGCATGCGTGTCATGAGATGAGATCGCAGGGTCAGCACTTCCAAATTATGGGTTGTAACCTTGCTAAACTGTATAAAAAAGAGTGGCCTGAGAAGGGTTATTTACAGTCTTTTGACCAAGCACTTCCATAGAAAAGATTATCACCCACATAGCGCTCCAAAAGTAAGTCATATTTGAATTTATTTCTGCTTTTCTCTATTTACAAATTTATACCTAATTATTTGACACAGATTGTACTAATTGTTTTTCTCTATTCTTTTATTGAGTATTAATGTTTTACTAATTTCTATAACTAATTATTTAGCCTTTTTATATATCTTGAAATAATTGTTTTTCTCTATTCTTTTATTTAATATTAGTGTTTTACTAATTTAGACATTATTTAACATTTCATAATAACTGATTCCAAATAATAATAAGTACCGTATATACTCGAGTATAAGCCGACCCGAGTATAAGCCGACCCCCCTAATTTTACCCCAAAAAAACTGGGAAAAGTAGTGACTCGAGTATAAGCCGAGGTGGAAATGGATGTCACTGTTATGGGGGATCTGTGGATGACGCACTGTTATGGGGGGATCTGTGAATGACGCACTGTTATGGGGGGGATCTGTGGATGACGCACTGTTATGGGGGATCTGTGGATGACGCACTGTTATGGGGATCTGTGGATGACACTGTTATGGGGGATCTGTGGATGACGCACTGTTATGGGGGATCTGTGGATGACGCACTGTTATGGGAGGATCTGTGGATGACGCACTGTTATGGGGGATCTGTGGATGACGCACTGTTATGGGGGGATCTGTGGATGACGCACTGTTATGGGGGATCTGTGGATGACACTGTTATGGGGGATCTGTGGATGACGCACTGTTATGGGGGATCTGTGGATGACGCACTGTTATGGGAGGATCTGTGGATGACCTGACTGTTATGGGGGATCTGTGGATGACACTGTTATGGGATGGGGGGCTGTGGATGGCACTTATGGGATGAGGAGATGTGGATGACACTGTTATGGGATGGGGGATGTGGATGGCACTTATGGGATGAGGGATGTGGATGACACTGTTATGGGATGGGGGATGTGGATGGCACTTATGGGATGAGGGGATGTGGATGACACTGTTATGGGATGGGGGGCTGTGGATGGCACTTATGGGATGGGGGCTGTGGATGGCATCCACAGATCCCCCATCCTATAACAGTGCCATCCACATCCCCCATCCCATAACAGTGCCATCCACATCCCCTCATCCCATAACAGTGCCATCCACCACCCCCATCCCCCATTACCGCTCATGTATAGTTTTTAAATTAGATTATTCTATACAGTTATTCTTACTATAATTCTTGCCCCCTCTGTACCTCATCACATGCGGCAGTCAGGCAGTGAATACTTCAGGCCGGGCGGGAGAGTGAGCGCAGTGTGACTGACGTCACGTGCCTGCGCCGCCTGCTTCATTCATAAAGCAGGCCGGGCAGGCACGTGACATCAGCAAGTCACGCTGCTCTCGTCCGCCCGGCCTGAAGTATTCACTGCCCGACTGCTGCATGTGATGAGGTACAGAGGGGGCAAGAATTATAGTAAGAATAACTGTATAGTATAATCGAATTTAAAAACTATACATGAGCAGTGGGGCCGGAGCGCAGTGAGCGCAGTGAGCGCATCGGCCCTGCCGCAAATGCCCGCCCCCAGCTCCTCCCCCCGCTCCGCTCTTCAGATTTTTAATTTATGACTCGAGTATAAGCCGAGTTCGGTTTTTTCGGCACAAATTTTGTGCCGAAAAACTCGGTTTATACTCGAGTATATACGGTATATTGAAATTCCCGAGTTATTTTACAATATTTAAAGGGGTTGTCCGGGATCAAACTCATTTTTTTAAAAGTAGCTTACTCACCTTTAGTAGCCAAGAGTATGTTCCCAAGATGGTTTTAGGTAGCTTTTACACTGCTGCACGGCTCCTACAGTCCCCAACAGACTGTTTACATATCTGTTTATGTGTGCCATCACTTCCTGCTGCAAAGCATTGTGGGTCCCAGTGCAGCTCAGCAGCAGATGGTTTCTACAGTGTAAGATCACCTCCCTGCCCCCACCCCCTCATACATATTCAGCCCCCAGCCTCATATTCCTCCCCCATAAACTCCTCCTTGTAAATGTCATGTGCTCGGTGTTTGCAGAGCAGAGAGGCAGACAGTGAATCCACATGGTGTCATATTTTCCCACCGGTACCTAAATAAATACAGACATAGGGCCAGATTTATCATTAGCTAAAGTCACTTTAATGGAGTGAAAAAGTCGCAATAAAATGCGCAATCGGTAAAATTGCGCATTTTTTGCGACTTTTTCAAGCTCTGCACTAAGCTCTCCAGTTTTGTGAAAGTGGGCGTGTTGTCTTATGTAAATGAATCTCTAGACAGATTTACTATTGCAACCATTCAAAAAGTTGCAAAAAAATGCGCAATTTCACTCCAGGGGGGACCATGCTTATCTTATGCGACTTTTTAACCCCTTTGGGACACATGACGTACCGGTACGGCATGTTTCCCGAGTCCTTAAGGACACATGACGTACCGGTACGTCATGAGTTGTTCCGATCACTGCTGCTCAGCTGGCAGTGATCGGAACAAGGTACCTGCTGAAATCGTTCAGCAGGTACCTTGTTACAATGCCCAGGGGGGTCCTGTGACCCCCCCATATGAGCGATCGCTGCAAACCGCAGGTCAATTCAGACCTGCGGTTTGCAGCGCTCATGCGATCTCTGATCCCCGCGGTCTATGACCGCGGGGATCAGAGAGTTAATGTCCCCAAACAGTTTTTAACCCCCTGCAGCCCCCAATCATACTGTGGCTGCGGGGTGCAGGGGGTGGTTGCGGGCGGCGCGAGGCGGGCGGGAGGCGGGCGGTGCGGCGGGCGGGATCGCGATTGCGATCCCCGCCCGCCTCCCTGTAATCTATCCCTGGTGTCTAGTGCTTCTATCAGAGTGTCAGCACATTGCTGACACTCTGATAGAAACGGCTGGCATCTGTGCTGCAGATGCCAGCCGCTTAACCCTTCCGTACCGCGGTCCGCACGGACCGCGGTATGGAAGGGTTAACCGGAGGGAGCGCTCCCTCCTCTTCCCATCGGGGGCTGCTGTGCCTTGCAGCCCCCAACAGGATGGGATCGAAGAGGGAGGGTGCTCCCTCCTCCTATCCATCACCCCTGCCCAGTTATGGCAGGGGTGATGGCTGCCATGGAGACAGGACGCTTCAGAAGCGCCCTGCTCTCCATGGTGCTGAAAGTCTGAATAGACCTGCTAAAGGTCTATTCAGACTTTCTAGTAGTAAAATACAGTACAGTGCACTATATAGTGTACTGTACTGTATTATACAGACACCAGATCCACTGGATCTTTCAGAACCAAGTGGGTCTGGGTCAAAAAAATGTAAAAAGTGAAAAAAGTAAAAATGAAACAAACACATAACACTGAATAAAAACTAAAAAATAAAATACACTACACATATTAGGTATCGCGCGTCCGTAAAAACCTGCTCTATAAAAATATCACATGACTGAACTCCTCAGGTGAACGCCATAAAAAACAAAAAATGGTGTAAATAAGCCATTTTTGGCACATTACATCACTAAAAGTGTAATACAAAGCGATCAAAAAGGCGTTTGCCTCCCAAAATAGTACCAATCAAACCGCCATCTCATCCCGCAAAAACGAGCCCCTACCTAAAACAATTGGCCAAAAATAAAAACTATGCCTCTCAGACTAAAACATGATTTTTTTGTTTCAAAAATGCTTTTTAGTGTTAAATGTAAAAAAAATAAAAAGTAGACATATTTGGTATCTACACGTCCGTAAGAATCTGCTCTATAAAAATATCACATGACCTAACCCCTCAAGTAAACACTGTAAAAAAAATAATAAAAACTTTGTCAAAAGCCATTTTTTTGCCACCTTACATCACAAAAAGTGTAATAGCAAGCTGATCAAAAAGTCATATGACCCCCAAATAGTGCCAATCTAACCGTCACCTCCTCCCGCAAAAATGATACCCAACCTGAGACAATTGCCTAAAAACTGAAAAATATATGGCTCTCAGACTATGGAGATACTAAAACATGTTTTTTTTCATTCAAAAGGATATTATTGTGTAAAACCAAAATAAATAAAAAAGGTATACATATTATGTATCGCCGCGTCCGTAAGGACCTGCTCTATAAAAATATAACATGACCTAACCCCTCAGATGAACGCCGTAAACATAAAAATAAAAACGTTGTCAAACAAGCCATTTTTTTGTCACCTTACATCACAAAAGTGTAATAGTAAGCTGATCAAAAAGTCATATGCACCCCAAGATGGTGCCAATCAAACCGCCATCTCATCCCGCAAAAATGAGCCCCTACATAGGACAATCGCCCAAAAAAATATATATGGCTCTCAAACTATGGAGACACTAAAACATGATTTTTTTTGTTTTAAAAATTATATTATTGTGTAAAACTTATATAAATAAATAAAAAGTATACATATTATGTATCGCCGCGTCCGTCACAACCTGATCTATATAAATAACACATGACCTAACCCTCAGCTGAACACAGCAAAAAAAAAAAAAATACGGTGTCAAGAGCCATTTTTGTCACCTTACATCACAAAAGTGTCATAGCAAGCGACCAAAATGTCATATGCACCCCAAGATGGTGCCAATCAAACCGCCATCTCATCCCGCAAAAATGAGCCCCTACATAACACAGTCGCCCAAAAAATAAAATAAAACTATGGCTTTCAGAATGTGGAGACACTAAAAAAATTATTTTCAAAAAGGCTTTATTATGTAAAACTGAAACAAAAACCCCAAAAAGTAGTCATATTTGGTATTGTCGCGTCCGTAACAACCTGCTCTATAGAAATAGCACACAATCTAACCTGTCAGTTCAACTATGTAAATAACAAAAATAAAAACAGTCCCAAAACAGCTATTTTTTTGCAAATTTTCCATTTTAATCCATTTTTGCAGTAACAAAGCAAGGGTTAACAGCCAAGCAAAACTCAATATTTATTGCCCTGATTCTCTTGTTTGCACAAACACCCCATATGTGGTCGTAAACTACTGTATGGCCAAACGGCAGGGCACAGAAGGAAGGGAACGCCATATGGTTTTTGGAAGGCAGATTTTGCTGGACTGGTTTTTTGACACTATGTCCCATTTGAAGCCCCCTGATGCACCCCTACAGTAGAAACTCCAAAAAGTGACCCCATTTTGGAAACTACGGGATAAGGTGTCAGTTTTGTTGGTACTATTCTAGGGTAAACATGATTTTTGGTTGCTCTATATTACACTTTTTTGAGACAAGGTAACAAAAATAGAAATTCGGAAATTTCATCTCCATTTGCCAATAACTCTTGTGGAACACCTAAAGGGTTAACAAAGTTTGTAAAACTGGTTTTGAATACCTTGAGGGGCGTAGTTTCTTAGATGGAGTCACTTTTATGGAGTTTCTACTCTAGGGGTGCATCGGGGGCTTCAAATGGGACATGGTGTCAAAAATCCAGTCCAGCAAAATCTGCCTTCCAAAACCATATGGCGCTCCTTTCCTTCTGCGCCCTGCAGTTTGGCCATACAGCAGTTTACGACCACATATAGGGTGTTTCTGAAAACTACAGAATCGGGGCAATAAAAATTGAGTTTTGTTTGGCTGTTAACCCTTGCTTTGTTACTGGAAAAATGGATTCAAACGGAAAATTTTTCAAAAATCGAAATTCTGAAATTTTATCTCCATTTGCCATTAACTCTTGTGGAAAACCTAAAGGGTTAATGACGTTTGTAAAATCAGTTTTGAATACCTTGAGGGGTGTAGTTTCTAGAATGGGGTACTTTTGGGTGGTTTCTATTATGTAAGCCTCACAAAGTGACTTCAGACCTGAACTGGTCCCTAAAAGTGGGTTTTTGAAAATTTCTGAAAAATTTCAAGATTTGCTTCTAAACTTCTAAGCCTTGTAACGTCCCCAAAATGAAATAGCATTCCCAAAATGATCGATACATGAAGTAGACATATGGGGAATGTAAATCAATAACTTTTTTGGCAGTATTACTATGTATTATAGAAGTAGAGTAATTGAAACTTGAAAATTGCAAATTTTTCAAAATTTTTGGTAAATTTGGTATTTTTTTATAAATAAAAATGAAATTTTTCGACTTCATTTTACCACTGTCATGAAGTACAATATGTGACGAAAAACAATCTCAGAATGGACTGGATAAGAAAAAGCGTTTTAAAGTTATCACCACATAAAGTGACAATGGTCAGATTTTTGAAAAATGGCCTGGTCCTTAAGGTGAAATAGGGTCGTGGTCCTCAGTAAGTAATGAACATGCGACTTTTTGTAAAGACGTGCGACTTTTGTAAAGCCTCTTACTGAAGGATAAACTGCATACCGTCAATCCACATTTATGACAGTATTAAAGGACCATTAATAAATCTGACTAACTAAAAGTGACTTTGGGCAAATGTAAAAGTGGAGTAAGGTGTAAGTGTAATGATAAATCTGGCCCATAGACCCAATAACTGAGCAAATTTCTTTATTAAATTGTTAATTGGCATATAAATGGCCACGGTGCTTATGTTACCTTAAACCAATCATTAACCAATTTTATCCAAACATATAACCATGTGAGATAACTAGCTTTTTCTTATTAAGACCTTCAAATAACTAGCCCGCTAATGAGCTATCATTACCCCATACAAACACCGTGGACATAATAAATAGGGGTGGGTGGGAGGGGGTTTTCTGAATCCTGGACGGTAATGTGCGCAGCACCTAACTGCTGTTTCCTTTACGGTACCACGAAGCTCCTGTTAAACGTAGAGATGGCCCGAACCATCCGCCGGCGAACAGTTCCCGGCGAACATAGCTTGTTCGCGTTCGCCTCTGCCGGGCTTAACATATGCGATGTTCGGTCCGCCCCTATACATCATCATTGAGCAAACTTTGACCCTGTACCTCACAGTCAGCAGACACATTCCAGCCAATCAGCAGCATACCCTCCTCCCAGACCCTCCCACCTCCTGCACAGCATCCATTTTAGATTCATTCTGAAGCTGCAGTCTTAGTGAGAGGAAGGAGAGTGTAGTAGCTGCTGATTTAATTGGGAAATTGATAGCTAGGCTAGTGAATTCAGTGTCCACTCCAGTCCTGAAAGACTCATCTGATCTCTGCTGTAAGGACAGCGCCCTGACAGCACTCCCAAAAGCCCTTTAGGGCTGCAACATTAGTCTGCTTTTTTTCCTTTATATACATATTGCAGTTGCCTGGCCTGCCTGTGTGTGAGGAGCTGCAGGCCCACAGACTGTAGTGTGCCCACTGCCAGTGCCCACCCCTGTCATTCCGTGTGGTACAGGACTTTGCATCAAAAAAGGCATTTAATTTTTACACTTTAATCTAAGGTTAGTTGCCTGCCAGTGTGTGTCAGGCTGACTTCCACTGACTGTAGTGTGCCCACTGCCAGTGCCCACCACTCATACCGGCTGGCACAGGACTTTGCATAAAAGGCATTTAATTTTTACACTTTAGTGTAATTTCAGCTGCTTGCCTGCTGCTAGTGTGTGTCAGGCCGACTTCAACTGACTGTAGTGTGCCCACTGCCAGTGCCCACCCCCTGTCATCCCGTGTGGCACAGGACTTTGCTTAAAAAAAGGCACTTAATTTTTACACTTTAATCTAAGGTTAGTTGCCTGCCAGTGTGTGTCAGGCTGACTTCCACTGACTGTAGTGTGCCCACTGCCAGTGTCCACCACTCATACCGGCTGGCACAGGACTTTGCATAAAAGGCATTTAATTTTTACACTTTAGTGTAATTTCAGCTGCTTGCCTGCTGCTAGTGTGTGTCAGGCCGACTTCAACTGACTGTAGTGTGCCCACTGCCAGTGCCCACCCCTGTCATCCCGTGTGGCACAGGACTTTGCTTAAAAAAGGCACTTAATTTTTACACTTTAATCTAAGGTTAGTTGCCTGCCAGTGTGTGTCAGGGCTGACTTCCACTGACTGTAGTGTGCCCACTGCCAGTGTCCACCACTCATACCGGCTGGCACAGGACTTGCATAAAAAGGCATTTAATTTTTACACTTTAGTGTAATTTCAGCTGCTTGCCTGCTGCTAGTGTGTGTCAGGCCGACTTCAACTGACTGTAGTGTGCCCACTGCCAGTGCCCACCCCTGTCATCCCGTGTGGCACAGGACTTTGCTTAAAAAAGGCACTTAATTTTTACACTTTAATCTAAGGTTAGTTGCCTGCCAGTGTGTGTCAGGCTGACTTCCACTGACTGTAGTGTGCCCACTGCCAGTGTCCACCACTCATACCGGCTGGCACAGGACTTTGCATAAAAAGGCATTTAATTTTTACACTTTAGTGTAATTTCAGCTGCTTGCCTGCTGCTAGTGTGTGTCAGGCCGACTTCAACTGGACTGTAGTGTGCCCACTGCCAGTGCCCACCCCTGTCATCCCGTGTGGCACAGGACTTTGCTTAAAAAAAGGCACTTAATTTTTACACTTTAATCTAAGGTTAGTTGCCTGCCAGTGTGTGTCAGGCTGACTTCCACTGACTGTAGTGTGCCCACTGCCAGTGTCCACCACTCATACCGGCTGGCACAGGACTTTGCATAAAAAGGCATTTAATTTTTACACTTTAGTGTAATTTCAGCTGCTTGCCTGCTGCTAGTGTGTGTCAGGCCGACTTCAACTGACTGTAGTGTGCCCACTGCCAGTGCCCACCCCTGTCATCCCGTGTGGCACAGGACTTTGCTTAAAAAAAGGCACTTAATTTTTACACTTTAATCTAAGGTTAGTTGCCTGCCAGTGTGTGTCAGGCTGACTTCCACTGACTGTAGTGTGCCCACTGCCAGTGTCCACCACTCATACCGGCTGGCACAGGACTTTGCATAAAAAGGCATTTAATTTTACACTTTAGTGTAATTTCAGCTGCTTGCCTGCTGCTAGTGTGTGTCAGGCCGACTTCAACTGACTGTAGTGTGCCCACTGCCAGTGCCCACCCCTGTCATCCCGTGTGGCACAGGACTTTGCTTAAAAAAAAGGCACTTAATTTTTACACTTTAATCTAAGGTTAGTTGCCTGCCAGTGTGTGTCAGGCTGACTTCCACTGACTGTAGTGTGCCCACTGCCAGTGTCCACCACTCATACCGGCTGGCACAGGACTTTGCATAAAAAGGCATTTAATTTTTACACTTTAGTGTAATTTCAGCTGCTTGCCTGCTGCTAGTGTGTGTCAGGCCGACTTCAACTGACTGTAGTGTGCCCACTGCCAGTGCCCACCCCTGTCATCCCGTGTGGCACAGGACTTTGCTTAAAAAAAGGCACTTAATTTTTACACTTTAATCTAAGGTTAGTTGCCTGCCAGTGTGTGTCAGGCTGACTTCCACTGACTGTAGTGTGCCCACTGCCAGTGTCCACCACTCATACCGGCTGGCACAGGACTTTGCATAAAAAGGCATTTAATTTTTACACTTTAGTGTAATTTCAGCTGCTTGCCTGCTGCTAGTGTGTGTCAGGCCGACTTCCACTGACTGTAGTGTGCCCACTGCCAGTGTCCACCACTCATACCGGCTGGCACAGGACTTTGCATAAAAAGGCATTTAATTTTTACACTTTAGTGTAATTTCAGCTGCTTGCCTGCTGCTAGTGTGTGTCAGGCCGACTTCAACTGACTGTAGTGTGCCCACTGCCAGTGCCCACCCCTGTCATCCCGTGTGGCACAGGACTTTGCTTAAAAAAAGGCACTTAATTTTTACACTTTAATCTAAGGTTAGTTGCCTGCCAGTGTGTGTCAGGCTGACTTCCACTGACTGTAGTGTGCCCACTGCCAGTGTCCACCACTCATACCGGCTGGCACAGGACTTGCATAAAAGGCATTTAATTTTTACACTTTAGTGTAATTTCAGCTGCTTGCCTGCTGCTAGTGTGTGTCAGGCCGACTTCAACTGACTGTAGTGTGCCCACTGCCAGTGCCCACCCCTGTCATCCCGTGTGGCACAGGACTTTGCTTAAAAAAAGGCACTTAATTTTTACACTTTAATCTAAGGTTAGTTGCCTGCCAGTGTGTGTCAGGCTGACTTCCACTGACTGTAGTGTGCCCACTGCCAGTGTCCACCACTCATACCGGCTGGCACAGGACTTTGCATAAAAGGCATTTAATTTTTACACTTTAGTGTAATTTCAGCTGCTTGCCTGCTGCTAGTGTGTGTCAGGCCGACTTCAACTGACTGTAGTGTGCCCACTGCCAGTGCCCACCCCTGTCATCCCGTGTGGCACAGTACTTTGCATCAAAAAAGGCATTTAATTTTTACACTTTAGTGTAATTTCAGTTGCTTGCCTGCTGCTAGTGTGTGTCAGGCTGACTTCCACTGACTGTAGTGTGCCCACTGCCAGTGCCAACCACTGATACCGGGTGGCACAGTAGCTTTGCCGATAAATAAGGCATTTAATTTTTAGACAGTAGTCTAAATTCAGTTGCTTGCCTGCTGCCAGTGTGTGTCAGGCCCTCTTCCACTGACTGTAGTGTGCCCACTGCCAGTGCCAACCACTGATACCGGGTGGCACAGTAGCTTGCCGATAAATTAGGCATTTAATTTTTAGACAGTAGTCTAAATTCAGTTGCTTGCCTGCTGCCAGTGTGTGTCAGGCCCTCTTCCACTGACTGTAGTGTGCCCACTGCCAGTGCCAACCACTGATACCGGGTGGCACAGTAGCTTGTCGATAAATAAGGCATTTAATTTTTAGACAGTAGTCTAAATTCAGTTGCTTGCCTGCTGCCAGTGTGTGTCAGGCCCACTTCCACAGACTGTAGTGTGCCCACTGCCAGTGCCAACCACTGATACCGGGTGGCACAGTAGCTTGCCGATAAATAAGGCATTTAATTTTTAGACAGTAGTCTAAATTCAGTTGCTTGCCTGCTGCCAGTGTGTGTCAGGCCCGCTTCCACTGACTGTAGTGTGCCCACTGCCAGTGCCAACCACTGATACCGGGTGGCACAGTAGCTTGCCGATAAATAAGGCATTTAATTTTTAGACAGTAGTCTAAATTCAGTTGCTTGCCTGCTGCCAGTGTGTGTCAGGCCCTCTTCCACTGACTGTAGTGTGCCCACTGCCAGTGCCAACCACTGATACCGGGTGGCACAGTAGCTTGCCGATAAATAAGGCATTTAATTTTTAGACAGTAGTCTAAATTCAGTTGCTTGCCTGCTGCCAGTGTGTGTCAGGCCCTCTTCCACTGACTGTAGTGTGCCCACTGCCAGTGCCAACCACTGATACCGGGTGGCACAGTAGCTTGCCGATAAATAAGGCATTTAATTTTTAGACAGTAGTCTAAATTCAGTTGCTTGCCTGCTGCCAGTGTGTGTCAGGCCCACTTCCACAGACTGTAGTGTGCCCACTGCCAGTGCCAACCACTCATACCGGGTGGCACAGTACCTAGCACGCGTAGTACCACTTATCTAAAAAAAAATGACAGGCAGAGGCAGGCCAGACTGCAGGGGCCGCCGTGGTCGTGGTGCTGTGATTTCCACTGTCCCTGGAATAATGCCCAGTTTTCAGAGGCCACGCACCCTGAACCCGAAAAATTCAGGAGGATCGTAGTTGACTGGCTTAGACAGGACACCCAATCTTCAACAGCTTCCGCTAAGAACCTTGACGCACCATCTCCTCCTCCAGCTCAGCTTCGGTCACCTGCTCAAGTTACCACGCACCCGCCTCGCCGCCACCACCACCACTACCACCACAGCCACCACAGCCGCTTCACTTGATCCGTCAGAGGAGTTATTTACACATCAGTTGGATGCAATTAGTGATGCGCAACCATTATTGCCAGATGATGTAGATTACGGGATATGTCTCAGTCAGGCAGGATTACTACACATGGACGTACAGTGTGATGATGATGATGATGATGTTGTACTCGCTGCTGCTTCCTTTGCTGAGGTGTCAGATACAAGTGAAGCGGTTGATGATGACGATGTGTCCACGGATGCCACGTGGGTGCCTGCTCTGAAGAGAAGAAGAGGGGGAAAGTTCTGAAGGGGAGACAGAGAGAATGAGGAGACGAGTTGGAAGCAGGGGGAGGTCGTCGCAAGGAGTTAGTGGCACAGTCAGACAGCATGTATCGGCACCTGGGGTCAGCCAGACAGCACGCCAGTCAACGCATGCTGTTGCCACCACTAGAATGCCGCCATTGCAAAGCTCAGCAGTGTGGCATTTTTTTGTGTGTCTGCCTCTGATAAAAGCAATGCCATTTGCAACCTGTGCCAAAAGAAACTGAGTCGTGGGAAGTCCAACACCCACCTTGGTACAACTGCTTTGGCGAAGGCACATGATCTCACATCACAAACGCCTATGGGATCAACACATGAGTACAAGCAGCACACAAACTCAAAGCCACCATGCTCCTCCTGGTCCAGCATCTTCAGCCACGCCAACCACTGCTGTCCTCCCTGCCCTCTCTCAACCACCCGCCACTCCATCTCTCACCTTCAGCAGTTCCTGCTCATCTGCCCACAGTCAGGTGTCTGTCAAGGACATGTTTGAGCATAAGAAGCCAATGTCACAAAGTCACCCCTTGCCCGGCGACTGACAGCTGGCTTGACGGAACTCTTAGCCCGCCAGCTTTTACCATACCAGCTGGTAGAGTCTGAGGCCTTCAAAAATTTGTCGCTATTGGGACACCACAGTGGAAGGTACCCGGACGAAATTTTTTTCAAAAGGCAATCCCAAACCTCTACCATGTCATTGAAAAGGAAGTCATGGCATCTCTGGCATACAGTGTTGGGGCAAGGGTCCATCTGACCACTGATACCTGGTCTGCAAAGCACGGTCAGGGCAGGTATATCACGTATACTGCGCATTGGGTCAACCTGCTGACGGCTGACAAGCATGGAATGCGTGGCTCCGCAGCGGAGTTGGTGACACCACCACGACTCTGCAGGCAGACCTACTGCCACCTCCTCTACTCCTACTCCATCCTCTTCAATATCCTCCTCGGCTGAGTCCTCTTCTGCTGCGGCGTCTGGCTGCACATCAACTGATTCCCCCAGCTCCCCAGGGGCTATTCCACATCCCGGATACGACAGTGTCACGCTATCTTGGGGTTGACTTGCCTGAAAGCAGAGAGCCACACAGGACCAGCACTCCTGTCCGCCCTGAACGCACAGGTGGATCAGTGGCTGACCCCGCACCAACTGGAGATCGGCAAAGTGGTGTGTGACAATGGAAGCAATCTGTTGACGGCATTAAATTTGGGCAAGTTGTCACATGTGCCGTGCATGGCACATGTGTTGAATCTCATCGTACAACGCTTTGTGTCTAAGTACCCAGGCTTACAGGACGCCCTCAAGCAGGCCAGGAAGGTGTGTGGCCATTTCAGGCGCTCCTACACGGCCATGGCGCACTTTTCCGATATTCAGCGGCGAAACAACATGCCAGTGAGGCGCTTGATATGCGACAGCCCGACACGTTGGAATTCAACACTCCTAATGTTCGACCGCCTGCTCCAACAAGAAAAAGCCAACGAGTATTTGTATGACCGGGTGCTAGGACAGCCTATCGGAGCTGGGAATCTTTTTGCCACGTTACTGGACACTCATGCGCAATGCCTGTAGGCTTATGCGCCCTTTGAGGAGGTGACAAACCTAGTCAGTCGCACCGAAGGCACCATCAGCGACCTCATCCCATTTGTTTTCTTCCTGGAGCGTGCCCTGCGAAGAGTTCTGGATCAGGCTGTAGATGAGCGTGAAGAGGAAGAGGAAGAGTTGTGGTCACCATCACCACCAGAAACAGCCTTGTCATCATCGCTTGTCGGACCTGCAGCAACGCTGGAAGAGGAGTATGAGGAAGAGGAGTCAGAGGAGGAATGTGGTGGCTTTGAGGAGGAGGAAGACCAACCACAGCAGGCACCCCAGGGTGCTCGTTGTTGTCACCTATCTGGGACCCATGGTGTTGTACGTGGCTGGGGGAAGAACAGACCGTCAATGACATCAGTGAGGACGAGGAACGGGAAATGAGTAGCTCTGCATCCAACCTTGTTCAAATGGGGTCTTTCATGCTGTCATGTCTGTTGAGGGACCCACGTATAAAAAGGATAAAGGAGAACGATCTGTACTGGGTGGCCACGCTACTAGACCCCCGGTATAAGCAGAAAGTGGCAGAAATGTTACCAAATTACCGAAAGTCGGAAAGGATGCAGCAGTTCAAAACCAAACTAAAAATATGCTTTACACAGCTTATAAGGGGATGTCACAGCACAACGGGAATCTAACAGGGGAAGAGGTGAGTGTAATCCTCCTCCTACCACGGCGGCAAGGACTGGACGATTTACAGATGTGTTGTTGATGGAGGACATGCGGAGCTTTTTCAGTCCTACTCATCGCCACAGCCCTTCGGGATCCAGCCTTAGAGAACGACTCGACCGACAGGTAGCAGACTACCTCGCCTTAACAGCAGATATCGACACTCTGAGGAGCAATGAACCCCTTCACTACTGGGTGTGCAGGCTTGACCTGTGGCCTGAGCTATCCCAGTTTGCGATAGAACTTCTGGCCTGCCCTGCTTCAAGTGTCCTGTCAGAAAGGACCTTCAGTGCAGCAGGAGGCATTGTCACTGACAAGAGAAGTCGCCTCGGTCAAAAAGTGTTGATTACCTCACCTTCATAAAGATGAATGAGGCATGGATCCCGAAGGGACTGACAGTGGGGGATACGCTTGACTAACAAAAGGCCTGATTACATGCCATGGCCTCAAAATGGTCCCCACGCTGCTGTATTTAATGTCTGCATACCGGATGACTTTCGTGGAATTCTCCACCACCAACTAGGGTTCAAGCCGCAATGTTTTAGTCACTTTTCTGCCTGGAAAACATAAATTTTTCCGGCCGCTGCTACAATAGCGGCTGCAACAGTGCCATTATTTTTCAGGCATGTGTACATGCCTAATTTTTCTGTCCTATGGTGCAGCACTGTGGCTGCAAAACAAACCAAAAAAAAAGGCACATACAAGTGTCAATTCCCCTTCGTGATCGTTACCTTGTTGTGGTGAAGGGGCTTACGTATCACAATGAAGCAATCATCATCACCTCTATAAGTGTGTTGGCAATGCTGCCACACCCCAGATGATAAGGCCGTTGCTTCATTATGATCAGACCAAAAGCGATCGGGTGGCCACGCTACTAGACCCCGGTATAAGCAGAAAGTGGCAGAAATGTTACCAAATTACCGAAAGTCGGAAAGGATGCAGCAGTTCAAAACCAAACTAAAAATATGCTTTACACAGCTTATAAGGGGGATGTCAATGGGGGATTCGACAATGGTTAATCAATTCGACCGGATAGGGTCCGTAACAGGGATTAAACTGATAGCAATAGTACTAGTTAAGACACCACTCATATAGGGTGTCACAGCACATTGCTCTGTGCACGCGCAGTGCCCCAATTTGGGAGTAAGAGGACCGACCAAGCTGCTTTTTCCATCTCCCGGTTCCTGAAATCAATTCAGTTTAGTGTACGAGAGTTTGGTCTGTCACTGTGAAGGCAGTCGAAGGTACCCGGCCTAAATTTTTTTTCACAAAAGGCAATCCCTGATATGGGACGTAACAGGGATTAAACTGATGAGAATAATACTACAGAAAATACCACTCATATCAGTGGAGGGAGCCAGCGTTTTTTAACCATCTCCCGTTCAAAAAATCTATTTAATAAATGGCCCCTAGATTGGGGAGTCGGGACGTTAGAGGGATTAAACTGATGAGAATAGTACTACAGAAAATACCACTCATATCGGGTGTGACAGTAAATTGCACGGCGCAGACGCAGTGACCGTGGTTTAAAACAGAGTGGAGGGAGCCAGCGTTTTTTAACCATCTCCCCGTTCGAAAAATCTATTCAATAAATGGCCCCAGATTGGGGACGTTAGAGGGATTAAACTGATGAGAATAGTACTACAGAAAATACCACTCATATCGGGTGTGACAGTAAATTGCACGGCGCAGACGCAGTCACCGTGGTTTAAAACAGAGTGGAGGGAGCCAGCGTTTTTTAACCATCTCCCCGTTCGAAAAATCTATTCAATAAATGGCCCCAGATTGGGGACGTTAGAGGGATTAAACTGATGAGAATAGTACTACAGAAAATACCACTCATATCGGGTGTGACAGTAAATTGCACGGCGCAGACGCAGTCACCGTGGTTTAAAACAGAGTGGAGGGAGCCAGCGTTTTTTAACCATCTCCCCGTTCGAAAAATCTATTCAATAAATGGCCCCCAGATTGGGGACGTTAGAGGGATTAAACTGATGAGAATAGTACTACAGAAAATACCACTCATATCGGGTGTGACAGTAAATTGCACGGCGCAGACGCAGTGACCGTGGTTTAAAACAGAGTGGAGGGAGCCAGCGTTTTTTAACCATCTCACCGCTCGAAAAATCAATTCAATTCATCTTTGGGGACCCTTGGTGTTGTACGTGGCTGGGTGGAGGAAGAAACCTTCAATGACATCACCGGACGTGGCTAGCTTGGTATCCAACCTTGTGCAAATGGGGAGTTTGCGGTTGTGCAAATGAACTGTTTGCGGTGCATTAAAAGGGGAGTTTGGTCTGTCAATGTCAGTGAAGCGGGCGTAACCCTTACACTACCTGATCGATACAACATCATACCTGATCGTATACACACACTGGATGTTTTAAAGCACGTTATTCCAAACAATTTAGGAATGTTAGTTGATTTATGCCCTTTATGGATTAAAACCCGACTCTGCGTCCACTACGTAATTTTCCATGGGAGTTTTGCCATAGATCCCCTCCGGCATGCCACAGTCCAGGTGTTAGACCCCTTGAAACAACTTTCTCATCACTATTGTGGCCAGAAAGAGTCCCTGTGGGTTTTAAAATTCGCCTGCCAATTGAAGTCTATGGCGGTTCGCCCGGTTCGCCCGTTCGCGAACATTTGCAGAAGTTCGCGTTCGCTGTTCGCGAACTGAAAATTTTATGTTCGCGACATCACTATTAAACAGTTCTCCAATCAACAAGTTGGATACAATCTCGAGGAGCACCACAGACTACAGGAACTGCAACTGTATCCCAGGTAAGGCTCAACTGTCCTTAACTATATTGTACATGCAAATCTAGGGATTCATGACACCATGTCTCCCCCATTTGCATACGCAAATCAGGTTTGCTCATACAGAAAGCACAGCTTTCCAGAACCGTTCATCATTTCTACATTCATCATTACAATAACCAATTTAGGGTACTTTCACACTTGCAGCAGGACGGATCCGGATCTGTCCTGCCGTAAGTGGCCGTGCACTGCCGTGCTGCCACTCCGTCCCTATTGACTATAATGGGGCGGGGGGCGGAGCTACGGCACAGCACGGCAGTGCACGGCCGAGATTGCTGGACTAAAGTCCTGCATGTCTGACTTTTCAGTCCGGGCGATTTGCCGTGGCACTAGCCGTGCAAGGCGCCAGTAGCTCCGCCCCCGCGCCTCATTATAGTCAATAGGGACGGAGCGGCAGCACGGCAGTCACGGCCACTTGCGGCAGGACGGATCCGCAGGCTGAATAGCATGCCGGATCCGTCTCTGCCACAAGTGTGAAAGTACCCTTATAGTAATCTCTCCAAGCAATGATAAAGTTGTTTTACAATGTCCCCAATTTTGCTCTGCTACACAGATAAGGCTACTTTCACACTTATGCTTGGTGTGGATCCATCATGGACGGATCCGCATCTATAACACAAACATCTGCATCTGCTCAGAATGGATCCGCTTGTATTATCCGTAACATAGCCAATACGGATCAGTCTCAAACACCATTGAAAGTCAATGGGGGACGGATCCGATTTCTATTGTGCCATATCGTGTCAGTGAAAATGGATCCGTCCCCATTGACTTACATTGTGTGCCAGGACGGATCCGTTTAGCTCAGTTTTGTCATGTGGACACCAAAACACTATAAAGGGCCACGCTCCCACGTCTGTCCATAAACATCTCTGACAGCATCACAGTATAAGGGCCACGCTCCACATCCATAAACATCGCTGACAGCATCACACTATAAGGGCCACGCTTCCACATCTGTCCATAAACATCGCTGACAGCATCACAGTATAATGGCCACGCTCCCACATCCATAAATATCGCTGACAGCATCAAAGCATCACACTATAAGGGCCACGCTCCCACGTCTATCCATAAAGATTGGTGACAGCATCACACTACAAGGGCTACGCTCCCACGTCTATCCATAAACATCGCTGACAGCATCAAAGCATCACAGTATAAGGGACACGCTCCCACGTCTATCCATAAACATCGCTGACAGTATCACACTATAAGGGCCACACTCCCACATCCATAAAGATCGCTGACAGCATCACACTATAAGGGCCACGCTCCCACATCCACAAACATCGCTGACAGTATCACACTATAAGGGCCACGATCCCACGTCTATCCATAAAGATCGCTGACAGCATCACACTACAAGGGCCACGCTCCCACGTCTATCCATAAACATCGCTGACAGCATCAAAGCATCACAGTATAAGGGACACGCTCCCACGTCTATCCGTAAACATCGCTGACAGTATCACACTATAAGGGCCACACTCCCACATCCATAAAGATCGCTGACAGCATCACACTATAAGGGCCACGCTCCCACATCCATAAACATCGCTGACAGCATCACACTATAAGGGCCACGCTCCCACGTCTATCCATAAAGATTGGTGACAGCATCACACTACAAGGGCCACGCTCCCACGTCTATCCATAAACATCGCTGACAGCATCAAAGCATCACAGTATAAGGGACACGCTCCCACGTCTATCCATAAACATCGCTGACAGTATCACACTATAAGGGCCACGCTCCCATCATCCATAAAGATCGCTGACAGCATCACACTATAAGGGCCACGCTCCCACGTCTATCCATAAACATCGCTGACAGCATCACACTATAAGGGCCACGCTCCCATCTATCCATAAACATCGCTGACAGCATCAAAGCATCACACTATAAGGGCCACGCTCCCACGTCTATCCATAAAGATCGCTGACAGCATCACACTACAAGGGCCACGCTCCCACGTCTATCCATAAACATCGCTGACAGCATCAAAGCATCACAATATAAGGGACACGCTCCCACGTCTATCCGTAAACATCGCTGACAGTATCACACTATAAGGGCCACACTCCCACATCCATAAAGATCGCTGACAGCATCACACTACAAGGGCCACGCTCCCACATCTGTCCATAAACATCGCTGACAGCATCACACTATAAGGGCCACGCTCCCACGTCTATCCATAAACGATCGCTGAACAGCATCACACTACAAGGGCCACGCTCCCACGTCTATCCATAAACATCGCTGACAGCATCAAAGCATCACAGTATAAGGGCCACGCTCCCACGTCTATCCATAAACATCGCTGACAGTATCACACTATAAGGGCCACGCTCCCACATCCATAAAGATCGCTGACAGCATCACACTATAAGGGCCACGCCCCACGTCTATCCATAAACATCGCTGACAGCATCAAAGCATCACAGTATAAGGGCCACGCTCCCACGCCTATCCATAAACATCGCTGACAGTATCAAAGCATCACATATGAGGCACACGCCTCCACGTCTATCCATAAACATCGCTGACAGTATCACACTATAAGGGCCACGCTCCAGCATCCATAAAGATCGCTGACAGCATCACACTACAAGGGCCACGCTCCCACGCCTATCCATAAACATCGCTGACAGCATCAAAGCATCACAGTATAAGGGCCACGCTCCCACGCCTATCCATAAACATCGCTGACAGTATCACACTATAAGGGCCACGCTCCCACATCCATAAACATCGCTGACAGCATCAGCACTATAAGGGCCACGCTCCCACATCCATAAACATCGCTGACAGCATCAGCATCATATAAGGGCCACGCTCCCACGTCTATCCATAAAGATCGCTGACAGCATCACACTACAAGGGCCACGCTCCCACGTCTATCCATAAACATCGCTGACAGCATCAAAGCATCACAGTATAATGGACACGCTCCCACGTCTATCCGTAAACATCGCTGACAGTATCACACTATAAGGGCCACACTCCCACATCCATAAAGATTGCTGACAGCATCACACTATAAGGGCCACGCTCCCACGTCATCCATAAACATCGCTGACAGCATCAAAGCATACTATAAGGGCCACGCTCCCACGTCTATCCATAAACATCGCTGACAGCATCAAAGCATCACACTATAAGGGCCACGCTCCCACGTCTATCCATAAACATCGCTTAAAGCATCACACTATAAGGGCCACGCTCCCACGTCTATCCATAAACATCGCTGACAGCATCAAAGCATCACAGTATAAGGGACACGCTCCCACGCCTATCCATAAACACGCTGACAGTATCACACTATAAGGGCCACACTCCCACATCCATAAAGATCGCTGACAGCATCACACTATAAGGGCCACGCTCCCACATCCATAAACATCGCTGACAGCATCACACTATAAGGGCCACGCTCCCACGTCTATCCATAAAGATCGCTGACAGCATCACACTACAAGGGCCACGCTCCCAGCTATCCATAAACATCGCTGACAGCATCACACTATAAGGGCCACGCTCCCACGTCTATCCATAAACATCGCTGACAGCATCAAAGCATCACACTATAAGGGACACGCTCCCACGCCTATCCATAAAGATTGGTGACAGCATCACACTACAAGGGCCACGCTCCCACATCCATAAACATCGCTGACAGCATCACACTATAGGGCCACGCTCCCACGCCTATCCATAAAGATTGGTGACAGTATCACACTACAAGGGCCACGCCCCACATCCATAAACACGCTGAAAGCATCACACTATAAGGGCCACGCTCCCACGTCTATCCATAAACATCGCTGACAGCATCAAAGCATCACACTATAAGGGCCACGCTCCCACATCCATAAACATCGCTGACAGCATCACACTATAAGGGCCACGCTCCCACATCCATAAACATCGCTGAAAGCATCACACTACAAGGGCCACGCTCCCACGTCTATCCATAAACATCGCTGACAGCATCAAAGCATCGGCAGTGCACGGCCACTTGCGGCAGGACGGATCCGGCAGGCTGAATAGCATGCCGGATCCGTCCTGCCTCAAGTGTGAAAGTACCCTTATAGTAATCTCTCCAAGCAATGATAAAGTTGTTTTACAATGTCCCCAATTTTGCTCTGCTACACAGATAAGGCTACTTTCACACTTGCGTTTGGTGTGGATCCATCATGGACGGATCCGCATCTATAAAACAAACATCTGCATCTGCTCAGAATGGATCCGTTTGTATTATCCGTAACATAGCCAATACGGATCAGTCTCAAACACCATTGAAAGTCAATGGGGGACGGATCCGATTTCAATTGTGCCATATCGTGTCAGTGAAAATGGTTTAGCTCAGTTTTGTCATGTGGACACCAAAACACTATAAAGGGCCACGCTCCCACGTCTGTCCATAAACATCTCTGACAGCATCACAGTATAAGGGCCACGCTCCCACATCCATAAACATCGCTGACAGCATCACACTATAAGGGCCACGCTTCCACATCTGTCCATAAACATCTCTGACAGCATCACAGTATAAGGGCCACGCTCCCACATCCATAAACATCGCTGAAAGCATCACACTATAAGGGCCACGCTCCCACATCTGTCCATAAACTTCGCTGACAGCATCACAGTATAATGGCCACGCTCCCACATCCATAAATATCGCTGACAGCATCAAAGCATCACACTATAAGGGCCGCGCTCCCACGACTATCCATAAAGATTGGTGACAGCATCACACTACAAGGGCCACGCTCCCACGTCTATCCATAAACATCGCTGACAGCATCAAAGCATCACAGTATAAGGGACACGCTCCCACGTCTATCCATAAACATCTCTGACAGCATCACAGTATAAGGGCCACGCTCCCACATCCATAAACATCGCTGACAGCATCACACTATAAGGGCCACGCTCCCACATCTGTCCATAAACATCGCTGACAGCATCACAGTATAAGGGCCACGCTCCCACATCCATAAACATCGCTGACAGCATCAAAGCATCACACTATAAGGGCCACGATCCCACGTCTATCCATAAAGATTGGTGACAGCATCACACTACAAGGGCCACGCTCCCACGTCTATCCATAAACATCGCTGACAGCATCACACTATAAGGGCCACGCTCCCACATCCATAAACATCGCTGACAGTATCACACTATAAGGGCCACACTCCCACATCCATAAAGATCGCTGACAGCATCACACTATAAGGGCCACGCTCCCACATCCACAAACATCGCTGACAGCATCACACTATAAGGGCCACGCTCCCACGTCTATCCATAAAGATTGGTGACAGCATCACACTATAAGGGCCACACTCCCACGTCTATCCATAAAGATCGCTGACAGCATCACAGTATAAGGGACACGCTCCCACGTCTATCCGTAAACATCGCTGACAGTATCACACTATAAGGGCCACACTCCCACATCCATAAAGATCGCTGACAGCATCACACTACAAGGGCCACGCTCCCACGTCTATCCATAAACATCGCTGACAGCATCAAAGCATCACAGTATAAGGGACACGCTCCCAAATCTATCCATAAACATCGCTGACAGCATCAAAGCATCACAGTATAAGGGACACGCTCCCACGTCTATCCATAAACATCGCTGACAGCATCACACTACAAGGGCCACGCTCCCACGTCTATCCATAAACATCGCTGACAGCATCAAAGCATCACAGTATAAGGGACACGCTCCCACGTCTATCCATAAAGATTGGTGACAGCATCACACTACAAGGGCCACGCTCCCACATCCATAAACATCGCTGAAAGCATCACACTATAAGAGCCACGCTCCCACGTCTATCCATAAAGATTGGTGACAGCATCACACTACAAGGGCCACGCTCCCACATCCATAAACATCGCTGAAAGCATCACACTGTAAGGGCCACGCTCCCACGTCTATCCATAAACATCGCTGACAGCATCAAAGCATCACACTATAAGGGCCACGCTCCCACGTCTATCCATAAAGATTGGTGACAGCATCACACTACAAGGGCCACGCTCCCACATCCATAAACATCGCTGAAAGCATCACACTATAAGGGCCACGCTCCCACGTCTATCCATAAACATCGCTGACAGCATCAAAGCATCGGCAGTGCACGGCCACTTGCGGCAGGACGGATCCGGCAGGCTGAATAGAATGCCGGATCCGTCCTGCCACAAGTGTGAAAGTACCCTTATAGTAATCTCTCCAAGCAATGATAAAGTTGTTTTACAATGTCCCCAATTTTGCTCTGCTACACAGATAAGGCTACTTTCACACTTGCGTTTGGTGTAGATCCATCATGGACGGATCCGCATCTATAACACAAACATCTGCATCTGCTCAGAATGGATCCGTTTGTATTATCCGTAACATAGCCAATACGGATCAGTCTCAAACACCATTGAAAGTCAATGGGGGACGGATCCGATTTCTATTGTGCCATATCGTGTCAGTGAAAATGGATCCGTCCCCATTGACTTACATTGTGTGCCAGGACGGATCCGTTTAGCTCAGTTTTGTCATGTGGACACCAAAACACTATAAAGGGCCACGCTCCCACGTCTGTCCATAAACATCTCTGACAGCATCACAGTAAAAGGGCCACGCTCCCACATCCATAAACATCGCTGACAGCATCACACTATAAGGGCCACGCTCCCACATCTGTCCATAAACATCGCTGACAGCATCACAGTATAAGGGCCACGCTCCCACATCCATAAACATCGCTGACAGCATCACACTATAAGGGCCACGCTCCCACATCTGTCCATAAACATCGCTGACAGCATCACAGTATAATGGCCACGCTTCCACATCCATAAATATCGCTGACAGCATCAAAGCATCACACTATAAGGGCCACGCTCCCACGTCTATCCATAAAGATTGGTGACAGCATCACACTACAAGGGCCACGCTCCCACGTCTATCCATAAACATCGCTGACAGCATCAAAGCATCACAGTATAAGGGACACGCTCCCACGTCTATCCATAAACATCGCTGACAGCATCACAGTATAAGGGCCACGCTCCCACATCCATAAACATCGCTGACAGCATCACACTATAAGGGCCACGCTCCCACATCTGTCCATAAACATCGCTGACAGCATCACAGTATAATGGCCACGCTCCCACATCCATAAATATCGCTGACAGCATCAAAGCATCACACTATAAGGGCCACGCTCCCACATCCATAAACATCGCTGAAAGCATCACACTATAAGGGCCAAGCTCCCACGTCTATCCATAAACATCACTGACAGCATCAAAGCATCACAGTATAAGGGACACGCTCCCACGTCTATCCATAAACATCGCTGACAGTATCACACTATAAGGGCCACACTCCCACATCCATAAAGATTGGTGACAGCATCACACTATAAGGGCCACGCTCCCACATCCATAAACATCGCTGACAGCATCACACTATAAGGGCCACGATCCCACGTCTATCCATAAAGATCGCTAACAGCATCACACTACAAGGGCCACGCTCCCACGTCTATCCATAAACATCGCTGACAGCATCAAAGCATCACACTATAAGGGCCACGCTCCCACATCCATAAACATCGCTGACAGTATCACACTATAAGGGCCACACTCCCACATCCATAAAGATCGCTGACAGCATCACACTACAAGGGCCACGCTCCACGTCTATCCATAAACATCGCTGACAGCATCAAAGCATCACAGTATAAGGGACACGCCCCACGTCTATCCATAAACATCGCTGACAGCATCAAAGCATCACAGTATAAGGGACACGCTCCCACGTCTATCCATAAACATCGCTGACAGCATCACACTACAAGGGCCACGCTCCCACGTCTATCCATAAACATCGCTGACAGCAACAAAGCATCACAGTATAAGATACACGCTCCCACGTCTATCCATAAACATCGCTGACAGTATCACACTATAAGGGCCACACTCCCACATCCATAAAGATCGCTGACAGCATCACACTATAAGGGCCACGCTCCCACATCCACAAACATCGCTGACAGCATCACACTACAAGGGCCACGCTCCCACGTCTATCCATAAACATCGCTGACAGCATCAAAGCATCACAGTATAAGGGACACGCTCCCACGTCTATCCATAAACATCGCTGACAGTATCACACTATAAGGGCCACACTCCCACATCCATAAAGATTGCTGACAGCATCACACTATAAGGGCCACGCTCCCACATCCATAAACATCGCTGACAGCATCACACTATAAGGGCCACGCTCCCATGTCTATCCATAAAGATCGCTAACAGCATCACACTACAAGGGCCACGCTCCCACGTCTATAAATAAACATCGCTGACAGCATCAAAGCATCACAATATAAGGGACACGCTCCCACGTCTATCCGTAAACATCGCTGACAGTATCACACTATAAGGGCCACACTCCCACATCCATAAAGATCGCTGACAGCATCACACTACAAGGGCCACGCTCCCACGTCTATCCATAAACATCGCTGACAGCATCAAAGCATCACAGTATAAGGGCCACGCTCCCATGTCTATCCATAAACATCGCTGACAGCATCAAAGCATCACAGTATAAGGGACACGCTCCCACGTCTATCCATAAACATCGCTGACAGTATCACACTATAAGGGCCACACTCCCACATCCATAAAGATCGCTGACAGCATCACACTATAAGGGCCACGCTCCCACATCCATAAACATCGCTGACAGCATCACAGTATAAGGGCCACGCTCCCACGTCTATCCATAAACATCGCTGACAGCATCACACTACAAGGGCCACGCTCCCACGTGTATACATAAACATCGCTGACAGCAACAAAGCATCACAGTATAAGGGACACGCTCCCACGTCTATCCATAAACATCGCTGACAGTATAACACTATAAGGGCCACACTCCCACATCCATAAAGATCGCTGACAGCATCACACTATAAGGGCCACGCTCCCACATCCACAAACATCGCTGACAGCATCACAGTATAAGGGCCACGCTCCCACGTCTATCCATAAAAATCGCTGACAGCATCACACTACAAGGGCCACGCTCCCACGTCTATCCATAAACATCGCTGACAGCATCAAAGCATCACAGTATAATGGACACGATCCAACGTCTATCCATAGACATCGCTGACAGTATCACACTATAAGGGCCACGATCCCACGTCTATCCATAAAGATCGCTGACTGCATCACACTATAAGGGCCACGCTCCTACATCCATAAACATCGCTGACAGCATCACGCTATAAGGGCCACGCTCCCATGTCTATCCATAAAGATCGCTGACAGCATCACACTATAAGGGCCACGCTCCCACGTCTATCCATAAACATCGCTGACAGCATCAAAGCATCACAATATAAGGGACACGCTCCCACGTCTATCCGTAAACATCGCTGACAGCATCAAAGCATCACACTATATCGGCCACGCTCCCACGTCTATCCATAAAGATTGGTGACAGCATCACACTACAAGGGCCACGCTCCCACGTCCATAAACATCGCTTAAAGCATCACACTATAAGGGCCACGCTCCCACATCCATAAACATCGCTGACAGCATCAAAGCATCACACTATAAGGGCCACGCTCCCACGTCTATCCATAAAGATTGGTGACAGCATCACACTACAAGGGCCACGCTCCCACATCCATAAACATCGCTGAAAGCATCACACTATAAGGGCCACGCTCCCACGTCTATCCATAAACATCGCTGACAGCATCAAAGCATCACACTATAAGGGCCACGCTCCCACGTCTATCCATAAAGATTTGTGACAGCATCACACTACAAGGGCCACGCTCCCACATCCATAAACATCGCTGAAAGCATCACACTATAAGGGCCACGCTCCCACGTCTATCCATAAACATCGCTGACAGCATCAAAGCATCACAGTATAAGGGACACGCTCCCACGTCTATCCATAAAGATTGGTGACAGCATCAAAGCATCACACTATAATGGACACGCTCCCACGTCTATCCATAAACATCGCTGACAATAATAGCATTTTTTAAAGCAAAAAATTGTTTGTGTCTCGATAGTCTGAAAGCCCTAGCATTTTTATTTTTTGACCGATTGTCTTAGTAAGGGTCTCATTTTTTGTGGGATGAGGTGACGGTTTGATTGATACTATTTTTGGGGGCATCCGCCTTTTTGATCGCTTGGTGTTGCACTTTATTTGATGTTAGGTGCCAAAATATGGCTTTCTTGGTACTGTTTTTATTTTTATTTTTTTCACGGTGTTCATCTGAGGGGTTAGGTCAGCCGCTTGTCACGGACGTGGCGATACCTAATATGTCTACTTTTACAATTTTTTTTAACTTTATCACAATAATAGCATTTTTTTGCCAAAAAATTATGCTTTAGTGTCTTCATGTTCTAGGAGCAATATTTTTTAAATTTTTAACGGAATTTTCAGGGGCTCTTTTTTTGCAGGATGTGGTGACGGTTTTATTGGTACCATTTTGTAGGACATACGCCTTTTTGATTGCTTGGTGTTAATACGGTCCAGTTATTACGGACGTGGCAATACATAATATGTGTAGTTTTTTGATTTATTTAAGGCCTCATGCACACGGCCGTTGTTGTGGTCCGCGTCCGAGCCGCATATTTTGCGGCTCAGGTGCGGACCCATTCACTTCAATGGGGCTGCAAAAGATGCGGACAGCACTCCGTGTGCTGTCTGCATCTTTTGCTCCGTTCTGTGGCCCCGCAAAAAAAATAGAGCATGTCCGTTTTCCCCGTGGAGCAGCTTCCGTGTTTTGCGGATCCCCAGTTTGCGGACCGTAAAACACCAACGGTCGTGTGCATGTAGCCTAATGGCGTAAAATAAATGCTGCCAGTGATGTCACCGGGCTCCCTGAGCAGCGGAAGAAGAAGCTTTCCTCCTCTGCAAGGGACCCGGTACATCACTGAGAGAATGAAGACCTTCACTTCCGGCAAAGAAGTTATTAGAGTAAAAGTGGGCATTAGAAGTAAGTTCATCAGGTAGGATATGGGTGGTGTTGTGTGTGACACTGCAGTACTATAGGACAAAGGTCCCAAATCCCGGACAACCCCTTTAATATGTAATACTGAATACACAGTGATCTATAGACGTTTTTTTTTTTAATAAACTGTTTTTATTGCTAGATGGAAAATCTAAATAATGTTCACTATACCAAAAAAAACTTTTACAGCCATTCTGTTGTATAAAATCGCTAAAAGCTATCTTTCATCTTATGTTTTATGATGCAGTTGTGGGTGTATATGAAAGCATCAATCAAGGTTTTGATTATACACTTACAGCTGAGACCGATATCCTCACTGGAATTTTAGACGCCACTATTACAGTGTGGTTTATATAATTTAGTTTTAATATCATGCTATTCTCACATAAGCGCTAAATTAAATTCACTTTCTTATTCAGTATCAAAAGTATCTCATATGGAAGTGGAAGCTCAGCCGAAACTGTCTGGTGTTTATGAACTTCAAGTCCACAACAATACTTATTTGCTCAAAACAGCAATTTTTAATATTTAATTTAAGCCTAAAAAATCTAAGGGTAAAGAAAACATCAAAGCACAGACCAAAACTATGTCTAATGTTTACAAAGTTCAAGTTCACAACAACACTGTTGTCGAACCTTCTACTAAAAAAGGTAATGAGAACAAGATCACTTATATGATCAAAATAACAGCTGCGATTTATATATAATATTATATAATATATATATATATATAATATTTTATTTGATTTCTACAACTAATGGCCAAATCACTTACAGAATACAGATCTGACATTACGCAAGCATAAAAAACCTAGGGCTAAAGAAAACACTCCAACAGATACATTGAAAAACAGATCTGAACCCTCAATTCTCAATGATGCTGTGAAAGAGATTACGGAGCTTGATACACATTCAGCACCTGTCCTAGCAGCAATTGGCCCTCATGTAGGTGTTATAAATAGTTGCATAACATTAAATAGATTTTGCACTATTCATTGTGTTATCAACTTGATGTATAATTTGCTATTACTTGTCCTTTTAGACTGATGAAATAGAGCTGTCAGGACAACAGGTCGTGAATATAAATCTGGTCCTGGAAAAAACAATGGCTCTAGGCCTCCTGTATTGCACCCACAAAATGTTCCTCTAACATTCACACCACCATCAGGGATATCAAGACATCCTCAAAATGTCAACGTCCAGGACAGAGGTCGGAGGTGAAAATACCCTGCTTCTATGCCTAAGGCCTCTTGCACACGACAGTATTTTGCGGACCGTATACTGGCCGTTTTTTCAGTTCAGTATACTGAGAGTATACTGAACCATTCACTTCAATGGGCCCACAAAAAATACTGAAGTGTCTCCGTTTGCCTTCCGTTTCCGTTTTTCCGTTCCGTTTAAATATAGAACATGTCCTATTCTTGTCCACAAATCAAGTTCAGTGGCTCCATTCAAGTCAATGGGTCCGCAAAAAAAACGGAAAGCATACGGAAAGGCATCCGTATGTCTTCAGTGTCCGTTCTGTTTTTTGTGGAACCATCTATTGAAAATTTTAAGACCAGCCCAATTTTTCCTATGTTATTACTGTATACTGTATATGCCATACGGAAAAACGGAACGGAAACGGAAACACAACGGAAGCAAAAAACAGAAAAACGGATCCGAAAAAAACGGACCGCAAAACACTGAAAAAGCCATACGGTCGTGTGCAAGAGGCCTAAGAAATCATCTTCAGAGAACAACAATTTAATCAGAGCATTAGCATCACAAAATGGATCTATACGATTTACACCATTATCACCGATCTCTGAAGATGGACCCACAACTACCCCTGGTAAGCCTCTTGTTATAACTCCAAACAATATACGGGTTTAGCAAATCCAACAAACTTGAAAAATCCGGCTCCAATGAGCAAAATAAAAATTGTATCTTTATTTAAGCGTTTTTCAAAAAATTCCCAGCACAAGATATAGTTATGTGTTTCGGACCATTTTAGTGGGGGTCCTTCTTCATGACAACACAAAACTTAACTGACCATGCTATATTTACAACCCCCACACACATACCACTAAGGCTCCTAAATGGGAACAGCTGAAGGAGGAGGCGCACATAGGATGGTTTTGAGTCACATGCAATACTGCAATACTATTTCAACTTCTAAAAAAATTACACATAAATAAAGGTAAAAAATTGTGAAATACATATTGCTATGTGATTCTAAATCATGCTATGTGCGCCTCCCCCTTCAGCTGTTCCCATTTAGGAGCCTTGGTGGTATGTGTGTGGGAGGTTGTATATATAGCATGGTCAGTTAAATTTTGTGTTGTCATGAAGAAGGACCCACACTAAAATGGTCCGAAACGCGTAACTATATCTTGTGCTGGGAATTTTTTAAAAACCGCTGAAATAAAGATACGATTTTTATTTTGCTAATTGGAGCTAGATTTTTCAAGTTTGTTGGATTTGCTATTGCCAGCACGACCCAGGTGCTGTGTCCGGGCTTATTGCAAATGCGGTGAGAGCGCATGTGAACGCAGGTGAGAGCTGCTAAAAGTTTGTTTCAATATCCGGGTTTGTCAGATTTACAATCGTCAGATACAGCTATAGGTAAAGTAACAACCACAAGTAATCTAGGTCAGCAAAGCAGCCTCTCCACTCAGAGTACACCTGTCAGAAACATAACCACTAATAGGCGTACTCAAAGAAGTGGTAATTGTCCTCCACCAAAAACCAGAAAACACTAGTCACACAAACCACACAGACCTCATCTAGTATCAACAACGCCCCTGGAGAGCTACGTCCCCAATCATTTTTGGAACACTTTGCAATAAAAAAAAAAAAAAAACATCATATGGAATAACCCTTCACATATTCAAACATTGGCCTGAATGCATGCTAGACATTTTTGATAGAATGGCCTATGAAAAAAATGATAACTCAAAACATATGCCACTTAACCTATTTGTCTCAGAGTCTGGCTGAAATAATGGAGATGGAGCCTACACCTGAGAATGTTGCGGCACCGCAGAACCTCAACACGTCAGACAATAATTGAATCTAATAACCTTCTGGCCGCTAAAATAGACTCCTGATTATGACTAGACATGTGCCCTGGTGCTTTGAAGAAAATTTCCAAACACCCAGTATCCAAGATTACTAGTCACGGAGCGATAAGAAGAGCTATAAAAATGCTGGTACATGCCAGGCGGTGTTTAGCAGCCAGAAGATGTAGAGGAGCACTGCATAACACAGTGGGTGATACAGGTGATGGCTCCAACACAAGATCATTACACTCACACAATACCCATTCTCAAGATCAACCCCCAAGTGTTGAGCAGCAGCCGGTTAGTTCAGTGTTTTTATAGCACTTATTTCAAGGACCGAGGAACCTAAATACATTCAATGCTGTTGAGTATGTCATTTTAGGTTTGTGAATCTAGATCACATACAATCATTTGTAGCGGCTGTGAATGCGGTGCATGATCCTATTCAGACTTTGCTGGATAGGGTCATCGGGGGCATTGAACCTGGTGACTTTATGCAGTCAAGACTTGAAAGCGGTCATACTTTAGATCCTGTTTATTCAAGAGAACAGTCTGGGCTTGATTTTAATGCTGAGACATTTTAAATGCCGTAACCAGTACAGTACATATTAATGCAGAATGTCTAGCTTGCGATTGTCTAAAATTAGTAGCCACAATAGTCAGAAACAGGAGAGGAGGGTGTTAAGAAATGGTTAAGGGCTATAGCTTATAGTCAGATAATCAAGCAAAACAGACGGTGGCTGTATGACTTTAATAACTACGACTCAAAATTGTGTCTAGCAGCTAGTTTATATGCTTTGATGAGTGATGGTGGTTAGTGTTGAGCGCGAATATTCGAATAGCGAATTTTTTTAGCGAATATCGGCACTTCGATAATTCGTGAATATTTCGAATATAGCGCTATAAATTCGCTATTTCGAATATTCGTTTTTGTTTTTTTTTAGTTATATTTTTTTCTTTCCCACTTCCCAAAAGTAGTTCTTACCTGTCCTGAGGATTCCTGGCTTCCTGGCTGCTCCAGTCAGTGCCCGTTGCCGCTTCTGCCGACTTCCGTGCTCATGGAGCGTCCCCATCACCATGGGAACTTCTCCATATACTAAAATGTACTGTCGGAATTACGATTACTGTTTGAGAATTACATTGAAATCGCAATGCGATTACTCCAAGTTACATTAATCGCATTGCGATTTCAATTAGCACTGCTATAATATATTCCATATTCGTTAACTTCGTTAATTCTAGCAAGCTGACCCATTATAAACCCAGCTCTAAGTTGAAATCGCAATGAGATTAATATAACTTGAAGTAATCGCATTGCGATTTCTACTTAGCACTGCTGCTATATTCCATATTCGTTAATGCTAGCCTAATATGTAAGATATAGGGGAAAAAACAATAGAAAAGAAAGAGGTTGGAATTTTCCTGTATGAAACAGGGAATTTCCGGACAATGAGCGCCAGGAGGGTGGATATTGGGAGTTAGGGAATTATTTATATTAACGTTATTTAGATTGTTAATACTATAAGGGAAGGCAGCTCAGGTGTTAAGGGAGAAGAAGAAGAAATCAACCCCTTCCAGAGAGTACAGGGAAAAAAAGACGACTATTTCGATGCAACCGTTTGGAAATTCGGATCACCGATAGCTAGTCAAAAGACACCTGTTTGCAGCGCCACTCCCAGAGTGTGTGAAATAGAATAGTGTGCTCTTTATATTATAATTTCATTTCCTAATTTCATGTTTAGTCGTGCCCCTAAACCGTTGTGTAGGAGATTGTTTGTATTTCTTACTTACTTCACTGGGGGGGAGGTAGACACAGGATGATAGTGTAAATCACCCGTGGCTACTCACACCCCCCGGCCTGGTTCACGTTCATACAAACAACGGTTAGTCAGGGCATCGATTTTCCGGTTTTTATTGAATGTAGTAGGTCCAACGCGTTTCGGAAGTATGACTAACCTCCTTCTTCTGCAGTAAGATGGACGAGCAGGAACACCAGAGAGGACAACACACCAGCTCTTCCACAACCAAATTAAGCTATCCAATATGTAAG
This sequence comes from Bufotes viridis, assembly GCA_033119425.1. Lineage (NCBI taxonomy): Eukaryota > Metazoa > Chordata > Amphibia > Anura > Bufonidae > Bufotes > Bufotes viridis. The sequence goes on from CM065595.1 coordinate 55,408,279, forward strand.
ATAGCAGTACACTGCTAAGTTGTAATCACAATGCGATTAATATAACTTGAATTAATCGCATTGCGATTTCAACAGACATGGTTTACTATGGTTGCTAAAACGAAGATGGAGAATACTTTGTTATCTTCGTTTTGAGGAATATGACGTATACATTCGTCATATTCGTCATCTTCGCTATAATTCTAGATATGAAACCAATAGGAAAGTAGCCTAAGTTAAAATCGCAATACGCGATTATTAAAATCGCATGTTAATCGCGATAACTAGAATAATGACGAATATTCGATTTCGACGAATATGAATTGAATATTCTTTTGAATATTCGCAAATTTCGTCGAAATCGAATATGGCACCTGCCGCTCATCACTAATGGTGATATTGATGATGGTTTACTGTTGTTGCATGCTAAACAGCTGCATGATGATTTGGGCATCCCTGATAATCAGCTGGTGAGTTTTAGCGATATTTCAGATTTTGAGTAGTACTTAATTGTCAGTATCAGCGTTTTGTACTACAGCCATGGTGATTGGCTTTATTTTCATACTGGTGATGCTCTTAGTGATCAAATTACATTCTGTATCATGATAACCACTACTACAGTATCAAAAGCATGAAAGGGTTTATTGGTGAGTGTTACGTTTTTGAACGCTGCAGTTCTGTGTTCCACCACAAAAACAATCATGCCTGTCAATATTATTGAAAGCTAGTCAGAGACAGGATTGTAGTGAGAGCTTGGAGACACAACCTTAGTGTCACGTGTTTTGTCGCTCAGAAGATTGCTTAGAGCGTCATATTCAGTTAGCCCAAGAGGATCTTGGATTGTGTAGACATAAAACATTTTGTGACAGCTGCTGCCGCTTTGTTAGCAATAATAGTGAAAAGGAGTGTAAATGTGGTGGTTTGCGATGCAATGTGTGTCATGCCGTATTGATATATTTGATGGTCATCTCTGTTACATGCAGCCTTATAATCCAGACTCTGAGTCCAGTCTGTATATTTTCTATGACTTTTAGTGTATGCAGGAGACAGGTACGCACATTCCAAATTACATTTATGCCACAACACTGCATGGTCAGCTGTTCTGGGAATTTCAGGGCAAAACATGTGCTAGTGGACTTTGTTAGATTTTTTTTACTAATGGTAAATTTTCAGGTTATACTTTTATAGCACACAATGCTGATAGAGATGACCCTTATTTTGTTGTTAAGGAATTGATTAATGAAAAACTGCATGTAAAATTGATTACTCAAGGAGGTCATCTGTTGTGTGTGTCTCTACCTGATTCGAAGATGCGGTTCATAGACTCTCTAAATTTCATTCCCATGAAGCTGAGTAAATTGCAAGAAGCAATGGGTTTTTCAGATTCAAAAGGTTACTTTCCACACTTTTTTTTAATACAGAAAATAATCAAAACTATGTGGGCCCCTTACCAGCTATTGAGTATTATGGTGTGGAGTATATGATGCCTAGTGAGAAAAGGGGTTTCATGCTGTGGTTATGAAGCATAAAAAAACAACACTTATGATTTCAAGGCTGAGCTAAAATCTTATTGTAAGCAAGATGTTGAAGTGCTAAGACAGGCTTGTGAATGGTATAGGGATCGAGTAATGGAGATAACATAGTAACATAGTACATAAGACCGTAAAAAGACATTTGTCCATCCAGTTCAGCCTGTTTCCTACAAGTTGATCAAGAGGAAGGCAAAAAACCCCTGTGAGGCAGAAGCCAATTTTCCTCACTTAAGGGGAAAAAAATTCCTTCCTGACTTCAATCAGGCAATCAGAATAACTCCCTGGATCAACGACCCATCTCTAGTAGCTATAACCTGTAATATTATTACACTCCAGAAATACATCCAGTCCCCTCTTGAATTCCTTTATGGTACTCACCATCACCACCTCCTCAGGCAGAGAGTTCCATAGTCTCACTGCTCTTACCGTGAAGAATCCTTTTCTATGTTTGTGTACAAACCTTCTTTCTTCCAGACGCAGAGGATGTCCCCTTGTCACAGTGACAGTCCTGGGGATAAATAGATGATGGGAGAGATCTCTGTACTGACCCCTGATATATTTTTACATAGTTATTAGATCTCCCCTCAGTCGTCTTTTTTCTAAAGTGAATAACCCTAATTTTGATAACCTTTCAGGGTACTGTAGATCCCTCATTCCAGTTATTACTTTAGTTGCCCTCCTCTGAACCCTCTCCAGCTCTGCTATGTCTGCCTTGTTCACGGGAGCCCAGAACTGTACACAGTACTCCATGTGTGGTCTGACTATTGATTTGTAAAGTGGTAGGACTATGTTCTCATCACGGGCGTCTATGCCCCTTTTGATGCAACCCATTATCTTATTGGCTTTTGCAGTAGCTGCCTGACACTGGTTTTTGCAGCTTAATTTGCTGTTTATTAAAATTCCTAGATCCTTTTCCATGTCAGTGTTACCGAGTGTTTTACCATTTAATATGTACGGGTGACTTGCATTATTCCTTCCCATGTGCATAACTTTACATTTGTCAGTGTTAAACCTCATCTGCCATTTCTCTGCCCAAGCCTCCAATCTATCCAGATCCCTCTGTAGCAGAAAACTGTCCTCTTCAGTGTTAATTACTTTACACAGTTTAGTGTCATCTGCAAAAATTTATATTTTACTGTGCAAGCCTTCTACAAGATCATTAATAAATATATTGAAGAGAATAGGGCCCAGTACTGACCCCTGAGGTACCCCACTAGTGACAGTGACACAATCTGAGTATCTACCGTTAATAACCACCCTCTGTTTTCTGTCACTCAGCCAGTTACTTACCCACACACAGACATTTTCTCCCAGTCCGAGCATCCTCATTTTATATACTAACCTTTTATGAGGTACAGTGTCAAATGCTTTGGAGAAGTCCAGATGACTTTGGAGATGACTCGGAAAAACTTTTTAAGGTACTATAAAAGTGAAAAGAAGTGTGTTAACGTGACCATGTGTGTTGATTCTTTTCAGCTCATCACTCTAGCATTTGTATGTATGGCTATGTATAGATTTACATTTTTCCCCAAAAACACAATAGCCATCGTGCCAGTAGATAATTACCACAAGGTGAAAAAATGTTATTCAACTCCAGCCATACAGTGGCTCATGTATGTGTCTCACACAGAGAATATTGAAATACAGCACACATTAAAAGGAGGGGAGAAACAGGTGGGGAGATATTTTTTAGATGGTTATGCATTTGTTAATGGGCAACATATAGCATTTGAATTTCAGGGTTGCTTTTAGCATGGCTGCCCCATATGCTGTAATGAAGCAGACATAAATAAAGCCACAAAACATATGGCCAATTACTGTATATTAAATAGAGTTGTGGTTACATGGTACGCGTGTTATGGGAATATGATTGGAATGAGATGGTGAAAAAAGATTCTAACCTTCAATCCTATCTTACAAAAATGCAGTTCCCACAACCTTTAGATCCACGTGATGTATTGTATGGGGGCAGAACCAACGCTGTTAAGCTCTATCAGAAGCAGGATACATGGGAAACCATAAATGATTATGACTTCGCCAGCCTCTACCCCTTCGTTAACAAAACAAAAACATATCCTGTGGGTCACCCCGAAAGTCATTTATGATGATTTTGGTTACATGAAACACTACTTTGGTATTGTCAAAGCCACAGTATATCCACCAAGAGATCTTTTTTCCCCTGTTCTCCCTATCAAAATGATCAAAAAATTGTTTCCTCTGTGTTATACATGTTCTGTAAATTCACAGACCAACCCTTGCATGCACAGCGATGAAGAGAGATCTCTGACAGGTACATGGTGCAGTATAGAGCTAGAGGTAGCAGTGAAAAAAGAGTACAGGATAACACATCTTTGAGGTCTGGCATTTTCCTAACACCACAGAGGATTTGTTTGCCCCATACATTAAAGAGGACCTTTCACCTGAAATGTTCAGCAAACTAAACATATACTCTTAGCTGTTGTTCCTCGGTGGTGCTGTCACTGTAGCCACCGCCTGCTCATAATATTGCTCGCAGCAATGACTGGTCAACGGGTGGCCTTCGACAGTCCTCGTGTCTGTCTTCCTGGCACGGGCGCAGCCAACAAGCGCCTCGCTCTAGCCAGGGAGAGCACTCCAGACCTCGCGAGTCACGCGAACTGGAGACGATTCCATCCATCCTGAGCCGGCGCCATCTTGGATTCCCCGCAGCCAGCATCGGCTCAGGATGGATGAAATCGCCCAGTTCTCGCGACTCTCGCGAGATCTGAGCGCCTTCTCCCTGGCTAAGAGCGGAGCGCGCTATTGGCTGCGCTCCGTGCCAGGGAGAAGGCAGACACGCCGGAGAACTTTTGCAGGCTCCGCCCAGTTGAGCCGAATGGCTCATTAGCATACACGGCGGGAGATATTGAGGGGGCACCGCGGACAAACGGGGGCACATATCGAAAAAAGAAGAGGAGAATCAGCACCACCGGGGGCCAGCAAGTAAGGGTATATGTTTAGTTTAACATGCAATTTCAGGTGAAAGGTCCTCTTTAAGGTACATCTTAGGGATAATCAAGAGGCTTCTGGTTACCCTAGCTGGTGTACTGATGAAATCAAGAAAAAACAATACATTGACTCCTTTCTTGCAAAAGAAGGCGTACAATTACAGGCTGACAGTATCGCTGTGAACCCTGCTAAAAATTTCAAAACTTTTCCTAAATTCCTTATGGGAAAAGTTTTCACAGCGATCAAATTTGTCGTGCACAAGCATAGTAAGTGACGCTGAGGAACTTTTTGAACATTGACCATGCTTATTTCTTCCAATAAATCCGTAGATGTCATAATTGTCTCTGCTCTTGAGATAGAAATTTTATTTTCCTGAAATATACTTGATATGCCTGACTTGCCTTCTCGTTAGAGGTAAAACTGATATGTTTAATTACTTGAGGCTAAATCAAAGAGGAGAATAAGGCCTATAAATAAGGATTGTGTCAATAACTTACTAGATATATGCTTAAGTTCCTTGGACCCAGTCCAAGTTAAGGATTTATTCCTATAGGTAAATATCACATCATTATCTTATTAGAGATGTATTTATCAGTGTTGACTGACTTTAGCAAAAAGCATTCATCATGAAGTGTAAAGTTAATAAAAGGCATTTACTATTTTATTGTGACTTTTTAAGTTGCCACTTTTGCTAGCTTGATTTATTTTTCCATCACATTATACACTGCTCAGTTCCATGGTTATCACCCCCCTACAATCCAGCAGCAGTGGCCTTGCTTACACAATATCGGACAAAAGAGCGGCCTAATTGAGCTCCCAATGTCCCGTTCCCTAGAAAAGCTAATATTTTTTCCTATAGTGTACAAGCATTACCACTGCTGATGGATAGCAGGGTGTTTGTAACTGTGGAAACAAGCAGTGTATAAGGAAATGGAAAAATAAATGCATCCAGCAAAAGAAGCAATATAATCAATTGTAATACAATAGGGCATATATTTCCTTCAGCTACATTATAACTGTCAGTTGCAGAAATGAGACAACCACTTTGAGTTCCTGGGACCTAGTCCAACTGAAGGATGAGTTCCTATAGCTCTATAGCTGTTAACTTTTAGAAAGAAAAGCAAACATCAGGTTATGCTTAGAAAAATCTTGTGGTAGTGAAATAGCAAGGTTTTACTTAGAACGCAATGTATTGTGTATAATCCAGAAATATAGAGTTTGTTCTGCTACTTTGCCTAAATTATAAGCAAATTGGTAAAAGATTCTTTCTACCTAAATGGTAGAAATATCACCTATAATGGTGCTGGACAGGATAGCTGTAGGGGCGTGTGAGGAGGCTGTAATTTTTATTAATAGGTGAACTTTAACCTCTTTATTTATAATTTAAGGAAAGTAGCCCATAAGTCTATCTTTTCCAAGGTCTTGAATCCTTGAACAGTATCAAGGTTTTATATTGAACATTGACAATGCTTGTTTCTTCCAGTAAATTTGTAGTACTAATAATTATCTCTGCTCTTGAGATAAAATGTTTTCTCTTTAACCGCCTCACCCCCCCTAGCTTAAACCCCCTTAATGACCAGGCCACTTTTTACAATTCTGCACTACACTACTTTCACCGTTTATTGCTCCGTCATACAACTTACCACCCAAATGAATTTTACCTCCTTTTCTTCGCACTAATAGAGCTTTCATTTGGTGGTATTTCATTGTTGCTGAAATTTTTACTTTTTTGCTATTAATAAAAATTTAACGACATTTTTGCAAAAAATTGTCATTTTTCGCTTTTTGTGGTAACATTTTTTATATAAATTTTATATGTTATAAATTTTTCTAAAAATTTATTGTTCTACATGTCTTTGATAAAAAAAATGCAATAAGTGTATATTTATTGGTTTGAGTAAAAGTTATAGCGTTTACGAACTATGGTGCAAAAAGTGAATTTCCGCATTTTGAAGCAGCTTTGACTTTCTGAGCGCCTGTCATGTTTCTTCAGGTGCTAGAATGTCAGGATAGTATAAATACCCCCCAAATGACACAATTTTAGAAAGAAGACCCCAAAGTATTCGCGGAGGGGCATGGTGAGTTCATGTAGCATTTCATTTTTTTTCACAAGTTAGCGGAAAATGACACTTTCTGAGGAAAAAAAAAAAAATAATAAAGTTTCCATTTCTGCTAACTTATGGCAAAAAAAAAAAAAATCTCAGACGGACTCACTATGCCCCTCAGTGAATACCTTGGGGTGTCTACTTTCCGAAATGGGGTCATTTGTGGGGTGTGTTTACTGTTCTGGCATTTTGGGTGGGGCTAAATTGTGAGCAGCCATGTAAAACCTAAAGGTACTCGTTGGAATTTGGGCCCCTTTGCACACCCAGGCTGCAAAGAAGTGTTACTCATGTGGTATCGCCGTACTCTGGAGAAGTAGGGCAATGTGTTTTGGGGTGTATTTTTACATATACCCATGTTGGGTGAGAGAAATATCTCTAAAAATTGTCAACTTTGTATAAAAAAATGTAAAAAGTTGTCGTTTACAGAGATATTTTTCACACAAAGTATGGGTATATATAAAAATACACCCCAAAACACATTGCCCTACTAAATATCAATTTCCGCTAACTTGTGCCAAAAAAAAATTATTCTGTGAATTCGACATGCCCCTCACGGAATACCTTGGGGTGTCTTCTTTCCAAAATGGGGTCACATGTGGGGTATTTTTACTGCCCTGGCATTTTAGGGGCCCTAAAGCGTGAGAATCCAAATGCGTAAAAATGCCCTGTGAAATCCTAAAGGTACCCATTGGTTTTAGGGCCCCTTTGCGCATCTTGGCTGCAAAAAAGTGGCACACATATGGTATCACTGTACTCAGGAGAAGTAGGGCAATGTGTTTTGTGGTGTATTGTTACATATACCCATACTGTGTGTGAGAAATATCGCTGTAAACGACAACTTTTTAAATTTTTATACAAAGTTGTCAATTTACAGAGATATTTCTCTCACCCAGCATGGGTATATGTAAAATACACCCAAACACATTGCCCTACTTCTCCTGAGCACTGGTGATACCACATGAGTGACACTTTTTGCAGCCAAGATGCACAAAGGGCCCAAATTCCAATGAGTACCTTTTAGGAGGGCATTTTTACGCATTTTTCTTCTCACGCTTTAGGGCCCCTAAAATGCCAGGGCAGTATAAATACCCACATGTGACCCCATTTTGGAAAGAAGACACCCCAAGGTATTCCGTGAGGGCATGGCGAGTTCATAAAAGATTTTTTGGGACAAGTTAGCGGAAATTGATTTTTTATTATTTTTCTCACAAAGTCTCCCTTTCCGCTAACTTTTGACAAAAAGTTCAATTTTTCATGGACTCACTATGCCCTCAGTGAATACCTTGGGGTGTCTTCTTTCCGAAATGGGGTCATTTGTGGGGTGTGTTGTACTGTTCTGGCATTTTGGGTGGGGCTAAATTGTGAGCAGCCATGTAAAACCTAAAGGTACTCGTTGGAATTTGGGCCCCTTTGCACACCCAGGCTGCAAAGAAGTGTTACTCATGTGGTATCGCCGTACTCAGGAGAAGTAGGGCAATGTGTTTTGGGGTGTATTTTTACATATACCCATGTTGAGTGAGAGAAATATCTCTAAAATTGTCAACTTTGTATAAAAAATGTAAAAAGTTGTCGCTTACAGAGATATTTTTCACACAAAGTATGGGTATATATAAAAATACACCCCAAAACACATTGCCCTACTAAATATCAATTTCCGCTAACTTGTGCCAAAAAAATTATTCTGTGAATTCGACATGCCCCTCACGGAATACCTTGGGGTGTCTTCTTTCCAAAATGGGGTCACATGTGGGGTATTTTTACTGCCCTGGCATTTTAGGGGCCCTAAAGCGTGAGAATCCAAATGCGTAAAAATGCCCTGTGAAATCCTAAAGGTACCCATTGGTTTTAGGGCCCTTGCGCATCTTGGCTGCAAAAAAGTGGCACACATATGGTATCACTGTACTCAGGAGAAGTAGGGCAATGTGTTTTGTGGTGTATTGTTACATATACCCATACTGTGTGTGAGAAATATCGCTGTAAACGACAACTTTTTAAATTTTTATACAAAGTTGTCAATTTACAGAGATATTTCTCTCACCCAGCATGGGTATATGTAAAAATACACCCAAAACACATTGCCCTACTTCTCCTAAGTACGGTGATACCACATGAGTGACACTTTTTTGCAGCCAAGATGCACAAAGGGGCCCAAATTCCAATGAGTACCTTTTAGGAGGGCATTTTTACGCATTTTTCTTCTCACGCTTTAGGGCCCCTAAAATGCCAGGGCAGTATAAATACCCCACATGTGACCCCATTTTGGAAAGAAGACACCCCAAGGTATTCCGTGAGGGGCATGGCGAGTTCATAAAAGATTTTTTTTTGGGACAAGTTAGCGGAAATTGATTTTTTATTATTTTTTCTCACAAAGTCTCCCTTTCCGCTAACTTTTGACAAAAAGTTCAATTTTTCATGGACTCACTATGCCCCTCAGTGAATACCTTGGGGTGTCTTCTTTCCAAAATGGGGTCATTTGTGGGGTGTTTGTACTGTTCTAGCATTTTGGGTGGGGCTAAATTGTTAGCAGCCATGTAAAACCTAAAGGTATTCATTGGGATTAGGGCCCCTTTGCGCAGCCAGGCTGCAAAAAAGTGGCACACATGTGGTATCGCCGTACTCAGGAGAAGTAGGGCAAAAAATTTTTGTCGTTTACAGCGATATTTCTCACACCCAGCATGGGTATATGTAAAAATACACCCCAACCACATTGCCCTACTTCTCCTGAGTACAGTGATACCACATGTGTGACACTTGTTTGCAGCCAAGATGCGCAAAGGGGCCCTAAACCCAATGAGTACCTTTAGGATTTCACAGGGCATTTTTACGCATTTGGATTCTCACGCTTTAGGACCCCTAAAATGCCAGGGCAGTATAATTACCCCACAAGTGACCCCATTTTGGAAAGAAGACACCCCAAGGTATTCCGTGAGGGGTATGTCGAGTTCACAGAAAAAAATTTTTGGGCACAAGTTAGCGGACATTGATATATATATTTTTTTTACAAAGTCTCATATTCCACTAACTTGTGACAAAAAATAAAATTTTACATGAATTCACCATACCCCTCACGGAATACCTTGGGGTGTTTTCTTTCTAAAATGGGGTCACATGTGAGGTGTTTGTACTGCCCTGGCATTTGAGGGTCTCCGCAATCATTACACGTATGGCCAGCATTAGGAGTTTCTGCGATTCTCCTTATATTGAGCATACGGGTAATGAGATTTTTTTTTTTCTGTTCAGCCTCTGGGCTCAAAAAAAAAAAAAAATGAACGGCACAGATTTTTTCATTCGCATCGATCAATGTGGATGAAAAAATCTCTGCCAAAATCAGTGACTGCAGTGCGGTGGGCTGGGTGCTAGCTACCTAACAAGTAGCTAACTAACTGGCGGTGATAAGGGACCCTTATGCCCCATTCACACGTCCACAATTCGGTTTGCGGAACGGAATTTCGGACCTATTCATTTTAATGGGGACAGACTTTGTCCCGCTCGAAACCGGAATTACGGATCCGCGCTTCCGGGTCTGCACTTCCGTTCCGCAAAAATATAGAACATGTCCTATTCTTGTCCAAGAAAAAGCATTTTCTATATAGTTCTGGCAATGTGCGGATCTGCAAAATGCGGAAAGCACATTGCCAGTGTCCGTGTTTTGAGGATCTGCGGATCTGCGGATCCACAAAACACATATGGACGTCTGAATGGAGCCTTACAAGGGGTGTGATCAATGACAGGGAGGTGATCAGGAAATCTAGATGTGGTGATCAAGGGGTTAACAAGGGGTTAATAAGTGAGGGGGGGGGGTTAGTGTAGTGTTTGGTGCAACTTTACATAGCTACCTGGTCCTCTGGTGGTCGATCCCAGCAAATGGGACCACCAGAGGACCAGGTAGCAGGTATATCAGACGCTGTTAACAAAACAGCGTCTGATATACTTGTTTGATGCGAATTATTTTGCATCTACAGCCTGCCAGCGATTGATCATCACTGGCAGGCTGCAGTACAAGTTGTGAGACGCACGTTCACAGGAAGTCTCGCGTCTCGCGAGATGAGGCGCCGATGCGTCCAGGAGTAGTAAACCAGCCACCTCCTGGACGCATCCGTGCGTACAGCCGTCGGGAGGCGGTTAATTAATGGAGGCCAAATCAAAGAGTAGAATAAGTTCTATAAGTAAAGATTGTGTCAATAACTTTCTAGAGACATGCTTAAGTTCCTTGGGCCCAGTGCAAGTGAAGGATTTATTCCTAGAGGTAAAGACCACATCATTATCTTATTAGAGATGTGTTAATCTGGGTTGTCTCACTTTAGCAAAGAGAATTTATCATGCAGTGTAAATTTAATAACAGGCATTTACTATTTTATGGTGACTTTTTCAGTTGCCACTTTTGCTAGCTTGATTTATTTTTCCAGCACATTATACACTGCTCATTTCCATGGTTATGATGACCACCCTACAATCAGGCAGCAGTGCCCATGCTTTCACAATATCGGACAAAACACCGGCCTAGTTGAGCTCCCATGGTCCCGCCTACTAGATAGACCACTGCTTTGTCTTATAGTGTGCAAGCAAGACCACTGCTTATGGATAGCAGGCTGTTTGTAACTATGGAAACAAGCAGTGTATGATATGATAGGAAAATAAATGCAGCCAAAAAGAAAGCAGTAGAATTATTTGTAATACATTGGGACTAGTATTGTCTTTATCTACAAAATAAATGTCAGTTTCAGAAGTGAGACAACCGCTTTAAGTTCCTGGGACCCTGTCCAACTGAAGGATGACTTCCCATAGATCTATAGCTGTTACATTTTAGAGTAAATATCAAATATGGGGTCATGCTTAGAAAAATCTTATGGTAGTGAAAAAGTTTTTTGTAGTATGCAACTTACTGTGTATAATCCATAAATATTGAGTTTGTTCTGCTACTTTGCCTAAACTATAAGCAAATTGGTAAAAGATTCTTTCTACCTAAATGGTAGACATATCACCTATAATGGTGCTGGACAGGATAGCTGTAGGGGCGTGTGAGGAGGCTGTAATTTTTTTTCAATAGGTGAACTTTAACCTACATAGTAACATAGTAACATAGTATATAAGACCGAAAAAAGACATTTGTCCATCCAGTTCGGCCTGTTTCCTACAAGTTGATCCAGAGGAAGGCAAAAAACCCCTGTGAGGCAGAAGCCAATTTTCCCCACTTAAGGGGAAATAAATTCCTTCCCGACTCCAATCAGGCAATCAGAATAACTCCCTAGATCAACGACTCCTCTCTAGTAGCTGTAGCCTGTAATATTATTACACTCCAGAAATAAATCCAGTCCCCTCTTGAATTCCTTTATTGTACTCACCATCACCACCTCCTCAGGCAGAGAGTTCCATAGTCTCACTGCTCTTACAGTGAAGAATCATTTTCTATGTTTGTGTACAAACCTTCTTTCCTCCAGACGCAGAGGATGTCCCTTTGTCACAGTCACAGTCCTGGGGATAAATAGATGATGGGACAGATCTCTGTACTGACCCCAGATATATTTATACATAGTTATTAGATCAAACCTTTTTTGTTATAATTTAAGGAAAGTAGCCCATAAGTCTATCTTTTCCAAGGTCTTGAATCCTTGAACAGTATCAAGGTTTTATATTTGAACATTGACAATGCTTGTGTCTTCCAATAAATTTGTAGTATTAATAATTATCTCTGCTCTTGAGATAAAATGTTTTCTCTTAAAAAAAAAAAAATCGGGCAAGAAACATGGTTCCTGCTGCGATTGTGCAGCAGGAACCATGTTCAAATGCCTAGGAGGGTCCTGTGACCCCCCCATATCAGCGATCGCTGCAAACCGCATTTCATTTCAGACCTGCGGTTTGCAGCGCTTTGTGCAATCACTGATCCCGCGGGGATCAGAGACTAAATGCCCCCAAAATTGAAATTTTCACCCGCCCCCTGCAGCCCCCAATCATATTGTGGCTGCGGGGGTGCAGGGGGGGTGGTTGCGGGCGGTGGGAGGTGGCTCCTCTGTAATATTCCCTTGTGTCTAGTGTATCTATCAGAGTGTCAGCACATTGCTGACACTCTGATAGAAAAGGCTGGCATCTGTGCTTGTTCAGATGCCAGCCGTTTAACCCCTTCCATACTGTGGTCCGTACGGACTGCGGTATGGAAGGGGTTAACAGGGAGGGAGCTTCCTCCCTCTCCCATCAGGAGGCTGCTGTGCCTTTGCAGCCCCCCGACAGGATGGGTTCGCAGAGGGAGGGGGCCCCCTTCCCTCCCTCCCCATCGCCCACTGCTCTGTTATGGCAGCAGGTGATGGTTACCATGGCAGCAGGACGCTTTCAGAAATGGTGTTGAAACTCTGAATAGACTTCTGCTAAAGGCAAGAATACCAAGCGATCAAAAAGGCGTATGCCTTTCAAAATAGTATCAATCAAACCACCATCTCATCCAGCAAAAAATGCGCCCCTACATAGGGACAATCTTCCAAAAAAATAAAACAATATGGCTCTCAAACTATGCAGACATTAAAACATGATTCATTTTTTTCTAAAATGCTGTTATTGTGTTAAAGTAAAATACATAAATACATAAATAAAAGTAGACATATTAGGTATTTCCGCATCCGTAAAAACATGCTCTATAAAAATATCCCATGATCTAACCCCTCAGGTAAATACCGTAAAAAAAATTAAATAAAAACAGTGTCCAAAAAAAAAAAATGTGTCATGAAAAATTGAAACAAAAATTCCCACAAAGTAGTCATATATGGTATTGTCGCGTCCGTAACAACCTGCAAATTTTTTCAAATTTTCCATTTTAATTAATTTTTCCAGTAACAAAGCAAGGGTTAACAGCCAAACAAAACTCTACATTTATTGCCCTGATTCTGTAGTTTGCAGAAACACCCCATATGTGGTCGTAAACTGCTGTAGGGGTTCACGGCAGGGCGTAGAAGGAATGAAACACCATATGGTTTTTGGAAGGCGGATTTTGCTGGACTGTTTTTTTGACACCATGTCCCATTTGAGGCCCCCCTGATGCACCCCTAGAGTACAAACTCCAAAAAAGTGACCCCATCTAAGAAAGTACACCCCTCAAGGTATTCAAAACTGATTTTACAAACTTTGTTAACCCTTTAAGTGTTCCACAAGATTTATTGGCAAATGGAGGTGAAATTTCAGAATTTCTATTTTTTGTTACCTTGCCTCAAAAAAAGTGTAATATAGAGGAGCAAAAAATCATATTTACCCTAAAATAGTACCAATAAAAAACCCCCAGCTTATCCCGTAGTTTTCAAAATGGGGTCACTTTTTTGGAGTTTCTATTGTAGGGTTGCATCAGGGGGGCTTCAAATGGGACATGGTGTCTAAAAACCAGTCCAGTAAAACTGCCTTCCAAAAACCATATGGCGTTCCTTTCCTTCTGAGCCCTGCCGTTTGGCCATACAGTAGTTTACGACCACATATGGGGTGTTTCTGCAAACTACAGAATCAGGGCAATAAAGATTGAGTTTTGTTTGGCTGTTAACCCTTGCTTTGTTACTGGAAAAAATGGATTAAAATGGAAAATTTGCCAAAAAATCGAAAATCTGAAATGTTATCTCTATTTGCCATTAACTCTTGTGGAACCCCTAAAGAGTTAACAAAGTTTGTAAAATCAGGTGTGAATACCTTAAGGGGTGTAGTTTTTAGAATGGGGTCATTTTTGGGTTGTTTCTATTATGTAAGCCTCACAAACTGATTTCAAATCTGAACTGGTCCCAAAAAAGTGGGTTTTTGAAAATTTCTGAAAATTTTCAAGATTTGCTTCTAAACTTTTAAAGCATTTTAAAGTTATCACCACATAAAGTGACACTGGTCATATTTTCAAAAAATGACCTGGTCCTTAAGGTGAAATAGGGCCGTGTCCTTAAGGGGTTAAATACATTTGATATACTTGACTGGCCTTTTCTTTAGAGGTAAAACTAATCTGTTTAATTAATGGAGGCCAAATCAAAGAGGAAATTACTAGCGTAGGGGTAGGCAACCTCCGGCACTCCTTTTGTTGTGTAACTACAAATCCCAGCACGCATACTTGCTCTGCTCTTCTAAGAACTCTACGAGAAATTAATGAAGCATGCTGGGAATTGTAGTTTTCTGATCATATTTCACTCTCAGAAATTTAGTGCAGGCCACAAATGTATTTTATGGAAAAAAAGGGATCTTTTTTTCACCCACAATGTCCCAGTTGTGTTTACTGATTATATTTCACTCTCAGAAATGCAGTGAAAAAAAAAAAATAATTTGTCCCTTCAGAATCTAACAGATGAATTTACTGAATTAATTACTCTGTCAGAAAAAAATTACACACAGAAAAAAATGTGAATATGTCACCTCCTGGGTCCCTGAACTCACAGACGAATTAACTTTATTATTTTCACTTTTCCTGGCACATATGCAGTGCAGGTGCACTGCACTTGCACAAAATGGCCGCTGGCGCCCACCTAACTAACAGACAGATTAAAACTTTTTTTTCTGTGTCCCTGGGCTCAAGGCAGAATACAAAAATGTTGCATTGCACCCAAAAATAAAAAATAAAAAATCGCTGTAGATTGCAGACTTAACACCAAGCTCTGATATCAGATTCTTTCCTAATCTCTCCCTCACAACGGCAGCTTCCTATCCCTATACTAGTAAGAGCTGACGTGACGTGCGGCGCTACGTGACTCCAGCTTATATAGAGGCTAGGTCACATGATGCACTGGCCAATCACAGCCATGCCATTACTAGGCATGGCTGTGATGGCTTCTAAGGGCACACATCTTAAACGCTTGTTGATTGGCTGCCCTGCAGCCTTTCAACAAGCTTTATTAAACAGCCGAACACCAAACTCGAACCTGAACTTTTACGGGAACTTTACAGTTTGGGTTCGCTCAACACTAGTCACCAGCGGCTAATAAAAAATTACAGGGAATGTCACAGGTATTTAGGATGGGGAAACGTTATACAGAGGTACCACCGGTAATGTCACTGTCCGCAGCGTCTACGGAAAAAGTATACTGTATGTCACAGATACATTTTTTCAGCGCACACATTACACTGCATATGTGGGCTGGTAATGTCACTGTCCGCAGCAGACACCTTCTACGGAAAAAGTACAGTGGATGTCACAGATATTTTTTGGATGCACACACTTTACACTGGAGATGTTGCGCACCTAATGTTGCTGTTTGCAGCGGCTGAACTATCCCACGCTATTTAGCGCAGGAGTTATGGGTCTGTAAAGTTTTAGCTATTTAGCGCAGTTTGTGCTAAAAATAGATATTGCTGCTGCCACACACTATAGTCCTTAAAATGACTTTTGGGTCTCTGAAGTTTTTCTAATAAAAATATTCCTATATTACTCCCTACACTGTCTGTCCTTCCTCAGCACAGCTCTCCCTGACTAGGACTGAGCCGAACACGTGCCTTCGGGTGCTCTATAGCACCCGATGATGCGTTCCGGCCAGCCAATCACTGTAATGCCAGTAACCAACATGGCTACGGCATTACAGTGAAGGCAGTACTTATCTGCATGTTTATTGGCATGCGACATACGCTCAACTCTTTTTTGTCGTGCAACATTGCTGCGACAAAATGCAGTGCAACAAATGTCATTGTGTAGCCCTAGCCTTAGGAGTCCGCAAAGCCCGGACCAGCATGCAAGGTCTGGTCCGGTGCTTGACCTAGCCTGTCTGTCACTGTGTCACAGCACAAGCTATTTACCTTACAGGAGATTGGGACTTCCAGTGGCCTGCAAGTAGCTACGGTCTTAATTAAATGCACAACAATATCTGTTTATAGCGACGAACACTACAATACATGAATAAATCTTAAGTACCTAGTGATCTATTGGAATTCATCTTGGATCCTGTATTACTACTATTGACAAATCCTAAGCACCTACTAACTAGGGTTGAGCGAACCCGAACTGTATAGTTCGGGTTCGTACCGAATTTTGGGGTGTTCGGCATGGCTGTGATTGGCCAGAGCAGCATGTGACCCAGGCTCTATATAAGCTTCAGTCACATAGTGATATACAGTTGTGTTCAAAATTATTCAACCCCCACTGAAATTGAGTGTTTTGGCCAGTTTGACATTGATTTTGATCATTTCAGTCATCTTGTTTACAATTAAATCAAAGAGGCCCTTGTAAGTCAGACAAATATAACATAACATTTATAATGAAATAACCACAAATGTCTTTTCTGTGCTCACATCATTATCAGTTTTATTCAACCCCCAAGTGACATTCAATCTTAGTACTTAGTACAACATCCTTTTCCAGTTATAACAGCTTTTAAACGTGAAGCATAGCTTGACACAAGTGTCTTGCAGCGATCTACGGGTATCTTCGCCCATTCTTCATGGGCAAAAGCCTCCAGTTCAGTCACATTCTTAGGCTTGCGCGCAGCAACTGCTTTCTTTAAGTCCCACCAGAGGTTCTCAATCGGATTTAAGTCCGGTGACTGCGATGGCCACTTCAAAATGTTCCAGCCTTTAATCTGCAGCCATGCTCTAGTGGACTTGGAGGTATGCTTGGGATCATTGTCCTGTTGAAAGGTCCAACGTCTCCCAAGCCTCAGGTTTGTGACGGACTGCATCACATTTTTATCTAATATCTCCTGGTACTGAAGAGAATTCATGGTACCTTGCACACGCTGAAGCTTCCCTGTACCTGTAAAAGCAAAACAGCCCCAAAGCATGATTGACCCCCCGCCATGCTTCACAGTAGGCAAGGTGTTCTTTTCTTCATAGGCCTTGTTCTTCCTCCTCCAAACATAGCGTTGATCCATGGGCCCAAACAGTTCTAATTTTGTTTCATCAGTCCACAGAACACTATCCCAAAACTTTTGTGGTTTGTCCACATGACTTTTGGCAGACTGCAGTCGACTCTTCTTATTCTTTGGAGACAGCAAGGGGGTGCGCCTGGGAGTTATGGCATGGAGGCCTTCATTACGCAGTGTGCTCCTTATTGTCTGAGCTGAAACTTCAGTACCCGCATCTGACAAATCTTTTTTCAGTTCCTCAGCAGTCACACGGGGACTTTTCAACACTTTGCGCTTCAGGTAGCGCACAGCAGTCAAAGTTAGCATCTTCTTTCTGCCACGACCAGGTAGCGTTTCAACAGTGCCATTTGCCTTGAATTTGCGAATGATGCTTCCTATGGCGTCTCTTGGTATGTTTAACATCTTTGCAATCTTCTTATAGCCATTGCCCTTCCTGTGAAGAGAAATCACCTCTTCTCTTGTCTTCCTGGACCATTCTCTTGACTTCACCATGTCTGTATACACACCAGTAAATGTCTAGAAGGAGCTGAGTATCACAGTCATTTTACATCTGCCTAATTGGTGCTTATTATGCTTGATTGCTGCTCCTTGACATCCACAGATTTTTTCAATACCTGATGGAAAACACTTGAATGAACCTCTGTTCTTAAGAGTGGTAGTCTTTAAGGGGTTGAATAATTGTGTCAATGAAGAAATCACAAAAAAAACATTTAATACTGTATTACAAAAACAATTGATGTCATTTTAGTTGCATTTGGTTCTTTAAAAAGTCCTTGTAAGATTTCATTCTGAACACAATTACAAATGTACACTAAAGTCCCTAAAACCCTTTACAGCATTGGGGGTTGAATAATTTTGAACACAACTGTATGTCACTCTGCTGTTACAACTGTAGGGAGAGTATGCTGCTGGAATTGTGATTTCAGAGAGAGAATAGGAGAGAATCTAACTCACTGATCTACCTAGAAATAGTTGTGTGGGTGCAGGGCACTATCCTTGTAACCTGCCCTGAGCTCATTGACCAAAAAATACTAACTTTTAGAATTCTGTTAGTTAGGTGGGTGGCGGCGGCCATTTTATGCATGCTCAGTGCACTAGCACTGTATCTGAGATTTTGGGACATTGCAAATCACCATTTTTTGGGGGCAAACTACAACATCTGTATTAGGCCTCATGCACACAGCCGTTGTTGTGGTCCGCGTCCGAGCCACATATTTTGCGGCTCGGGCGCGAACCCATTCACTTCAATGACGCTGCAAAAGATGTGGACAGCACTCCGTGTGCTGTCCGCATACTTTGCTCCGTTCCGTGGCCCCGTAAAAAAAATAGAACATGTCCTATTCTTGTCTGTTTTGCGGACAAGAATAGGCATTTCTACAATGGGCCGCTTTCCGTTCCGCAAATTGCGGAACAGAATGCGGAGCAGCTTCCGTGTTTTGCGGATCCGCAGTTTGCGGACCGCAAAACACCAACGGTTGTGTGCAGGAGGCCTTAGTCAGTGTGCAATTTAAGCTAGAAATACACTCATCCTTTTCTGCGGTTTGAAAAACAGACTTTTTTCCAAAAACAGTATTTTCCAGATCTGCAAGTGTTAATTCAAGTTTAATATATACAGCATTCATATTCTGTTAGCAAAAAAAGACTTTTTGGGCAATCAACAACATCTGTATTAGTCAATGTGCAATTTAAGCTAGAAATACACCCATCATTTTCTGGGGTTTGAAAAACACAATTCTTTTTCTTCAAAAAAACAGTATTTTCCAGAACTGCAAGTGTCAATTCAAGTTTAATATATACAGCATTCATATTCTGTTAGCAAAAAAATACTTTTTGGGCAATCTACAACATCTGTATTAGTCAGTGTGCAATTTAAGCTAGAAATACACCCATCATTTTCTGGGGTTTGAAAAACACACTTTTTTGACAAATGTAAAGTTATGCACATGGGAAGGAGTAATGCAAGTCACCCGTACATACTAAATGGTAAAACACTTGGTAACACTGACATGGAAAAGGATCTAGGAATTTTAATAAACAGCAAACTAAGCTGCAAAAACCAGTGTCTGGCAGCTGCCGCCAAGGCCAATAAGATAATGGGTTGCATCAATAGGGGCATAGACGCCCGTGATGAGAACATAGTCCTGCCACTTTACAAATGACTAGTCAGACCACACATGGAGTACTGTGTACAGTTTTGGGCTCCTGTGAACATGGCGGACATAGCAGAGCTGGAGAGGGTTCAGAGGAGGGCAACTAAAGTAATAACTGGAATGGGGCAACTACAGTACCCTGAAAGATTATCAAAATTAGGGTTATTTACTTTAGAAAAAAGACGACTGAGGGCAGATCTAATAACTATGTATAAATATATCAGGGGTCAGTACAGAGATCTGTCCCATCATCTATTTATCCCCAGGACTGTGACTGTGACAAGGGGACATCCTCTGCGTCTGGAGGAAAGAAGGTTTGTACACAAACATAGAAAAGGATTCTTCACTGTAAGAGTAGTGAGACTATGGAACTCTCTGCCTGAGGAGGTGGTGATAGTGAGTACAATAAAGGAATTCTAGAGGGGACTGGCTGCATTTCTAGAGTGTAATAATATTACAGGCTATAGCTACTAGAGATGGGTCGTTGATCCAGGGAGTACTTCTGATTGCCTGAATGGAGTCGGGAAGGAATTTTTTACTCCCCTTGAGTGGGGAAAATTGACTTCTACCTCACAGGCAGTGGCATACCGTCAATATAGGCAGGCCACGCACTGGCTATGGGGCTCGTGAGGTTGGGGGGCCCGGCCAGGCTGCATGGCACTGTCCCCTTTCCGACCTGAATACCCACTGCATTAGTAACAGAGAGATAAATACAGGCAATGGCTACTTATAATAGCGCTTTTGGGTCAGCAGCCATATTAACATTTCCATTTTGCACTATGCGCAGCGCTGGTGCTGCGCTGATAACAGCAGGCCGGGCCAGTGGAAGGAGGGAGGACAGGAGAGTGAGCTATCAGGTAGCAGCTCACTGCCTGATGTGCCCGCCCCTCTGTGATGTCCCACAGCAAACAGCGTGGTAAAGTACCAGCGTCCAGCCCTGGACTTACTTATCAGCAGTGATGTCCCACACGCTTCCCCTCCTCTGGGTCCTCCGTACTTCTCTTTGTTTGTTTAACCCCAGCACCGCCAGTTACAGCGAGTCGTTGGGTGAGAGGTCAGAAACGCTCTGCATGATGGAGCTGAGGTGAGAGAAGCTTACAGGAAGACACGCTGTTTGCAGGGTGAATGAATTTACCGCTGCTAGGGTCAGGGTCAAACAGGAGCCTCAGCTCTGCTCACTGTAATGCATATATATTCTATCATATGGGATCTGAGACATGTGCTGGATGCTCCAGATAGCCTACCTCTGAGGTAAAAGGATGGGACATGACTAAAATTGCTCAGCCCTGCTTTCTGTTAATAACAAAGGGAGAAGTTGAGCTGTGAGACAGAGATCTAATGCTGTGGACCTGCAGAAGATCTGTCCCAGGGGTCACACTGACCAGTGTGGACAGTCATGCTGCAGTCATTAACCCTATAGGCTCTCCTCTGCTTTAGGGCTCATGAACACAACCGTTGATTTGGTCCGCATCCGAGCCTCAGTTTTTGCGGTTCAGGTGCAGACCCATTCACTTCAATGGGGCCGCAAAAGATGCGGACAGCACTCCGTGTGCTGTCCGCATCCGTTGCTCTGTTCCATGGCTCCACAAAAAAAATAGACGATGTTCTATTCTAATCCATTTTGCGGACAAGAATAGGCATCTTTATAATGGGCTGCCCGTTCCATTCCGCAAATTGTGGAAGGCACACAGGCGGCTTCCGTGTTTTGCAGATCTGCAAAACACATACGGTCATGTGCATGAGACGCCGAGTTCATATCCCATTTTTTCATCCGTTTTATGTATGCATACAGTGCATCCTTCATCATAGAGTTTGAAAGAGAAATGTATATTTTAACTCATACGTTTTTTCTACTGGACTCTGTGGCATAGAAAAGCGTTGAGTGCCACACTCCCCCCCCCAACATATACGTAAAAACGTGACGTGAACAAAGCCTAACCTTTTATTTAACCCTTAATGTACCCCACACTCTCACTAGCTTTAATAATTGGACTTTTTATTGGAGGGGGGCCCAATTCTGAGTTTTGCTATGGGGCCCCATTATTTCTATGTACGCCCCTGCTCACAGGTTTTTTTTTTTGCCTTCCTCTGGATCAACTAGCAGGATGACAGGCCGAACTGGATGGACAGATGTCTTTTTTCGGCCTTATGTACTATGTTACTATGTATTTAGTGCAAAATCCTGAATTCAAAAAATATGAGGCGAGCGTCAAATAAGGGACGTGGCCCAGGTCATGGTGCTGCTGGTGGAGCTCCTGTTGCAGGGAGAGGATGGGGTCGATCTGTGCCAGCTACATGCACAAATGAAACCTCTTCCTCAGGTGCGAGTAGGTGACAAAACCTGCAGCAGTATTTGGTCGGGCGAGGTCCATGCGAGACCTGTGTTCCTTGTTGCGCTGTTTCGAGTACTCCACCAACATGGCCAGTACGGATAACGCCGTTCTCAGCGTTACTATCCCACTTCTATGCTTCCTTGAAAAAACGCTCATGGCGATGATGGAAGAGGATGTGGCACAGGAGGAGGAGGAGGAAGAGGGATCATTTCGTAGGGTTTCTGGCCAGTCATTCCCAAGTGGCTCCAAGGGTGGGTTCCTGCACACACAAACACAAGGTACACAATTGTCCAGCCAGGGCACAGTTGTGGAGGATGAGGAGGAGGAGGAACCATGTTCACAGCAGGGTGGCACCCAGACCAACTCATGGCCATCACTGGTGCGTGGATTGGGGATACAGAGGACACAGACGATACACCTCCCACAGAGGACAGCTTTTCGTTGCTTCTCGGCAGCCTTGCACACATGAGCGATTACATGCTGCAGTGTCTCTGCAACGACTGCAGAGTTGCCCACATTCTAACTCATGCTGATTACTGGGTGGCCACGCTGCTGGATCCCCGTTACAAGGTCAACGTACCGTCCTTAATGCCATCACTGAAGCCCTGCAGCCAGTGTATTATCTGAACGTGTGTTTAGCACGGCAGGGGGCCACAGACAAGTGCAGCCGCCTGTCCACAGCCAATGTGGACAAGCTCACGGTCATTAAAATCACATCACTAACCAGCCATTGTTATACTGCAGCGCAATTGCTCATGTTTGTATTTTGGATATTTCACACTCTTTTGGAGTGTACCTTAATTTTACTAAATTAAATTAAAACCCAAAACCTGTGTTGGCTATCTCGTCCTCCTTATCTGTTACATTTTCTGGTGAAATTAACCACTTTTTGGGTGTATAGTACCACTGCTATACCTAGTAGGCCGGTTAAAAAAAAAAAAAAAATGGTCATTTACATTTTTGGGTGAAATTCACCAAATTGTTGGGTGTATAGTACCACTGCTATACCTAGTAGATTGGTAAAAAAAAAAAAACATTTGTCTGTTATATTTTATCGTCAAATTCACCAATTTTTGGGTGTAATATAACCCTCCTCTACCTAGTTGACAGCTTAATACATTTCAATAATTTTTCTTTTACATTTTCGGGTGACAAACAATGGTTTTCTGTCATAGATCCCTGCTCTACCAAGTAGACAGGTTAATTAATTTCAGTAATTTTTCTGTTACATTCTTGGGTTGACATTATACAATTTTAGATGTGAATAAACCCTTGCTCTGCATAGGTGACAGGGCATAACATTTCGGAAATGCTTCTTTAATTGATGCGCGCCACCTCCTTTGATTCAATGCTTAAACTCAAACAAGTTGTACCACATTTAAGCTTCAATACTTTGTCCCACATTTCCGCTATACTCTTTTGGCCAACATTTCCACCTCAATAGCTTTTCTCACGATTCCGCTTGATTTTTTTGGCCCACATTTGGGCTTCTGTAATTTGTCCCACATTTGCGCCTTAATAGCTTTTCACACATTTATGCTCGAATCCCATGTTTTTTAAAACATTTATCTCCCTTAAATTTTGTCTCTTTTTCTCACACTCCCTCTCTGGCCTGGAACCCTGATTCCCCGCCACCCGTGATCACCATGGTAGGCGCATAAAAGAACATCGAAAGTTGATATCAAATTGAGCAGATATCAAATTGAATCGTGAACATCACGGGGACGTGCGACATGGTGGGACGGTAAGTGTGTATACGCCTACACGAACTGACTGACAGAGGTCAGTCCCTGCAACTTCTGGAAGAGGGGTTAAGTGGTAACTTGGACCTAGCGTAACCTTTGCAACCTATCTGACTAGTAATAGGTAAAATGTAATCTTTATTAATCACTCTATTAAAAATACATTAACTACTTGGGAACATGCAACTTCTGGGTCTCCAAATTGGGCACATGGCCTGAGCTTGCCCTTTACCCCCTTGGAGGTGCTGGCCTGCCCTGCAGCCAGTGTATAGTCTGAACGTGTGTTTAGCATGACTGGAGGTGGTTATCACAGGTTAAATTTCCCGAAGTTTTTGGGTGTACCCTAATTTTAAAAATAAAATTTAAAACCAAAAAGCAGTGTAGGCTACCTCCTCCTCTTCTACCGCCGCTTCCACCTACACTGCCACATCCACCGCCTCCTCAACCTCCTACTCCATATGGACCTCGTCCTCCTAGATCAAGATTTTTATTTTTATTTTTTTACCTATTTTATGTTATTTGAAGTCATTTCCCTATCCACATTTGTTTGCAGAGCACTTGCCATGCTCTTAACAACATTTTGCTGGCATTTGCAGCCCTCTAGCCCTTTCAATGACATTTTTACAGCCATTTTAGTGCTCAAAAGTTCGGGTCCCCATTGACTTCAATGGGGTTCGGGGTCAAGTTCGGGTCCTGAGCTCGAACTTTTTTCTGAAGTTCGGCCGAACCTGTCGAACCCGAACATCCAGGTGTCTGCTCAACTCTACTAATCCATTGGGACTTCTTTTGAACCCTCTATTACCACTACTAGCAATAACATCAATGTGCACAAAATGTTTACTTTACAGGAGATTGGGAATTCCAGTGGTCTGCAGGTCGCTACAGCCTTATTTAGTTGCACAACGATATCTGTTTGTAGCGGACAGCACTACAATACATGGATAAATCATAAGTACCCACTAATCTATTGGAATTTCTTTTAGACCCTCTATTACTACTAATTCTTTTGAACCTTCTATTACTACTACTAGTAATTGTGCACAAACTATTTACATTAAAGGAGTTTGATTAAGACTTTAATTGGCCTGCAGTTAACTACAGATTTATTTAATTGCACAGCAATATCTGTTTGTAGCGAACAGCCCTACAATACATCGATAAAGCCTAAGTGCCTACTAATCTATTGGAATTTCTCTTGGACCCTCTATTACTACTACTAGCAATAACATTATTGAGCACAATCCATTTACCTTATAAGAGATTTGGACTTGCAGTGACCTGCAACTAGCTACGGTTTATTTAAATGCCCAACGATATATTTTTGTAGCGGACAACCCCTTATTACTGCTACTAGCAATAACATTATAATGTGCAACATATGGACAACACTACAATATATTGACAAATATTAATGACCTAATAATCCATTGGAACTCCTCTTGAACCCTCTATTACCACTACTAGCAATTATATCATTGTTCACAAACTATTTACCTTACAGGAGATTGTGATTTCTAGTGTCCTGCAGTTAACTATGAATTTATTTAATTGCACAGAGATATCTGTTTGGCAAATCCTAAGTACCTACTAATCCATTGGTTTTCTTCTGAACCCTCTATTACTACCTCTAGCCATAACATTTTTGCACACAATCCATTGATAACAGGTTTTAAGAATGCTATTTCCTTGTCAGAAGTTTTTTTTAGGTGGATCCACCGTTTATAACTGAACTTACTTTACCAGTTGTGGGCCCACTGCTGGGGAATATTGTCTTGCTATGGGAATATCCTTTATTTCTGATATTCAGGTGTTCGCCTGATCTCCGTTTGAGTTCCCCTATAGTCTTGCCAACATACTGTAGACGGCACTTGTATGTTATCAAATAGACAACACTCGCGCTCTTACAGCTGATGAAGCTTCTGATATGGTATTATATTCCAGTGGAACTACTAGTAATCATTAAGGATGAGCGAACCCGAACTGTATAGTTCTGGTTCGTACCGAATTTTGGAGTGTTCGGGACACGGAAGCGGACCCGAACATTTTCAAAATAGTTCGGGTTCGGGTCCGTTGTTAGGCGATTTCTTCCCGCTTTCTGAAGGGCTGCACAGCAGCCAATCAGCTAGCGTTTTACTTCTTGCCCTAAGAAGCCATCACAGCCATGCCTACTAATGGCATGGCTGTGATTGGCCAAGTGCAGCATGTGACCCAGCCTCTATTTAAGCTGGAGTCACGTAGCGCCACACGTCACTCTGCTCTGATTAGTGTAGGGAGAGGATGCAGCTGCTGTGAGGGCGAGATTAGGCAGGGAAAACTCAGCAAAAACTCCTAATGAAGTGATCGATCTACAGCTGTGACTCATTCAACTTCTGCTAGTTAATTGCTTACTGGTTTTTAGGCTGCACAGAGCGCTTTTCTGTCACTTTTTTCTGGGGTAATCGGCGGCCATTTTGTGTCTTGTGGTGCACCAGCACAAGCTGCCACCAAGTCCATCAATACTATTTTTATTTATTTTTTTGCTATATCCTACATCAGGGGCTTGGCTGTGCTTATTGTCACCCCTAGAAACTCAGGATAGAAATTTCTATATTTTATTGAGGGGTTCAATTCAATTGCCAAAATAGCAATCCCCTAAATCTGGTGTTCCAGCTGTGGCTAGCCAAGTGTAATACTGTCTGCTCTCTGGCAAAGGATAGATTTTTTTCTGTGGTGAAATTCAATAGCCAAAATAGCAACACCATAAATCTGGTGTCCCAGCAGTGGCTGGCCAAGTCTAATAGTGTCCGACAAAGGATATATTTTGTTCTGGGGTGAAATTCAATTGCCAAAATAGCAATACCGTAAATCTGGTGTCACAGCAGTGGCTGGCCAAGTTTAATAGTGTCCGGCAAAGGATAAATTTTGTTCTGGGGTGAAATTCAACTGCCAAAATAGCAATACCATAAATCTGGTGTCCCAGCAGTGGCTGGCCAAGTTTAATAGTGTCTGGCAAAGGATATATTTCGTTCTGGGGTGAAATTCAATTGCCAAAATAGCAATACCGTAAATTAGTGGTTTCAGCTGTGGCTGGCCTAGTTTAACCACTTCAGCCCCCCTAGCTTAAACACCCTTAATGACCAGGCCACTTTTTGCAATTCTGCACTACACTACTTTCACCGTTTATTGCTCGGCCATACAACTTACCACCCAAATGAATTTTACCTCCTTTTCTTCTCACTAATAGAGCTTTCATTTGGTGCTATTTTATTGTTGCTGACATTTTTACTTTTTTTTATATTTTGCTTTTTTTGACGAAATTTTTGCAAAAAATTGACATTTTTCACTTTCTGTTTGAAAATTTGTCAAATAAAACTACATTTCTCTACAAATTTTTCTCTAAATTTTTTTGTTCCACATGTCTTTGATAAAAAAAATAATGCAATAAGTGTATATTTATTGGTTTGGGTGAAGGTTATAGCTTTTACAAACTATGGTGCAAAAAAGTGAATTTCCGCACTTTGACTTTCTGAGCACCTGTCCTGTTTCCTGACATACTACAATGCCCAGACAGTAGAAACACCCCATAATTGACCCCATTTCGGAAAGTAGACACCCTAAGGTATTCACTGAGGGGCATAGTAAGTTCATGGAAGTTTTTATTTTTTGTCACAAGTTAGCGGAAATGGGTTTTTTTTTCTTCAAAAAATTTCATTTTCCGCAAACTTGTGACAAAAAATAAAAACTTCCATGAACTCACTATGCCCATCAGCGAATACCTTAGGGTGTCTACTTTCCGAAATGGGGTCAGTTGTGGGGTATTTTTTACTGCCCTGGCATTTTAGGGGCCCCTAAAGCGTGAGAATCCAAATGCGTAAAAATGCCCTGTGAAATCCTAAAGGTACTCATTGGAATTAGGGCCCCCCTTGTGTCGTTTACAGCAGTATTTCTCACACAAAGTATGGGTATATATAAAAATACACCCCAAAAGTCATTGCCCTACTTCTCCTGAGTACGGCAATACCACATGTGTGACACTTTTTTGCAGCCAAGATGCTCAAAGGGGCCCTAAAACCAATGACTACCTTTAGGATTTCACAGGGCAATTTTACGCATTTGGATTCCAAACTCCTTCTCACGCTTTAGGGGCATAGTGAGTTCATGGAAGTTTTTATTTTTTGTCACAAGTTAGCGGAAATTGATTTTTTTTTTTCTTTTTTCTTACAAAGTCTTATATTCCACTAACTTGTGTAAAAAAATAAAATTTTACATGAACTTACTATACCCCTCAAAGAACACCTTGGGGTGTCTACTTTCTAAAATGGGGTCACTCGTGTGGTATTTTTACTGCCCTGTCATTTTAGGGGCCCCTAAAGCGTGAGAAGCGGTTTGAAATCCAAATGAGTAGAAATGTCCTGTGAAATCCTAAAGGTACTCATTGGATTTAGGGCCCTTTTGCGCATCTTGGCTGCAAAAAATGTGGTATCGCTGTACTCGGCAGAAGTAGGGCAATGTGTTTTGGGGTGTATTTTTACATATACCCATACTGGGTGTGAAAAATATCTCTGTAAATGACAACTTTTTCCATTCTTTTATACAAAGTTGTCAATTTACAGAGATATTTCTCTCACCCAGCATGGGTATATGTAAAAATACACCCAAAACACATTGCCCTACTTCTTCTGAGTACGGCGATACCACATGTGTGACAATTTTTTGCAGCCAAGATGCACAAAGGGGCCCCAATTCCAATGAGTACCTTTTAGGATGGCATTTTTACGCATTTTTCTTCTCACGCTTTAGGGCCCCTAAAATGCCAGGGAAGTAAAAATACCCCACATGTGACCCCATTTTAGAAAGAAGACACCCCAAGGTATTCTGTGAGGGGCATGGTGAGTTCATACAAGATTTTTTTTTTGGCACAAGTTAGCGGAATTTGATTTTTTTTGTTTTTTCACACAAAGTCTCCCTTTCCGCTAACTTGTGACAAAAAATTAAATCTGTCATGGACTCAATGATTACCTGTAAGGCCAGCTTTCTGCTATTCTCCTTATATTGAGCATACGGGTAATGAGATTTGTTTTTCCGTTCAGCCTCTGGGCTGAAATAAAAAATGAACGGCACAGATTTCCTCATTCGCATCTATCGATGAGGATGAACAAATCTCTGCCAAAAAATATGCAAAAAAAAAAAGGGGGGTGGCGATTGCCAGGACATAGGGGCTCCGCCCAAACATCCATACCCACTTCAGCTCCTATGTCCTGGCAAACGTGATTTCTCCATTCACATCGATCAATCGATCGTTGTGGAGGAAGACATCTTTGCCAGATTTTTTGATACAAAGTGTTTGCCAAACACTTTGACACTTCACGTGTCTTCTGACAGCAGCGCAGTTGCTTCTCTCAGAATTCACATCAGTGCTGCGGCGTTTTCATCGGTTGGTCCGTTGATCTACCTGGAAAATAAAGGGTGGTTAGGGGGAAAAAAAAAAAAAAGAAGAAAAAACAGGCAGCAGGCACATAACTTGAACGTTACAAACTTTATAAAACATGAATAAAACCTGAACATGAAAAAAAAACGAAACTTTTAAAACCTGAACTAACTCAAGATTTTTTTTTTCTTGCTACCTGTTTAATTTTATTATTATTTTTTTTAACCATATCACTCTTTATTTTCCTAGCAGAAACCTCTTCTTTCCCATGGGACAATGTGTAAAGTGTAAATCACACAGAGATGGTGAGAAGTACACTATACACGTTATCCCAAGTGAAAGGAGAGGTTTCTACCGTTTCGCACTTCTGCAGTAGCACAGCAGCACCGTCCCCTATGTGTTAGGGTCTCTCAAAACCTAGTATCCTGAGAGACCCTTGAGCCTGATTGTAAAAACTACCTGTGATGTGCTGTCCCTAGGTCCCTAAGTGTACCTGAGTGTGGTACTTCCGGAAACACTCCCCTAGGCATAGGGCAGGGTGGTCAGGACAGTCAGGACAGAAATAACGGGTGTCACGCCTTATTCCACTCCTGCTACAGACACGACATCTTTTTCGGGGTGGCGGTTGGGTTGAGGTACTGGTAACGACACTGGGGAAGTGTCGCTCGTGTAGATGGCTCACTACACTGGTGGATGGGGCCACGGAACCTCCTGGATACAGGAGTTCCGAAATGATCTCTTCCTGAAATTTGAGGAAGGATCCTGTTTTCCCAGCCTTACTGTAGAGAACGTAACTATTATAGGCAGCCAATTGAAATAAATATACAGATACCTTTTTATACCAGCGTCTGGTGCGTCGGGAAATCAAATACGGGGCCAACATCTGGTCATTGAAGTCCACCCCTCCCATGTGGAGGTTATAGTCGTGGACTGAGAGGGGCTTTTCAACGACACTGGTTGCCCGTTCAATTTGTATTGTCGTGTCTGCGTGAATGGAGGAGAGCATGTAAACGTCACGCTTGTCTCTCCATTTCACCGCGAGCAGTTCTTCGTTACACAATGCAGCCCTCTGCCCCCTTGCAAGTCGGGTGGTAAGGAGCCGTTGGGGGAAGCCCCGGCGACTAGGTTGCGCGGTGCCACAGCAGCCAATCTGTTCTAGGAACAAATGCTTGAAGAGGGCCACACTTGTGTAAAAGTTGTCCACATAAAGATGGTACCCCTTGCTGAATAAGGGTGACACCAAGTCCCAGACTATCTTCCCACTGCTCCCCAGGTAGTCAGGGCAACCGACCGGCTCCAGGGTCTGATCTTTTCCCTTATAGATCCGAAATTTGTGCGTATAGTCTGTGGCCCTTTCACAGAGCTTATACAATTTGACCCCATACCGGGCGCGCTTGCTTGGGATGTACTGTTTGAAGCCAAAGCGCCCGGTAAAATGTATAAGGGACTCGTCTACGCAGATGTTTTGTGCGGGGGTATACAAATCTGCAAATTTCTGGTTGAAATGGTCTATGAGGGGACGAATTTTGTGGAGCCGGTCAAAAGCTGGGTGGCCTCTGGGAAGGGAGGTGGTGTTGTCGCTAAAGTGCAGGAAACGCAGGATGGTCTCAAAACGTGTCCTGGACATGGCAGCAGAGTACATGGGCATGTGATGAATTGGGTTCGTGGACCAATATGACCACAATTCATGCTTTTTTGTAATGCCCATGTTGAGGAGAAGGCCCAGAAAAGTTCTAAATTCGGAAACTTGGACTGGTTTCCACCGGAAAGGCTGGGCATAGAAGCTTCCCGGGTTGGTGTTTATAAATTGAGTGGCATACCGATTTGTTTCTGCCACAACTAAGTCATAGAGCTCCGCAGTGAAGAACAGCTCAAAAAACCCCAGCGCCAATCCGATCTGAGCTGTCTCCACCCGAACTCCTGGGCGGTGAAAGGGGGAACTACTGGTGCGGCTGAAGTTGGGGGCTGCCAATCAGGATTTGCCAGCACCTCAGGGACTCTAGGGGCTCTACGGGCCTGTCTGCGCGGTGGCTGCGACGGGGGAATTACTGCACGTGCCACCGTACCAGCTTCAACTGCCCTTCTGGTGCTCGCCACTTCACCATTTTGTACGGCAGTGCTGGTAGAAGGTCCAGGACGGGCTGCGCTGCTGGTGTATGCCTCACCACGTAATCCGGCAGTGCCAGCCCCACTCTGCTGCCCTTGAAACTGATCCTGCGCTACCTGCGGTCTAGCGACATGGGGCCGGGTACGCCCTCCTCGTCCGAACTTTGGGTCAGACTGCCACTGCTCTCTACAGGTTCGTATTCTGACCCGCTAGATTCGTCAGATGAGGGTTCCCATTCCTCATCCGACTGGGTCAGAATCCTGTAAGCCTCTTCAGAGGAATACCCCTTGTTTGACATTTGGGCGACTAAATTTAGGGGGTATTCCCTGAGACTACCCAAGAAAAAAAGCAAGCCTGTCTTACAAATGGGAGTGTAGCGAAGTACAGAAGCCGCTGCGATTGATAAAAAAGATCAAAACTGTTTTTTTTTTATCGCCGCAGCACTTGTGAAGTGATTGTGCAGTGATACAAAAAAAATAATTTTTTGGTCACTGCGATGGGGCGGGCGTGGGTGAACGCAGGTGTGGGCGACCGATCAGGTCTGATCGTGCAAACGCTGCGTTTGGGGTGGAGGGCGAACTAAAGTGACAGTAATACTATTATAGATCTGACCGTGATCAGTTCTGATGACTTACAGATACTATAAAAGTACAAACGCTGATTAGCGCTACGCTAATCAGCGAATCAGTGACTGCGGTGCGGTGGACTGGGCGCTAACGCTAACTACCTAACAAAGGGGCCTAAACTAAACTAAGACTAACAGTCAATTGTAGTGAAAAAAAAAAAGTGACAGTTCACAAAAGTGACACTGATCACTTTTTTCCCTTTCCCTATGTATTGTCAGGGTGATCAAGGGGTTAATTAGGGTGCTGGGGGGTGATCAGGGCCTGATGTGTAGTGTTTTGTAGTGCACTTGGGATCTGTGCTCTGTGCTGGGTCCAACCGATGAAAAGGACCCAGCACATGGCACAGATCCCTTATAACATGTTCATATTTATAAATAAAACTTATACTGATCATTTCTATAGGTGATTTTAGAAATCACCAGCCTGCCAGCGCTGATCATTGGCTGGCAGGCTGGTGACTCACCTCTCCTGAGTCCGGCGGTGCGCTCCATTTGCGTTCCACTGGACCCAGGAGCGCGTCAAGGAGGAGTAAACCGACCACCCGCAGGACGCAATCCTGCATTAGGCGGTCGGAAAGAGGTTAAAAGTGTCCGGCAAAGGATATATTATTTTCTGGGGTGAAATTCAATTGCCAAAATAGCAATACCATAAATCTGGTGTTCCAGCAGTGGCTGGACAAGTTTAATAGTGTCCGACAAAGGAGAGATTTTGTTCTGGGGTGAAATTCAGTTGCAAAAATAGAAATACAGTAAATCTGGTGTCCCAGCAGTGGCTGGCCAAGTTTAATAGTGTCCGGCAAAGGATAGATTTTAAATTGTTATGTGACATATTACCATTTTTGCCAGGTACAAACCCCTGCACTGCATAACTGACAGGGAACTTACAATTGGCGGTTACATTCTTGCATCAAATAAAGTCTTTTTGGGCTGTGAAGCCGAAGGTAGTCGCCAATAACTGTTTTTTTATTTTTTATTTTTTTAAATAAATTAGTGTAGACCCCAAAACATTGGGAAAATACAAAAAATAAAACAAAGTGTAAGTGCACGGTAGTATAACAGTGGTTGGGTGAGGCCGATATACATGTCTATTCTGCATAAGGTACAAACAAGTCCTGTGGGATCCGTGCCTGGTTCTTTTTAATAAACAAAAGCTTGCCTACATTGTCTGCGGACAGGCGGCTGCGCTTGTCTGTGATAATGCCACCAGCCATGCTAAACACACGTTCAGACAATACAGTGGCCAGCACCTCCAAGGCGTAAAGGGCAACCTAAGGACATGTGCCCAATTTGATGACCCAGAAGTTGAATGGGGCAGACCCAGTGGCGTAGCTAGAAATTATTGGGCACCACAGCAAATTTTTGAATGGGGCCCCCCTCCCACAGTAATTTTTGCGCAAACCCCTTCCTTTCATGCCGCCATGCCTGTGGCTACTAAAGATCGCTCTCTCAGACCAGGCCCAGCAGCTGTTCCATTCGCTTTCTACACTGCCTATACTGCCACTGTATATAATTTCATTATATAATACTGTTAGTCCTCCTCCTCCTCCTGGATGGGCCCTTTCTAGGTCACGGCCCCAAAGCAGTTCCCCTGTAGCTATTCCCCTAGGCAGACCCATCAGTCAGTAAGTGTACTGTTCCACCATGTTGCTGAAATGCTGCCTCCTGCTAAGATGTTCCAGATCTGCTGGTGGTGCAGGTTGTTGTGGCGTGATGACAAAGCTTTTCCACATTTTGCTCATGCTAACCCTGCCTTCTGAGGTGTTGCTGGTGACCCAGCTGCATTGGCAAATTCTTCCTCCTCCTCCTGTGCCTTCACCTTGTGCTTCCACTGAGTCCCCGGTGTCAGGTGTGACTACCATTAGCAGCGTGTCTACTAGCGGGCTCATCTTCCTATTACACTCCAGTGAAGGAATTAAGGACGGTACGTTGTCCTTGTAACGGGGATGCAGCAGGGTGGCCACCCAGTTATCAGCAAAAGTTAGAATGTGGTAGTAACTGGGCGGTCGTTGCGCAGGCACTGCAGCATGTAGTCGCTCATGTCTGCCAGGCTGCCCAGAGGCAAGGGCAAGCTATCCTCTTTGAGGGAGGTATATCGTCTGTGTCCTCTGTATCCCCCAGCGTTCCTCCTACTCCTCTTCCTCATCCTCCAGAACTGTGCCCTGGCTGGACAATTGTGCAGATACCCACCCTCCGAGCCACTTGTATTTGGTTGGCCTGAAGTTAAGGATAAGGCGTGTATATAGTTTTGTTTCTTTATATGGTTAGCTTAGCTGCCTTATAGTTATTTTAATATGTTTTTAAGTAAATTTGTAAATAGTTTGTTAATGGTTTAAGTGAAAGGGGGGGGGGGGGTGTTGAGTGTGTAGGGTGTGAGGCTGTTTGGGTTTATTTTCCATCCGCTTTCTACACTGTCTATACTGCCACTGTATCTAATTTCATTGTATAATACTGTTGAGGGGGCCCTGACAAAGTCTTTTAGTCCTCCTCCTCCTGGATGGGCCCCTTCTAGGTCAGGGACCCAAAACAGTGTGCATCCCATGCTTCCCTGTAGCTACGCCCCTGGGCAAACCCATTAGTCAGTAAGTGTACTCTTCCACCATGTTGCTAAGATGCTGCCTCCTGCTAAGACGTTCCAGATCTGCTGGTGGTGTAGGTTGTTGTGGCGTGATGACAAAGCTTACCCACATTTTGCCAATGCTAACCCAGCCCTCTGAGGTCCTGATGGTGACCTAGGTGGCCGTGAGCTGGCTTGGGTGCCACCCTGCTAAGAACACGGTTCCTCCTCATCCTACTTATCCTCCTCATCCTCCAGAACTTTGCCCTGGCTGGACAATTGTGTCCCAGGCCAGGGACTATGTTGGTGCAGGAACCCACCCTTCGAGCCACTTGGATGTCACTGGCCTTAAGTTAAGGATAAGGCGTGTATATAGTTTTGTTTGTTTATATATTAAGTTTAGCTGCATTATAGTTGTTTTTATATGTTTTTAAGAAAATTTGTAAATAGTTTGTTAATGGTTTGAGTGAAAGGGGGGTGGGGGGTGGGGGTGTTGTGTGTGTTCGATTAACTGAATTGATTTTCACTGTCTGGTGTTTAGGAATTTCTGCACCCCAAATTCAGCACATGTGGCAGGCAGGGGATGTGTGTCAAATTTCGTGAATATTTGGTAGAATATTGGTCATATATTCGCGAATTTGCGAATTCGTTATTATTTTCTAGATTGTGAAAATCAACAATGTGATATTCGCGTAATGCGTGCGCAATACGGGCGTGAGTCACTATAGCTACATTTTTCAAACTACTCGAAGTTTAATGAGACTGGAGAAAATGGTTGGCATGGCAGAACATTACAATAGCTTTATAAGCAGATAGAGTGCTCTAATATATTCGCGATTTTAACAGGTCTGACTACATATTAGTGATCGGTGCACTAAGTATTGTTGTGAACTTGTGACATCACAGCACTATGTATATTTGTATGTATGTAGCATGTATGTATGGACAGCAGAACCTAACTACACTATATCACAATCTAACCTACACTGACTATCTCCCATTAACTATCTGTAATATATATATATATATATATATATATATATATACTAACTAACTATCTAATATAATGTGACACAGGAAAGCAGAGAGCACAGCAATGACACTGCTTTCTCTCTCAGAACTGTAATAAACTGTAGAAAATGGCTGTGGGGAGGTTCTTATATAGTAAGGGGTAGGCAAGTTTACTATAGGTTGCCAGGGATGTTGCTAAGCTCAGACAATGACATTGCAGCCTTCTCATTGCTCCACAACCGAAAAGGGAGGTTACTGATGAAAAAAAAAAAGTAGAATATTCTAAAATACGAATATATATCACTATATTCTAAATATTAGCGAATTTTTGAAGTTGCAATATTCGTGATAAAAATTCGCATTTTGAATATTTGTGCCATACACTAACATTGCGGTTTTCGGAGGCTGTGGACCAATCTGTCCCTTAGATTCCTGCCTTTCTGATAGCTGATGGCAGGAGAGTCCCCAACTTCAGATGTAGCATCGCTAGCGCTCCTATTAGACTCATGTGAGCGCATAGCGATATCCAATTTCATTAGCAAACCCGAAGCGCATAAATAGACTAGTGAGAAAATTCAGGGTGCAATTTAGGTTTGTGCACACCAGATGGTGCATGGAACTGCATGCCTAACCCTTCTCTGCTAGCCTGCTGCTGGGACGTAGAGGAGATAAAAAAAAAATGTGTACCATTTATTAACTGCCTGCCGGCCGCCTAACACAGGGATGCGTCCAGGCGACGGCAGGTCTGTTCCTCTTTGACGCTGCGGCGCATCATCTCGCGAGAGGCAGGATCTGCTGTGAACGCGCGCGCGTTCACAGAAGCTCGCGTCTCGGGAGTTGTACTACAGCCTGCCAGCGATGATCAATCGCTGGCAGGCTGTAGATGCGAAATAAATCACATCAAACAAGTATATCAGACGCTGTTTTGTTAACAGCGTCTGATATACCTGCTACCTAGTCCTCTGGTGGTCCCATTTGCTGGGATCGACCACCAGAGGAACAGGTAGCTATGTAAAGTAGCACCAAGAACCACACTACACCCCCCGGTCACTTATTAACCCCTTGTTAACCCCTGATAACCCCATCTAGACTCCCTGATCACCCCCCTGTCACTGATCACCCCCCTGTAAGACTCCATTCACATGTCCATATGTGTTTTGCGGATCCGCGGATACGCTGATCCACGGATCCACAGATCCGCAAAACACGGACACCGGCAATGTGCTTTCCGCATTTTGCAGATCGGCACATTGCCAGAACTATATAGAAAATGCCTTTTCTTGTCTGCAATTGCTAGTGGAAATTGATATTTTTTTTTTTTTTGGTTTTTCACAAAGTCTCATATTCCACTAACTTGTGACCAAAAATAAAATTTTACATGAACTCACCATACCCCTCACGGAATACCTTGGGATGTCTTCTTTCAAAAATGGGGTCACATGTGGGGTATTTATACTGTCCTGGCATTTTAGGGGCCCCTAAAGCGTGAGAAGAAGTCTGGAATCTAAATGCGTAAAAATGCCCTGTGAAATCCTAAAGGTACTCATTGGAATTTGGGCCCCTTTTGCGCACCCAGGCTGCAAAAAAGTGTCACACATGTGGTATCGCCGTACTCAGGAGAAGTAGGGCAATGTGTTTTGGGGTGTATTTTTACATATACCCATGCTGGGTGTGAGAAATATCTCTGTAAATGACAACTTTTTAAATTTTTTTATACAAAGTTGTCAGTTTACAGAGATATTTCTCTCACCCAACATGGGTATATGTAAAAATACACCCCAAAACACATTGCCCTACTTCTCCTGAGTACGGCAATACCACATGAGTGACACTTTTTTGCAGTCTAGGTGCGCAAAGGGGCCCAAATTCCAATGAGTACCTTTAGGCTTTACAAGGTTGCTCACAATTTAGCCCCGCCCAAAATGCCAGAACAGTAAACACACCCCACAAATGACCCCATTTCGAAAAGTAGACACCCCAAGGTATTCACTGAGGGGCATAGTGAGTCCGTCTGAGATTTTTATTTTTTTGCCAAAAGTTAGCAGAAATGGAAACTTTATTATTTATTTTTTTCCTCAGAAAGTGTCATTTTCCACTAACTTGTGAAAAAAAATGAAATGATCCATGAACTCATCATGCCCCTCCGCGAATACTTTGGGGTGTCTTCTTTCTAAAATGGTGTCATTTGGGGGGTATTTATACTATCCTGGCATTCTAGCACCTGAAGAAACATGACATGTGCTCAGAAAGTCAGAGCTGCTTCAAAATGCGGAAATTCACTTTTTTGCACCATAGTTTGTAAACGCTATAACTTTTACCCAAACCGATAAATATACACTTATTGGATTTTTTTTTATCAAAGACATGTAGAACAATACATTTTGTGAAAAATTTATATAGAAATGTAGTTTAAAAAAAAAAAATTACAACAGAAAGTGAAAAATTTCTTTTTTTGCAAACATTTCGGTCATTTTTGATTAATAGCAAAAAAAGTAAAAATGTCAGCAGCAATGAAATACCCCCAAATGAAAGCTCTATTAGTGAGAAGAAAAGGAGGTAAAATTCATTTGGGTGGTAAGTTGCATGACCGAGCAATAAACGGTGAAAGTAGCGTAGTGCAGAATTGTAAAAAGTGGCCTGGTCATTAAGGATGTTTAAGCTAGGGGGGCTGAGGTGGTTAATATATAAACACAGACATAAAAACTTGTTATATAATAAAAGACCATAAATAAAAGAAAGATTTAAAAAGTTGTATTCAATAATCCTTATTCAGTATAAGATCTATGGAGGGTTGGTGCAGATACTAATATATTTTTGCTACACACTTGAGTTTTCTTCATATATATATAATTATTTTCTATATGTAATCACAGCCATATATTCAATCTGTTTGTCCCGGTATATATCATTATATCTTAATGTTCCATATATAGTTGTGAATTTCTCCACTGAGTGAGAGTATGAGTCTCTCCGATTCTTAGTCCGGTAATATAGTCTCTGCAGCTTTAGTGTAGATATCCCCGCAAATAAGATATAGATGTTCTCTCTCTCTATCACATAATTAACATATAAGGGATATCTACACTAAAGCTGCAGAGACTATATTACCGGACTAAGGATTGGAGAGACTCATACTCTCGCTCAGTGGAGAAATTCACAACTATATACCTAAAAAACCTTACTAGATCCACCAGTCCCGATCTGTTTCAAAACTGCATACACTCGCCCTTTGACTACAATGCATTCACTTAATGTAACTGGTGGGGCATGCGGAAAATGTTGGAGAAGGGAATTTTCCGGGGTGTGTGAAGATACTGTAGCTGGAACGGTTGTCAGATGGAGTTGACGTAAGCGAAACAGGTCCTAGAGAATTGTTCCCCTCAGGCGTTCTAAAACAGTTCATATACATAATCTTCCTGTGGTTTGGCAGGAGTCCCACAAACTACGGCAGCATGATACTTCAGAGATGGCCATTTCCATTCAGTTTCCACAATAGTGGGGTTTGGTAGCTGCTAGAGGTTATCATTGCTATCAATTACAGCATGAACTTTAGACTGCTTATTCATTTCCTGAGGGTTATATGGAGCTGTGGTAGAGTCTGTATCGTCCATATGTATGTCCTCATACCGGTTCTTCTGATAATTACAGAAGTTTGAGTATTTATCTCTACACTGTCTTCTGTAAACTGCTGTGCACTTGTGGGGCTTATATTGGGGCTACTATGGTGGTCAACTTATTTGCCATTGGCATTGTTCTTAGGTTTTGACAATGAAGGCAGAACTGGCACACACATTGCACTTAGTGGTTGTCTTTTAACATTGAGCTGGAAAAGGTGTAAATATTCTTGTCTTCAGCTTCAGGAGACTACTTCAGGTCATACTACTGATTTATTACGTAATTTAGCTCAACACTGCCATCTACAAGCCTTGTTGTGTTTTGCTATAGTGAGGGAGGAGAACTTGTGTTTAGATAGTAACGATATGTGAAAATAGTGAGCGGTAGCCATGCTACATCTGTTGCTTTCCTATGTTATGGTCTGTTTTGAGGACACATTAGTACCTGGAGAGGACGTTACTTCCTTGTGTCGAAAGTGCCAGTGATTCCATTCCTTGTAGGGGTAAGAAGAGTATCCTCGTCACTACAATGTGTATGATGGTATAGCTTATTAAGGACCCGATCCGGGTACCCTTTGGCAGTAAATGTATCACTTAAAGGGGTTTTGTCACGTCAGCAAATAGCATTTATCATGTAGAGAAAGTTAATATAAGCCACTTACTAATGTATTGTGAGTGCCCATATTGCTTCCTTTGCTGGAAACGAGCAGTGTATAATGTGATGGAAAAATGAATCCAGCCAGCAAAGGAAGCAGAATGGATACTATCAATAAATTCGTAAGTGGCTTGTATTAACTTTCTCTACATAATAAATGCTATTTGCTGAAGTGACAAAACCCCTTTAAATCATGTGCTACAGCTTTGAAATCCCGCACATCAGAGCAATTTCTTCTTGCTCTTACATACTGTAGTGCCCTTTCGGGATTCCCCATGAGGAGAACCTGAGGATGCCAACTCTCCCATCTGACCAGATTGTTGGTAGCCGTAGTTGGGTTAGAAGGTCCGACCAATAAGTCACCAAATACAATCAGCGCACATGTGAACACAATTAGATCATTAACGTGGACGTCCCTGAAAAGTACAAACATATACAAAAGCTTAAAAATGGCTGATCAACAGGAGAAAACCCATAGAGTTGTGTTCAAAATTATTCAACCCCCAATGCTGTAAAGGGTTTTAGGGAATTTAGTGTACATTTGTAATTGTGTTCAGAATGAAATCTTACAAGGACTTTTTAAAGAACCAAATGCAACTAAAATGATATCAATTGTTTTTGTAATACAGTACTAAATGTTTTTTTTGTGATTTCTTCATTGACACAATTATTCAACCCCTTAAAGACTACCACTCTTAAGAACAGAGGTTCATTCAAGTGTTTTCGATCAGGTATTGAAAACACCTGTGGATGTCAAGGAGCAGCAATCAAGCATAATAAGCACCAATTAGGCAGATTTAAAATGACTGTGATACTCAGCTCCTTCTAGACATTTACTGGTGTGTTTACAGACATGGTGAAGTCAAGAGAATGGTCCAGGAAGACAAGAGAAGAGGTGATTTCTCTTCACAGGAAGGGCAATGGCTATAAGAAGATTGCAAAGATGTTAAACATACCAAGAGACACCACAGGAAGCATCATTTGCAAATTCAAGGCAAATGGCACTGTTGAAACGCTACCTGGTCATGGCAGAAAGAAGATGCTGACTTCGATTGCTGTGCGCTACCTGAAGCACAAAGTGGAGAAAAGTCCCCGTGTAACTGCTGAGGAACTGAAAAAAGATTTGTCAGATGCGGGTACTGAAGTTTGAGCTCAGACAATAAGGCGCACACTGCGTAATGAAGGCCTCCATGCCAGAACTCCCAGGCGCAGCACCTTGCTGTCTCCAAAGAATAAGAAGAGTCGACTGCAGTATGCCAAAAGTCATGTGGACAAACCACAAAAGTTTTGGGATAGTGTTCTGTGGACTGATGAAACAAAATTAGAACTGTTTGGGCCCATGGATCAACGCTATGTTTGGAGGAGGAAGAACAAGGCCTATGAAGAAAAGAACACCTTGCCTACTGTGAAGCATGGCGGGGGGGGGTCAATCATGCTTTGGGGCTGTTTTGCTTCTACAGGTACAGGGAAGCTTCAGCGTGTGCAAGGTACCATGAATTCTCTTCAGTACCAGGAGATATTGGATGAAAATGTGATGCAGTCCGTCACAAACCTGAGGCTTGGGAGACATTGGACCTTTCAACAGGACAATGATCCCAAGCATACCTCCAAGTCCACTAGAGCATGGTTGCAGATTAAAGGCTGGAACATTTTGAAGTAGCCATCGCAGTCACCAGACTTAAATCCAATTGAGAACCTCTGGTGGGACTCAAAGAAAGCAGTTGCAGCGCGCAAGCCTAAGAATGTGACTGAACTGGAGGCTTTTGCCCATGAACAATGGGCGAAGATACCCGTAGATCGCTGCAAGACACTTGTGTCAAGCTATGCTTCACGTTTAAAAGCTGTTATAACTGGAAAAGGATGTTGTACTAAGTACTAAGATTGAATGTCACTTGGGGGTTGAGTAAAACTGATAATGATGTGAGCACATAAAAGACATTTGTGGTTATTTCATTATAAATGTTATGTTATATTTGTCTGACTTACAAGTGCCTCTTTGATTTAATTGTAAACAAGATGACTGAAATGATCAAAATCAATGTCAAACTGGCCAAAACACTCAATTTCAGTGGGGGTTGAATAATTTTGAACACAACTGTAGGTACACATATCGGATAGAAAAAGGAAAGAGCGGAAGTTATTATTTTTAGCGCTCTAATTGGACTTCTTGGTATAGACTTTTGAACCTTAGTGTGACATATCTCCACAAATAGTCCTACATTATATTTGTTGCCATAATATGTGTTTTTACATATTGTAAGTGATAGAAGCATTGATCATATGGGAACAGGCAATGGAGCAGTAGTTCAGATTTGTGACAAATCTGATATTCCTCGGCATCCTGCCCTATAACATAATCAGTATCTTCTTGATGTTGTCTCATGGAGGTCCATGTGGGATTTGTTGCCACTGGTCAACTGTAATGTGGCAGCTGGATCATAGCTTACCCACTGCCAAGGGTGATTGAAAGCAGTATTACCAACATTTTTACCGCTGCTGATTAGTTTACTTCCTTGGCATGTATCGACTATCTTTACTGTCACTTATACAAGCCTAGACGGCTTGCTGCTTTATTATTCGACATGGATGACCACACGATAGGGTCATCACTGTCATCTATGCTGCTGGATAATCTATGCTGCTGAGTAATTCATGAGTACCCCCCCCCCTTGGAGTAGGATCAGATGTCACACTACTCCAATCGTGTTCAGGAGCACAACCATCATCATGTTTGGCGATGTTGATTAATTTCCTGCTCAGAGATTTTATTCTCCCTTTCCTTTGATACTCCCTCAATGTTCTCCTCAAATTTTATCTGTATATAAGCCCCCTCCCCAATCTTTTCTATATCTACTTGGTCCCCATATATCTACCTGCAGCACTCTTGGACAGAATACACTTCATCGCCGCCCACATTCTCCTAGGGGCTGCGGGATTGGGTAGACACCGAGGCCAGAGGCAAATGTGGTGGTGCCACGGCCAAACCAGAGCCGGACACGCGGCCTCATATTATCATGTGGGGCTGCATACTCTGTATCGTGCGAATTTTCCTCACCTTCCCTAATGTGGTCTCACATCCCCAGTTGAGAGCGCTCGGGATATCTCTTCTTTATGTCATCTTGACGTTTTTCTGGGGGTCCTGCACCATCAGTTGGGTCTCTACTTTGT
Organism: Bufotes viridis; assembly: GCA_033119425.1. NCBI lineage: Eukaryota > Metazoa > Chordata > Amphibia > Anura > Bufonidae > Bufotes > Bufotes viridis. The sequence continues at coordinate 55,451,021 of CM065595.1, forward strand.
TGCTCTAACTTCCTCTTATCTATGCCTAAGTGCTCCTGATGAGGCAGGTGTTGCTGATGAAACGCGTTGAGTGAGAGGGCCCATTATAGGATAGCAGAGTGCAGAGTGCAGATCAGAGCCTAAAACCGACATTTTTACACTGCCGTGATCCGATTGGTTAGTCTACACAGACTAACCAATTGGAGCGATTGCCGGCAAGGGACCACTCTGATTGGTCCCTTGCCGGCATTACTGGACTGTACACTGTCCCTTACAGCGGCAGTCAAGGGGCAGAATCTTTAATCCAAACGTTTTGCAGCGCTTGGATTAAAGAGCTGCCAGAATGTTTATATACGTGCTAGCTGCACAGGGCATGTGCAAATAGCATGTATATAGCCCTTTGGCAGTCGGGAAGGGGTTAAGTGGCGCAAAATCCTCATCGCTGTCACTGCTAGCTACAGTGCTCTCTGCAGCTGTAACTCCAGCAGAAACTTCATCTGCAATCTCCTGGTGGCCTTCCATGGCAGAACTTGGAACTACAGGATCATCCTCTTCTGGAGTATCCTCTGTAAGCCTTTTTTTGGCCTTTTCCTAGTATGTGACAGATTCTCCAGACAGCAATAAAGGATAGACCCTTGGTCTTTCATAGCAAGATTTTCCGCATTCGGTGGTGGTTATGGAGTGCATGGAGTAGTATCAGTGGACTCCTTACTGGTGGATAGGTCACTTTCAGTGGTTGGAGGATCTGGTAGTGTCATAGCAGGTGTGCTGTCTTCAGCAGGCGGGTGAAAGGAAGTCTTGGAGGCTTCATGCAATTCCCTTTCTCTGCACTCTTTTTCCTCCACAACTTCTTTATATCTTTTCTTCTTTCTGATAAGTCACCTTCTCCACTAAGCATCCTCTCCATCTTTTTCCTTTCTTCCCCTTTCTTTATCAAGTCCTGTAATGCACTCCTCCTGCGGGCCTTCCATCGGACAAAATCATTCTGCCATGTGTCATCCTCCTCTTTGAGTAGATCATTGACATACTGCAGATGTTCTTGGTGGGCTTCTCCTGAATAACGTGGGAGCCGAGGTGCCCCAAAGTAGTATGGCATAGTAAGAGGCATGATGCATGTGGCTGCAGCTTCTGCTGATGGATCATTGCGGTCCAAGTGGATGCTATCTTAGCTGTCTGACATGCCTTTGGATACCCTGTACTAGAGTAGAGGGTCAATGTAAGCTAGACTAGAATTTAAGTGCAGGTTGCTATGGGCAACAGCAACAGAATTGGAGCATGTCTCATTTAAGAGTCGCTGCAACTGCTCAATTTTGGGGAGTATGATGCTCTGGCAGGCAGATCATAGCCCTTAACAGTCTTTAGCAAGGTTATTTTCCCCAGCAGTACGCACTCAGACCTCTGGACATTGCTTCTAAGGATCAAGGGAAAAAGGAACTGTATTTTCCCTTTTCCAAGATGGCTGCTGCTTCCACTTCCTGTAGGGGTGCAGTCGATTTCTTTGTCCTCCTGGGAACTTGTACTGAGCGCTTTAGTTCCTTATGCCGCAAGAATGGTTCCTCTGTGGAGGTGGGCTGTTTCGTTCCCTCCCCTCTGCAGGGTGGATGTCCTACTCTCAACACAGGATGCCCAAATCCAAGATAGGCAATTAACCCCTGTTTTGCCATAGTACTGCAACTGATGCAGATTCACACTCTCCAGCAGTAAGTAGATGCTATAAAATCTCTTGTAGGGGGTTTTACAGATAGAGGGGGCCTTCCAGGCAAAAGTAGATCCTGTTTCATGACGCCAAAATTGCAATAGGTGACTCCCCTCAGGGGCCCTCTATATAACACGTCTCAGGTGTAGAAAAAGGCTGAGTGGTATGTTGCGGCCTAAAATGTCTCTTTATGTGTGTCACGGTGCTCCTACCTGGATACCGCTGGACCCCAGACATTGGCTCTGAAGCAATAAATAAAGGAAATAATTGAACGATTAAGAAAGAACTTGAGTCCAGACCTTGGGATGAAGTTCAATGGCAGCTTTACTTGAGTAAATGTTTTTCCAAAACATATGTCAGGCTTTTTCTTGGTTCCACCAGGCTTTAGCATTAAAATGGCAGGCAAACTGAACTCTGCTATATCTGACTCTGCTGTCCTAACAAGCTTAATTAGTGTCTTTGCTTTCTTCGTGATGCTGTGCTTCACTCTTTGGTCGGGCTTATGGTCATCCAAGAGATGTGGTAGAATCCGGTGAGCTCCAAAATGGAGTCCCTACCAGCACAAACCAGAACTGCCCCACCTACTTCTGGTAGCAAGCAGAACTCACCCAATTCTGCCCAAAAGGGGGGAGAGACAGATTGGAACTCACCATTCCAGCTCTGCCAGAGACGCTGCCACCTGCTGGTGAACCAGCTAAATGACATTTATAACAGTTACATAACAATATTATAGATGCACATTGTGGTGAACCTAGAACATAATGCATAGATTACATTGTATCAGCCCAATAAAGACAGTAGCAGGGTGCAGGAGTAGTAACACCGCTTTAGGGTGTTACACATGGTTATACAGTATGTGCCCACCTTGCTGAAAAAAATGATGTTTAATATATGCAAATAAGAGGCTCAGCTCTCTCTGCAACTGAACAACACATTGCACTTTAATTGACAGGCATTGAAAACGTCATCACGCCTGGTCCTGTCAAAAAACTGTGGAGAGGGACCAGCAGTTGCAGAGAGCAGAGCCTATAGGTGTAACAGCAACGCCCCTGTTGCTCCTAGAGGCTCATTTTCATATATTAAAATATAATTTTTCTTAGCAATGCAGGCACATATGAACATGGGACTAACACAGATGCCTTCAGCCGCCAGTAATATGAAAGATCATATTATCTATAGAATCAGTAAAAGTTGTTATAGGCTTAGCAACAAAAAAAAGAAAACCTACAAGGGTGTGATCCGCATTTCTTAAAAGCAGAGCAGTGCAACCAAGTATTCCTGTGCCTTTCTATATAAAATCGTATAGCCCCTAGATTATAGATGTTCTAATTTCTCATCTTCAAATAACGTAGGTAAGTACCTGGATCTGGTTAAATAGAAGGCTATATTGTAATACCAATACTGGGGCTTTAGTAGATCCGTTATGATGTTTATCACCGTCAACCAAATAGAAGTTAGTGTGGTGATACATTGTTTTTCTATAGCCAGATCTATTAGGGAGACCTCTATTAGATAAATGTTTAAAGCTAGATTCACAGCTACAGTTACATCTCGCACGTACAGTCTCTCCCATAGATATGGCCTTCAGTGTATGCAGTAGATGATTGGTTAGTGCCAGTAAGAGAGTGTTACCTTACACTTCCTTTCTGAAGGTAAGCGTCGTAAGAATTTGCCCGGTGCCACCATGTAATTGTAAATCTAAAAACACAATTAAGTTTTCTTGTAAATTGAAAGTAAACCAAAGGTTGTAATTATTACAGAAACCCCCATGGTTCACATTGAATACTGCAGACCCGCTTGTATCTTATTTCATCAAATGGCGCTAAACCACTAGAGGACAATCACCATGGCTTCTAGCAACGTCCATCCAGACATGTTACATCTTGGCTCGGTCACAGTGTTATACCGCCAGCCGTGCAAACTGCATCACTGCCTCTAATTGTTTTCAGACTTTGGCACAGAGTCTTCCCCAATATTCTGGCTGCATCCACTTCTGTATGAATGCTCCCTTATTCTGCAGCTACAAGGTGATCATGGCTGTGACACCGGTCACACAACAACAAATTGCTGTCTAGCTGTGCAGCCATTGAACTAGATGGAGTTGCAGAGCAAATCACAAGTTGCCGCAACCCCAGAAAAGAAAAAAAATCCAGGGGTTGCGGTTGTGGCAACTTGCAAGTCAGTCTGCAATGTTGTTCAGTTCAATGGCTACGCAGCTATCGCTGGTCATGTGACAGGTGTCAGATCCAAGATGGGAGAGTAGCCCCAGCCTTCTAGATATGCAGCATGATTGGGAGCGACTGTGCTGCGGGTGACAGCTTTATAAATATGCAACTCAGTTTTTCTGGATAAGTAAAATCTCATGTGTTGGTAACGTAGTAGAAATACGTCTTTATCATCTGCTACTCAATATTGCATTCTTTGTGATATTTGTTGTTGGGGAAAATATAGTTTTCTATTTAATTTATTGTTTGTATACTGAAAAATGATAAAAATCAAAACTTTAAAAACCGTCAAAACATTTCCATAACATGTAACTAGATTATAGTAAACTAAAATCTACATTGAGTTTTGTTCATATGAATTTCCAGGTCGTTTTTATTTCAAAGTTAAGCCTCTCACGTCAGTGAATCAGGGATACTTGCTGTCTGTGATCTCCAAGTACACATCACTGGTTTTCCACGGATCATGGATCTATGGTGACACCATGGAAGCATTGCCTATTGTTGTCCATAATTATGGATCCCTGATGCACATTATAGTCTATGAGACCACGAAAACCACGGACACGGCTCAGATGCCATTGGTGTTTGGTCTCCTGTTTTAATGGATTGTTGCTAGGAGATGATCTGAAGACCGATTTTCAGCCTTGCAGTATCTGTGGAATACGGATGACACAAAAGGGCAAAAAACACACAGACCAAACATGGACTCTCTGTGGACATCTTCATCTTGTCACTAGTGATGAGCGGCAGGGGCAATATTCGAATTTGCGATATTTTGCAAATCTTTGGTAGAATATTCGTCATATATTCACGAATTTGCTGTTATTTTCTTGATTGCGAAAATCGGCAATGTAATATGCGCGTAATGTGTGCGCAATACAGGCGCAGATCACGATAGCAACATTTTTCCAGCTGCTAGAAGTTTCCTGAGACAGGAGAAAATGGTTGGCATGGCAGAACATTACAATAGCTTTATATGCAGATAGAGTGCTCCGATATATTCCCGTTTGCGAAAATCGGCAATTAATGATGCGCATATTTTTGGCGCAATACATGCAATGTCACATTTTAGTAGGTCTGTCTACATATTAGTGATTGGTGCAAAAGTATTGTTGTGAACTTGTGACATCACTATATCTATATGTATGTAGCATGTATGTATGGACATCACACTACCCAACACCCTGCACAGCGACACTATATCACAATCTAACCTACACTGACCATCTCCCACTAACTATCTGTAATAGTGTGTGTGTGTATATATATATATAGATATAGATATAGATATAGATAGATATAGATATTAATGTATTTAATGTACTATTTAATGTAATGTAACATAGTATATAAGACCGAAAAAAAACTTTTGTCCATCCAGTTCGGCCTGTTTCCTACAAGTTGATCCAGAGGAAGGCAAAAAAAACCTGTGAGGCAGAAGACAATTTTCCCCACTGAAGGGGAAAAAATTCCTTCCCGACTCCAATCAGGCAATCAGAATAACTCCCTGGATCAGCGACCCCAATCTAGTAGCTATAACCTGTAATATTATTACACTCCAGAAATAAATCCAGTCCCCTCTTGAATTCCTTTATTGTACTCACCATCACCACCTCCTCAGGCAGAGAGTTCCATAGTCTCACTGCTCTTACCATAAAGAATCCTCTTCTATGTTTGTGTACAAACCATCTTTCCTCCAGACGCAGAGGATGTCCCCTTGTCACAGTCACAGTCCTGGAAATAAATAGATGATGGGAGAGATCTCTGTACTGACCCCTGATATATTTATACATGGATATTAGATCTCCCCTCAGTCGTCTTTTTTCTAAAGTGAATAACCCTAATTTTGATAACCTTTCAGGGTACTGTAGTTGCCCCATTCCAGTTATTACTTTAGTTGCCCTCCTCTGAACCCTCTCCAGCTCTGCTATGTCTGCATTGTTCACAGGAGCCCAGAACTGTACACAGTACTCCACGTGTGGTCTGACTAGTGATTTGTAAAGTGGTAGGACTATGTTCTCATCACGGGCATCTATGCCCTTTTTGATGCAACCCATTATCTTATTGGCGTTGGCAGTAGCTGCCTGACACTGGTTTTTACAGCTTAGTTTGCTGATTATTAAAATTCCTAGATCCTTTTCCATGTCAGTGTTACCGAGTGTTTTACCATTTAGTATGTACGGGTGACTTGCATTATTCCTTCCCATGTGCATTACTTTACATTACATTTGTCAGTGTTAAACCTTATCTGCCAATTCTCTGCCAAAACCTCCAATCTATCTAGATATCTCTGTAGCAGAAAACTGTCCTCTTCAGTGTTAATTACTTTACACAGTTTAGTGTCATCTGCAAAAATTGATATTTTACTGTGCAAGTCTTCTACAAAATCATTAATAAATATATTGAAGAGAATAGGGCCCAATATGGACCCCTGAGGTACCCCACAAATCATTGTTACCCAATCTGAGTGCGTACCGTTAATAACCACCCTCTGTTTCCTATTACTAAGCCAGTTACTTACCCACATACAGACATTTTCTCCCAGTCCGAGCATTTTCATTTTATATACTAACCTTTTATGAGGTGCAGTGTCAAATGCTTTGGAGAAGTCCAGATATACAACATCCATTGATTCACCGCAGTCAAGTCTAGAACTTACCTCCTCATAGAATCTGATTAAATTCGTTTGGCATGACCGATCCCTCATGAAGCCATGCTGATATGGCATTATTTGCTTATTTTCATTGAGATACTCCAAGTTAGCATCTCTTAGAAACCCTTTAAACAGTTTACCAACAACAGATGTTAAACTTACCAGCCTATAATGTAAAGGCTCTGTTTTTGGACCCTTTTTGAACATTGGCACCACATTTGCTATGCGCCAATCCTGTGTAACATTCCCTGTCAGTATAGAGTCCGTAAATATCAGAAATAATGGTCTTGCTATGACATCACTTAATTCCCTTAGGATACGGGGGTGTATGCCATCCGGTCCTGTCGATTTGTCTATTTTAATCTTTTTAAGGGTACTTTCACACTAGCGTTGGTGCGGATCCGTCTGTTTATTTGTACAGACGGATCCGCACCTCTAATGCAAACGTTTGTATCCGTTCAGAACGGATCCGTTTGCATTAGCTTTAAAGAAAAATGACAAAGTCCAAAACGGATCCGTTTTGACTTACATTGAAAGTCAATGGGGAACGGATCCGTTTTCAAATGCACCATATTGTGTCACTGACAACGGATCCGTCCCCATTGACTTACATTGTAAAAAAAAACGGATCCGTTAGGCTCCGCCTCTTCAGACGGACACCAAAATGCTGCATGCTGCGTTTTGGTGTCCGCCTCCAAAAGGAATAGAGGCGGAACGGAGCCGAACTGATGCATTCTGAACGGATCCTTATCCATTCAGAATGCATTGGGGCTTAACTGATCTGTTTTGGACCGTTTGTGAGAGCCCTGAAACGGATCTCACAAACGGAATCCAAAACGCTAGTGTGAAAGTACCCTTAATCGCTGTTGTACTTCTTCCTGGGTCAGACAGGGCACTTTTAATGGGGAATTTACTTTTACATTCTGCATTTCATCTGACAGTTTATTTTACTTAGTGAATATAGTGGAGAAAAAAATATTTAATAGTTTTGCTTTATCCTCCTCGCTCTCTGCAACACCCCCCTCATTGCTGTGTAGAGGGTCGACTCCTTCAGATTTATATTTTTTACCATTTATATAATTGAAGAACATTTTAGGGTTAGTTTTACTCTTTGGCAATTAATCTCTTGGTCTCTAGTTTGGCAATTTTTATTAGTTTTTTACATATTCTATTTTTTTCCTTATAGTTTATCAGTGCTTCCCGGCTCCCCTCCTGTTTTAGTGATTTATATGCTTTCTTTTTGTCATTTATTGCTTTCTTTATGGTTCTATTTATCCACATTGGTTTCTTATTGTTTCTTAGCCTTTTATTACTATAAGGTATGTACCTCTCACAATTAAATGTTACAATACTTTTAAAAATCTCCCATTTTGTGGTTGCATTTTTATTTTTGAGGACTTTGTTCCAGTTAGCTAGGCCTATGGCCTCGCTTAGTTGGCTAAATTTAGCTTTTTTGAAGTTTGGTATTTTGTTCCTCCCTTTAGAAATCCAGAATTAGAGTTACCGGTTATTCTTTTTCCATGAGATCACCACGACGGCATAACATGGAGATTGACCCCTGACCTGTGTAAGGGCAGGAACAGAAGAAAGGTTAACAGCCTCCTCCCACCACCAAGACACCAGTGATTACAAAATACTTAAGAGAAAAGGTGGTGGATTACTAGTATGTAAGTAAAGTAAAGTAAATTTAGAGCAGATATTACATCATATCTTACCCAGCTTTAAGGGGGGGGGAAACTCCATGCCGTCGTGGTGATCTCATGGAAGAAGAATTACCGGTAAGTCTAATTCCGGATTTCCATTTTATCACCACGACGGCAAAACATGGAGATATACAAAATACTATTTTTTTTTTGGGGGGGAGCGACAGCTTGAAGGACACTGCGTCCGAAGGTCATGCTTGAATCCTTGAAAAGGTCCAATCTGTAGTGTTTTATAAAAGTATGCGGACTGGACCAGGAAGCTGCTTTACAGATTTCCTCTAAGGAAACTCCTACTCTTTCTGCTTGGGTCGATGAGACAGCTCCGGTAGAGTGTGCCCTCAGGTTTTCTGGACAGGTAAGGTTTTGGATACTGTAGCATAGAGAGATAGATTCTCTAATCCACCTAGCGATGGATGATTTTGAAATTTTATGTCCCTTATTTCGGCCTGCGATTTGTACAAAAAGACTATCTGATTTTCTAAATCCTTTTGTGGATTCAAGCGAGTCCAGGACCGAGCGTCTAACGTCCAGAGAATGGAAGGTGGTTTCCTTGTTGTTGGATGGATTATTGCAAAAGGAGGGAAGTATTTACTTCTTGCTTCCTATGAAAATCCGAAACCACTTTGGGGAGGAAAGATGGATCCGGTTTAAGGATTATTTTATCATCCAATATTCTGAGATAGGGTTCTCTTATGGAAAAAGCCTGTATCTCGCAGATCCTTCTAGCCGAGGTGATGGTGATCAAAAAAGCCGTCTTTAATGATTTCATTTTGACTGAACTCTCTTCTAATGGTTCAAATGGGCTGCGAGTCAGACCTGTGAGAACGGTGTTTAAGTCCCAAGATGGAGTACGTGGGGTTAGTGTCGGTCTAAGACGAGAAATCGTTTTCATAAATCTGCGAATCCATCTATGATTTGCGAGATCAGAATCGAAGAAACAGCTTAGTGCTGACACCCGTTCTTTCAACATAGAAGGTCTAAGGCCTAGTTCGAATCCTTGTTGAAGAAAATCAAGTATTGATTGAATATTTGGGCCTGACATATTCGGAGCAGAGTTCCCCGACCATGAACAGTATTTCTTCCATATCTTTAGGTAGGAGATCCCGTCTTGCTGGAAGAGGCCACAGGTCCGTCATTGTCATGCTCTTCAGAACAGGGAACCAGCTTCTTTTTTGGCCAAAGAGGTGTTATGAGTATTATCTCTGTTTGGTCCTGTCTGATTTTCTGAATTACTCTCGGTATTATCGGGAGAGGAGGAAAATCATAGTAAAGACCTTGATTTCAAGGTATTGTGAAAGCATCCACTTCCCAGGGTCTGTCCCTGGGGTTGAGGGAGCAGAAAGTTGCCGCCTTTGAATTTTCCCGTAAGGCGAAGAGATCCATTATCGGAGATGCCCATTTCTTTGTTATGGATAAATAGACTTCTTGGTTCAAGGACCATTCTGTCTGGTCTATTTTTCTTCTGCTCAGGAAGTCCGCTTCCACATTTAGAGTCCCTTTTAGGTGAGTGGCGGATATTGACTTTATGTTTTTCTCTGCCCATGAAAAGATTTTGTAAGTTAATGTTAAGCGGCTTTGGGACCTTGTGCCTCCCTGGTGGTTCAGATAGGCGATTGTCGTTGTATTGTCCGATAGGACCTGTATGTGACAGTTCCGAATCTCGGGTTCTGCTGCCTTTAACGCTTCCCACACAGCTGCCAGTTCTCTGTAGTTTGATGATTGGGCTTTTATTAGGGAAGTCCATTCCCCCTGCCAAAATTGAGCGCCGACTTTGGCGCCCCAACCGGACTGACTTGCGTCCGTTGTTATGTGTACCAGAGGTGTTCTTTCCCAGGGTACCCCTTTGATTAGGTTGTTTTTGGATGTCCACCAATAGAGTGAGGATTTTACTTCCACTGGGATCTGAACTCTGAGGTCCAAAGACAATTGACGTCTGTCCCATGCTTTCAGGATCCATGTCTGAAGGGGTCTAACGTGGAGCTGTGTCCATTGTACGACCGGGATGCAAGATGTTAGTGTGCCTAGGAGGCTCATCGCTTCTCTTATGGTGCAGGATTTTTTCGACACAAATTTTTGTATCTTGAATTGTAAGTCTTGGACTTTGTCTAAGGGAAGAAGGGTCCACTGGATCTGAGTCTAATATCATTCCCAAGAAACTGATCTTGGTTGATGGATTGAGGTTTGACTTTTTTTTTGTCAACTCTTTTAGAGTTGACAACAAAAAAAATTATGTCTTCCTGTAGGAGGGTCTGGTCGCTGTTGGTAATTAGGAAATCGTCCAGATAAGGGAAGATTTTTAGGCCTAGCTGTCTTAGATGACTTATCATCTCTATTACTAACTTGGTAAAGACCCTTGGGGCAGATGATATCCCGAAGGGGAGGGAGGTGAATTGGAAATTATGTGTTTGACCTAGAGGATCTTTTATGGCGAAGCGAAGAGATCTCTGGGACTTCGGCTGAATAGGCACGTGGTAATACGCATCTGAGAGGTCGATAGTGCACATTAGAGTGTTTTCCTGCAGGAGGGAAATTATGGTTTTCAGAGTTTCCATACAAAATTTCTTGTATGCGACATACTTGTTTAGTAATTTTAGGTTTATGATCACTCTAAAAGGACCATCCTTCTTTTTTTACAAGGAAAGGGTTTGAGTAAAAACCTTCCCCTTCCTCCTGTGCAGGGACTCGAGCTATCACGTTTTTTTTCCTGAAGTTCCAGGATTTCCTGCCAGACTGGCTTTATTGAATTTGATTAGGGAAAAGTTGGGACAAGGAATCTTTTTGGAGGGGGAGAAGCAAACTGAATTTGATGCCCTGACTGTATAATCCTCATAGCCCAAGGGTTCTGAGAGATCTTTTCCCAAGCTGGGAAGAAAAGCTTCAGTCTGCCCCCCACTTTGGTGTCACTGTCTATCGCAGTTTTTTTGGGGAGTAGAGAGATATCCCTTATCCCTACCCCTTTCGGGTAGCCCCAGCGTCTGGACTTCCCTTTCCCTCTATATGATTTTTCTTGGTTTGAGGGGTTACGAAAGGGATACTTCCTTTTAAAGGGCCTGTCCATTGTGAAATTTTCTTTTGGTCTGACGCCTTTTCTAGTATTTTATCGAGTTCAGGGCCAAAAACATTTTCTCCTGAGAAAGGGATTGAGCAAAGTTTGGTTTTGGAGATCTTATCTCCTCCCCAGCTTTTCACCCACAGGGCTCTGCGAGCAGCGTTAGAGAATCCGGTATCTTTGGCAGCAAAAAGCACTGATTCTGCAGAGGCGTCTGCAAGAAAGGCGGTTGCAGTATTTCTTCCATAGAAGTATTACTGTCTAGGCGATTTTCTAGTTCCGTTATCCATCTAAACATAGATCTTGCAACTGATGTGGCCGCAATGTTTGATTTGAGGTTGTACATGGCAGCTTTTGAAGATTTGCGGAGTAAGCTGTCTGCTTTCGTATCGAGTGGATCCCTTAGTTGGGAAGTGTCCTCAAACGGAAGAGATGTTTTCCGGTTTACGTTTGCGACCTGAGCATCAATCTTGGGAATGGTATTAAAATTTTTTGCCTCTTCTGGGTCAAATACAAGACAAGTATATACAAGTATAATATTCTTGATATTTTCATTGATAGGGAATACTCTAGTTTTTTTAAAGCGAAGACCCCCGAACATTTCGTCCTGAACTGTGTACGGTTTTTGGACTTCTTCTACCCCCATTGTTGCACTGCTTTTAGAAGCTCAGGCATGTCCTCAGAGGAAAAATAGAATCTTTTTGCTGTATCAGATTCGGTAATCTCTGAGGATAAGTCATCCTCGTCCCAGGGTTTGGAGGAGGAGGCATCGCCATCAGGATCCTCTGAATCCGAGGAAATGGACTCTCTTATTTTTTGGCGTTTGGGAGGAGGTTCAGTGGAAGGGTGAGGCTCCTTATGTACTGATAGTTGCGATAAAGAGGTTTTTATCTCTTCCCTCATCATATTCCTGAATTCATCCATAAGGGTCGGTTGTTCTTCCCTTTTTTAATTTTTTAAAGTAATCTTCTGGGAGTCTTGACAGACAAGAGATACATTTTGCAGATTTTTTGACTCTTTTCTGGAGCTCTTTAGGAGTCTGAGTGCAGAAAAGAGTGTACAATCAAAGCTCCCAGGAGATGTACAGATACTGCAGAAAAACATTTGTAATGTCCTCACCCCAAAAGGGGGACTTACGGTTGGCGGCACAGACCCATCGGCACCGGGTTGTTCCTGACTCGACATGCTGCTCGTCCAGAGAGAGTCAGGTTTGTTTGGGGAAGTGGCAATTTAAAAATGCGCCAGATTCCCGCTCGCGCCGCAACCGCCGTCACTTCCGGTAATGTCAGCGGGAAACCGGAAGTGCCGTATAATTTGTATAGCGCATGGGAGCGCTTGGCATGTACCTTCCCATTTCACCGATATAGGAGGGGAGGTAGAGATATGTCTTGGGAGCGGGCTCCAGCATACCGGAGCGAGTCTTCCCTCCATCCCCCTGCCCAGCTTTAGTACTAGACCACGGGCGAGCAGGGGGGTACGGCAGGTATGTAACCGTAAGTAGTTCCATGGCTTCATCTCCTCGGCTAGCAAGGAGACCTTTCTCCGACCTGCCCTCTGTAGGGACAGGAAACACTGGTGTCTTGGTGGTGGGAGGAGGCTTTTAACCTTTCTTCTGTTCCTGCCCCTACAGAGGTCAGGGGTCAATCTCCATGTTATGCCGTTGTGGTGATGAAATGGAAACTCTCGTTTGAAGGATAATTGGAAGGTTATTACTTTATGGTCACTATTTCCTAGGTGTCCCCCAACCTGCACATCTATCAGGTCTGTTGGTTAATACTAAGTCCAGTATGGTCGTCCCTCTAGTTGGGTCCTGAACCAGTTGGGAAAGGTAATTGTCTTTGGCTATTGCTAAAAACCTGTTTCCTTTATGGGATGTACAGCTTTCAGTTTCCTAGTCTATATCTGGGTAGTAACGGTCCCCCATAATAATGATTACATTATGATTTGCCGCCTCATCCATCTCGTTTAGTAATAGATTTTCTGTGGACTCTGGTAGATTAGGTGATTTATAATAAACTTCTATTAGTAATTTATTATTGTTTTTGCCTCCATGTATTTCTACCCACAGTGACTCCACATGTTCATGTCCCTCACAGATGTCTTCTCGAATTGTGTGCTTTAGACAGGACTTCACATAAAGGAAGACCCCTCGCCCTCTCCGGTTTTGACAATCCTTTCTAAACAGATTGTAACCTTTTATATTAACTGCCCAGTCATAGCTATCATCCAGCCATGTCTAAGTTATTCCCACTATGTCATAGTCCTCCTCACACATCATGAATTCCAGTTCACCAGTCTTGTTAGTCAGGCTTCTGGCATTAGTATACAGTCATGGCCAAAAGCTTTGAGAATTACGTAAATATTGGAATTTGGAAAAGTTGCTGCTTAAGTTTTTATAATAGCAATTTGCATATACTTCAGAATGTTATGAAGAGTGGTCAGATGAATTGCATAGTCCTTCTTTGCCATGAAAATTAACTTAATCCCAAAACTTTCCACTGCATTTCATTGCTGTCATTAAAGGACCTGCTGATATAATTTCAGTAATCATCTTGTTAACTCAGGTGAGAATGTTAAATCGCCGAACACTGAACTCGAACCCAAACTTTTATGGAAATGTTTGTTTTCCGGTCCGGGTACCAAAAACCCAAAAGTTTGGTACAAACCTGAACTTTACATAATAAAAAAATAAACATTTCAAAGCGCCCTTTTCCCATAATTAATTTTTTTTTTTTTAAATAAAATAGGAAAACAAGAAAAGTAGACATATTAGGTATCGCCACATCCATATTGACAGGTTCTATAAAAATATCACATGATCTACCTTGTCAGCTGAACACTGTAAAATAAACAACAAATAATCGTTCAAAAATAGCCATTCTTTGGTCACCTAGCCCCACAAAAAGTGTAATACCATTAAAAAATTTGTATGTACCCGAAAATGGTCCTCAAACTATCCTCTTATCCCACAAAAAATGATACCCTACCTAAGACAATCACCAGAAAAATAAAAAAATGATGCTCTCTGAACATGGCAACACAAAAACAAGATTTTGTGCTGCTCAAAAATACTTTTACTGTGTAAAACCTAACAAAAATAATAATAGTAGACACAATAGTTATCATCGCGTCCATAGAAACCTTCTCTAAAAAATTTCAAGTGATATGCCACATCAGGTGAATAGTATAAAAAAATAAAAATAAAAACTGTGCCAAAACAGCCATTTTGTGTCATATTGCTTCACAAAAAGTGTAATTCCAAGTGATTAAAAAATCCTATGTACACCAAAATGGTAACAATCAAATTGTCATCTCATCCCACAAAAAATGAGACCCTACTTAAGACAATCGTCAGAACATGGCAACACAAGAATAAGATTTTGTTCTGTTCCAAAATGCTTTTACTGTGTAAAATTTAGCAAAAATAAAAATAATAGACAGGCATTGACGTGTCCATAACAACCTGGTCGACAAAAATATCACATGATATGCTCTTCCAGCTGAACGCTGTAAAAATAAAGTAAATAAAAACTATGCCAGAACGGTCATTTTTTTGTCACCTCGCCTTACATAATGCATAATATTGAGTGATCAAAAAGTCATATATATCCCTATATGGTATCAATGAAAATGTCACCTCATACCACAAAAAATGAACCCCCACATAAGACAATCACTCAAAAAATAAAAACCAGTGGCACCTATAAACTAATCCATCAAAATCTGCACTGCAAAAACCATAGGGTGCTCCTTCCTTTCTAAGTCCTGCCATGTGCCCCCACAGCAGTTTACCACCACATATGGGGTGTTGCCAAATGGGTAACAAATTATGGGGTGCTTTTTCACCTGTAACCCCTTATGAAAATGAAAAATTTGGGGCTGGACAATATTTTATTGGAAGAAATTAAACTATTCAATTTCATAGCCAGGTGTTTCCAAATTCCATAAAAAGGGGTCAAAGTGCTCAGTGCACCCCTTAATATATTATTTATTTTGCTGTTAATCCTTGCTGTGTTGCAAGAAAAAAATTGGTTAACCTAAAATATCTACAAAAAAAAATTGAAATGTGGAAATTTCACCACCATTTCCCTTTAATTCTTGTGTAACACCTAAAGGGTTAACCAAGTTTGTAACATCAATTTTGAATAATTTTAGGGGTATAGTTTCTAAAATGGTTTCATTGATGAGTAGTTTCTATTACGTAATCCACTCAAAATCACTTTATAACTGAATTGGTGCTCTGGATATATCATCAGCATCTCATCGGCGGGGGCCCGACACCTGGATATATCATCAGCATCTGATCGGCGGGGGTCCGACACCGGGACCCCTGCTCATCAGCTGTTTGATGGAGCAGGAGCGCCACAACCTGCTCTTGGTCTCCCTCAGGCCCAGTGACGTCACGACTAGTTTCACTGGCCTGGGAGCATCTAAGCTCTGTTCACTTGAATGGAGCTTAGCCACGCCCAGGCCAGTGATACTAGTCGTGATTTCACTGGGCCTGCGGTAAACAGCGAGAAGGCCACAGTGTTACTGCCAGCGCCGCTACCTTCTTAAAAAACTGATCGGCAGGGGTCCCAGGTGTCAGACCCCTGCCGATCAGATGCTTATCATCTATCCATAGGATAGATCATCAGTTTAAAAGAACTGCAGAACCCCTTTAAGTAAATGGTCTTGGAAAATTTCTTGTAAATTTAAAAAAAAATCTAAAATTTTAAGCCTTCTAAAATTCTGATGCCAACATAAAGTAGATATATGGAAAATATAAAGTAATTATTTTGTGAGGTATCACTACATGCCATAAATGCATAGAAATTCATATTTAGAAAATATTGAACATTTCCAAATTTTCTCTAATTTCTGGATTTTTTAATTAATAAAGGTTAAACATATTGACTAAAAATTATCCCTAACATGAAGTACAATATGTCAAAAGTAAACAATCTAAGAATGGCTTGGATAAGAAAAAGCTTTCCAAACTAATTACCACAAAAAGTGACACATGTCAGATTTTGTAAAAATCGGCCTAGGATTAAAGGTGAAAAGTTGCTCGATACTGAAGGGGTTGAATACCATCTGCCCCCAACAGGGGACAATTTTTGGAAGGTTTCTAATATGAAAAAGCATCATGCAACAGCACAGTGTTTTTAAAAAAATGTAAAAAACAATACGTTTTAAAAAAAATATAACGTAAAGATATAGAAATAGTACTGGAGACCTCAGAGTGCCATGTATCAATTTTCAGGTCATTTGGAGCATATTTCATTCACAAATCACATTTTTTGACGAATCTGAACCAAAATAAATTTCAAGAAATGTGCTCATCTTGAGCACTACCCTAGCTGCTTCCATTTGAATTCCTCTCTACTCCTGAATAAGACAACACCCCATATGTGGTGGCAGCTGCTGCATGAGCAGATAGCAGATTTTAAAAGGAAAGCAGTGGCACCTGTATTTTCTAACATGGAAATTACTGAAATAAATTTTAGGGGTCATAACTTTTTTATTTTTCTGTTGACTGAGCTGAGTGGGGGGCTCATTTTTTATGGGATTGGCTGTAATTTTTAATGGTGTCACTTTTGGGTACATATAAATTTTTGATCACTTTTAAAGGATAACTGTCACATTTGAACCCTAATTTCAGTTTTCATATATGTAGTTACTAATATGATAATATTCCTGAATCAATAACTATTAGACTTACTTACCCCTTATTTAATAAGATTCAGCCCTTAGCAACCAGTCTGCATAAAACTGCAATTTCACTATTCTGTTAAAATAGCCGCCCTCAGCCCTGAGGCTAATCCATAGGACGCCTGCAGTGAAGTTAGTGAAGACCAGCTCTGTATAGAGGGGTCTTGCAGTTAAATTTCCAGGTCTGGCTGAAGCCTGTAGTCCTCTCCTACAAGCTCTCCTCTTATCAGATAAGGCTTTCATTTATACACTGAGCAGCCCCCATATCTGCCTGGGCTCTACATTGTCCAGCACTGCTAAGGGAGTGTCTGCCAAGCACAGGCATGTGGAAAAGTTCACACACACAGCCCAGCACTGTTATCTCCTGTCAGGAAGAACCTGGCTTTTTATACATTCCCTTACAATGCTGACTCACTATCAGTTGTGCACGCAGCGTGCTCCGTCCTCATCTGGTAGATGGAAGGAGCATAGCAACCTGATTTTAATCTCAGGTAAAAATAGCCAATACTGGGAACTTTTAGGTGGCTTTTAGGGGTTATTTATTAAACAATCAGAAATTAAAACAGGGCCAACAAGGTGATATTAATCACCAAAATCCAATAGTAAAAAAAAAAAAAATTTGACAGTTATACTTTAATTCAATTTTTTTATGAGGTGAAGTGGGCTAATATTGCAATTCGGTTTTATTTTTAATTTTATGGGGTTCTCCATTAGTGTTGGGCGCGAATATTCGAATCTAGTGCTATATATTTGTAATTTCGAATATTCTAGATTTTTTTTTTTCACCAGTAACCTCCCTTTTTGCTTGTGTGCCAATGAGAAGGCTGCAATGTCTTTGTCTGAGCTTAGCAACATCCTTGGCAACCTATAGGAAAGTTGCGTACCTCTTACTATATAAGAACCTCCCCAGCAGCCATTTTCTGTAGTGTAATGGAGTTCTGGGAGAGAGACAGACATTAGACAGTTAACTTATATATATAATTTGGATAGTTAGGGGGAGATAGTCAGTGTAGGTTAGATTAGTGTAGGGTGTTAGGTAGTGTGATAGGTTCTGTCCATATGCATACATGCTACAGACATAATAATGCTGTGATGTCTCCAGTTGCACGTATTGCGCCAAAATATGTGCATCATTAATTGCCGATTTTTGCAATCATGAATATATTAGAGTACTTTATCTGCATATGAAGATATTGTAATGATCTGCCGTGCCAACCATTATTTCCAGTCTCAGTAAACTTCTAGCAGCTTAAAAAATGTACCCAAAGTGACCCACGCCTGTATCCCGCGCGCAATACGCGAATATTACACTGGCTAATTTTTTGCAATCAAGAAAATAACCGCGAATTCGCGAATATGTCATGAATATTCACCCAAATATTTGTGAAATATTGCGAATTCGAATTTAGCCCCTGCTGCTCATCACTATTCTCCATTTGGTATATAAGATAATTTTATTCTGTGGGTCGATACGGTTATGGCGATACCAAATTTATATCGTTTCAATCATGGTATACCACTTTTATATTATAAAATCACTTTTTATTAGCCTTTTTTTACAATATTGGGGTTTATATGACTTTCTGAGCACCTTTATTCCATTTTCATCACACTGTAGCAATGCCGCTGACCATGGCATCTAAAGCCTATTGCACACGACCATATGGCTTTTTCAGTATTTTGCAGTCTGCAAAAAATTGATCCGCAACAGCTGGCCCCTGATAGAACAGTACTATCCTTGTCCGTTATGCAGACAATGATAGTATATATTCTATCTTTGAACAGAATGGAAAAACGGAAATACGGAAACGAAAGGCATACGGAGTACCTTGTCTTTTTTTTTGAGGATCTATTGAAATGAATTTGTGAAAGGAACCTTTAAGTTGTTTTGTAGGATTTTTAACTGATAACCTATCCTTTGGATAAGTCATCAGTATCTGATCGGTGGGTTCTACACCAGGAACAAACACAGAACCAGAGATAGGTGCACACTGCCGTCACACTAAACCCTCACACTGATGTTAAAAATTGAGAGGTTAGTTCAACATATCCTACTAGGAGGACATGTCTTAAGCTCGGGCACCAGCGTCAAGGTCTCTCAAGTAGCCCGAGGCCCTAACACTAACCTACCTGCGCCATATGGGCGATATCAGGGGCCAGTGGGCAATTACAGGAGCACTAGGACGACTCACAAACATCTCCTCTGTTACCTCCAGCATGTAGCCATGCTTGCAATGGGAGGTGGGAGGTGTCTATGAGCCCTACCCAAGACTGACTGATATAGCCCAGAGCCTAGCAGGTGCACCCAAATGTGACCTGAAGATGAAAAACAGGCACATTTAAATTGGAGTTTATACACCTCCGTACATATATATAAACCATCAAAAAATGTGGTGTTAAAAAAGCAGGATGCGCTCATACCCATATGCAGTTGTGCATTTCTATAGGGGAGCACATCCTGCACTTGTAGTCCGTTGCTAATGGCAATCACCAGCAAAAAATGCATACAATGGATGATGCCAGCAACGGACTACAAGTACAACAATGGACATCCTACATAAGATGAAATTTATGTGGATGTGGCAAGAATTCAGAACAAACACAGAACCAGAGATAGGTGCACACTGCCGTCACACTAAACCCTCACACTGATGTTAAAAATTGAGAGGTTAGTTCGACATATCCTACTAGGAGGACATGTCTTAAGCTCGGGCACCAGCGTCAAGGTCTCTCAAGTAGCCCGAGTGCTTTTTTAACACCACATTTTTTGATGGTTTATATATATGTACGGAGGTGTATAAACTCCAATTTAAATGTGCCTGTTTTTCATCTTCAGGTCACATTTGGGTGCACCTGCTAGGGCTCTGGGCTATATCAGTCAGTCTTGGGTAGGGCTCATAGATACCTCCCACCTCCCATTGCAAGCATGGCTACATGCTGGAGGTAACAGAGGAGATGTTTGTGAGTCGTCCTAGTGCTCCTGTAATTGCCCACTGGCCCCTGATATCGCCCATATGGCGCAGGTAGGTGAGTGTTAGGGCCTCGGGCTACTTGAGAGACCTTGACGCTGGTGCCCGAGCTTAAGACATGTCCTCCTAGTAGGATATGTCGAACTAACCTCTCAATTTTTAACATCAGTGTGAGGGTTTAGTGTGACGGCAGTGTGCACCTATCTCTGGTTCTGTGTTTGTTCTGAATTCTTGCCACATCCACATAAATTTCATCTTATGTAGGATGTCCATTGTGGTACTTGTAGTCCGTTGCTGGCATCATCCATTGTATGCATTTTTTGCTGGTGATTGCCATTAGCAACGGACTGCAAGTGCAGGATGTGCTCCCCTATAGAAATGCACAACTGCATATGGGTATGAGCGCATCCTGCTTTTTTAACACCACATTTTTTGATGGTTTCTACACCAGGAACCCAACTGATCAGCTCTTTGAGAAGGCAAAGGCACTCATTGCAGCGCTGCTGCCTTCTTACAGCTTTCCCTAGGCCATGGGATGTCACGTTCATCAGTCACATGGCCTAGACACAGCTCAGCCCCATAGAAGTGAGTGGGGCTGAGCTGCTTACTAAGTACAGCCGGTATACAAGGTACAGCTCTGTGCTTGGTGAGCAAAGTGAAGTCTGCGGCGCTACTGCAAGTGCCACTGCCTTCTTAAACAGCTGATCTTTAAACAAAATCCCAGAAATCTCCTTTGAGGTATCCTTGAGGGGTTTACAACTGGCCCAAGATAAGCCCTTCAAATACTTAGAAATATTTAAAAAGTAACTGTCATTCTTTTTTTTTTTGTAATGTTTAGGGGCAGTGATCACTGCTGCTGGATTGCAGGGTGGTCGTAACCATGGAACCAACTGGTGTATAATTTGATGAAAAAATTAATCCAGCCAGTAAAGGAAACAATATGGACAATCACACTGCATTAGTAAGTGCCTTGTATTAACTTTATCCACATGATAAATACAATTTGCTAAAGTGAGGTAAAGGGAACATTTCTTTAGAGCTATTCATTACAAAAGAGTGACACTTATATTTTTTTAAAAAATATTAACATAACCAGAGATTTGTATCAAAATGTGTATTTATTTCAGAATAAAAACATAATGACGTTTACAGAACTCTGTAAATAGTGAATTTCCCTAGAATATATTACTATGCCTCTCCTAGGCTTCTCTTTTCAGTTGATGACATCACAGCTGATGACATCACAGGCATTGTTTATACAGTAGAACCTGCTGCAGCAGCTCATTTGAGCAGGCCAGTCTTCATGCGATCAGACATCTCCTTTTAGTTCTTAGAGAAGACACAGACATGGAGAAAATACTAAAGAGGCCAAATAATCATTCCAGGCTCCGTATGCAAATCTGACCCTGAAGTAGCAGGTAAGGATCAATCCAATTCTGTATGCTTTTTGCTTGAGTTTGGTTTCACACATAGTTTTTACTGGCGTTTTGTGCACTTTTGCTGTGCTACAATGTGCTATGCTTTCTGTTATTCTGGCGAACCCCAGCCAGGACTTACTGAGATTATTCCCATCTTGGCCTTTCAAAACCCATATAAAATAAAGTTGTTTTCTTTTTTCACACCTCACAAAAAAGGTAACTGCCATAAAGTGATCTATAAAAATCAAAGTGGTACCTATTCTTATCTTTAGTGACCAGTGTGAAAACTGCAATATTTTATTGTTTGTGTTTAATTATAGATATTAAAATGGAAAATTAAAAGTAACATAATCTAAAAGTCTTTACAAATATGTTAAACATAAAAACCTGATTTAAACAGTAGGCCACTTTCTAATGACACATTCCCATAAGAAGTTTGCAACTGGTCCAGGATTGGCTTTTCAGATACTTAGAAATACTTATACTGAGTTGCCTCAAAATCCATATTTATTACAGAATATAAAACTAAGACATGTTTTCTGCGCACTGAAAATCAGGAAATCCTATAGGATGCATTGCTAGACTTCCCTCCTTATGACATCACAGCTGATGGAATGTTAAGGCATTGTGATGTGTCTTCTTCATGCAGTAGCACCTACTGCAGCAGCCTATTTGAGTAGGCCAGTCTCCATGCGATCAGACATGTCTTGTATTTCTTAGAGAAGATCAGCATTTTCACCACCTCCGTAAGAACGTCAATCATCCCAGGCTCTGAAAGAAAATCTGACCCTGAGGAAGCAGGTAAGGATCAATCCAACTCTCCTTTTTGCTTGAGGGTGGGTTCACACATAGGCTTATTGTGGCGTTTTGTGCACTTTTGCTTTGTTAGTGACTAGTGCTAAGCAAATCGAAGTATCCTAAGTAGACTTCAATACAAATTTCAGGAAAAATCAGATTCGTCACATATCCAAATTTCCTTGTGCTTCATGGTAACAAATCAATTTTTCCTAAAATGGTGGCTGAAAGTAAAATTATACTGATGCTAACTGACTCTAACTGACACTTAAAATAAATAGTGATGTGAATTCAGCCTTTTTTTGTTGTTGTTGTAGTTGTGCTATTTTTGAAAATAGTATGTTTGAGCACAGGGTATTTGCATTTTTTTTTAATATGCCTTACATTTTCATATAGGACAGCATGTGCTCCAATGTAAGGCTAGAGCTACTCAACTACATGTGTCAAGCAAGAAAAAATGTACAGCTACATTGCAAAAGGTGTAACGCGACATTCATGTCACACCAATGTTATGCAACTTTTATTGTAATGATAGTCGGTTATTGCATGTGACATACTGCAACTGCAACACGACAGTCATACAAAAATCCAACTTGGATAGATTTTTCCCAACTGTCTTGTCACAGTTGGATCTTTTGCAACTGTCGTGTCACACCATAGGCTATCATTCCAATAAATGTTTCGCAACATTGGAGCGACATAAATGTCCTGCTACATATATAACTTCCTCAGTAGGGAGGAGCAAGCAAAAAATGCATATCAAAACAGTGGTACAATTAAAAATTATTTTTTTTTAACTGGGGCAAAAACTGTGGCTATATATGGGACAAAAACATCTGAACACTAAGTAAAAACAAAAAAACTAAAAATGCCACAACCAGAGCATGATAGGATTAAAAGAGAAATAACACTGTGGTGGTTTTCAAGTGTTAACAGACTCCACTGCAAAAAATGTACTTGCTGTATTTAATATTTCCTATAGACTACCATGTAACATCTGGATCTGGTGTTTGTCCTGTATTTAATTTGCATTTAATTTATCCCTAAATAAATACATTTTTTCTGTTTGTTTTGTCTGACATCTAGTAGTTGTTTTCTTGCAAGGCAGGTCTAGATTTACTTGTCTCAATGGTTTGTGTATGAAAAAATTGTGCATGCTCCCGCTTAAGACAGACTAGAAAAATTAGCTTGGTCAGAAGTGGAGTAGAAATAAGACTCTTTATGCATCAAATTCAGGGGCAAAAAAGGTGCTGCTACATAAAAAGGTCTGAAAAAAGTTTGTAAAAGTTTGAAAACTTTTAAATTAGTCTTATAACTCAAAATACCTCCAAAACAAGAGCAAAATCAGTATTTGAGAGTTAAAAGAAATAAGACAGCTGTAGACAGGTTTTTTACTCATGAAAACAGGCACATACACTATAGTAAATGTGCCCCAGACTCCTTCTTTTTTAGCTTACATGATCTTCATTTACTGACACAAGGCTTGAAAAGGCTGTGAGCAGGACGCCTTCCTTTTCACACATGTCTGTGGTACCTTCCTGTACCTGACTGGGTGCAATCACTAATTTCCTTTTGCTGATTGGTAGAAAGCTGGACTTTCAGCCATTCAGTTCTTTAGGAAAAGCTATTACTGGGAGATTTGCATACAGTATCAGAGTGGCCTCTGAGCAGCTGTATGAGAGATCTCAGCCATGTCTAAGGCTATTTTCACACCGGTGTTAAAATCGTCTGGCAAGTTGTGTTGGTTAATGAACAGCATGGAGGAGTTCATTATATCCAGCATTAGCCAGAAAGGACTGGAGCACCACTAGGCCCGATTGACTATAATAGGACCTGGGGCCCTATTGACTATAATGGGGCCCAGCCTGTTTCTAGCATTAGTGCTGGGATTCATCTGGACAAAAAACAATGCTTACGCTCTGGAAAGGAACTATCTGTCTATAGCGGATATAATGAACTGTGGCAGGGCTGAGGCCATTAGTCATCACAAACTCACCATGATTTTTACCTGTTCCCGGAGTAAATGTTTGAAATCTACTCCAGTCAAGGGGCTAAAGTATTTTCTCTCTAGGAAGACGGAATGCTGGAGCTTGCACCTAATTTTTAAGGAGGCTTGCGCCTCGTCAAAAGTTAAATGCAACCTCTGACAGTGCAGGGGATATCAAGGACTGGTGTAAAGTACCAGTCTTTGATAAACGACTCCTAGTGTGTCTTACCACTGCCATTTTCTTCATATATACATGTATTTTTTTTTTATAGAAAAAGTGTTGTTAGAATGTTAAATGTAGCCTTTTCAAAAGAAGCTATAAAAACAAAAAAATGCCACTAGCAAAAAACACCATGTCCTGCATTTCATATTTCACATAAACCTGCAGCTAACATCTGAAGCAGAAAAAGCTGAAAAGTGCCACATAATTGTGCAAAACATGAAATTGCATAGTTATATATATATATATATATATATATATATAGATAGATAGATAGATAGATAGATATACATATGTAAACGATGTATGTAAGAACCATTACCCTTGCAAGTTGCAGCAGGATTGTAAGAACAGAACTACATAGAAGATACCCTCAAAACTGAATAGAAATCTATAAAAAATAAGAAGGTTACACAATGTCTGAATGTATCCAAAAACATACACTTTAGTTGAAATTAATTAATACAGAATGAAAAAACTAAGTACATAAACAAGGGGTATCAAGGCAAAAAAAAACTTTATAAAGACAATCAAATTACAGAGAAAAGAACAGGATACCACATTAACACCAAGGTCACAAACTGCAATTCCCTATTGATACTGTTATCTGTAGCAATATTATAGTGTACACATGCCATTTATCAGTTAGGCTGCTTTCAAGTGGCTGTGTATAGTTTGTAAAATGCAGTCCCTGTGATGGCCACATTTCCTGGACCAGGTGTGGCTCATGTGATCTGAATTCACTCCATTCTAGTGATCTATGATGCTATGAGTTCCAGCCTAACTGCGGGTCTACTGTCCTAGGCTCACAGCATGATTTGATTATGGGACAACCGCGGCTGGGCATAGGTGACCATGCAGCAATAAGTTTGGCTCCCATGAGCCATGGCTGGTCTGGCAAATGGGACCATAGTTACGGACCACATTTCATAGGCTCCACACAGCCATATGAAAGTAGCCTTAAAGGGGTTCGCCACTTTCTGGCTACTGTTGATGAATGTGTATATGATATGACTATATGACACTTATTAATATAGCCTTTGTTGAAATTCTGTACCATATTCTATATTTCATAAGCTATGCCCCCTTGTTTACACAGTCTTTTGTGCTATCCAAACAGTGGTCCATCCTGCTGATGGAGGGTCATGCGACCAGGCAAATTATCTGTGTGTGATGTCTCTTCAGGTTCAAATACACTGCACCTACACTAAACTCCCAACAGTACAAGAGAATGTGGCAGGTGCAATGTATTTGAATGGAGAATACATCACACACAGATGATTTGTCTGGTCTCATGATCCTCCATCAGTGGCCATATTATAGACAGGACCTATGTGTAGACAGCACAAATGACTTGACAAACAAGGGAAGATACATTATTGAAAATCTGCATCATTTTCTGTATTTCATAAAGGCTATAGTAAGTGCCATTTAATCGTCTCACAATCACAATGATCAACACAAACCAAAAAGTGGCCAACCTCTTTAAAATGTACCTGACCTTTCAGAACTACCGGGATCTAAAGCATTATATTGATTTATGATGCTATGTAATCCTTATATTTCTGGAATGTATTGTATAACAATAACAGCATTATGTCAGTGTTATCTAATACATTCCAGAACTGTAAGATTTACATAGCATTATAAGTCAATATAATGCTATGTAACCCCGTCACTGCTTGAAGTTTAGGACGGGAGCTGCGCTGTAAGTCCGGAGCGTGACGTTCGCTCGTCTGAAAGCGGCCTAACGGGGAGCAGTAAATTGTATTCTCCTCTCGCAGCCTTTCTCTCCTCAGCTAGAAATCTCTGATAACAAAGAGCAATAGATTACATACTCCAATCTTTAGTTGATAAATAATAAGTTATGACTTCAACAACCTTAACACCCCATTAGCATGTGCTCTAGTATCAAGATGCCAGTATCAATAGGGCAGCGTATTTACCTCACACACTGCACTTATGATATTTCTCCTATCCTACAATGAAGCTTTGAGATAAAAGAGAACATCAATAGGCTATATATGTTCTTAGGTCCTTGCAAAATGTTGTCATGTAGGTAAAGTAGAAGGAGAGTTATATGTGATGAAACCAAATAAAAGGGAGACATCTGGCACCATCGCACTGCCCACAAATGAGAAGATCCCCACCCCCAGCTAATGGTAAGTGGATAACTATATTATCTAAAACTGTAAACCCAGTGAATGCATTGAAACATAGATTATATATATATATATATATATATTGTGAGGCAGTGACAGGCCTCATGGCTGATAGAAGAGAGGAATGGCAGGATTATCCATCTCTTTCCCATCAGTGGGCAGGCCTGAGGCAGCAACAGGTGCCACAATCAACAGAGCATAAAGCTGTCCTCACAGTGAGATGGGTGTGTCTTGTGTGGTACAGAAGCCTAGAGTGGTTCTGTGTGTGGTCTGAGCTGGGAGCACTGAGAGACCACGAGGCTGGGAGTAGCCTGAAGTTTGGGGGGTCCCGCGACGCCTAAGGATAAGGGTCGCATGGTCAGCGTCGGGCGGACGACTGGACCACAACCCCCAAAAAGACACCGGTGAGGTAACAGCCAGGAGGCTGATGGACATTGGGCTGGGAAAGCCGCATGGGTTCAGTGTGTGTGAACAGTGACTTAGGTGAGTCAGGAACACACTGTGTTAAGTTAGAGCCCAGCCGGGCAGGTGTTTGTTTTGATTTATTATGTTGATGCTGGGACAATAAAGCGATGTTTGGCCCCTAAAGCTGCGGTGGACGACAATCTGTGTGTGAACGATCCTCGAGACCAGAGCTAACCCCCCACAATATATATATGTGATGACCACATCATTATCTTATTAGAGATGTGTTAATGTGGGTTGTCTCACTTTAGCAAAGAGCATTTATTGATTGATTCATTTTACTAGCACATTATACACTGCTCATTTCCATGGTTGTGATGACCACCCTACAATTAGGCATCAATGGCCATGCTTGCACAATATCGGACAAAACACCGGCCTAGTTGAGCTCTCATGGTCCCGCCTGCTAGATAGACCACTGCTTTTTCCTATAGTGTGCAAGCAAGACCACTGCTTATGGATAGCAGCCTGTTTGTAAAAATGGAAACAAGCAGTGTTTAATATGATAGAAAAATGAATGCAGCCAGAAAAGGAAACTATAGAATTAATTGTAATACATTGGGACTAGTATTGCCTTTATCTACATAATAAATGTCAGTTGCAGAAGTGAGACAACCGCTTTAAGTTCCTGGGACCCAGTCCAACTGAAGGATGAGTTCCTTTAGATCTATAGCTGTTACTTTTTAGAGAGAAAATCAAATATGGGGATATGCTTAGAAAATTCTTATGCTAGTGAAATTGCAAAGTTTTTTGTAATATGCAATGTACTGTGTATTACCCATAAAGATAGAGTTTGTTCTGCTACTTTGCCTAAATTATAAGCAAATTGGTAAAAGATTCTTTCTACCTAAATGGAAGAAATATCACCTATAATGGTGCTGGACAGGATAGCTGTAGGGGCGTGTGAGAAGGCTATTATTTTTTTTAAATAGGTGAACTTTACCTTTTTATTTATAATTTAAGGAAAGTAGCCCATAAGTCTATCTTTTCCAAGGTCTTGTATCCTTGAACAGTATTAAGGATTTATTTTTAAACATTGACAATGCTTATTTCTTCCAATAGATTTGTAGTACTAATAATTATTTCTGCTATTGAGATAAAATATTTTCTCTTTAAATACACTTGATATACTTGATTGGCCTCCTCTTTAGAGGTAAAACTGAGATGTTTAATTAATGGAGGTCAAATCAAAGAGTAGAATAAGTTCTATAAGTAAAGATTGTGTCAATAACTTTCTAGAGACATGCTTAAGTTCCTTGGACCCAGTGCAAGTGAAGGATTTATTCCTAGAGTTAAATACCACATCATTATCTTATTAGAGATGTGTTAATCTGGGTTGTCTCACTTTAGCAAATAGCATTTATCATGCAGTATAAATTTAATAACAGGCATTTACTATTTTATGGTGACTTTTTCAGTTACCTCTTTTGCTAGCTTGATTTATTTTTTCATCACATTATACACTGCTCATTTCCATGGTTATGATGACCACCCTATAATTAGGCAGCAGTGGTCATGCTTGCACAATATCGAACAAAACACCGACCTAATTGAGCTCCCATGGTCCCGCCCACTAGATAGACCACTGCTTTGTCTTATAGTGTGCAAGCAAGACCACTGCTTATGGATAGCAGGCTGTTTTTAAAAATTGAAACATGCAGTGTATAATATGATAGGAAAATGAATGCAGTGAGAAAAGGAAACAATAGAATTATTTGTAATACATTGGGACTAGTATTGCCTTTATCTACGTTATAAATATCAGTTGCAGAAGTGAGACAACCGCTTTAAGTTCCTGGGACCCAGTCCAACTGAAGGATGAGTTCCTATAGATCTATAGCTGTTACTTTTTAGAGAGAAAATCAAATATGGGGTTATGCTTAGAAAAATCTTCTGGTAGTGAAATTGCAAAGTTTTATGTATTATGCAATTTACTGTGTATAATCCATAAATATAGAGTTTGTTCTGCTACTTTGCCTAAATTATAAGCAAATTGGTAAAAGATTCTTTCTACCTAAATGGAAGAAATATCACCTATAATGGTGCTGGACAGGATAGCTGTAGGGGCGTGTGAGGAGGCTATTATTTTTTTTAATAGGTTAACTTTAACCTTTTTATTTATAATTTAAGGAAAGTAGCCCATAAGTATATCTTTTCCAAGGTCTTGTATGCTTGAACAGTATCAAGGATTTATATTTGAACATTGACAATGCTTGTTTCTTCCAATAGATTTGTAGTACTAATGATTATCTCTGCTCTTGAGATAAAAAAAATTCTCTTTAAATTTACTTGATATACTTGACTGGCCTCCTCTTTAGAGGTAAAACCGATATGTTTAATTAATGGAGGCCAAATCAAAGAGTAGAATAAGTTCTAGAAGTAAAAATTGTGTCAATAACTTTCTAGAGACATACTTAAGTTCCTTGGGCGCAGTCCATGTGAAGGATATATTCCTAGAGGTAAAGACCACATCCTTATCTTATTGGACATGTGTTAATCTGGGTTGTCTCACTTTAGAAAAGAGAATTTATCATGCAGTGTAAATTTAATAACAGGCATTTACAATTTTATGGTGACTTTTTCAGTTGCCACTTTTGCTAGCTTGAATTATTTTTCCAGCACATTATACACTGCCCATTTCCATGGTTATGATGATCACCCTTTAATTAGGCAGCAGTGGCCATGCTTGCACAATATCGGACAAAACACCGGCCTAGTTGAACTCCCACGGCCCCGCCCACCAGATAGACCACTGCTTTTTCCTATAGTGTGCAAGCAAGACCATTGCTTATGGATAGCAGGCTGTTTGTAAAAATGGAAACAAGCAGTGTATAACATGATAGAAAAATGAATGCAGCGAGAAAAGGAAACAATAGAATTATTTGTAATACATTGGGACTAGTATTGCCTTTATCTACATTATAAATATCAGTTGCAGAAGTGAGACAACTGCTTCAAGTTCCTGGGACCCAGTCCAACTGAAGGATGAGTTCCTATAGATCTGTAGCTGTTACTTTTTAGAGAGAAAATCAAATATGGGGTTATGCTGAGAAAAATCTTCTGGTAGTGAAATTGCAAAATTTTATGTAGTATGCAAATTATTTTTCCATCACCTTATACACTGCTCATTTCCATGGTTATGATGACCACCCTATAATTAGGCAGCAAAGGCCATGCTTGCACAATATCAGACAAAACAGCGGCCTATTTGAGCTCCCACGGTCCCGCCCACTAGACACACCACTGCTTTTTCCTATAGTGTGCAAGCAAGACCACTGCTTTTGGATAGCAGGCTGTTTGTAACCATCGAAACAAGCAGTGTATAATATGACAGAAAAATGAATTCAGCGAGAAAAGGAAACAATAGAATTATTTGTAATACATTGGGACCAGTATTACCTTTATCTACATTATAAATATCAGTTGCAGACGTGAGACAACCGCTTTGAGTTCCTGGTACCCATACCAACTAAAGGATGAGTTCCTTTAGATCTATAGCTGTTACTGGTGTCTAGTGAATCTACCAGAGTGTCAGCACATTGCTGACACTCTGATAGAAACGGCTGGCATCTGTGCTTGATCAGATGCCATCTGTTTAACCCCTTCTATACTGCGGTCCGTATGGACCGCAGTATGGAAGCGTTAACAGGGAGAGAGCTCCCTCCCTCTCCCATCGGGGGGCTTCTGTGCCTTTGCGGCCCCCAACAGGAATGGATCGCAGAGGGAGGGAGCTCCCCTCCCCTCCTCCCCATCGATCATCCGCTGCTCTCTTATGGCAGCGGGTAATGGTTGCCATAGAGACAGGACGCTTTCAGAAGCGTCCTGCACTCCATGGTGCTGAAAGTCTGAATTGACCTGCTAAAGGTCTATTCAGACTTTGTAAAGTACAAAATACAGCACAGTGCACTATATAGTGTACTGTACTTTATTATACAGACACCAGATCCACTGGATCTTTCAGAACCAAGTGGGTCTGGGTCCAAAAAAAATGTAAAAAAGTTAAAAAAAAAAGTAAAACAAAAAGTGTCACACATGTGGTATCGCCGTGATCAGGAGAAGTAGGGCAATGTGCTTTGGCTGAGACTCTGATAAAACACATTGCCCTACTTCTCCTGAGTGCAGCGATACCTCATGTGTGCCTCTTTTTTGCAGCCAAGATGCGGAAAGGGGCCCTAATTCCATTGAGTACCTTTAGGATTTCACGGGGCATTTTTACGCATTTGGATTCTCACGCTTTAGGGCCCCTAAAATGCCAGGGCAGTATAAATACCCCACATGTGACCCCATTTTGGAAAGAAGACACCCCAAGGTATTCCATGAGGGGCATGGCGAGTTCACAGAAAAAAAATTGTTTTTGGCACAAGTTAGCGGAAATTTATATATATATGTATTTTTTTAACAAAGTCTTATATTCCACTAACTTGTGACAAAAAATAAAATTTTACATGAACTCACCATACCCCTCACAGAATACCTTGGGGTGTCTTCTTTCTAAAATGGGGTCACATGTGAGGTGTTTGTACTGCCCTGGCATTTAAGGGTCTCCGCAATCATTACATGTATGGCCAGCATTAGCATTAGGGACTCCGCAAACATTACATGTGTGGCCAGCATTACATGTATGGTTCAGCCTCTGGGCTTAAAAAAAAGAAATGAACGGCACAGATTTCTTCATTCGCATCGATCAATCTGGATGAAAAAATCTCTGCCAAAATCAGTGACTGCGGTGCGGTGGGCTGGGCGCTAACTACCTAACAAGTAGCTAACTAACTGGCAGTGATAAGGGACCATTATGCCCCATTCACACATCCACAATTCAGTTTGCGGAACGGAATTGCGGACCCATTCATTTTTATAGGGACAGACTTTGTCCTCCTCGAATCCGGAATTGTGGATCTGCACTTCCGGGTCTGCACTTCTGTTCCGCAAAAATATAGAACATGTCCTATTCCGCGGATTCCGGGTCTGCACTTCTGTTCCGCAAAAATATAGAACATGTCCTATTCCGCGGATCCGCAAAACACATATGGACGTCTGAATGGAGCCATTCAGGGGGGTGATCAATGACAGGGGGGTGATCAGGGAGTCTATATGGGGTGATCAGGGGTTAATAAGGGGTTAATAAGTGACAGGGGTGGGGTGTAGTGTGGTGCTTGGTGCTACTTTACATAGCAACCTGGTCCTCTGGTGGTCGATCCCAGCAAATGGGACCACCAGAGGACCAGGTAGCAGGTATATCAGACGCTGTTAACAAAACAGCGTCTGATATACCTGTTTGATGCGATTTATTTAACTTCTACAGCCTGCCAGTGATTGATCATCGCTGGCAGGCTGTAGTATAACTGCCGAGCTGTGAGTTGCTGTGAACGCGGCAACACAACAAATCTCGCCTCTCGCGAGATGACACGCCGATGCGTCAAGGAGGAACATCCCGGCCGCCCGCAGGACGCAGCCCTGCGCTTGGCGGTCGGGATAAAGTTAAACAAAATCCCAGAAATCTTCTTTGAGGTATCCTTGAGGGGTTTACAACTGGCCCAAGATAAGCCTTTTAAATACTTAGAAATATTTAGAAAGTAACTGTCATTCTTTTTTTTTTGTTGTTGTGTAGGGGCAGTGATCACTGCTGCTGGATTGCAGGGTGGTCGTAACCATGGAAACAAGTGGTGTATAATGTGATGAAAAAATTAATCCAGCCAGTAAAGGAAGCAATATGGACAATTACACTGCATTAGTAAGTACCTTGTATTAACTTTATCCACATGATAAATACAATTTGCTAAAGTGAGACAAGTCCTATGGGTAAAGGGTACATTGCTTTAGAGCTATTCATTACAAAAGAGTGACACGTATATTTTTTTAAAATATTAACATAACCAAAAATTTGTATCAAAATGTGTATTTATTTCAGAATAAAAAACATAATGACGTTTACAGAACTCTGTAAATAGTGAATTTCCCTAGAATATATTACTATGCCTCTCCTAGGCTTCTCTTTTCAGTTGATGACATCACAGCTGATGACATCACAGGCATTGTTTATACAGTAGAACCTGCTGCATCAGCTCATTTGAGCAGGCTAGTCTTCATGCGATCAGACATCTCCTTTTAGTTCTTAGAGATGACACAGACATGGAGAAAATACTAAAGAGGCCAAATAATCATCCCAGGCTCTGTAAGAAAATCTGACCCTGAAGTAGCAGGTAAGGATCAATCCAATTCTGTATGCTTTTTGCTTGAGTTTGGTTTCACACAGTTTTTACTGGCGTTTTGTGCACTTTTGCTGTGCTACAATGTGCTATGCTTTCTGCTATTCTGGCGAACTCCAGCCAGGACTTACTGAGATTATTCCCATCTTGGCCTTTCAAAACCCATATAAAATAAAGTTGTCTTCTTTTTTCACACCTGACACAAAAAGGTAACTGCCATAAAGTGATCTATAAAA
The DNA here is from genome assembly GCA_033119425.1 of Bufotes viridis. NCBI lineage: Eukaryota > Metazoa > Chordata > Amphibia > Anura > Bufonidae > Bufotes > Bufotes viridis. Next base: position 55,484,478 of record CM065595.1, read on the forward strand.
ATCAAGTGGTACCTATTCTTATCTTTAGTGACCAGTGTGAAAACTGCAGTATTTTATTGTTTGTGTTTAATTATAGATATTAAAATGGAAAATTAAAAGTAACATAATCTAAAAGTCTTTACAAATATGTTAAACATAAAAGCCTGATTTAAACAGTAGGCCACTTTCTAATGACACATTCCCATAAGAAGTTTGCAACTGGTCCAGGATAGGCTTTTCAGATACTTAGAAATATTTAAATAACCATAAGAACAATGATTCTGGGGTAAATCATAAAATGCTTTGTTATTTTTTTTCTTATACTGAGTTGCCTTAAAATCCATATTTATTACTGAATATAAAACTAAGACATGTTTTCTGCGCACTGAAAATAATGAAATCCTCTAGGATGCATTGCTAGACTTCCCTCCTTATGACATCACAGCTGATGGAATGTTAAGGCATTGTGATGTGTCTTGTTCATACAGTAGCACCTACTGCAGCAGCTTATTTGAGTAGGCCAGTCTCCATGCGATCAGACATGTCTTTTATTTCTTAGAGAAGATCAGCATTTTCACCACCTCTGTAAGAACGTCAATCATCCCAGTCTCTGAAAGAAAATCTGACCCTGAGATAGAAGGTAAGGATCAATCCAACTCTCCTTTTTGCTTGAGGGTGGGTTCACACATAGGTTTATAGTGGCGTTTTGTGCACTTTTGCTTTGTTAGTGACTAGTGCTAAGCAAATCGAAGTATCCTAAGTTGACTTCGATAGGAATTTCAGGAAAAATCTGATTCGTCACAAATCCAAATTTCCTTGCGCTTCATGGTAACAAATCAATTTTTCCTAAAATGGTGGCTGAAAGTAAAATTATACTGATTCTAACTGGCTATAACTGACACTTAAAATAAATAGTGATGTAAATTCAGCCTGTTTTTTTTTGTTGTTGTAGTTGTGCTATTTTTGAAAATAGTATGTTTGCGCACATGGTATTTGCATTTTTTTTAATATGCCTTACATTTTCATATAGGACAGCATGTGCTCCAATGTAAGGCTAGAGCTACTCAACTACATGTGTCAAGCAAGAAAAAATGTACAGCTACATTGCAAAAGGTGTAACGAGACATTAATGTCACACCAATGTTATGCAACTTTTATTGTAATGATAGTCGGTTATTGCATGTGACATACTGCAACTGCAACACGACAGTCATACAAAAATCCAACTTGGATAGATTTTTTCTAACTGTCGTGTCACAGTTGGATCTTTTGCCACTGTCATGTCACACCATAGGCTATCATTCCAAAAAATGTTTCGCAACATTGGAGCGACATGAATGTCCTGCTACACATATAACTTCATCTGTAGGGAGGAGCAAGCAAAAAATGCACATCATAACAGTGGTACAATTAAAAATGATTTCTTTTTTAACTGGGGCAAAAACTGTGGCTGTATATGGGACAAAAACATCTGAACACTAAGTAAAAACTAAAAAACAAAAAATGCACAACCAGAGCATGATATGATTAAAAGAGAAATAACACTTAGGTGGTTTTCAAGTGTTAACAGACTCCACTGCAAAAAATGTACTTGCTGTATTTAATATTTCCTATAGACTACCATGTAACATCTGGATCTGGTGTTTGCCCTGTATTTAATTTGCATCTTATTTATTATCCCTAAATAAATACATTTTTTCTATGTTTGTTTTGTCTGACATCTAGTAGTTGTTTTCTTGCAAGGCAGGTCCAGATTTACTTGTCTCAGTGGTTTGTGTATGAAAAAATTGTGCATGCTCCCGCTTAAAACAGACTAGAAAAATTAGCTTGGTCAGGAGTGGAGTAGAAATAAGACTTTTTATGCATCAAATTCAGGGGCAAAAAAGGTGCAGCTACATAAAAAGGTCTGAAAAAAGTTTGTAAAAGTTTGAAAACTTTTGAATTAGTCTTATAACTCAAAATACCTCCAAAACAAGAGCAAAATCAGTAATTGAGAGTTAAAAAAAATAAGACAGCCGTAGACAGTTTTTTACTCATGAAAACAGGCACATACACTATAGTAAATGTGCCCCAGAGTCCTTCTTTTTAGCTTACATGATCTTCATTTACCGACACAAGGCTTGAAAAGGCTGTGAGCAGGACGCCTTCCCTTTTCACACATGTCTGTGGTACCTTCCTGTACCAGACTGGGTGCAATCACCAATTTCCTTTTGCTGATTGGTAGAAAGCTGGACTTTCAGCCATTCAGTTCTTTAGGAAAAGCTACTGCTGGGAGATTGCCATACAGTATCAGAGTGGCCTCTGAGCAGCTGTATGAGAGATCTCAGCCATGTCTAAGGCTATTTTCACAACGGTGTTAAAATCGGCTGACAAGTTGTGTTGGTTGAACAGCATGGAGGAGTTCATTATATCCAGCATTAGCCAGAAAGGACTGGAGCACCACTAGGCCCGATTGACTATAATAGGACCTGGGGGCCCTATTGACTATAATGGGGCCCAGCCTGTTTCTAGCATTAGTGCTGGGATTCAGCTAGACAAAAGCCAATGCTTATGCTCTGGCAGGGAAAAGCACTATCTGTCTTTGGCGGATATAATGAACTGTGGCAGGGCCGAGGCCATTAGTCATCACAAATTCACCTGTTCACCTGTTCCCGGCGTAAATGTTTGAAATCTACTCCAGTCAAGGGGCTGAAGTATTTTTCTCTCTAGGAGGACGGAATGCTGGAGCTTGCACCTAATTTTTAAGGAGGCTTGCGCCTCGTCATAAGTTAAACGCAACCCCTGACAGCGCAGGGGGTATCAAGGACTGGTGTAAAGTACCAGTCTTTGATAAACGACTCCTAGTGTGTCTTACCACTGCCATTTTCTTTATATATACATGTATTTTTTTTTAATAGAAAAAGTATTGTTAGAATGTTAAATGTAGCCTTTTCAAAAGAAGCAATTAAGACAAAAAAATGCCACTAGCAAAAAACACCATGTCCTGCATTTCATATTTCACATAAACCTGCAGCTAACATCTGAAGCAGAAAAAGCTGAAAAGTGCCACATAATTGCGCAAAACATGAAATTGCATAGTAATATATATATAAACAAAAACTAAGTACATAAACAAGGGGTATCAAGGCAAAAAAAAACTTTATAAAGACAATCAGATTACAGAGAAAAGAACAGGATACCACATAAACACCAAGGTCACAAACTGCTATTCCCTATTGATACTCTTATCTGTAGCAATATTATAGTGTACACATGCCATTTATCAGTTAGGCTGCTTTCAAGTGGCTGTGTATAGTTTGTAAAATTCAGTCCCTGTGATGTCCACATTTCCTGGACCAGGTGTGGCTCATGTGATCTGAATTCACTCCATTCTAGTGATCTATGATGCTATGAGTACCAGCCTAACTGCGGGTCTACTGTCCTAGGCTCACAGCATCATTTGATTACAGGCAACCAAGGCTGGGCATAAGTAACAATGCAGCAATAAGTTTGGCTCCCATGAGCCATGGCTGTTCTGGCAAATGGGACCATAGTTACGAACCACATTTCATAGGCTCCACACAGCCATATGAAAGTAGCCTTAAAAGGGTTTGCCACTTTCTGGCTACTGTTGATCAATGTGTATATGAGATGACTATATGGCACTTACTAATATAGCCTTTGTTGAAATTCTGTACCATATTCTATATTTCATAAGCTATGGCCCCTTGTTTACACAGTCTTTTGTGCTATCCACACAGTGGTCCATCCTGCTGATGGAGGGTCATGTGACTAGGCAAATTATCTGTGTGTGATGTCTCCTCAGGTTCAAATACACTACACCTACATTAAAATCCCAACAGAACAAGAGAATGTGGCAGGTGCAATGTATTTGAATGGAGGATACATCACACACAGATCATTTGTCTGGTCTCATGTTCCTCCATCATTGGCTATCTTATGGATAGGACCTATATGTGGACAGCACAAATGACTTGACAAACAAGGAAAAGACAAACTTGACTTGACAAACAAGTGTTGAAAATCTGCATCATTTTCTATATTTCATAAAGGCTATATTAGTAAGTGCCATTTAATCGTCTCACAATCACAATGATCAACACAAACCAAAAAGTGGCCAACCTATTTAAAATGTACCTGACCTTTCAGCACTACCGGGTCATAAAGCATTATATTGATTTATGATGCTATGTAATCCTTATATTTGTGGAATGTATTGTATAACACTAACAGCATTATGCCAGTGTTATCAAATACATTCCAGAACTGTGAGGTTTACATAGAATTAGAATTATAAGTCAATATAATGCTATGTAACCCCGTCACTGCTTGAAGTTTAGACGGGAGCTGCGCTGTAAGTCCGGAGCGTGACGTTCGCTCGTCTGAAAGCGGCCTAACAGGGAGCAGTAAATTGTATTCTCCTATAGCAGCCTCTCTCTCCTCAGCTAGAAATCTCTGATAACAAAGAGCAATAGATTACATACTCCAATCTTTAGTTGATAAATAATCAGCTATGACTTCAACAACCTTAACACCCCATTAGCATGTGCTCTAGTATCAAGATGCCAGTATGAATAGGGCAGCGTAATTATCTCACACACAGCACTTATGATATTTTTACTATCCAACAATGAACCTTTGAGATAAAAGAGAACATCAATACGCTATATATGTTCTTAGGTCCTTGCAAAATGTTGTCATGTAGGTAAAGTAGAAGGTGAGTTATATGTGATGAAACCAAATATGTTATGACAGTCAATAAAAGGGAGACATCTGGCACCATCGCACTGCCCACAAATGAAAAGATCCCCCTCCAGCTAATGGTAAGTGGATAACTATATTATCTAAAAATGTAAACCCATGGAATGCGTTGAAACATAAATGAAATATATATATTTTATATATATATATATATATATATATATATATATATGTAGAACACATCATTATCTTATTAGAGATGTGTTAATGTGGGTTGTCTCACTTTAGCACAGAGCATTTATCATGCAGTGTAAATTTAATAACAGGCATTTACTATTTTATGGTGACCTTTTCAGGTGCCACTTTTGCTAGCTTGATTCATTTTTCTAGCACATTATACACTGCTCAATTCCTTGGTTATAATGACCACCCTACAATCAGGCAGCAGTGGCCATGCTTGCACAATATCAGACAAAACATCGGCCTAGTTAAGCTCCCATGGTCCCGACTACTAGATAGACCACTGCTTTTTCCTATAGTGTGCCAGCAAGACCACTGCTTATGGATAACAGGCTGTTTGTAACCATCAAAACAAGCAGTGTATAATATGATAGAAAAATGAATGCAGTGAGTAAAGGAAACAATAGAATTATTTTTAATACATTGGGACTAGTATTGCCTTTATCTACATAACAAAGGACAGTTGCAGAAGTGAGACAACTGCTTTAAGTTCCTGGGACCCTGTCCAACTGAAGGATGAGTCCCTTTAGATCTATAGCTGTTACTTTTTACAGAGAAAATCATATATGGTGTTATGTTGAGAAAATTCTTATGGTAGTGAAATAAAAAAGTTTTTTGTAGTATGCAATTTACTGTGTATAATCCATAAATATAGAGTTTGTTCTGCTACGTTTCCTAAATTATAAGCAAATTGGTAAAAGATTCTTTCTACCTAAAGGGTAGACATATCACCTATAATGGTGCTGGACAGGATAGCTGTAGGGGCGTGTGAGGAGGCTATTATTTTTTTTAATAGGTGACCTTTAACCTCTTTATTTATAATTTAAGGAAAGTAGCCCATAAGTCTATCTTTTCCAAGGTCTTGAATCTTTAAAAATTATCTAGGATTTATATTTGAACATTGACAATGCTTGTTTCTTCCAATAGATTTGTAGTACTAATAATTATCTCTGCTCTTGAGATAAAAATGTTCTCTTTAAATACACTTGATATACTTGACTGGCCTCCTCTTTAGAGGTAAAACCGATATGTTTAATTAATGGAGGCCAAATCAAAGAGTAGAATAAGTTCTAGAAGTAAAGATTGTGTCAATAACTTTCTAGAGACATGCTTAAGTTCCTTGGGCCCAGTGCAAGTGAAGGATTTATTCCTAGAGGTAAAGACCACATCATTATCTTATTAGAGATGTGTTAATCTGGGTTGTCTCACTTTAGCAAAGAGAATTTATCATGCAGTGTAAATTTAATAACAGGCATTTACTATTTTATGGTGACTTTTTCAGTTGCCACTTTTGCTAGCTTGATTTATTTTTCCAGCACATTATACACTGCTCATTTCCATGGTTATGATGACAACCCTACAATCAGGCAGCAGTGCCCATGCTTGCACAATATCGGACAAAACACCGGCCTAGTTGAGCTCCCATGGTCCCGCCTACTAGATAGACCACTGCTTTGTCTTATAGTGTGCAAGCAAGACCACTGCTTATGGATAGCAGGCTTGTTGTAACCATGGAAACAAGCAGTGTATGATATGATAGAAAAATGAATGCAGCCAGAAAAGGAAACAATAGAATTATTTGTAATACATTGGGACTAGTATTGCCTTTATCTACATAATAAAGGTCAGTTGCAGAAGTGAGACAACCGCTTTAAGTTCCTGGGACCCTGTCCAACTGAAGGATGAGTTCCTTTAGATCTATAGCTGTTACTTTTTAGAGAGAAAATCAAATATGGGGTTATGCTGAGAAAAATCTTATGGTAGTGAAATAGCAAAGATTTTTGTAGTATGCAATTTACTGTGTATAATCCATAAATATAGAGTTTGTTCTGCTACTTTGCCTAAATTATAAGCAAATTGGTAAAAGATTCTTTCTACCTAAAGGGTAGACATATCACCTATAATGGTGCTGGACAGGATAGCTGTAGGGGCGTGTGAGGAGGCTATTATTTTTTTAATAGGTGACCTTTAACCTCTTTATTTATAATTTAAGGAAAGTAGCCCATAAGTCTATCTTTTCCAAGGTCTTGAATCTTTGAAAAGTATCTAGGATTTATATTTGAACATTGACAATGCTTGTTTCTTCCAATAGATTTGTAGTACTAATAATTATCTCTGCTCTTGAGATAAAAATGTTCTCTTTAAATACACTTGATATACTTGACTGGCCTCCTCTTTAGAGGTAAAACCGATATGTTTAATTAATGGAGGCCAAATCAAAGAGTAGAATAAGTTCTAGAAGTAAAAATTGTGTCAATAACTTTCTAGAGACATGCTTAAGTTCCTTGGGCCCAGTGCAAGTGAAGGATTTATTCCTAGAGGTAAAGACCACATCATTATCTTATTAGAGATGTGTTAATCTGGGTTGTCTCACTTTAGCAAAGAGAATTTATCATGCAGTGTAAATTTAATAACAGGCATTTACTATTTTATGGTGACTTTTTCAGTTGCCACTTTTGCTAGCTTGATTTATTTTTCCAGCACATTATACACTGCTCATTTCCATGGTTATGATGACCACCCTACAATCAGGCAGCAGTGCCCATGCTTTCACAATATCGGACAAAACACCGGCCTAGTTGAGCTCCCATGGTCCCGCCTACTAGATAGACCACTGCTTTGTCTTATAGTGTGCAAGCAAGACCACTGCTTATGGATAGCAGGCTTGTTGTAACCATGGAAACAAGCAGTGTATGATATGATAGAAAAATGAATGCAGCCAGAAAAGGAAACAATAGAATTATTTGTAATACATTGGGACTAGTATTGCCTTTATCTACATAATAAAGGTCAGTTGCAGAAGTGAGACAACCGCTTTAAGTTCCTGGGACCCTGTCCAACTGAAGGATGAGTTCCTTTAGATCTATAGCTGTTACTTTTTAGAGAGAAAATCAAATATGGGGTTATGCTGAGAAAAATCTTATGGTAGTGAAATAGCAAAGATTTTTGTAGTATGCAATTTACTGTGTATAATCCATAAATATAGAGTTTGTTCTGCTACTTTGCCTAAATTATAAGCAAATTGGTAAATGATTCTTTCTACCTAAAGGGTAGACATATCACCTATAATGGTGCTGGACAGGATAGCTGTAGGGGCGTGTGAGGAGGCTATTATTTTTTTAATAGGTGACCTTTAACCTCTTTATTTATAATTTAAGGAAAGTAGCCCATAAGTCTATCTTTTCCAAGGTCTTGAATCTTTGAAAAGTATCTAGGATTTATATTTGAACATTGACAATGCTTGTTTCTTCCAATAGATTTGTAGTACTAATAATTATCTCTGCTCTTGATATAAAAAATGTTCTCTTTAAATACACTTGATATACTTGACTGGCCTCCTCTTTAGAGGTAAAACCGATATGTTTAATTAATGGAGGCCAAATCAAAGAGTAGAATAAGTTCTAGAAGTAAAAATTGTGTCAATAACTTTCTAGAGACATGCTTAAGTTCCTTGGGCCCAGTGCAAGTGAAGGATTTATTCCTAGAGGTAAAGACCACATCATTATCTTATTAGAGATGTGTTAATCTGGGTTGTCTCACTTTAGCAAAGAGAATTTATCATGCAGTGTAAATTTAATAACAGGCATTTACTATTTTATGGTGACTTTTTCAGTTGCCACTTTTGCTAGCTTGATTTATTTTTCCAGCACATTATACACTGCTCATTTCCATGGTTATGATGACCAACCTACAATCAGGCAGCAGTGCCCATGCTTTCACAATATCGGACAAAACACCGGCCTAGTTGAGCTCCCATGGTCCCGCCTACTAGATAGACCACTGCTTTGTCTTATAGTGTGCAAGCAAGACCACTGCTTATGGATAGCAGGCTTGTTGTAACCATGGAAACAAGCAGTGTATGATATGATAGAAAATGAATGCAGCCAGAAAAGGAAACAATAGAATTATTTGTAATACATTGGGACTAGTATTGCCTTTATCTACATAATAAAGGTCAGTTGCAGAAGTGAGACAACCGCTTTAAGTTCCTGGGACCCTGTCCAACTGAAGGATGAGTTCCTTTAGATCTATAGCTGTTACTTTTTAGAGAGAAAATCAAATATGGGGTTATGCTGAGAAAAATCTTATGGTAGTGAAATAGCAAAGATTTTTGTAGTATGCAATTTACTGTGTATAATCCATAAATATAGAGTTTGTTCTGCTACTTTGCCTAAATTATAAGCAAATTGGTAAAAGATTCTTTCTACCTAAAGGGTAGACATATCACCTATAATGGTGCTGGACAGGATAGCTGTAGGGGCGTGTGAGGAGGCTATTATTTTTTTAATAGGTGACCTTTAACCTCTTTATTTATAATTTAAGGAAAGTAGCCCATAAGTCTATCTTTTCCAAGGTCTTGAATCCTTGAAAAGTATCTAGGATTTATATTTGAACATTGACAATGCTTGTTTCTTCCAATAGATTTGTAGTATTAATAATTATCTCTGCTCTTGAGATAAAAAATGTTCTCTTTAAATACACTTGATATACTTGACTGGCCTCCTCTTTAGAGGTAAAACCGATATGTTTAATTAATGGAGGCCAAATCAAAGAGTAGAATAAGTTCTAGAAGTAAAAATTGTGTCAATAACTTTCTAGAGACATACTTAAGTTCCTTGGGCCCAGTGCAAGTGAAGGATTTATTCCTAGAGGTAAAGACCACATCATTATCTTATTAGAGATGTGTTAATCTGGGTTGTCTCACTTTAGCAAAGAGAATTTATCATGCAGTGTAAATTTAATAACAGGCATTTACTATTTATGGTGACTTTTTCAGTTGCCACTTTTGCTAGCTTGATTTATTTTTCCAGCACATTATACACTGCTCATTTCCATGGTTATGATGACAACCCTACAATCAGGCAGCAGTGCCCATGCTTGCACAATATCGGACAAAACACCGGCCTAGTTGAGCTCCCATGGTCCCGCCTACTAGATAGACCACTGCTTTGTCTTATAGTGTGCAAGCAAGACCACTGCTTATGGATAGCAGGCTTTTTGTAACCATGGAAACAAGCAGTGTATGATATGATAGAAAAATGAATGCAGCCAGAAAAGGAAACAATAGAATTATTTGTAATACATTGGGACTAGTATTGCCTTTATCTACATAATAAAGGTCAGTTGCAGAAGTGAGACAACCGCTTTAAGTCCCTGGGACCCAGACCAACTGAAGGATGAGTTCCTTTAGATCTATAGCTGTTACTTTTTAGAGAGAAAATCAAATATGGGGTTATGCTGAGAAAAATCTTATGGTAGTGAAATAGCAAAGATTTTTGTAGTATGCAATTTACTGTGTATAATCCATAAATATAGAGTTTGTTCTGCTACTTTGCCTAAATTATAAGCAAATTGGTAAAAGATTCTTTCTACCTAAAGGGTAGACATATCACCTATAATGGTGCTGGACAGGATAGCTGTAGGGGCGTGTGAGGAGGCTATTATTTTTTTAATAGGTGACCTTTAACCTCTTTATTTATAATTTAAGGAAAGTAGCCCATAAGTCTATCTTTTCCAAGGTCTTGAATCCTTGAAAAGTATCTAGGATTTATATTTGAACATTGACAATGCTTGTTTCTTCCAATAGATTTGTAGTATTAATAATTATCTCTGCTCTTGAGATAAAAATGTTCTCTTTAAATACACTTGATATACTTGACTGGCCTCCTCTTTAGAGGTAAAACCGATATGTTTAATTAATGGAGGCCAAATCAAAGAGTAGAATAAGTTCTAGAAGTAAAAATTGTGTCAATAACTTTCTAGAGACATACTTAAGTTCCTTGGGCCCAGTGCAAGTGAAGGATTTATTCCTAGAGGTAAAGACCACATCATTATCTTATTAGAGATGTGTTAATCTGGGTTGTCTCACTTTAGCAAAGAGAATTTATCATGCAGTGTAAATTTAATAACAGGCATTTACTATTTATGGTGACTTTTTCAGTTGCCACTTTTGCTAGCTTGATTTATTTTTCCAGCACATTATACACTGCTCATTTCCATGGTTATGATGACAACCCTACAATCAGGCAGCAGTGCCCATGCTTGCACAATATCGGACAAAACACCGGCCTAGTTGAGCTCCCATGGTCCCGCCTACTAGATAGACCACTGCTTTGTCTTATAGTGTGCAAGCAAGACCACTGCTTATGGATAGCAGGCTTTTTGTAACCATGGAAACAAGCAGTGTATGATATGATAGAAAAATGAATGCAGCCAGAAAAGGAAACAATAGAATTATTTGTAATACATTGGGACTAGTATTGCCTTTATCTAGATAATAAAGGTCAGTTGCAGAAGTGAGACAACCGCTTTAAGTCCCTGGGACCCAGACCAACTGAAGGATGAGTTCCTTTAGATCTATAGCTGTTACTTTTTAGAGAGAAAATCAAATATGGGGTTATGCTGAGAAAATCTTATGGTAGTGAATATAGCAAAGATTTTTGTAGTATGCAATTTACTGTGTATAATCCATAAATATAGAGTTTGTTCTGCTACTTTGCCTAAATTATAAGCAAATTGGTAAAAGATTCTTTCTACCTAAAGGGTAGACATATCACCTATAATGGTGCTGGACAGGATAGCTGTAGGGGCGTGTGAGGAGGCTATTATTTTTTTAATAGGTGACCTTTAACCTCTTTATTTATAATTTAAGGAAAGTAGCCCATAAGTCTATCTTTTCCAAGGTCTTGAATCCTTGAAAAGTATCTAGGATTTATATTTGAACATTGACAATGCTTGTTTCTTCCAATAGATTTGTAGTATTAATAATTATCTCTGCTCTTGAGATAAAAAATGTTCTCTTTAAATACACTTGATATACTTGACTGGCCTCCTCTTTAGAGGTAAAACCGATATGTTTAATTAATGGAGGCCAAATCAAAGAGTAGAATAAGTTCTAGAAGTAAAAATTGTGTCAATAACTTTCTAGAGACATACTTAAGTTCCTTGGGCCCAGTGCAAGTGAAGGATTTATTCCTAGAGGTAAAGACCACATCATTATCTTATTAGAGATGTGTTAATCTGGGTTGTCTCACTTTAGCAAAGAGAATTTATCATGCAGTGTAAATTTAATAACAGGCATTTACTATTTATGGTGACTTTTTCAGTTGCCACTTTTGCTAGCTTGATTTATTTTTCCAGCACATTATACACTGCTCATTTCCATGGTTATGATGACAACCTAACAATCAGGCAGCAGTGCCCATGCTTGCACAATATCGGACAAAACACCGGCCTAGTTGAGCTCCCATGGTCCCGCCTACTAGATAGACCACTGCTTTGTCTTATAGTGTGCAAGCAAGACCACTGCTTATGGATAGCAGGCTTTTTGTAACCATGGAAACAAGCAGTGTATGATATGATAGAAAAATGAATGCAGCCAGAAAAGGAAACAATAGAATTATTTGTAATACATTGGGACTAGTATTGCCTTTATCTAGATAATAAAGGTCAGTTGCAGAAGTGAGACAACCGCTTTAAGTCCCTGGGACCCAGACCAACTGAAGGATGAGTTCCTTTAGATCTATAGCTGTTACTTTTTAGAGAGAAAATCAAATATGGGGTTATGCTGAGAAAAATCTTATGGTAGTGAAATAGCAAAGATTTTTGTAGTATGCAATTTACTGTGTATAATCCATAAATATAGAGTTTGTTCTGCTACTTTGCCTAAATTATAAGCAAATTGGTAAAAGATTCTTTCTACCTAAAGGGTAGACATATCACCTATAATGGTGCTGGACAGGATAGCTGTAGGGGCGTGTGAGGAGGCTATTATTTTTTTAATAGGTGACCTTTAACCTCTTTATTTATAATTTAAGGAAAGTAGCCCATAAGTCTATCTTTTCCAAGGTCTTGAATCCTTGAAAAGTATCTAGGATTTATATTTGAACATTGACAATGCTTGTTTCTTCCAATAGATTTGTAGTATTAATAATTATCTCTGCTCTTGAGATAAAAAATGTTCTCTTTAAATACACTTGATATACTTGACTGGCCTCCTCTTTAGAGGTAAAACCGATATGTTTAATTAATGGAGGCCAAATCAAAGAGTAGAATAAGTTCTAGAAGTAAAAATTGTGTCAATAACTTTCTAGAGACATACTTAAGTTCCTTGGGCCCAGTGCAAGTGAAGGATTTATTCCTAGAGGTAAAGACCACATCATTATCTTATTAGAGATGTGTTAATCTGGGTTGTCTCACTTTAGCAAAGAGAATTTATCATGCAGTGTCAATTTAATAACAGGCATTTACTATTTATGGTGACTTTTTCAGTTGCCACTTTTGCTAGCTTGATTTATTTTTCCAGCACATTATACACTGCTCATTTCCATGGTTATGATGACAACCCTACAATCAGGCAGCAGTGCCCATGCTTGCACAATATCAGACAAAACACCGGCCTAGTTGAGCTCCCATGGTCCCGCCTACTAGATAGACCACTGCTTTGTCTTATAGTGTGCAAGCAAGACCACTGCTTATGGATAGCAGGCTTTTTGTAACCATGGAAACAAGCAGTGTATGATATGATAGAAAAATGAATGCAGCCAGAAAAGGAAACAATAGAATTATTTGTAATACATTGGGACTAGTATTGCCTTTATCTACATAATAAACGTCAGATGCAGAACTGAGACAACCGCTTTAAGTTCCTGGGATCCTGTCCAACTGAAGGATGAGTTCCTTTAGATCTATAGCTGTTACTTTTTAGAGAGAGAATCAAATATGGGGTTATGCTGAGAAAAATCTTATGGTAGTGAAATAGCAAAGATTTTTGTAGTATGCAATTTACTGTGTATAATCCATAAATATAGAGTTTGTTCTGCTACTTTGCCTAAATTATAAGCAAATAGGTAAAAGATTATTTCTACCTAAAGGGTAGACATATCACCTATAATGGTGCTGGACAGGATAGCTGTAGGGGCGTGTGAGGAGGCTATTATTTTTTTAATAGGTGACCTTTAACCTCTTTATTTATAATTTAAGGAAAGTAGCGCATAAGTCTATCTTTTCCAAGGTCTTGAATCCTTGAAAAGTATCTAGGATTTATATTTGAACATTGACAATGCTTGTTTCTTCCAATAGATTTGTAGTATTAATAATTATCTCTGCTCTTGAGATAAAAATGTTCTCTTTAAATACACTTGATATACTTGACTGGCCTCCTCTTTAGAGGTAAAACCGATATGTTTAATTAATGGAGGCCAAATCAAAGAGTAGAATAAGTTCTAGAAGTAAAAATTGTGTCAATAACTTTCTAGAGACATACTTAAGTTCCTTGGGCCCAATGCAAGTGAAGGATTTATTCCTAGAGGTAAAGACCACATCATTATCTTATTAGAGATGTGTTAATCTGGGTTGTCTCACTTTAGCAAAGAGAATTTATCATGCAGTGTAAATTTAATAACAGGCATTTACTATTTATGGTGACTTTTTCAGTTGCCACTTTTGCTAGCTTGATTTATTTTTCCAGCACATTATACACTGCTCATTTCCATGGTTATGATGACAACCCTAACAATCAGGCAGCAGTGCCCATGCTTGCACAATATCGGACAAAACACCGGCCTAGTTGAGCTCCCATGGTCCCGCCTACTAGATAGACCACTGCTTTGTCTTATAGTGTGCAAGCAAGACCACTGCTTATGGATAGCAGGCTTTTTGTAACCATGGAAACAAGCAGTGTATGATATGATAGAAAAATGAATGCAGCCAGAAAAGGAAACAATAGAATTATTTGTAATACATTGGGACTAGTATTGCCTTTATCTAGATAATAAAGGTCAGTTGCAGAAGTGAGACAACCGCTTTAAGTTCCTGGGACCCAGACCAACTGAAGGATGAGTTCCTTTAGATCTATAGCTGTTACTTTTTAGAGAGAGAATCAAATATGGGGTTATGCTGAGAAAAATCTTATGGTAGTGATAATAGCAAAGATTTTTGTAGTATGCAATTTACTGTGTATAATCCATAAATATAGAGTTTGTTCTGCTACTTTGCCTAAATTATAAGCAAATAGGTAAAAGATTCTTTCTACCTAAAGGGTAGACATATCACCTATAATGGTGCTGGACAGGATAGCTGTAGGGGCGTGTGAGGAGGCTATTATTTTTTTAATAGGTGACCTTTAACCTCTTTATTTATAATTTAAGGAAAGTAGCCCATAAGTCTATCTTTTCCAAGGTCTTGAATCCTTGAAAAGTATCTAGGATTTATATTTGAACATTGACAATGCTTGTTTCTTCCAATAGATTTGTAGTATTAATAATTATCTCTGCTCTTGAGATAAAAAATGTTCTCTTTAAATACACTTGATATACTTGACTGGCCTCCTCTTTAGAGGTAAAACCGATATGTTTAATTAATGGAGGCCAAATCAAAGAGTAGAATAAGTTCTAGAAGTAAAAATTGTGTCAATAACTTTCTAGAGACATACTTAAGTTCCTTGGGCCCAGTGCAAGTGAAGGATTTATTCCTAGAGGTAAAGACCACATCATTATCTTATTAGAGATGTGTTAATCTGGGTTGTCTCACTTTAGCAAAGAGAATTTATCATGCAGTGTAAATTTAATAACAGGCATTTACTATTTATGGTGACTTTTTCAGTTGCCACTTTTGCTAGCTTGATTTATTTTTCCAGCACATTATACACTGCTCATTTCCATGGTTATGATGACAACCCTAACAATCAGGCAGCAGTGCCCATGCTTGCACAATATCGGACAAAACACCGGCCTAGTTGAGCTCCCATGGTCCCGCCTACTAGATAGACCACTGCTTTGTCTTATAGTGTGCAAGCAAGACCACTGCTTATGGATAGCAGGCTTTTTGTAACCATGGAAACAAGCAGTGTATGATATGATAGAAAAATGAATGCAGCCAGAAAAGGAAACAATAGAATTATTTGTAATACATTGGGACTAGTATTGCCTTTATCTAGATAATAAAGGTCAGTTGCAGAAGTGAGACAACCGCTTTAAGTCCCTGGGACCCAGACCAACTGAAGGATGAGTTCCTTTAGATCTATAGCTGTTACTTTTTAGAGAGGAAATCAAATATGGGGTTATGCTGAGAAAAATCTTATGGTAGTGAAATAAGCAAAGATTTTTGTAGTATGCAATTTACTGTGTATAATCCATAAATATAGAGTTTGTTCTGCTACTTTGCCTAAATTATAAGCAAATAGGTAAAAGATTCTTTCTACCTAAAGGGTAGACATATCACCTATAATGGTGCTGGACAGGATAGCTGTAGGGGCGTGTGAGGAGGCTATTATTTTTTTAATAGGTGACCTTTAACCTCTTTATTTATAATTTAAGGAAAGTAGCCCATAAGTCTATCTTTTCCAAGGTCTTGAATCCTTGAAAAGTATCTAGGATTTATATTTGAACATTGACAATGCTTGTTTCTTCCAATAGATTTGTAGTATTAATAATTATCTCTGCTCTTGAGATAAAAAATGTTCTCTTTAAATACACTTGATATACTTGACTGGCCTCCTCTTTAGAGGTAAAACCGATATGTTTAATTAATGGAGGCCAAATCAAAGAGTAGAATAAGTTCTAGAAGTAAAAATTGTGTCAATAACTTTCTAGAGACATACTTAAGTTCCTTGGGCCCAATGCAAGTGAAGGATTTATTCCTAGAGGTAAAGACCACATCATTATCTTATTAGAGATGTGTTAATCTGGGTTGTCTCACTTTAGCAAAGAGAATTTATCATGCAGTGTAAATTTAATAACAGGCATTTACTATTTATGGTGCCTTTTTCAGTTGCCACTTTTGCTAGCTTGATTTATTTTTCCAGCACATTATACACTGCTCATTTCCATGGTTATGATGACAACCTAACAATCAGGCAGCAGTGCCCATGCTTGCACAATATCGGACAAAACACCGGCCTAGTTGAGCTCCCATGGTCCCGCCTACTAGATAGACCACTGCTTTGTCTTATAGTGTGCAAGCAAGACCACTGCTTATGGATAGCAGGCTTTTTGTAACCATGGAAACAAGCAGTGTATGATATGATAGAAAAATGAATGCAGCCAGAAAAGGAAACAATAGAATTATTTGTAATACATTGGGACTAGTATTGCCTTTATCTAGATAATAAAGGTCAGTTGCAGAAGTGAGACAACCGCTTTAAGTCCCTGGGACCCAGACCAACTGAAGGATGAGTTCCTTTAGATCTATAGCTGTTACTTTTTAGAGAGAAAATCAAATATGGGGTTATGCTGAGAAAAATCTTATGGTAGTGAAATAGCAAAGATTTTTGTAGTATGCAATTTACTGTGTATAATCCATAAATATAGAGTTTGTTCTGCTACTTTGCCTAAATTATAAGCAAATTGGTAAAAGATTCTTTCTACCTAAAGGGTAGACATACCACCTATAATGGTGCTGGACAGGATAGCTGTAGGGGCGTGTGAGGAGGCTATTATTTTTTTAATAGGTGACCTTTAACCTCTTTATTTATAATTTAAGGAAAGTAGCCCATAAGTCTATCTTTTCCAAGGTCTTGAATCCTTGAAAAGTATCTAGGATTTATATTTGAACATTGACAATGCTTGTTTCTTCCAATAGATTTGTAGTATTAATAATTATCTCTGCTCTTGAGATAAAAAATGTTCTCTTTAAATACACTTGATATACTTGACTGGCCTCCTCTTTAGAGGTAAAACCGATATGTTTAATTAATGGAGGCCAAATCAAAGAGTAGAATAAGTTCTAGAAGTAAAAATTGTGTCAATAACTTTCTAGAGACATACTTAAGTTCCTTGGGCCCAGTGCAAGTGAAGGATTTATTCCTAGAGGTAAAGACCACATCATTATCTTATTAGAGATGTGTTAATCTGGGTTGTCTCACTTTAGCAAAGAGAATTTATCATGCAGTGTAAATTTAATAACAGGCATTTACTATTTATGGTGACTTTTTCAGTTGCCACTTTTGCTAGCTTGATTTATTTTTCCAGCACATTATACACTGCTCATTTCCATGGTTATGATGACAACCCTACAATCAGGCAGCAGTGCCCATGCTTTCACAATATCAGACAAAACACCGGCCTAGTTGAGCTCCCATGGTCCCGCCTACTAGATAGACCACTGCTTTGTCTTATAGTGTGCAAGCAAGACCACTGCTTATGGATAGCAGGCTTTTTGTAACCATGGAAACAAGCAGTGTATGATATGATAGAAAAATGAATGCAGCCAGAAAAGGAAACAATAGAATTATTTGTAATACATTGGGACTAGTATTGCCTTTATCTACATAATAAACGTCAGATGCAGAACTGAGACAACCGCTTTAAGTTCCTGGGATCCTGTCCAACTGAAGGATGAGTTCCTTTAGATCTATAGCTGTTACTTTTAGAGAGGGAATCAAATATGGGGTTATGCTGAGAAAAATCTTATAGTAGTGAAATAGCAAAGATTTTTGTAGTATGCAATTTACTGTGTATAATCCATAAATATAGAGTTTGTTCTGCTACTTTGCCTAAATTATAAGCAAATAGGTAAAAGATTATTTCTACCTAAAGGGTAGACATATCACCTATAATGGTGCTGGACAGGATAGCTGTAGGGGCGTGTGAGGAGGCTATTATTTTTTTAATAGGTGACCTTTAACCTCTTTATTTATAATTTAAGGAAAGTAGCGCATAAGTCTATCTTTTCCAAGGTCTTGAATCCTTGAAAAGTATCTAGGATTTATATTTGAACATTGACAATGCTTGTTTCTTCCAATAGATTTGTAGTATTAATAATTATCTCTGCTCTTGAGATAAAAAATGTTCTCTTTAAATACACTTGATATACTTGACTGGCCTCCTCTTTAGAGGTAAAACCGATATGTTTAATTAATGGAGGCCAAATCAAAGAGTAGAATAAGTTCTAGAAGTAAAAATTGTGTCAATAACTTTCTAGAGACATACTTAAGTTCCTTGGGCCCAATGCAAGTGAAGGATTTATTCCTAGAGGTAAAGACCACATCATTATCTTATTAGAGATGTGTTAATCTGGGTTGTCTCACTTTAGCAAAGAGAATTTATCATGCAGTGTAAATTTAATAACAGGCATTTACTATTTATGGTGACTTTTTCAGTTGCCACTTTTGCTAGCTTGATTTATTTTTCCAGCACATTATACACTGCTCATTTCCATGGTTATGATGACAACCTAACAATCAGGCAGCAGTGCCCATGCTTGCACAATATCGGACAAAACACCGGCCTAGTTGAGCTCCCATGGTCCCGCCTACTAGATAGACCACTGCTTTGTCTTATAGTGTGCAAGCAAGACCACTGCTTATGGATAGCAGGCTTTTTGTAACCATGGAAACAAGCAGTGTATGATATGATAGAAAAATGAATGCAGCCAGAAAAGGAAACAATAGAATTATTTGTAATACATTGGGACTAGTATTGCCTTTATCTAGATAATAAAGGTCAGTTGCAGAAGTGAGACAACCGCTTTAAGTCCCTGGGACCCAGACCAACTGAAGGATGAGTTCCTTTAGATCTATAGCTGTTACTTTTTAGAGAGGAAATCAAATATGGGGTTATGCTGAGAAAAATCTTATGGTAGTGAAATAGCAAAGATTTTTGTAGTATGCAATTTACTGTGTATAATCCATAAATATAGAGTTTGTTCTGCTACTTTGCCTAAATTATAAGCAAATTGGTAAAAGATTCTTTCTACCTAAAGGGTAGACATACCACCTATAATGGTGCTGGACAGGATAGCTGTAGGGGCGTGTGAGGAGGCTATTATTTTTTTAATAGGTGACCTTTAACCTCTTTATTTATAATTTAAGGAAAGTAGCCCATAAGTCTATCTTTTCCAAGGTCTTGAATCCTTGAAAAGTATCTAGGATTTATATTTGAACATTGACAATGCTTGTTTCTTCCAATAGATTTGTAGTATTAATAATTATCTCTGCTCTTGAGATAAAAAATGTTCTCTTTAAATACACTTGATATACTTGACTGGCCTCCTCTTTAGAGGTAAAACCGATATGTTTAATTAATGGAGGCCAAATCAAAGAGTAGAATAAGTTCTAGAAGTAAAAATTGTGTCAATAACTTTCTAGAGACATACTTAAGTTCCTTGGGCCCAATGCAAGTGAAGGATTTATTCCTAGAGGTAAAGACCACATCATTATCTTATTAGAGATGTGTTAATCTGGGTTGTCTCACTTTAGCAAAGAGAATTTATCATGCAGTGTAAATTTAATAACAGGCATTTACTATTTATGGTGACTTTTTCAGTTGCCACTTTTGCTAGCTTGATTTATTTTTCCAGCACATTATACACTGCTCATTTCCATGGTTATGATGACAACCCTAACAATCAGGCAGCAGTGCCCATGCTTTCACAATATCAGACAAAACACCGGCCTAGTTGAGCTCCCATGGTCCCGCCTACTAGATAGACCACTGCTTTGTCTTATAGTGTGCAAGCAAGACCACTGCTTATGGATAGCAGGCTTTTTGTAACCATGGAAACAAGCAGTGTATGATATGATAGAAAAATGAATGCAGCCAGAAAAGGAAACAATAGAATTATTTGTAATACATTGGGACTAGTATTGCCTTTATCTAGATAATAAAGGTCAGTTGCAGAAGTGAGACAACCGCTTTAAGTCCCTGGGACCCAGACCAACTGAAGGATGAGTTCCTTTAGATCTATAGCTGTTACTTTTTAGAGAGGAAATCAAATATGGGGTTATGCTGAGAAAAATCTTATGGTAGTGAAATAGCAAAGATTTTTGTAGTATGCAATTTACTGTGTATAATCCATAAATATAGAGTTTGTTCTGCTACTTTGCCTAAATTATAAGCAAATAGGTAAAAGATTCTTTCTACCTAAAGGGTAGACATACCACCTATAATGGTGCTGGACAGGATAGCTGTAGGGGCGTGTGAGGAGGCTATTATTTTTTTAATAGGTGACCTTTAACCTCTTTATTTATAATTTAAGGAAAGTAGCGCATAAGTCTATCTTTTCCAAGGTCTTGAATCCTTGAAAAGTATCTAGGATTTATATTTGAACATTGACAATGCTTGTTTCTTCCAATAGATTTGTAGTATTAATAATTATCTCTGCTCTTGAGATAAAAAATGTTCTCTTTAAATACACTTGATATACTTGACTGGCCTCCTCTTTAGAGGTAAAACCGATATGTTTAATTAATGGAGGCCAAATCAAAGAGTAGAATAAGTTCTAGAAGTAAAAATTGTGTCAATAACTTTCTAGAGACATACTTAAGTTCCTTGGGCCCAATGCAAGTGAAGGATTTATTCCTAGAGGTAAAGACCACATCATTATCTTATTAGAGATGTGTTAATCTGGGTTGTCTCACTTTAGCAAAGAGAATTTATCATGCAGTGTAAATTTAATAACAGGCATTTACTATTTATGGTGCCTTTTTCAGTTGCCACTTTTGCTAGCTTGATTTATTTTTCCAGCACATTATACACTGCTCATTTCCATGGTTATGATGACAACCTAACAATCAGGCAGCAGTGCCCATGCTTGCACAATATCGGACAAAACACCGGCCTAGTTGAGCTCCCATGGTCCCGCCTACTAGATAGACCACTGCTTTGTCTTATAGTGTGCAAGCAAGACCACTGCTTATGGATAGCAGGCTTTTTGTAACCATGGAAACAAGCAGTGTATGATATGATAGAAAAATGAATGCAGCCAGAAAAGGAAACAATAGAATTATTTGTAATACATTGGGACTAGTATTGCCTTTATCTACATAATAAACGTCAGATGCAGAACTGAGACAACCGCTTTAAGTTCCTGGGATCCAGTCCAACTGAAGGATGAGTTCCTTTAGATCTATAGCTGTTACTTTTTAGAGAGAAAATCAAATATGGGGTTATGCTGAGAAAAATCTTATGGTAGTGAAATAGCAAAGATTTTTGTAGTATGCAATTTACTGTGTATAATCCATAAATATAGAGTTTGTTCTGCTACTTTGCCTAAATTATAAGCAAATAGGTAAAAGATTATTTCTACCTAAAGGGTAGACATATCACCTATAATGGTGCTGGACAGGATAGCTGTAGGGGCGTGTGAGGAGGCTATTATTTTTTTAATAGGTGACCTTTAACCTCTTTATTTATAATTTAAGGAAAGTAGCCCATAAGTCTATCTTTTCCAAGGTCTTGAATCCTTGAAAAGTATCTAGGATTTATATTTGAACATTGACAATGCTTGTTTCTTCCAATAGATTTGTAGTATTAATAATTATCTCTGCTCTTGAGATAAAAAATGTTCTCTTTAAATACACTTGATATACTTGACTGGCCTCCTCTTTAGAGGTAAAACCGATATGTTTAATTAATGGAGGCCAAATCAAAGAGTAGAATAAGTTCTAGAAGTAAAAATTGTGTCAATAACTTTCTAGAGACATACTTAAGTTCCTTGGGCCCAATGCAAGTGAAGGATTTATTCCTAGAGGTAAAGACCACATCATTATCTTATTAGAGATGTGTTAATCTGGGTTGTCTCACTTTAGCAAAGAGAATTTATCATGCAGTGTAAATTTAATAACAGGCATTTACTATTTATGGTGACTTTTTCAGTTGCCACTTTTGCTAGCTTGATTTATTTTTCCAGCACATTATACACTGCTCATTTCCATGGTTATGATGACAACCCTACAATCAGGCAGCAGTGCCCATGCTTTGCACAATATCGGACAAAACACCGGCCTAGTTGAGCTCCCATGGTCCCGCCTACTAGATAGACCACTGCTTTGTCTTATAGTGTGCAAGCAAGACCACTGCTTATGGATAGCAGGCTTTTTGTAACCATGGAAACAAGCAGTGTATGATATGATAGAAAAATGAATGCAGCCAGAAAAGGAAACAATAGAATTATTTGTAATACATTGGGACTAGTATTGCCTTTATCTACATAATAAACGTCAGATGCAGAACTGAGACAACCGCTTTAAGTTCCTGGGATCCTGTCCAACTGAAGGATGAGTTCCTTTAGATCTATAGCTGTTACTTTTTAGAGAGGGAATCAAATATGGGGTTATGCTGAGAAAAATCTTATGGTAGTGAAATAGCAAAGATTTTTGTAGTATGCAATTTACTGTGTATAATCCATAAATATAGAGTTTGTTCTGCTACTTTGCCTAAATTATAAGCAAATAGGTAAAAGATTTTTTCTACCTAAAGGGTAGACATATCACCTATAATGGTGCTGGACAGGATAGCTGTAGGGGCGTGTGAGGAGGCTATTATTTTTTTAATAGGTGACCTTTAACCTCTTTATTTATAATTTAAGGAAAGTAGCCCATAAGTCTATCTTTTCCAAGGTCTTGAATCCTTGAAAAGTATCTAGGATTTATATTTGAACATTGATAATGCTTGTTTCTTCCAATAGATTTGTAGTATTAATAATTATCTCTGCTCTTGAGATTAAAAATGTTCTCTTTAAATACACTTGATATACTTGACTGGCCTCCTCTTTAGAGGTAAAACCGATATGTTTAATTAATGGAGGCCAAATCAAAGAGTAGAATAAGTTCTAGAAGTAAAAATGGTGTCAATAACTTTCTAGAGACATACTTAAGTTCCTTTGGGCCCAATGCAAGTGAAGGATTTATTCCTAGAGGTAAAGGCCACATCATTATCTTATTAGAGATGTGTTAATCTGGGTTGTCTCACTTTAGCAAAGAGAATTTATCATGCAGTGTAAATTTAATAACAGGCATTTACTATTTATGTGACTTTTTCAGTTGCCACTTTTGCTAGCTTGATTTGTTTTTCTCAGCACATATACACTGCTCATTTCCATGGTTATGATGACAACCCTACAATCAGGCAGCAGTGCCCATGCTTGCACAATATCGGACAAAACACCGGCCTAGTTGAGCTCCCATGGTCCCGCCTACTAGATAGACCACTGCTTTGTCTTATAGTGTGCAAGCAAGACCACTGCTTATGGATAGCAGGCTTTTTGTAACCATGGAAACAAGCAGTGTATGATATGATAGAAAAATGAATGCAGCCAGAGAAAGAAACAATAGAATTATTTGTAATACATTGGGACTAGTATTGCCTTTATCTACATAATAAAGCGTCAGATGCTGAACTGAGACAACCGCTTTAAGTTCCTGGGATCCTGTCCAACTGAAGGATGAGTTCCTTTAGATCTATAGCTGTTACTTTTTGAGAGGGAATCAAATATGGGGTTATGCTGAGAAAAATCTTATATTAGTGAAATAGCAAAGAATTTTGTACTATGCAATTTACTGTGTATAATCCATAAATGTAGAGTTTGTTCTGCTACTTTGCCTAAATTATAAGCAAATAGGTAAAATATTTTTTCTACATAAAGGGTAGACATATCACCTATAATGGTGCTGGACAGGATAGCTGTAGGGGCATGTGAGGAGGCTATTATTTTTTTTAATAGGTGACCTTTAACCTCTTTATTTATAATTTAAGGAAAGTAGCCCATAAGTCTATCTTTTCCAAGGTCTTGAATCCTTGAAAAGTATCTAGGATTTATATTTGAACATTGACAATGCTTGTTTCTTCCAATAGATTTGTAGTATTAATAATTATCTCTGCTCTTGAGATAAAAATGTTCTCTTTAAATACACTTGATATACTTGACTGGCCTCCTCTTTAGAGGTAAAACCGATATGTTTAATTAATGGAGGCCAAATCAAAGAGTAGAATAAGTTCTAGAAGTAAAAATTGTGTCAATAACTTTCTAGAGACATACTTAAGTTCCTTGGGCCCAGTGCAAGTGAAGGATTTATTCCTAGAGGTAAAGACCACATCATTATCTTATTAGAGATGTGTTAATCTGGGTTGTCTCACTTTAGCAAAGAGAATTTATCATGCAGTGTAAATTTAATAACAGGCATTTACTATTTATGGTGACTTTTTCAGTTGCCACTTTTGCTAGCTTGATTTATTTTTCCAGCACATTATACACTGCTCATTTCCATGGTTATGATGACAACCTAACAATCAGGCAGCAGTGCCCATGCTTGCACAATATCGGACAAAACACCGGCCTAGTTGAGCTCCCATGGTCCCGCCTACTAGATAGACCACTGCTTTGTCTTATAGTGTGCAAGCAAGACCACTGCTTATGGATAGCAGGCTTATTGTAACCATGGAAACAAGCAGTGTATGATATGATAGAAAAATGAATGCAGCCAGAAAAGGAAACAATAGAATTATTTGTAATACATTGGGACTAGTATTGCCTCTATCTAGATAATAAAGGTCAGTTGCAGAAGTGAGACAACCGCTTTAAGTCCCTGGGACCCAGACCAACTGAAGGATGAGTCTCTTTAGATCTATAGCTGTTAATTTTTAAAGAGAAAATCAAATATGGGGTTATGCTGAGAAAAATCTTATGGTAGTGAAATAGCAAAGATTTTTGTAGTATGCAATTTACTGTGTATAATCCATAAATATAGAGTTTGTTCTGCTACTTTGCCTAAATTATAAGCAAATTGGTAAAAGATTCTTTCTACCTAAAGGGTAGACATAACCACCTATAATGGTGCTGGACAGGATAGCTGTAGGGGCGTGTGAGGAGGCTATTATTTTTTTAATAGGTGACCTTTAACCTCTTTATTTATAATTTAAGGAAAGTAGCGCATAAGTCTATCTTTTCCAAGGTCTTGAATCCTTGAAAAGTATCTAGGATTTATATTTGAACATTGACAATGCTTGTTTCTTCCAATAGATTTGTAGTATTAATAATTATCTCTGCTCTTGAGATAAAAAATGTTCTCTTTAAATACACTTGATATACTTGACTGGCCTCCTCTTTAGAGGTAAAACCGATATGTTTAATTAATGGAGGCCAAATCAAAGAGTAGAATAAGTTCTAGAAGTAAAAATTGTGTCAATAACTTTCTAGAGACATACTTAAGTTCCTTGGGCCCAGTGCAAGTGAAGGATTTATTCCTAGAGGTAAAGACCACATCATTATCTTATTAGAGATGTGTTAATCTGGGTTGTCTCACTTTAGCAAAGAGAATTTATCATGCAGTGTAAATTTAATAACAGGCATTTACTATTTATGGTGACTTTTCAGTTGCCACTTTTGCTAGCTTGATTTATTTTCCAGCACATTATACACTGCTCATTTCCATGGTTATGATGACAACCCTACAATCAGGCAGCAGTGCCCATTCTTTCACAATATCAGACAAAACACCGGCCTAGTTGAGCTCCCATGGTCCCGCCTACTAGATAGACCACTGCTTTGTCTTATAGTGTGCAAGCAAGACCACTGCTTATGGATAGCAGGCTTGTTGTAACCATGGAAACAAGCAGTGTAATGATATGAATAGAAAAATGAATGCAGCCAGAAAAGGAAACAATAGAATTATTTGTAATACATTGGGACTAGTATTGCCTTTATCTACATAATAAACGTCAGATGCAGAACTGAGACAACCGCTTTAAGTTCCTGGGATCCTGTCCAACTGAAGGATGAGTTCCTTTAGATCTATAGCTGTTACTTTTTAGAGAGGGAATCAAATATGGGGTTATGCTGAGAAAAATCTTATATTAGTGAAATAGCAAAGATTTTTGTAGTATGCAATTTACTGTGTATAATCCATAAATATAGAGTTTGTTCTGCTACTTTGCCTAAATTATAAGCAAATAGGTAAAAGATTTTTCTACCTAAAGGGTAGACATATCACCTATAATGGTGCTGGACAGGATAGCTGTAGGGGCGTGTGAGGAGGCTATTATTTTTTTAATAGGTGACCTTTAACCTCTTTATTTATAATTTAAGGAAAGTAGCGCATAAGTCTATCTTTTCCAAGGTCTTGAATCCTTGAAAAGTATCTAGGATTTATATTTGAACATTGACAATGCTTGTTTCTTCCAATAGATTTGTAGTATTAATAATTATCTCTGCTCTTGAGATAAAAATGTTCTCTTTAAATACACTTGATATACTTTGACTGGCCTCCTCTTTAGAGGTAAAACCGATATGTTTAATTAATGGAGGCCAAATCAAAGAGTAGAATAAGTTCTAGAAGTAAAAATTGTGTCAATAACTTTCTAGAGACATACTTAAGTTCCTTGGGCCCAATGCAAGTGAAGGATTTATTCCTAGAGGTAAAGACCACATCATTATCTTATTAGAGATGTGTTAATCTGGGTTGTCTCACTTTAGCAAAGAGAATTTATCATGCAGTGTAAATTTAATAACAGGCATTTACTATTTATGGTGCCTTTTTCAGTTGCCACTTTTGCTATCTTGATTTATTTTTCCAGCACATTATACACTGCTCTATTTCCATGGCTATGATGACAACCTTACAATCAGGCAGCAGTGCCCATGCTTGCACAATATCGGACAAAACACCGGCCTAGATTGAGCTCCCATGGTCCCGCCTACTAGATAGACCACTGCTTTGTCTTATAGTGTGCAAGCAAGACCACTGCTTATGGATAGCAGGCTTTTTTGTAACCATGGAAACAAGCAGTGTATGATATGATAGAAAAATGAATGCAGCCAGAAAAGGAAACAATAGAATTATTTGTAATACATTGGGACTAGTATTTGCCTTTATCTACATAATAAGCGTCAGATGCAGAACTGAGACAACCGCTTTAAGTTCCTGGGATCCTGTCCAACTGAAGGATGAGTTCCTTTAGATCTATAGCTGTTAATTTTTAGAGAGGGAATCAAATATGGGGTTATGCTGAGAAAAATCTTATATGTAGTGAAATAGCAAAGATTTTTGTAGTATGCAATTTACTGTGTATAATCCATAAATATAGAGTTTGTTCTGCTACTTTGCCTAAATTATAAGCAAATAGGTAAAAGATTATTTCTACCTAAAGAGGTAGACATATCACCTATAATGGTGCTGGACAGGATAGCTGTAGGGGCGTGTGAGTAGGCTATTATTTCTTTAATAGGTGACCTTTAACGCCTATTTATTTATAATTTAAGGGGAAAGTAGCGCATAAGTCTATCTTTCTTTCCAAGGTCTTGAACTCCTTGAAAAGTATCTAGGATTTATATTTGAACATTGGACAATGCTTGTTTCTTCCAATAGATTTGTAGTATTAATAATTATCTCTGCCTCTTGAGATAAAAAACGTTCTCTTTAAATACACTTGATATACTTGACTGGCCTCCTCTTTAGAGGTAAAACCGATATGTTTGATTGATGGAGGCCAAATCAAAAGAGTAGAATAAGTTCTAGAAGTAAAAGTTGTGTCAAATAACTTTCACAGAGACTTACTTAAGTTCCTTTGGGCCCAATGCAAGTGAAGGGATTTATTCCTAGAGGTAAAGACCACATCATTATCTTATTAGAGATGTGTTAATCTGGGTTGTCTCACTTAGCAAAGAGAATTTATCATGCAGTGTAAATTTAATAACAGGCATTTACTATTTATGGTGACTTTTTCAGTTGCCACTTTTGCTAGCTTGATTTATTTTCCAGCACATTATACACTGCTCATTTCCATGGTTATGATGACAACCCTACAATCAGGCAGCAGTGCCTATGCTTGCACACATCGGACAAAACACCGCCTAGTTGAGCCCTTCCATGGTCCCGCCTACTAGATAGACCACTGCTTTGTCTTATATGTGTGCAAGCAAGACCACTGCTTATGGATAGCAGGCTTTTGTAACCATGGAAACAAGCAGTGTATGATATGATAGAAAAATGAATGCAGCCAGAGAAAGGAAACAATAGTATTATTTGTACACATTGGGACTAGTATTGCCTTTATCTACGATAATAAAGCGCCAGATGCAGAAGTGAGACAACCGCTTTAAGTCCCTGGGATCAGACCAACTGAAGGATGAGTTCCTTTAGATCTATAGCTGTTACTTTTAGAGAGGGAATCAAATATGGGGTTATGCTGAGAAAATCTTATATGTAGTGAAATAGCAAAGAATTTTTGTAGTATGCAATTTACTGTGTATAATCCATAAATGTAGAGTTTGTTCTGCTACTTGCCTAAATTATAAGCAAATAGGTAAAAGATTATTTCTACCTAAGAGGGTAGACATATCTCACCTATAATGGTGCTGGACAGGATAGCTGTAGGGCGGCATGTGTGAGAGGCTATTATTTTTTTAATAGGTGACCTTTAACCTCTTTTATTTATAATTTAAGAAAGTAGCCCATAAGTCTATCTTTTCCAAGGTCTTGAATCCTTGAAAAGTATCACAGGATTTATATTTGAACATTGATAATGCTTGTTTCTTCCAATAGATTTGTAGTATTAATATCATTATCTCTGCTCTTGAGATAAAAATGTTCTCTTTAAATACACTTGATATACTTGACTGGCCTCCTCTTTAGAGTAAAACCGATATGTTTAATTAATGGAGGCCAAATCAAGGAAGTAGAATAAGTTCTAGAAGTAAAAATTGTGTCAATCACTTTCTAGAGACATACTTAAGTTCCTTGGGCCCAATGCAAGTGAAGGATTTATTCCTAGAGGTAAAGGCCACATCATTATCTTATTAGAGATGTGTTAATCTGGGTTGTCTCACTTTAGCAAAGAGAATTTATCATGCAGTGTAAATTTAATAACAGGCATTTACTATTTATGGTGCCTTTTTCAGTTGCCACTTTTGCTAGCTTGATTTATTTTTCCAGCACATTATACACTGCTCATTTCCATGGTTATGATGACAACCTTACAATCAGGCAGCAGTGCCCATGCTTGCACAATATCGGACAAAACACCGGCCTAGTTGAGCTCCCATGGTCCCGCCTACTAGATAGACCACTGCTTTGTCTTATAGTGTGCAAGCAAGACCACTGCTTATGGATAGCAGGCTTTTGTAACCATGGAAACAAGCAGTGTATGATATGATAGAAAAATGAATGCAGCCAGAAAAGGAAACAATAGAATTATTTGTAATACATTGGGACTAAGTATTGCCTTTATCTAGATAATAAAGGTCAGTTGCAGAAGTGAGACAACCGCTTTAAGTCCCTGGGACTCCAGACCAACTGAAGGATGAGTTCCTTTAGATCTATAGCTGTTACTTTTTAGAGAGGGAATCAAATATGGGGTTATGCTGAGAAAAATCTTATGGTAGTGAAATAGCAAAGATTTTTGTAGTATGCAATTTACTGTGTATAATCCATAAATATAGAGTTTGTTCTGCTACTTTGCCTAAATTATAAGCAAATAGGTAAAAGATTATTTCTACCTAAAGGGTAGACATATCACCTATAATGGTGCTGGACAGGATAGCTGTAGGGCGTGTGAGGAGGCTATTATTTTTTTAATAGGTGACCTTTAACCTCTTTATTTATAATTTAAGGAAAGTAGCCCATAAGTCTATCTTTTCCAAGGTCTTGAATCCTTGAAAAGTATCTAGGATTTATATTTGAACATTGATAATGCTTGTTTCTTCCAATAGATTTGTAGTATTAATAATTATCTCTGCTCTTGAGATAAAAAATGTTCTCTTTAAATACACTTGATATACTTGACTGGCCTCCTCTTTAGAGGTAAAACCGATATGTTTAATTAATGGAGGCCAAATCAAAGAGTAGAATAAGTTCTAGAAGTAAAAATTGTGTCAATCACTTTCTAGAGACATACTTAAGTTCCTTGGGCCCAATGCAAGTGAAGGATTTATTCCTAGAGGTAAAGACCACATCATTATCTTATTAGAGATGTGTTAATCTGGGTTGTCTCACTTTAGCAAAGAGAATTTATCATGCAGTGTAAATTTAATAACAGGCATTTACTATTTATGGTGACTTTTTCAGTTGCCACTTTTGCTAGCTTGATTTATTTTTCCAGCACATTATACACTGCTCATTTCCATGGTTATGATGACAACCTTACAATCAGGCAGCAGTGCCCATGCTTGCACAATATCGGACAAAACACCGGCCTAGTTGAGCTCCCATGGTCCCGCCTACTAGATAGACCACTGCTTTGTCTTATAGTGTGCAAGCAAGACCACTGCTTATGGATAGCAGGCTTTTTGTAACCATGGAAACAAGCAGTGTATGATATGATAGAAAAATGAATGCAGCCAGAAAAGGAAACAATAGTATTATTTGTAATACATTGGGACTAGTATTGCCTTTATCTAGATAATAAAGGTCAGTTGCAGAAGTGAGACAACCGCTTTAAGTCCCTGGGACCCAGACCAACTGAAGGATGAGTTCCTTTAGATCTATAGCTGTTACTTTTTAGAGAGGGAATCAAATATGGGGTTATGCTGAGAAAAATCTTATGGTAGTGAAATAGCAAAGATTTTTGTAGTATGCAATTTACTGTGTATAATCCATAAATATAGAGTTTGTTCTGCTACTTTGCCTAAATTATAAGCAAATAGGTAAAAGATTATTTCTACCTAAAGGGTAGACATATCACCTATAATGGTGCTGGACAGGATAGCTGTAGGGGCGTGTGAGGAGGCTATTATTTTTTTAATAGGTGACCTTTAACCTCTTTATTTATAATTTAAGGAAAGTAGCCCATAAGTCTATCTTTTCCAAGGTCTTGAATCCTTGAAAAGTATCTAGGATTTATATTTGAACATTGATAATGCTTGTTTCTTCCAATAGATTTGTAGTATTAATAATTATCTCTGCTCTTGAGATAAAAATGTTCTCTTTAAATACACTTGATATACTTGACTGGCCTCCCTTTAGAGGTAAAACCGATATGTTTAATTAATGGAGGCCAAATCAAAGAGTAGAATAAGTTCTAGAAGTAAAAATTGTGTCAATAACTTTCTAGAGACATACTTAAGTTCCTTGGGCCCAATGCAAGTGAAGGATTTATTCCTAGAGGTAAAGACCACATCATTATCTTATTAGAGATGTGTTAATCTGGGTTGTCTCACTTTAGCAAAGAGAATTTATCATGCAGTGTAAATTTAATAACAGGCATTTACTATTTATGGTGACTTTTTCAGTTGCCACTTTTGCTAGCTTGATTTATTTTTCCAGCACATTATACACTGCTCATTTCCATGGTTATGATGACAACCCTACAATCAGGCAGCAGTGCCCATGCTTTCACAATATCAGACAAAACACCGGCCTAGTTGAGCTCCCATGGTCCCGCCTACTAGATAGACCACTGCTTTGTCTTATAGTGTGCAAGCAAGACCACTGCTTATGGATAGCAGGCTTTTTGTAACCATGGAAACAAGCAGTGTATGATATGATAGAAAAATGAATGCAGCCAGAAAAGGAAACAATAGAATTATTTGTAATACATTGGGACTAGTATTGCCTTTATCTACATAATAAACGTCAGATGCAGAACTGAGACAACCGCTTTAAGTTCCTGGGATCCTGTCCAACTGAAGGATGAGTTCCTTTAGATCTATAGCTGTTACTTTTAGAGAGGGAATCAAATATGGGGTTATGCTGAGAAAAATCTTATATTAGTGAAATAGCAAAGATTTTTGTACTATGCAATTTACTGTGTATAATCCATAAATATAGAGTTTGTTCTGCTACTTTGCCTAAATTATAAGCAAATAGGTAAAAGATTTTTTCTACCTAAAGGGTAGACATATCGCCTATAATGGTGCTGGACAGGATAGCTGTAGGGGCGTGTGAGGAGGCTATTATTTTTTTAATAGGTGACCTTTAACCTCTTTATTTATAATTTAAGGAAAGTAGCCCATAAGTCTATCTTTTCCAAGGTCTTGAATCCTTGAAAAGTATCTAGGATTTATATTTGAACATTGATAATGCTTGTTTCTTCCAATAGATTTGTAGTATTAATAATTATCTCTGCTCTTGAGATAAAAATGTTCTCTTTAAATACACTTGATATACTTGACTGGCCTCCTCTTTAGAGGTAAAACCGATATGTTTAATTAATGGAGGCCAAATCAAAGAGTAGAATAAGTTCTAGAAGTAAAAATTGTGTCAATCACTTTCTAGAGACATACTTAAGTTCCTTGGGCCCAATGCAAGTGAAGGATTTATTCCTAGAGGTAAAGGCCACATCATTATCTTATTAGAGATGTGTTAATCTGGGTTGTCTCACTTTAGCAAAGAGAATTTATCATGCAGTGTAAATTTAATAACAGGCATTTACTATTTATGGTGCCTTTTTCAGTTGCCACTTTTGCTAGCTTGATTTATTTTTCCAGCACATTATACACTGCTCATTTCCATGGTTATGATGACAACCTTACAATCAGGCAGCAGTGCCCATGCTTGCACAATATCGGACAAAACACCGGCCTAGTTGAGCTCCCATGGTCCCGCCTACTA
This sequence comes from Bufotes viridis, assembly GCA_033119425.1. Taxonomy (NCBI): domain Eukaryota; kingdom Metazoa; phylum Chordata; class Amphibia; order Anura; family Bufonidae; genus Bufotes; species Bufotes viridis. The sequence goes on from CM065595.1 coordinate 55,517,659, forward strand.
GATAGACCACTGCTTTGTCTTATAGTGTGCAAGCAAGACCACTGCTTATGGATAGCAGGCTTTTTGTAACCATGGAAACAAGCAGTGTATGATATGATAGAAAATGAATGCAGCCAGAAAAGGAAACAATAGAATTATTTGTAATACATTGGGACTAGTATTGCCTTTATCTACATAATAAACGTCAGATGCAGAACTGAGACAACCGCTTTAAGTTCCTGGGATCCTGTCCAACTGAAGGATGAGTTCCTTTAGATCTATAGCTGTTACTTTTAGAGAGGGAATCAAATATGGGGTTATGCTGAGAAAAATCTTATATTAGTGAAATAGCAAAGATTTTTGTACTATGCAATTTACTGTGTATAATCCATAAATATAGAGTTTGTTCTGCTACTTTGCCTAAATTATAAGCAAATAGGTAAAAGATTATTTCTACCTAAAGGGTAGACATATCACCTATAATGGTGCTGGACAGGATAGCTGTAGGGGCGTGTGAGGAGGCTATTATTTTTTTAATAGGTGACCTTTAACCTCTTTATTTATAATTTAAGGAAAGTAGCCCATAAGTCTATCTTTTCCAAGGTCTTGAATCCTTGAAAAGTATCTAGGATTTATATTTGAACATTGATAATGCTTGTTTCTTCCAATAGATTTGTAGTATTAATAATTATCTCTGCTCTTGAGATAAAAATGTTCTCTTTAAATACACTTGATATACTTGACTGGCCTCCTCTTTAGAGGTAAAACCGATATGTTTAATTAATGGAGGCCAAATCAAAGAGTAGAATAAGTTCTAGAAGTAAAAATTGTGTCAATCACTTTCTAGAGACATACTTAAGTTCCTTGGGCCCAATGCAAGTGAAGGATTTATTCCTAGAGGTAAAGACCACATCATTATCTTATTAGAGATGTGTTAATCTGGGTTGTCTCACTTTAGCAAAGAGAATTTATCATGCAGTGTAAATTTAATAACAGGCATTTACTATTTATGGTGACTTTTTCAGTTGCCACTTTTGCTAGCTTGATTTATTTTTCCAGCACATTATACACTGCTCATTTCCATGGTTATGATGACAACCTTACAATCAGGCAGCAGTGCCCATGCTTGCACAATATCGGACAAAACACCGGCCTAGTTGAGCTCCCATGGTCCCGCCTACTAGATAGACCACTGCTTTGTCTTATAGTGTGCAAGCAAGACCACTGCTTATGGATAGCAGGCTTTTTGTAACCATGGAAACAAGCAGTGTATGATATGATAGAAAAATGAATGCAGCCAGAAAAGGAAACAATAGTATTATTTGTAATACATTGGGACTAGTATTGCCTTTATCTAGATAATAAAGGTCAGTTGCAGAAGTGAGACAACCGCTTTAAGTCCCTGGGACCCAGACCAACTGAAGGATGAGTTCCTTTAGATCTATAGCTGTTACTTTTAGAGAGGGAATCAAATATGGGGTTATGCTGAGAAAAATCTTATGGTAGTGAAATAGCAAAGATTTTTGTAGTATGCAATTTACTGTGTATAATCCATAAATATAGAGTTTGTTCTGCTACTTTGCCTAAATTATAAGCAAATAGGTAAAAGATTATTTCTACCTAAAGGGTAGACATATCACCTATAATGGTGCTGGACAGGATAGCTGTAGGGGCGTGTGAGGAGGCTATTATTTTTTTAATAGGTGACCTTTAACCTCTTTATTTATAATTTAAGGAAAGTAGCCCATAAGTCTATCTTTTCCAAGGTCTTGAATCCTTGAAAAGTATTTAGGATTTATATTTGAACTATTGACAATGCTTGTTTCTTTCAATAGATTTGTAGTATTAATAATTATCTCTGCTCTTGAGATAAAAAATGTTCTCTTTAATTACGCTTGATATACTTGACTGGCCTCCTCTTTAGAGGTAAAGCCGATATGTTTAATTAATGGAGGCCAAATCAAAGAGTAGAATAAGTTCTAGAAGTAAAAATTGTGTCAATAACTTTCTAGAGACATACTTAAGTTCCTTGGGCCCAATGCAAGTGAAGGATTTATTCCTAGAGGTAAAGACAACATCATTATCTTATTAGAGAAGTGTTAATCTGGGTTGTCTCACTTTAGCAAAGAGAATTTATCATGCAGTGTAAATTTAATAACAGGCATTTACTATTTATGGTGCCTTTTTCAGTTGCCACTTTTGCTAGCTTGATTTATTTTTCCAGCACATTATACACTGCTCATTTCCATGGTTATGATGACAACCCTACAATCAGGCAGCAGTGCCCATGCTTTCACAATATCAGACAAAACACCGGCCTAGTTGAGCTCCCATGGTCCCGCCTACTAGATAGACCACTACTTTGTCTTATAGTGTGCAAGCAAGACCACTGCTTATGGATAGCAGGCTTTTGTAACCATGGAAACAAGCAGTTTATGATATGATAGAAAAATGAATGCAGCCAGAAAAGGAAACAATAGAATTATTTGTAATACATTGGGACTAGTATTGCCTTTATCTACATAATAAACGTCAGATGCAGAACTGAGACAACCGCTTTAAGTTCCTGGGATCCTGTCCAACTGAAGGATGAGTTCCTTTAGATCTATAGCTGTTACTTTTTAGAGAGGGAATCAAATATGGGGTTATGCTGAGAAAAATCTTATATTAGTGAAATAGCAAAGATTTTTGTACTATGCAATTTACTGTGTATAATCCATAAATATAGAGTTTGTTCTGCTACTTTGCCTAAATTATAAGCAAATAGGTAAAAGATTTTTCTACCTAAAGGGTAGACATATCACCTATAATGGTGCTGGACAGGATAGCTGTAGGGGCGTGTGAGGAGGCTATTATTTTTTTAATAGGTGACCTTTAACCTCTTTATTTATAATTTAAGGAAAGTAGCCCATAAGTCTATCTTTTCCAAGGTCTTGAATCCTTGAAAAGTATCTAGGATTTATATTTGAACATTGATAATGCTTGTTTCTTCCAATAGATTTGTAGTATTAATAATTATCTCTGCTCTTGAGATAAAAATGTTCTCTTTAAATACACTTGATATACTTGACTGGCCTCCTCTTTAGAGGTAAAACCGATATGTTTAATTAATGGAGGCCAAATCAAAGAGTAGAATAAGTTCTAGAAGTAAAAATTGTGTCAATCACTTTCTAGAGACATACTTAAGTTCCTTGGGCCCAATGCAAGTGAAGGATTTATTCCTAGAGGTAAAGACCACATCATTATCTTATTAGAGATGTGTTAATCTGGGTTGTCTCACTTTAGCAAAGAGAATTTATCATGCAGTGTAAATTTAATAACAGGCATTTACTATTTATGGTGACTTTTTCAGTTGCCACTTTTGCTAGCTTGATTTATTTTTCCAGCACATTATACACTGCTCATTTCCATGGTTATGATGACAACCTTACAATCAGGCAGCAGTGCCCATGCTTGCACAATATCGGACAAAACACCGGCCTAGTTGAGCTCCCATGGTCCCGCCTACTAGATAGACCACTGCTTTGTCTTATAGTGTGCAAGCAAGACCACTGCTTATGGATAGCAGGCTTTTTGTAACCATGGAAACAAGCAGTGTATGATATGATAGAAAAATGAATGCAGCCAGAAAAGGAAACAATAGAATTATTTGTAATACATTGGGACTAGTATTGCCTTTATCTAGATAATAAAGGTCAGTTGCAGAAGTGAGACAACCGCTTTAAGTCCCTGGGACCCAGACCAACTGAAGGATGAGTTCCTTTAGATCTATAGCTGTTACTTTTTAGAGAGGGAATCAAATATGGGGTTATGCTGAGAAAAATCTTATGGTAGTGAAATAGCAAAGATTTTTGTAGTATGCAATTTACTGTGTATAATCCATAAATATAGAGTTTGTTCTGCTACTTTGCCTAAATTATAAGCAAATAGGTAAAAGATTATTTCTACCTAAAGGGTAGACATATCACCTATAATGGTGCTGGACAGGATAGCTGTAGGGGCGTGTGAGGAGGCTATTATTTTTTTAATAGGTGACCTTTAACCTCTTTATTTATAATTTAAGGAAAGTAGCCCATAAGTCTATCTTTTCCAAGGTCTTGAATCCTTGAAAAGTATCTAGGATTTATATTTGAACATTGACAATGCTTGTTTCTTCCAATAGATTTGTAGTATTAATAATTATCTCTGCTCTTGAGATAAAAAATGTTCTCTTTAAATACACTTGATATACTTGACTGGCCTCCTCTTTAGAGGTAAAACCGATATGTTTAATTAATGGAGGCCAAATCAAAGAGTAGAATAAGTTCTAGAAGTAAAAATTGTGTCAATAACTTTCTAGAGACATACTTAAGTTCCTTGGGCCCAATGCAAGTGAAGGATTTATTCCTAGAGGTAAAGACCACATCATTATCTTATTAGAGATGTGTTAATCTGGGTTGTCTCACTTTAGCAAAGAGAATTTATCATGCAGTGTAAATTTAATAACAGGCATTTACTATTTATGGTGACTTTTTCAGTTGCCACTTTTGCTAGCTTGATTTATTTTTCCAGCACATTATACACTGCTCATTTCCATGGTTATGATGACAACCTTACAATCAGGCAGCAGTGCCCATGCTTGCACAATATCAGACAAAACACCGGCCTAGTTGAGCTCCCATGGTCCCGCCTACTAGATAGACCACTGCTTTGTCTTATAGTGTGCAAGCAAGACCACTGCTTATGGATAGCAGGCTTTTGTAACCATGGAAACAAGCAGTGTATGATATGATAGAAAAATGAATGCAGCCAGAAAAGGAAACAATAGAATTATTTGTAATACATTGGGACTAGTATTGCCTTTATCTACATAATAAACGTCAGATGCAGAACTGAGACAACCGCTTTAAGTTCCTGGGATCCTGTCCAACTGAAGGATGAGTTCCTTTAGATCTATAGCTGTTACTTTTTAGAGAGGGAATCAAATATGGGGTTATGCTGAGAAAAATCTTATATTAGTGAAATAGCAAAGATTTTTGTACTATGCAATTTACTGTGTATAATCCATAAATATAGAGTTTGTTCTGCTACTTTGCCTAAATTATAAGCAAATAGGTAAAAGATTTTTTCTACCTAAAGGGTAGACATATCACCTATAATGGTGCTGGACAGGATAGCTGTAGGGGCGTGTGAGGAGGCTATTATTTTTTTAATAGGTGACCTTTAACCTCTTTATTTATAATTTAAGGAAAGTAGCCCATAAGTCTATCTTTTCCAAGGTCTTGAATCCTTGAAAAGTATCTAGGATTTATATTTGAACATTGATAATGCTTGTTTCTTCCAATAGATTTGTAGTATTAATAATTATCTCTGCTCTTGAGATAAAAATGTTCTCTTTAAATACACTTGATATACTTGACTGGCCTCCTCTTTAGAGGTAAAACCGATATGTTTAATTAATGGAGGCCAAATCAAAGAGTAGAATAAGTTCTAGAAGTAAAAATTGTGTCAATAACTTTCTAGAGACATACTTAAGTTCCTTGGGCCCAATGCAAGTGAAGGATTTATTCCTAGAGGTAAAGACCACATCATTATCTTATTAGAGATGTGTTAATCTGGGTTGTCTCACTTTAGCAAAGAGAATTTATCATGCAGTGTAAATTTAATAACAGGCATTTACTATTTATGGTGACTTTTTCAGTTGCCACTTTTGCTAGCTTGATTTATTTTTCCAGCACATTATACACTGCTCATTTCCATGGTTATGATGACAACCTTACAATCAGGCAGCAGTGCCCATGCTTGCACAATATCGGACAAAACACCGGCCTAGTTGAGCTCCCATGGTCCCGCCTACTAGATAGACCACTGCTTTGTCTTATAGTGTGCAAGCAAGACCACTGCTTATGGATAGCAGGCTTTTGTAACCATGGAAACAAGCAGTGTATGATATGATAGAAAAATGAATGCAGCCAGAAAAGGAAACAATAGAATTATTTGTAATACATTGGGACTAGTATTGCCTTTATCTACATAATAAACGTCAGATGCAGAACTGAGACAACCGCTTTAAGTTCCTGGGATCCTGTCCAACTGAAGGATGAGTTCCTTTAGATCTATAGCTGTTACTTTTTAGAGAGGGAATCAAATATGGGGTTATGCTGAGAAAAATCTTATATTAGTGAAATAGCAAAGATTTTTGTACTATGCAATTTACTGTGTATAATCCATAAATATAGAGTTTGTTCTGCTACTTTGCCTAAATTATAAGCAAATAGGTAAAAGATTTTTCTACCTAAAGGGTAGACATATCACCTATAATGGTGCTGGACAGGATAGCTGTAGGGGCGTGTGAGGAGGCTATTATTTTTTTAATAGGTGACCTTTAACCTCTTTATTTATAATTTAAGGAAAGTAGCCCATAAGTCTATCTTTTCCAAGGTCTTGAATCCTTGAAAAGTATCTAGGATTTATATTTGAACATTGATAATGCTTGTTTCTTCCAATAGATTTGTAGTATTAATAATTATCTCTGCTCTTGAGATAAAAATGTTCTCTTTAAATACACTTGATATACTTGACTGGCCTCCTCTTTAGAGGTAAAACCGATATGTTTAATTAATGGAGGCCAAATCAAAGAGTAGAATAAGTTCTAGAAGTAAAAATTGTGTCAATCACTTTCTAGAGACATACTTAAGTTCCTTGGGCCCAATGCAAGTGAAGGATTTATTCCTAGAGGTAAAGACCACATCATTATCTTATTAGAGATGTGTTAATCTGGGTTGTCTCACTTTAGCAAAGAGAATTTATCATGCAGTGTAAATTTAATAACAGGCATTTACTATTTATGGTGACTTTTTCAGTTGCCACTTTTGCTAGCTTGATTTATTTTTCCAGCACATTATACACTGCTCATTTCCATGGTTATGATGACAACCTTACAATCAGGCAGCAGTGCCCATGCTTGCACAATATCGGACAAAACACCGGCCTAGTTGAGCTCCCATGGTCCCGCCTACTAGATAGACCACTGCTTTGTCTTATAGTGTGCAAGCAAGACCACTGCTTATGGATAGCAGGCTTTTTGTAACCATGGAAACAAGCAGTGTATGATATGATAGAAAAATGAATGCAGCCAGAAAAGGAAACAATAGAATTATTTGTAATACATTGGGACTAGTATTGCCTTTATCTAGATAATAAAGGTCAGTTGCAGAAGTGAGACAACCGCTTTAAGTCCCTGGGACCCAGACCAACTGAAGGATGAGTTCCTTTAGATCTATAGCTGTTACTTTTAGAGAGGGAATCAAATATGGGGTTATGCTGAGAAAAATCTTATGGTAGTGAAATAGCAAAGATTTTTGTAGTATGCAATTTACTGTGTATAATCCATAAATATAGAGTTTGTTCTGCTACTTTGCCTAAATTATAAGCAAATAGGTAAAAGATTATTTCTACCTAAAGGGTAGACATATCACCTATAATGGTGCTGGACAGGATAGCTGTAGGGGCGTGTGAGGAGGCTATTATTTTTTTAATAGGTGACCTTTAACCTCTTTATTTATAATTTAAGGAAAGTAGCCCATAAGTCTATCTTTTCCAAGGTCTTGAATCCTTGAAAAGTATCTAGGATTTATATTTGAACATTGACAATGCTTGTTTCTTCCAATAGATTTGTAGTATTAATAATTATCTCTGCTCTTGAGATAAAAAATGTTCTCTTTAAATACACTTGATATACTTGACTGGCCTCCTCTTTAGAGGTAAAACCGATATGTTTAATTAATGGAGGCCAAATCAAAGAGTAGAATAAGTTCTAGAAGTAAAAATTGTGTCAATAACTTTCTAGAGACATACTTAAGTTCCTTGGGCCCAATGCAAGTGAAGGATTTATTCCTAGAGGTAAAGACCACATCATTATCTTATTAGAGATGTGTTAATCTGGGTTGTCTCACTTTAGCAAAGAGAATTTATCATGCAGTGTAAATTTAATAACAGGCATTTACTATTTATGGTGCCTTTTTCAGTTGCCACTTTTGCTAGCTTGATTTATTTTTCCAGCACATTATACACTGCTCATTTCCATGGTTATGATGACAACCCTACAATCAGGCAGCAGTGCCCATGCTTGCACAATATCAGACAAAACACCGGCCTAGTTGAGCTCCCATGGTCCCGCCTACTAGATAGACCACTGCTTTGTCTTATAGTGTGCAAGCAAGACCACTGCTTATGGATAGCAGGCTTTTTGTAACCATGGAAACAAGCAGTGTATGATATGATAGAAAAATGAATGCAGCCAGAAAAGGAAACAATAGAATTATTTGTAATACATTGGGACTAGTATTGCCTTTATCTACATAATAAACGTCAGATGCAGAACTGAGACAACCGCTTTAAGTTCCTGGGATCCTGTCCAACTGAAGGATGAGTTCCTTTAGATCTATAGCTGTTACTTTTTAGAGAGGGAATCAAATATGGGGTTATGCTGAGAAAAATCTTATATTAGTGAAATAGCAAAGATTTTTGTACTATGCAATTTACTGTGTATAATCCATAAATATAGAGTTTGTTCTGCTACTTTGCCTAAATTATAAGCAAATAGGTAAAAGATTTTTTCTACCTAAAGGGTAGACATATCACCTATAATGGTGCTGGACAGGATAGCTGTAGGGGCGTGTGAGGAGGCTATTATTTTTTTTAATAGGTGACCTTTAACCTCTTTATTTATAATTTAAGGAAAGTAGCCCATAAGTCTATCTTTTCCAAGGTCTTGAATCCTTGAAAAGTATCTAGGATTTATATTTGAACATTGATAATGCTTGTTTCTTCCAATAGATTTGTAGTATTAATAATTATCTCTGCTCTTGAGATAAAAATGTTCTCTTTAAATACACTTGATATACTTGACTGGCCTCCTCTTTAGAGGTAAAACCGATATGTTTAATTAATGGAGGCCAAATCAAAGAGTAGAATAAGTTCTAGAAGTAAAAATTGTGTCAATAACTTTCTAGAGACATACTTAAGTTCCTTGGGCCCAATGCAAGTGAAGGATTTATTCCTAGAGGTAAAGACCACATCATTATCTTATTAGAGATGTGTTAATCTGGGTTGTCTCACTTTAGCAAAGAGAATTTATCATGCAGTGTAAATTTAATAACAGGCATTTACTATTTATGGTGACTTTTTCAGTTGCCACTTTTGCTAGCTTGATTTATTTTTCCAGCACATTATACACTGCTCATTTCCATGGTTATGATGACAACCTTACAATCAGGCAGCAGTGCCCATGCTTGCACAATATCGGACAAAACACCGGCCTAGTTGAGCTCCCATGGTCCCGCCTACTAGATAGACCACTGCTTTGTCTTATAGTGTGCAAGCAAGACCACTGCTTATGGATAGCAGGCTTTTGTAACCATGGAAACAAGCAGTGTATGATATGATAGAAAAATGAATGCAGCCAGAAAAGGAAACAATAGAATTATTTGTAATACATTGGGACTAGTATTGCCTTTATCTAGATAATAAAGGTCAGTTGCAGAAGTGAGACAACCGCTTTAAGTCCCTGGGACCCAGACCAACTGAAGGATGAGTTCCTTTAGATCTATAGCTGTTACTTTTAGAGAGGGAATCAAATATGGGGTTATGCTGAGAAAAATCTTATGGTAGTGAAATAGCAAAGATTTTTGTAGTATGCAATTTACTGTGTATAATCCATAAATATAGAGTTTGTTCTGCTACTTTGCCTAAATTATAAGCAAATAGGTAAAAGATTATTTCTACCTAAAGGGTAGACATATCACCTATAATGGTGCTGGACAGGATAGCTGTAGGGGCGTGTGAGGAGGCTATTATTTTTTTAATAGGTGACCTTTAACCTCTTTATTTATAATTTAAGGAAAGTAGCCCATAAGTCTATCTTTTCCAAGGTCTTGAATCCTTGAAAAGTATCTAGGATTTATATTTGAACATTGACAATGCTTGTTTCTTCCAATAGATTTGTAGTATTAATAATTATCTCTGCTCTTGAGATAAAAAATGTTCTCTTTAAATACACTTGATATACTTGACTGGCCTCCTCTTTAGAGGTAAAGCCGATATGTTTAATTAATGGAGGCCAAATCAAAGAGTAGAATAAGTTCTAGAAGTAAAAATTGTGTCAATAACTTTCTAGAGACATACTTAAGTTCCTTGGGCCCAATGCAAGTGAAGGATTTATTCCTAGAGGTAAAGACCACATCATTATCTTATTAGAGATGTGTTAATCTGGGTTGTCTCACTTTAGCAAAGAGAATTTATCATGCAGTGTAAATTTAATAACAGGCATTTACTATTTATGGTGCCTTTTTCAGTTGCCACTTTTGCTAGCTTGATTTATTTTTCCAGCACATTATACACTGCTCATTTCCATGGTTATGATGACAACCCTACAATCAGGCAGCAGTGCCCATGCTTTCACAATATCAGACAAAACACCGGCCTAGTTGAGCTCCCATGGTCCCGCCTACTAGATAGACCACTGCTTTGTCTTATAGTGTGCAAGCAAGACCACTGCTTATGGATAGCAGGCTTTTTGTAACCATGGAAACAAGCAGTTTATGATATGATAGAAAAATGAATGCAGCCAGAAAAGGAAACAATAGAATTATTTGTAATACATTGGGACTAGTATTGCCTTTATCTACATAATAAACGTCAGATGCAGAACTGAGACAACCGCTTTAAGTTCCTGGGATCCTGTCCAACTGAAGGATGAGTTCCTTTAGATCTATAGCTGTTACTTTTTAGAGAGGGAATCAAATATGGGGTTATGCTGAGAAAAATCTTATATTAGTGAAATAGCAAAGATTTTTGTACTATGCAATTTACTGTGTATAATCCATAAATATAGAGTTTGTTCTGCTACTTTGCCTAAATTATAAGCAAATAGGTAAAAGATTTTTCTACCTAAAGGGTAGACATATCGCCTATAATGGTGCTGGACAGGATAGCTGTAGGGGCGTGTGAGGAGGCTATTATTTTTTTAATAGGTGACCTTTAACCTCTTTATTTATAATTTAAGGAAAGTAGCCCATAAGTCTATCTTTTCCAAGGTCTTGAATCCTTGAAAAGTATCTAGGATTTATATTTGAACATTGATAATGCTTGTTTCTTCCAATAGATTTGTAGTATTAATAATTATCTCTGCTCTTGAGATAAAAATGTTCTCTTTAAATACACTTGATATACTTGACTGGCCTCCTCTTTAGAGGTAAAACCGATATGTTTAATTAATGGAGGCCAAATCAAAGAGTAGAATAAGTTCTAGAAGTAAAAATTGTGTCAATAACTTTCTAGAGACATACTTAAGTTCCTTGGGCCCAATGCAAGTGAAGGATTTATTCCTAGAGGTAAAGACCACATCATTATCTTATTAGAGATGTGTTAATCTGGGTTGTCTCACTTTTAGCAAAGAGAATTTATCATGCAGTGTAAATTTAATAACAGGCATTTACTATTTATGGTGACTTTTTCAGTTGCCACTTTTGCTAGCTTGATTTATTTTTCCAGCACATTATACACTGCTCATTTCCATGGTTATGATGACAACCTTACAATCAGGCAGCAGTGCCCATGCTTGCACAATATCGGACAAAACACCGGCCTAGTTGAGCTCCCATGGTCCCGCCTACTAGATAGACCACTGCTTTGTCTTATAGTGTGCAAGCAAGACCACTGCTTATGGATAGCAGGCTTTTGTAACCATGGAAACAAGCAGTGTATGATATGATAGAAAAATGAATGCAGCCAGAAAAGGAAACAATAGAATTATTTGTAATACATTGGGACTAGTATTGCCTTTATCTAGATAATAAAGGTCAGTTGCAGAAGTGAGACAACCGCTTTAAGTCCCTGGGACCTAGACCAACTGAAGGATGAGTTCCTTTAGATCTATAGCTGTTACTTTTAGAGAGGGAATCAAATATGGGGTTATGCTGAGAAAAATCTTATGGTAGTGAAATAGCAAAGATTTTTGTAGTATGCAATTTACTGTGTATAATCCATAAATATAGAGTTTGTTCTGCTACTTTGCCTAAATTATAAGCAAATAGGTAAAAGATTATTTCTACCTAAAGGGTAGACATATCACCTATAATGGTGCTGGACAGGATAGCTGTAGGGGCGTGTGAGGAGGCTATTATTTTTTTAATAGGTGACCTTTAACCTCTTTATTTATAATTTAAGGAAAGTAGCCCATAAGTCTATCTTTTCCAAGGTCTTGAATCCTTGAAAAGTATCTAGGATTTATATTTGAACATTGACAATGCTTGTTTCTTCCAATAGATTTGTAGTATTAATAATTATCTCTGCTCTTGAGATAAAAAATGTTCTCTTTAAATACACTTGATATACTTGACTGGCCTCCTCTTTAGAGGTAAAACCGATATGTTTAATTAATGGAGGCCAAATCAAAGAGTAGAATAAGTTCTAGAAGTAAAAATTGTGTCAATAACTTTCTAGAGACATACTTAAGTTCCTTGGGCCCAATGCAAGTGAAGGATTTATTCCTAGAGGTAAAGACCACATCATTATCTTATTAGAGATGTGTTAATCTGGGTTGTCTCACTTTAGCAAAGAGAATTTATCATGCAGTGTAAATTTAATAACAGGCATTTACTATTTATGGTGCCTTTTTCAGTTGCCACTTTTGCTAGCTTGATTTATTTTTCCAGCACATTATACACTGCTCATTTCCATGGTTATGATGACAACCCTACAATCAGGCAGCAGTGCCCATGCTTGCACAATATCAGACAAAACACCGGCCTAGTTGAGCTCCCATGGTCCCGCCTACTAGATAGACCACTGCTTTGTCTTATAGTGTGCAAGCAAGACCACTGCTTATGGATAGCAGGCTTTTTGTAACCATGGAAACAAGCAGTTGTATGATATGATAGAAAAATGAATGCAGCCAGAAAAGGAAACAATAGAATTATTTGTAATACATTGGGACTAGTATTGCCTTTATCTACATAATAAACGTCAGATGCAGAACTGAGACAACCGCTTTAAGTTCCTGGGATCCTGTCCAACTGAAGGATGAGTTCCTTTAGATCTATAGCTGTTACTTTTAGAGAGGGAATCAAATATGGGGTTATGCTGAGAAAAATCTTATATTAGTGAAATAGCAAAGATTTTTGTACTATGCAATTTACTGTGTATAATCCATAAATATAGAGTTTGTTCTGCTACTTTGCCTAAATTATAAGCAAATAGGTAAAAGATTTTTCTACCTAAAGGGTAGACATATCGCCTATAATGGTGCTGGACAGGATAGCTGTAGGGGCGTGTGAGGAGGCTATTATTTTTTTAATAGGTGACCTTTAACCTCTTTATTTATAATTTAAGGAAAGTAGCCCATAAGTCTATCTTTTCCAAGGTCTTGAATCCTTGAAAAGTATCTAGGATTTATATTTGAACATTGACAATGCTTGTTTCTTCCAATAGATTTGTAGTATTAATAATTATCTCTGCTCTTGAGATAAAAAATGTTCTCTTTAAATACACTTGATATACTTGACTGGCCTCCTCTTTAGAGGTAAAACCGATATGTTTAATTAATGGAGGCCAAATCAAAGAGTAGAATAAGTTCTAGAAGTAAAAATTGTGTCAATAACTTTCTAGAGACATGCTTAAGTTCCTTGGGCCCAATGCAAGTGAAGGATTTATTCCTAGAGGTAAAGACCACATCATTATCTTATTAGAGATGTGTTAATCTGGGTTGTCTCACTTTTAGCAAAGAGAATTTATCATGCAGTGTAAATTTAATAACAGGCATTTACTATTTTATGGTGACTTTTCAGCTGCCACTTTTGCTAGCTTGATTTATTTTTCCAGCACATTATACACTGCTCATTTCCATGGTTATGATGACAACCCTACAATCAGGCAGCAGTGCCCATGCTTGCACAATATCGACAAAACACCGGCCTAGTTGAGCTCCCATGGTCCCGCCTACTAGATAGACCACTGCTTTGTCTTATAGTGTGCAAGCAAGACCACTGCTTATGGATAGCAGGCTTGTTGTAACCATGGAAACAAGCAGTGTATGATATGATAGAAAAATGAATGCAGCCAGAAAAGGAAACAATAGAATTATTTGTAATACATTGGGACTAGTATTGCCTTTATCTAGATAATAAAGGTCAGTTGCAGAAGTGAGACAACCGCTTTAAGTCCCTGGGACCCAGACCAACTGAAGGATGAGTTCCTTTAGATCTATAGCTGTTACTTTTTTAGAGAGAAAATCAAATATGGGGTTATGCTGAGAAAAATATTATGGTAGTGAAATAGCAAAGATTTTTGTAGTATGCAATTTACTATGTATAATCCATAAATATAGAGTTTGTTCTGCTACTTTGCCTACATTATAAGCAAATTGGTAAAAGATTCTTTCTACCTAAAGGGTAGACATATCACCTATAATGGTGCTGGACAGGATAGCTGTAGGGGTGTGTGAGGAGGCTATTATTTTTTTAATAGGTGACCTTTAACCTCTTTATTTATAATTTAAGGAAAGTAGCCCATAAGTCTATCTTTTCCAAGGTCTTGAATCCTTGAAAAGTATCTAGGATTTATATTTGAATATTGACAATGCTTGTTTCTTCCAATAGATTTGTAGTATTAATAATTATCTCTGCTCTTGAGATAAAAATGTTCTCTTTAAATACACTTGATATACTTGACTGGCCTCCTCTTATAGGTAAAACCGATATGTTTAATTAATGGAGGCCAAATCAAAGAGTAGAATAAGTTCTAGAAGTAAAAATTGTGTCAATAACTTTCTAGAGACATGCTTAAGTTCCTTGGGCCCAGTGCAAGTGAAGGATTTATTCCTAGAGGTAAAGACCACATCATTATCTTATTAGAGATGTGTTAATCTGGGTTGTCTCACTTTAGCAAAGAGAATTTATCATGCAGTGTAAATTTAATAACAGGCATTTACTATTTTATGGTGACTTTTTCAGTTGCCACTTTGCTAGCTTGATTTATTTTTACAGCACATTATACACTGCTCATTTCCATGGTTATGATGACCACCCTATAATCAGGCAGCAGTGCCCATGCTTTCACAACATCGACAAAACACCGGCCTAGTTGAGCTCCCATGATCCCGCCTACTAGATAGGACCACTGCTTTTTCCTATAGTGTGCAAGCAAGACCACTGCTTATGGATAGCATTCTGTTTGTAACCATGGAAACAAGCAGTGTATAATATGATAGAAAATTGAATGCAGCCAGAAAAGGAAACAATAGAGTTATTTGTAATACATTGGGACTAGTATTGCCTTTATCTACAGAATAAAGGTCAGTTGCAGAAGTGAGACAACTGCTTTAAGTTCCTGGGACCCTGTCCAACTGAAGGATGAGTTCCTTTAGATCTATAGCTGTTACTTTTTAAAGAGAAAAGCAAATATGGGGTTTTGCTGAGAAAAATCTTATGGTAGTGAAAAAGTAAAGTTTTTTGTAGTATACAATTTACTGTGTATAATCCATAAATATAGAGTTTGTTCTGCTACTTTGCCTAAATTATAAGCAAATTGGTAAACGATTCTTTCTACCTAAATGGTAGACATATCACCTATAATGGTGCTGGACAGGATAGCTGTAGGGGCGTGTGAGGAGGCTATTATTTTTTTAAGAGGTGAACTTTAACCTCTTTATTTATAATTTAAGGAAAGTAGCCCATAAGTCTATCTTTTCCAAGGTCTTGAATGCTTGAACAGTATCAAGGATTTATCTTTGAACATTGACAATGCTGGTTTCTTCCAATAGATTTGTATTACTAATAATGATCTCTGCTCTTGAGATAAACATTTTTCTCTTTAAATACACTTGATATACTTGACTGGCCTCCTCTTTAGAGGTAAAACTGATATGTTTAATTAATGGAGGCCATATTCAAAGAGTAGAATAAGTTCTAGAAGTAAACACTGTGTTAATAACTTTCTAGAGACATACTTAACTTCTTGCCGACCGCCTCACGCAGGATTGCGTCCTGCGGGCGGTCGGTCTGTTCCTCGTTGACGCACCCGCGCGTCATCTCGCGAGAGGCGAGATTTCCTGTGAACGCGCGCATGCGCGCGCTCACAGGATCACGCCGGGAGAAGGTAGTACAGCCTGCCAGCGCTGATCGTGCGCTGGCAGGCTGTAGAAGTCAGGATCGAGCATATCAGACGCTGTTTTGTTAACAGCGCCTGATATGCTTGCTGATCGTCCTTTGGTGGTCCCTTTGCTTGGGACCACCAAAGAAACTTTTGTAAGTGCACCAAAACACCACACAGACCCCCCACCCATCCACCCCACCCCCCACCCCCGTTACTGATTAACCCCTGATTAACCCCCGATCACCCCATGTCACCCCCTGTCACCCCCTGACACTAATTACCCCCTGTAAGACTCATTCAGACGTCCAGTATGTGTTTTATGGATCCATGGATCCACGGATCCGCAAAACACGGACACCAGCAATGTGCTTTCCGCATTTTGCGGATCCGCACATTGCCAGAACTATATAGAAATGCCTTTTCTTGTCCGCAATTGCGGACAAGAATAGGACATGCTCTATCTTTTGCGGAGCTGCGGTCGGATGCTTGGGGGCCGAAACCCGGAAGTTTGCGGCCGCAGCTCAAGAAATGCTGATGCGGCGAGCGCATAGTGTGCTCTCCGCATCACCGCCAGCCCCATTCACACTGAATGGGTCGGCATCTATTCCGCAGAATTTTTATGCGGACGTGTGAATGGGGCCTTACTACTTTTTTTTTTGCATTATTTGGCAGAGATTTATTCATCCACATTGATCGATGCGAATGAAGAAATCTGTGCCGCTTTTGTTTTTTTTGCACATTTTGGTAGAGATTTTTTCATCCACATTGATTGATGCGAATGAAAAATCTGTGCCGCTTCATTTTTTTTTCTTTTCAGCCCAGAGGCTGAACGGGAAAAATCTCATTACCCGTATGCTCAATATAAGGAGAATCGCAGAAACTCCTAATGCTGGCCATACGTGTAATGATTGCGGAGACCCTCAAATGCCAGGGCAGTACAAACACCTCACATGTGACCCCATTTTAGAAAGAAGACACCCCAAGGTATTCCGTGAGGGGTATGGGGAGTTCATGTAAAATATTATTTTTTGTCACAAGTTAGTGGAATATGAGACTGTAAAAAAAAAAAAAAATCAATTTCCGCTAACTTGTGCCAAATTTTTTTTTCTGTGAACTCGCCATACCCTCACGGAATACCTTGGGGTGTCTTCTTCCACAATGGGGTCACATGTGGGGTATTTATACTGCCCTGGCATTTTAGGGGTCCTAAAGTGTGAGAATCCAAATGCGTAAAAATGGCCTCATGAAATCCTAAAGGCACTCATTGGTTTTAGGCCCCTTGCGATCTTGGCTGCAAAAGTACACCATGTGGTATCGCCGTACTCAGGAGAAGTAGGCAAGTTTGGGGTGTATTTTACATATACCCATACTGTGTGTGAGAAATATCACTGTAAACGACAACTTTTAAATTTTTTATTCAAAGTTGTCAATTTACAGAGATATTTCTCTCACTCCAGCATGGGTATATGTAAAAATACACCCCAAAACACATTGCCCTACTTCTCCTGAGTACGGCGATACCACATAAGTGACACTTTTTTGCAGCCTGGGTGCAAAGGGGCCCAAATTCCAACGAGTACCTTTAGGTTTTATATGGCTGCTCACAATTTAGCCTCGCCCAAAATGCCAGAACAGTACAAACACCCCACAAATGACCCCATTTTGGAAAGAAGACACCCCATAGTATTCGCTGAGGGGCATAGTGAGTCCATGAAAATTTTACTTTTTGTCAAAAGTTAGCAGAAAGGTAGACTTTATGAGAAAAACAATAAAAATCACTTCCGCTAACTTGTGCCAAAAAAATCTTCTATGAACTCGCCATGCCCTCACAGAATACCTTGGGGTGTCTTCTTCCAAAATGGGGTCACACGTGGGGTATTTATACTGCCCTGGCATTTTAGGGGCCCTAAAGCGTGAGAAGAAAAATGCGTAAAAATGCCTCTCCTAAAAGGTACTCATTGTTTTAGGCCCTTTGCGCATTTGGCTGCAAAAGTGCACTCATGGTATCGCTCACAGAGAAGTAGGGCAATGTAGTTTGGGGTGTATTTACATATACCCATATTTGTGTGAGAAATATCTCTGTAAATTGACAACTTTGAATAAAAATGTAAAAAGTTGTCGCTTACAGCAATATTTCTCAAACGCAGCATGGGTATATGTAAAAATACACCCCAAAACACATTGCCCTACTTCTCCTGAGTACGGCGATACCACATGAGTGACACTTTTTGCAGCCAAGATGCGCAAAGGGGCCCTAAAACCAATGAGTACCTTTAGGATTTCACAGGCCATTTTTACGCATTTGGATTCTCACGCTTTAGGGGCCCCTAAAATGCCAGGTGAGTATAAATACCCCACATGTGACCCCATTTTGGAAAGAAGACACCCCAAGGTATTCCGTGAGGGGCATGGCGAGTTCACAGAATTTTTATTTTTTGGCACAAGTTAGCGGAAATTGATATATTTTTTTATTTTTTATTTTGTTTTTTACAAAGTCTCATATTCCACTAACTTGTGACAAAAAATAAAATTTTACATGAACTCACCATACCCCTCACGGAATACCTTGGGGTGTCTTCTTTCTAAAATGGGGTCACATGTGGGGTATTTATACTGTCCTGGCATTTTAGGGGCCCCTAAAGCGTGAGAAGAAGTCTGGAATCCAAATGCGTAAAATGCCCTGTGAAATCTCTAAAGGTACTCATTGGTTTAGGGCCTTTGCATCAGGCTGCAAAAAGTGGCACACATGTGGATCGCCAGTACTAGAGAAGTAGGGCACAGTGCTTGGGGTGTATTTTTATATATACCTATACTGTGTGTGAAAATATCTCTGTAAACGACAACTTTTAAAAATTTTTATACAAAGTTGTCAGTTTACAGAGATATTTCTCTCACTCCAACATGGGTATATGTAAAAATACACCCTAAAACACATTGCCCTACTTCTCCTGAGTACGGCGATACCACATAAGTGACACTTTTTGCAGCCTGGGTGCAAAGGGGCCCAAATTCCAACGAGTACCTTTAGGTTTTACATGGCGGCTCACAATTTAGCCCCGCCCAAAATGCCAGAACAGTAAACACACCCCACAAATGACCCTTTTCGAAAGTAGACACCCCAAGGTATTCACTGAGGGGCATAGTGAGTCCGTCTGAGATTTCTTTTTTTTTGCCAGAAGTTAGCAGAAATTGAAACTTTTTTTTTTTTTTTCTCTCAGAAAGTGTCATTTTCCGCTAACTTGTGAAAAAATGAAATGATACATGAACTCACCAAGCCCCTCCGCGAATACTTTGGGGTGTCTTCTTTCTAAAATCGTGTGATTTGGGGGTATTTATACTATCCTGACATTCTAGCACCTGAAGAAACATGACAGGTGCTCAGAAAGTCAGAGCTGCTTCAAAATGCAGAAATTCACTTTTTGCACCATAGTTTGTAAACGCTATAACTTTTACCCAAACCAATAAATATACACTTATTGGACTTTTTTTTATCAAAGACATGTAGAACAATAAATTTAGAGAAAATTTATATAGAAATGTAGTTTTTTTGAAAAATTTTACAACAGAAAGTGAAAAATGTCATTTTTTTGCAAAAATATCGTTAAATTTGTATTAATGGCAAAAAAAGTAAAAATGTCAGCAGCAATGAAATACCACCAAATGAAAGCTCTATTAGTGAGAAGAAAAGGAGGTAAAATTCATTTGGGTGGTAAGTTGCATGACGGAACAATAAACGGTGAAAGTAGTGTAGTGCGGAATTGTAAAAAGTGGCCTGGTCATTAAGGGTGTTTAAGCTAGGGGGGCTTAAGTGGTTAAGTTTCTTGGGCCCAGTGCAAGTGAAGGATTTATTCCTAGAGGTAAAGACCACATCATTATCTTATTAGAGATGTGTTAATCTGGGTTGTCTCACTTTAGCAAGGAGAAATTATCATGCAGTGTAAATTTAATAACAGGCATTTACTATTTTATGGTGACTTTTTCAGTTGCCACTTTTGCTAGCTTGATTCATTTTTCCAGCACATTATACACTGTTCATTTCCATGGTTATGATGACAACCTTACAATCAGGCAGCAGTGCCCATGCTTGCAAAATATCGGACAAAACACCGGCCTAGTTGAGCTCCCATGGTCCCGCCTACTAGATAGACCACTGCTTTGTCTTATAGTGTGCAAGCAAGACCACTGCTTATGGATAGCAGGCTTTTTGTAACCATGGAAACAAGCAGTGTATGATATGATAGAAAAATGAATGCAGCCAGAAAAAGAAAACAATAGAATTATTTGTAATACATTGGGACTAGTATTGCCTTTATCTACATAATAAAGGTCAGTTGCAGAAGTGAGACAACCGCTTTAAGTCCCTGGGACCCAGACCAACTGAAGGATGAGTTCCTTTAGATCTATAGCTGTTACTTTTTAAAGAGAAAATCAAATATGGGGTTATGCTGAGAAAAATCTTATGGTAGTGAAATAGCAAAGATTTTTGTAGTATGCAATTTACTGTGTATAATCCATAAATATAGAGTTTGTTCTGCTACTTTTGCCTAAATTATAAGCAAATTGGTAAAAGATTCTTTCTACCTAAATGTAGACATATCACCTATAATGGTGCTGGACAGGATAGCTGTAGGGCGTGTGAGGAGGCTATTATTTTTTTAATAGGTGACCTTTAACCTCTTTATTTATAATTTAAGGAAAGTAGCCCATAAGTCTATCTTTTCCAAGGTCTTGAATCTTTGAAAAGTATCTAGGATTTATATTTGAACATTGACAATGCTTGTTTCTTCCAATAGATTTGTAGTACTAATAATTATCTCTGCTCTTGAGATAGAAAATGTTCTCTTTAAATACACTTGATATACTTTACTGGCCTCCTCTTTAGAGGTAAAACTGATATGTTTAATTTATGGAGGCCAAATCAAAGAGTAGAATAAGTTCTAGAAGTAAAAATTGTGTCAATAATTTTCTAGAGACATGCTTAAGTTCCTTGGGCCCAGTGCAAGTGAAGGATTTATTCCTAGAGGTAAAGACCACATCATTATCTTATTAGAGATGTGTTAATCTGGGTTGTCTCACTTTAGCAAAGAGAATTTATCATGCAGTGTAAAGTTAATAGCAGGCATTTACTATTTTATGGTGACTTTTTCAGTTGCCACATTTGCTAGCTTGATTTATTTTTCCAGCACATTATACACTGCTCAGTTCCATGTTTATGATGACCACCCTACAATCAGGCAGCAGTGCCCATGCTTTCACAATATCGGACAAAACACCGCCTAGTTGAGCTCCCATGGTCCCGCCTACTAGATAGACCACTGCTTTGTCTTATAGTGTGCAAGCAAGACCACTGCTTATGGATAGCAGGCTTTTTGTAACCATGGAAACAAGCAGTGTATGATATGATAGAAAAATGAATGCAGCCAGAAAAGGAAACAATAGAATTATTTGTAATACATTGGGACTAGTATTGCCTTTATCTACATAATAAAGGTTAGTTGCAGAAGTGAGACAACCGCTTTAAGTCCCTGGGACCCAGACCAACTGAAGGATGAGTTCCTTTAGATCTATAGCTGTTACTTTTTAGAGAGAAAATCAAATATGGGGTTTTGCTGAGAAAAATATTATGGTAGTGAAATAGCAAAGATTTTTGTAGTATGCAATTTACTATGTATAATCCATAAATATAGAGTTTGTTCTGCTACTTTGCCTAAATTATAAGCAAATTGGTAAAAGATTCTTTCTACCTAAAGGGTAGACATATCACCTATAATGGTGCTGGACAGGATAGCTGTAGGGGTGTGTGAGGAGGCTATTATTTTTTTTAATAGGTGACCTTTAACCTCTTTATTTATAATTTAAGGAAAGTAGCCCATAAGTCTATCTTTTCCAAGGTCTTGAATCTTTGAAAAGTATCTAGGATTTATATTTGAATATTGACAATGCTTGTTTCTTCCAATAGATTTGTAGTACCAATAATTATCTCTGCTCTTGAGATAAAAAATGTTCTCTTTAAATACACTTGATATACTTGACTGGCCTCCTCTTTATAGGTAAAACCGATATGTTTAATTAATGGAGGCCAAATCAAAGAGTAGAATAAGTTCTAGAAGTAAAAATTGTGTCAATAAATTTCTAGAGACATGCTTAAGTTCCTTGGGCCCAGTGCAAGTGAAGGATTTATTCCTAGAGGTAAAGACCACATCATTATCTTATTAGAGATGTGTTAATCTGGGTTGTCTCACTTTAGCAAAGAGAATTTATCATGCAGTGTAAATTTAATAACAGGCATTTACTATTTTATGGTGACTTTTCAGTTGCCACTTTTGCTAGCTTGATTTATTTTTACAGCACATTATACACTGCTCATTTCCATGGTTATGATGACCACCCTATAATCAGGCAGCAGTGCCCATGCTTTCACAATATCGGACAAAACACCGGCCTAGTTGAGCTCCCATGATCCCGCCTACTAGATAGACCACTGCTTTTTCCTATAGTGTGCAAGCAAGACCACTGCTTATGGATAGCATTCTGTTTGTAACCATGGAAACAAGAAGTGTATAATATGATAGAAAAATGAATGCAGCCAGAAAAGGAAACAATAGAGTTATTTGTAATACATTGGGACTAGTATTGCCTTTATCTACAGAATAAAGGTCAGTTGCAGAAGTGAGACAACTGCTTTAAGTTCCTGGGACCCTGTCCAACTGAAGGATGAGTTCCTTTAGATCTATAGCTGTTACTTTTTAAAGAGAAAAGCAAATATGGGGTTATGCTGAGAAAATCTTATGGTAGTGAAAAGTAAAGTTTTTGTAGTATACAATTTACTGTGTATAATCCATAAATATAGAGTTTGTTCTGCTACTTTGCCTAAATTATAAGCAAATTGGTAAAAGATTCTTTCTACCTAAATGGTAGACATATCACCTATAATGGTGCTGGACAGGATAGCTGTAGGGGCGTGTGAGGAGGCTATTATTTTTTAAGAGGTGAACTTTAACCTCTTTATTTATAATTTAAGGAAAGTAGCCCATAAGTCTATCTTTTCCAAGGTCTTGAATGCTTGAACAGTATCAAGGATTTATCTTTGAACATTGACAATGCTGGTTTCTTCCAATAGATTTGTATTACTAATAATGATCTCTGCTCTTGAGATAAACATTTTTCTCTTTAAATACACTTGATATACTTGACTGGCCTCCTCTTTAGAGGTAAAACTGATATGTTTAATTAATGGAGGCCATATTCAAAGAGTAGAATAAGTTCTAGAAGTAAACACTGTGTTAATAACTTTCTAGAGACATACTTAAGTTCCTTGGGCCCAGTGCAAGTGAAGGATTTATTCCTAGAGGTAAAGACCACATCATTATCTTATTAGAGATGTGTTAATCTGGGTTGTCTCACTTTAGCAAGGAGAAATTATCATGCAGTGTAAATTTAATAACAGGCATTTACTATTTTATGGTGACTTTTCAGTTGCCACTTTTGCTAGCTTGATTCATTTTTCCAGCACATTATACACTGTTCATTTCCATGGTTATGATGACAACCCTACAATCAGGCAGCAGTGGCCATGCTTGCACAATATCGGACAAAACACCGGCCTAGTTGAGCTCCCATGGTCCCGCCTACTAGATAGACCACTGCTTTGTCTTATAGTGTGCAAGCAAGACCACTGCTTATGGATAGCAGGCTTTTGTAACCATGGAAACAAGCAGTGTATGATATGATAGAAAAATGAATGCAGCCAGAAAAAGAAAACAATAGAATTATTTGTAATACATTGGGACTAGTATTGCCTTTATCTACATAATAAAGGTCAGTTGCAGAAGTGAGACAACCGCTTTAAGTCCCTGGGACCCAGACCAACTGAAGGATGAGTTCCTTTAGATCTATAGCTGTTACTTTTTAGAGAGAAAATCAAATATGGGGTTATGCTGAGAAAAATCTTATGGTAGTGAAATAGCAAAGATTTTTGTAGTATGCAATTTACTGTGTATAATCCATAAATATAGAGTTTGTTCTGCTACTTTGCCTAAATTATAAGCAAATTGGTAAAAGATTCTTTCTACCTAAAATGTAGACATATCACCTATAATGGTGCTGGACAGGATAGCTGTAGGGGCGTGTGAGGAGGCTATTATTTTTTTTAATAGGTGACCTTTAACCTCTTTATTTATAATTTAAGGAAAGTAGCCCATAAGTCTATCTTTTCCAAGGTCTTGAATCTTTGAAAAGTATCTAGGATTTATATTTGAATATTGACAATGCTTGTTTCTTCCAATAGATTTGTAGTACTAATAATTATCTCTGCTCTTGAGATAGAAAATGTTCTCTTTAAATACACTTGATATACTTGACTGGCCTCCTCTTTAGAGGTAAAACTGATATGTTTAATTTAATGGAGGCCAAATTCAAAGAGTAGAATAAGTTCTAGAAGTAAAAATTGTGTCAATAATTTTCTAGAGACATGCTTAAGTTCCTTGGGCCCAGTGCAAGTGAAGGATTTATTCCTAGAGGTAAAGACCACATCATTATCTTATTAGAGATGTGTTAATCTGGGTTGTCTCACTTTAGCAAAGAGAATTTATCATGCAGTGTAAATTTAATAGCAGGCATTTACTATTTTATGGTGACTTTTTCAGTTGCCACATTTGCTAGCTTGATTTATTTTTCCAGCACATTATACACTGCTCAGTTCCATGTTTATGATGACCACCTCTACAATCAGGCAGCAGTGCCCATGCTTTCACAATATCGGACAAAACACCGGCCTAGTTGAGCTCCCATGGTCCCGCCTACTAGATAGACCACTGCTTTGTCTTATAGTGTGCAAGCAAGACCACTGCTTATGGATAGCAGGCTTTTTGTAACCATGGAAACAAGCAGTGTATGATATGATAGAAAATGAATGCAGCCAGAAAAGGAAACAATAGAATTATTTGTAATACATTGGGACTAGTATTGCCTTTATCTACATAATAAAGGTTAGTTGCAGAAGTGAGACAACCGCTTTAAGTCCCTGGGACCCAGACCAACTGAAGGATGAGTTCCTTTAGATCTATAGCTGTTACTTTTTAGAGAGAAAATCAAATATGGGGTTTTGCTGAGAAAATATTATGGTAGTGAAATAGCAAAGATTTTTGTAGTATGCAATTTACTATGTATAATCCATAAATATAGAGTTTGTTCTGCTACTTTGCCTAAATTATAAGCAAATTGGTAAAAGATTCTTTCTACCTAAAGGGTAGACATATCACCTATAATGGTGCTGGACAGGATAGCTGTAGGGGTGTGAGGAGGCTATTATTTTTTTAATAGGTGACCTTTAACCTCTTTATTTATAATTTAAGGAAAGTAGCCCATAAGTCTATCTTTTCCAAGGTCTTGAATCTTTGAAAAGTATCTAGATTTATATTTGAACATTGACAATGCTTGTTTCTTCCAATAGATTTGTAGTACTAATAATTATCTCTGCTCTTGAGATAAAAATGTTCTCTTTAAATACACTTGATATACTTGACTGGCCTCCTCTTTATAGGTAAAACCGATATGTTTAATTAATGGAGGCCAAATCAAAGAGTAGAATAAGTTCTAGAAGTAAAAATTGTGTCAATAAATTTCTAGAGACATGCTTAAGTTCCTTGGGCCCAGTGCAAGTGAAGGATTTATTCCTAGAGGTAAAGACCACATCATTATCTTATTAGAGATGTGTTAATCTGGGTTGTCTCACTTTAGCAAAGAGAATTTATCATGCAGTGTAAATTTAATAACAGGCATTTACTATTTTATGGTGACTTTTTCAGTTGCCACTTTTGCTAGCTTGATTTATTTTTACAGCACATTATACACTGCTCATTTCCATGGTTATGATGACCACCCTATAATCAGGCAGCAGTGCCCATGCTTTCACAATATCGGACAAAACACCGGCCTAGTTGAGCTCCCATGATCCCGCCTACTAGATAGACCACTGCTTTTTCCTATAGTGTGCAAGCAAGACCACTGCTTATGGATAGCATTCTGTTTGTAACCATGGAAACAAGCAGTGTATAATATGATAGAAAAATGAATGCAGCCAGAAAAGGAAACAATAGAGTTATTTGTAATACATTGGGACTAGTATTGCCTTTATCTACAGAATAAAGGTCAGTTGCAGAAGTGAGACAACTGCTTTAAGTTCCTGGGACTCTGTCCAACTGAAGGATGAGTTCCTTTAGATCTATAGCTGTTACTTTTTAAAGAGAAAAGCAAATATGGGGTTATGCTGAGAAAAATCTTATGGTAGTGAAAAAGTAAAGTTTTTTGTAGTATACAATTCACTGTGTATAATCCATAAATATAGAGTTTGTTCTGCTACTTTGCCTAAATTATAAGCAAATTGGTAAAAGATTCTTTCTACCTAAATGGTAGACATATCACTTATAATGGTGCTGGACAGGATAGCTGTAGGGGTGTGTGAGGAGGCTATTATTTTTTTAAGAGGTGAACTTTAACCTCTTTATTTATAATTTAAGGAAAGTAGCCCATAAGTCTATCTTTTCCAAGGTCTTGAATGCTTGAACAGTATCAAGGATTTATCTTTGAACATTGACAATGCTTGTTTCTTCCAATAGATTTGTAGTACTAATAATTATCTCTGCTCTTGAGATAAAAATTTTTCTCTTTAAATACACTTGATATACTTGACTGGCCTCCGATTTAGAGGTAAAACTGATATGTTTAATTAATGAGGCCAAATCAAAGAGTAGAATAAGTTCTAGAAGTAAAAATTGTGTCAATAATTTTCTAGAGACATGCTTAAGTTCCTTGGGCCCAGTGCAAGTTAAGGATTTATTCCTAGAGGTAAAGACCACATCATTATCTTATTAGAGATGTGTTAATCTGGGTTGTCTCACTTTAGCAAAGAGAATTTATCATGCAGTGTAAATTTAATAACAGGCATTTACTATTTTATGGTGACTTTTTCAGTTGCCACGTTTGCTAGCTTGATTTATTTTTCCAGCACATTATACACTGCTCAGTTCCATGTTTATAATGACCACCCTACAATCAGGCAGCAGTGCCCATGCTTTCACAATATCGGACAAAACACCGGCCTAGTTGAGCTCCCATGATCCCGCCTACTAGATAGACCACTGCTTTTTCCTATAGTGTGCAAGCAAGACCACTGCTTATGGATAGCATTCTGTTTGTAACCATGGAAACAGGCAGTGTATAATATGATAGAAAAATGAATGCAGCCAGAAAAGGAAACAATAGAGTTATTTGTAATACATTGGGACTAGTATTGACTTTATCTACAGAATAAAGGTCAGTTGCAGAAGTGAGACAACTGCTTTAAGTTCCTGGGACCCTGTCCAACTGAAGGATGAGTTCCTTTAGATCTATAGCTGTTACTTTTTAAAGAGAAACGCAAATATGGGGTTATGCTGAGAAAAATCTTATGGTAGTGAAAAAGTAAAGTTTTTTGTAGTATACAATTTACTGTGTATAATCCATAAATATAGAGTTTGTTCTGCTACTTTGCCTAAATTATCCGCTTCAGCCCCCCTAGCTTAAACACCCTTAATGACCAGGCCACTTTTTACAATTCTGCACTACACTACTTTCACCGTTTATTGCTCCGTCATGCAACTTACCACCCAAATGAATTTTACCTCCTTTTCTTCTCACTAATAGAGCTTTCATTTGGTGGTATTTCATTGCTGCTGACATTTTTACTTTTTTTGCTATTAATCAAAAATGACCGAAATTTTTGCAAAAATGACATTTTTCACTTTCTGTTGTAAATTTTTTTAAAAACTACATTTCTATATAAATTTTTCTCTAAATTTATTGTTCTACATGTCTTTGATAAAAAAATCCAATAAGTGTATATTTATTGGTTTGGGTAAAAGTTATAGCG
Organism: Bufotes viridis; assembly: GCA_033119425.1. Taxonomy (NCBI): domain Eukaryota; kingdom Metazoa; phylum Chordata; class Amphibia; order Anura; family Bufonidae; genus Bufotes; species Bufotes viridis. The sequence continues at coordinate 55,545,677 of CM065595.1, forward strand.
CTTACAAACTATGGTGCAAAAAGTGAATTTCGGCATTTTGAAGCAGCTCTGACTTTCTGAGCGCCTGTCATGTTTCTTCAGGTGCTAGAATGTCAGGAAAGTATAAATACCCCCAAATCACACCATTTTAGATAGAAGACACCCTAAAGTATTCACGGAGGGGCTTGGTGAGTTCATGTATCATTTCATTTTTTTCACAAGTTAGCGGAAAATGACACTTTCTGAGAAAAAAAAAAAAAAAGTTTCAATTTCTGATAACTTCTGGCAAAAAAAAAAAATCTCAGACGGACTCACTATGCCCTCAGTGAATACCTTGGGGTGTCTACTTTCCGAAATGGGGTCATTTGTGGGTGTGTTTACTGTTCTGGCATTTTGGGCGGGCTAATTGTGAGTCGCCATGTAAAACCTAAAGGTACTCATTAATTTAGGCCCTTTGCACTCAGGCTGCAAAAAGTGTCATCATGTAGTCGCTGCACTCAGGAGAAGTAGGGCAATGTGTTTTGGGGTGTATTTTTACATACACCCATGTTGGGTGAGAGAAATATCTCTGTAAATTGTCAACTTTGTATAAAATTTTTAAAAGTTGTCGCTTACAGAGATATTTTTCACACAAAGTATGGGTATATATAAAAATACACCCCAAAACACATTGCCCTACTTCTCCTGAGTACGGCGATACCACATGTGTGCCACTTTTTTGCAGCTTGGGTGCGCAAAGGGGCCCTAAAACCAATGATTACCTTTAGGATTTCACAGGGCATTTTTACGCATTTGGATTCCAGACTTCTTCTCACGCTTTAGGGCCCCCTAAAATGCCAGGGCAGTAAAAATACCCCACATGTGACCCCATTTTGAAAGAAGACACCCCAAGGTATTCTGTGAGGGGTATGGTGAGTTCATGTAAAATTTTATTTTTGTCACAAGTTAGTGGAATATGAGACTTTGTAAAAAAAAAAAAAAAAAAAAAAAACAATTTCCGCTGACTTGTGCCAAAAATAAAAATTCTGTGGACTCACCATGCCCTCACAGAATACCTAGGGGTGTCTTCTTTCCAAAATGGGGTCACATGTGGGGTATTTATACTCACCTGGCATTTTAGGGGCCCCTAAAGTGTGAGAATCAAATGCGTAAATGTCCTGTGAAATCCTAAAGGTACTCATTGGTTTTAGGCCCCTTATTTCAGGCTGCAAAGTGGCACTCATGTAGTCGCTGACAGGAGAGTAGGGCAGTGTGGGTGTGTTTACATATACCATGTGCAGTGTAGAGAAATATCGCTGTAAACTGACAACTTTGTAAATTTTTTATTCAAAGTTGTCAATTTACAGAGATATTTCTCACTCCAGTATGGGTATATGTAAAAATACACCCCAAAACACATTGCCCTACTTCTCCTGAGTACGGCGATACCACATGAGTGACACTTTTTGCAGCCAAGATGCGCAAAGAGGCCCTAAAACCAATGAGTACCTTTAGGATTTCACAGGGCATTTTTACGCATTTGGATTCTCACGCTTAGGATCGCTAAATGCCAGGGCAGTATAAATACCCCACAAGTGACCCCATTGTGGAAAGAAGACACCCCAAGGTATTCTGTGAGGGGTATGGTGAGTTCACAGAAAAAAATTTGGAACAAGTTAGCGGAAATTGTTTTTTTTTTTGTTTTTTTTTACAGTCTCATATTCCACTAACTTGTGACAAAAATAATATTTTCCATGAACTCACCATACCCCTCACGGAATACCTTGGGGTGTCTTCTTTCTAAAATGGGGTCACATGTGGGGTTTTGTACTGCCCTGGCATTTGAGGGGTCTTCGCAATCATTACACGTATGGCCAGCATTAGGAGTTTCTGCGATTCTCCGTATATTGAGCATACTGGTAATGAGATTTTTTTCCGTTCAGCCTCTGCGCTGAAAAAAAAATGAACGGCACAGATTTTTTCATTCGCATCGATCAATGTGGATGAAAAATCTCTGCCAAAATCAGTGACTGCGGTGCGGGTTGGGCGCTAGCTACCTAACAAGTAGCTAGCTAACTGGCGGTAAAGGGGGCCCTTATGCCCCATTCACACGTCCGAAATTCTGTTTGCGGAACGGAATTGCGGACCCATTCATTTCTATGGGGACAGACTTTGTCCCGCTCGGATCCGGAATTACGGATCTGCGCTCCGGGTCTGCACTTCCGTTTCTGCAAAAATATAGAACATGTCCTATTCTTGTCCGCAACTGCGGACAAGAAAAGCATTTTCTATATAGTTCTGGCAATGTGCGGATCTGCAAAATGCGGAAAGCACATTGCCGGTGTCCGTGTTTTGAGGATCCGCGGATCGATCCGCGGATCGGATCCGCGATTGATCCGCGGATCCGTGAATCCACGGATCCGCAAAACACATATGGACGCCTGAATGGAGCCTACAAGGGGTGTGATCAATGACAGGGGGTGATCAGGGGTCTAGATGGGGTGATCAAGGGGTTAATAGGTGAGGGGGTGGGGGTTAGTGTAGTGTTTGGTGCAACTTTATTGTAGTTACCTGGTCCTCTGGTGGTCGATCCCAGCAAATGGGACCACCAGAGGACCAGGTAGCAGCTATATCAGACGCTGTTCATAAAACAGCGTCTGATATAGCAGTTTGATGCGATTTTATTCGCATCTACAGCCTACCAGCGATGGATCATCGCTGGCAGGCTGTAGCCGAACTGCTGTGCCGCGCTTCCGCGCGCGTTCACAGGAAATCTCGGCTCTCACGAGATGACGCGCCGACGCGTCAACTCAGAGCTACAGGGCCGCCCGCAGGACGCATCCCTGCGTTAGGCGGTCCTGTAGCGGTTAAAAGCAAATTGGTAAAAGATTCTTTCTACCTAAATGGTAGACATATCACCTATAATCGTGCTGGACAGGATAGATGTAGGGGCGTGTGAGGAGGCTATTATTTTTTTAAGAGGTGAACTTTAACCTCTTTATTTATAATTTAAGGAAAGTAGCCCATAAGTCTATCTTTTCCAAGGTCTTGAATGCTTGAACAGTATCAAGGATTTATCTTTGAACATTGACAATGCTGGTTTCTTCCAATAGATTTGTATTACTAATAATGATCTCTGCTCTTGAGATAAACATTTTTCTCTTTAAATACACTTGATATACTTGACTGGCCTCCTCTTTAGAGGTAAAACTGATATGTTTAATTAATGGAGGCCATATTCAAAGAGTAGAATAAGTTCTAGAAGTAAACACTGTGTTAATAACTTTCTAGAGACATACTTACGTTCCTTGGGCCCAGTGCAAGTGAAGGATTTATTCCTAGAGGTAAAAACCACATCATTATCTTATTAGAGATGTGTTAATCTGGGTTGTCTCACTTTAGCAAGGAGAAATTAACATGCAGTGTAAATTTAATAACAGGCATTTACTATTTTATGGTGACTTTCAGTTGCCACTTTTGCTAGCTTGATTCATTTTTCCAGCACATTATACACTGTTCATTTCCATGGTTATGATGACAACCCTACAATCAGGCAGCAGTGGCCATGCTTGCACAATATCGGACAAAACACCGGCCTAGTTGAGCTCCCATGGTCCCGCCTACTAGATAGACCACTGCTTTGTCTTATAGTGTGCAAGCAAGACCACTGCTTATGGATAGCAGGCTTTTTGTAACCATGGAAACAAGCAGTGTATGATATGATAGAAAAATGAATGCAGCCAGAAAAAGAAAACAATAGAATTATTTGTAATACATTGGGACTAGTACTGCCTTTATCTACAGAATAAAGGTCAGTTGCAGAAGTGAGACAACTGCTTTAAGTTCCTTGGACCCTGTCCAACTGAAGGATGAGTTCCTTTAGATCTATAGCTGTTACTTTTTAAAGAGAAAAGCAAATATGGGGTTATGCTGAGAAAAATCTTATGGTAGTGAAAAAATAAAGTTTTTTGTAGTTGTCAGCAGAACAAAATCCTGCTGAGTATTCTCCCAACCATCCACTAGAGGGCTAAGGCCCCTAGCTAGCTTCCCCACTCTGGCCCAGAGAAGAGCACATTCTTTGGGGTCGTAAAGTTGGCTTGCTTCCTCTCGAGACATTAAGGTTTCATCTTACATGTCTAACAAAGACACTCCATGGGCAAACTCCATTAGAAAGCTTAAGTGGACCTAGCCCGGAACCAGTGAATACTAGGAACCCAAAATTAAATACCACAACCCCATAAACCAAGCAGCATATAAGGGTTCCAGACACACCTACCAAAAGGGGCTGTCAACCCCAGGCTGACATAAAACCCCTTAGGAAAACTCCAGGACAGGCATGTGTGATGTCAATGCGAAGCCTGCGAGCTCAGCAACGTGACTATTATACTCTAGAGGCTTTTCGGACACCCCAGACAGAACCAGAACCTCTAGAAGTTTCCCTTACTTTCTGAGACACCACAGTACAGGGGCTGGTCCTCTCCAGCCCGGCTCCTAGAAGACCCCCCCTCGACTAAAACTCTGCAAGATGATTGGTCCTCAAGCAGACCCTATAAAGGCGGGAGGCTGGACCAGAGGGGGAGTCTGTCCACAACACCTTAACCTAAGAACACGTGTGTCAGAGAGCTCTGCAAAAAGGGGCGGACCCAGAGCTCTGACATCATCGCCCAGCATCTGTGCGCAGAGCTGAGAATAAGGTAGCGTACCTTGAACTGTATCATTGTTGTAGAATTGCCTTGTTATTATCAATCTTATTAGTATTATTCTTATTCATTTATTTGTTGTAACTCAGTAATTTTTCTGTAACTTTTTTGTAACCTTTGTACTGTTTTTCTATATCAATATTTCTTCATTTGATATAAAATCAAAGAGTTAAAATCTCATTGATGGATGATTTATTCCGTGGTTGAATGCAAACCAGAGTATATAACGAACCTATTGTTCCGGAGGAGCTACTATAAATTAGAGTATAAAGTGCATGTTTTTATATGAATAACGGAGCATCCTTGTGAGGCTGCATCAATCCGTTGGCACATCGGGGATATCGATTGGAGTGTGGGGGTGGATGATCGCGATCCTCACCCGGATATTGAGAGAGGCGGAGTCACGTATGACAGCCGAGGCTTCCCAGCTTGACCCCTCTCTTCAATCTACACCCAGATCAATATCTTGGATGTGTGTGGGGTATTAGAAGGTGCAGAGCACATTCCGTATCCCGGGGTTTCCCTATCTGAACCCTTAATCAGACAGGTGGTGGCAGCATTAATGGTGGTGGAAGGAGGTGTCCCCCTCCTTCACAGCCGGTCAGGCGGTTAGCAAATTGGTGCGACCAAGGTGGCCAATTTGGGTAATCGACTGGACCCGGTGATCCAACCGAACTGATCGGGTGGATTGTCCGTGTCCTGCCCCCTCCTTTCCGTGTCAGCGACCACAGTCAGCGGATCGGGTGATCGCTAGCTGCGGCCGTTCCTGACAGTAGTATACAATTTACTGTGTATAATCCATAAATATAGAGTTTGTTCTGCTACTTTGCCTAAATTATAAGCAAATTGGTAAAAGATTCTTTCTACCTAAATGGTAGACATATCACCTATAATGGTGCTGGACAGGATAGCTGTAGGGGCGTGTGAGGAGGCTATTATTTTTTTAAGAGGTGAACTTTAACCTCTTTATTTATAATTTAAGGAAAGTAGCCCATAAGTCTATCTTTTCCAAGGTCTTGAATGCTTGAACAGTATCAAGGATTTATCTCTGAACATTGACAATGCTGGTTTCTTCCAATAGATTTGTATTACTAATAATGATCTCTGCTCTTGAGCTAAACAATTTTCTCTTTAAATACACTTGATATACTTGACTGGCCTCCTCTTTAGAGGTAAAACTGATATGTTTAATTAATGGAGGCCATATTCAAAGAGTAGAATAAGTTCTAGAAGTAAACACTGTGTTAATAACTTTCTAGAGACATGCTTAAGTTCCTTGGGCCCAGTGCAAGTGAAGGATTTATTCCTAGAGGTAAAGACCACATCTTTATCTTATTAGAGATGTGTTAATCTGGGTTGTCTCCCTTTAGCAAGGAGAAATTATCATGCAGTGTACATTTAATAACAGGCATTTACTATTTTATGGTGACTTTTTCAGTTGCCACTTTTGCTAGCTTGATTCATTTTTCCAGCACATTATACACTGTTCATTTCCATGGTTATGATGACAACCCTACAATCAGGCAGCAGTGGCCATGCTTGCACAATATCGGACAAAACACCGGCCTAGTTGAGCTCCCATGGTCCCGCCTACTAGATAGACCACTGCTTTGTCTTATAGTGTGCAAGCAAGACCACTGCTTATGGATAGCAGGCTTTTTGTTACCATGGAAACAAGCAGTGTATGATATGATAGAAAAATGAATGCAGCCAGAAAAAGAAACAATAGAATTATTTGTAATACATTGGGACTAGTATTGCCTTTATCTACATAATAAAGGTCAGTTGCAGAAGTGAGACAACCGCTTTAAGTTCCTTGGACCCAGACCAACTGAAGGATGAGTTCCTTTAGATCTATAGCTGTTACTTTTTAGAGAGAAAAACAAATATGGGGTTATGCTGAGAAAAATCTTATGGTAGTGAAATAGCAAAGATTTTTGTAGTATGCAATTTACTGTGTATAATCCATAAATATAGAGTTTGTTCTGCTACTTTGCCTAAATTATAAGCAAATTGGTAAAGATTCTTTCTACCTAAATGGTAGACATATCACCTATAATGGTGCTGGACAGGATAGCTGTAGGGGCGTGTGAGGAGGCTATTATTTTTTTAATAGGTGACCTTTAACCTCTTTATTTATAATTTAAGGAAAGTAGCCCATAAGTCTATCTTTTCCAAGGTCTTGAATCTTTGAAAAGTATCTAGGATTTATATTTGAACATTGACAATGCTTGTTTCTTCCAATAGATTTGTAGTACTAATAATTATCTCTGCTCTTGAGATAGAAAATGTTCTCTTTAAATACACTTGATATACTTTACTGGCCTCCTCTTTAGAGGTAAAACTGATATGTTTAATTAATGGAGGCCAAATCAAAGAGTAGAATAAGTTCTAGAAGTAAAAATTGTGTCAATAACTTTCTAGAGACATGCTTAAGTTCCTTGGGCCCAGTGCAAGTGAAGGATTTATTCCTAGAGGTAAAGACCACATCATTATCTTATTAGAGATGTGTTAATCTGGGTTGTCTCACTTTAGCAAAGAGAATTTATCATGCAGTGTAAATTTAATAGCAGGCATTTACTATTTTATGGTGACTTTTTCAGTTGCCACTTTTGCTAGCTTGATTCATTTTTCCAGCACATTATACACTGCTCAGTTCCATGTTTATGATGACCACCCTACAATCAGGCAGCAGTGCCCATGCTTTCACAATATCGGACAAAACACCGGCCTAGTTGAGCTCCCATGGTCCCGCCTACTAGATAGACCACTGCTTTTTCCTATAGTGTGCAAGCAAGACCACTGCTTATGGATAGCATTCTGTTTGTAACCATGGAAACAAACAGTGTATAATATGATAGAAAAATGAATGCAGCCAGAAAAGGAAACAATAGAATTATATGTAATATATTGGGGCTAGTATTGCCTTTATCTACAGAATAAAGGTCAATTGCAGAAGTGAGACAACCGCTTTAAGTTCCAAGGACCCTGTCCAACTGAAGGATGAGTTCCTTTAGATCTATGGCTGTTACTTTTTAAAGAGAAAAGCAAATATGGGGTTATGCTGAGAAAAATCTTATGGTAGTGAAATAGCAAAGTTTTTTGTAGTATACAATTTACTGTGTATAATTCATAAATATAGAGTTTGTTCTGCTACTTTGCCTAAATTATAAGCAAATTGGTAAAAGATTCTTTCTACCTAAATGGTAGACATATCACTTATAATGGTGCTGGACAGGATAGCTGTAGTGGTGTGTGAGGAGGCTATTATTTTTTTAAGAGGTGAACTTTAACCTCTTTATTTATAATTTAAGGAAAGTAGCCCATAAGTCTATCTTTTCCAAGGTCTTGAATGCTTGAACAGTATCAAGGATTTATCTTTGAACATTGACAATGCTTGTTTCTTCCAATAGATTTGTATTACTAATAATTATCTCTGCTCTTGATATAAAAAATGTTCTCTTTAAATACACTTGATATACTTGACTGGCCTCCTCTTTAGAGGTAAAACTGATATGTTTAATTAATGGAGGCCATATTCAAAGAGTAGAATAAGTTCTAGAAGTAAAAATTGTGTCAATAACTTTCTAGAGACATGCTTAAGTTCCTTGGGCCCAGTGCAAGTGAAGGATTTATTCCTAGAGGTAAAGACCACATCATTATCTTATTAGAGATGTGTTAATCTGGGTTGTCTCACTTTAGCAAAGAGAATTTATCATGCAGTGTAAATTTAATAACAGGCATTTACTATTTTATGGTGACTTTTTCAGTTGCCACTTTTGCTAGCTTGATTTATTTTTCCAGCACATTATACACTGCTCATTTCCATGGTTATGATGACCACCCTACAATCAGGCAGCAGTGCCCATGCTTGCACAATATCGGACAAAACACCGGCCTAGTTGAGCTCCCATGGTCCCGCCTACTAGATAGACCACTGCTTTGTCTTATAGTGTGCAAGCAAGACCACTGCTTATGGATAGCAGGCTGTTTGTAACCATGGAAACAAGCAGTGTATGATATGATAGAAAAATGAATGCAGCCAGAAAAGGAAACAATAGAATTATTTGTAATACATTGGGACTAGTATTGCCTTTATCTACATAATAAAGGTCAGTTGCAGAAGTGAGACAACCGCTTTAAGTTCCTGGGACCCTGTCCAACTGAAGGATGAGTTCCTTTAGATCTATAGCTGTTACTTTTTAGAGAGAAAATCAAATATGGGGTTATGCTGAGAAAAATCTTATGGTAGTGAAATAGCAAAGATTTTTGTAGTATGCAATTTACTGTGTATAATCCATAAATATAGAGTTTGTTCTGCTACTTTGCCTAAATTATAAGCAAATTGGTAAAAGATTCTTTCTACCTAAATGGTAGACATATCACCTATAATGGTGCTGGACAGGATAGCTGTAGGGGCGTGTGAGGAGGCTATTATTTTTTTAATAGGTGACCTTTAACCTCTTTATTTATAATTTAAGGAAAGTAGCCCATAAGTCTATCTTTTCCAAGGTCTTGAATCTTTGAAAAGTATCTAGGATTTATATTTGAACATTGACAATGCTTGTTTCTTCCAATAGATTTGTAGTACTAATAATTATCTCTGCTCTTGAGATAAACAATGTTCTCTTTAAATACACTTGATATACTTGACTGGCCTCCTCTTTAGAGGTAAAACTGATATGTTTAATTAATGGAGGCCATAATCAAAGAGTAGAATAAGTTCTAGAAGTAAACATTGTGTCAATAACTTTCTAGAGACATACTTAAGTTCCTTGGGCCCAGTGCAAGTGAAGGATTTATTCCTAGAGGTAAAGACCACATCATTATCTTATTAGAGATGTGTTAATCTGGGTTGTCTCACTTTAGCAAGGAGAAATGATCATGCAGTGTACATTTAATAACAGGCATTTACTATTTTATGGTGACTTTTTCAGTTGCCACTTTTGCTAGCTTGATTCATTTTTCCAGCACATTATACACTGTTCATTTCCATGGTTATGATGACAACCCTACAATCAGGCAGCAGTGGCCATGCTTGCACAATATCGGACAAAACACCGGCCTAGTTGAGCTCCCATGGTCCCGCCTACTAGATAGACCACTGCTTTGTCTTATAGTGTGCAAGCAAGCCAACTGCTTATGGATAGCAGGCTTTTTGTAACCATGGAAACAAGCAGTGTATGATATGATAGAAAAATGAATGCAGCCAGAAGAAGAAAACAATAGAATTATTTGTAATACATTGGGACTAGTATTGCCTTTATCTACATAATAAAGGTCAGTTGCAGAAGTGAGACAACCGCTTTAAGTTCCTGGGACCCAGACCAACTGAAGGATGAGTTCCTTTAGATCTATAGCTGTTACTTTTTAGAGAGAAAAACAAATATGGGGTTATGCTGAGAAAAATCTTATGGTAGTGAAATAGCAAAGATTTTTGTAGTATGCAATTTACTGTGTATAATCCATAAATATAGAGTTTGTTCTGCTACTTTGCCTAAATTATAAGCAAATTGGTAAAAGATTCTTTCTACCTAAAATGTAGACATATCACCTATAATGGTGCTGGACAGGATAGCTGTAGGGGCATGTGAGGAGGCTATTATTTTTTTTTTAATAGGTGACCTTTAACCTCTTTATTTATAATTTAAGGAAAGTAGCCCATAAGTCTATCTTTTCCAAGGTCTTGAATCTTTGAAAAGTATCTAGGATTTATATTTGAACATTGACAATGCTTGTTTCTTCCAATAGATTTGTAGTACTAATAATTATCTCTGCTCTTGAGATAGAAAATGTTCTCTTTAAATACACTTGATATACTTTACTGGCCTCCTCTTTAGAGGTAAAACTGATATGTTTAATTTATGGAGGCCAAATCAAAGAGTAGAATAAGTTCTAGAAGTAAAAATTGTGTCAATAATTTTCTAGAGACATGCTTAAGTTCCTTGGGCCCAGTGCAAGTGAAGGATTTATTCCTAGAGGTAAAGACCACATCATTATCTTATTAGAGATGTGTTAATCTGGGTTGTCTCACTTTAGCAAAGAGAATTTATCATGCAGTGTAAATTTAATAGCAGGCATTTACTATTTTATGGTGACTTTTTCAGTTGCCACATTTGCTAGCTTGATTAATTTTTCCAGCACATTATACACTGCTCAGTTCCATGTTTATAATGACCACCCTACAATCAGGCAGCAGTGCCCATGCTTTCACAATATCGGACAAAACACCGGCCTAGTTGAGCTCCCATGATCCCGCCTACTAGATAGACCACTGCTTTTTCCTATAGTGTGCAAGCAAGACCACTGCTTATGGATAGCATTCTGTTTGTAACCATGGAAACAAGAAGTGTATAATATGATAGAAAAATGAATGCAGCCAGAAAAGGAAACAATAGAGTTATTTGTAATACATTGGGACTAGTATTGCCTTTATCTACAGAATAAAGGTCAGTTGCAGAAGTGAGACAACTGCTTTAAGTTCCTGGGACCCTGTCCAACTGAAGGATGAGTTCCTTTAGATCTATAGCTGTTACTTTTTAAAGAGAAAAGCAAATATGGGGTTATGCTGAGAAAAATCTTATGGTAGTGAAAAGTAAAGTTTTTTGTAGTATACAATTTACTGTGTATAATCCATAAATATAGAGTTTGTTCTGCTACTTTGCCTAAATTATAAGCAAATTGGTAAAAGATTCTTTCTACCTAAATGGTAGACATATCACCTATAATGGTGCTGGACAGGATAGCTGTAGGGGCGTGTGAGGAGGCTATTATTTTTTTAAGAGGTGAACTTTAACCTCTTTATTTATAATTTAAGGAAAGTAGCCCATAAGTCTATCTTTTCCAAGGTCTTGAATGCTTGAACAGTATCAAGGATTTATCTTTGAACATTGACAATGCTGGTTTCTTCCAATAGATTTGTATTACTAATAATGATCTCTGCTCTTGAGATAAACATTTTTCTCTTTAAATACACTTGATATACTTGACTGGCCTCCTCTTTAGAGGTAAAACTGATATGTTTAATTAATGGAGGCCATATTCAAAGAGTAGAATAAGTTCTAGAAGTAAACACTGTGTTAATAACTTTCTAGAGACATACTTAAGTTCCTTGGGCCCAGTGCAAGTGAAGGATTTATTCCTAGAGGTAAAGACCACATCATTATCTTATTAGAGATGTGTTAATCTGGGTTGTCTCACTTTAGCAAGGAGAAATTATCATGCAGTGTAAATTTAATAACAGGCATTTACTATTTTATGGTGACTTTTCAGTTGCCACTTTTGCTAGCTTGATTCATTTTTCCAGCACATTATACACTGTTCATTTCCATGGTTATGATGACAACCCTACAATCAGGCAGCAGTGGCCATGCTTGCACAATATCGGACAAAACACCGGCCTAGTTGAGCTCCCATGGTCCCGCCTACTAGATAGACCACTGCTTTGTCTTATAGTGTGCAAGCAAGACCACTGCTTATGGATAGCAGGCTTTTGTAACCATGGAAACAAGCAGTGTATGATATGATAGAAAAATGAATGCAGCCAGAAAAAGAAAACAATAGAATTATTTGTAATAAATTGGGACTAGTATTGCCTTTATCTACATAATAAAGGTCAGTTGCAGAAGTGAGACAACCGCTTTAAGTCCCTGGGACCCAGACCAACTGAAGGATGAGTTACTTTAGATCTATAGCTGTTACTTTTTAGAGAGAAAATCAAATATGGGGTTATGCTGAGAAAAATATTATGGTAGTGAAATAGCAAAGATTTTTGTAGTATGCAATTTACTGTGTATAATCCATAAATATAGAGTTTGTTCTGCTACTTTGCCTAAATTATAAGCAAATTGGTAAAAGATTCTTTCTACCTAAAATGTAGACATATCACCTATAATGGTGCTGGACAGGATAGCTGTAGGGGCGTGTGAGGAGGCTATTATTTTTTTTTAATAGGTGACCTTTAACCTCTTTATTTATAATTTAAGGAAAGTAGCCCATAAGTCTATCTTTTCCAAGGTCTTGAATCTTTGAAAAGTATTTAGGATTTATATTTGAACATTGACAATGCTTGTTTCTTCCAATAGATTTGTAGTACTAATAATTATCTCTGCTCTTGAGATAGAAAATGTTCTCTTTAAATACACTTGATATACTTGACTGGCCTCCTCTTTAGAGGTAAAACTGATATGTTTAATTTAATGGAGGCCATATTCAAAGAGTAGAATAAGTTCTAGAAGTAAACACTGTGTTAATAACTTTCTAGAGACATACTTAAGTTCCTTGGGCCCAGTGCAAGTGAAGGATTTATTCCTAGAGGTAAAGACCACATCATTATCTTATTAGAGATGTGTTAATCTGGGTTGTCTCACTTTAGCAAAGAGAATTTATCATGCAGTGTAAATTTAATAGCAGGCATTTACTATTTTATGGTGACTTTTTCAGTTGCCACGTTTGCTAGCTTGATTTATTTTTCCAGCACATTATACACTGCTCAGTTCCATGTTTATGATGACCACCCTACAATCAGGCAGCAGTGCCCATGCTTTCACAATATCGGACAAAACACCGGCCTAGTTGAGCTCCCATGGTCCCGCCTACTGCTTTGTCTTATAGTGTGCAAGCAAGACCACTGCTTATGGATAGCAGGCTTTTTGTAACCATGGAAACAAGCAGTGTATGATATGATAGAAAAATGAATGCAGCCAGAAAAGGAAACAATAGAATTATTTGTAATACATTGGGACTAGTATTGCCTTTATCTACATAATAAAGGTTAGTTGCAGAAGTGAGACAACCGCTTTAAGTCCCTGGGACCCAGACCAACTGAAGGATGAGTTCCTTTAGATCTATAGCTGTTACTTTTTAAAGAGAAAATCAAATATGGGGTTTTGCTGAGAAAAATATTATGGTAGTGAAATAGCAAAGATTTTTGTGGTATGCAATTTACTATGTATAATCCATAAATATAGAATTTGTTCTGCTACTTTGCCTAAATTATAAGCAAATTGGTAAAAGATTCTTTCTACCTAAAGGGTAGACATATCACCTATAATGGTGCTGGACAGGATAGCTGTAGGGGTGTGTGAGGAGGCTATTATTTTTTTAATAGGTGACCTTTAACCTCTTTATTTATAATTTAAGGAAAGTAGCCCATAAGTCTATCTTTTCCAAGGTCTTGAATCTTTGAAAAGTATCTAGGATTTATATTTGAACATTGACAATGTTTGTTTCTTCCAATAGATTTCTAATACTAATAATTATCTCTGCTCTTGAGATAAAAAATGTTCTCTTTAAATACACTTGATATACCGTATTTTTCGCCATATAAGACGCACTTTTTTTCCCCCCAAAAGTGGGGGGAAAATGGCAGTGCGTCTTATATGGCGAATACTACCATTTTCCTATAGCTGAAGCCGATACATCGCACAGCCTGCGATGTATCAGCATGGAAGGAGGAGGGGGCGGAGCCTGGCAACACGCGGCGGGCGGCCCGCCGCTCACAGCGTGACTGCTTGTATAACATTTAAAATCTTTAATTATGTCCCCTTATTTCCTAAAGCCTAGGACAGTAGCGCTCTGCTAACCTGCTATAACGATCCTCTAGCAGGCAGAGCGGTGCGGCGGCAGGCTGGTGTGTAACGTCCTCACTGACGTCATCTGCCTGCTCCTCCTGCTTCATTCATAAAGTGAAAGGAGCAGGCAGATGACGTCAGTGAGGACGTTACACAGCAGCCTGCCGCCGCACCGCTCTGCCTGCTAGAGGATCGTTATAGCAGGTTAGCAGAGCGCTACTGTCCTAGGCTTTTAGGAAATAAGGGGACATAATTAAAGATTTTAAATGTTATACAAGCAGTCACGCTGTTAGCTGCGGGCCGCCCGCCATGTGTTGCCAGGCTCCGCCCCCTAAGCAGCCATGGGCCAGATGTTTTAGAAAAGGGGGCACCTGTGGATGACACTGTAATTAGGGTGATCTGTGGATGACACATATAGCATAAGATGCTATATATGTGTCATCCACAGATCCAATCCATTACAGTGTCATTCATAAATGCCCCCATCACAGTGCTATCCACAGATCCCCCTCATCACAGTGCTATCCACAGATCCCCCATCACAGTGCTATCCACAGATCCCCCCATCACAGTGCTATCCACAGATCCCCCATCACAGTGCCATCCACATCTCCCCCACATAACAGTGCCATCCACAGATCCCCCCCATAATACTGTCATGCACAGACCACCATTACTTCAAAAGCACACCTTTTGGTTAAAAATATTTTTTTTCTTATTTTTCTCCTCAAAAACCCAGGTGCGTCTTATAGGCCGGTGCGTCTTATAGGGCGAAAAATACGGTACTTGACTGACCTCCTCTTTAGAGGTAAAACTCATATATTTAATTAATGGAGGCCAAATCAAAGAGTAGAATATGTTCTAGAAGTAAAGACTGTGTCAATAACTTTCTAGAGAAATGCTTAAGTTCCTTGGGCCCAGAGCAAGTAAATGATTTATTCCTAGAGGTAAAGACCACATCATTATCTTATTAGAGATGTGTTAATCTGGGTTGTCTCACTTTAGCAAAGAGAACTTATCATGCAGTGTAAATTTAATAACAGGCATTTACTACTTTATTGTGACTTTTTCAGTTGAAAATTTTGTTACCTTGATTCATTTTTCTAGGACATTATACACTGCTCATTTCCATGGTTAAGATGACCACTCTACAATTAGGCAGCAGTGGCCATGCTTGCACAATATCGGACAAAACACCAGCCTAGTTGAGCTCCCATGGTCCTGCCTAGTAGATAGAACACTGCTTTTTCCTATAGTGTGCAAGCAAGACCACTGCTTATGGATAACAGGCTGTTTGTAACCATGGAAACAAGTAGTGTATGATATGATAGAAAAATGAATGCAGCGAGTAAAGGAAACAATAGAATTATTTGTAATACATTGGGACTAGTGATGTCCGCAAATGTTCGCGAACGGGCAAACCGTGCGAACCGCCATAGACTTCATTTTGCAGGCGAATTTTAAAACCCACAGGGACTCTTTCTGGCCACAATAGTGATGGGAAAGTTGTTTCAAGGGGTCTAACACCTGGACTGTGGCATACCGTAGGGGGATCTATGCGAAAACTCCCATGGAAAATTACGTAGTGGACGCAGAATCGGGTTTTAATCCATAAAGGGCATAAATCAACTAACATTCCTAAATTGTTTTGAATAACATGCTTTAAAACATCCAGTGTGTTTATACGATCAGGTATGATGTTGTATCGATCAGGTAGTGTAAGGGTTACACCCGCTTTACAGACATTGACAGACCAAACTCTTCTTTTAATGCACCGCAAACAACCGCAAACAGTTCATTTGCACAACCGCAAACTCCACATTTGCACAAGGTTGGATAACAAGCTAGCCACGTCGCGGTGATGTCATTGAAGGTTTCTTCCTCCACCCAGCCACATACAACACCAAAGGTGAATTGAATTGATTTTTCGAACGGGGAGATGGTTAAAAAAACGCTGTCTCCCTCCCCTTTGTTTTTATCCACGGTCACTGCGTCTGCGCCGTGCAATTTACTGTCACACCCGTTATGAGTGGTATTTTCTGTAGTACTATTCTCATCAGTTTAATCCCTCTAACGTCCCCTATCTGGGGGCCACTTATTGAATAGATTTTTCGAACGGGGAGATGGTTAAAAAAATGCTGGCTCCCTCCACTCTGTTTTAATCCACGGTGACTGCGTCTGCGCCGTGCAATTTACTGTCACACCCGATATGAGTGGTATTTTCTGTAGTACTATTCTCATCAGTTTAATCCCTCTAACGTCCCCAATCTGGGGGTCATTTATTGAATAGATTTTTCGAACGGGGCGATGGTTAAAAAAACGCTGGCTCCCTCCACTCTGTTTTAATCCACGGTCACTGCGTCTGCGCCGTGCAATTTACTGTCACACTCGATATGAGTGGCATTTTCTGTAGTACTATTCTCATCAGTTTAATCCCTCTAACGTCCCCAATCTGGGGGCCATTTATTGAATAGATTTTTCGAAAGGGGAGATGGTTAAAAAACGCTGGCTCCCTCCACTCTGTTTTAATCCATGGTGACTGCGTCTGCGTCATGCAATTTACTGTCACACCCGATATGAGTGGTATTTTCTGTAGTACTATTCTCATCACTTTAATCCCTCTAACGTCCCCTATCTGGGGGCCACTTATTGAATAGATTTTTCGAAAGGGGAGATGGTTAAAAAAATGCTGGCTCCCTCCACTCTGTTTTAATCCACGGTGACTGCGTCTGCGCCGTGCAATTTACTGTCACACCCGATATGAGTGGTATTTTCTGTAGTACTATTCTCATCAGTTTAATCCCTGTTACATCCCATATCAGGGATTGCCTTTTGTGAAAAAAAATTTAGGCCAGGTACCTTCGACTGCCTTCACAGTGACAGACCAAACTCTCATACACCAAACTGAATTGATTTCAGGAACCGGGAGATGGAAAAAGCAGCTTGGTCGGTCCTCATACTCCCAAATTGGGGCACTGCGCGTGCACAGAGCAATGTGCTGTGACACCCTATATGAGTGGTGTCTTAACTAGTACTATTCCTATCAGTTTAATCCCTGTTACGGACCCTATCCGGTCGAATTGATTAACCATTGTCGAATTAGCGAACCATTACGACATCCATTACGCATGAGTGTCCAGTAACGTGTAAAAAAAATTCCCAGCTCCGCAGAGGCTGTCCTAGCACCCCGGTCATACAAATACTCGTTGACGGCTTTTTCTTGTTGGAGCAGGCGGTCGAACATTAAAAGTGTTGAATTCCAACGTGTCAGGCTGTCGCATATCAAGCGCCTCACTGGCATGTTGTTTCGCCGCTGAATATCGGAAAAGTGCGCCATGGCCGTGTAGGAACGCCTGAAATGGCCACACACCTTCCTGGCCTGCTTGAGGACGTCCTGTAAGCCTGGGTACTTAGACAAAAAAAGTTGTACGATGAGATTCAACACATGTGCCATGCACGGCACATGTGACAACTTGCCCAAATTCAATGCCGACAACAAATTTGTTCCATTGTCACACACCACTTTGCCGATCATGAAATAATTTAGTTCTGAGCTCTGTACTTGCTTTGTATTGGAATTGATGGGGATTTTTTTAATTGTCTGCATAATTTCTAATAAACTATTAAGAGACTTTATTATGATTTTTTATTTTATGTATTAAAAACCCATACAACATATAAAAAAAAGGTAAATTAATGTTTTTTCTATGAAATATTATCCAGCCGTCCGATCGCTTTTGGTCTGACCATAAAGAAGCAACGGCCTTATCATCTGGGGTGTGGCAACATTGCCAACACACTCATAAAGGTGATGATTGCTTCATTGTGATACGCAAGCCCCTTCACCACAACAAGGTAACGATCACGAAGGGGAATTGACACTTGTATGTGCCTTTTTTTTTTTTTTGCAGCCACAGTGCTGCACCATAGGACAGAAAAATTAGGCATGTACACATGCCTGAAAAATAATGGTATTGTTGCAGCCGCGAATTCACGAAAGTCATCCGGTATGCAGACATTAAATACAGCAGCGTGGGGACCATTTTGAGGCCAAGGCATGTAATCAGGCCTTTTGTTAGTCAAACGTATCCCCCACTGTCAGTCCCTTCGGGATCCATGCCTCATTCATCTTTATGAAGGTGTTGTAATCAACACTTTTTTGACCGAGGCGACTTCTCTTGTCAGTGACAATGCCTCCTGCTGCACTGAAGGTCCTTTCTGACAGGACACTTGAAGCAGGGCAGGCCAGAAGTTCTATCGCGAACTGGGATAGCTCAGGCCACAGGTCAAGCCTGCAAACCCAGTAGTAAAGGGGTTCATTGCTCCTCAGAGTGTCGATATCTGCTGTTAAGGCGAGGTAGTCTGCTACCAGTTGGTCGAGTCGTTCTCTAAGGCTGGATCCCGAAGGGCTGTGGCGATGAGTAGGACTGAAAAAGCTCCGCATGTCCTCCATCAACAACACATCTGTAAATCGTCCAGTCCTTGCCGCCGTGGTAGGAGGAGGTTTACACTCACCTCTTCCCCTGTTAGATATCCGTTGTGCTGTGACATCCCCCTTATAAGCTGTGTAAAGCATATTTTTTAGTTTGGTTTTGAACTGCTGCATTCTTTCCGACTTTCGGTAATTTGGTAACATTTCTGCCACTTTCTGCTTATACCGGGGGTCTAGTAGCGTGGCCACCCAGTACAGTTCATTCTCCTTCATCCTTTTTATACGTGGGTCCCTCAACAGACATGACAGCATGAAAGACCCCAGTTGAACAAGGTTGGATGCAGAGCTACTCATTTCCCGTTCCTCGTCCTCACTGATGTCATTGACGGTCTGTTCTTCCCCCCAGCCACGTACAACACCATGGGTCCCAGATAGGTGACAACAACAAGCACCCTGGGGTGCCTTCTGTGGTTGGTCTTCCTCCTTCTCAAAGCAGCCACATTCCTCCTCTGACTCCTCTTCCTCATACTCCTCTTCCAGCGTTGCCGCAGGTCCGGCAAGCAATGATGACAAGGCTGTTTCTGGTGGTGATGGTGACCACAACTCTTCCTCTTTCTCTTCACGCTCATCTACAGCCTGATCCAGCACTCTTCGCAGGGCACGCTCCAGGAAGAAAACAAATGGGACGAGGTCGCTGATGGTGCCTTCAGTGCGACTGACTAGGTTTGTCACCTCCTCAAAAGGACGCATGAGCCTACAGGCATTGCGCATGAGTGTCCAGTAACGTGTAAAAAAAATTCCCAGCTCCGCAGAGGCTGTCCTAGCACCCCGGTCATACAAATACTCGTTGACGGCTTTTTCTTGTTGGAGCAGGCGGTCGAACATTAGGAGTGTTGAATTCCAACGTGTCGGGCTGTCGCATATCAAGCGCCTCACTGGCATGTTGTTTCGCCGCTGAATATCGGAAAAGTGCGCCATGGCCGTGTAGGAACGCCTGAAATGGCCACACACCTTCCTGGCCTGCTTGAGGACGTCCTGTAAGCCTGGGTACTTAGACAAAAAAAGTTGTACGATGAGATTCAACACATGTGCCATGCACGGCACATGTGACAACTTGCCCAAATTCAATGCCGACAACAAATTTGTTCCATTGTCACACACCACTTTGCCGATCTCCAGTTGGTGCGGGGTCAGCCACTGATCCACCTGTGCGTTCACGGCGGACAGGAGTGCTGGTCCTGTGTGGCTCTCTGTTTTCAGGCAAGTCAAACCCAAGACAGCGTGACACTGTCGTATCCGGGATGTGGAATAACCCCTGGGGAGCTGAGGGGATTCAGTTGATGTGCAGCCAGACGCCGCAGCAGAAGAGGACTCAGCCGAGGAGGATATCGAAGAGGATGGAGTAGGAGTAGAGGAGGTGGTAATAGGTCTGCCTGCAAGTCGTGGTGGTGTCACCAACTTCGCTGCGGAGCCACGCATTCCATGCTTGTCAGCCGTCAGCAGGTTGACCCAATGCGCAGTGTACGTGATATACCTGCCCTGACCGTGCTTTGCAGACCAGGTATCAGTAGTCAGATGGACCCTTGCCCCAACACTGTATGCCAGAGATGCCATGACTTCCTTTTCAATGACATGGTAGAGGTTTGGGATTGCCTTTTTTGAAAAAAAAATTCGTCCGGGTACCTTCCACTGTGGTGTCCCAATAGCGACAAATTTTTTGAAGGCCTCAGACTCGACCAGCTGGTATAGTAAAAGCTGGCGGGTTAAGAGTTCCGTCAAGCCAGCTGTCAGTCGCCGGGCAAGGGGGTGATTCTGTGACTTTTTACTCTCAAACATGTCCTTGACAGACACCTGACTGTGGGCAGATGAGCAGGAACTGCTGAAGGTGAGAGGAGGAGTGGCGGTTGGTTGAGAGGGGGCAGGGAGGACAGCAGTGGTTGACGTGGCTGAAGATGCTGGACCAGGAGGAGCATGGTGGCTTTGAGTTTGTGTGCTGCTTGTACTCATGTGTTGATCCCATAGGCGTTTGTGATGTGAGATCATGTGCCTTCGCAAAGCAGTTGTACCAAGGTGGGTGTTGGACTTCCCATGACTCAGTTTCTTTTGGCACACGTTGCAAATGGCATTGCTGTTATCAGAGGCAGACACACAAAAAAAATGCCACACTGCTGAGCTTTGCAATGACGGCATTCTGGTGGTGGCAACAGCATGCGTTGACTGGCGTGCTGTCTGGCTGACCCCAGGTGCTGATACATGCTGTCTGACTGTGCCACTAACTCCTTGCAACTACCTCCCCCTGCTTCCAACTCGTCTCCTCATTCTCTCTGTCTCCCCTTCTGAACTTTCCCCCTCTTCTTCTCTTCGAGCAGGCACCCACGTGGCATCCGTGGACACATCGTCATCATCAACCGCTTCAATTGTATCTGATACCTCAGCAAAGGAAGCAGCAGCAGGTACAACATCATCATCATCATCATCACACTGTACGTCCATGTGTGGAATCCTGCCTGACTGAGACATATCCCTGTAATCTACATCATCTGGCAATAATGGTTGCGCATCACTAATTGCATCCAACTGATGAGTAAATAACTCCTCTGACGGATCAAGTGAAGCGGCTGTGGTGGCTGTGGTGGTAGTGGTGGTGGTGGCGGTGGGCGGGTGCTTGGTAACTTGAGAGCAGGTGACCGAAGCTGAGCTGGAGGAGGATGGTGCGTCAAGGTTCTTAGCGGAAGCTGTTGAAGATTGGGTGTCCTGTCTAAGCCAGTCAACTATGTCCTCAGAATTTTTTGGGTTCAGGGTACGTGGCCTCTGAACACTGGGCATTATTCCAGGGACAGTGGAAATCACAGCACCACGACCACGACGGCCCTTGCGGGGTGGCCTGCCTCTGCCTGTCATTTTTTTTTAGATAAGTGGTACTACGCGTGCTAGGTACTGTGCCACCCGGTATCAGTGGTGGGCACTGGCAGTGGGCACACTACAGTCTGTGGAAGTGGGCCTGACACACACTGGCAGCAGGCAAGCAACTGAAATTAGACTAATATGTAAAAATTAAATGCCTTATTTATCGGCAAGCTACTGTGCCACCCGGTATCAGTGGTGGGCACTGGCAGTGGGCACACTACAGTCTGTGAAAGTGGGCCTGACACACACTGGCAGCAGGCAAGCAACTGAAATTAGACTAATGTGTAAAAATTAAATGCCTTATTTATCGGCAAGCTACTGTGCCACCCGGAATCAGTGGTTGGCACTGGCAGTGGGCACACTACAGTCTGTGGAAGTGGGCCTGACACACACTGGCAGCAGGCAAGCAACTGAAATTAGACTAATGTGTAAAAATTAAATGCCTTATTTATCGGCAAGCTACTGTGCCACCCGGTATCAGTGGTTGGCACTGGCAGTGGGCACACTACAGTCAGTGGAAGTGGGCCTGACACACACTGGCAGCAGGCAAGCAACTGAAATTAGACTAATGTGTAAAAATGAAATGCCTTTTTTTGATGCAAAGTCCTGTGCCACACGGGATGACAGGGGTGGGCACTGGCAGTGGGCACACTACAGTCAGTGGAAGAGAGCCTGACACACACTGGCAGCAGGCAAGCGACTGAATTTAGACTACTGTCTAAAAATGAAATGCCTTATTTATCGGAAAGCTACTGTGCCACCCGGTATCAGTGGTTGGCACTGGCAGTGGGCACACTACAGTCAGTGGAAGTGGGCCTGACACACACTGGCAGCAGGCAAGCAACTGAAATTAGACTAATGTGTAAAAATGAAATGCCTTATTTATCGGCAAACTACTGTGCCACCCGGTATCAGTGGTTGGCACTGGCAGTGGGCACACTACAGTCAGTGGAAGTGGGCCTGACACACACTGGCAGCAGGCAAGCAACTGAATTTAGACTACTGCCTAAAAATTAAATGTCTTATTTATCGGCAAGCTACTGTGCCACCCGGTATCGGTGGTTGGCACTGGCAGTGGGCACACTACAGTCAGTGGAAGTAGGCCTGACACACACTGGCAGCAGGCAAGCAACAGAATTTAGACTACTGCCTAAAAATTAAATGCCTTATTTATCGGCAAGCTACTGTGCCACCCGGTATCGGTGGTTGGCACTGGCAGTGGGCACACTACAGTCAGTGGAAGTGGGCCTGACACACACTGGCAGCAGGCAAGCAACTGAATTTAGACTACTGCCTAAAAATTAAATGCCTTATTTATTGGCAAGCTACTGTGCCACCCGGTATCAGTGTTTGGCATTGGCAGTGGGCACACTACAGTCAGTGGACGTGGGCCTGACACACACTGGCAGCAGGCAAGCAACTGAATTTAGACTACTGTCTAAATATTAAATGCCTTATTTATCGGCAAGCTACTGTGCCACCCGGTATCAGTGGTTGGCACTGGAAGTGGGCACACTACAGTCAGTGGAAGTGGGCCTGACACACACTAGCAGCAGCCAAGCAACTGAAATTACACTAAAGTGTAAAAATTAAATGCCTTTTTTTTGATGCAAAGTCCTGTGCCACACGGGATGACAGGGGTGGGCACTGGCAGTGGGCACACTACAGTCAGTGGAAGTGGGCCTGACACACACTGGCAGCAGGCAAGCAACTGAAATTACACTAAAGTGTAAAAATGAAATGCCTTTTTTTGATGGAAAGTCCTGTGCCCCACGGGATGACAGGGGTGGGCACTGGCAGTGGGCACACTACAGTCAGTGGAAGTCGGCCTGACACACACTAGCAGCAGGCAAGCAACTGAAATTACACTAAAGTGTAAAAATTAAATGCCTTTTTTATGCAAAGTCCTGTGCCAGCCGGTATGAGTGGTGGGCACTGGCAGTGGGCACACTACAGTCTGTGGAAGTGGGCCTGACACACACTGGCAGCAGGCAAGCAACTGAATTTAGACTACTGTCTAAAAATTAAATGCCTTATTTATCGGCAAGCTACTGTGCCACCCGGTATCAGTGGTTGGCACTGGCAGTGGGCACACTACAGTCAGTTGAAGTGGGCCTGACACACACTGGCAGCAGGCAAGCAACTGAAATTACACTAAAGTGTGAAAATTAAATGCCTTTTTTTGATGCAAAGTCCTGTGCCACATGGGATGGCAGGGGTGGGCACTGGCAGTAGGCACACTACAGTCTGTGGGCCTGCAGCTCCTCACACACAGGCAGGCCAGGCAACTGCAATATGTATATAGAGAAAAAAAAAAGCAGACTAATGTTGCAGCCCTAAAAAGGGCTTTTTGGGGTGCTGTCAGGATGCTGTCCTTACAGCAGAGATCAGATGAGTCTTTCAGGACTGGAGTGGACACTGAATTCACTAGCCTAGCTATCGATTTCCCTATTAAATCAGCAGCAACTACACTCTCCCTCCTCTCACTAAGACTGCAAATTCCGAATGAATCTAAAATGGATGCTGTTCAGGAGATGGGAGGGAGGGTATGCTGCTGATTGGCTGGAATGTGTCTGCTGACTGTGAGGTACAGGGTCAAAGTTTGCTCAATGATGATGTATAGGGGGCGGACCGAACATCGCATGTGTTCGCCTGCTGTGGCGAACGCGAACAAGCTATGTTCGCCGGCGGATAGTTCGGGCCAGCTCTAATTGGGACTAGTATTGCCTTTATCTACATAATAAAGGTCAGTTGCAGAAGTGAGACAACCGCTTTAGGTTCCTGGGACCCTGTCCAACTGAAGGATGAGTTCCTTTAGATCTATAGCTGTTACTTTTTACAGAGAAAATCATATATGGGGTTATGCTGAGAAAAATCTTATGGTAGTGAAATAGCAAAGTTTTTTGTAGTATGCAATTTACTGTGTATAATCCATAAATAAAGTCTGTTCTGCTACTTTGCCTAAATTATAAGCAAATTGGTAAAAGATTCTTTCTACCTAAATGGTAGACATATCATAGAAACATAGAATGTGTTGGCAGATAAGAACCATTTTGCCCATCTAGTCTGCCCAATATACTGAATACTATGAATAGCCCCAGGCCCTATCTTTTATGAAGGATGGCCTTATGCCTATCCCATGCATGCTTAAACTCCTTCACTGTATTTGCAGCTACCACTTCTGCAGGAAGGCTATTCCATGCGTCCACTACTCTCTCAGTAAAGTAATTCTTCCTGATATTACTTTTAAACCTTTGCCTCTCTAATTTAAAACTATGTCCTCTTGTAGCAATTTTTCTTCTTTTAAATATTCTCTCCTCTTTTACCGTGATGATTCCCTTTATGTATTTAAAAGTTTCTATCATATCCCCTCTGTCTCTTCTTACTGTATCACCTATAATGGTGCTGGACAGGATAGCTGTAGGGGCGTGTGAGGAGGCTATTATTTTTTTTAATAGGTGACCTCAAACCTCTTTATTTATAATTTAAGGAAAGTAGCCCATAAGTCTATCTTTTCCAAGGTCTTAAATGCTTGAACAGTATCAAGGATTTATATTTGAACATTGACAATGCTTGTTTCTTCCAATAGATTTGTAGTACTAATAATTATCTCTGCTCTGGAGATAAAAAATGTTCTCTTTAAATACACTTAAAATACTTGACTGGCCTCCTCTTTAGAGGTAAAACTGATATGTTTAATTAATGGAGGACAAAACAAAGAGTAGAATAATAAGTAAAGATTGTGTCAATAACTTTCTAGAGACATACTTAAAGGGGTTCTCCGGGCTAAAACTTTTTTTAGCTAAAAGGAACTAACCTGTGGAGGAAAAAGTATTACTAACATACTTACCTTCCACAGTGCAGCTGTTCTTACAATCTGGATCTTGATCACGTGGTCCCTCTAGCTGTCTTTTCACTTCTTCCGGCTGAAGTCCGTCTCCCTGTCTTCTGGACCTCTCTTCCTTTCTCCAGCAGGAGACGGATCGTCACTAGTGACGTCACCGCCTCCTGCTGGAGAAAGCTCCGCCCGGCCGTCTACACAGCGCACTAGGCTGAATGCTAGTGCGCATGTGCAGTACCGCCGTCTCTATCGTACAGGCTTCTATGTGAAGCCTGTACTGACTCCTGCACAGCGCGATGTAAGTGCTGTGCAGGAGTGACAGCATAGCGATCAGCCACAGAGGCTGATCGCTATGCTGTGCATGTCACAGGGGGCACAGGATGGCATAAGGGAAACGGGATGGCACAAGGGGGCTCTGGATGGCACAAGGGGGCTCTGGATGGCAAAAGGGGGCTCTGGATGGCAAAAGGGGGCTCTGGAGGGCACAAGGGGAGCTGGAGGGCACAAGGGGAGCTGGAGGGCACAGGGGATGCTGGATGACAAAGGGCGCTGGATGGCACAAGGGGGCACAAGAGGCACTGGATGGCACAAGGGGCGGTAGATGGCACAAAGGGCGCTGGATAGCACAAGGGGGCACTGGATGGCACACAGGGGGCACAGGATGGCATAAGGGAAACGGGATGGCACAAGGGGGCATTGGATGGCATAAGGGGCGCTGGATGGCTTAGTGGGGGCACTGGATGGCAAAAAGGGGGCATTGGATGACAGTGTTATGAGAGCACTGTGGATGTCACTGGTATGGGGGGCACTGTGGATGTCACTATTATGAAGGCACTGTGGATGTCACTGTTATGGGGGCGCTGTGGATGTCACTGTTATGGGGGAGCTGTGGATGTCACTGTTATGGGGGAGCTGTGGATGTCACTGTTATGGGGGAGCTGTGGATGTCACTGTTATTGGGGAGCTGTGGATGTCACTGTTATGGGGGCACTGTGGACGTCACTGTTATGGGGCACTGTGGATGTCACTGTTATGGGGGTGCTGTGGATGTCACTGTTATGGAGGATCTGTGAATGTCACTGTTATGGGGCACTGTGGATGTCAATGTTATGGGGGCACTGTAGATGTCACTGTTTTGGGGCACTGTGGATGTCACTGTTATGGGGGTGCTGTGGATGTCACTGTTATGGAGGATCTGTGAATGTCACTGTTATGGGGCACTGTGGATGTCAATGTTATGGGGGCACTGTAGATGTCACTGTTATGGGGCACTGTGGATGTCACTGTTATGGGGGCACTGTAGATGTCACTGTTATGGGGCACTGTGGATGTCAATGTTATGGGGGCACTGTAGATGTCACTGTTATGGGGCACTGTGGATGTCACTGTTATGGGGGATCAGTATAAGTGATAGGGCTCGTGCACAGAACCGTTGTTTTGCGGTCTGCAAGTCGCGGATCCACTAAATGAGGTTACTGTCCGTGTGCGATTCACATTTTTTAACAGTCATTTTCTATCTGTCGCAGAACTGACATACGGATATGGAAAGCACAGGGACGTCATCAGTGTGTTTTTTATATCCGTATGTCAGTTCCAGTAAAAACAGAACATGTCCTATTCTGGTCCTCAAAATGAGCACCTCAAATCCATCGAACTCAATGGGACTTCAAAAAATGTGGATCACAAAATGGATACGGTGGTGTGCATAAGGGATTAGATACACATTTTAGCAATGTCAGTGTTGGGATTTGATACACCGCTCTGCAGGCTGTATCACACAGGATAGGATTAGATACATATATGATTGGAGACGCTTGCTAATTCAAGCTGTTTTTCACACTCTGGAGATGATGAGGGCAGTGCCCGTGGACAGTCAGTGATGGGATTTAGACACTGACTGAGAAGTAGATTCATGTCTGTGTGCAGAAAGATGGACACAGGAGTTGAAATGGGTGTAGCTGCTGCAGACAGAGCAGTGTGGGGGCGTGGCCAGCCTGTGACTCATCTCTGTGCAGTGCAGCCAGGCTGGTGTATCAATAAAGTTATGTATTCAACAAAACAAGAAGGGGAGAAAGTAAACAGATCTGCCAGGAAAATCTGATGTCTTCTAAGGGGGAAGGAAAGCTCAGACTTGAAAAACAGGTATTGGGGGCATATGTATGCATGGTGAGGGGTGTTAGGAGCACATAAAAATAATTTTGATTTTAGGACCGGACAACCTCTTTAAGTTCCTTGGGTCCAATGCAAGTAAAGGATTTATTCCTAGAGGTAAAGACCACATCATTATCTTATTAGAGATGTGTTAATCTGGGTTGTCTCACTTTAGAAAAGAGAATTTATCATGCAGTGTAAATTTAATAACAGGCATTTACTATTTATGGTGACTTTTTCAGTTGCCAATTTTGCTATCTTGATTTATTTTTCCAGCACATTATACACTGCTCATTTCCATGGTTATGATGACCACCCTACAATCAGGCAGCAGTAGCCATGCTTTCACAATATCGGACAAAACACCGGCCTAGTTGAGCTCCCATGGTCCCGTTTACTAGATAGACCACTGCTTTGTCTTATAGTGTGCAAGCAAGACTACTGCTTATGGATAGCAGGCTGTTTGTAACCATCAAAACAAGCAGTGTATAATATGATAAAAAAATGAATGCAGCGAGAAAAGGAAACAATAGAATTATTTGTAATATTCTTCTGGAGTAGGGGTCCATATGAGATATGAGGTCACTCTGTGGCGCCTTCTAAAGGGTCCCTCATCACCAGATGATGAGGGGGTAGTGGAATGTGACATCCTCTTCTCCCTCACTGGCAGATGCAGTATCAGAGGCAAGATAGGTGTATGCCTTTTTAGTGGAGTATACTCTTTGGGATGGACGGGCCATTTTTATTTTATTGGGGTGTGATGTCTGAAGTGTGTAAACATTTATTTATTGTCAGAGGTGTGTATGTTGTGTTTTCACGCGTTAATGGGCTTGTATTAAATTGAAAATTAAATTTAGTAGAAAAAATAAAAACCACAGAAAAAAAATAGTCTTTTCTGCACAAAAATAAAACGAAACCTTGCAGTGAAAACTAAGCAGATGGGATCAGTAATGGACGCTACTGATCGGTGCTCAGTGATCGCAAAATGCACGCAGATGGTGGCAACCTTAGGGGCAGGCTGCTGTGGAGGTCACTGTTACCCTGGGTTCACACCTGAGCGTTTTACAGCGCGTTCAAACGCGCTGTAAAACGCTCAACAGATTAAAACCAATGCATCCCTATGGGAGTGGTTCACACTTGAGCGTTTTACAGCGCGTTTGAACGCGCTGTAAAACGCCCAACGCATAAACAAGTACTTGAGCTTCTTTTGGGGCGTTTGACGCGCGTTTTGTGATTGACACCACAGTAGTCAATCACAAGAACGCGCGTACGAACGCGCGTTTCCTATTTGCAAAAACGCGCAAAAAAACGCGCGTCAAAAACGCGCGCAAAACGCGCGTTTTTGTAACGCTCAGGTCTGAACCCAGGGTTAAAGGGCTTCTGTCACCCCCACTGACGAATTTTCACTAGCTGACATTAGCTACTTGCTAATGTCAGCTGAGTTCAAACATATGTTTCCTAACTTTTTTTCTGTTTTCTATCTTCTAAAAAACTTACTTTTGTGATATGTAAATTAGCTTCGCTACCAGCAAGTTGGGCGGGTACTTGCTGGTAGCCGCCGCATCTTCATGCCCTTGGAACGCCCCCTCTTCTTTTGATAGACAGGGCCAGCGCTCTCCTCCTCCCGCTGGCCCTGTCTGCAGCTGCAATCCCGCGCCTGGCCCGTATCGGTCTTTAGTCGGCGCAGGCGCTCTGAGTGAAGGGCGCTCGCCAGGCGCTCCGTCCTCAGTGCGCCTGCGCCGATGACGTCAGCGCTACACCCGGAAGAGAAGACGCCGGCATCGCCTGCTCCTTACCAGGGATGCCGGCGTCTTCTCTTCCGGGTGTAGCGCTGACGTCATCGGCGCAGGCTCACTGAGGACGGAGCGCCTAAGCGAGCGTCCTTCACTCAGAGCGCCTGCGCCCGACTAAAGACCGATACGGCGCAGGCGCGGGATTGCAGCTGCAGGCAGAGGCCAGCGGGAGGAGGAGAGCGCTGGCCCTGTCTATCAAAGAAGAGGGCGTTCAAGGGCATGAAGATGCGGCGACTACCAGCAAGTACCCGCCCAACTTGCTGGTAGCGAAGCTAATTTACATATCACAAAAGTAAGTTTTTTAGAAGATAGAAAACAGAAAAAAAGTTAGGAAACATATGTTTGAACTCAGCTGACATTAGCAAGTAGCTAATGTCAGCTAGTGAAAATTCGTCAGTGGGGGTGACAGAAGCCCTTTAAGGGGACAGTCTGCTATAGAGGTCAGTGTTAAGGGGCAGATTGCTGTAGAGACCACTGTTAAGGGGACAGGGTATTGTGGAAGTCAATGTTAAGGAAATGGGGTACTGTGAAGGTCACTAATAAAGGGACAGCTGCTGATGAGGTCACTGTTAAAGGGGCGGACTGCTGTGGAGGTCATTGCTAAGGGGCGAGATGCCGTGGAAGTCACTGTAATAAGGATGGACTGGTGTGGAGGTCACTGTTAAGGGAGCGAGATGCTGTGGAGGGCACTGTTAAAGGGGCGGGGCTGTGGAGGTCTCTGTTAAGGGGACAGGGAACGGAGCAGGTCACAGTTAAGAGGACGGTCCGCTATGGAGGTCAGTGTTAAGGGGTTGGGTGCTGTAGAGGTCTCTGTTATGCTGGGTTCAGACCTGAGCGTTTCTGGCAATAGTAACCGCGCGTTTTATGCGCATTTGTGTGATTGACTGCAGTGTTGTCCAATGACCAAATATCCCTGTCTATATGAAGTTTTGCCAATCAGAGCTGGGGTTTGGCCTTTCCAGCATGTTGCAAATTCATAAACGCGTTTTCAGTGTCAAAAACGCGCAAAATACAAGCGTTGCGCGTTCCCATTGAAGTCTATGGGCCAAAACGCGCGTCAAACGCCCCCAAAAAAGCTCAAGTACTTGTTTATGCGTCGGGCGTTTTTCAGCGCGTTCGAACGCGCTGTAAAACGCGAAAATGTGAACCAGTCCCATAGGGAAGCATTGGTTTGCATCGGTTATGCATTTTACAGCGCGTTCAAACGCGCTGTAAAACGCGCAAGTGTGAACTGAGGGTTAAGGGGTTTGTCACCACAATTTGCGCTATTAAACAGGCTGACATTATACATGTGCAAATGTCACCTGAATTTAACTCTGCTATTCTTTTTTTTCAGTGTGCCCCTGTTTTTGTGCAATTATAACTTATTACATGCAAATTAGCCTCTAGGAGCAGGGGTGTGTGGGGGTGTTGAACCTGCTCCTAGAGGCTCCGTTCTCCCACCTCATGTCACGCCCTTCTACTCTTGATTGACAGGGCCAGGTCAGGGAAATCTCGCGCCTGTGCCGTCCCGTTCAGTATGTGGCGCAGGCGCAGTGAGGGAACGGCGCTCACTGGCTTCCTCACTGCGCCGAATACTGAACGGGTTCTGAAACTGGTAAAAAAAATAATAATTAAAAATCACTGCAACAGTTCAACATGTTGTTGTTTTTTTCACAGGAAAAGCTCTGATCCCAACAGGCAGCACAGAACCTCTCTGCATGCAGTCACCAGCTAGAATGGCTGACTGCAGAGAGGTTAAGCCCTTTTCTGTGCTGTTTTAGCGCTGCCATTGGCTGAGCTGACAGGGACACACTCGTGTCCCCTGCGTGATTTTGGGGCAGACAGGTGCTGACTAGTTCAGCAGTGGTCACCCCTGTACAACAACCCCCCCCCCCTCAGCTCCATAAATGGTCAAAAAAACATTGGGAGCTGCGATGAGCCGGTCTACAGAAACGGGGCTGCAGGTGGGTGGAAATACCTTTTCATAAAAATGGCTGCCTGCTGTGCAGAAGAGTCATCATACCCTGGTCGCCAACACAACAGTCGCAAAAAATCAATTCAGGTTGGATTTTTGTGCGACTGCCGCATCATGGCATGTTGCAGTGCAACACCATTGACGATCATTAGAAGAAATGCAGAGGGACATAGGCGCAAAACGTCTCAGTGTAGTTGTACTCCTTTTATCGCAACCTTCACCAGCTCCAGGCATGCACCTTTGCACTAGAGATAGACTTGATAAATCTTCCCCCATGGCTGAAGTGTCTGGGCAGGGGTCTCCAGGGACCACAAGATCCTTTGTAATCAGCACAGCAAACATCTGCCAAAATGTATGCCGGCCTTAATCTTTGGTACCGGATACACCACAATTAAGGTCAGAATCACATTTGCACTGCAAACTCTGGAATTCACTTTATCCGGTGTATATATCGACTTTTAGCCAAACAAAAATAATACACAGCATTTTTTATCCGGACATAACTGACACCTAAGGGCTTTTTCACACTGGCGGTTTTCCTTTCCGTCCTAGAGTTGCGTCCACGGGGCTCTAGGACGGAAAGATACTGATCAGGATTATCCTAATGCATTCTGAATGGAAAGAAATCCGTTCACGATGCATCAGGATGTCTTCCGTTCAGTATGTGAACGTTTTTTGGACGTTGACAAAACCGTAGCATGCTGCGGATTTGTCTCCGTCCAAAAATCCGGAAGACTTGCCGTAACGCCGCATCCGGAATTAATGCCCATTGAAGTGCATTAATCCAGATCCGGCATTAAGCTAAACGTCGTTTCGGCGCATCGCCTGATCAGACGTTTAGCTTTTATGAATAGTTACCATGGCAGCCAGGACGCTAAAGTCCCGGCTGCCATGGTAAAGTGTAGTGGCGAGGCAGGGGAGCAGATACTTACCTTCCGTGCGGCTCCCGAGTCCCGGGGCGCTCCACAATGACGTCAGAGCGGTCTACTTTAGTAGCGTCCTGGCTGCCATAGTAACACTGAAAGCATTTTGAAGACTGATCAGTCTTCAAATGCTTATAGTTGTCTTGCGCTGTGACGGATCCGGCGGGCATTTCCGGCGACGGAAGTGCATGCCGGATCCTCACAACGCAAGTGTGAAAGAGGCCTTACTGACACCAACGGAGCCTAAAGACCCCATAGACTTTAATGGGGTCTGTTTGGTGTCCGCGCAGAACATGATTTTTGAGCGGAGACCAAAGTATTGCATGCAAGACTTTCGTGTCCGCTCAAAAATTATGTTCTGAGTGGACACCAAACGGACCCCACTAAAGTCTATGGGGTCTTTAGGCTCCGTTGGTGTCAGTTATGTACAGCATCCGTCCTTTCCATTCTCCCGCTCCTTAACAGAGACGGAGAACGGAAAAGACAAGCGGTGATGTGAGCGAGCCCTAACCTGAAGTTATGCGTCGCTGGTGATGGACTCCCTTTAATTGTTGTGTGTGTCATGCCATGAAATCTACACCAGCTAGGAGCGAGCACGGATTTCTGGTCTAATTTACACCAGTTTCTTTGCATAAATTACAATAAAATGCCCATTACTGCCTCGACCCCTCTCCAGGTGCAGAGAGATAACTAAACTACAGATTTTTCCCCCCTAAACAAACACAAATTTAATCTTTTCATTAAGGTACTTTTAAATCATAATGGTAAGTTATGAATAAAAATATTCGCTTCTATCTAAATTTGTTAGAGATACTTTTGTTTCAACTATCCACCATCTAATGCACACACAATGTAAATATACAGAAGCACTGGAATTGTCTGAACTGAGATGTGAGCCCTATGTTTTCTATACGGTACCTTTTATCCTGTTTTGGTACTTTTTTAAACAATTATAAAACTATATATAACTACGACACCAATCTGTTATGAAGTACTTTATTACAACGAAAAAAAATGTTTACACTTTACAACGTATTAACTTACATGTAAAGATATACAAAAGGCAAACACATAGCAAAGAATGCGTACTGTGGACAGCGCTGCGTCGGATCAAGATCAATGATTACACAGCACATGGAAAACTTACCTGCAAGTAACATAGAAAAACCAGAGCAAAATCTTCCAATTCCTGGGAGATCCCTGGAGACGCTGCTGCATTCACCAATTAGAAACACGGCTCAGGCTGTGCACATCTGGACAGGATGAATGCAGTCACGACACTGCGCCAAACTGATCTGCCGCGCTAGTAACAGGAAATGCTGGAAACAAATGTACGAACACCTGAGGAACCTGGCCCAAACGTACACCTGAGGAACCTGGCCCGTCAGTCCAAAAGGAAGGGTGCACAGAACGGCTGTGGCTCGTCCTCTGTGCACTCAGTTGTATTAAAAATACTTTTTCTCCATAATAAAGCAACCGATCCGCACTACAAAAAGCATGGTTTGAATCAGCAGGATCAAACCTATCAGGCATTGTGCATGGCTTAATAGGGTTGACCCTGCTGACATATGTCGTTAGGAAAACAAAACATGTCACCACAAAATGCAGTGCAACCTGCAGGAAGCACATTATTGGATAACCCCTATGTAACTAGTCTCTTATGGGCCTATAGCCGTATAAGGGGTTGTTTTGTGGGGGACAAGTTGTCGTTTTTAATGATCCCATTTTTGGGAACACATAACTTACTGATTAACTTTTATTAGCTCTTTTTGGGTGGGAGACGGGGGGAAAAAAAAAACGTAATAATACCACTGAGTTTTTATGTTATACATGTGTTATCTATGTGTTCTTTTTTGGCATAAATAACAACTATTTTCTGGGTCAGTAGAATTACAGCGATACAAAATTATACACGTTTACTACTTTTGCACAATAAGAAAATCCTTATTATTTTTTTTTTATAAAAAGAAATCCTTTTTGCGTCGCCGCATCCCAAGACCCAGAACTTTTGTATTTTTATTTCTATAGAGCTGTGTGAGGGCTTGATATTTTTCATTGGTATCATTTTGGGGTACATAACCCTTTTTGATCACTTATTAAATGTATTTTTGGTTGCGACTAAGCAAAAAGCAGCAATTCTGCCATTTATTTTTTATGGCGTTTACCATACAGGATAATTTATACGATATTTGGGCCCTGATATCCTGAAGAAATGAGGAGACGCTGCCAGTTCTTTCCCTCCAGTTTTTAAACCGCTCGTTGCCTAGGGGGAAGTGACCGTTCCGGAAGCACTCCTTGAGATCTCGAGCCCACTGAAAATCTCGTCTGTCTCCACTCATGCGACTCAGCATCCTCACGTGAGATTTCACATGGACGCTGCCCGTCTCCACCGGAGGACTTATGCCAAAGAGCCGGAAGGGCCGCACCGCTAGCCCCGGGACCCTGCTCCTCACTGCCCAGCCTTCCTCCTACTCTAGGAAAAGAGCATGCTGGGCATCAGACACATGGCTCCATAAGCACGAAATCTCCACGCTATCCCAGAGGGACAGGAAACAACTGGAGCAGGTAATGGGAGGGGCCATCTCCTAGTAGTACTGTGCCGCTGTGGAGGCGTCTGAAAAAAAAAAAAAGGGCATTTTTTAAATGTCAGACTAAGTTCACATCTCTGTGCTTTCCATTTTTATGTTCTATCCGACGATCAGAAGAACTAAAAAATGGTTTAAAAAAAAAGCCACATCCATTTTAATTCCAATTATGGGCAGTAAAACTCCTTCCTGCTGTACTTTTTCTCCTGTGAAAAAAACTAACTGAAACCTGATGGATATGAAAAACTGATGCTCTTAAAATGGCTGAGTTTTTTTCTGATTCAGAAGAGCTAAAAGCTCAACGAAAGTGTAAACCCAGCCTTACACCGTCTCTGTAAACAAGACCCAATGGGGCACTTCTACTAAGACCAGCATTTCATGCCGTTCTTAGTTTCTCCCTTGCACTGCCCTAAGATTAGTCCAATTAATGACGAGGTGTGCGCCTCATCATAAACTAGGCGCATGTACCCCATAAAGCCCCCTATACACAGATCTAAACTCTCATGTCCCCCAGAATACATTTACACCCCATAAAGCCCCTCATGACCCCAAAATACAGCACATGCCCCCTCCTCACAGATTTACACCCCATACAGCTCCCTATACACAGATCTACACGCTCATGGCCCCCAGAATACACGACATGGCCCCTCCCTCACAGATTTACATCCCAAAAAGCCCCCCCCCCCCATACACAGATCTGCACCCTCATGGCCCCAGAATGCACCACATGCCCCTCCTCACAGATTTACACCCCATAAAGCCCCCCCCCATAGACAGATCTGCACCCTCATGGCCCCAGAATGCACCACATGGCCCCTCCTCACAGATTTACACCCCATAAAGCCCCCTATACACAGATCTACACCCTCATGTCCCCCAGAATACACCCCATAAAGCCCCCCAGATTTGTACCGTAAACGCCTGTAATGGCACCAGATTCCACTACTCCACCACCCAGATATACGCCGGCAGTCCATGAACCCACTGCCCCCGAGTCCAGGGCTGCTTGCAGGCATACACAACCCCTCCTCCTCCTTCCACAAGCTCCTGCAGCCCGTGTTTGCCAGCACTTCCCTCATTGGGTCATGTGACCACGAAGGGGCATGTGATCGGTGACGTCACGACCCTCCTTCGAACAACTCCATACTAGCATCTAGCGACCTCCATTCGGGAGGCATTTGTGCCTTGACTTTTGGTAGTGTCCGTCTTTGTGGTAGAGGAGCAGCGCCTGGCATCGTCCTCAGGAGTTTTCGGCTCCACTTTAGGGCACTTGTCAGTCTGGGTGCAGCTGCTTGTAGAGACCCCTCTGAAATAAGTAATGCTTTGTGCTGCTCATAAATCACCATGAATGTGCTAAACGACTCATTCGTGTCCGTTAAAGACATTAAGACCGGGCAGAAAAACTTAAATGTCATCTTTATTGTCCTGGAGATAGGTAAGTGAGTGCCCCTCGTGTACGGGCTGTAGAGGGCCAGTGCTTGGCAGACACGTGGGCACAGCTGGCATCCCTGGCTGCAGCAGTCCAGCTGGGCTACCACTGCTGACGCTCATCAGACTTGTATTTTTATTACTAAATTCCAGTTTTGTTTTTCATGTCAATTTTTCACACAGGCAGAGTTACAAAAACTAAAGATGGTCATGAAGTGAGGTCCTGCAAGGTGGCAGATAAAACGGGCAGCATCACAGTCTCAGTGTGGGATGAAATTGGAAGCCTTATTCAGCCAGGAGACATAATTCGCTTAACAAGAGGGTATGTGACAAAACCTGGGAGGTCCGAGGCGCCAGTGATAAAACCTGGGAGGTCCGAGGCGCCAGTGACAAAACCTGGGAGGTCCGAGGCGCCAGTGATAAAACCTGGGAGGTCCGAGGTGCCAGTGATAAAACCTGGGAGGAGGTCCGAGGCGCCAGTGATAAAACCTGGGAGGAGGTCCGGGGCGCCAGTGATAAACCCTGGGAGGTCCGAGGTGCCAGTGATAAAACCTGGGAGGAGGTCCGAGGTGCCAGTGTTAAAACTTGGGAGGTCCGAGGTGCCAGTGATAAAACTTGGGAGGTCCGAGGCGTCAGTTATAAAACCTGGGAGGAGGTCCGAGGCGCCAGTGATAAAACTTGGGAGGAGGCCCGAGGCGCCAGTGATAAAACTTAGGAGGAGGTCAGAGGCGCCAGTGATAAAACTTGGGAGGAGGCCTGAGACGCCAGTGATAAAACTTGGGAGGAGGTCCGAGGCTGATAAAACTTGGGAGGAGGTCCGAGACGCCAGTGATAAAACCTGGGAGGAGGTCCGAGGCGCCAGTGACAAAACCTGGGAGGAGGTCCGAGGCGCCAGTGACAAAACCTGGGAGGAGGTCCGAGGCGCCAGTGCTAAAACCTGGGAGGAGGTCCGAGGCGCCATTGATAAAACTTGGGAGGAGGTCCGAGGTGCCAGTGCTTGGTTGGTAACTCAAAGTCACAGCAGTTATTAGCTCATATTTGGAAACGAAAAATCTCTTCAGAAACATACATTCTACTAGGTAAAAGTTAGAGGACCACAAGAAAACCCGGGGGATTCCCATTTTAGCTGTTCATTCGGGATTCTTTGAGATTCCCTAATGACTTGTTGTTTGTGAAGTCTGTTTAGCTGTTGCTTAGTGACCGTGATCTGAGGGAGACAGAGATGGTGACAATACAGCAAGGCCTGACTGTCAGACAGAAAGATGGTGCCTGGGCCCCATGGATTTCCTGAGAGGGGGGTGGTAAGGGCGGGGGCAGTATTGTATGTTTATGTGCAACTTTTTCTTACAGGGTTTTGCCATCTCATCCATAGGTGGGATATCCCCAGGATATGCCACCAATGTCAGCGGCGGGTCCCACCGCTATCTCCAGAATGGGCTCCCAAAAGTGAAGGAGAGTTCACCGCACGTGTATGGATGCACTTCTGTGGAAATTCTGAAAATGGAGTAAGGCTACTTTCACACTCGCGTTTTGTGCGGATCTGTCACGGATGGATCCGTTCAGATAATACAACCGCGTGCATCCATTCAGAACGGATCCGTTTGTATTATCTTTAACATTGCCATGACGGATCCGTCTTGAACACCATTAAAAGTCAATGGAGGACGGGTCCGTTTTCTATTGTGCCAGATTGTCAGTGAAAACGGATCCATCTCCATTGACTTACATTGTGTGCCAGGACGGATCCGTTTGGCTTGGTTTCATCAGACGGTGTCCGTCTGCATTCTGAGCGGATCCTTTTCCATTTAGAATGCAAACTAATCCGTTATGGACCGCTTGTGAGAGCCCTGAACGGATCTTGCAAATGGAAAGCCAAAATGTGAGCGTGAAAGTAGCCTAAGCACGTTCAGTTATTTTCAGAGATCCCATGGAAATGAGTGGAGAGCACACCGCGCATGCACTGCCCCCTCCTCATACACTAGTAAAGAACTACCGGAAATAGCCGAGACCGCGCTTATTTTCAGGACTGGCCGCGCTTGTGCGGTGTGTTATCCCTCACTTTGGGGGGCCTGTTCTGGAGACAGGAGGCCGTCACAGAGGTGTGACCCGCTCCTATCTGACATTGATGGCATATCCTGGCGATATGCCACCAGTGTCTGAGATCGGAATAGCCTTTACAACAGCATAATAAGAAAACCTGTAACCATAATCTTATAGGAATGACTCGGTTTACAAGTGACAGAGTTTTTATGTTTTTAAGTTTTTTATGCAGTTTTTGAAGTGAAAATCAGGAGTGGGTCATAAAAGGAGAGAAAGTGTTAAAGAGGACCTTTCATCACTTCTAAAGATATAAACTAACGATGCTGACATGTAGAGCGGCGCCCAGGGATCTCCCGGCACTTACTATTATCCCTGGGCACCGCTCCGTTCTCCCGGTATAGGCTCCGGTCTCTGTGCTCACAAAGTTATAGTAGGCGGGGACTTAGGGGACTTGGTTATAGTAGGCGGAGCCTGCCCTTCATCTCCTTCTCCCCGGCTGTAGCGCTGGCCAGTCGCAGCGCAGAGCTCATAGCCTGGGAGTTTTTTTTCTCCCAGGCTATGAGCTCTGCGCTGCGATTGGCCAGCACTACAGCCTGGGAGAAGGAGATGAAGGTCAGGCTCCGCCTACTATAACCAAGTCCCCTAAGTCCCCGCCTACTATAACTTTGTGAGCACAGAGACCGGAGCCTATACCGGGAGAACGGAGCGGCGCCCAGGAATAATAGTAAGTGCAGGGATATCCCTGGGCGCCGCTCTACATGTCAGCATCGTTAGTTTATATCTTTAGAAGTGATGAAAGGTCCTCTTTAAGGACCGGAAAACTTCAGCTATTTTTTTGAATCCACTGATGGTTTTGAGTTCAAAAACTGCATCAGGAAATAGGAACGTGTGGCCTTACCCTTAGGCCTCTTTCACAGGAGCGAGTTCTCTGTGCGGGTGCGATGCGTGATTGCATAGCACCCGCACTGAATCCTAACCCATTCATTTCAATAGGTCTGTGTACATACGCGTTTTTTTTTTCCTACATCAGTTCTGCGTTGCGTGAAAAACACAGCATGGTCTATATTCTGCGTTTTTTCACTCTGCCCTGGCCCCATAGAAGTGAATGGGGCTTCAGTGAAAAACACATTGCATCCGCAAGCAAGTGCGATGCATTTTTCACTGATAGTCGCTAGGAGATATTGTTTGTAAACCTTCAGTTTTTTATCACGTGTGTGCAAAACGCATTGCACTCGCACGAAAAAACTAAACGCAATCGCAGACAAAACTGACTGAACTCTTGCAAAATGGTGCGAGTTTCACTGAATACACCCTGAATGCATCCGGACCTAATCTGTCACGCTCCTGTGAAAGAGGCCTTAGGCTACCTGCCCATGCTGGGGATTACGTGCACTTTTCCTGCGTGGATTCTTATGCAGAAGACCCTCAACGTAATATAGAATCAGTACCGTGTATGAGATAAGGCACTTTGCATGTTCATCCATGCGGATTTTGAAATTCTGCGATTTTTGTTTGTGCAATGCAATAGTGAGATGTGCGGCAAATCCGCAACACAACCAGCAAGTAACACATGCATTTTTTGAGGTGAATTTGGAGTGGAAACCTACAGAAACCTGGAAGCGCGGCTGCCCTCCATTCATTTCTATGGGAGCGCCGAAAATAGCCGCACAGCGCACTCGGCTATTTTTGGAAGTCCCATTGAAATGAATGGCCAGGGAGGAGAGTGGCCACGCATACACAGTGCCCCCTCCAGGACTTTGCTGGCTCCTTTCTAAGGCCCCATTTACAAATCCGCAATGTTTGTCCGCACCCGTTCCGCAAATCTGTGGAATGGGTGCGGACCCATTCATTTTGAATGGGGATGTGATGGATGCGGAGAGCACACACTGTGCTCTCCGCATTTGCGGAGCGCACCACCGATCTTCCGGCCGGCGGCTCCGTAGTAATATAGAGGATGTTACATTCTTGCCCGCAATTGTGGACAAGTATAGGCATCTCTATGGGGCTGGCGGCAAGGTGGCGGATCCGCAACACAACACTACGGATGTGTAAATGGGGACTAAGTATAGGTGCAGGGCCCAGAGAGGGAAACCTAACCTCTCAGACATTGGAGACATATCCTAGTGAGATGTATTAATAATTTCAAAATATGAAATTCATCTCGAATCACAATCCTTGCAGACTTGTTCTGGAAAAGAGTCCCGGCCACCTGAGAAGAGTGCTGGTTATTCATGAATTCTGCTCTCCCTGCCCACCTGCTGATGACTGACCGTCTAATACAGAGTTTTCTCCCTTTCCCTCTAGGAGAGAACTGCCAATCATCAACAGATGGGTGGGGGTGCAGGAGATTATGAATAACCATGACTCTTCTCAGGAAGATTGGACTCTTCTCAAGGCCTGTGCTGTAATGATTATTATGCTGGTTGTCGGCAACCACTTACTTGTAGCTGATGAGTGACACACCTAAGAACAGCATTTCTGTCACTATTTCATACTGCCCTCAGTGAGGTCAGCAGAAAGTTGATGACAGGTTCCCTTTAATGTGAGGTTCTCTGGTGTAATTTGGATGCACCAAAATTAAAGGGTATGTGTCTGTTGATTTAGGCACATTGGAGTAGGTCAGTACACTAGAAGCTAGGGGCTGGTTTACTGTGCATCAGATTTGCTGTGCAATTCAGCTTATCCCCTTCACTACCAGAGATTTTTTCATTTTTGCGTTTTCATTTTCCTTTCGTATCTTCCTTGACCCTGGGTTCACACCTGAGCGTTTTACAGCACGTTCAAACGCGCTGTAAAACGCTCAACAGATTAAAACCAATGCATCCCTATGGGAGTGGTTCACACTTGAGCGTTTTACAGCGCGTTTGAACGCGCTGTAAAACGCCCAACGCATAAACAAGTACTTGAGCTTCTTTTGGGGCGTTTGACGCGCGTTTTGTAATTGACACCACAGTAGTCAATCACAAGAACGCGCGTTTTACGCGCGTTTCCTATTTGCAAAAACGCGCTGAAATACGCGCGACAAAAACGCGCGTAAAACGCGCGTTTTTAGAACGCTCAGGTCTGAACCCAGGGTGAGTCATAACTTTTTTATATTTTCATTCACATAGCTTATTTTTTGTTGGTTAAGTTGTGCTTTCTAATGCCACCATGTAATGTGACATACAATGTAGTGGGTAGCGGTAAAAAAATTCCAAATGAAGTGGAATTAGAAAAAAACTTGATTTCTGCACCGTTTTATGCGTTTCGTTTGCGGCAAAACTGACCCATGCCCCTCATTCTCTGGGTCTGTACGATTATAACGATACCCCATATGTATAGGTTTTTTATGTCTACGGTTGCTTTCACACTAGCGTTTTTACTTTCCGGCGTAGAGATCCATTGTCGGGTCTCTACGCCGGAAAGATACTGATCAGGATTATCCTAATGCATTCTGAATGGAGAGAAATCCGTTCAGGATGCATCAGGATGTCTTCCGTTCAGTATGTGAAAGTTTTTTGGACGTTGACAAAACCGCAGCAAGACTTGCCGTAACGCTGTATCCGGAATTAATGCCCATTGAAGTGCATTAATCCGGATCCAGAATTAAGCTAAACGTCGTTTCGGCGCATTGCCGGATCCGAATTTTAGCGATGCACAGCAGCAGTTCCGATCGGGGCCCCAGTGTAAGCTGGGGCTCCGATCAGTTACCATGGCAGCCAGGACGCTACTGAAGTCCTGGCTGCTATGGTAAGTACTCCGCAGCAGTGTACTTGCCTGCACTGCAGCCTCCGGGCGCTCCTTCATGACGTGATTTATGCGCCGCGGGGACCTGTGACGTCATGAAGGAGCGCCCGGCGGCCACAGCGCAGGTAAGTACACTGCTGCGGAGTAACATGGCAGCCAGAACTTAAGTAGTGTCCTGAAAGCATTTTGAAGACTGATCAGGATCCTGATCAGTCTTCAAATGGTTTCAGACGACTTGCGTTCTGACGGATCCGGCGGGCCGGAAGTGCCTGCCGGATCCTCAGAACGCAAGTGTGAAAGCACCCTAAATAGTGTAAAAATAAATTTAAAGAGGACCTTTCATGGGTCCAAACATAT
Organism: Bufotes viridis; assembly: GCA_033119425.1. Taxonomy (NCBI): domain Eukaryota; kingdom Metazoa; phylum Chordata; class Amphibia; order Anura; family Bufonidae; genus Bufotes; species Bufotes viridis. The sequence goes on from CM065595.1 coordinate 55,588,050, forward strand.
TAAAGCAAGTAGCAGCTCATGTAGGGGTTAATGCAGGGATCTCCTGCACTTACTATTTTTTCTCTCCGCCACTCCATTCACCCGATGTGGCCCGTAAAATTCTCCTGCGCTGTATGCTAATCAATAGCATCGGAACACCAGGGAGGAGACATCAGCTTTTCTCCCTGGGCGTTTATTTTTCCTGGCTGTAGCGCTGTCCAATCGCAGCGTAGAGTTTTTATTTTTGTCCTTGGCTATGAGCTCTGCACTGTTAGATTGAAACAGCAGAGACCTGCCGCCCATGACACCCACTGCACATGCGAGCGGGTGCCATGTTTGCCTATTGCTCCAGCGCCATACAAGGGCCCAACTGGTTACCTCCCCTCTGTATCCTTACTGCAGACTGCTAGCGATTCATTCATAACTTCTAGTAGAAATAATAAAGCAATGGCACAACATAGAGCCTTAAGAATAGATGCTTCAGAGTTATTATTACATGGGGAATGCATGAAGCTATTAAAACAGGCCTGTCAGGAGCGTTAAAAGGTCCTTTTCAAATCTGTTGGGTCCACTTTAAAAAAAAAAAAAGAGGAAGTGCAGTGTACGGGCGGAGGGGGGATCACAAGTTTTTGTTCAGAATGAGGCTTAAATACACGCTAAATTAGTCAGAAGGCTTACATTCATTTCACTTATTTTTATTTCTAGAAATTTTCTTGGGGCCTGATAAAATAATAAAAGCACTTACACCCACCTTCAAGGGGCCCCTGTGATGTAGGGCTGCTGCTCCTCCATCCTTTCTCCCTACTGCGGGATATCACTGGTATGTGACCACAAAGGTCCATGTTTGGGGTATCACTGCCGCAGACTTAGCAATATCTCGCTGGCTACAGCCCAGGGAGTGGTCTGAGTGGCACTGGATCGGAGGGGCTTGGGAAAGTGACTGTAAGGGCTTTTATTTTAACCCCTTTAAATCTCATCTGCCAAACCCCCCCCCCCCTCTCGCCCAGCTGCTTTTTTCTAAACTGTTTTCCCTTTTTTTTTTTTATATAACCAAAGCCCTTGTTGGATCTACCATGAAGAAGTATGTCTTTTCTTTATGTTTCTTATTCTTGTGAATCCACTTCTGGGTTGACTTACAGAATTGGCATAAATGCTCTCTGTGAAGCCACCTTTAGAGATCTGTGTTGGCCATGGCGTGGTTTTCTGTACAGTACCATGGCATATTACACTGGGGGAGATGGATGAAAATTTGTGCAAACAAAAAATTAAAAATGGAGCAGTTGAGTATGTGACAACCAATCAGAACTTGCCTCGTTTACTTTTTGGACAAATAAAATAACCGATCTGCTTGACTGTCATAGACAGGTTTTGCACGTTTCCATCACACCTTTTTTGCTACATCTACCCCTTTGCTTTTAGAGGAAAACACAGTGTGTCATGGAGCGGACACCCAGACTACTAGGTATGCTATGAGTGGTAGCACACAAGCCTAAAGCTGGCCATACGTTTGGTCATACACATGCTCACTTCATCCTGGGAAGAGTGTTCTGAGAGACATGGACCATGTGGAAATACAGAAGTCTGAACTGTGCAGTGAACAGAACACTGGTGAGAAATACATCCATCTGAATCAAGCCTCAGGTGTCTTTTATATATTAAATGCCTGCTTGTTCCGGGCTTAGGAGTCCAGTGGGCGGCCCTGCTCAGTGATTGGCAGCCTTTTTTCTGAATCTCCATAGAGAGATGGCAGTCCATCACTGATCAGGATTCTCCTAAGCATAGAATGAGCAGGGATTTGAATGAATAAGATACACGTTATACTGAGTCAGTATATATCAACCATATTGGCTTGTTCAACTCTGCTTTTGGCAGATCAGACATGTTCCATAGTCCCTACAGAGGCTTCTTAACCCACTGCACTGTAATAGTACATAGCTGCAAGTAGGTAGTTGGGCCTCAGTGACATATTGCTGCAATGGCGCGGGCTCAGGAGCTGTGTCCGTGCCATCACTTGTAGGTGCTAGTTGTATCATACCAAATAACGAATACATTTCCGCTCACCACTTTATGTTGTAATAGCATGTCCATAAATCACGTCCATACTTGGTGTCCAGGAAACGCTGATTTGGCAACAGGTTCAATTCTACTCTCGTAAGGCACCCAAGCTGAACTATTAAAATTATTTATTGAAAAGTCTTTAAAAAAATAAATTAACATGACACAGAGCCCGAGTCAAATAGCTGACATGTTTTGAACCTAGTGACTCATAGTCCAAATGAAGGGGGCAGCTCATAAAACTTAACAGAGTTGCATTTTTTTTTCCAATTCCACCCCCTTTGTAATTGTTGTTCCAGCTACCCAATACACCAGGGCTGGACAAATCCCAGGCGCCTGGGTATTTGTCAGCCAGTTTTCAAAGGTGCCCGGGCTGGCACGTCCATGAGGGCGCACCGCCCGGGCGCAGCATGAAGAGAGGGACTGACAGGAGGGAAACGCTCAGCGCTCCCTCCTGTCACTCCCTCATTGTAGCGTGGCCGAGCTCTGTATGGTCCGCGGGTACAGGGAGCATCTGTCTCCTGTACCCGGCCGGACTGACAGGAAGTGCGCACACAGTGTGCACTTTCTGTCAGTCCGCCCGGGTACAGGAAACAAAAGCGCCTGTACCCGTGGACCATACAGGGCTCGGCCATGCTACACTAGAGGTAGCGGAGGGAGGGGGGGGGGGAGACAATAGGGGTAAAGTGAATGACAAGAGTGTAGTGACTACACCATGTAAAGTAAATGTAAATTAGAAAGTAAAACTTGTCCAGCAAAAAAACAAACCCTCATATGGCTATGTGAACAGAAAAATAAAAAAGGTTATGTTTCCAGGAAGTCTGGGCGTAAATAACGAAAAATCCTCTGGGATTGAAGGGGTTAAGCAGAAAGATCTGCACCAAAAACCGTGCAAAGGACACACCAAAGCTGTGATAAATGTGTGGATTTCTTGAGTGTTTTTGGCATACGTGTGCAGGTAGCCTCATAGGGAGGAGTGGTGCAGCAGCTGGTGTGTATCCAGGCAGGATCAGGGAAGCAGACAGTAGAGTACGTTCCAGCAGGCTTCCCTATTATGGCAGCCTGGCATGAGTTGGCACATGTTAACAGGGCACGCTGAGCCTGTCTGCGAGAAGAATGGCTTATTGTTTAATTCTGCACTGTAAGACAATAGGAATATGAATAGCGGCCTGTACTGACTGGCGGGACTCTGCATGGACCTGTTTAGTTTCAGTAAGTTTTTATTTAGGTTTGTTCCATATTATTACAAGCAAATACAAAAGAATAAAAGGTAAATTCCTAAAATAACCCAGACAAGATCTGGTGTAGGCTTTAGCTCTGGTGGTCTCAGCTTGTCCGGCTCGTCACCTATGTGTGAACATGTGGGTTTGTAAAGAAAGAGAGGAAGGACCCTTACAATACAGGATCCTGAAGGGGGAAGGCATGGCAGCCACTGATTATGAGACTGGATTCTGGATTGCATAGTAGGTGAGTATATAAATTCATGCTGCATATGTTGATCTATGAGTTGTATAACTTCATATATTAAAGGTGGGATCCCCTGCTTCCAGTGCCGGGCTTACCTTACTTGTGGCAGTCAGGATGTGGGCTACCAGCCATCTAACATGCCAGCTCTGGAACTGGATCAAGAGTTGCTCCCAAAACCTCTCTAATGAGGTCTCGTGATCATTTCCACAAAGGCGGGACGAAGGCAAAACCACCACGTGTGCTGGAGTACCCTTTTGACTGCAGCCACGCCAACAAGAAGTTGGGTAGTTTCCCAAATTATGTGCCAGTCTCTTTCTTTGCATGGATCTATTTAGAGGGCAGATGTTGGATGTATTGAATATGTTTAGAACCGTGCAGGGCACTGTTCACACGTGGCCACATCATACCTCTGTATACCAAACATTGCCTACAGGTGTGTACTGTGCATTATATGGCAGAGGATTGACAGGTTTGCATCTGGATGACTTTCTCTTTTTTGAGGTAATTGAAAAGCTTGGCTTTTTCACTATTCAGAAACACTTGAAAAATATACTTAAAGTCAATGGTCAGTAGCTCTGACCACATCTAACTGAAGATAAAAAGGCCGATTCAAATCTCCCAATGAGATGACAAGTGTCTATTTTTCACAGCAATGGATTTGTTCAGCATAATTGAGTTGGTTGAGTCCATATTCCCCCAGCCTCTGGATTCTGTCGTTTTCAGCAAATATATGCAGTGCGTGGATGATATTTGTTTGAAACCCATCCTCTTTGCCGTTTCTGTAAAATGGTGCTGATTTTCTGCCCCCAATTCTGTGGTTTTAAATTCGCAGTGTATGTGCCCCATGTGGACGCGCTCTTACAATCCTGTACAACGTCGGTTGAGATGTAATTAAACCTGCTCACCGCTGCGGTTATGATGGAGAGCAGGTAAACAGTGAAGAGAAGGCAATGCTCGTAGGAGCGCTGGTTTCTCTTCAAGCAACTGATCTGCGAGGGTGACTGGTGTCCACCCCCCGCTGATCTAGTGATGACCCATCCTGAGGATAGGTCATCAATAGAAAAAAAGCAGACAACCCCTTTAAGAGGTGTGCATCTATTAAAAAATGTGCTTCATCTTAGGAACTGTTTGCATCACATTTTTGCCCTACGTGTATATTGTGAGACAAATGGTGCAAAAGCTCAGTACTCTGTGCTTTTCCAGCCTGCAGAATCCAGCAAAAAAATTAAAAAAATTACGGATACAATGTTTACTAATGAACCCTATGGTGAAAGATGCCCCTGTATGGCATCCATTTAACGTATACGTCATGTATATAAAACATCGGATAAAAACGAGATGCGAACATGGTGCTGGTGGCAGATGTTTTACAAAGACTGGTGTATACCAATCGAGTTTTTTTCACACAGATTCTGTTTAAATCCTGCAGAAAAAAGTTTGGCCAGTACTACTAATGCCGAGATTCTGCGGTAGATTCCGAACAGTGCTTGCAGCCGCATACGGCTCTGCTATGTACATAAAGCCTGACGTGGTGGTCATCTTGTGACTGTAGGACATCTGCTTGAGTCCTGTCAAGTGACATTCATACTTCTTCCTGCCATTTCATGATAGGGGATATAGTTCTGTCTGGTCAGCCATACTTGCACACTCTACTTATAATGAGTAATGAGCAGTAACTGTCGGACACCCTGTAGTTTTATGGAGAAGTAATATTTTGCTGTTCTGTCAGATCTGAATGCCTGGTTTTGTTCACCTTTCTGAGAGAAACTGGATTGGATCCAGAGGAAGAAAGAAATCTTTTTGAGAAACTGGATCCAATGCATTACGACTTTTTTGAATTTAAGTGTACATGTTCTTGTTTATAGTGCTTTTGTATCTTTTTTCCTTCTTTTTAAGGTATGCATCAATGTGGAAAGGATGTCTAACACTGTATAGTGGAAGAGGAGGGGAACTTCAGAAAATAGGAGAGTAAGTACATGGCTTCTTCCTTCTGCACCTACCATGGCCTTGGTGATGTTTTTTCTTTTCTCTAACCAAACCAGAAACTCTCTGTCGACACAGCGTGTACACGTAACCTCTGGGAATGGGCTCCTGATATTCATTTATTACATGTTTTTCATACAGTACATATGGGTTACCGTACTTGTCGCTTCATCACATATAGAAACAGTTTACCATCTGCCATATTGTGAGAAACAAATGGCTCTTAGTATAATGTATAGCAAAATTATATAAAAACAAGCATAAGCCACAAAAAGTGGTATTACAGGGTTATTCAGGGTATTAATATTATTTCGTATTAAAGCGCCATTTATTACATGGCTCTGTATGAAAGTACAATAAGCACGAACAAGGCAAGTTACAAACTGGCACAGAAGGAGAGGACCCTGCCGCAAGGGCTCACAGTCTACAGGGCGGTGTGAATATTGTCTGACATTTTGGCAGGATTTGGCTACTATCTTGCTGTTTCTCACTAGTGCAGTAATATGCTTTGCAATATCCCATGTAATCTCTATGGGATTGTATGATATCTCATATGTATCATTCCATAAATCCAATTAAATATCCTGAAGATATCTCCAGTAGCATATTGCATATGAGATTATGATGCAAGCTCACATAACACTGCATCTTAAAGGCGTTGTCCATTTTCTTATATTTTCTAATATAAGATCGGCAAGGGTCTGAATACCGGCCTCCCCTGTTAATCCCATGAGGGCTGCATCCTCTTTGCTGTTACCTGCATGCTTATCTTGAGGATAGGTAACCAATTTGACAACTCCCCTGCAGGATGAGGAATAGTGTCTTATCTGTGGGGGGGGCCAAGTTTTAGGATCCCGAGTCGACCTAAAGAAAGAATGCATGTCTGCCGCTTCAATCAAATTGAGAACACAGGTCCCTTTTCTTGTGATCGGCACTCCGGGAGGTGTAATCAGTGATGGCATTCTCTGTGTAACTGTGTATACAGAGATAGCAGTCAGTCACTGATAGCTGTACATAGGGGAGGTGTTATCAGTGATTGATAGCATTTACTGTGTAACTGTGTATACAGAGATAGCTGTCAGTCACTGATAGCTGTACACGGGAGGTGTTATCAGTGATTGATAGTATTCCCTGTGTAACTGTGTATACAGAGATAGCTGTCAGTCACTGATAGCGGTACACAGAGGAGGTGTTATCAGTGATTGATAGCATTCTCTGTGTAACTGTGTATACATAGATAGCAGTCAGTCACTGATAGCTGTACACAGGGGAGGTGTTATCAGAAATTGATAGCATTCTCTGTGTAACTGTGTATACAGAGATAGCGGTCAGTCACTGATAGCTGTACATAGGGGAAGTGTTATCAGTGATTGATAGCATTTACTGTGTATACAGAGATAGCAGTCAGTCACTGATAGCTGTACATAGGGGAGGTGTTATCAGTGATTGATAGCATTTACTGTGTAACTGTGTATACAGAGATAGCTGTCAGTCACTGATAGCTGTACATAGGGAAGGTGTTATCAGTGATTGATAGCATTTACTGTGTAACTGTGTATATAGTGATAGCTGTCAGTCACTGATCACACCTCCCCATGAACAATGAAGTCAGAAATAGCAGAGATTTAAATGTATAAATTAGGGTAGGTTCACATACGCGGCAACCAACTTTATTAGGCCTAACTCACACGTCCGTAGTGTGTTGCGGATCCGCAACACACCTTGCCACCAGCCCCTATAGAGATGCTTATACTTGTCCGCAATTGCGTGCAAGAATAGGACATGCTCTATATTATTGCGGAGCCGCCGGCCGGAAAATCGTCTACGCGCTCCGCATGACGTCCCCATTCAAAACGAACGGGTGCGGACGAACATTGCGGATGTGTGAATAGGGCCTTAGACTCTGCCAGCAGAGAATCAGACTGTTAGAGTTTAGTATGTCTGGCATAGCCCAATACTGCTGCACACTGCCAGATCCCCATTGATTATAATGGGATCCAACAGGGATCCAGTTGCTTTCAGGCATAAATGCTGGATTTTTGGACAAATACTGTTGCACGCAGGAACTCTTGGTGGGTTTTTTTTTTTTTTTTTTTTTTTTTTCTCAGACATTTTCACATCATCCTGTAGACCTAAGAGTTAAAATGCCTTGGAGAGACCACAAGTGTGCAAACATGCTGTTTGCAAAAAAAAATCTTGACCACAACAAAGGTGGCCAAAAAAAAAAAATGCTTTGTATTTTTTTTTTTGTGATGAAAAAGCCAGACAAATTCATGTGTAAGGACCTTGATGTTAAAGAGTGTTTATTAGTCTTCGGCATACAGCATGTGTAAAAGAGGCTTGCATAAGTATTGGGGTGTAGTCACATGAGGCTGTGGCCTGCTTATGGATTGCTACACGCCTCTTTCTAGTGAATGGGGCAGTAGCAGAAATATCTGCAGCAAAACTGCCACATGTGAATATACTGTAAAATCAGGATGGATTCACACCTGCAGCTTTAGTGCAGTTTTTTTTTTTTTTTGCTGCAGTTGGCCAACAGAGAGAAGGGAAAAATATTAAAGGACTTTGTTGCACCTCCCTTTTGTATCTACACCTGCATAAAAAATACACCCAAAACGCTGTATGGGGGAGTCCAGACACAGGCAGATTTTGGATAAACTCAGATATAGGTGTTGCAGCATTCTGTGCACGGGGGTGGTGGAAAATGGGCTTGGGCAACTTCCTAAGCTGGACAGAAAATGATCACTTAGGTGACTTTTGGTCCCTACAGTCCTTGCATTTCATGGCTTCACCCGGTGGCTCATGTATAGACCTGGATGCAGTGATTGAGGACTTAAAGGGGTTATCCAAGACTATAAAATGATCCCCCCATACGCCAGGCCCCTCACAATGAATATACTTGCGTGGCTCCCCACTCCCTATGCCGCTTCTGGTCCTGCTCTTACCTCTCCCTGTGTACGAATGAAAACATCCGGTGTCAGGGGAGGAGCAGCCAATGGCAGGCGGGGACGGGGCTGAGGCTCCCTAGCGTCACCCGCGATGTTAGGGAGGCTCGTGTGGTCACTGCCTGCCATTGGCTGTTCCCCCCCGACACTGGATGTTTTCATCCGCGCATGGGGAGAAGCAGCAGCGGCGGTGTGGGGACCAGGAGTGGAGCGAGGTAAGTATATTCACTGTGAGGCCCGGGCACATGGGAGAGCTTTTTATCGTCTCGGATAACCCTTTTATGCAGTGGTAACTCCAGACTGCTCCAGCAGGGGACAGTAAGCACATAGTGGCTGCAGTTGTGGTGTGCTCCTCTAGCATCTTGTATGTAGTTTCCCTGCCAGAGAGATGCAATGACTGCTGGCTAGTTTTCGGAGCACCAATGCCTGATTATAGAGCCTAATAATAACCACTTCGCTGTTAGTGGATCCGCCAAAGTTATGTAGAGGCGCCTCTGCAGAACTTTGACGGATCCACTGCCAGTCTAAATCTATACCAGCTTCCTTGCTGGCGTACTTTTAGAACATTTTCTATGTCTAAAACGGGTAGAAAATGATAAAGTAGATGGGCCTGGTGGCCCAGCCTCATTACGCCCCCTTTTTAGACCTGACTTGAGCTGGTAAAAGTCGCTGATTGCGGTACATACGGGCATATGTCAGTTAGTAAAGGGCCCCCTTTGTCCCTTCAGGATGTACTCTTGGCTTTGGCTTATGGGAGTGGTAATTTATCAGATCGCACCCTTCTCTGTTTGTCCCTGCACTGTGATGCTCCCATCCAGTTGCAGAGCAGAGAACATCATTCACTTTAGTGGAGTTGTGGGGAAGTTCCCCTGCACAGTGCTTCGTAGGGGCAATAAACTAAATAGACCTCGTGATTGGTAAAGGTCCCAGAGCCTGAACGCTTTTCCATATCACTAGGGTATTCCACAATATTATATGGAAGCACCCCTTTAAATGTAAATGCATGTGAACTTGGCATTTAGAGGAAAAGAAACGCTTTGCAATAAATGTTAAAATATATGTATTCCTCCTACAGGTATTTGTGCAACATTTCTTTGCCGTCTGTTCCATCTTAACATTCAATAGCTTGGTAATCTGTGCTTCATTTATCCTTTTGAAGCGGGCAAGGGTTTGATACCTAAATTCTAGGTGGCATCTGAACCCACTTTTGCATGTAACATTTTGTTATAATGTTATTTCAGCATTTTCTTCACTGTTTGTTCTGGTTTAATGTTAAAGGACTGGCAGCCTGGAAACTGAAGTCCTCTATTTATTCACAGGCCAGGTACGGTGCAGGCAGCCGCAATGCGAGCTTCCACACACTACCCTGACCCGAGGGAGCCCCCTCTAGGGCTGTGAAAAGGTAAAGCCATGCTAGCTCTGTCCTGTTTCCGCTGGATCATGTGCATGATGGTCAGGTTTTGTTTTTTGGCTTTGTAGGTAAAATTTGGTTCCCTTTTCATGTAAAAAAAAATATATATATATATAAAAAAAAGTTAAAAAATGTATAGTGTACGTATTCAAAGTTTGTGGAGAGGAAGAGATATGTATGTAACTTCTGTCTCGGTAGAGAGAACAATTGACGTTTTTGCTGCAGTTTTTTTTATATATAAAAACTACAGGTAACAAAAATAATCTAATATAACCCTCTAATCAGCACATATGAACATAGTAGAAGAGGTGGTATTTAAACAGTGTGGCAGAGATCTGCACGTGTAAACCACGGCAAAAGCACACGCAAAATACATGTGTACTGTGGAAGTTTGTTAGGAAAACAGCGTGTGGTTTTATGTGGTTCAGGAGGGAGGTAAGCGTTAGCAGCATTTTCCATGGCTTTTTTTTTTGGGGGGGGGGGGGGGTCACTAGGTTGCACACAGATGTTAGTTTAAAGGTGTTGGCCATATTATTATAATTATAGTTTACTCACTCGTTTAATGTCCCTGCTCCTGTTATCTTCTGTAATTCTTGCCCCAGTGTTTGCGCCCACTTGTTGTAGGTGGGGACTGCTTCTCCTGTATACCTGGTCTGTGCGCTGTTTTGGCCCCTCTAAATGACACCAGTCCCAAACACGGTCCTGGCCATGCGCCCTACCCTTCTGTTTTCTACAGTGTGGACACTACACCCTGCGATCCACTTCTGTGCAGTAGAAATGATTCATGCCTGCAGTGTCCTGTACTCGCCGCGGGTGCACTGGCCAGTTCAGCATGGAATGCCTGGCCGCAGAAGTAGTCCTCTTCTACAGGTGGGCAGAAACACTGTGGCAAAAATTTATAGAAGATAACAGGAGGCAGGTAGGGTAGTCTAGAATTATTAAAAAGTGGCCATTCCCTTTAAAGTATATAGTAAAATGAAGATCTACATTAGGGCTGCACGATATGGGAATTTTGTGCGATTGCGATTAGGGCCCTAAAAATTGCGATATCGATATGCGATGCAATATTTTAAGGGAATTGTTCTAGAGGTCTATTTGCTTGGATTTTCCCATATGAGCTGCTGACGTGGCTGGGTATGACATTATTATGGTGGATCTGTGGATGGCACTATTGTGGAGGATCTGTGGATGACGCTGTTATGTGGGGGATCTGTGGATGACGCTGTTATGTGGGGGATCTGTGGATGACGCTGTTATGTGGGGGATCTGTGGATGACGCTGTTATGTGGGGGATCTGTGGATGACGCTGTTATGTGGGGGATCTGTGGATGACGCTGTTATGTGGGGATCTGTGGATGACGCTGTTATGTGGGGATCTGTGGATGACGCTGTTATGTGGGGATCTGTGGATGACGCTGTTATGTGGGGATCTGTGGATGACGCTGTTATGTGGAGGATCTGTGGATGACGCTGTTATGTGGGGGATCTGTGGATGACGCTGTTATGTGGGGGATCTGTGGATGACGCTGTTATGTGGGGGATCTGTGGATGACGCTGTTATGTGGGGGATCTGTGGATGACGCTGTTATGTGGGGGATCTGTGGATGACGCTGTTATGTGGGGGATCTGTGGATGACGCGGTTATGTGGGGGATCTGTGGATGACGCTGTTATGTAGGGGATCTGTGGAGGACGCTGTTATGTGGGGGATCTGTGGAGGACGCTGTTATGGAGGATCTGTGGATGACGCTGTTATGGGGGCGATCTGTGGATGGCGCTGTTATGGGGGCGATCTGTGGATGGCACTGTTATGGGGGCGATCTGTGGATGGCACTGTTATGGGGGAATCTGTGGATGGCACTGTAATGGGGGGATCTGTGGATGGCACTGTTATAGGGGATGTGTGCTATGACACATAGGGCCATGAGGGGGGCCAGCATAAGACACACATGAATGACACACACAGCATCTTATGCTGGTCCCCCTCATGGCCCTATGTGTCCCCTCATGTGTCCTAAACTGTGCACATAACTGGCTTTGTGTGTAAAGTGTTTTACTACTGTCTGAAACAATCTCTCCCCTATTGATAAAATAGCCAGCCTCTGTACTCTCTTTCACTATGAATGCACTGCAGCGAGCAGGAAGCAGTCACGCGCCAGCCCGCTCGCTGCAGTGCATTCATAGGGAAATTGAGTACAGAGGCTGGCCATTTTATCAATAGGAGAGAGATTGTTTCAGACAGTAGTAAAATACTTTACACACAAAGCCAGTTATGTGCGTGGGGCCCCGTCATATATAATCGCAGCATTTTTGGGTCGGCCAAATCGCCATATTGCAATCTGCGCTCATCGCGATTCGATTATTTTTTCAATATATCGTGCAGCCCTAATCTACATGCTGAAATACAGCGTTTAGGATACTTTGATACAGCACTTAGATGTCTGGAAAAACTTGTGCTAAATGATACAGATTAGAAAAAATAGCAATGAAAATGCTTCAAATGGTAAGCGGGTTTTACATGTGTTTTACATGCTCCTGAAAAAAACTTCAGTAATGAGTCTCTGGTGCACCAATGTACACTATGTGAATACCCCCTAACATTTGACATTTCCGATTCTTTTATACTTGCTCCCTCATGTTCTGATCTAAAGTTAGTATGAGTTTGGAACTTTTTTGCTGCAGATTTGTAATTAACTGCAGTAACCATAACAGCAGATAAGAATTCTGGTCAGCAAGATGTGAAATGCTGTAAAATATGCTATGTGTGTATGCAGAGTCGAGAAAAACATTTAAATGTGGGAGGGGGCACCCTTCTAACTATTTCTACTTGCAGTACTATACAAATGCATGGCTCTGATAACATTTGCCGCATTCTTTAAAAGGATCCAGGGAAACTATTTAACACATGCCCTAAGAATTGCATTTTTGAAAGTATGTACTCTTTGCTATTAGGCCTCTTTCAGATAAGCTGGTCCTTTGCGGAAATCACGCTCCGTGTGTGAGCATGTTTTCTCGTTATGGACACTGTTCGTTACAGCATTATAATGATTTATAATGTTGTGTGTCTCTGCATGACCTACTTCTACTGAATTATATTGACACCATTATTCCAATACAATTCAGTAGACGTAAGGTCATGCAGGCACACATCATTACAAATCATTATAATGCTGAGCACACAGTGTCCATAACGAGAAATCACGCTCACACACGGAGCATGATTTCCACACACGCTCGTCTGAAAGAGGCCTTAAGCATTATTCTCACGCTTATAAAATTGCAATACTAAAGAATCTTTTCTTTGCTTTGTATCATTCCTTTGTTATTCCTCATGGAAATGTTTGAATAAATTGTCCACTTGGTGTTACCATTTCCATTGCCAGTGGGACGCTTCTCTTTACTTCTCTTCACTTCTCCTGACACGTGTGTCTCAGGCACTACTTGCATTCCCAATGCAATAACAATTCTGGAGCATCTTTTCATATAACTGTGTTCCTTTATTGCTCTAAAAGTTTATGAATGATTGGAGGCAGTCTGCAATAATGTTTCAACCGGGTGTTAACCAGTTGGGTTGTTTCCCTTCAGTCTGACACTGGTAGTACTGGTTGGATAGTGTTAGATGTTGCTGAGACCCTTCCTGATCTGGTAAACACCCAGCTGGACCTTTACTGCAGACTGCTGGCAATTCATTTATAAATGTAGGAGTATGTCTAGGAATAATAGAGGAATTTTACTCGTGTGGTGCTGACGTATTCCGCAGCGCTTTACAGACATTATCATCATTCGAGGTTCCCAACGGAGCTCACAATCTTAGGCTTGTTTCACACTAGTGTTAGGCATCTCTGGCAGGCTGTCGAGCAGTGAGCAGCCAGCCGGAGATGTCTGGAGCCTGTTGTTGCTGTGTGGCTGTCTGGATCCGAACGCTACTTGACACATGCTGAGAATCAGGGCTCTTTCAAACGGCTGTATGCTGCCCGCAAAAATGCAGATCTGTTTTTTTTTGGGGACAGTTCTGCATGTCCTCAAAAAATTGATTGCATTCCGTTTTTTTGCTGACCCATAGAGCTCAATGTGGCCATGTCCTGATTTTCACTGGCAAGTATAGGACATGTTTAATTTGTTTTGCTGAGCCGTGCAATGGAAGAAAAGGGCTCAATAGAAGTAAATAGGACAGCATCTAATCCGCAAAAAAACTGATCCGCATTTTTGCGGACAGCATAGTGTTGTCTGAATGAGCCCTCAGTTGGACAAAAAACAGCTGGGAGCAGTAGTTTTCGTCCAGCCTGTTCTCAGCATAATTGACATGTTGCTGGTCCCCATTATAGTTAATGGGGCCATATGGCGATGCGGTAACCTACAGCAGCCTGCTGGATCTAAAAATGCTAGTGTGAAACTAGCATAAATTCCCTTCAGTATGTATTTGGAGTGTGGGAGGAAACTCGAGTAACTGGAGGAAACCCACTAGTGCTAACCACGGAGCCACTGTGCTGCCCTTTCTCCGTGGTTCCCTGGTTGTCTTCACTGCACTTCTGGTCCTGGCATGTAAACTTTATGTACTACTGGATCAAATGTGGTGCTGCAGCCAATGACTGGCCTTAGCAGTGACTTGCCCCCAAGTGGCACGTGACCCAGCAGTACCCGTAGGGGATCCGTCACTGCAGAGGCCAGCTATTGGCTACCGCAGTGCACATGACCCTATATGTACAGGAAGTTTTCGTGCTAGGACGGGTAGTGTAGTAAAGGCCACCTGGGAGCCAGAGCATAGCGATGGGGAGCAGGGTAAGTTTATTTCCCTTCACAGGTCCTGCTGAGTGTATGTGTGTGTGTATGGGGGGGTTGGTGCCAGTAATGTGGTACTCCTTGCTGTACAAAGTATGAAAGCCAGGCAGTCTACTAGGTTTAGTCCTCACATTCCAAAATGTAATATTTATCAGTAAAGTTATTTACCTTTTAAAAATCTTTTAGACCTAAGATATGTTGGGAATAGGATGTGTGTATATTTTTTTTTTACATAATGTGGTGCATTGCAAAAAATAATATCCCGTTTGTGGCCTTATAACGCTTAGGTTTCTTTCATAAATGAGTGGAATTCCCCGGCACTTATCTTTTTACAGCACTTTCTTCCTTTTAATTTTGTGTCTTTTTCACTGTAGATTTTGTATGGTGTATTCAGAAGTGCCAAACTTTAGTGAACCAAATCCAGACTTTGCCAACCCACAACAGAAAGCAAATCCAAATAAAACTGTAAGTTATGTTTGTGTACTGTAGGTGTAAAAATGGATCACCTGGCCTAGGATAGGCCGTCAATATTGGATTCGTACAGTCTGACTGTCTAATACTACCGTAATTTTATTTCAGGCATAAAGTGTATTAGCATGCTTCTGTATGCTAATAAATTATGCTTTGTGTCAGTATGAGACAGACTGCTGAAAGGGCAGCAGTTTTACTGCACAGCCAGCCTTGGAGTCCTTCAGAGGTCCTGAGGGCTGACTGTGGATAGC
The DNA here is from genome assembly GCA_033119425.1 of Bufotes viridis. Lineage (NCBI taxonomy): Eukaryota > Metazoa > Chordata > Amphibia > Anura > Bufonidae > Bufotes > Bufotes viridis. The sequence goes on from CM065595.1 coordinate 55,603,390, forward strand.
TCCTCCAGTCTTCAAGCAGATCACTGTAAGACCCAGTACCCTGATCACAGGAGGAAGTCCTCTTTGATCATGCCGCAATATGGACCTGCAGGATCAAAGGCTCCAGCTGTGAATCTGGAGCCTGCACATAAGAACCCTGGCTGTTACTTAAAGCGGTGCTTAGCACTGCAGACTTATGAAATGCACAACCCGCTGTCTAAAGAAAGTGATTGGTAGTTAAAGGATAACTGTCACATTTAGACCCTAATTTCAATTTTCATATATGTAGTTACTAATAACACAATATTCCTGTATCAATAACTATTAGACTTACTTACCCCATATTTAATAAGATTCAGCCCTTAGCAACCAGTCTGCATAAAACTTACAACTTCACTATTCTGTTAAAATGGCCACCCTCAGCCCTGAGGCTAATCCATAGGACACCTGCAGTGAAGTTAGTGAAGACCAGCACTGTATAGGGGGGTCCTGCAGTGAAGTTTCCAGGTCTAGCTGAAGCCTGTAGTCCTCCTACAACACAGAGGGGTTGCCCAAGCTCTCCCCTTACCACATGATGCTTTCATTTATACACTGAGCAGGCGGCAGATCTCCCTTCCCCGGCTGCTCTAGCCACATTCTCCAGCACTGCTAAGGGAGTGTCTGCCAAGCACAGGGATGTGGAGAAGTGCACACAGCCCAGCACTGTTATCACCTGTCGGGGAGGACCTGGCTTTTTACCCATTCTCCTACAACGTTTACTCTGGCTGTCCCTGCTTGTGCGTCCTCCGTCTATGTCTGGGCAAACTGATAGACGGAAGAAGCCTAGCAACCTGATTTTAATCTCAGGTAAAAATAGCTAATACTGGGGACAAAAATGTGGCTTTTAGGGGTTATTTATTAAACAATCAAAAATTAAAACAGGGCCAACAAGGTGATATTAATCATCAAAATCCAATAGTGACAGTTATCCTTTAAGGCGCTAAGATCACTGATGCATATAAAGGTTCCACAGTAGTTGAATATGTTTGTGAAGGCCTAAAGGGCATCCGTCAGCAGATTTGTACCTATGAAAATGGCTGACCTCTTGCATGTGCTCTTGACAGCCGAAAGCATCTGTGTTGGTCCCATGTTCATCCGTACCCCAATTACTGAGAAAAATGTTTTGATATGTGCAAATGATCCCCTTAGAACAACGAAGGCTTTGCCGTTGCACTTGGTGGCTATGCTTTCTCTGCAGCTGCTGTGCCCTCCACTAATTGACCGGACCGGGTGTGATTTTTTTTTTTTTTTACTGCCTGGCCCTGTCAAAGTGCAGCTGCTCTGCCCTCCACCGGGTGTGATTTTTATTTTTTTTATTTACTGCCTGGCCCTGTCAAAGTGCAGATGATGTGACCTATGCAGAGAAATCGGAGCCTGAAGGAGTAACGACAGTGCCTTCATTGCTCCTTTTTCTCAGCAATGTGAGCACATATGAGCATGAGACCAACACAGATGCCTTCAGATGCCAAGCGCTCATGCAAAAGGTCAGCCAGTTTTATTGGTATAAATCTGCTGAAAGATGCCCTTTTATCACACGTGCTGGCAACGGCACATAAAGCTACTTGATATAATGTATGTAGATTGGTGCCAAGGTCCTCATTAGCATGTGCCTGTTCCCCGGGCCGTGCACAGTGTTATTAATTGAAGGCCACTGATGAACGGGTCTGATCATATGCCCCACCGTTAGCAGCCAGGACAGGAGAGCTGTACAATTAGATGCAGGTTGGAGTATATAAGCAGATGGCGGTATGCTAATGAGGACGTTGACAGATCTTCTATGGACATCATAGTGTTAAACATTGTGCTGTTTCCAACATGTGTGAAAATGTGTGGCCAACCTCTTTAATCTATAAAGTATTGCATAGATTAGGGATTGCATGTACTTGCAAATTTTTGTGTTACAAAATGCATGTTGTCTTCCAGGGGCATATGGATCAAAGCAGTAACTCCCCACCAAACGCAGGTAAGTGTATTAACTTGTTGGGGTTCACAACTGAGAATTTCAGATGCTGGTCGCCCTAAGAAACCCAGTAGTTGGTTAGCTGTCAGAGCTTCATTTTCCAGACAGTGCTTATATATAAAATTCTGTCTGCCTGCCGTCACCACTAGAGGGAGCTTGAGATTGGCACATATGGTTGGTTATATATTGGGCTGTGAAATGTACTGTATATACTCCAAATGATAAGCTTACAAGTCAACTTGTGGGGCTAAGATTTATAGCAAGAAAAAAAAACTAATAAAAAATGACCCTTTTAATTAAGAATGGCTACTTATTAAAAAAAATTAAAAATACTACATTGGTTTATACAACAGCGTAAATACTGTAGAAGTGGATAAAGAAAACAATTCCAGAACTGCTTATTCAAAAAAATGAAATAAAAAAAAAGGGTGCCAATGAAAACTACAGTTTGTCCCACAAAAAGAAAGAAAGCCCTCACACAGCTCAATCAATGGAAATAGTTATGGCTCTCTTTACAGCTGTATGAAGGGGGGAAGCATTAATAAAAACAAATTATAACAATGCCGACTGCACGACTTTTTTTTTTTTTTTTGGGGGGGGGGGGGTGTACTATTTTGTATTCTGTGTTTTGAACGAAAAACCCCATTGACCCAAACAGCACCTCAACGGTAAAAATAGGGATTCAATATAATGCCTATATGCCCTACACTTAATAATTTTCATTGACTTGCATGCAGCATCTGAAACTGCCATTTTTTCCAACTTAATTGTGCAAAAACCACATTTAGGGTCCATTCACGCGTACGTAGGTGTTTTGCGGTCTGCAAATTGTGGACCCGCAAAACACTGGCAATGTGCGTTCTGCATTTCGCGGACCGCACATCGCCGGCACTATAAGAAATGCCTTTTCTTGCCCGCACTTGTGGACAAGAATAGGACAAGTTATATTTTTCCGGTGTTCTGCCAGATTTCTATACCAGGACAAAAGTCTATACCGGAAGTGACGCGGACGCATCGGAAGTGATGTCTAAGTATGAAAATCTGGCAGAACACCTCCATAGAAGTACTTCGCGCGTGCGCACTTAGGGGTATAGCGATTTTGCAGCGCAGTGTTGCATCAGATCTCCCTACCCCTAAGTGTGCACGCTCGCAGAACAAATCATCAGTTGAACTTCATCCTTATGGCAGAGTATTACGCGCTCAGCTCTGCCATAAGGATAAAGTGCAACTGATGATTTGTTGTGCGCACTCAGGGGTAGGGAGATCTGATACAACACTTTTCGCTGCAAAATCTCTATACCCCTAAGTGGTGCGCGAAGTACTTCTATGGAGGCGCTGCAATGATTGTTCGGTAACACAGTGGATGTGCGCTTGCGCCGGGCACACCCTCCTCCAGCTGATTGATGCGCAGCCACGTCACTTCCAGTATAGACTTTTGTCCGGGTATAGAAATTTGGCAGAACACCGGCCTTATTCAAAATGAATGGGTCCGGACCCAAGTTGCGGACGTGCGAAGTATCCTGTAATCGTACTGACCTACAGAATAAAGGTAACATGTTTATGCGGCATGGTGAGCAGCGTGTAAGCTTCAAAATACAGTAGCAGGATTACGGTTGTTTTTCACTCCCTCTCTAAACAGTTAATGAAAATTAATCACTATGTACTCACAAAATGGTGCTATTGAAAAAAAATAACTATCCTGCAAAAAAAACAAAAAAAAACCTTGGACAGCTTCACCACTCACAAAAGTTAGGGATATTTGGCTTGTGGGTGAAATTTAACCCCTTAAGGACACAGGACATACATGTACGTCCTGTGTCCGGTCTTTAAAGATGGCGCCCGCTCCTGCTCCATGCGGGCGCCTTAGCCGCGGGTGTCCACATGGTTCCTGTAGCAGACACCCGTGGCTAATGTCTGCGACCGGCAGCGATGCCGATCGCGGACATTTAACCCCTCAGAAAGTTTTACTTTCGGTTTGCGCTCCGGCTCCCCCGTGTGGCGATCGGAGGAGCCGGAGCATGCCTGTAGTAGCCTGGGTCTCTATGAATGAAACCCAGGCTGCTGTATAGTATTTCCTATGGAGCCTTGCCTGTAATAGGCTTCATAGGAAATATGCAATTTTTTTATATATTCCAATGCTATTGCATTGGAATGTATGAAAATCACAATTAGATGATTGTAAGTTATAGTTCCCTATGGGAACTATATAAAAGATGTAAAAAATAAAAATGAAAAGTTAAAAAATAAAAATAAAAAACATAAAAGTTCAAATCACCCCCTTTTGCTAAAATAAAAATTTAAAAACTATAAAATTTTAAAAAATACACATCATGGATGTCGTAATGTGCAAAAATGCCCATAGTATAAAAATATAAAAATATTCCCCATACGTCAAACAGCAAAGCGGAAAAAGCGTCCAAATGGCGGATTCGCCATTTTTGGTCGCTTCATTTTCCACAAAAATTACATAAAGGTGATCAAAAGTCATACACACCCCAAAATGGTATCAATAAAAAGATAAGATTATGACGCATAAAATGAGCCCCCATACAGCTCTGTACATATAATTACAAAAAAGTTATAGGGGTCAAAACATGGTGACAAAAAAGTAAAACATATTTTTTCCCACTTTTGAATTTTTTTCACTATCAAAACGCATAAGAAAACCTATACATATAGGGTATCGCCGGATTCGTACTGACCTGTAGAGTAAAATTAACCAGTCAGTTTTATCGCACATTGAACGTCGGAATTTAAAAAGCCGCAAAACTGTGGTGGAATTGCTTTTTTTTTGCAATTCCACCCTATTTGGAATTTTTTCCCCGCTTCCCACTACATCATATGCAATATTAAATGGTGGCATTGGAAAGTACAACTTGTCCCGCAAAAAACAAGCCCTCATATGGCTATGTGAACCGAAAAATAAAAAAGTTATGGCTCTGGGAAGGCAGGGAGCGCAAAACAAAAACTCAAAAAGTAAAAAACCTCCGGTCCTTAAGGGGTTAAGGATCAATCTAAAATGCACTCAGGTGACCTCTAAACTATTGAATGCATTTGTCCAACTGTTCAATGTTTCAGTACTTTTTGTTTTCTAACAAGGAGCTTAACTGCAAAATTCACAACGGGTGTTTGATCTTTGAATCGCCCAATACATTTCCTGGTTCATTTAGAAGTGGTATTTAAACCGTCCTCCTCATCATGCTGTTTACATTTTGACATCATGAGACCAAGATGACGCCTAACAATCTATCAACAGTACCTCGCCATTGCAAGGCTTCAAGCAGGATATTCTCAGATGGAAGTGGCTACTGAGATTAGAGTGTGAGAGAGTCATCAGCAGGTTGCAACAGAGATGCAGAAAGACTGAAAAGAGTCACAGAAAGGCATAGAAGTGGACATCCTTTGGCCACATCCCACACTGACGCTTCATTGTGAACAATGCCCTGCGGAACTGGATGATGAATGCCACACAACTCCAGGCACATTTAAGGGAGGTGAGAGGCATCCAAGTGTCACATCAGACCATTCGAAACGATTTACATCAGTGTAGTCTGTGTGCTAGACGACCTGCAAGAGTACCTGACCACACCACCAGGCACAAGTGTCGTTGTTTTGCATGGGCCAGGGAGCATCTACACTGCATCTACGAGGGACCATGGGCCTCCGTGCTGTTCACTGATTAGATTCGATTCACGCTGAGCAGAAATGATGGCGGCCAACGATGTTGGAGATGTCAAGGAGAGAACTATGCATCACCACTGTTGTCATCAGACAACACTGGTGTTACAGTGTGGGCAGGTGTGTCTAGTCAGTGCAGAACTGCCCTACACTATGTGAATGGTACAGTGACAAGCCCATACTACTTGAATAACATAGTTAATCCAGTCATTGTGTCTCTGCATCATCAAAACGCAGGCCTAAATTCATCTTCATGGATGACAATGTGCCAACTCATCAAGTTTGCATCATTAAGGAATGGCTGCTGGAGACTGGCGTACCTCCAGACCTGAATCCCATACAGAATCTATGGGATCAGCTGAGTTGCCGTGTAGAGGCTCATAACTCTGTACCCCCAGAACCTCAATGAGGTTCACTCAATGAGTGAGGGCTGCCCTTCAAGAAAAGTGGGATGCCATGCATCAGCAGGCAATAGGTCGACTTGTGAACAGCATGAGAAGTCGCTGTCAAGCTGGAATTGATGCTTAAGATCACATGACAAGTTATTGACATTATTTGTGGGGGAATACCCACTACTGTTGTTGGCTTTTGTGTCAATAAACTGTTTGAGATGAGGAAATCACCATTGCATGCTTTTACCTACATGCCCTATAATATCACTGCGTGAACTTTTCCCTTTTTTTTTATAAATTTCACCCGAAAGCCAAATATCCCTATCTTTTTGTGAGTTGTGTACGGTAACAGAGGGGATTTAGAACTCTGTATCCGAAAAAATGGGCTTCAATCACCACAGAGATAAATTTAAAAGGACACGGACAGAATGGGGTATTTTTACTACATATTCATAGAAAGCTTAAACTTATTTTTTTAAGTTTTTTGTTTGGCTGTTTTATTTTGAAATGTACCATGTAATACAGATTCCAAATATTGTGTTTCTGTCCGTATAACTAGTCAGCAAACCTGCCTAAACCGCCTGATTGTCAGGGCAAACTGTTATTTTACAATCTGCGGCAGGTCAAAGCGGTTTTCCAAGATTATATTTTTTTACTGATAACCTATTCACACCCCTGTTAAAATGTCAGGTTTCTGTGCTGTAAAAAATTAGACAAAGGTAAATCATTTCAGAACTTTTTCCACCTTTAATGTGACCTATAAACTGTACAACTCAATTGAAAAACAAACTGAAATCTTTTAAGTAGAGGGAAGAAAAAATATAAAAATAAAATATGGTTGCATAAGAGTGCACACCCTTAAACTAATACTTTGGTGAAGCACCTTTTGATTTTATTACAGAACTTAGTCGTTTTGGGTATGAGTCTATCAGCATGGCACATTTTGACTTGGCAAGATTTGCCCACTCTTCTTTGCAAAAACACTCCAAATCTGGCAGATTCCGAGGGCATCTCATGTGCACAGCCCTCTTCAGATCACCCCACAGATTTTCAATCGGATTCAGGTCTGGGCTCTGGCTGGGCCATTCCAAAACTTTAACCTTCTTCTGGTGAAGCCACTCCTTTTGTTGATTTGGATGTATGCTTTGGGTCGTTGTCATGCTGAAAGATGAAGTTCTTCTTCATGTTCAGCTTTCTAGCAGAAGCCGGAAGGTTTTGTGCCAATATTGACTGGTATTTGGAACTGTTCATAATTCCCTCTATCTTAACTAAGGCCCCAGGTCCAGCTGAAGAAAAATAGCCCTGCAGCATGATACTGCCACCACCTTGCTTTACTGTGGGTATGGTGTTCTGTTGGTGATGTGCGGTGTTGTTTTTGTGCCAAACATATCTTTTGGAATTAGGGCCAAAAAGTTCAACCTTGGTTTCATCAGACCATAACACCTTTTCGCACATGCTTTTTGGAGACTTCAGATGTGTTTTGGCAAAATGTAGCCTGGCTTGGATGTTTTTCTTCGTAAGAAAAGGCTTTCGTCTTGCCACTCTACCCCATAGTTCAGACATCTGAGGAATACAGGAGATTGTTGTCACATGTACCACACAGCCAGTACTTGCCAGATATTCCTGCAGCTCCTTTAATGTTGCTGTAGGCCTCTTGGTAGCCTCCCAGACCAGTTTTCTTCTCGTCTTTTCATCCATTTTGGAGGGACGTCCAGTTCTTGGTAATACATACAAACACAAAAATGCAACAGCACTCTGCAACCAGCACTCTGCCCTGCCTCTATGCTAGAGATCTTTCATGGGTTCTTACAAGCGGTCCAAAACGGATCCTTTTCCACTGAGAATGCATCACTTTGCCTCCGATCAGTCTCCATTCCGCTCTGGAGGTGGACACCAAAACGATGACTACAGTAAAATATGGTGGTGGTTCCATCATGCTGTGGGGCTTTGTGGCCAGTGCAGGGACTGGGAATCTTGTCAAAGTTGAGGGACGCATGGATTCCACTCAGTATCAGCAGACTCTGGAGTCCAGGAATCAGTGACAAAGCTGAAGCTGCACCGGGGCTGACCCTAAACACTGCTCAAAATCCACTAAGGCATTTATGCAGAGGAACAAGTACAACGTTCTGGAATTGCCATCTCCATCCCCAGACCTGAATATAATTAAAAATCTGTGGTGTGACTTAAAGAGAGCTGTCCATGCTCGGAAGCCATCAAACCTGAATGAACTAATGATGTTTTGTAAAGAGGAATGGTCCAAAATACCTTCAACCAGAATCCAGACTCTCATTGGAACCTACAGGAGGCGTTTAGAGGCTGTAATTTCTGCAAAAGGAGGATCTACTAAATATCGATTTCATTTCTTTTTTGTGGTGCCCAAATTTATGCACCTGCCTAATTTTGTTTAAACAATTATAGCACACTTTCTGTAAATCCAATAAACTTCATTTCACTTCTCAAATATCACTGTCTATAGGTGTCTCCTATATGATGTATTTAACTGACATTTTTTATCCTAACAACCAACGATTTATACAGAAAAATCATGACGATTAACAAGGTTGCCCAAACTTTCACATCCCACTGTATTTTATCATTTACAATTTGTCAGTAACAGTGTGTGGTATTTGCCAAAATGGCAGTCAGGCTTCTGGTAGGAATGTGTCTTCATGCTGTGCAATTCCTAACGTATACATTCTTAATGCTTGCTTCCGTTATTGCAGGTAATGGGCCACAGCCTGGATCTTTAAACATGTTTCCTAATCATGCGCCTTCATATAGTAACAATGGTAGAACAAATGGGCGAGGACCTATAAACCAGCAGACGACTGCTCCACCGGCTAATCCTGCTCAGCAAACCGTTTCCACCGTCAGCAATGGAAGAGATCCAAGAAGAGCAAAGAGATGACATGTATATGCTAATGTGTACCCTGCTAAATGACATCCCACACTCTTTAAGTTGTCGGCAGCCTGTGGCTTTCCAGTTATGGCTGAACTACACTTTCTAGCATGACCTGCCAGGACACAGTGGGAGTTGTAGTTCTGCAACAGCTGGACAGCCACAGTGCAGACCACTGCTCTACTTGAACACTTAGTGCACTTTTATTTATGGTTAATGTAAAGAGTTTGATCTCTTAACCTATTTTGTATCTCATAGTTGCGTTTCCAGATGGTATATCCAATTGCTGAGTAATGATCAGGAGAATATTGATGTATAGAATTTTGATAAACTGCCACACTGGACCAAATTGGACTGAAGTCTGCATTCAGCTGGGGATTGCAGGGAACATTTATTCTCATTAATTATGCCCAAGTTCACACTTAACTGTGTTGTCTCCGTTTTTATTTCTTATTTAAATTCCACACCCAGCAGAACCTGTAAAGGGAAGAATACTTACCGTGTCCCTGCTGTTCTGGCTCTGTGGGTCCCCGGCTGCCTTGACTACACTTCTGGTCCTTGCTTGTAAACTTCAGGCAGGGTCACATGCAGCTCTGCAGTCACTGATGTGCTGCCTGAAGATGCATCACCACTGAGGCCGGTCAATGGCAGCTGCGGCACAAGTGACCCAGTCCGTGCAGGAAGGGGACATGTGGGGAACGGAAGTGGAATGAACATGGACCTAGAATCCAGCAACAGGGAGCAGATAAGATTACTTTACAGTTCCCACTGGGTGGGGGAATTACAGATTAAAGAAAAAAACAAAACCGGCCAACTCCTTTAAGAACAATGCTTAAAGTGGCATGGAATTATATACGGGTTTCCCTCAGAATTAAATGTTGTTGGTAAATCTATTAAGGCTGTTTTTTTGTTTTCTAACTCAAAGTGTACTTGAAACTCATTTAATTAAACATTGCATAAGGTGTATTTCTCTCCAGTTCTCCATCCTGTAATTAACGGGAACCTGACCATTGAACATGCTGCTTAAGCTGCAGATAGAAGGTTGTAGAGCAGGAGGAGCTGAGCAGATTGATAAATATTTTTGTGGGAAAAGATTTAGTGTACCGTATATACTCGAGTATAAGCCGACCCAAATATAAGCCGACCCCCCCCCCTAATTTTACCCTAAAAAACTAGGAAAAGTAGTGACTCGAGTATAAGCCGAGGTAGATCTGTGGATGGCACTGTTATGGGGGGGGATCTGTGGATGACACTGTTATGGGGGGGGATCTGTGGATGGCATCCACAGCCCCCCATGCCATAACAGTGCCTTTCACAGCCCCCCCATGCCATAACAGTGCCATCCACAGCCCCCCCATGCCATAACAGTGCCATCCATAGCCCACCCATGCCATAACAGTGCCATCCACAGCGCCCCCACCCCATAACAGTGCCATCCACAGCCCCCATGCCATAACAGTGCCATCCACAGCGCCCCCATCCCATAACAGTGCCATCCACAGCCCCCCCCCCATGCCATAACAGTGCCATCCACAGCACCCCCATCCCATAACATTGCCATTCACAGCCCCCCATGCCATAACAGTGCCATCCACAGCCCCCTCCCCCCATTACCGCTCCTAAATACCTCCTCACATGCTCCAGGCAGGCCGGGCGAGCGCAGCGTGACTGACGTCACGTCCCTGCGCCGCCTGCTTCATTCATAAAGCAGGCCGGGCAGGCACGTGACATCAGTCAGTCAGCAGTGAGCGCACCGGCCTCGCTGCAAATTCCCGCCCCCAGCTCCTCCTCCCGCTCCACTGTCCTTTTACGTGTATGACTCGAGTATAAGCCGAGTTCGTCTTTTTCGGCACAAATTTTGTGCTGAAAAACTCGGCTTATACTCGAGTATATACGGTAACTTGTATTTTATTTTAAATTCCTGCTCATTCTGAGTTTTAAGTCCAAGTAGGCGGTCCTATCGGTGATTGGCAGCCTTCCCTCTGACTGTGTATACAGCAATAGCTGTCAATCACTGATGAGACCTCCTCCTGGACCTCAAAGCCCAGAATGAGCAGAAAATTGAATTAATGAAATGCAGGTGATACTGAAGCTTTTCCCAAGAAAACTGTATATCAATCTACACAGCACTCTCTGCTCTATAACATGCTGCCTTCAGCTTGCATTGCATTTTTCATGGTGACAGTTTCCCTTTAAGTAATTTAAGTTTAGCCCAACTCAATTATCACCTGTAGCTTAGACCCAAAACCTGAGAGAGGACCTGTCACCTTTCCTGGCAGGTTTGTTGGTAAATCATTGTATTTTTCTTAATTCTTAAAAACAGCTTTTTTTTTTAGAACTTTTCATGATATCTCTTTATTCCCACTAGATATTTATGAATACGTTGATGTGTGGGTTGGGTTGTGTTCCTACACACACACACACTCTGTCCTGTCAATGCTGGCAGTAGGGATATATTCCTTTAACAATGGTTACGCACAGTTGTCAATTTATTCATACATTTCTGGGGGCAAAAAAATTGGAAGGAAAGCCAACAAGTCCTCTTATATTTTTAAAAGGTAATATACAACCATCAACTTATATACCGTATTTTTCGCCCTATAAGACGCACCGGCCTATAAGACGCACCTGGGTTTTTGAGGAGAAAAATAAGAAAAAATTTTTTTTAACCAAAAGGTGTGCTTTTGAAGTAATGGTGGTCTGTGGATGACAGTATTATGGGGGGGATCTGTGGATGGCACTGTTATGTGGGGGAGATGTGGATGACACTGTGATGGGGGGTTCTGTGGATAGCACTGTGATGGGGGGGATCTGTGGATAGCACTGTGATGGGGGGGATCTGTGGATAGCACTGTGATGGGGCATTTATGAATGACACTGTAATGGATTGGATCTGTGGATGACACATATATAGCATCTTATGCTATATGTGTCATCCACAGATCACCCCAATTACAGTGTCATCCACAGGTGCCCCCTTTTCTAAAACATCTGGCCCATAGTGACTGCTTAGGGGGCGGAGCCTGGCAACACGCGGCGGGCGGCCCGCCGCTAACAGCGTGACTGCTTTCATAACATTTATAATCTTTAATCATGTCCCCTTATTCCCTATAAGCCCAGTAAAGTAGCGCTCTGCTAACCTGCTATACCGATCCTCTAGCAGGCAGAGCGGTGCGGCAGCAGGCTGCTGTGTAACGTCCTCACTGACGTCATCTGCCTGCTCCTCCTGCTTCATTCATAAAGTGAAAGGAGCAGGCAGATGGCGTCAGTGAGGACGTTACACAGCACCGCTCTGCCTGCTAGAGGATCGGTATAGCAGGTTAGCAGAGCGCTACTGTATTGGGCTTATAGAGAATAAGGGGACATGATTAAAGATTATAAATGTTATGAAAGCAGTCACGCTGTTAGCGGCGGGCCGCCCGCTGCGTGTTGCCAGGCTCCGCCCCCTCCTCCTTCCATGCTGATACATCGCAGGCTGTGCGATGTATCGGCTTTAACTATAGGAAAATGGTAGCATTCGCCATATAAGACGCACTGCCATTTTCCCCCCACTTTTGGGGGGGGAAAAAGTGCGTCTTATATGGCAAAAAATACGGTATATATTTTTTTTCTTTTAGGTATGTTCAAATCTGTTCTTTTAAATAGGTCAAACATTTTTTGCTGATTACTTTAGGTATATTAACCCCTGCTCGACAGAAGATGTTGAGCTTTTAACCACTTCCAGGCCATTTACCCCCGTCCTGACCAGGCCTAATTTTGCAAATCTGACATGTCACTTTATGTGGTAATAACTTTAGAACGCCTTTACTTATCCAAACCATTCTGAGATTGTTTTCTCGTGACACATTGTACGTCAAACTATTCAAAACTGGTTTAGAAATGTTGTTAACCCTTTAGGTATTCCACAGGAATTAAAGCAAAATAGAGGTGAAATTTCAAAATCTCATCTTTTTTGCTGATTTTCTATTTAAATCATTTTTTTTCCTGGAACACATCAAGAGTTAACAACAAAACAAACCTCCATATTTATTACCTTGATTTTGCAGTTTGCAGAAACACCTCATGTCTGGTTGTAAACAGCTGTTTGGGCACACGACAGAGCACAGAAGGCAAGAAGCGCCATATGGTTTTTGGAGGGCAGATTTTGCTGGAATGGTCTTTGGGCACCACGTTGCATTTGAAGAGAACCTGATGTACCATGACAGTGAAACGAAGTGGCCCCTCAAGGAACTTATCGAGGAATGTAGGGAGCACTTCACTCAACAGCTGTTTCATAGAATTTTTAATACTTGGGTGCAGGGCCGGCGCGTCCTATAAGCGGACTAGGCAGCCACCTAGAGCTCCCCTTATTGTAGCGTGGCCGAGCCCTGTATGGTCCGCGGGTACAGGGAGCATCTGTCTACTGTACCTGGCCGGACTGACATGAAGTGCGCACACAGTGTGCACTTCCTGTCAGTCCGCTCGGGTACAGGAAACAAAAGCGCCTGTATCCACGGACCATACAGAGATTGGCCACGCTACACTAGAGGTAGGGGGAATAGGAAAGAGAATGACAAGGGGGGGGGGTGAAGATAATGACAAGGGGGGGGGCGGAGAATGACAAGAGGAGAGAGGAATAACGGGGGGAGAATGACAAGAAGGGGAGAGAGAATGACAAGAGGGGGAAAGAGAATGACATGAGAAGGAACAGAATGACAAGAGGGGGAGAGAGAGAACTTGCGTTAGTTAAAGGGGTTCTGCAGTTTATTTAAACTGATGATCTATCCTCTGGATAGATCATCAGCATCTGATCGGCAGGAGTCCGACACCTGGGACCCCCGCTGATCAGCTGTTTGAGAAGGCAGCGGCGCTGGCTGTAGAGCCTTGGCCTTCTTGCTGTTTACTACAGGCGCAGTGACGTCACGACTAGTATCACTGGCCTTGGCGGAGTTGAGCTCTGTTCACTTGAATGAAGCTTAGCCCCGCCCAGGCCAGTGATGTTAGTTGTGACATCACTGCGCCTGCAGTAAACAGTGAGAAGGCCGAGGCGCTACTGCCAGCGCCGCTGCCTCCTCAAACAGCTGATCGGCGTGGGTCCCGGGTGTCAGACCCCTGCCGATCACATGCTGATGATCTATTCAGAGGATAGATCATCAGTTTAAATAAACCGCAGAAACCCTTTAATATGGCAGATCATATGGGTGGGGCATTGTGATGTCACATGGGGGGGGGGGCAGCAAACTTTTCTTTTGCCTAGGGCGGCAAAAATCCTTGCACCAGCCCTGCTTGGTTGTGAAAATTATAAATGTCACTTTTTTAATTTTCTTTTTACAAGAAAATGGTGCTTTAGGCCCAAACTTTCTTTTTCACAAAAGATAACAGGAGAATATCCCCCCCCCTTAATTTGCTCCCCCTTTTCGCCTGAATACAGTAACACCCCAATTGTGATCGTAACCTGTTATTTGGGGGTACACCAGGGCTCAGAAGGGAAGGAGCGACATCTGGATTTTCTAACATGGAATTTTCTGTCATGGTTTTTAAGAGCAAAAAAAAATTTTATTTTTTGTTGAATGGGCTTATTTTGCACGAGACAAGCTGTCGTTTTTATTGGCACCATTTTGGGGTACATTTGGCTTTTTGGTTGCTTTTTATAAAATTTTTGGGAGGTGAAGTCACATATATATATTATTTTTTTTACACCGTTCACTTGTAGATCATGTGATATTTTTATAGAACCGGTCATTACGGACTCAAAAATACCCAATTTTTTTTTTTTTATGTTGTATACTAACATTTTTAGAAAAAAATCATGTTTTTGTGTTGCCATTTTCTTAGAGCCATATTTTTTTTCCCCCACTTTTCTGGCTATAGTCTTGTGTGAGGGCTTTTTTTTTCTGGGACGAGGTGACTTTTTTATTGCTACCATTTTGGGGTACATGCAATTTTTTTTTTTTTATATTTTTTTTTGTGAGGTGACTAAAAAAACTTTCGTATTAATTATTTTTTTTATTTTTTTACACTACTCACTTGATGTGGTAGGTCGTGATATTTCTGTAGAGCCAATTGTTACGGATGCCGAAATACCAAATATGTCTATTTTTTATAATTTTTTTTTTTTACATTTTACACAATAAGAGCATTTTTAGAAAAAAAAATCATGTTTTTGTGTTGCAATTTTGATAGAGCCATCTATTTTTTATTTTTCTGGCTATGATCTTGTGTGGGGGTTCATTTTTTGCGGGATGAGGTGATGTTTTTATTGCTACCATTTTGGGGTACATATGACTTTTAACATTGTCTTTTGGGAGGTCAGCTCACAAAAAAATCTGTTTTGGCGCCATGTTTACTTTTTTTACACCGTTCACCTGATGGGGTAGATCATATGATATATTATAGAGCCGGTTGTGGCAGACACGGTGATACCAAATATGTACTGTATTTTCTGGCGTATAAGACTACTTTTTAACACATGAAAATCTTCTTAAAAGTCGAGGTCGTCTTATACGCCGGTATACTGCGTGCTGAAACTTAAGAGAACCTTTTACTGGTCCAACGACTGTTAGATAATGATATGTATGTTTAGAGTGGCGCCCAGGGATCTCCCTGCACTTACTATTATCCCTGGGCGCCGCTCTTCACATACGGTATATATCATTATCTAACAATTGTTGGACCAGTGAAAGGTCCTTTTTACTTCCAAGTCGGACTGGAGAAGCTGTCCTTCTCCAGTTTCAGGGACAGGCACCCTCTAGCTGAGCCACTGTGCGCTGCATCCCGGCTAGTCTCTCCTGAAGCAGCCCCCTCTCCCTACTCTCAGTGGTTTTCTCATTCTTGGATCGTCTGTTTAATTTTTATTTGGTGTGCGTTGGAAGAGGGGTAGTCCTTTACGGCGAGTATAGCCAAACCCCATATTTTAACAGGAAAAGTAGGGGGTCGTATCATATGCACAGTCTTATACGCCGTAAAATACTGTATTTTATTTTTTCTTCTATTTTCTAGCATTTTTTTAAATAACGGATTTGGGGGGATTTTTTTTATGTGTAACTTTTTTTTATTTGTTTTTAAAACACTTTTTTTTTTATTTTACACTTTGTGTCCCCCCATAAGGTCATACAAGACCTCTGGGGGACATTTAACTTCATTTTTTCTTTTTTCCCCACTATTGATTTCTCCAGTAACTGGGGCTGACATAGTATTCCTAGTTACAGTGGAAATACACCCCCCAGAAAAGCTGTACAGCAGTATACAGTGCTGCACAGCCTCAGTGCAGGGCTGATCGTGGCCTAGGGAAGACCCATCAGCTCCTGCACTCTCCCAGCCCCGGCGGTCACATGACAACAGGGCTGGGACAGGAAGCTGCATAGGGCTTCCTGATCTGTATACACAGTGCTCATTGAGTGCTGTCTATACAGCGATCTAGAAGGCAGGGACACCCAGGAACGGTCCCTGCCTTCTTCCTGGGTTGCCCTTCTGCCACTGATAGTGGCAGCAGGGACACCCTGGAACGGTCCCTGCCTTCTTCCTGGGTTGCCCTGCTGCCACTGACAGTGGGCCCCCAGCTCGGCAGCTGCACGATTATCATGCCGCTGAGATCTCTGTATGGACGTTCCAGAACATCCATTCAGAGATAAACCACCCGCCCAAGGACGTCTTTAGTCAATGGACAAGGATGGCAAAGCTGAGAGGGCACCATTTTCGATGGTGCCTGCTATTTTACACAGCACCCCCACTATGAGATTACTGGAACTGGCTGGTTGCTATAGCAGCATGGAACCTTCTAAAGACTTTTAGCCCTGCTATTGTAGGGCTGTTTTTCTTTTATTGATCCGAGACTCTGTTTCTAAGTTATGATACTTCCTAAAATATGCAAATTAGGCCTTTTTTTTTGCAATAAGGGGATCACCATTGCTCTTGTTGCACCCAGGCTCCACCCATTTCTGTGATCAGCCCCTCCCTCGCTGCTTTGTCACTGCCTGGTCCGGTCAATTAAAGCAGCTAGGGAGACAAATGAAACTATTATTACTTGTCATTGGATCATTCAGTGCTTTTACACTACTTGATAATTGCTCACTTTCGCTCAATTTTCCAATTTTTAGGATAGTTTCAACATAGTTCACTGTATCCAGCCTAGCCGGATACTGCCGTGCACTGCCAGACCATATTGAGTGACAGGATCAGGACGGATTCTGGCATGAGGGCTGGGTTTTGCCGCAGGTGTGAAACTACCCTTAAATGATTGTCTACTTATGTAAAGGGTACTCAGATTACAGGCCACTTTGTGATCTGCCTATTGTGAAGTGAAGCCAACTAGAAACATAAGTCAACAGTAATGTGTGATTATGATCATTTCAGCCAACCCTTGTTTTAAAGGGGTTATCCGGGTTCAAAGCTGAACCCGGACAACTCCTTTAATATTATATGGAAATTACTGCCTGCCAGAAAAGGGATCCCTCATAGTAGAATTTTCTGGCATGATTTTTTTTTTTTTTTTTGTTAAATATCTTCTTGATCTGCTGGTTTACTCTGGTTGTTGGTGACACCGTTTGTATGATAGTTCACATACGATTGATTGGTTGTATTATGGCTGATCATAATCTTATACGTTTTTGTCCGGCTAACATGGGGATTTTCCAAAACAAACATTTTTAAGGAAAAGGACGGAAACTGTTGCTGCACCTCCAACCCCCTTCATCCCCTAACTATGGATTATAGATATATTCCTTGCTTTATAATAATGAAAATGGGAGCTCAGGGCAGTTACAATTTGTTCACTGCTCCATTGTTTTCGCACTATATGTTCTGTACCTAGCAGATTGTTACTTTCTTTACCCATTTTCACAAAAGAATATGTATATGTACGGTAAGTAAGATGGAAGTATGGACAGTCAGGGTCCTACTAAAGGCTTCTGTCCTGAACTGAATATATTGAAAATATATTCACTTGAAGACACAGCCAATTTTATTTTTTTCCTCCCTGCCTTTCAAGAACCATAACTTTTTAAACTTTCCATTCACATATCCATTTTGGAGCTTATTGTTTATGGGCCATACCAGCGCCACATACATGAGACACATAACGTGCAGCCAGCACTTCATACAAACGGTAGGGAAATCTGTCTCATGCTTAGGCCTCAAGCACACAACCGTAGTGGCCAGAAGAAGCGCAGTGAGTTTGCGCGAAACGGCCGTCGCCGCTGTGGGTGAAATTGGGCTGCAACTGCCGCCTAACCGCTTTTACCGTATGTATTAAATGTACATGAAATAAAGGAAGAAAGAAAACGCCGTGGTGAGTGCTGCCTATTATTCTTCTTAACTTTGAACACACAACCGTATATGTTTTGTGTCTGCAAATTTTGTGCCCGCCGAAAAAAAAAATGTATGAAGGACCGTTTTTTTGGCAGATCCATTGTAATAATGCCTATCCTTGTCCGCAAATGTAAAAAAAGATGTTCTATTTTTTTTTTGACGGAATGTAAACACAGACCACGGATGTGGAACAAAAACGGTTGACCATCCGCATTTTTTGATGGACCCATTGAAATGAATAGGGAAGCATTCTATCCATTTAAAAAAACAGACGCGGAAAAAAAAAACAACGGTCGTGTGCATGAGGCCTTACTGTATTGTTCCTGATAGTCCACCAATACCGGTCGTGAAACGCACTGATCACAGCAGTAATCCAATGCTTGGTATTTACAGATGGCTGAGAGGGATCTTGAGTCTCAATAGAACTGTATCTTGAGTCTATAATTTACCATCAGTCATCTTTTTTCTTAAATAAAAATATTTTTTGTTTTTACAGCAACGAGATGCAACAATTGAAACACCGAAAGAGTTCTGTTAATTCCCTCCATTGCCCACACTGCTTCAAGAACGCCAATATCTTTCCTTTGCTTGAATCCCCGATGGTTCTTCAGTACCTCATCCACACAACCAGTCACACCAATAATCAAGCAGTCCTAGGCACACTCCGCTATAGGTCCTATACATTATTAACATATACTGCAATAAACATGTGGAACTAAACCATAATGTTATAGTGATCTACCCACAAGGACCATATTTTCCCAAATTTCTTGTTATTCCCTCGTTTTTGATATACATAACTCTGTAGTCTCACTAGAATATGAATCTTATCCAGTAATTCTTGGATGAGTGGAGGGTTAGAGGCAATCCAGTAATATGCTATTAATTTTCTTGCCTGATAAAGGATACGCATAATAGTTATTCTGAGTTCAAGGGTGAGAGACAGTGTTCTAGTATGTCCCAGTACACATATTATAGGTGACAAATCGTAATGGTAAACACAGTAGTTATTGAGTCAATAACGTCTGTCCAATATCGTCGTAACCTCGGGCAGTTCCACATTAGATGTATCAAATTGGCATTATGTGTTCTGCATTTCGGGCACTTATCTGTCCGGTACCCCATTTTATACAACAATACCGGGGTTCTATATACTCTATGTGATAAGAGCAGTTGTGAGACTCTATGAGCTTCACTCACCGCCACTTTAGGAAAGTCCTCCAACACTTCTTCCCATTGTCCTACTCATACATCAGCAATATCCTGTCACCATTTCTCATGTAGGGGCAGTCGGGGCTTTTTATGTAGTGCCTCCATAAAACTCAAGTACTGCGATGAAATCACACCTTTAGTGTCCCCTTGAGATGTTGAAAGGTCAATAATCAAGTGTTTGTCAGCAGGAACTATTTTCCCTTTCTGGTCCTGCGCCTGTATGGCATGTCGTACCTGGAGGTAGACCTAAAACAGGTAGACCTTATTAAATTCTTTAAGGGATTTATCCTCAAACAGCTGACATAACCGGTTAAGACCGTATGTGCGCCAAATTTTTGCACTGGATACTTTGTTCAATTCTTTATACAGGTAATTAGGCCAGATCAGGGTGAATTGGGTGTACCCTTGGATCCCCCCTATCTCCTTAGCTTTCCACCATACTGCATGTATAGTATGCAATATCCCATACTGCCTTCCCCTGTCATAGAAGGTGCCATCCTCTAGTGCTGCCATTATACGCTTGTTATTGACAAGATATTTCACAATCCGCCCAGCTGTGTTAATCTTATCCTCCTCTCCCCAACCTCTAAGATGCTGTATTTGGGCTGCCAAATAATACATCCACTGGTCTGGTACGCTCAGTCCCCCTTGAGTTTTAGATTTACACAAGGTGGTAAGCTTTATGCGAGTTGTTCCCTTTTTCCAGATGAGGTCTCTAAATATTGCGTTAATGGTATAGAATAGTTTCAGAGGGATCCAGGTTGGGCATTATGCAGCATGTACAGGAGTTGTGGCATAAGAAGCGTTTTTAGCAAATTAGTGCGACCGATAAGGGAGTTTGATCCACACCTGAACTTTCTTCCTAAATTTGTCCAGAAGCGGTAATATATTTAGGTGAACAAAGTCCTGAATGTTCAGCGATACCTGAATACCTAAGTATATGAAGGAGGGTACTACCTGCAGACCCGCTGTAGACTGTGAGTCTGCCTGTGTACCTCCATACAGAGGCATAAGTACAGACTTCGTCCAGTTAATGGTCAAGCCAGACAATATCCC
Source organism: Bufotes viridis (assembly GCA_033119425.1). Taxonomy (NCBI): domain Eukaryota; kingdom Metazoa; phylum Chordata; class Amphibia; order Anura; family Bufonidae; genus Bufotes; species Bufotes viridis. The sequence continues at coordinate 55,623,890 of CM065595.1, forward strand.
AAAGTCGTTAATAATGGTTATAGCTGCCGGAAGAGAGGAAGACCAGTCATCTAGAAACAATAAAAGGTCATCCGCACAAAGAGCAACTTTTTCTGTTAATGTTAATGACCCACAATTAAATACCCTTCACTACATCCGCTTTCCTAAGAACTTATGTTAAAGGTTCCACCGCGAATGCAAATAACAGTGGTGATAGGGGGCACCCCTGCCTAGTCCCTCTATGTAACTCGAATGAGTCCGAGAGACTCCCATTCACCTGAATCCTAGCTGTAGGGCATGCATATAATAACCAAATCCAATTTATGAACTCTGGTCCAAACCCCATTTTTCTAAGTACCAATTTTAAATATCGCCACTCCACACTATCAAATGCTTTGGCCGCGTCCAAGGACGCGACCACCGCATTCAAGGCATGGACCTGACCCACCTGAATATTTAAGTACAGCCTTCTAATGTTTACTGCCATCGACATGTTAGGTATAAATCCAGCTTGATCAGAGTGAATCAATGATGTGATCACTGAGTTCAAACGATTAGCCAACACCATAGCTAATATTTTGACATCCACCTGCAATAATGAAATGGGGCGATAGGATTCTGCTTCCAGAGCATCTTTTCCTGGTTTCGGAATTACCACTATAATTGCTTCTTTTATAGTAGCTGGGAGTTTGCCTTGCGGTTGAGCTTCCTTATACACCTCAACAACTGGGGTGATAGCACTGAAGCATAGGTTTTATAGATTTCAACTGGAAGTCCATCTCCCCCAGGTGCTTTATTATTGGACATGTCTCCTAATGCTGTTTCTAGTTCCTTGAGGGAGATGGGAGCTTCTAACAGGGATTTTTTATTCTGATCAAGAACAGGAAACTTTAGCGGTTTAAGAAACTCCTTAATCTGAGTCTCTGAGGCAGTGATTTTGGAAGTATATAGGTTTGAATAGAAGGAGTGCATAATATGATCTACATGCTCTGGTGCGGTATGTTTCCCATAAGAGGCTCGCAAAGCTGCTATGAAATTGGATTGATGTTGGGCCTTGGTTATTAGTCTCCCTGCCTTCTCCCCTTCCTCATAATATCGTTGTTTTTGAAAGAATCTGTTGTTTTGTGCATTCAACAGTAATCTGTCATTCAGCTTCTGTTGGGCCTCTTTCCACCTATTCTCAGAGTCTACACCGGGGTTCATTACATATCCAGCTTCTGTCTCTACTACTTCCTGTGTCATTTTTTGCACTGTTTCTTTTTTCTTCCCATTGACCCTTGCTATTAAGATACCCCGTAAAAAGGCTTTTAACGCATCCCAGACTATCAGTCTTGAGGCAGTGGGTATATTATAAGTAAAAAATGTGTTTAATTGCTCCTTTACATCTGCCACATCTGCTAGGATATGTAGCCAATAGGGGTTGAGTTTTCAGACCTTATCCCCCTGTACTGATCGCGGTAGTACGTTAATAACTGTTAATAGCGGAGAATGGTCGAATATCCGCCTAGGGAGATATGTGATATCTTGAATAAGGCGACCCATTGCTTCATTTCCCAGGACTAGATCAATTCTGGACAAAGAACCGTACGTGCTAGAATAGCATGAGTATTGTCTTTTGTCCAGCCTCCAGAAATCGAAAAGTGAAGCTTCCCCTATTACTCTTCCAAAGGGAGTAACTTCCTCGCTGGTCACCTGTGGGAGCTTACTAAGTTTGTCCACAGTTGGACAAAGTACGTTATTAAAATCACCGAAAAGTAGGACGGGGATATGTGGTAGGTCAGCAATAAGAGAGATCATCTTTTTAATGACCAATGGCGAATAGGGACGGGGGATATAGATTCCAATAATAATGCATTCAGTGTTAAACAAAGTGCCATGTAAATAAATGTATCTCCCCTCATCATCTATCCTTTTAGTGATACAGTTAAATGGTATATTTCTATGAATAAGGATACTCACTCCTCTGGCGTAAGCTGAGTATGTAGCATGGAAACTATGCCCGGCCCATGGAGGAGTGAGTATGTTTATGTCAGCTGGCAGTAAGTGCATTTCCTGCAAACAGCAAATCAAAGGTTGGTATTGTTTTTTGCTGTCTGTTTCACAGAGCTAGCCATAGGGAATTTTGGTCTTCAGATGGATAGTCAAAGTGCACCTCTCAAGGACCTTGTATGTCATGACCACAGCACCCAAAACACCCCAAAACCTTCCCAATTCAAACTAAATAAACCAAGTAAGGGATATTGGCCGCACCGACAGGTCCCCGCAACAACTCCTATATTAGGACCGCGGGTTCAACAAGAAAGACCTATCGATGCCACCAGTTCCAGAAATGAGGTATGAACCCAAAAGAGGGGTGGCAGTCAAATATTAAAGATGTTTAACTGTATAACTCGTACCAGTGAAAATGTGATTCGCAATCAATGAAGCCGGTTGAGCCGAATACCTGCTGTAATAATCTCTTCAGATTATGTACTTACAATATAGACCTATATCTACCTGTACGCCCTTCATGGACACCCTATATCTCTCATTGTGAAAGAGCAACATATGATATAAACCCTAATACACATTTGCGGGATCAGTCAGAAGCACACACTCATGCATTCATTCTTTTCCTTTATACTCATATATCTGATGGCAAATAAGGATAGTGTTGACTCAATCTCCATCTGTTTGTGGCTTCTCCACCCGTAGCTGGCGTTCGTGTCGATCTAGCCAGCGCAGTGCTTCTTTAGGATCCTCAAAAAAGCTTGAGTTCACAAAAGCAACCACTCTCAATTTCGCCGGGTAAATCATCGAGTAGGAGACGTTAGGTCCTGTCAGCCGCCGCTTTATATCCAGGAATCTCGCCCTTCTTTTCTGAATGTCCTGGGAATAGTCAGAGAAGAGTGACACCTTCTGGCCATTAATGGACATGTCAGGCAGTTCACAAGCCTTTCTAAGGATAATATCCCAATCTCTCTGTAGTGGAGAATTTTCATGAGCACAGGTCTAGGTGGAGCACCCTGTGGCAGGGGGCGAGTAGGGACCCGATGGGCTCTTTCTATTGCAAAGAGAGGGGTCAGTGTCTCTGTCCCAAATTGCTCTTTAACCCATTTTTCAAAAAAGTCAGTAGGATTCGTTCCCGCCACTTTTTCAGGTACACCTACAAGTCTAACATTATTTCTGTGTAGGCGATTCTCCAGATCATCTTGTTTGGCCACAATTATGTCCAATTTGTGAGCATGTTCACTTGTCTCTCTTCTGAGAGGTGGAATGGTGTCCTCCAAGTCTTCCATGCGGCTCTCTAGAGCGGTTGTACGCTCAGCCAATCTTTTCAAATCATGTCGCACTGTGGATACATCTTCTGTTATAGTACCCACTTGTATTGTGAGGGCAGTTAAGGACTTGCTACATTTAGTGATGGCCCGCAAAACATCTTTAAGAGTGGACTCCTCCGGGTCTGATTCTTGGCCAGCATCTGCTGAGGGACGATGCCTTATCACGGGCGTCTTTGGCAGGAGGTGAGACTGCTGTACGGGCATATTTGCCCAGCTTAGCTGCAGCCTCGTGCTGGATATCACCTGTGCGCTCCTGCCGTCTTGGAGTGTCAGGTCCAGTGCCATCTTGATCTCTGTCCGGCCATTTCAGCACAACTGGCTGTAATAAAGGTACCAGGAGGCACAGTACATGTTCCGGAGGCTGTAGGGAGTCCTGTATCAGGAGTGCTCTGGTCCGTTCAGGATAATAAGCCGAGGTTCTGCAGGAACTCAACGGGCCTGTCGCCGCTCACATGCTCGGCTAGCCACGCCCCCCACCATCAGTCATCTAGCAAGACTCACTGAGACATAATAAGATGTCCTCATATTAATGATGCACTAGACACCTGTGTAGCATTTTGATTTCTATATGTGGTCTGGATATAGGGGGAGATAAAGTACCAATATACCAAATGGCTGACATGCATAAGCAGGGTTGGTTGGACTAGATGAAAACCCTTATTTATTAATAAATTACCCAGACCGCTTTCTGCCTGCTATTAAAGGGTTATCCAGTAATAACTGTCCTCAGGATAGGTCATTATTATCAGATTGGTGGAGGTCTGAGTCCTAGCATCCCTGTCGATCAGCTGTTATGGGGATTCGCTGCACTCACCGGAGCTCTGGTGAGTGCAGCCGGATCTCTTCTAAGTACAATGTCTGTGATTGGTATTGAAGTTCAGCTTCATTCACTTCAATTGGGCTGAGGTGCAACTAGGCCGTGTGACTGATGTACTATGACATCACATGGCCTACAAAGAGGCCACGGCACTCATGGAGTGCCGGCCTCTTCTAATAGTCCGTCACCTGGGATCCCCGCTGGTCTGATATTGATGAACTATCCTGAGGATATCCCAACATACCACAATTCAAGTAACTTCCAGAGGTACTGTAGCTTATGGCACCATACAGAAAAATCAGAGGGGCCTCCCTAGGTCCTTTCTCGGGCAACCACTCAGAAGAGGTAATGGTATGGCTCTCTGCAATGAGAACGTGTTGTTGGGTAGCCCTTAGACTGCTGCTTGTACAGTGGAAGTTGTCTGTTTAGTCAGTGGGTGCCATAGCTGCTGGGTTTCTACAGTTTCAAACAGCACTGGCATGGGGCTAATGTCTCTGATCTGTGATGACACCAAAAGTTTTTAGAAATATAAAAACAATCTAAAAATTCAAATCGCTCCTCTCCCAAGAATTAAAAATATACAATTTAAAAAAATAAACATCATAGGCATCACCGCATCCAAAAATGCCCCAACTATTAAAAAATTTTTTCCTCGTATGATTGAACACAATGGAAAAAAATGAAAGATTAGCTGTTTTTTCATCCTTACACTTCCCAAAAAAATTGAATATAAAGTGATCAAAAATACTTGAATATGGTACAAAAAAAACTATAGATCATCCCGCAAAAAATGAGCCCTGACACAAGTCTATGAAAACAAAAATTCATTTTTTTCAGTATTTAAACACAAGAAAAACTATATAAATGTGGTATTGTTGTAATCGTACTGACTAGGGATGAGTGAAGCTAGTTTCGAGTCCTAGAACCGAAGTCGCGTTGCTCAAAACTTCATTCTAATGCTGTATGGAGATCCGTCTCCGTACAGCATTAAAATGTATTGGCTCCGGTGAAGTGAAATGAGTTATGGCATTTGAGTATTAAACTGGAAAACCATTTTAAAACACAAATCTGAGGTTGAAAAATCTAATCCAGAAGTGTTCGGCGATAACAAATTTTCCCCCGGAGCCCATACGTTTTAATGCTGTAGGGAGATGAATCTCCCTACAGCATTAAAATGAAATTTTTAGCAAAGCGACTTTGAATCCAGGATCTAAAGCTCGCTTCACTCATCTCTAGTATTGGCCCATAGAATGAACCTAAATTGTCAGTTAGAGCGTGTAGGGAATGCTACAAAAAACGTAAAATTGTGGGAGAATTTTTTTTTTTCAAATTTCACACCATTTGGAATTTTTTCCAGCTTTCCACCTTAGTATGCTATATTAAATGGTACCATTAGAAAGTACAACTGCAAAAAAAATGTCCTAATACGACTATGTGAATGGAAAAATAAAAATTATGGCTCTGGCTGTAAATGAAAAACTAAAAAAACTCTGGGACTCAAAGAGTTAAGTATAAGCACAAAAGGTATGTCCTTGTATTGAACACAGTCAGGGGTGCACCTAGCCTTTCTGCTGCCTGAGGCAAAAAATTTAAAAGCGAACTCCCACCCCCCATACCAAATTCTCAACCTAACCCCTTCCCACCTAACATTACGTATATCACTACGGAACATACAGAGTAATACATTGCCACATACCTCTTACATCCAGTGACGTCTCCTTTGATGTAGATGTTCTCTTTCCTCATCTTCTCCTTTCAGATTTTCAGACTAGACCACCATTTTTCAGCAATTTCTCATATCTGCAGTTTGACAAAAAACAAACAAACCTTAGTTTACTACTTTTCCATAATCCTCCCATTTTCTGGACAAATCATCCTACCACCCTAATACTGTGCTGCTGTGCTCCCCAATATTATACTGCAGAAACAGATAAACCCCCTGATAATACTAGTACCATGCAGATAGTGCCCTTCATTAATTATTGGCACACCATGTCCTAAAATAACTTCGCCCAGCAAATAGTTCCCCTGACACTAATAGTGTAAACATAACGTCCCCCAAAAATAATTGTGGTTAGATGATACTGTGCCAAGGTGCCCCACAGTAATAGTGCTCTTAAAAGTCCCACCAATAGTAATAATTCTCTGCTAGAGCACACATGGTAGAAATAGTGCTCCTACAGGGCCCCCAACATGTCCCCACTATGCCCCAGAAGTAATAATGCTCCCATATTGCCCATACTAGTAATCATGTTCCCCATAGATCCCCAATAGTAATAAAGCCCACCAAAATGCCCCCCAGTAGTAGTAATTCTTCTTATAATGTGACAGTACAAAAATGCCCCCTTATAATGTGTGCCAGTGCATAAAATACCCCCTTTTAATGCCCCCAGTTGGGCTAATGTCCCCATAGTGCCCCCTTAATGTACCAGTATAAAATACCCCTATATAGTGCCCCCAGTAAATGCCCCCATAGTGCTCCTCTCCCTCTTCCTCCTAGTGCCCCCATAATGTACCAGTATAAAATGCCTCATATATAGTGCCCCAGTAGATGCCCTCATTGTCCCCCATAATTTGCAAATATAAAATACCCCTTCTTAGTGCCCCCCGTAGATGACCCCTTAGTACTTCTCTTCCACCTTCCCCATAGTCCCCACCATAATGTGTCCCAGTATAAAATGCCCCTATACAGAGCCCCCCATATAAAATACCCCTTCTTTGTGGCCTTAGTAGATGCCCCCATAGTGTTCCTCTTTTCCCTTGCCCCATAGTGCCCTCCTTATAAAATACCCCTTCTTTGTGGCCTCAGTAGGTGCCCCCCAATAATGTGTCAGTAAGAAGTGCCCCCATAGATACCCCCCAATAATTTGCCCTCAAAAAGCCATATGGTGCTCCTTCCCTTCTGGGCTCTGTGGTGTGCCCATACAGCAGTTTATGGCAACAATATGGTGTGTTTCAGGAGAAAATGGGTGACTAATTTTGTCGAGCTTTTACTTCAGCTACTTCTTTCAAAAATTATAAAATTTAAGGCTAAAACATTTTATTTGAAAAAAGTAATTTTTAATTTTCACAGCTAAATGTATCTAAATTCTATGAAATGCCTGTTGGGTCAGAACGCTTACTATACCTCTTAATACATTTTTGAGGGGTGTTGTTTCACAAATGGTGTCACTTCTTGAGGGTTTCCCCAAAACCATTAGAGGTAAATCTTCCCTCCAAAAGCCATATGGTGCTCCTTCCCTTCTGGGCCCTGCAGTGTGCGCATACAGCAGTTTGACAATTTATTTGGTGCTTTTTCTCCTATTACTCCTTGTGAAAATGGGAAAAAAAATTGGGGCTAAAACATTTTATTTGAGAAAATGTAATCTTTCAGTTTTACGGCCAAGTGTTTCTAAATTTTATGAAATGCCTGTGGAATCAAATATCTCTTATAATTTTCCTTATGTTTGATTACACCAACATTAAAATCACCCAGTACAAAAACCAAGGGGGTTAAGTGGTATCTCTTCATCTAGTATCATATTAATTTCAGACCAGTATCTAAAATCTGCACATTTTGGACAATTCGAATGTGTGAGAGCCTTACATAAAAAAAGCTTGGAGATTCATGTAATTTATCATAAACTGAGAGAAGATCTGTGAAGCATTCATCAACATTTTTGGAATATTCTGATAGATGCCTAGCCGTTGCGAATTACTAATTTGGCCCATACACTTATCCCCAGCACTTTCTATTAGTAAACTTTATATGGGAAAAATTATACTCTAGCAAAATTTTATATACAGCAGTTTTGACACTCTTTCTCTGTGTTCTTCTGGATAAACAATCATATATCCTAGATCCTTCAGTATAAGGCCACCTGCACACAGGTGCCAGTGAACATACATTTATGCATATCTGCACCAAAATCTGCCTAAGGCCTCTTTCACACGAACGTGTGCGCCCCGCAAATTGCGGTCTGCAATGCACGGGCACTGACCGTAGGGCAGCCGCTGCGGCTCGCGGACCCATTCACTTCAATGGGTTCGTGATCCCCCTCGTTCCGCAAAAAGATAGGACATGATCTATCTTTTTGTGGTACGGAAGTACGGAACGTAACCCCACGGAAGCACTCCGTAGTGCCTCCGTAGGTTTCGTGATTCCGTTTCTCATCTCCGGTTTTGCGGACCCATTGAAGTAAATGGTTCCGTATCAGTGATGAACGGTTCCTGTGTATGCGGTCCGCAGCACGGGGCGCACACGTTCGTGTGAAAGAGGCCTAACAGTGGTTTTTGGTGCAGATATGCTGCAGATCTCAACCTCCCATTGAGAAGGGTGAAATTCGCAGCTAAAACCACAAACAGTTGACATTCTGTGGTTTTGGAAATCCATATGGCAGGGTAAAATCTGCAAAGTGTGCATAAGATTTGTGTAATCTCATACACTTTGCTTGTACTGTACTATGCAGTGCTATACAGCAGTTTTTCCGCACAGGAATCCGTGCAGAAAAAAATGCACATATTCTGCAACGTGTGCAGATGGCTTAAAGAGAGAGAGGCATCACAATTTTCTTGCAAATAGATGAGTTGCAGGTATCTGAGCCAATGCTGACTAGAGACTCCAAACTCTCCTTAACAATTCAAATGACTTACATTCCCAAGTGGCCTACAGAGAAAAAGTATAATGGAAAGATTTGTACTTCTTCTATGATCAAATACTGACTGTGTGAAAGTGGCACATAAGGCTTGTCATTATTTACATTAGTGGAATATAGAAGTTGGGGAAATAAGTGTGCTGTCCATGTATAATTCCCAGGAAACGTTATAAACTAATTCTAAACTTTTTTCAATTCATCCAGCACCAAAGGAAAATACCAATTAACAATTGTTATAGAGAGATATTGGTAAAAGCACTTTTTTTTTTCCCCCACAGAAAAATCTCTCACTGACAGCAGATCCAATCTGTTAAAAGGTGTGGAGTGTTAAAGAGGTCACAGCTTTGCAGTTTTTAAAAAAATCTAACCAATTTTATATAGATTATTCAATAGTAAAATTAGTACATGAAAATACACACAGAAACAGAGCAGTACAAATAAAACATTTAACACCCCAATTTCCCACTCCTCTCTGTGTAGCCTCCTACACATTGAAATATAATGACACGCCTCTGGGCAAATAATTTATCACCAGTGTGTGTCCATTCTTTTTTTATTTTGCTGCACAGCAGCACCTTAAAGGCTATGTACACCTTGTGCACTCAACACTTATTTAAGCCACATTCTTATCAGTAAGATAAGAACTGAGCTGTAATGAGTGTTTATAATGTCATAGGGCAGAGATAAGAAGTCCATCAGATTAGTTGGCTGACTAGCACAGAGAAAATTCAGACCGCTCTATGCGTCTCAGCCCTGTTTAACACCACGCCATTTTTTTTGTCGTTTTGTATATTGAGTTGTTTGGAGGTGTATAAAACTAGGTAAATGTGCCTGATGTCCATCTACAGGCTACATTTTGGTGCACCTGTGAGGCCTGGGCCATATCAGCCAGTCTTGGGTGGCGCTCACATTTTTTTGCAAGCACATCCGACTCCGCACTCAGACAAAGATACTGCTAACTGATTTTGGTCACACAGCACAGCTGCGCTAATACAGTTAGCACTTTGTACTGCAGGACAGCAGATTAAAGCCAGCGGCAGTAACTAGCCTTGAGTGCAGACCCCCGCTCCTAGTGCTTGGAGGCAGAGAGCTGAGGAGGCACTCGCAAGCAGAGTCGAAGCTAAAGGCTCATGGGCAGGGGTGCTGAGACCCCTGCCGATTAACTGCTTGAAGAGAGGGCAATGCTCATATGAGAGCTGATTTCTCTGCTCTGTTTACCTGCTCGCAACAGCAATTGCAGAGGTGAGAAGCTAAACAGAGCAGAGAAAGCAGGGGTCTGCACTCAAGGCTAGATGCCCCATATCATACCTCAGACCCCCCATATCAGACCAGACCTCCAGACCCCCATTAGACCTCCAGGCCCCATATCAGACCCCCATTAGACTTACAGACCCCCATAAGACTTACACCCAATCAGACCCCCCAGTAGACTTACAGACCCCCATATCAGACATCAGACTTCCCATTAGACCTCAGATGCCCCTTATCAGAGACCTCAGATCAGACTGTAAAATAAATAAATTAACTTACCCCTCCTGCTCCGCCGCTCCTCTCCATGTCTGCCAGTCTCCCAGGTTCTCTTAGTCTTCATAAGGCCCGTGCTGTCTCCCAGGTTCTCTTCATAAAGCCTGTGCTGCCTGCAGCGTCAGATCACAGTGCGCTCTGTACATCAGGGGCGGATTGACCATAGACCTTAAAGGGAAATTTCCCGGTGGGCCGATACCCAAGCACCTGAGCTTTCCACATGGTCGGCCAGTGGAAGTTTTTAGAGTTGTATTTTGTGCTGCTGAGGGCAGTATTACTGTGGTATTAGGCTCTGTTGGGGTGATAAAATGTATTGCGGTATTGCGGCCCCGTTATTTGTGTTGACCCTGCCTTGCATCAATTTGGACCAGACTACATCACTACCCTGCCGCTCATCACTACTCCTGATATCATGGGGTTGGCTGGCAAATTTATCTGAGTACCCCGCTTTGCCAACCATCCCCGCAAAACCAGGATTGGAAGCCAAGTATGAAAGCTTGTGAAATCTAAGGAATGTCAATTGCCCTGGTGATCGAGGGGAGTGATATTTGTACCATGTAGCTTTTCCTAGATAGGGCACATTGGGAGATTTATCACCAACGTACTCTTTGTTTATCAGGGACCACCTAAACATTTAAAGAAGATTAACCCATTAAAGGGAATCTGTCAGCATCATATGACACTTTTTCTTTTTTCATGCATCCTAATAAAATCAAATACCTGAAATCCATATGTGTCCTTCGTTTTCATTTTCGTCCAGTAGTTTCTTTTAAAAAGCGCTTATTCTGATATGCTAATTAAGGGTTAGGGAGCCCAGAGGGGCGTTTCAAATCCATAACGCCTCCATTGCCCTAAATCGCCTCCCACGGCGAGTCTAAAAGCTCCGCCCCCTCCCGCGCCAGGTCCTTTCTCCTCTTCTCCTCCTAAGGATGCGTCTCCCCGGCCGGCCGAAATCTCGCGCAGGGACGCTCGGCGCATGCCCAGTGACGCCGATGAGGCTCTTGCCCTCAGTTTACTTGTGATCGCACAGGCGAGAGGCGGTACTGCGCCTGCGCGAGATTTCGGCCGGCTGGGGAGACGCATCCTTAGGAGGAGAAGAGGAGAAAGGACCTGGCGCGGGGCGCGGGGTGGGGGCGGAGCTTTTAGACTCGCCGTGGGAGGCGATTTAGGGCAATGGAGGCGTTATGGATTTGAAATTTTCGGCGGGCACATGACATCAGGGGGGCGTTCCTGGGCTACTTGCTACAGGAGGAACGCCCCTCTGGGCTCCCTAACCCCTAATTAGCATATCAGAATAAGCGCTTTTTAAAAGAAACTACTGGACGAAAATGAAAACGAAGGACACATATGGATTTCAGGTATTTGATTTTATTAGGATGCATGAAAAAAGAAAAAGTGTCATATGATGCTGACAGATTCCCTTTAAGGACCCGTGCTGTACATGTACAGCGCTGGTGGACGTGACGGACCAGCACCGTACATGTACTGCGGGCTGATCGGACGGGTTCAGCGGCAGGGGTTGAAAGTCACTGATAGCCGGACCCCTGCTGTATGTGCCGGCATAGGTGTTTTCACATTAACCCTTGCACTGTAACCCTTTCAAGTAAAAATAAAAAAAAAACACCCCTTTCCCAAAATAAAACACATAAAATTGTAACAAAAATAGAAAAAATTTGAAAAACAGACAGATTTGTATTGCCGCGTCCATATCGACCGGCTCTATAAAAATATAACCCCTCAGGTGAAAATAAGACCCTACCTAGGGAAATCGCCCAAACATTTTAAAAAAAACTATGGCTCTCAGAATATGGAGACACTAAAACATTATTTTTTTATTTTTCAAAAATGCTGTTATTGTGTAAAACATAACTAAACTATACATATTTGGTATTGCTGCGTCATTAAGAACCTTCTGTATAAAAATATCACATGAAGTAAACCCTCAGATGAACACTGTAAAAAAAAAAAAAAGTGTAAAAAAAAAAGCCATTTTTTGTCACCTTACATCACTAAAAGTGTAATACCAAGCGATCAAGAAGTCATATGCACCCTAAAATAGTACCAATCAAACCATCATCTCATACCAAAAAAAAATTTGCCGCCCAAAAAAAAAAAAAAAAAAAAATATGGCTTTCAGAATTTGGAGACACTAAAAAAAATCTTTTTTTTTCAAAAATGCTTTATTATGTAAAACTAAATCCCAAACTTCTAACGTCCCAAAACAAGAAAATGTCATTTACAAAATGATTCAAACATGAAGTAGACATATGGGAAATATAAAGTACCATATTTTCCGGCGTTGTTTAAGACGACACCCTACTTTTCCTGTTAAAATGGGGTTTGGGTTATACTCGCCATATAACTACCCCTCTTCCAACGCACACCAAATATAAATTAAACAGACGATCCGAGCATGAGAAAACCACTGAGAGCAGGGAGAGGGGGCTGCTAGTCGGGATGCAGCGCACAGTGGCTCAGCTAGAGGGCGCCTGTCCCTGAAGCTGGAGAAGGACTACTTCCAAGCCAGACTGGAGAAGCTAAGAGGACCTTTCACTGGTCCAACAATTGTTAGATAATGATATATACCGTATGTGTAGAGCTGCGCCCAGATATAATTGTAAGTGCAGGGAGATCCCTGGGCGCCGCTCTACACATACATATCATTATCTAACAGTCGTTGGACCAGTGAAAGGTTCTCTTAAGTTTCAGCATGCAGTATACCGGCGTATAAGACGACCCCTGAGTTTTGAGAAGATTTTCATATGTTAAAAAGTAGTTTTATACGCCAGAAAATACAGTAATAACTATATTAGGAGGTATCACTATCTGTTTTAAAAGCAGAGAAATTAAAATTTTATAAATTGCGAATTTTTCAAAATTTTAATATCCAATTTAAATAAAAATGAAATATTTTGACTCAAATTTGCCACTGTCATGAAGTGCAATAGTGAAGAGAAAACATTCTCAGAATGGCTTGGATAAGTAAAAGAGTTTTAACGTAATCCCCCACATAAAGTGACATGTCAGATTTGCAAAAAATGGCCTGGTCCTTAAAGGGACACTGACAGACCGTTTCATCATATAACGTGTTTTTATATGACCCTATTGGTCTTAATCTGCTTAATTCAATTATACTATTTTCCCCCCTGTCTGCCTTTCCAATGCTTTAACCGCTACAGGACCGCCTAATGCAGGGATGCGTCCTGCGGGCGGTCCTGTAGCTCTGAGATGACGCGTCGGCGCGTCATCTCGTGAGAGCCGAGATTTCCTGTGAACGCGCGCGCGTTCACAGAGAAGCGCGGCACGGCAGTTAGGCTACAGCCTGCCAGCGATGATCCATCGCTGGCAGGCTGTAGATGCGAATAAAATCGCATCAAACAGCTATATCAGACGCTGTTTTGTGAACAGCGTCTGATATAGCTGCTACCTGGTCCTCTGGTGGTCCCATTTGCTGGGATCGACCACCAGAGGACCAGGTAACACAGTAAAGTTGCACCAAACACTACACTAACCCCCCACCCACCCCTCACCTATTAACCCCTTGATCACCCCATCTAGACCCCCTGATCACCCCCCTGTCATAGATCACACCCCCTGTAAGGCTCCATTCAGACGTCCATATGTGTTTTGCGGATCCGTGGATTCACGGATCCGATCCGCAGATCCTCAAAACACGGACACCGGCAATGTGCTTTCCGCATTTTGCAGATCCGCACATTGCCAGAACTATATAGAAAATGCGGACAAGAATAGGACATGTTCTATATTTTTGCGGAACGGAAGTGCAGACCCGGAAGCGCGGATCCGTAATTCCGGATCCGAGCGGGACAAAGTCTGTCCCCATAATGGGTCCGCAATTCCGTTCCGCAAACAGAATTTCGGACGTGTGAATGGGGCATAAGGATCCCTTATCACCGCCAGTTAGTTAGCTACTTGTTAGGTAGCTAGCGCCCAGCCCACCGCACCGCAGTCACTGATTTTGGCAGAGATTTTTTCATCCACATTGATTGATGCGAATGAAAAAATCTGTGCCGTTCATTTTTTTTTTTTTTCAGCCCAGAGGCTGAACGGAAAAAAAAATCTCATTACCCGTATGCTCAATATACGGAGAATCGCAGAAACTCCTAATGCTGGCCATACGTGTAATGATTGCGGAGACCCCTAAAATGCCAGGACAGTATAAATACCCCACATGTGACCCCATTTTAGAAAGAAGACACCCCAAGGTATTCCGTGAGGGGTATGGTGAGTTCATGTAAAATTTTATTTTTTGTCACAAGTTAGTTGAATATGAGACTGTAAAAAAAAATAAAAAATCAATTTCCGCTAACTTGTGCCAATTTTTTTTTTTTTCTGTGAACTCGCCATGTCCCTCACAGAATACCTTGGGGTGTCTTCTTTCCACAATGGGGTCACTTGTGGGGTATTTATACTGCCCTGGCATTTTAGGGGTCCTAAAGCGTGAGAATCCAAATACGTAAAAATGGCCTGTGAAATCCTAAAGGTACTCATTGGTTTTAGGGCCCCTTTGCGCATCTTGGCTGCAAAAAAGTGTCACTCATGTGGTATCGCCCTACTCAGGAGAAGTAGGGCAATGTGTTTTGGGGTGTATTTTTACATATACCCATGCTGGGTGTGAGAAATATCGCTGTAAACGACAACTTTTTAAATTTTTTTATTCAAAGTTGTCAATTTACAGAGATATTTCTCTCACCCAGCATGGGTATATGTAAAAATCCACCCCAAAACACATTGCCTACTTCTCCTGAGTACGGCGATGCCACATGTGTGACACTTTTTTGCAGCAAAGATGCGCAAAGGGGCCCAAATTCCAACGAGTACCTTTTAGGAGGGCATTTTTACGCATTTTTCTTCTCACGCTTTAGGGCCCCTAAAATGCCAGGGCAGTATAAATACCCCACATGTGACCCCATTTTGGAAAGAAGACACCCAAGGTATTCGCTGAGGGGCATAATGAGTCCATGAAAAATTAAACTTTTTGTCAAAAGTTAGCGAAAAGGGAGACTTTGTGAGAAAAAACAATAAAAAATCAATTTCCACTAACTTGTGCCAAAAAAAAAATCTTCTATGAACTCGCCATGCCCCTCATGGAATACCTTGGGGTGTCTTCTTTCCAAAATGGGGTCACATGTGGGGTATTTCTACTGCCCTGGCATTTTAGGGGCCCTAAAGCGTGAGAAGAAAATTCGTAAAAATGCCCTCCTAAAAGGTACTCATTGAATTTGGGCCCCTTTGCACTCAGGCTGCAAAAAGTGACACACATGTGGTATCGCCGTACTCAGGAGAAGTAGGGCAATGTGTTTTGGGGTGTATTTTTACATATACCCATACTGGGTGAGAGAAATATCTCTGTAAATTGACAACTTTGAATAAAACAATTTAAAAAGTTGTCATTTACAGCGATATTTCTCACACGCAGCATGGGTATATGTAAAAATACACCCCAAAACACATTGCCCTACTTCTCCTGAGTACGGCGATACCACATGAGTGACACTTTTTTGCAGCCCGGGGGGGGCGAAAAGGGGCCCAAATTCCAATGAGTACCTTTAGGATTTCACAGGGCATTTTTATGCATTTGGATTCTCACACTTTAGGGGCCCCTAAAATGCCAGGTGAGTATAAATAACCCACATGTGACCCCATTTTGGAAAGAAGACACCCCAAGGTATTCCGTGAGGGGCATGGTGAGTCCACTGAATTTTTATTTTTTGGCACAAGTCAGCGGAAATTAATTTTTTTTTTTTTTAATTTTGTTTTTTTTACAAAGTCTCATATTCCACTAACTTGTGACAAAAAATAAAATTTTACATGAACTCACCATACCCCTCACAGAATACCTTGGGGTGTCTTCTTTCCAAAATGGGGTCACTTGTGGGGTATTTATACTTTCCTGGCATTTTAGGGGCCCCTAAAGCGTGAGAAGAAGTCTGGAATCCAAATGCGTAAAAATGCCCTGTGAAATCCTAAAGGTACTCATTGGTTTTAGGGCCCTTTGCACCCAGGCTGCAAAAAGTGGCACACATGTGGTATCGCCGTACTCAGGAGAAGTAGGGCAATGTGTTTTAGGGTGTATTTTATATATACCCATACTTTGTGTGAAAAATATCTCTGTAAACGACAACTTTTAAAAAATTTTATACAAAGTTGACAATTTA
This sequence comes from Bufotes viridis, assembly GCA_033119425.1. NCBI lineage: Eukaryota > Metazoa > Chordata > Amphibia > Anura > Bufonidae > Bufotes > Bufotes viridis. Next base: position 55,640,343 of record CM065595.1, read on the forward strand.
CAGAGATATTTCTCTCACCCAACATGGGTATATGTAAAAATACACCTCAAAACACATTGCCCTACTTCTCCTGAGTACGGCGATACCACATAAGTGACACTTTTTGCAGCCTGGGTGCAAAGGGACCCAAATTCCAACGAGTACCTTTAGGTTTTACATGGCGGCTCACAATTTAGCCCCGCCCAAAATGCCAGAACAGTAAACACACCCCACAAATGACCCCATTTCGGAAAGTAGACACTCCAAGGTATTCACTGAGGGGCATAGTGAGTCTGTCTGAGCTTTTTTTTTTTTTTTGCCAGAAGTTATCAGAAATTGAAACTTTTTTTTTTTTTCTCAGAAAGTGTCATTTTCCGCTAACTTGTGAAAAAAAATGAAATGACACATGAACTCACCATGCCCCTCCGCGAATACTTTGGGGTGTCTTCTTTCTAAAATGGTGTGATTTGGGGGGTATTTATACTATCCTGGCATTCTAGCACCTGAAGAAACATGACAGGTGCTCAGAAAGTCAGAGCTGCTTCAAAATGCGGAAATTCACTTTTTTGCACCATAGTTTGTAAACGCTATAACTTTTACCCAAACCAATAAATATACACTTATTGGACTTTTTTTTTTATCAAAGACATGTAGAACAATAAATTTAGAGAAAAATTTATATAGAAATGTAGTTTTTTTGAAAAATTTTACAACAGAAAGTGAAAAATTTAATTTTTTTGCAAAAATGTAGTTAAATTTGTATTAATGGCAAAAAAAGTAAAAATGTCAGCAACAATGAAATACCACCAAATGAAAGCTCTATTAGTGAGAAGAAAAGGAGGTAAAATTCATTTGGGTGGTAAGTTGCATGACGGAACAATAAACGGTGAAAGTAGTGTAGTGCGGAATTGTAAAAAGTGGCCTGGTCATTAAGGGTGTTTAAGCTAGGGGGGCTGAAGCGGTTAAAAAACGTTTTTCTTGATATGCAAATTACCTGAGTTTGTGCCCAAGGGGTGATTCGTCTTCCAGCTTTGTGCCCAGCCGTGCCCCAACTGCCATCTCCTAGTGCCGCTCAGCTCATTAGTATTCACTGCGCTGGGCGGCTTTTCATGCTTCTGATGCAGCAAAATGCAGCAAAATCCAGCGCATGCCCAGTACTATATTGCTGGCATCGGCCTTACATGGACTTTGTGCGCCTGCGCTGGGCACAAAGCTGGAAAAGGGACCTCCCCTTGAGCACAAACTCAGGTAATTTGCATATCAAGAAAAACGTTTTTTAAAAGGATTGGAAAGGCAGACGGGGGGAAAAAAGTATAATTGGATTAAGCAGATTAAGACCAATAGAGTCATATAAAACACTTTATATGATGAAACGGCCTGTCAGTGTCCCTTTAAGGGGAAAAATGACAGGGTCCTGAAGGGTTTCATTATGGACAGAATCTGAAGATCTAAGATTTTTTCAAATAATCTACTGAGTGTTTTTGCCTTAGGCTATTTTCACATCTGTCTGGCTCTTTTTAATGGCCATTTTGCATCTGTTTTTAACAACCATTAAAAACGGCTATCAAAATAGATGATTTTCATTGGCTTTTTTTTATTTTATTTAAGATTTATTGAATTTTTACAAGAATAAAATGGTACAAACAAACAAAAGTAAAGATGTAAGAAAGCATCTAGAGTCCATTGTGAGTAGATACATGAAAATAAAAAACGTAATAAATCAGAGGAACCGCGTACAGACAGCATCTCTGGGCAAATGATGATCGGAAGAACGCCAAGTCTAAATTTTCATGTTAACAATTGGATGTACAAAAGCATGTTAATGAACAAGAATGGAATTGCTCAAACAAACTGTTCATAAGTGGGTCAAGACAATATACAAGTAACCTGAAATTACAGTTTTAAGTACCACCTACCAATTAGACAGGTATTAGCTTTCTTTACAGTTCTACTAAGAAGTAGAATCAATGAAAGGGAATGTAATATGAACTGTAACTGTTTGAGAAGAACTCACCAGATGTGTATTCATAAGCGCTCGAAATTTGACGGTGAGTAACTCCAAGATCATAACAATAAAACATTTTAGGTTACAATTGCATCCAGTTTATAATTTCTTGGAACCTTTACTGTAGGTTAAATAAAATTAAAGCTAATGAGAGTTTATAGTGATATAGATAGTGTCAAAAAGGATGTATAGATTTTTGGAAGTTGGTGCGGATTGTACCCTTCAGCCCAAATGGATATCATCCTTTATTTGAATAGGCTTCGTCAGGGTAGCAGTACACACCATTTCGTTTTGTATAAAAGAATTTCTTTAATGAGTTCTTCACTGTTACAATACTGAGAGAGACCTGTATAGCTAAAAGCAGAAGAGCAATGAGTTAGAAGAGTTTATCTGTCGCTTATTGTAAAGAGGGGGAGAGAGAGAAAGAAGGAGAAAAAAAAAAGAAGAAATGTATTATACTAATAAGGGAGAAGAGGGAAGGGAATAAAAGGGAGAGTCAGGGAAGTAAACGGCACATCCCAACAATAGGCTTCGTTAGAGGACTGAAAGAGCCGTCAGGTATCTATGCAGTATAAGAAAAAGGAAAAAGAGAGAGACAAATCTAGTCTAAATATTTCACTCTATGGTTTGAGGTAATGTATTCATTCCATCTGGACCAGATTTGTGAGTACTTGTTATAATTGTCTAATACGGTCCATCGCGTGCGTTCCATTTTATTGATCTGTTCTACTTCATGTAGCCATTCTTTGATCTTTGGGGTATCCGTATCTAGCCAGTGTCTAGGTATTAGAACCTTCAGTGCACATATCAGATAGCGGAAAAGTTTATCCTTAAGGATAATATTGTTTGTTTTATATATGCCCAGCAGGATCAACTCATAGTCAGGGTCCAGTTTGCTGTCATACATCTCAGATATCTGGAAGAATTGGTCCCATAAGGGAGCTATTCTTTTGCATTTTATCCAAAGATGTAGGTAAGTTCCCAGCATTTTTTTACATCTCCAACACTGTTGTGGGAGATCTGGGTTCATTCTGTTGAGCATGATGGGTGTTTTATGCCACCTAACAAGTAGTTTGTAATGGATTTCTTGCAATCTAATAGAAGAAACTTTCAGAAGAGACATTTTAATTATGGATGCTTTTTCTGATTCATTAAATGTTTTTTGAAGGTCCTTTTCCCATTTGGAGATTTAATTGAGGTGGCTGTTGAGTATCATTAAGTTAGGTGTAGATTCTGGATATGCTATGTTCCAGAGGCTTTTTGTCAATAACAATATTTATGATCTCATTGCGAATCGATGATACATTTACGGTCTGAACTAGGTCTCTCAAACATAAATTTATAGTAGAGTGTTCAATTTCAGTAAAGTCGAATGATGCGAAGGTTCCAGTGAAGGTATTATAAACAAGAAGCTTGTTATCTTTTAGGACGTCTTTGGCAAAGATCGAGTGAAGTTGCGTATTTTTTCCCTGACCCTGTTGAACTTCTTAGGGATTAATACATAAAGAGGGAGTACCCTAGGATCTAAATTTTGAATGTCTTAATAATTCTGTGCCATAGTTTCAATGAGGTTTTTGTGTATGGGTTAGAAATTCCCATATACAAATTTTTATTTGCATCGGTTTTCCACAGGGTATAACTGAGCGGGGAAGTGTTACAGGCTCCCTCAATATCGACCCAGTTTTTCCTGGTGGGACTTATTACCCATTCTACTATCCTGGTCAAGTGGGAGGCCTTCCAGTAGTTTTCGAATTGTGGGAGACCTAGGCCCCCTTTGGTTTTTGGTCTTGTGAGTACTTCGAAGGATACTCTGTTACTGCCTTTATTCCATATGAAGTTAAAGCGGTTATCCGAGTTATTAAAAAAAAAAAAATTCTAAAACTCATCAGATACATTAGTTAAAGCTTAATTTCTTGAAAAAAGAACCATACTTCCACCTTTTCATGGTTCTGTTATTGCTGTGTTTACATTCTGCAGTAAAGCTGGGGGGGGGGGGCGTTTAACAACAATGACTCATCCCCCCTCATGAATATTTGTGGGTGTGAATAATTTGCCCGTCCCGTCCCCTGCTCTGCACATCCTAACCTTCCATACAAACCCTGTCACATGGTGATTTCCTTCACACAGGCAGAACATCTGCACTACATACATTACATGCTACCTCACACATCACAGACACATATATATATATATATATATGTCCCATCTATATAAATGTAAATAGTGATATAGATCGGTAAAAAAATATATAGATGGTGTGTGTGTGTGTATATATATATATATATATGTGTGTATTTTTTTACACATAGATGGATAGATATATGAGATAGACAGACAAGATAGATGGATAGATAGATGGGATATCTATCTATCTATCTATCTATCTATCTATCTATCTATCTATCTATATCATCTATCTATCTATCCCATATATCTATCTATCTATCTATCTATCTATCTACCTATCTATCCCATATATCTATCTATCCCATATATCTATGGAATGGATGGATGGATAGATAGATAGATAAACAGATATATGATATGATATGGTATAGATATATAGATAGATAGATAGATATATGAGATAGATAGATATCTATCTATCTATCTCATATATCTATCTATCTATCTCATATATCTATCTATCTATCTCACATATCTATCTATCTATCTATCTATCTATCTATACCATATCATATCATATATCTGTTTATCTATCTATCTATCTATCTATCTATCTATCTATCTATCCATCCATTCCATAGATAGATATATGGGATAGATAGATATATGGGATAGATAGGTAGATAGATAGATAGATAGATATATGGTATAGATAGACAGATATCTATCTATCTATCTATCTATCTCATATATCTATCTGTCTATCTATACCATCTATCTATCTATCTATCTATCTATCTCATATATCTATCTATCTATCTATCTATCTATCTATCTCATATATCTATCTATCTATCTATCTATCTATATATCTATACCATATCATATCATATATCTGTTTATCTATCTATCTATCTATCTATCTATCTATCTATACCATATCATATATCTATCTATCTATCTATCTATCTATCTATCTATCTATCCCATATATATATATATATCTATGGATAGATAGATAGATAGATAGATGGTATAGATAGACAGATAGATGATAGATGGGCTAGATAGAGAGATAGATAGATAGGATAGATAGTATAGGTGGATGGTATAGATAGATGAGTAATTCTTTACTTTTGTGTGGTGGTCCAGGGGAGGGGAGGGGGTGGCTTTGTGGGTAGGATTACTTACATCTTGCAGGTGTCAGACTCTGGTGATTCACACACAGCAGGCAGGGATCCAGCAGCCAGAGGGAGGGGGGGGGGGCACAGCACTGAGGGCTTTGGTTTCACATGGCTGCCCACTAGTGAGCCGTCGGCAGCCAGACGCATAGAGAGGGGGATGGGGAGGGCACGGACTGTGCTGTGTTTACAACTGGTGAGGATCGCACATGTGCGATCCCTCACACATTGGAGCTGCAGACAGATACAGGGAGACGGGGGCGGGCACCCAAGTTGTGACGATCCGTATACAGAGCCTGGCCACTCCCTCAGGCAGGGAGAAGCCTGTAAACGAAACGTAAGCAAGCCAAGAGGATGACATCAGGGGCACATGACCCTAATCGGCCCTGAAGAAACAGGGCAATATAAATAAAGTAGGTGAATTACAAATGTCATTCTTCTAGTATTATAAGTCACCTTAACATACATTACTATAACTTGGATAACCCCTTTAAGGATTCTTTTTTTTACCTGTTTTAAAAAAAAGCCTTCGGCAAGTCAATAGGGAGGGCCTGAAGAGGGTACAATATCTTCAGTAAGATCATTATCTTAATAATATTGATCCTGCCGAACCATGAGAAGTATCCCTCATTCCAATTCGCCAATAGAGATGTCCTGAACTGTTCGCCGGCGAACAGTTCCGGGCGAACATCGCTTGTTCGCGTTCGCTGCGGCGGGCGAACATATGCGATGTTCGGTCCGCCCCCTATACATCATCATTGAGCAAACTTTGACCCTGTACCTCACAGTCAGCAGACACATTCCAGACAATCAGCATACCCTCCCTCCCAGACCCTCCCACCTCCTATCAAAAAGCAAGGAGAGCATCCATCTTAGATTCATTCTGAAGCTGCAGTGTTAGTTAGAGCAGGGAGAGTGCTGCTGCTGCTGGATAAATATAGGGATTCTAGGGAAAGCGTTAGCTAGGCCAGTGTTCTGTGTCCACTCCAGTCCTCAAAGACTCATCTGCTGTAAGGACAGCATCCTTACAGCACCCCAAAAAAACTTTTTAGGGCTGGTACATCAGTCAGCTTTTTTTTTTTATATATATATATCTTATATTGCAGTTGCCTGCATGTGTGTGAGAGGCCGCAGGCCCACAGACTGTACTGTGTGCACACCACTCATATCGGGTGGCACAGTACCTTGCAGATAAAAAAGTCATTTAATTTTTGCCCTTTAATATAATTTCAGTTGCCTGCCAGTGTGTGTCAGGCCCACACAGACTGTACTGTGCCCACTTCCAGTGCCCACCACTCATATCGGGTGGCACAGTACCTTGCAGATAAAAAAGTCATTTAATTTTTACCCTTTAATATAATTTCAGTTGCCTGCCAGTGTGTGTCAGGCCCACAGACTGTACTGTGCCCACTGCCAGTTCCCACCACTCGTATTGGGTGGCACAGTACCTTGCAGATAAAAAAAGTCATTTAATTTTTACCCTTCAATATAATTTCAGTTGCCTGACAGTGTGTGTCAGGCCCACAGACTGTACTGTGCCCAATGCTCACCACTCATATAGGGTGGCACAGTACCTTGCAGATAAAAAAGTCATTTAATTTTTACCCTTTAATAAAAACTGGTATTTGCCTGCCAGTGTGTATCAGGCCCACTGACTGTACTGTGCCCACTGCCCACCACTCATATGGGGCAGCACAGTACCTTGCACGCATAGTACCACTAAGCAAAAAAACAGGCAGAGGCAGGCCACCCCGCAGGGGCCGTTGTGGTCGTGGTGCTGTGATTTCTGTTGGCCCTAAAATAATGTCCAGTGTTCAGAGGCCACGTACCCTGAACTCGAAAAATTCTGAGGACATAGTTGACTGGATTACAAAGGACGCCCAATCTTCTACAGCTTCCGCTCGGAACCTTGACGCACCATCCTCCTCCAGCTCAGCTTCGGGCACCTTTCTAGTTACCACTCGCCCGCCTGCCGCCACCACCAACACTAGCACCCCAGCTGCTTCACTTCATCAGTCAGAGGAGTCATTTAAACATCAGTTGGAAGAAATGAGTGATGCACAACCATTATTGCCAGAGGATGTAGATAACAGGGATATGTCTGTCAGGCAGCATTACACACATGGACGTACGGTGTGATCATGATGTTGTACCCGCTGCTGCTCGAAGAGAAGAAGAACAGGGGGAAAGTTCAGATGGGGAGACAGAGAGGAGGAGGAGACGAGTTGGAAACAGGAGGAGGTCGTCGCAAGGAGCTAGTGGCACAGTCAGACAGCATGTATCGGCACCCGGGGTCAGCCAGACAGCACGCCAGTCAACGCATGCTGTTGCCACCACCAGAATGCCGTCATTGCAAAGCTCAGCAGAGTGGCATTTTTTTGGTGTGTCTGCCTCTGATAACAGCTATGCCATTTGCAACCTGTGCCAAAAGAAACTGAGTCGTGGGAAGTCCAACACCCACCTAGGTACAACTTCTTTGTGAAGGCACATGATCTCACATCACAAACGCGAATGGGATCAACACATGAGTACAAGCAGCACACAAACTCAAAGCCACCATCCTCCTCCTGGTCCAGCATCTTCAGCCACGTCAACCACTGCTGTCCTCCTTGCCCCGTCTCAACCACCCGCCACTCCGCCTCTCACCTTCAGCAGTTCCTGCTCATCTGCCCACAGTCAGGTGTCTGTCAAGGAAATGTTTGAGCGTAAAAAGCTAATGTCACAGAGTCACCCCCTTGCCCGGTGTCTGACAGCTGGCTTGTCGGAACTCTTAGCCCTCCAGCTTTTACCATACAAGCTGGTGGAGTCTGAGGCCTTCAAAAAATTTGTAGCTATTGGGACACTGCAGTGGAAAGTACCCGCTTAATTTTTTTTTCACAGAAGGCAATCACCAACCTGTACTCTATTGTGCAAAAGGAAGTCATGGCATGTCTGGCACACAGTGTTGGGGCAAGGGTCCATCTGACCACTGATACTTGGTCTGCAAAGCACGGTCAGGGCAGGTATATCACGTACACTGCGCATTGGGTAAACCTGCTGACGTTTGCCAAGCATGGAATTCGTGCCTCTGCAGCGGAGTTGGTGACACCGCCACGACTTGCAGGCAGGCTTGCTGCCACCTCCTCTACTCCTCCTACTCCATCCTCTTTGCTAACCTCCTCGGCTGAGTCCTCTTCTGCTGCTGCGTCTTGCTCCACATCAACTGCACCCCCCCCCCCTCAGCTCCCCGGGGGCTATTCCACATCCCGGATACGACAGTGTCATGCCATCTTGGGGTTGACTTGCCTAAAAAGCAGAGGATCACACCGGACCAGCACTCCTGTCCGCCCTGAACGCACAGGTGGATCAGTTGCTGATCCCGCACCAACTGGAGATCGGCAAAGTGGTGTGTAACAACGGAAGCAATCTGTTGGCGGCATTGAATTTAGGCAAGTTGACACATGTGCCGTGCATGGCACATGTGTTGAATCTGATCGTACAACGCTTTGTGTATAAGTACCCAGGCTTACAGGACGTCATCAAGCAGGCCAGGAAGGTGTGTGTCCATTTCAGGCGTTCCTACACGGCCATGGCACACTTTTCCGATATTCAGCGGCAAAACAACATGCCAGTGAGGCGCTTGATTTGCGACAGCCCAACACGTTGGAATTCAACACTCCTAATGTTCGACCGCCTGCTCCAACAAGAAAAAGCCGTCAACTAGTATTTGTATGACCCGGGTGCTAGGACAGCCTTTGCGAAGCTGGGTATTTTTTTGCCACGTTACTGGACGCTCATGCGCAATGCCTGTAGGCTCATGCGTCCTTTTGAGGAGGTGACAAACCTAGTCAGTCGCTCCGAAGGCACCATCAGCGACCTCATCCCATTTGTTTTCTTCCTGGAGCGTGCCCTGCGAAGGGTGTTGGATCAGGCCGTAGATGAGTGTGAAGAGGAAGATGAAGAGTTGTGGTCACCATCACCACCAGAAACAGCCTTATCATTATCGCTTGCTGGACCTGCGGCAATGCTGGAAGAGGAGTCTGAGGAAGAGGAGTCAGAGGAGGAATGTGGCTTTGAGGAGGGGGAAGACCAACCACAGCAGGCATCCCAGGGTGCTCGTTGTTGTCACCTATCTGGGACCCGTGGTGTTGTACGTGGCTGGGGGGAAGAACAGACCTTCAATGAGATCAGTGAGGACGAGGAACGGGAGATGAGTAGCTCGGCATCCAACCTTGTGCAAATGGGGTCTTTCATGCTGTTATGCCTGTTGAGGGACCCCATGCTACTAGATCCCCGGTATAAGCAGAAAGTGGCTGAAATGTTACCGAACTAACGGAAGTCGGAAAGGATGCAGCAGTTCCAAAACAAGTTAGAAGGTATGCTTTACACAGCGTATAAGGGTGATGTCAGAACACAATCTAACAGGGGAAGAGGTGAAAGTAATCCTCCTCCTACCACGACCACGCCGGCAAGGACAGGACGCTTTACAGACATGTTGTTGATGGAGGAAATACAGAGCTTTTTAAGTCCTACGCATCGCCACAGCTCTTCAGGGTCCACCCTAAGAGAACAACTCGACCGTCAGGTAGCAGACTACCTCGCCTTAACTGCAGATATCGACACTCTGAGGAGCGATGAACCCCTTGACTACTGGGTGTGCAGTCTTGACCTGTGGTCTGAGCTATCCCAATTTGCGATAGAACTTCTGGCCTGCCCCGCCTCAAGTGTCCTGTCAGAAAGGACCTTCAGCGTAGCACAGCATTGTCACTGACAAAAGAAGTCGCCGAGGTCAAAAAGGTCTAGATTACCACACCTTTATTAAGATGAATGATGCGTGGATACCGAAGGGAATACAGTGGGGAATACATTTGACTAAAAAAGGCCTGATTACATGCCTTGGCCTCAATATGGTCCCCACGCTGCTGTATTTAATCTCTGCATGCCGGATGACTTCTCCCCCACCAACTAGAGTTCAAGCCACAATGTTTTAGTACACTTTCTGCCTGGAAAACATCAATTTTGCAACAATACCTGATTGCCATCAAAAGAGGGGAAGGGGAGTAACAAAAAACGCCAGCCTGGGGTCACACACAAAATAGAGATAATAAAGTAAAAATAATGCTGAGTAACAAATATAAATGATAGGAGAAGTCCGAAAGAAACGACCACACTAAGGTTAGTAATGGATGGATGTGGATGAACAACCAGGATGGCGTTGCCCCGACGCGCGTTTCGGTGTACCTTTGCCGAAACGCACGTCGGGGTAACGCCATCCTGGTTGTTCGTCCACACCTCTTGATTTAGGTGAGTCCTTCCCCTGCCTTGGCTGTTTAGGTTTTTATACCTATGTATCATTGGATATATACACCCAGCCCTGGGCGGATGTACCATTACTAACCTTAGTGTGGTCATTTCTTTCGGACTTCTCCTATCATTTATATTTGTTACCCAGCATTATTTTTACTTTATTATCTCTATTTTGTGTGTGACCCCAGGCTGGCGTTTTTTGTTACTCCCCCTCCCCTCTTTTGATGGCATATATATGCTTTTAATATGATATACATAAAGATTTACATATTTTCATAATAGGTACAGTGTGAGCTCCAATTTTTTCCTTTTTTCCTATAACATCATACCTGATCGTACACACACGATGGATGTTTTAAAGCACGTTATTCCAAACAATTTAGGAATGTTAGGTGATTTATTTCCTTTATGGATTAAAACCCAACTCTACATCAACTACGTAATTTTCCATGGGAGTTTTGCCATGGACCCCCCTCCGGCATGCCACAGTCTTGGTGTTAGTCCCCTTGAAACAACTTTTCCATCACTATTGTGGCCAGAAAGAGTCTCTGTGGGTTTTAAAATTCGCCTGCCTATTGAAGTCTATGGCGGTTCACCCGTTCGGGAAAATTTTATGTTCGCGACATCTCTATTCGCCAACTCATTGTATCGGTGGGAAGTTAAGTTTGAATAGGTTGGTTCGCGATGAAGAAATATTTATACCTAAGTGTTTGAAATTTGTAACGCATGGTTTGAGTTGGCTTAAGGTCTTAACTCTTGTCCACACGACAGAAGGTACATTTATATTGAATATCATTGACTTGGACATGTTTACTTTGAAGTCAGAGTATTTCCCATATTCGTTCAGTTCCCTAATTCATTTTGGTACTGATCGTAGGGGGTCTGTGATAAATAGATAAATCCCTATAGAGTTAAAATATTTCACAAGTATAGGGGTGAGAGTAGTGGCAAACTTCTTATAGTATCTGATTGTAAAGCCATCTGGACCCGGGCATTTTCCTGTAGGAAAATCATAGACAGCCTACTCTACCTCCCTTTCTGTAATGGGATTAGACAGTGTATCTTTTAAATCCGAGGGTATGCTCGGCAGGTCGATTTTATTTAAGTATTCCTTGATCTCTGTTTCGGTGGGGGCTATTTCTGTAGAATACTTTTTGAGGTTATACAATTTTTCGTAAAAGTTACGAAAGGCTTCTGCAATTTTCACTGGGTCCTGCTCAATTTTACCATTGTGTGTGCGTATTTTAGATATACAGTTCTTAGACTGTTGTTTCTTGATAATTCTGGCTAATTCTTTGCCACATTTATTCCCGAACATATACTGCTTATATTTGTATCTAAAAAGATATCTCTCGTACTCTTTGTCTAGCAGTTCTTTTAGGGCAATTCTTAATACTGTCAGTTGTTTCCCTGTTTCCCCAGAGCAATCTGTTTAATGTTGGGATTCTTTTATCTTCCCTTCTTCCCTTCTTTTTCTTTTTTTTCCATAGCTCCTAACTGTATTAGGTACCCTTTTATTACAGCCTTGTGGGCCTCCCAAATTGTTGCCCAGTCAATGCCCACTCTTCTGAAGTGTTTTCTTGGAAGAAAAGTTCAATTTGCTTTCCGATACCTTCTGCATCTACTTCTAAAGTAATCATTTAACTTCCAATTGCAAAAAGGTTTAGGACCTTTTGCTAGTTCCAGCTAGATGTACAACGGAGCATGATCAGAGAGGAGTATACCACCATATGATGCTATTTGTACCATTCCAAGGTTTCTCTGTTGCAAAAATAGATAATCAATGCGAGAGTATTGATTGTGAACAGCTGAGAAAAAGTAATAGTCACGACCAGTAGGGGACATAAATCTCCAGACATCAGCTAGTTGTCGTTCCTGAAATATTTTTTTTATTTTCCTTATGCAATTGTTGGAAAGCGAAGATGCTCCCTTAGTAGTGTCTAGTTGTGGTTCAAGAGCGACGTTTAAGTTGCCACCCATTATAATTGTTCCCTCAGCAAATTTATCGAATATATTAAAGATCTGTTTCAGAAATCCAACTTGCTTGCTGTTTGGGGCATGAATATTGATAATCGATATAAGAGTTTCGCTTAACCATCCTTTTACCATTATATATCTACCTTCAGGGTCAGATTTAACATTTTTAACTTTAAATTTCCAGCGATTGTCGTAGGATAATCGAGACCCCTTTCCGTTTTCTGGCTGGAGTGTTTGCATTATACCATTGTAGATATGGGGTTGCCTTGATTACAGGAGTATAAGTTTTCTTAAAATGTGTCTCCTGGAGGAGAGTAATATCTACCTTATTTTTTTTTTTTTAGCGAATTTAGGATTAAGGTACACTAGCGTGTTGAAGCTGACCCATAGGTGCTAGGTTCAAGTAGCTTAAGTGAGGAAGACTTAAGGGGAGATAAAGTTTACGTCTTCCTCTCAAACAGGTTAAATCTTTACACAAAATGATTTCATTGAATGGTCGAATAAAGATAGATAATAAACTCTATTTTGCACATAAAGAAGTGCGGTTTAAGAAGAAGAGTGAAAAAATTGAATATAATAAACCTAGTATATGGTGTAACCCGATGTCCTGAGCTGGACTACAATTGTTACAAACACAACAAAAAAACAACAATGTGAGCAATATAAAGCCGTTATGAAAAATAGGAATTTTCTAACAATCATAACATGGAAATATTTTCACCTCTAGGAGAGTGAACAGGTCGGAAAGATCGTGAGCTCCCTCCATAGGTGAGAGTGTATAGTAGCCTAAAACACATTATCAATCACCTATAGGAGTTTGTTAAGATTTGCATGGGGTCCTCGCTCAGGACCTTTCAGATGAGCGGAATCTCTTAGCTTGCATGGGATTAGAGAGTCTCTGTGTAAAATCAGGAAAATCTCGTTAAATCAGGAAAGTTGACATCCATTTCTTCTTGGAGAATCCAGTCCTTAATAGAAACAAAAACTAGCTCTCTAGTAATAGATTGCATGATATTTTGGGCGTGCAAAGTCAAACGCGAAATGTCCTGGTATAGAGAAATTTCACTCCCTTCCCAATCGATCCTTTTAACAATACGGGCTCTCTTTAAGATCTCCTCTTTAATCCTGAAGCTCTGTAAGCAGCAAAGTATGTCTCCTGGCTGGTCTGTTTGTATACTTTTGGGCCTGTATGCCCTATGCGCTCTTTTAATATTTAAATCAATCGAGTCGTCCTGCTGAAGAAGCTCATTAAACAATTAGGTAAGAGTGTTGTGAATGTCTGTCTAAGACCGTTTCAGGGAGACCTTTGATCCTGATATTATTTCTTCTGGATCTGTTCTAAAGATTATCCAGATGCATTTTCAAGTTAAAAATTTCCTTGTTTTGATGTTTGATGATTTTTTCTGCGTGCTCAGAATGAGCTGTAAGCTGACACGTAGATTTGTTTCGAGTTTTGTTGATATCTGTCTCAGATCAGATTTGATGCCTGAAAGTTCCTCTTTTTTGTTATTTGAAAAGTCTTTGAAGAGGCCCTTAATGCACTCTGTTGTTGGGAGAGTTTTTATATAATCTTTGACATTGGTAAGGTCATTTGGGTTAGACTCCCCATCTGAATCTGACCCACTAGAAGATGGGTCTGGTTCCTGAAGGTAGGCTTCATGGCTCCAAAAGTTTTTTTAGGAGTTTTAAATGGAGGCGTTTTCGCTTGCTGCTTTATTTTTCCCCATTGTGAATAGTGCAGGACGCCAGCTTTGAGTGGGAAGATTAAGCGGACATAAAGAGCATGAAGTATTGTGCTGTCTTGTACTTTGTGTAAGAACATTCTGTCATAACCAAAATGTTTTGGGCAGCCGAGTATCTAACAGGAATTCCCTATCTTGTCCGTGTCAGCTAGTACGTGGAGAATGAAGGCCAGGATGTAACTGAGGAAAGTATGTTGTATAACGGTATGTGTCTCATTATGATTGGAGGCTATATTGCTTGCAAAAAATGATTAAATACCGAAATAGCGTATAATGTCCTATATAAGCTGGAACCTTATTATCAATAAACAGAGTGATTTTGATCATCATATGTGTCGTGTCTGATATGGTCATATTCACTCTCCTGGCGCCAGAAAAGACTTAATCCAAGCTGATGCATCTAGTCATCTTTTATTATGGTCCTATCAGAGCAGTCCAAATTTACGGAAATGTGGTATTTGTGCAAATTGGCAGAAGCAGGAGTGAATGTTCCCTTTTGGAAGCGGTCAGGAAATGTATTGCTTGGTAATGAATCAAGCAGTGAACATTAATGTGTGCTACTCTGTGGTATTTGGAGACGATTGCCTTAGAGTTGTTAGAGGCAAATTAAATTATCCTATAGAGGCATCTGTTTATAGGAAGGGTTGTGGAAATATTTCAGTGTCTCTCTGATGGAACAGATAAAATAGGTTCTTCACCTAAATAAGTGTTAAGGGTAATGCCGGTTTATCTACAGAACTCTATAGCGTCTTCCTCTCAGACAGCCCAAAAATATGCTTGTCGCAATGATAGGTAGTACTGTGGGCTGGTGCTAAAAAACAGGTCAGCGCCTCTGTGGTTCTGCTGGGCAGTGTGGGGGTGACTGAGAGCCGGAGGCCCTGAAATGAATGTCCCGGTTCCGTGTTGGGTTATTGCCGAGGGTGCGTCCTGGAAGCTGTCTGCAATGTGCAGGTGAATCTTGTTAGTCTGCAGAGCAGGGCGGGAACAGTATCAATGCCCGTGAAGTGTCTCAGGGCAGTCAGCTGTATGCCGGGAGATCAGACTGAAGGACACCTCGGGACAGCAACTAACCCAATGCGCGTCTTGGCAGCACCTTCGTCTGGCGGTACTGCTGATCACTAGAACAGGGGCACACATGTTCCTGCTGTTCTATTCAACTCTACGGGACTGCAGGAGATATCCAAGTGCTTGTACCTGGCTACCTCCAGCAGCTCCATGGCATTGAATATTAGCGACAGACATGCCTGTGTATCCGCTCCATTCACATGGTAAACAGGTTCACATTCTAGTGATTTGCGGGGTCCCCAGCAGTCAAACCCCCTGCAATCAGACACTTATCCCCTATCCTGTGGAGATACAAGATACCCTTTAGGCCAAATTTGGCTTGGTTTGGCTTTAAAGAGGACCTTTCATCAGGGTAAAAAATGTGAACTAAGTATGCTGACATGTAGAGCAGCGCCCAGGGATCTCCCTGCACTTACTATTTTCCTTGGGCGCCGCTCCGTTTGTCCAGTATAGGCTCCGGTATCTTCTGTGACTTAGTTCTACTAGGCGGAGCCTAGTATCACTTGGTTATACTAGGTGTATCCCAGGCTGTGAGCTGAGCGCTGCGATTGGCCAGCGCTACAGCCTGGGATACACCTAGTATAACCAAGTGATACCGGAGCCTATACCGGGCGAAAGGAGCAGTGCCCAGGGATAAAAGTAAGTGCAGGGAGATCTCTGGGTGCCGCTCTACATGTCAGCATACTTAGTTCACATTTCTTACCTTGATGAAAGGTCCTCTTTAAGGGGTTAACATCTAATAACCATTTACTATTATTTATTAAATAGTCATATAAAACTGTCCATTATTTGCACATACAGTACATAAATTAGGAACACTGCGAAAGACAGCAAGTTATATTTCATTAAAAAAACTGGATTCCTAGCTGGTCAGAAAAAATATCACGGTCATTGCTTTTCATTGTATCCATCTTTATAGGATACGTGTCGCTCAGTCTCCAGCGTAAGACAGGTATGTAATTATAGCAATATTGGATATATGCTGCCAATTCAGTCTTAGTTCTGACATATTTTTCTGCTTTGCAGAATGTGTCTATTTCAGTGGAAAAGAACATTTAAGGTCAGTTATTTTGCATCTTTTAACCAGAAATGATTGATGGAACTGCAGTTTGCCCTTTTGTGTAAAATTTTCAAAAGAACTTTGATGTGACCCCTGGGGATGTTAAGAGCTTGCATGTGAATAGCACTGCTTTCAAAATCAGTACATTCAGAATAACATGGACGCCTTTTCAACTTCATATGAAGTGATGTAAAATACAATTTACAATTGTCAAGTCTAGGTCCTAGGTCTCCTGAATTATTTATTGTGAACATTAATTCATGGTTTAATTATATAAAATAGAAATCTAAAACACACAGACACAGAAAAGAAGTGTGTTATACTGTTGGTTTAAGAAAGTGAATATTGTCGCTTTTATAGCTTTTTTCCTTATACCATACATTTGAATTAACAATTTTAAATTGGCTCAATGAAGCTTGACACCAAATTTGAAGCCTGACTGGTTAAATGCATATGAAATCTTATATTACCCTGATACAAGATATATAGAGGGTGAATACATCAACCATTTACCGGGTAGTTCTAGCTGCTAAAATGGTGTTTAATACATATGAAATGAAAATCTTAAAGCTAGCAATAATCAGCAATTTAATTTTTACAGGTGAATGAAACTATGGTAGAAAGAACAATGTGCCCTATCAGGAAATCATACGTAGTCAAGCGGGTTCAGTTAAGCTTACTCTTTTAATAAGGCAATGTCCTCGAATCATCAGCTCTGGAATTGGAGTCTCCTCCACTGCCGTGGGTGTTACAGTCAACCAGATAGAAGCATTTAAATTGTTTCAGATTATTAATTATTATATATGTGTAGTTGGCCATGTATTAAATATTCACTGAATACAAACAATGAAAACGTATGATTATTTTACTTTCCCTTATCTTGTAATTGATGATGGAATTTTCTTTTTCTTTTTCTTTTCTGTTATCATGTTAAGATAACAAATTGTATCATATATAATTGTAAAATCAATAAAAAGATTGTTGCAAGAAAAAACTATTTGCGTTTTTAGGATTTACTTGGTAAAGCATATAGTCTTACATTCTAAAAAGTTTTCTACCAGGCAATTCTTTATTACTTTTCTGTCACTTTCCTATTTCCCTTCCTATGTTACCTTCCTCAATGAAGTTTTGATACGTTATGGATTGTTCTATGATTGCATTTATTATGAACCCTAAAGGTGTCCCATAAGGAAAACTCATGTCCATGATAGGACATATGAACATCATTGAGAGAGTCATAGCGCCAACCCCCTCTATATGAGCCAGAGTGGAGAGTCACTAATAAACAAGCAAGCAATCTGTTATATTAATGGCCATTCATTTGAGTGGGTACCATATAATACGTCAGACAAAATTTCTTATGGAGGCGGACCTGTCAATCATTAGATCTCTCCGACATTTTATTGCTTTTCATAACTAACAGAAAATAATTATATGGCATTGGAGGTGTTTTTTGAGATTTTAATACCTATGACCTATCCTCAGAATAGTAAGAGAAGTACCACTGCACACTTAAGGTTTTCATGCAGGTAAAAAATCTTTTATTATGACATATCCTCCATAGTATAGTCAAATAAAGAAGGAAATGCCTGTTATTAAATGTGACTATAAATCTTGAAGTTTAAGTCAAATACAGACCTTGGTCACAAAAGTCATTAAATAGAACAAAAG
This sequence comes from Bufotes viridis, assembly GCA_033119425.1. Taxonomy (NCBI): domain Eukaryota; kingdom Metazoa; phylum Chordata; class Amphibia; order Anura; family Bufonidae; genus Bufotes; species Bufotes viridis. The sequence continues at coordinate 55,658,436 of CM065595.1, forward strand.
AGAATCCATTAGTTATAAAGTACAAGAGTAAGGAAAAAACATAATATGATTGGTTTAATCAGTCAGAGAGGATCAATAAGTCTGGTTCGAGAGAAAAAAAAAGGATAATGCAGGTCAAAGCCTGTATAGGGCTATGATGCTCTGGGGCCACTCTCAATGGAGCTATACTATAGTACCAGAGCTGAAAAAACTATGAGTGTGGCGAGGTAAAAAAGGCAAAAGGTGGCCCAGATTAAATAAGCGCTATATAGTATTTAGTAAAAACTGATATAAGGACAGGTAGAGGGTGATTAGGTAATCAGTAGGCAATAAAGTAGAGGTAAAAAAAAATCTACATTTCATCTATACTGTCATATGGAGAGGGGGGCGACCCCAGTGCCCGCAAAGAGGAGCTTGGCACAGCGTGTAGGTGCTGCAGGGGAGGATGGAGGCATGTGCAGAGAAGACGCCCGGCACGGTGTCTATGTAGGCGTAGATGGGAGAGACTACGGCCGCTTGTGAGGCTGATGGGAGCGCAGCGCAGAGCAAAATTTCAGTGTGGGTGGCGTGGCCATCTTGGATGTGGGAAATGTGGGCAAGGGAGGGACAGTGAATGTGGTGACAGTCTGGAGAAGTATTAGAAAATGAAACGGTGTTTTGGAATGTAGATGATGGCATGTAGGGAAGAATACGTTTAAAGAGTGTATAAGAGAAAGAGGGCAGAGCCAGGTATCAGTGTGGGCCGCGCAGCCATCTTGGATGTGGGAAATGAGGGCAAGGGAATGACAGTAAGTGTGGTGACAGTCTAGAAAAGTGGGGACAGTGTTTAAAAGTTGGAACAGGGTGTATTCAATGTAGATGATGGCATATAGGGGGGATTGTGTTTAGATAGAGAGTGTGTGTAAGAGAAGATTCTATCCTAGCCCTAATTTCAATTTTCCTTGAAAAAATTCCTACCTACTTACCCAGAAAGCCAAATCATTCATACTAGATATGTGAATCCAAAATGATTTGCAAGCGTGCATGGTTACCGCCTAGTCGAGGGCGAATTTTTCGATAATCTGGAATTTAAGCTGGGCAATATTGTGTTGGGCTTTGGTGAAATGATCAGGGATTGGAAGCGAGCTCTTCTTGCATCTGATGGTAGATTTGTGGCTGATGATACGGTCACGTATTGGCTGCGTGGTTTCTCCCACATAGACAAGTCCACATGGGATTTTCATAAGGTATATGACAAATGTTGAGTTGCATGTAAAGAAATCCATGACTGGATATGACTTTCCCATGTGCGGGTGTGTGATGTGATCACCTTTGATAATGTTTAAACAGCAGCTGCAATGAAGACAGGGCAAAGTACCATTGCGCTGTGTCCTCATAAAGGTTTGTCTTGGCTGGAGTGTAGTGCTTCCTACGTCGGCTTTAATGAGTTTATCCTTAAGGTTTGTGGCACTTTTTAAACACATTAAAGGTGGGATTTGGAAGGATGGAACATTAAGTCAATGTTTCTTAATTGTGTGCTGGATTTTTGGCATGAGGGGATGGTAAGTATGTACGAAGGGGACCCGTTCAGAGGTTTCCTTGTTCGGTTTAACAGAGTGGTGTGTGGGACATCTCTCTGTTTAGTAGTTCTCTGGGATAATTCCTTTCGATGAACCTAGAGGCCATAATTTTAAGTTGTGTTTGTCGATTGTGCGGATCCGAGACAATTTGATTAATCCGATGGAACTGTGGTCTTGGTAGAAAGTTTTTTGTCGTAGTAGGGTGATAGCTGGAATAGAGTAAAAGATTGCCATTGCCATCTGTTTAATATAGAGATCTGTATTAATGTTGCCCATATCGTCTTTTAGGAGTTTTGTGTCAAGAAAGCTGATGGGATGGGAATCAAAATTTAGAGCAAATTGTAGTTCTGGTCTGGGGGTATTTAAATAAATTTGTGAATTCAAGTAAGGAGTCATGGGAGCCGTTCCATATACAGAAGATGTCATCGATAAATCTGAGCCAGCATGTGGTGTGTTGTTTAAAGAAGTCAAGGGGATATATGTAGGTTTTTCGAAGTGGGCCATGTATCCGTTAGCATAGGGTGGTGCCACATTCATGCCCATGGCGGTCCCACATGCCTGCAGATAGAAAGTGTCTGCAGAAAGGAAGACGTTATCCTTCAGGACAATGTTGAGCAATTCGAGTGTCAGTTGGATAGTATTGTGGTCGTGAGTGGATTGTTCCAGGAGTGATTTTGTAGAAGAAATGCCTTTATCATGTTCAATGCTAGTGTATAGGCTGCTAACATCAAAGGTAACAAGAATACTGTCTGGTGCAATTGGTGTAAGCTCTCTTAGTTTTTTAAGGAAATGATTTGTATTTAGTATGAATGATTTGGATTTCTGGGTAAGTGGGGTAAGAATCGTTTCAAAATTTATTCTTGAAATTAGGGCTACGATAGAATCTTCTCCTATACACACTCTCTCTAAACACAATCCCCCCTACACGCCATCATCTACATTGCATACACCCTGTACCAACTTTTAAACACTGTCCCCACTTTTCCAGACTGTTACCACACTCACTGCCATTCCCTTCCCTTGCCCTTACTCACTGTAATTCCCTTGCCCACTGTTCTCACTTTTCTAGACTGTCACCACACTTACTGTCATTCCCTTGCCCTCATTTCCCACATCTAAGATGGCTGCGCCGCCCTCACTGATACCTGGCTCTGCCCTCTTTCTCTTATACACTCTTTAAACGTATTCTCCCCTACATGCCATCATCTACATGGCAATACATAGCATATACGCCCATAACTTTCGCAGTCCAACACCCAACAACTTATACATAACATGTAATAAATGCACAGACTAGAGAGTGGAGGTAAAATGGCCATGGCTTGTTTATTAAAACCAAACTTTAACCAAAACTTTACTATACAAATTATAAGCCTAGTCATAAACTCTGACTCAGTCAAACCATACATCAGAGTCCTTTCCATCACGGGAGGACTATCCTTAAAGGGGTTGTCCAGGATTAGGGACCATTGTTTATTAGCATTGCACATACACACACTTTACACACACCCATGTCCTACCTTTTCAGCATGTTTCTAAGTACCCTTTTACCCAAAACCTTTATGGCAAACAAATTGAAAGTGAAAAAAAATTAAGAATTTAATAAAAAAAAATTGTCTTTTATCCGTTCATTTATTACATAAAAAAATTAAATCAATAAAAAAACCTACACATATTTGGTATTGCCTTGTCCGTGACAACCGGCTCCATAAATATATCACATGATACACCATGTACGAAAAACACCTTAAAAAAAAACATAAAAACTGTTTAAAAAAAAAAGCCTTTTTTTACCTAACATCACATAAAGTGCAACAACAAGCGTTCAAAAAGGCGCATGCCCCCCAAAATAGTACTAATCAAACCGTCACCTCAACCCGCAAAAAATGAATCCGTAACTAAGATAATCGGTCGAAAAGTTAAAAAAACGGTGTCTCTCATTCTATGGACACACTAAAACACAATTTTTTGGTTTCAAAGCTGCTATAATTGTGTAAAGCTCTCAGTCATGTTTAGGGATCAATATGGGAGCGTGGCCCTTATAGTGTGACGCTGTCAGCGATGTTTATGGATAGATGTGGGAGCGTGGCCCTTATACTGTGATGCTTTGATGCTGTCAGCTATGTTTATGGATAGACGTGGGAGCGTGGCCCTTATAGTGTAATACTGTCAGCTATGTTTATGGATAGACGTGGGAGCGTGTCCCTTATACTGTGATGCTTTGATGCTGTCAGCTATGTTTATGGATAGACGTGGGAGCGTGGCCCTTATAGTGTGATACTGTCAGCGATGTTTATGGATAGACGCGGGAGCGTGGCCCTTATAGTGTGATACTGTCAGCGATGTTTATGGATAGACGTGGGAGCGTGGCCCTTATAGTGTGATACTGTCAGCGATGTTTATGGATAGATGTGGGAGCGTGTCCCTTATATTGTGATGCTTTGATGCTGTTAACGATGTTTATGGATAGATGTGGGAGCGTGTCCCTTATACTGTGATGCTTTGATGCTGTCAGCGATGTTCATGGATAGACGTGGGAGCGTGTCCCTTATACTGTGATGCTTTGATGCTGTTAGTGATGTTTATGGATAGACGTAGGAGCGTGGCCCTTATAGTGTAATACTGTTAGCGATGTTTATGAATAGACATGGGAGTGTGTCCCTTATATTGTGATGCTTTAATGCTGTCAGCGAAGTTTATGGATAGACGTGGGAGTGTGTCCCTTATACTGTGATGCTTTGATGCTGTCAGAGATGTTTATGGATAGATGTGGGAGTGTGGCCCTTATAGTGTGATGCTGTCAGCGATGCTGATCCTCAATTTGTGGACATCAATAAACAACTGTTGTGTGTATGTAGGCTAAGTCTACTTTCACACTAGCGTTTTGGTTTCCGTTTGTGAGATCCGTTCAGGGCTCTCATAAGTGGTCCAAAACGGATAATTTTTGCCCTAATGCATTCTGAATAGATAAGGATCCGTTTAGAATACATAATTTTGCCTCCGATCAGTCACCATTCCGCTCTGGAGGCTGCTTGCAGCGTTTTGGTGTCCACATGACGAAACTGAACCAAACGGATCTATGGCACAATAGAAAACTGATCCGTCCCCCATTGACTTTCAATGATGTTCAAGACGGATCCGTATTGGCTAAGGTAAAGATAAAAAAAAAGTAGTTGGTGGGGGGCCACAGAGGATCTGGCTCCACGGGCAGGTGCAAGCAAAAGGCAAACCAACTTGTGGAGCTCGGACACTCATAGACCACTTACTAAACCCCTCCACCAATTAGACCCTTGTTACTAGGGTCCAGATAAAGATAAAGATTCATGCCATGCCGCAGCACACCAATGACCATCCCAGAATGCACCGAAACCAGCACTACCTGCTGCATCCGTGAACAGATTCAGTTGTGCAGCATCCACAAAATCCTCCTGCTACAACGACCTACCATTAAAATCCTGCAAAAAACTTAACCAAACTAGCAAATCATCCCTTATATCCTTATTCAAAAACACATGCAACTGAGGATTCCAAAAACCAGCTACCCTTAATGATAATTGCCTACAAAAATTCATCCCATAGGCATCCCATAACTCTACAACAAAAAGCTAAAAAACCTAACAACGATTGAACCTCCTATACAGTAACACTATGACGGGACAAAAACACCTTGATCAACCAAGCCTCTTTCAAAACTTTCTCTTCAGGTAACTGGAACTCACTAATAGAGATGAGCAAACTTAAAAAAAAAGTCCGGTGTTCGGCGTTCGGGTTGTGGTAAGTAGTGATGAGCGGCAGGTGCCATATTCGATTTCGACGAAATTCGCGAATATTCGAATGAATATTCGTTTCATATTCGTCGAAATCGAATATTCGTCATTATTCTAGTTACCGCGATTAATATGCGATTTAAATAATCGCGTATTGCGATTTTAACTTAAGGCTACTTTCCTATTGGTTTCATATCTAGAATTATAGCGAAGATGACGGATATGACGAATGTATTCGTCATATTCCTCAAAACGAAGATAACGAAGTATTCTACATCTTCGTTTTTGCAACCTATTCGTCAACTTCGCTAATTCTAGCAATCAAATAGGAAGGTTGACTATAGAGACAACTGTGTTTAATTCGCTATGCGATTATTTATATATATTTTTTAATAAATAGAATAATTATAATAATTATATCAAGTAATATAATTATTCTATAAAAAAAAAAAATCGCATAGCGAATTTAACACAGCTGTCTCTATAGTCAACCTTCCTATTTGATTGCTAGAATTAGCGAGGTTGACGAATAGGTTGCTAAAACGAAGATGTAGAATACTCGTTATCTTCGTTTTTGAGGAATATGACGAATACATTCGTCATATTCGCTATTCGCTAATTCTACCAAGCCAACCATAAAGTTCCTTGCTCATGGAGCGTCCCCATCACCATGGGAACGTCTCCATATACTAAAATGTACTGTCGGATTTGAGGAATTACGTTGAAATCGCAATGCGATTAATTCAAGTTATATTAATCGCATTGCGATTTCAACTTAGAGCTGGGTTTATAATGGGTCAGCTTGCTAGAATGAACGAAGTTAACGAATATGGAACATAGCAGCACTGCTAAGTTGAATTCGCAATGCGATTAATTTAACTTGAAGTAATCGCATTGCGATTTCAACTTAGCACTGCTATCTTACATAGGCTAGAATTAACGAATATGGAATATAGCACTAGCAGTGCTAAGTTGAAATCGCAATGCGATTACTTCAAGTTAAATTAATCGCATTGCGAATTCAACTTAGCAGTGCTGCTATATTCCATATTCGTTAACTTCGTTCATTCTAGCAAGCTGACCCATTATAAACCCAGCTCTAAGTTGAAATAGCAATGCGATTAATATAACTTGAATTAATCGCATTGCGATTTCAATGTAATTCCTCAAATCCGACAGTACATTTTAGTATATGGAGACGCTCCCATGGATGGGGACGCTCCATGAGCACGGAAGTCGGCAGAAGCGGCAATGGGCACTGACTAGAGCAGCCAGGAAGCCAGGAATCCTCAGGACAGGTAAGAACTACTGTTGGGAAGTGGGAAAGAAAAAAATATAACTAAAAAAAAAAATGAATATTCGAAATAGCGAATTTATAGCGCTATATTCGAAATATTCGCGAATTAGCGAAGTGCCGATATTCGCTAAAAAAATTCGCTATTCGAATATTCGCGCTCAACACTAGTGGTAAGTCGCGCATCCCGTTATGGATTCCACTATAGCGGCATATGGAATCCATAAGGGGCGGCTGCCACCAACCCGAACTGTTGAACAGCCGAAGGACCTGGGGTGACGTCACTCATCATGTGATCAGTGCAGGGGGCGTGGCTCAGCACTGGATTTGATCCCGTGCTGAGCCACGCCCCCTGCACTGATCACATGACAGTGACATCACCCCAGGTCCTTTGGCTGTTCAACAGTTCAGGTTGGTGGCAGCCGCCCCTTATGGATTCCATATGCCGCTACAGTGGAATCCATAACGGATTGCGCGACTTACCACAACCCGAACGCCGAACACCAGACTTTTTTTTAAAGTTCGCTCATCTCTACTTACTAACACAAGAATTAATAACTATTTCTACAGTAAATATTCAATACAATTAGACGGTATTTTCAGAAGCAAGAGGAACACCAAAATCTGCACAAACTGAGACAAATAATGACAACACTTCAGAACAAACCAGATAATCTGCACCAAAAAACAAAAAATCACTTAATAGTAAACAATACCATCTTTCATAGCCCGCACAGAAACAACCCATTCAAAAAAAGGGGAGAAAGCCTCAAAATAAAAACAAGAAATAGAATATCTCATAGGAAGGCATCTGCCGAAATAAAAGAAACCTTGATAATGAAAGCCCAACGAGTTAAAAGCTGCTGGATGGATGGGAAGTAGACAAAATGTCGACTAAATATCAGCCTTGGCCAATAAGGCCCCTTTCCCAAAAGTCTTAACCACAGAAACTGCTGAATAGTGTTGAGTGAACATGCTCAGCCAAACACCAGTTTTGCTTGAGCATCGCTATGCACGGCACATTGCGGTATTCAGCCGAATACCGCATGTGCTCGAGCGCAATGCAGATGTTGCGCAGCTAATGTCACTGTCCGCAGCAGACACCATCTACGGAAAAAGTACACTGGATGTCACAGATATTTAGGGAGTGATATTGGAATATTTTTATTAGAAAAACTTTTCAGAGTCTCAAAAGTTCTTTTAAGGACTATTGTGAATGACAGCAGCAATATAAATTTCTAGCGCAACCTGCGCTAAATTGCTAAAACTTTACAGACCCAAAAGTCCTTTTATGGATTATTGTGTGTGGCAGCACCAATATATCATTTTAGCACATTCTGCGCTAAATAGCGTCTAATAGGCTGCTGCGTAGAGTTAAATTATGGGCGCCACATATCCAGTGTAAAGTATGCACATCCGAAAAAATTTCTGTGACATCGAGTGTACTTTTTCCGTCGACGGTGTCTGCTGTGGACAGTGACATTAGCTGCGCACATCTCCTGTGTAAAGTGTGCGCATCCCAAAATATCTGTGACATCCAGTGAACTTTTTCCGTACACGGTGTCCGCTGTGGACAGCGACATTAGCTGCGCAGCATCTGCAGTGTAACGTGTGCGGCGAAAAAATTTATCAGTGACATACAGTGTACTTTTTCAATAGATGGTGTCCGCTTCTGACAGTGACATTACCAGTGCCACATCTCCAGTGTACTGTGTGCGCTGAAAAAATTTATCAGTGACATACAGTGTACTTTTTCAATAGACGGTATCCGCTTCTGACAGTGACATTACCAGTGCCACACCTAAAGTGTAACGTGAGCTTAAACAATTTATCTGACATACGGTGTACTTTTTCAATACATGGTGTCTGCTTCTGACAGTGACATTGCCAGTACCACATCCCCAGTGTAACGTGTGCGCATAATTTTTTTTATCTGTGACATACAGTGTACTTTTTGCAGACAGTGACATTACCGGTGGTACCTCTCCTGTTTAACATTTCCTCATCCTAAATACCTGTGACATTCCCTGTCCTTTTTTTTTAGCCACTCTTGACAGCATTGACATTATCTGCTGGATATCTCCTGTGTGACGTTTCCACATCCCAAATACCTTTTTAAATTTTTTTACGCATACAATTCCAAATCCTACCCTACTGAACGTGTGACATACTTTCAAGCATATATATAACATTTATTATGAAGAAGGCGAGCAGTATGGGACGGGGAAGTGGCCGTGATGCTGATGGTGCACGCAGAGGCTGTGGCCCTGGCGCATTGAAACTGTACCTGCTGCCAGAGCACAATAAAAACAATCATCCACGATACCTAGCTTCATGTCCCAGTTTGCAGGGCGGCGCAGGACACCACTCTTGAAGTCAGACCAGTGCGACCAGGTGATCGGTTGGATTGCAGCAGATAATGCTTCCAATAGGTTAAGCACCACCCTGTCTTCCACCAAGTCCAGTCTCAGTAGCCAAGGCCCTCGGATATAATGTTTTACAGGGTTAGCTCACCTGCAGGCCCTCCCATATAATTTTTTACAGGGTCAGCTCATCTGCAGGCCCTCACCTACAACGTTTTAGAAGGTCAGCTCAACTGCAGGCCCTCAACTGCAATCTTTTACAGGGTCAGCTCACCTGCAGCCCCACGCATATAATGTTTTACAGGGTCAGCTCACCTGCAGGCCCTCACCTCCAACCTTTTAGAGGGTCAGCTCACCAGCAGGACCTCACCTACAACCTTTTACAGGGTCAGCTCACCAGCAGGCCCTCAACTGCAATCTTTTACAGGGTCGGCTCACCTGCAGGCACTCGCATATATTTTTTTACAGGGTCAGCTCACCTGCAGGCCCTCGCATAAATTGTTTTACAGGGTCAGCTCACCTGCAGGCCCTCACCTACAACCTTTTAGAGGGTCAGCTCATCAGCAGGCCCTCACCTACAATCTTTTACAGGGTCAGCTCACCAGCAGGCCCTCACCTACAATCTTTTACCGGGTCAGCTCACCTGCAGTCCCTCGCTTATAATGTTTTACAGGGTCAGCTCACCTGCAGGGCCTCACCTACAACCTTTTAGAGGGTCAGCTCACCAGCAGGCCCTTACCTACAATCTTTTACAGGGTCAGCTCACCAGCAGACCCTCACCCCTAATGTTTTAGAGGGTCAACTCAGCAGCAGGCCCTTGCCCCTAATGTTTTAGATGGCCAGATCAGCAGGCCCTTGTTCCAAATGTTTTTAAGGGTCACAAGCAGGCTATCAATCATAATTTTTTAAATGTGTGTATGATGCCCTCCTTTATGTGTAACAAAGGGTGTATTGGAGTGCCGTTTCCTTGTAATTTTTAGAAGCTCTTTCACTTACTGCATATGCTTTATGAGTGTAGGAGTCCCACTACCTGAACAGTTGTACCACAATGTGAATGAGGCCCTCCTTTATGTGATATACAGGTTGTATCGGAGTGCCTCTTGCTTGTAATTTTTGGCAGCAATTGCACTTTATATACAAGTAAATATACAGGAAAGAATGTTTCCTAACAATTTTTCCTCTAAAATTGATTTTATCTTTGGTTTTGTGATTATTATTATCAGTCTGTAAAAGTAGCATACTACTCGGACAACATCGTTCCCAGCGACCTGGGAGTCCAAGATGGATGCAGAGATCCTTCCCATGCTGTTCCCGAACCATTTTGGTGGTGTTTTCATCAATTTCTGACCTTTTCCTATGAACCAGGCACCCTCCCCTCTTCAAAGCAGGGGGTACCTGGATTAATGCTCGGGTTCTCCCATTGACTTCCATTATACCTGGGTGCTCTGTAGAGCACCCGAGCATCCTGATGTCTTCGGCCCGAGCACCCGAGCACTTGTGTGCTCGATCAACACTACTGCTGAATCAAAAGTAGCATAACAAACTCTAGATAACGATGTATCAATTTCATCATTTAAAGATTGTCCAAAAGGGTAAGATAAATGATGAGTTATCCTGAAAGAAATTTGCTCCTTTTTTGGCACCGCCCCAAGAGGAGACAAATGGAAATCCTCAAAAGGTGACACCTCAAAAGGACCAGAAATCCTGCCGGCGGCAATTTCCTTCTGCAATTTTGATGCAACTACATGTGGAAATTGCTGAACCGAAGGCAAATTTTTCTCCAGGACACAACCTTGACCAGTAAATGGAGGCAACACAAAGCCCTCTGAAAGACCCGCAGTTAACAAATCAGCTATCTGTCAATTTGTGAACTAGTTTAACCAAGGAGGCATTTTCACTCAGCTGGCGTCCGTACTTTTGAAAAGAAGCTCCTTTGCCATCGGCTGCTATGGCAAATTCGCTTTCTTAACCACTTGCCGCCACGCTAACGCCGATGGGCGTCAGCGCGGCGGCTCTCTCAGGTCTCAGTGCTGCCTATCAACGTCATCTCGTGAGACCCGAGATTTCGTTTTGGGGTGTATTTTTATATATACCCATACTTTGTGTGAGAAATATCTCTGTAAACGACAACTTTTTACATTTTTTTATACAAAGTTGACAATATACAGAGATATTTCTCTCACCCAGCATGGGTATATGTAAAAATACACCCCAAAACACATTGCCCTATGTCTCCTGAGTACGGCGATACCACGTGTGTGACACTTTTTTGCAGCCTGGGTGCGCAAAGGGGCCCAAATTCCAACGAGTACCTTTAGGTTTTACATGGCTGCTTACAATTTAGCCCCGCCCAAAATGCCAGAACAGTAAACACACCCCACAAATGACCCCATTTCGGAAAGTAGACACCCCAAGGTATTCACTGAGGGGCATAGTGAGTCCGTCTGAGATTTTAATTTTTTTTGCCAGAAGTTAGCAGAAATGGAAACTTTATAATTATTATTTTTTCCTCAGAAAGTGTCATTTTCCGCTAACTTGTGAAAAAAATGAAATGATACATGAACTCACCATGCCCCTCTGCGAATACTTTGGGGTGTCTTCTATCTAAAATGGTGTGATTTGGGGGGTATTTATACTATCCTGACATTCTAGCACGTGAAGAAACATGACAGGTGCTCAGAAAGTCAGAGCTGCTTCAAAATGCGGAAATTCACTTTTTTGCACCATAGTTTGTAAACGCTATAACTTTTACCCAAACCAATAAATATACACTTATTGGATTTTTTTTTATCAAAGACATGTAGAACAATAAATTTTGTGAAAATTTTATATAGAAATGTAGTTTTAAAAAAAAAAATTTACAACAGAAAGTGAAAAATGTCATATTTTTTGCAAAAATGTCGTTAGATTTTTATTAATAGCAAAAAAAGTAAAAATGTCAGCAACAATGAAATACCACCAAATGAAAGCTCTATTAGCGAGAAGAAAAGGAGGTAAAATTCATTTGGGTGGTAAGTTGTATGACCGAGCAATAAACGGTGAAAGTAGTGTAGTGCGGATTTGTAAAAAAGGGCCTGGTCACTAGGGGGGTATAAACCTGTGGTCTTCAAGTGGTTAAAGCATCTGGACATTGGGTGACTTGATCCACAAAATGCGCATTCTTGCTTGTACTAACAACTGGCAGGCCATTTACACTGCGACTCATTATAAGCAAAGCAAAGACCACGCTTCATCAAACCTCCAGCAGGAGATACCTTCTGGCTGATAGCTGGCGGTTTCTGGGGGACCAAAAGATTGAGCCAGAAGCCCACATCCTTGGTGCCCCACTGCAACTGTGGATAAACCGCCAGCTTCTCCTGGAAATTCTCATCGTATTGGAACCAACCAAAACCGACAATGTTTTTGTAAGCCTTCAACACGAAATCCCCATGCTGAAACAACCCCCAGCATTTCTCAGGATATTTATCCCCTAAAACACTAGCAAAAATACAAAACGCCTGTAACCAATTATTAAAAGAGCAAGGAATAGGATGGCGCCTATCTTCCTCCAATCTTTCCTCCCTGCGTTCCAATTTAGAGGCAGGAAGGAGAGATAAAATATCTACGTATTAAACATTCCAAATTCTATCTTTAACAGATGCAGACAAATGAAAACCTAAAGGGAAGATAGAGCACGGTAAGGGCACTTTCACAATAGCGCTAGAAGATCCAGAAATCTGTATGCAAATGGATATAATTTGTTTCCGGATCCGGATCCATCTGACAAATGCATTGAAATACCGGATTAGTCTTTCTGGTGTTATCTGGAAAAACGGATCCGGTATTTATTTTTTTCATATTTTTAAAGGTCTGCACATGCGTTTTTCCAGAACACTTGGTACCAGATCAGGCATTAAAACATTTCAATGGAAAATAATGCCGGATCCGGCAATCCGGCAAGTGTTCCGGAAATGGCCAAATACCATAAAAGGGACGCAACAAAGGACATCCTGATGCATACTGAAAGGATTGCTTTCCATTCAGAATGCATTTGGACAAACTGTTTAGATGGTAAAAACAGGCACTCACCATCTGGTCTGAATGATAAATTAGTACAATAAAATAATTAATACAATAAAACATAGTATATATGAACCCCTATAGTACGGTCCTAACTTAATACATTTGATAGTCTGCTGCAGTATATACCTTTGTATTTGCCTTTGCTTGATAGATCCAAGGGTATCGCTGAGAATTGTTTTAAAGAAGTGTTAGGGTACTTTCACAATAGCGTTAAAGTCTTCCGGTATTGAGTCCTATCATAGGGGCTCAATACCGGAAAAAAAACGCATCAGTTTGTCAAAATGTATGTAAAAAGTATATCGTGGCTCACCCTTACCTGGTATGTGGTCATGGTGCTCTGTTTTTAGATGATTCCCCTTATCATCCAAAAAAGTATATTGTTTAGAAGGTAAAAACAGGCACTCACCATCTGGTCTGAATGATAAAATGTTGTGTTTAATAATTAGTACAATAAAATAATTAATACAATAAAATATAGTATATATGAACCCCTATAGTAAGGTCCTAACTTAATACATTTGATAGGGTGCTGCAGTATATAACATGTTAACACTATATTGGGAAATAAAAGTAAAAATAGTGCAGTCAGAAAACTGTGACTAGTCTAGAAATTGGATAATCCAGAAATACATCTGTTATATAGCGTCAATACAGCTGCTGATCATACCTAACAGCGTAGTTGTAGAAACCAAATATTGCAAGTCAAAAATTCATTGATACGTGCTCCTTATAGAACCATAAGTGAATGCAAAACATCAGTACAAAATAAGATGTGAAAGCAGTTTTGCGCAATTGTGCTAAAAAAATAGTCCCAAAAGTAGTGTAGGGTTAACCAAAAAGGTTGTAAGTATCGCTTGTTATATTGATGAACAATAGCGTGATTTGCCAAGCATAAGTAGGTTAATGCAACATATAACTGAAGTCTCTCCTCACTAGAGACTGGGTGATATTAGTAGGGCTTGCATCTGGGGCGTCCCCCTAATACGCGGCCTCTTACCTCACCCTCCATTCGGTGGTCGGCAGACTGGACTCCTCAGTCTATGATCCTGTGGAATAGCTAAGCCGTGCCTCAGCCTCCAAGTTACAAGGTGCGTTGCAGTCTCCGGACTGTGCAGTGTGTGGACTTCGGCGTCTCACGTGATCCGGCAGATCAGTGCTGTCATGTGATGTTGCACGTGATGCAGAGAAAGTTAGGTGATGATGTTTCCGTAGTTGGCTCTACAGGATCTTTTTAAGAGCTCAGACCTTTTAGTAAAACTCCAAGATAGGATATAAAATAACGCTGAATATCTTGTGTAGGGTTTTAGGTGGGTAGTTCTATATTCCGAAAGAAACAGCCAGATGCATTTCGAGTTAACAACCTCTTCCTCAGTGGCTTCGGTGTATAATGAAACTACCCCTTCTTTTATAGTATTTGGCCTTAAAACCCACCTAAAACCTGAAATAGATTTGGAATGTCCATCCAATCCTATCCAGTTATACAATTTACTTTCTCAAGTGTGAATTATTAAAACCTTTGACAACTTTGCCATCAAAAAGGATGGGTATACTGTCCCAGGGGATGAGAAATGAGTAGGATGGACAAAATGAGAGCAAAAATGCACCTGCGTTTATATTGCGGTTTTACTGCGTTTTTTATTTTATTACACTTATTGTTATTTACATATGTATATTTCTATATGCTTGAGCTCACCGGGACTCTCCATTGTGCTGCATCTGAAAGTCTCAGTGTCTCCTTACTCATTCATTATTAATAGTATCTGCGCTGTTGTCACTCTAGAGGTTGCGATCACATAAACGTCCAAAATACATAAGGAAATAGAATTGGCAAAAAAGAGAGCAAAAAACGCATCTGTATTTCTATTGCGGTTCTGCTGCGTTTTTTGGTTTCTTGTCTTCTTTGTTGTTTCCATGTATATATTCTATATAATTGAGTTGCCTAGAACTATCTGTTATACCAAGTCTGGGAATTTCAGGAACTTCAGTGTTCAATTGTGTTCAAATGTTGACTAGGGGGAGGGGGCCTTCCACCGAGGAGAGATCCTGGTGCTGATAGAACAGAGGAAAAAGGGGAAAAAAGGAGAGTGTTAAACACTGGTGGTTTCTTAAATAAGGAACCTGGATTAACTCGGCAGGGCGCCAAAAGGATTTGGGAGGAGATGGGAGGAGTGAGAAAGGGAGACAGGATAAGTGAGGAGGCTGCCAGTGGTTGCATCTTAGTCTAAAGGAGAGGTAAGGTGAAAATCTGAAAGTAAAACAAGGAAAAAAAAAAAAGAACCACTCTAATGGCACCAAACCCTAAGGTAAAGTGTATTCAGAACTGGCATCCACTTAGGCAAAAATAGATAAATAGTGCGCGGCTTAAATAAATAAAAGCATCATAGTAATGTAAATTCAAAAATGTAAAAGATGTTAAGAGCAGACTCACTTCACCCAGGAGGGTAATGCAGGATAAGCACAATACACTGGGTCACCCGTAAAAGTATCAGAAAGGACGGCAAACACTCAGTGGAGTTTTCTGGAACCTTCCTTTATTCCAATAGCCACGGTAGAGGGAAGAGGAGCTCGACTAAAACCCCAAACATTAATCACACAACTCCAATCCACACCATCTCCCCATACACCGTCCAGGAAATAGATCAAACAAAGATCCCTTTATCCACTAAGAAAAGCCTGCATAAAAGTATCTTCAATCTCTCCAAATACCAATTGAAATCAAACGAACTAAACCTATTAAGCAAAGGTCTTTCTTTTTGCCCAACAGATACTATGGATCTGTTTGAAGTATTTGTTGACCTAAACCAATGGGTCCACAAACTTACCCTAAAGAGGCACTTTGCCATCAAACAACGAAAAGGGGAGAACACTTTCCCCAATTCCGATACCGTCAAAACCACTCTGGAGAACACACACACAATTCCCCCAACCACTACACTTGCCCTCCCGACCGACATGACAGTTACCACCGCGCAACCCATCCCCTCAGGACTGAACATTAAATCCACTTTTTACCCTCTACACAGTAGAGGCCCACATCTAGAAAGTTTCCTTAACATTATTCTAGATGAGGCCAAGACCCTAACGAAAGTTGAAAACTCTCCCCCCCTACACAATCTCACTAAACAAGAAAGGAAAGCCCTCATCACCTTAAAGGGCTTCTGTCACCCCCACTGACGAATTTTCACTAGCTGACATTAGCTACTTGCTAATGTCAGCTGAGTTCAAACATATGTTTAATATCTTTTTTTCTGTTTGCAATCTTCTTAAAAACTTACTTTTGTCATATGTAAATTATCTTCGCTACCAGCAAGTTGGCGGGTACTTGCTGGTAGCCGCCATCTTCATGGCCTTGAACGCCCCTCTTCTTTTGATAGACAGGGCCAGCACGCTCTCCTACTCTCGCTGGCCCTGTCTGCAGCTGCAGTCCGCGCCTGCGCCGTCTCGGTCTTTAGTCGGCGCAGGCGCTCTGAGTGAGGACGCTCGCTAGGCGCTCCGTCCTCAGTGCGCCTGCGCCGATGACATCAGCGCTACACCCGAAAGAAAAGACGCCGGCATCGCCTGCTCTTTACCAGGGATGCCGGCGTCTTCTCTTCCGGGTGTAGCGCTGACGTCATCGGCGCAGGCGCACTGAGGACGGAGCGCCTAAGCGAGCGTCCTTCACTCAGAGCGCCTGCGCCGACTAAAGACCGAGACGGCGCAGGCGCGGGACTGCAGCTGCAGACAGGGCCAGCGAGAGGAGGAGAGCGCGCTGGCCCTGTCTATCAAAAGAAGAGGGGGCGTTCCAAGGCCATGAAGATGCGGCGGCTACCAGCAAGTACCCGCCCAACTTGCTGGTAGCGAAGCTAATTTACATATGACAAAAGTAAGTTTTTAAGAAGATTGCAAACAGAAAAAAAGATATTAAACATATGTTTGAACTCAGCTGACATTAGCAAGTAGCTAATGTCAGCTAGTGAAAATTCGTCAGTGGGGGTGACAGAAGCCCTTTAAAGAACAATAAGGAGATTGTGATTAAGAACGCGGATAAGGGTGGTGGAGTGGTAATACTCGACCGGGAATACTATCTCCTTGAATCAAAGAGAATACTCTCGGATAATATGTACTATAAATCCCTGGCTGAAGACCCCACCCCCACCATTTTTAAAAAGAAACTCCAAGAATTGGTTGCCTATGGTTTTACAACCAATATTTTCAATAAGAAAGAAAAACAATTCCTTACTTGTCACCATCCCTTCATAGCCCGGTTCTATTTCCTTCCGAAAATCCATAAATCCCTCACCAATCCCCCTGGCCTTTCCATAATCTCTAGGATAAACTCTTTAACAACTAACCTTTCTGCATATGTTGATAACTTTTTGCAAAAATATGTCGTTCAATTGCCCGCTTACTTACGGGATTCTACAGATCTTATAAACACGTTAAATACTGTAGACTGGAAGGAACATTACACCTTAGTCACTCTGGATGTTGCTTCTCTTTATAGCAACATCCAACACACTTTAGGGATCCAGGCAGTCAAACATTTCTTGAGTTTAGACCCAACTATGGCCATCATCCAGAAAGAGTTTATTTTAAGAGCAATTAGTTTTATTTTAGAGCACAACTACTTCACCTTTGATGACACTTTCTATCTACAAACCAGAGGGACTGCGATGGGTACGAAATTCGCCCCGGCCTATGCTAATTTATTCATTGGTCATTTTGAAGAGCGCTTGGGCCTGCTAACAAACAAAGATATTATCCAATATCGACGTTACATCGACGATATTTTCCTCATCTAGGGAGATTCTCCCCAAGATCTCCTGAACCTCATCTCGACACTTAATCAGAACGACTGGGGCCTAAATTTCACTTCTGAATTTAACCCCAAGACGGCTATCTTTCTAGATATACGCATAGAGATTATCAACAACAAAATATCTACCAGTACCCACTTCAAGAGAGTTGATGCCAACAGCTACCTTGAGTATTCCAGCTGTTACCATGCGAATTGGAAAAAGAACATACCTTTTGGGCAGATGAAACATATCCGGAGAAACTGCTCAGATAACAAAACCCTTACCAAACAACTAGGCATATTGAAAGACCGTTTCCTAGAAAAGGGTTACCCAAAAAGTTTAATTAAGGTTTCTAGTCAACGAGTTCTCAAATTTGAACAAAAAGAAGCCTTATTAGTTGCCCCCAGTAAAAACACTAATCAGAACCGGCACCAATTCAACCTTATCACCAGGTACAGCACCTAAGTGATTAGAAAACTACTCTCAAAACATTGGGGCATCCTTCTAAAAGACCCCATCCTAAGAGATATTCTCCCAAAACAACCGGGCATCACCTTCCGGAGAGCTCGTACTCTTAAGAACATCTTAGCCCCTTCCTGCCCCAAGATTCGGCCCGCAAATTACACCCTAAAGACCCTACTTCAGAATACTATCAAAAAAGGAGCTTTCAAATGGGGCATTAAAAAATGCAAGTGCTGCAGAATGATAACCCATGGCACTAAAGAAATTCCAGTAGAAAACGAGGCGGGCTCGTGGCAACTCAAACAAGAGCTCAACTGTGGATCCAGAAATGTCATCTATCTCCTTAGATGTAAATGTGGCCCTAAGTATGTTGGCAGGACTACCCAAACCTTGAGGGACCGTATGTGTGAACATCGTTCTAACATCAACAGAAAAGTTCCCACACACAGTGTATCACGCCACTTTGCGGAACATCACAAAGGAATGACCGATGACCTCAAGGTTACCCCCATAGAAATGGTTTCTTCATCCCATCAAGAACTTTGTCAAAAAGAAATATTTTGGATCCAATTAGTATTCCAACTATTAAACTATGTGATATGCCTTTCTGTCCAACCGAAACTCCACTTCAAGACTGCGTTCACCGAGAGAAAAGTTCCCTTAGCTCAACTATCCACATCCATATTCCCAATGTACTATTATGATTCCCAATGGTTCTGACATCCTAACCAATTCTCCACAGCCATACCCAAAGATCGCACATTTGAACTTTACCTTTTTAGATTATAACACTTTTTATTTCCGGTATTTAATAGATTTTATTCTATTTTTTGTACTATAATCACCATCCTTTTCCTTTTTTTCCCCCATCCCTATATGTAATTCTTATGAAATTCTCAAATTCATAACCCCTTACTTCCAGGTTATTCCCGATCATGTGACTTCCTGTTCATGTGACCAGTGTCTCACTTACTAATCCAGACTTCATTATTACCCCAGCTCTGCGTTCCAAGCTGAGACGCAGAGCAGTTGTGTAAGCCGACCACGTGACCTCTGGTCATGTGACCGGAGTTTTCGATTCAATTTAACACATCTCCCCCTGAAATCTAGCTGTTATGTACTTATTATGCAGAATGTGACAGTCACCTCGCGTTATGTATTAACCTCAACGTTATCTATTAACCTTAATACCTCACAACTGAGTACGATACTTCCGGTGCAATCCAAGGTGGAACGCATACCGGATACCGGAAGTGCGTCATCAGAGGTGCCTTAGTCCGTTTTTTATTATTTTTTTATGTTTATCTGATTGCCTTATTTGTTTACTTTTTTAACCTGCTTACACGTATTTATTGCTTTTGTCATTCAATTGTTCATAAAATGTTGCATTATTATTTGTATAACGTATGTCTAAAATCGAAGACCGGAAATGACGTCATTCTTACCGGAAGTGACGCCGTCTTGTGTTTTTTTTTATTTTTTATTGTATAAATATACCCCTGTTACGTCCTTTTGGTATTGCTCCTGATGAAGGGGTCCCTTCTATTGACCCCGAAACGCGTCGAGCTCCTCTTCCCTCTACCCTGGCTATTGGAATAAAGGAAGGTTCCAGAAATCTCCACTGAGTGTTTGCCGTCCTTTCTGATACTTCTACAGGCGACCCAGGCGCAGGAGGTGTTAATGTGGGTGTATTGTGCTTATCCCGCATTACCTTCCTGGGTGAAGTGAGTCTGCTTTTAACATTTTTAACATTTTTGAATTTATTACTATGAAGCTTTTATTCATTTTAGCCGCCCACTATTTATCTATTTTTGCCTAAGTGAATGCCAGTTCTGAATACACTTTACCTTAGGGTTTGGCGCCATTAGAGTGGTTCTTTTTCCTTTTTCCTTGTTTTACTTGCTGATAGAACAGCCAGACTCAGGATGTCTCATCAGGGAAAGGCACCCATCCCCATGTTTATAGAAAGCCAAATAATTCAAATTCTGAATTAAGACCTCGTGGTAGCAATGTTTCAAAGTAAAAAAATTCGTCTGGATTCCTGGCGTGACATTCTAGCGATGTGATCCCCTCCTCTCCAATGTACATCTATTTTCTCAAAGGCTGCAAAAACCATGCCGCTAGGGTCTTTATTGTGAAATTGTTTATAATGTAGTGATAAAGAGCGTTCGTTATACCCATCAGCCTCACAAACGCCCTAACAAGTGGCTGTAGTCTCGCAAGATTTGGTGGGACTTTGCCTGCTCCCTCCCTCTTCCACACCTGCATGGATGCTGCGCCGGGCGTCTTCCCTGCACATGCCTCCATCTTCCCCCGCATCACTTACACACTGCTATCATCTCTCCTTTGCTGGCACTGGGGCCGCCCCCCCCCCCCCCCCTCTCCATATGACAATATAGATGTAATGTAGATTTTGTTTACAGTACCTCTACTTTATTGCCTACTGATTACCTTATCACCCTCTACCTCAGGGGCGTAGCGTGGGGGGGGGGGAGGCATGGGGGCCGTTGCCCTGGGCGCAAAATTGCAGCGGGCGCCAGGCAGCCAGCACTTCAATGAGGGCTACAGGAGCCTATGGCTCTTGTCCCCTCCGTTCTTCCTCATAGGCTTCAGGCTAGTGACCTGAAGCCTATGAGGCAACAGAGTAATCGTAGTGAGTAGAATGGAGTTGCTCCTGGTAGGTATGATGATGTCAGGAGAAGAGGCGGAGCTTTGTCATGCAGGGGGCGGGGCCTCAACATGCGCAGGAGACTCTACAGAGCAGGTTGCTGGACAGAGGTGCAGAAGCTGCAGGTGGCTGTGAGAAAGAGAACAGTGACTGGAATTTTTACTGAGTGACCAGCTGGACCGCACCACTGTCATAGTGAGTACTGATGCAGGCGATTAGGCTAGTTTATGAATAGGAGAGTAATTGATTTAGGTTTAAAGAAAGACTTTACATACAGAGAATAAAGTACTGTAATGCTGTGACACATAGGGCCATGAGGGGGACCAGCATAAGATGCTATATGTGTGTCATCCACACATATATCCATTTTATTCTGGCCCCCTTCATGGCCCTATGTGTCACAGCACACATCCCCCATAACAGTGCATCATCCACAGTCCCCCGTCCATAACAGTGCATCATCCACAGATTCCCCCCCCCCCCACTATAAGAGTGCGTGATCCACAGATCCCCCATAACAGTGTCATCCACAGATCCCCCATAACAGTGTGTCATCCGCAGATCCCCTCCATAACAGTACGTCATCCACAGATCCCCATAACAGTGTCATCCACAGATCCTCCATAACAGTGTCATCCACAGATCCCCCATAACAGTGTGTCATCCAAAGATCCCCTCCATAACAGTGCGTCATCCACAGATCCCCTCCATAACAGTGCGTCATCCACAGATCCCCATAACAGTGTCATCCACAGATCCCCTCCATAACAGTGCGTCATCCACAGATCCCCATAACAGTGTCATCCACAGTTCACCTCATAACAGTGTCACCCACAGATCCCCCATAACAGTGTGCCATTCACAGATCCCCAATAACAGTGTCACCCACAGATCCCCCTCATAACAGTGCGTCATCCACAGATCCCCTCCATAACAGTGCGTCATCCACAGATCCCCTCCATAACAGTGCGTCATCCCCAGTTCCCCTCATAACAGTACCATCCACAGATCCCCCATAACAGTGCCATCCACAGATCCCCCATAACAGTGCATCATCCACAGATCCCCAATAACAGTGTCAGCCACAGATCCCTGCATAACAGTGTCAGCCACAGATCTCCCATAACAGTGTCAGCCACGGATCCTTCCATAATAGTGTGTCATCCACAGATCCCCCATAATAGTGTCATCCACATATTCCCCATAACAGTGTCATCCACAGATCCCCCATAACAGTATCATCCACAGATCCCCCATAACAATGTGTTAGCCACAGATCCCTCCATAACAGTGTGTCAGTCACAGATCCCCCATAACAGTGTCAGCCACAGATCCCCCATAACAGTGTCAGCCACAGATCCCCTCCATAACAGTGTGTCATCCACAGTTCCCCCCATAACAGTGCCATCCACAGATCCCCCATAACAGTGCCATCCACAGATCCCCCATAACAGTGCCATCCACAGATCCCCCATAACAGTGCATCATCCACAGATCCCCCATAACATTGTCAGCCACCGATCCCTCCATAACAGTGTCAGTCACAGATCTCCCATAACAGTGTCAACCACGGATCCCTCCATAACAGTGTGTCATCCACAGATCCCCCATAACAGTGTCATCCACAGATCCCCCATAACAGTGTCATCCACAGATCCTCCATAACAGTGTCATCCACAGGTCCCCCATAACAGTGTGTCATCCAAAGATCCCCTCCATAACAGTGCGTCATCCACAGATCCCCTCCATAACAGTGCGTCATCCACAGATCCCCATAACAGTGTCATCCACAGATCCTCTCCATAACAGTGCGTCATCCACAGATCCCCATAACAGTGTCATCCACAGTTCACCTCATAACAGTGCCACCCACAGATCCCCCATAACAGTGTGCCATCCACAGATCCCCAATAACAGTGTCACCCACAGATCCCCCTCATAACAGTGCGACATCCACAGATCCCGTCCATAACAGTGCGTCATCCACAGATCCCCTCCATAACAGTGCGTCATCCCCAGTTCCCCTCATAACAGTACCATCCACAGATCCCCCATAACAGTGCCATCCACAGATCCCCCATAACAGTGCATCATTCACAGATCCCCAATAACAGTGTCAGCCACAGATCCCTGCATAACAGTGTCAGCCACAGATCTCCCATAACAGTGTCAGCCACGGATCCCTCCATAATAGTGTGTCATCCACAAATCCCCCATAACAGTGTCATCCACATATCCCCCATAACAGTGACATCCACAGATCCCCCATAACAGTATCATCCACAGATCCCCCATAACAGTGTGTCAGCCACAGATCCCTCCATAACAGTGTGTCAGTCACAGATCCCCCATAACAGTGTCAGCCACAGATCCCCCATAACAGTGTCAGACACAGATCCCCTCCATAACAGTGTGTCATCCACAGTTCCCCCCATAACAGTGCCATCCACAGATCCCCCATAACAGTGCCATCCACAGATCCCCCATAACAGTGCCATCCACAGATCCCCCATAACAGTGCATCATCCACAGATCCCCCATAACAGTGTCAGCCACAGATCCCTCCATAACAGTGTCAGTCAAAGATCTCCCATAACAGTGTCAGCCACGGATCCCTCCATAACAGTGTGTCTTCCACAGATCCCGTCCATAACAGTGCGTCATCCACAGATCCCCTCCATAACAGTGCGTCATCCCCAGTTCCCCTCATAACAGTACCATCCACAGATCCCCCATAACAGTGTCATCCACAGATCCCCCATAACAGTGTGTCAGCCACAGATCCCTCCATAACAGTGTGTCAGTCACAGATCCCCCATAACAGTGTCAGCCACAGATCCCTCCATAACAGTGTCAGCCACAGATCCCTCCATAACAGTGTCAGCCACAGATCCCTCCATAACAGTGTGTTATCCACAGATCCCCCATAACAGTGTCAGCCACAGATCCCCCATAACAGTGTCATCCACAGATCCCCCATAACAGTGTGTCAGCCACAGATGCCTCCATAACAGTGTGTCAGTCACAGATCCCCCATAACAGTGTGTCAGCCACAGATCCCTCCATAACAGTGTGTTAGCCACAGATCCCTCCATAACAGTGTGTCAGCCACAGATCCCCCATAACAGTGTCAGCCACAGATCCCTCCATAACAGTGTCAGCCATAGATCCTCCGTAACAGTGTCATCTACAGATCCCCTCCATAACAGTGTCAGCCACAGATCCCTCCATAACAGTGTTAGCCACAGATCCCTCCATAAGTGTCAGCCACAGATCCCTCCATAACAGTGTCAGCCACAGATCCCTCCATAACCGTATCAGCCACAGACCACCTTTTGGTTTACATTTTCTTTTTTTATTTTCCTCCTCAAAAACCTAGGTACTTCTTATAAAGTGAAAAATACGGTCCCTTACATGAGACTGTATGCTGGAGGGGGCAGAGGGCAGGGGGAGTGATGTATTTTACATGGGACTGTATTCTGGATGGGCTGAAGGCAGGACGAGTGATGAATTTTACATGGGACTGTTTGCAAGAAAGGCTAGAAGGCAGGGGGAGTGATGTATCTTACATGGGACTGTTTGCTGGAGGGGCTGAAGACAGGTGGAGTTTTGTATTTTATATGGGACTGTACGATGGAGGGGCTGAAAGCAGGGTGAGTGATATATTTTATTTGGAACTGTATGATGGAGGGGCTGAAGGCAGGGGGAGTGATGTATCTTACATGGGACTGTATGCTGGAGGGGCTGAAGACAGGTGGAGTTTTGTATTTTATATGGGACTGTACGATGGAGGGGCTGAAAGCAGGGTGAGTGATATATTTTATTTGGAACTGTATGATGGAGGGGCTGAAGGCAGGGGGAGCGATGTATCTTACATGGGATTGTATGCTGGAGGGGCTGAAGACAGGTGGAGTTTTGTATTTTATATGGGACGGTATGATGGAGGGGCTGAAGGCAGGTGGAGTTTTGTATTTTATATGGGACTGTATGATGCAGGGTGCCATAATTATGGCTATAATACTACAGAAGTGGCCATTATATATTATAATTATACAGAGGGCATTATAGTTGCGGGCACTACCGAGGGAGGGGGAGGTCTGTTATCTAAGGATGATAGTAAAGTGAGAAATCTACAAATGTTTTCTGTGAAACTCTACAGAGACTAGACGCAGCTGAAAGGACTGCCATGATACCTTCTATCTCCGAATGAAGACGCTGAGGAAAGTCTCTATCCCAGGAGATGTCATTGGATGTAACAGGTATGGTGCTGTAGGTATGTTATGTACATCCAAATATCTGTTTATTGGGGGGGTTTGGATATAGAATTTGGCCCACACTGCCTGAGCCCGGCCCCAGACTTCAGGTCACACTGTGTGTGTTCTGAATTCTGGGGCCTCACACCCATCTACTACATTATCTGTACTCAGAGAGTTATCACTGTGTCATCTGTGGTGTTACATAGGACTGCAGGTGATATCTACTACATAATCTGTACTCAGAGAGCTATCACTGTGATATCTGTGGTGTTACATAGGACTGCAGGTGACATCTACTACATTATCTGTACTCAGAGAGTTATCACTGTGTTATATGTAGTGTTACATAGGACTGCAGTTGACATCTACTACATTATTTGTTAAAAGGGGTGTGGTGGTCAAAAGTTGGGGGGGGGGGTGCAATACTTGGCTTGCCCCGGGTGCTGGCAACCCACGCTACGCCACTGCTCTACCTGTCCTTATATCAGTTTTTACTGAATACTATGTAGCACTTATTTAATCTGGGCCACCTTTTGCCTTTTTTACCTCACCACACTCTACTATAGCTCCATTGAGACTGGCCACAGAGCATCATAGCCCTATACAGGCTTTGACTTGCATCCTCCTTTTTTCCCCACGAACCAGACTTATTGATCCTCTTCGATTGTTTAAACCAATCATATTATGTTTTTTCCTTACTCTTGTACTTTGTAACTAATGGATTCTCTTTTGTTCTATTTAGTGACTTTTGTGACCAAGGTCTGTATTTGACTGAAACTTTAAGATTTATAGTCACATTTAATAACAGGCATTTCCTTCTTTATTTGCCTATACTATGGAGGATATGTCATAATAGAGTTGAGCGAACATCTGGAAGCTCGGGTTCGCCGGGTTTGGCCGAAGTTCGCCGCAAACTTTGAGTTTGGGACCCGAACTTGACCCAAACTTGACCCCGAACCTGAACCCCATTGAAGTCATTGGGGACCCGAACTTTGGGCCACTAAAATGGTTCTAAAAAAAAGGTCCTGGAAAGGGCTAGAGGGCTGGAAATTGAAACAAAATGAGGGTAAGAGTAGGACAAGTGCCCTGCAAAATTTTGATAGGGAAATAACTTAAAATAACATAAAATACATAAAAGTTAAGTACCCCCTTACCCACCTGCCATCCCTGGCCCTGAATGCCAGGATTTCAAAATTCTTGGTCCTTTAAAATGCTGTCATTCTGGAGATGGATGGAGACTTTTAAAAAACTTATGGCGGTAGCTGTCCCACAGTACGTGGTTCCCAACCGCCACTACTTTTCCAGGCGAGCCATCCCTTCCCTGCACAACCAAGTGGCAGACAAAATCAAGTGTGCACTGCGCAACACCATCTGTGGCAAGGTCCACATAACCACCAATACGAGGAATGGTAAGCACGGGCAGGGAAGTTATAGCTCCCTAACAGCACACTGGGTAAATGTAGTGGCTGGGCCAGAGGCGAATAGCAGTTTGGCGCATGTCCTTCCACCCCCAAGGATTGCAGGGCATTTCTCTTTGCCCTCTGTTGCCTCCACTCCGCTTCCCCCTCCTCTACCACCTCCTCATCTGCTCAGCGTAACACCTTGACCACCAACATCAGCACAGCCAGGGGGAAATGACAGCAGGCTGTTCTGAAACTCATCTGTTTGGGTGACAAACTCCACACCGCGTAGGAGCTGTGGACAGGCATGGAACAACAGACCGATGATTGAGTGGTGTCACTGAGCCTCAAGCCCGGCCTGGTGGTGTGCGTTAATGGGTGAAATCTCGTAGCAGCTCTGGGCCTAGCTGGTTTGACACACATCCCTTGCCTGGCGCATGTGCTAAATTTGGTGGTGCAGAAATTCCTGAACACCTGAAAGTGAAAATCAGATTCTGATGGGACAAATTCACTTTTATTGGTGCTCAAGGACCTCTGCGGCCTGAGCTGCAGATGTGACAGGCAAATAATTTTATAAAATTTGTCAGTTAGATTGTTGGGTAACATTTCCATGGTTATCAGGACTTTTCATTGTAAATCGTAACAAAAACTATACAAGGAACATTTCAAAAAGAGAAAATTAATTTGTAGCTGGGCACAGTCATTTCTAGCTACGCTACTAGGTCTGCCTCATTTAACTTCTGGGTCTTTAAATTGGGAACATGGCCTCAGCTTGACCTTTACACCTCGGAGGTGCTGGCCTGCCCTGCAGCCAGTGTATTGTCTGAACGAGTGTTTAGCATGGCTGGTGGCATTATCACAGACAAGCACAGCTGTCTGTCCACAGCCAACGTGGACAATCTCACGTTCATTAAAAAGAACCAGGCATGGATCCCACAGGACATGTTCGTACCTTATGCAGAATAGACATGTATACCGGCCTCACCCAACCATTGTTATACTACAGCGCACTTACTCCTTGTTTTCTTTTTTATATTTCCCAATGTTTTGGGGTCTACCCAAAAGTGAGGAAAATTCTTTTTTTTACCTTTCTCTGGATGGACAGATGTCTTTTTTCAGCCTTTTAAACTATGTTACTATGTTACTAGTGCACTGACAGAGTAGAGCTTGTTCACACGACCGTGGTTTGACTCCGCATCCGAGCTGCATTATTTGCGGCTTGGATGCGGACCCATTGACTTCAATGGGACTGCAAAAGATGCAGACAGCACTCGTGGTACCACTTGGAACCGAACCTGAGTTTGGGAAATGTTTTTTTACAGTATAAATCAATTTCTGAAGTTATTATGCGAAGTCTTGTGAGACTTTGCGAAGTAATAACTTCGGCTCATGGGCGCCAATACATTCTAATACTGTACGGTGTGCTCGCTCAGTACAGTATTAAAACAAATATTCATGCGAATCGACTTCGGATGTTTCTACTGAAGTCGATTCACTCATCCCTAGTTATTGTGAACCAAAACCAGATGCGCGTCAAAAACACAGAACAGGTGCAGATCTTTCCATTACTCCTGATCTCTGAGTAGGCTTCACTACTAGTTTTGGCTGACAATAACTGATGGAAATAACTGAGCAAATAACTGAAGTATGAACTGAGCGTTAATCCATTATTTCGGTGATACAGTTACCTCAGTATTAAAGGCAGGTGTGATAAATTGCTGTGTACATCACATTCTAGTTCACTGACATTCAAAGTTAATCCTTTTTTTTAGTGATACAGTTACTGTACACTATGGTTAACAGAGGAACGGGCAGTCGCAAAAATGTTTCTGTAGTCGGTACAAGTACCAGCAGAAGAAGGGGTGGTGGTACCAGCCGCAGCAACAGGCCAGAGCTGCCACTGTCATCCAGCGGTCATTGTTTTGATCAACAATCCACCTGTACTGGAATGGCTGACTTGCTCTTCAACATTATCTCAAGTGACAACAGAAACGCACAGACAAGACTCAGTGGGGTCCTCTGACACCACGCTTAGGGTACTTTCACACTAGTGTTATTCTTTTCTGGTATTGAAATCCGGTAAAGGGTCTCAATACTGGAAAAAAACGCAACAGTTTTGTCCTAATGCATTCTGAATGGAAAGCAATCCGTTCAGTATGCATCCGGATGTCTTCCGTTTATTCCCTTGTATGGTATTCGACCGGACAAAATACTGCAGCTTGCTGCGGTATTATTTCCGCCCAAAATCCCAGAACACTATCGCACTTGCCAGATCCGGCATTCATTTATATAGAGATGTATTAATGCCGGATCCGGTTCCAAGTGTTTTCCGGTCTGTGCATGCGCCAGGACACAGGAGGAGCTATTTTTGCTTTTAAACTTTGAAAAAATGAAATACTGGACCGGTTTTCCGGATATATCACCATATTCATCTAACGGATCCAGGAGAATAAAAGATTTCCGTTTGCATACAGTTTGCCGGAACTGCCTGCCGGATCCGAACAACGCTAGTGTGAAAGTACCCTTAGTTGGCATGGTTCAGGAACTGCCTCTATGCCCTCACCTGTCCTAAACCTGCCTATTGCTTTGGAGAGGAGGTCCGATGTGGACTCTTTTAGGTATGCAACTGCCAATGATGACAGTCGGGTGGGAGCACATTTTACATAAGGGCAGGGATGTGCGCAAGAGACAGGTGAGGGTGACACAAGTGATGAACAAACGTTTGTAGATGATGATGTAGCCGATCGCACATGGGATCCAGGTGAAGAGGGGGCATCGTCATCATCAGTGTGCCCGTGAGACAGAAGGGTGGCAGAGTGCCTGTGAACCAGCAGGGTGGAAGCATGCCCGTAAGGCATCAGAGTAGAAGCAGTGGGAGATCTGGAGCCAAACGTGGGACAGGTATACTGTTTGCTCCTTGGGAGACTACTTGTGAGGAACACACTAGCAGTGAACGGGTTCATTAAAGCAGCGGCAGTCAGGCATCACGCAGTGATGGAGGGAACATGTCATACTTGGCAGTGTGGGAATTTTTTCTCCAAGTCACTGAGGAACGTTAATGTGGCAGTATGCAGGATGTGTGGGCTTCATTGTTGTCTATTGCTCCTGATGCTCCTCCTCCTCGTTACTTGTTTCAACAGCAATCAATCACCGAGGCGATTGCAAACAGACAACAGTATGCGTGCACTCATCCAACAGAGCAGAAGCTGTGAATGTGCACTCTGTCACTGTTGCTGCCACTGCTGCTGACCCCCCTCCCCACCCTTTTATGGGGCCACTATTGTCCCTGTTTGGCCGTGTTCACATAACTGTTTATTTTTCTGTTCTTCTGATCTGACAGAAGAACAGAAAAAAAATTATAATCATGTATTTTAAGAATCCGTAAGGCCTCTTTACCACGGTCAATATTTGATCAGCATTTGTAAGCCAAAAGTATGACTAGGTCCAAAACACAGAAGAAATGCAAATATTTCCATCACATTTTATCTCTGTTTTGGACCCACTCTTGGTTTTGGCTGTGATCTGAACACAGCCTTACTGCCACTAGTGCCCCTGTAACGTAGTATCTCCCTACTTCGTGCGTTTTCCCTACCGCCGTACTGAGCATGCTCAGTACAAGTGAAGTCCCCGCCCACAGCCTATTCTCCCTTTCTTTACTATCCAGTTCATTCTTTACCATCAATGGCAGCATAGAGTTAGTTTTTATAAGACCCGAGCGCAGCGAGGCTGAGCCCGATGCGTGGCGAGCGAAGCGAGCACGCGAGGGTACAACTTAATGTAGATTATGGGATTTTACTAAAGGGAGAATAGGCTGCGGACGGGGACTTTACTTGTACTGAGCATGCTCAGTTCGTGCGGTAGGGAAATCGCACGAAGTAGGGAGATACCACGTTAAACCCCCTCACTCTGTCATGCGGCCACTACTGTCACTGTTACTGCTACTACTGCTGATTTCATCCTCCCCACTCTGTCATGGGGCCACTACTGTTACTGCCACTGCTGCCGCCCTCCCCACTGTTTCATGGGGCCACTACTTACTGCTACTGCCACTGCTGCCACCCTCCCCACTCTGTCATGGGGCCACTACTGTTACTGCTGTCACTCTCCCCAATCTTTCATGGGGCCACTACCTGAATCTTGGTGCACTGCGTAGTTAAATCCACGGAGATAAATTAGACCTGACGGTAACAGTGACCTGTAATACTCATCGACAGTGATTTCACAGCTAATAGAAGGAATTAAAAAGAATGTATTTTCCCTGCCACAACATGGATTAAAATAACTTTTTTTCACCACTGGTGCTGCCTCCATTTCTTTATTTTGTTCCACTAAGGAGCCATTTGGACACAGCTCTAGCAAGGCCACTGTTTTTTTTTTTTTTTTGCTTTACCGAAGGGTTCTGTATGCATTTCTTTTTGTTTAACAGAAGGGATTAGATATGAATCTTGGTGCGCACTCTTACTGCCACTGCTGCTGACTACTTGAATCTTTGCACTGCACAGTTATGTACATGGCAGTGTTGCCAACTGTCCAGAAATTTCTGGACAGTCCGTAAAAATAGATTACTTTTTTCCTGTGTCTGTGAAAAAAAATAGATGTGTCCCTTTTTTTTTTTAGGCTGGGGGTACTTGACTAGATTATTTTGGTGGCAATTATCATTTTACAGCTCACAGTAAATGCTGGTAATGAGTTGTTATCACTCAGCATATTGAGCTATAGAAATGTATTACTTATAAGTTGGTAAAGCTGATTAGTCAGCCTGCATTTCTGGGAGGGGCGGAGCCTCTTCATATGCGAGCCACAGCCTCACTCACAGGCGTGTGTTCTCAGGTGCACAGCTGCTGCTGGGTGTCATTAGCAAACTAGCTTCCCTGGTGGAAGGATCCTTTCTTTGCAGCATTGAGCTTGTTATTTCCTCTCTGCTACCGTAGCATGCACGCGCCATAATACGCTAGTAAGTTGGGCCGGGGCCATCTCTCCTGGCTGGTCGGAACCGACTTTGCTAGCGAACGGGAGGCTACGTCTCAATATCTTCTACCTCAGGTTTGTTTGTTGGGGCTAAATATTTCAATTTTTTTTTTACTTTGTTTGTTTGGTAATATGAGTTAGTTCCTATAAATCTTACAAGTTTTACTTTGCTTTGTTCGTCTCGTATGAAAAGTTACTTCAGCCGGTCTGCGTAAAGGAAGAGTTACCTGGGCTGCACGTGACGTCATGTTTGGAGATCGGACGCAGCTGTTATTGTTTAGGCCTCTTACTGTAGCTGTTCCTTGCCATGTGTCTCCCCCCTCCCCCCGCTACCACCATCTTTAGACTTCATGTATTTCATAGCTTACGTCGCGAGTTATGCGAGTCCCCAAGGCATTCTGGTGCTGCATAACTTTTTCCGCCAAAAGAGGCTCGCACGCATGGCTCCTGCCATAAGAGGCTCGCACGCATGGCTCCTGCCATAAGAGGCTCGCGCGCATGGCTCCTGCCATAAGAGGCTCGCGCGCATGGCTCCTGCCATAAGAGGCTCGCGCGCATGGCTCCTGCCATAAGAGGCTCGCGCATGGCTCCTGCCATAAGAGGCTCGTGCGCATGGCTCCTGCCATAAGAGGCTCGCGCGCATGGCTCCTGCCATAAGAGGCTCGCGCGCATGGCTCCTGCCATAAGAGGCTCGCGCGCATGGCTCCTGCCATAAGAGGCTCGCGCGCATGGCTCCTGCCATAAGAGGCTCGCGCGCATGGCTCCTGCCATAAGAGGCTCGGCGCATGGCTCCTGCCATAAGAGGCTCGCGCATGGCTCCTGCCATAAGAGGCTCGCGCGCATGGCTCCTGCCATAAGAGGCTCGCGCGCATGGCTCCTGCCATAAGAGGCTCGCGCATGGCTCCTGCCATAAGAGGGTCGCGCGCATGGCTCCTGCCATAAGAGGCTCGCGCGCATGGCTCCTGCCATAAGAGGCTCGCGCGCATGGCTCCTGCCATAAGAGGCTCGCGCGCATGGCTCCTGCCATAAGAGGCTCGCGCGCATGGCTCCTGCCATAAGAGGCTCGCGCGATGGCTCCTGCCATAATGGACTCGCGCGCATGGCTCCTGCCATAAGAGGCTCGCGCGCATGGCTCCTGCCATAATGGACTCGCGCGCATGGCTCCTGCCATAATGGACTCGCGCGCATGGCTCCTGCCATAATGGACTCGCGCGCATGGCTCCTGCCATAATGGACTCGCGCGCATGGCTCCTGCCATAATGGACTCGCGCGCATGGCTCCTGCCATAATGGACTCGCGCGCATGGCTCCTGCCATAATGGACTCGCGCGCATGGCTCCTGCCATAATGGACTCGCGCGCATGGCTCCTGCCATAATGGACTCGCGCGCATGGCTCCTGCCATAATGGACTCGCTCGCATGGCTCCTGCCATAATGGACTCGCTCGCATGGCTCCTGCCATAATGGACTCGCGCGCATGGCTCCTGCCATAATGGACTCGCACGCATGGCTCCTGCCATAATGGACTCGCACGCATGGCTCCTGCCATAATGGACTCGCACGCATGGCTCCTGCCATAATGGACTCGCACGCATGGCTCCGGCCATAGGGGACTCGCACGCATGGCTCTGGCCATAGGGGACTCGCACGCATGGCTCTGCCCATAGGGGACTCGCACGCATGGCTCTGCCCATAGGGGACTCGCACGCATGGCTCCGGCCATAGGGGACTCGCACGCATGGCTCCGGCCATAGGGGACTCGCAGGCATGGCTCCGGCCATAGGGGACTCGCACGCATGGCTCCGGCCATAAGGGACTCGCACGCATGGCTCTTGGCTTAGAGGATTTCATAATTGACATTGACATTGGTAGTTCATACGGCCATCTGATACTATTTCCCATGGCACAGCTTTTTAGAAGTTTTCTTTTGTTCATTTAGATTTTACAGGTTAGTATTTGCGGTTCATTTCAGCCTCATTTCATTTAAGTACCCCATGTCTTTGTCTTTTTAGGTTATCGAGTCCCGGTTTATTACTAAACCCATCGGGTTAAGCCCCAATCTTTTCCCCCGCCGTCCTTAATAGTGTTGAGCGAACAGTTCGAGCATACTTCGGGTTCGTACCGAATTTTGGGGTGTCCGGGACACGGACCCGAACCCGGACATTTTCAAAAAAGTTCGGGTTCGTTGTTCGGCGATTACTTCCCGCTTTCTGAAGGGCTGCACAGCAGCCAATCAGCTAGCGTTTTACTTCTTGCCCTAAGAGCCCATCACAGCCATGCCTACTAATGGCATGGCTGTGATTGGCCAAGTGCAGCATGTGACCCAGCCTCTATTTAAGCTGGAGTCACGTAGCGCCGCACGTCACACTGCTCTGATTAGTGTAGGGAGAGGACGCAGCTTCTGTGAGGACGAGATTAGGCAGGGAAAAGTCAGCAACAGCACCTAATGAACGGATCGATCTACAGCTGTGAATGATTGAACTTCTGCTAGTTACTTGCTCACTGTTTTTTAGGCTGCACAGAGCGTTTTTCTGACACTTATTTTCTGGGGTGATCGGCTTCCATTTTATGACTTGTGGTGCACCAGAACAAGCTGCCACCAAGTCCATCAATCCATCAATACTAGTTTTTTTTTTTTGCTATATCCTACATCAAGGGCTTGGCTGTGCTAACTCAGGATAGCAATTTCTATATTTTATTAAGGGGTTAAATACAATTGCCCAAATACCAATCCCCTATATCCGGTGTTCCAGCTTTGGCTAGCCAAGTATAATACTGTCTACTGTCTGGCAAAGGATAGATTATTTTCTGTGGTGAAATTCAATTGCCAAAATAGCAATACCATAAATCAGTGGTTTCAGCTGTGGCTGGCACAGTATAATAGTGTCATATATATATTTTGTTCTGGGGTTAAATTCAATTGCCAAAATAGCAATACCCTGAATCTGGTGTCCCAGCTGTTGCAGGCCAAGTTTCATAGTGTCCGCAAAAACATATATTTTGTTGTGGGGTGAAATTCAATTGCCAAAATGGCAATACCCTGAATCTGGTGTCCCAGCTGTTGCAGGCCAAGTTTCATAGTGTCCGCCAAAACATATATTTTGTTCTGGGGTGAAATTCAATTGCCAAAATAGCAATACCATAAATCAGTGGTTTCAAGTTTGGCTGGCCAAAGTTTCATAGTGTCCTGCAAATTATATATTTTGTTCTGGGGTGAAATTTAATTGCCAAAATAGCAATACCCTGAATCTGGTGTCCCAGCTGTTGCAGGCCAAGTTTCATAGTGTCCGCCAAAACATATATTTTGTTCTGGGGTGAAATTCAATTGCCAAAATAGCAATACCCTGAATCTGGTGTCCCAGCTGTTGCAGGCCAAGTGTTAATCTGTCCGTAAAGGGTATATTTTGTTCTGGGGTGAAATTCAATTGCCAAAATAGCAATACCATAAATCAGTGGTTTCAGCTGTGGCTGGCAAAGTATAATAGTGTCCGCCAAAACATATATTTTGTTCTGGGGTTAAATTCAATTGCCAAAATAGCAATACCCTGAATCGGGTGTTCGAGCTGTTGCAGGCCAATTGTAAATCTGTCCATAAAAGGATACCTTTCATCCAGGGCCTAAATACTAGCCCTAAAAGAGATATTTCCCTAAATCAGTGGTTACTGCTGTGCCCGGATTAGTGTAATAGGCTACATAAATAAATAGGCAGATAGTGTTAGGTGCCTGTAAAAAAAAGGCCTGAATTTGAAATCAATACATTGGGCCACATATTTTTTTTCTTTTTGTAGTGCTTGGTGAACGGTAACAATGAGGAAAACATCTAGTAAGGGATGCGGACGCGGTCGTGGTGGTGTTAGTGTACCTTCTTGTGCCGGGAGAGGACGTGGCCATTCCACAGCCACAGCCACACGTCCTAGTGAACCAACTACCTCAGGTTCCAGTACCCGCCAGAATTTACAGCGATATTTGGGGAGGCCCAATGCCGTTCTAAGGATGGTAAGGCCTGAGCAGGTACAGGCGCTAGTCAATTGGGTGGCCGACAGTGGATCCAGCATGTTCACAACATGCAGAAAGCGCACAGGTGGCACCTGAAAACCAAGCCCATCAGTCTGTCTCAT
This sequence comes from Bufotes viridis, assembly GCA_033119425.1. Classification (NCBI taxonomy): domain Eukaryota; kingdom Metazoa; phylum Chordata; class Amphibia; order Anura; family Bufonidae; genus Bufotes; species Bufotes viridis. The sequence continues at coordinate 55,694,109 of CM065595.1, forward strand.
CACCCCCATGCATATCAGGGAAACTGTCTGAGCCTCAAGTTATGCAGCAGTCTTTTATGCTGTTTGAAGACTCTGCTGGCAGGCTTTCCCAAGGGAATCCACCAGGCCCTTCCCCAGTGGTGGAAGACATAGAATGCACTGATGCACAACCACTGATGTTTTCTGATGATGAGGACATGGGAATACCACCTCATCGGAGTCCGCACATCTCTGATGATGACGAAACACAGGTGCCAACTGCTGCGTCTTTCTGCAGTGTGCAGACCGAACAGGAGGTCAGGGAGGAAGACTGTGTGGAAGACGATGCAGGGGACGATGAGGTCCTAGACCCCACATGGAATAAAGGTCGTGCCACTGACTTTTATAGTTCAGAGGAAGAGGCAGTGGTGAGACCGAGCCAACAGCGTAGCAAAAGAGAGAGCAGGGGGCAAAAGCAGAACAGCCGCCTCCAAGAGAGTTCGCCTGCTACTGGCCACCGCCACCAGGGACCGAGCACCCCAAAGGCAGCTTCAAGGAGTTCCCTGGCATGGCACTTCTTTAAACAATGTGCTGACGACAATACCCGAGTGGTTTGCACGCTGTGCCATCAGAGCCTGAAGCGAGGCATTAACGTTCTGAACCTTAGCACAACCTGCATGACCAGGCATCTACATGCAAAGCATGAACTGCAGTGGAGTAAACACCTTAAAAGCAAGGAACTCACTCTGGCTCCCCCTGCTCCCTCTTCTGCTGCTGCCTCGGCCTCTTCCTCCGCCTCGGGAGGAACGTTGGCACCTGCCGCCCACCAAACAGAGGATGTGTCACCGACAACACCACCTGTGTCACCAAGCATCTCCACCATGTCACACGGCAGCGTTCAGCTCTCCCTCTCACAAACCTTGGAGAGAAAGCGTAAATTCCCACCTAGCCACCCTCGAGCCCTGGGCCTGAATGCCAGCATTTCTAAACTACTGGCCTTTGAAATGCTGTCATTCTGGCTGGTGGACACAGACAGCTTCAAACAGCTGATGTCCATGGCTGTCCCACAGTATGTTGTTCCCAGCCGCCACTACTTCTCCAAGACAGCCGTGCCTTCCCTGCACAACCAAGTATCCGATAAAATCAAGCGTGCACTGCGCAACGCCATCTGTGGCAAGGTCCACCTAACCACAGATACGTGGACCAGTAAACACGGCCAGGGACGCTATATCTCCCTAACTGCACACTGGGTAAATGTAGTGGCGGCTGGGCCACAGGCAGAGAGTTCCTTGGCGCACGTCCTTCCACCGCCAAGGATCGCAGGGCATCATTCTTTGCCTCCTGTAGCCTCCTCCTCCTACTCGGCTTCCTCCTCCTCTGTTTCCACCAGCTCATCCAGTCAGCCACACACCTTCACCACCAACTTCAGCACAGCCCGGAGTAAACTTCAGCAGGCCATTCTGAAACTCATATGCCTCAAGCCCGGCCTAGTGGTGTGCGATAATGGGCGAAATCTCGTCGCAGCTCTGGGACTAGCCGGTTTGACGCACATCCCTTGCCTGGCACATGTGCTGAATTTGGTGGTGCAGAAGTTCATTCACAACTACCCCGACATGTCAGAGCTGCTGCATAAAGTGCGGGCCGTATGTGCGCGCTTCCAGCGTTCACATCCTGCCGCTGCTCGCCTGTCTACGCTACAGCGGAACTTCAGCCTTCCCGCTCACCACCTCATATGCGACGTGCCCATCAGGTGAACTCCACCTTGTACATGCTGGAGAGACTGTGCGAGCAGAAGCAGGCCATAGTGGAGTTTCAGCTGCAGCACGCACGCGTCAGTCGCACTGCGGAACAGCACCACTTCACCACCAATGATTGGGCCTCCATGCGAGACCTGTGTGCCCTGTTGCGCTGTTTCGAGTACTCCATCAACATGGCCAGTGGCGATGACACCGTTATCAGCGTTACAATACCACTTCTATGTCTCCTTGAGAAAAGGCTTAGGGCAATGATGGAAGAGGAGGTGGCCCAGGAGGAGGAGGAGGAGGAGGAGGATGAGGGGTCATTTTTAGCACTTTCAGGCCAGTCTGTTAGAAGTGGCTCAGAGGGAGGTTTTTTGCAACAGCAGAGGCCAGGTACAAATGTTGCCAGCCAGGGCCCACTACTGGAGGACGAGGAGGATGAGGAGGAGGTGGAGGAGGATATAGCAGGTTCACAGCGGGGTGGCACCCGACACAGCTCAGGCCCATCACTGGTGCGTGGGGGGATACGGAGGACGATGACGATACGCCTCCCACAGAGGACAGCTTGTCCTTACCTCTGGGGAGCCTGGCACACAGGTGCGACTACATGCTGCAGTGCCTGCGCAACGACAGCAGATTTGCCCACATTTTAACGTGTGTGGACTACTGGGTTGCCACCCTGCTGGATCCCCGGTACAAAGACAATGTGCCCACCTTACTTCCTGCACTGGAGCGTGATAGGAAGATGCGCGAGTACTAGCGCACGCTGGTAGAGGCGCTCCTGAGAGCATTCCCAAATGTCACAAGGGAACAGGTGGAAGCCCAAGGCGAAGGCAGAGGAGGAGCAAGAGGTCGCCAACGCAGCTGTGTCACGGCCAGCTCCTCTGAGGGCAGGGTTAGCATGGCAGAAATGTGGAAAAGTTTTATCTCCACGCCACAGCTAACTGCACCACCACCTAATACGGAACGTGTTAGCAGGAGGCAGCATTTCGTGAACATGGTTGAACAGTACTTCTGCACACCCCTCCACGTACTGACTGATGGTTCGGCCCCATTCAACTTCTGGGTCTCCAAATTGTCCACGTGGCCAGAGTAAGCATTTTATGCCTTGGAGGTGCTGGCCTGCCCGGCAGCCAGCATTTTGTCTGAACGTGTATTCAGCACGGCAGGGGGCGTAATTACTGACAAAAGCAGCCGCCTGTCCACAGCCAACGTGGACAAGCTGACGTTCATAAAAATGAACCAGGCATGGATCCCACAGAACCTGTGCCTCCTTTGTGCAGAATAGACATTTATAACTGCCTCCCCCTCAACCATGTATTCTTGTACTCTGGAGCACTTCTTTATTGAATCCTTATTTTTTTAACTTTACCATGATCTTGCGGTGCAACCCAAAGTTGAATGAACCTCTCCTCTGTCTGGGTGCTGGGGCCGAAATAACTGAAAGTGGCCTTCTTTAGTGGTGGGTGATATGACGCATGATTCCTTGCTGTGGGACCTGTATCCTCGGTCTGGGTGCTGGGCCGAAATAACTGAAAGTGGCCTTCTCCAGTGGTGGGTGGTATGACGCATGATTCCTTGCTGTGTGACCTCTCTCCTCTGTCTGGGTGCTGGGCCGAAATAACTGAAAGTGGCCTTCTTTAGTGGTGGGTGAATGACGCATGATTCCTTGCTGAGGGACCTCTCTCCTCTATCTGGTTGCTGGGCCGAAATAACTGAAAGTGGCCTTCTCCATTTGTGGGTGATATGACGCATGATTCCTTGCTGTGGGACCTCTCTCCTCTGTCTGGGTGCTGGGCCGAAATAACTGAAAGTGGCCTTCTCCAGTGGTGGGTGATATGACGCATGATTCCTTGCTGTGGGACCTTTCTCCTCTGTCTGGGTGCTGGGCCGAAATAACTGAAAGTGGCCTTCTCCAGTGGTGGGTGATATGACGCATGATTCCTTGCTGTGGGACCTCTCTCCTCTGTCTGGGTGCTGGGCCGAAATAACTGAAAGTGGCCTTCTCCATAGGTGGGTGATATGACGCATGATTCCTTGCTGTGGGACCTCTCTCCTCTGTCTGGGTGCTGGGCCGAAATAACTGAAAGTGGCCTTTTCTAGTGGTGGGTGATATGACGCATGATTCCTTGCTGTGGGACCTCTCTCCTCTATCTGGGGGCTGGGCCGAAATAACTGAAAGTGGCCTTCTCTAGTGGTGGGTGATATGACGCATGATTCCTTGCTGTTGGACCTCTCTCCTCTCTCTGGGTGGTGGGGCCAAAATAACTGAAAGTGGCCTTCTGTAGTGGTGGGTGATATGACGCATGATTCCTTGCTGTGGGATCTCTCTCCTCTGTCTGGGTGGTGGGGCCGAAATAACTGAAAGTGGCCTTCTCTAGTGGTGGGTGATATGACGCATGATTCCTTGCTGTGGGACCTCTCTCCTCTGTCTGGGTGGTGGGGCCGAAATAACTGAAAGTGGCCTTCTCTAGTGGTGGGTGATATGACGCATGATTCCTTGCTGTGGGATCTCTCTCCTCTGTCTGGGTGGTGGGGCCGAAATAACTGAAAGTGGCCTTCTCTAGTGGTGGGTGATATGACGCATGATTCCTTGCTGTGGGACCTCTCTCCTCTGTCTGGGTGCTGGGTCCGAAATAACTGAAAGTGGCCTTCTCCAGTGGTGGGTGAAATGACACATGATTCCTTGCAGTGGGACCTCTCTCCAATTGATATTGGTTAAATTTTATTTATTTTATTTTAATTCATTTCCCTATCCACATTTGTTGGCAGGGGGTTTACCTACATTTTACTGCCTTTGGCAGCCCTCTAGCCCGTTCCTGGACTATTTTACAGCCTTTTTAGTGCTTAAAAGTTCGGGTCCCCATTGACTTCAATAGGGTTCGGGTTCGGGATAAAGATCGGGTCGAGTTCGGATCCCGAACCCGAACATTTTCGGGAAGTTCGGCCGAACCTCCCGAACCCGAACTTCCAGGTGTTCGCTCATCTCTAATCTGCACCTATAATGCAAACGTTTGTATCCGTTCAGAATGGATCCGTTTGCCTTAGCTTTTAAAAAAAAAAGTCAGTCAAAACGGATTCGGTTTGACTTGGATTGAAAGTCAATGGGGGACGGATCAGTTTTTAAATGCACCATATTGTGTCATTGAAAATGGATCTGTCCCCATTGACTTACATTGTAAGTCAGGACGGATCCGTTCAGCTCTGCCTAGTCAGACGGACACCAAAACGCTGCAAGCAGAGTTTTGTGTCCGCCTCCAGAACGTGAGGTGGAACGGAGCCAAACTCATGCATTCTGAGCGGATCCTTATCCATTCAGAATGAAGTCCTTTCTAAACGATTCATCCTGAATCATCTTTCATTCACAACAACATTATGTGACCCTCAATATCCTAGTCCACATTGCCCTCCATGCCCAAATATACACTTATGTATAGTTTCCATATATGGTAATTCTCTGTGTACTGAAACCAGTGCTATTATTGATTGTACCAAGATAAATTTATAGGGCTCTGGATGCACATGGCCATGTGCACCTTAGCTCATATATTGTGATATAGATAGGGTTTTTACCAGGCGCCTTATTTTCTTGTCGTGGGTCCCCATTGATTCAAACTAATATATGCCATCATAACTATTTACCAATTGGAGTATATTGCATCATATAAGGGGTGGGTATTAACTTAAGACGTGCCATGCTCTGGCAGTCATTCATGCCCGGCCTGATAGACCCTGCCCAGTAGGCGTGGCTTTCCCGTATAAGAAGATTGTGAAAAAAGTGGCACTCACCAAGGATGTCTTCATATAAACAATTTATTCGCCATCAACACGGCACAAGAAGTAAAATAAGGGCGAGCTGGTGGACGCCAACTTGCAGGTGGTCAGTACGGGACGGCCGTTTCGCGCTTGAGATTGCGCATCATCACGCCGCTATGTGCGTCCTCGCGTCACTAAGCTAATTAACACACAGGATACAATACTATTGGTGCAGCGCCGCTGCATCAAACAACCTGAAACACTGATAGGACAATTAAAACCAATATGCATGTAAAGGAGTGTACCTGGGTACTATAACATTTGTAACAAAATTGATACAGAGTTTTGCATGTCTGGGAATTTAACCTACACTACGGAATAGCAACTGTGACAAGTTACGCTCAAACCTAACCATTAACTGCACGGATAGAGTACATAAGGGGGGCTCTCTATGCTTCAGAGGAACACCGATAGTTCGTTCCTGTCATTTAATCCATGAGTACCCATCGCTTGGGTTTTCATTGTCCACCTCGCCTGACGTCGCAGGAGGGCGCGGTGCCGATCCCCTCCACGAGGTGGGCACCGCACCACTTCAATACCCGCAAACGTGAGGCACTGTGGGTCACCCCCATGTTACTCACGTACATGTTGTATTAACCTAGGGGAGCCTTTGCCCGTTCTAATGGATCCAATATGGTCACTGACCCGTTCGAAAAGGGGCCTGATGGCTTTACCAATATAAAATGTACGGCAATCGCATAACATAACATACACAACTTACGAGGTGCGACAAGTGATGAGATCTCTGACATACCATGTTACACTTCCTAATTGGAGGACCTTACTTCTTGCATTATAAGAGCAGAAGGAGCAATACCCACATTTATGATTTCCACTGACTTTTCTGCCTGAGAGCCAATCACGCTCCCTTGACTGCGTGAAGGTGCTGCGGACTAAGGTGTCCCTTAACGTGTGACATTTTTTGAAGGTGACTACAGGACGCTGTATAGCTATATCATTAAGCGTGGGATCCCCTCGGAGTATGTCGCAATTGCTGTGAACTGCTTGTTTAATGGCATTAGCCATAGGACTGAATTTGAAGGCAAAAGTAAATTGTTTAATTTCCCTCTGTCTCTCTTTTTCGACCAACAACTTGGTGCGGTCAAATTTGGCCGCACGATGGAGGGCTCGTGTGATGTCACCCGGTGGATAACCCCGTCCGACCAAACAATCCTTCAACTCATGTGCTTGCTTAAAGTATTCCGCCTCGCTACTATTTATCCTGCGCAGCCGTATAAACTGTCCAAAAGGGACTGCCTTTTTCACGGCTTCCGGATGGTAACTTTTCTGGTGGAGCAACGAGTTTGTGGCAGTGGGCTTGCAAAAACCAGTAGTTTGTAGTACTCCCTCCACTACTGTTAACTGAACGTCAAGTAAGTCAAGAGACGACCCCCCCGAAGTTCATGGTGAATCTCATATTCATGTTATTGCAAGTATTTAAATACTTCACATACTGCTCACATTCGGACTCGTTGCCCGACCAGACCAGAAACACATCATCTACAAATATTTGGTAAAGGTGGATGAATTTTAGAAAGGGGTTATCCACCGAGAAGACATAGAGCTCCTCAAATACCGCCAGATACAGTTTGGCGAAGGTACAAGACACAGGTGTACCCATAGCCATACCTAGTATCTGGCGGTACCATTTACCATCAAATTGGAACACGTTGTTGGTCAAAATTAGATCTAGGGCTTCAGACACAAACGTCTGAAACACATTACTTTTGCCTGACTTGTAACACATAACGCACGGCTTGAACCCTTTGTTTGTGTGGAATGCGAGTATATAAACTCTCCACGTCTAAGGACACAAGGCGATAGTCATTGCGCCACTCAAAAATACTGAGTGCACGAAGAGAATCGCTAGTGTCCTTTAAGTACGTGGGAGTTCCCAAAGGAGGGGTCTAAGAAGCCAATCCACATAACGCGAGATCGCTTCAGTCGCTGACCCGACCCCCGCCACAATTGGGCGGCCAGGGGGGCGGGTCAGTGACTTGTGGATCTTTGGGAGAAAATACCAGGTAGGGTTAACTGGGAAGTCAGGGATGAGTTTATCTTTTAAGCCTTTAGGTAAAAAGCCTATCTCAATGAACTTATGCATCAAGGTCTGCAATTTACATAACACTTCAGGAATAGGGTTTTAATCTGCTATACACTTCAGTGTCATTTAGCTGGTGCATTGCCTCCTCTATATAATACTCCTGACTCAGTAAGACCACGTTTCCGCCCTTGTCGGCCGGCTTTATGACCAAATTACTACAATTCTTTAACCATTGGAGAGCTTTTTTCTCTGCACCGGTAATATTCTCTGGTGCTTCTGGAAAGACCAGTGCACGCATATCAGAAAGTACTTTTTTGTAAAAAAGGTCAATTACTGAGCCAGCCGGCATAGGCGGAATGAACGTGGACTTGATACCACCTGTGAACCTACTACTCTGAATATTAGGGTTTTGGCTAGTGTGTTCAAGACCTGCCAAAAACATTATGCAATCTTGCTCTTCAGGGGTATACCGCTGGTGCATATGAAATTCAAATGGGGTCAATGTGGCAGGGACCTCTCCTGGCAAGGGTATCGAACGACCCAGTCCTGCTTCAGAAAATAGCTTTCTCAAATATAACTTTCTCACACATTTATAAAGGTCAATTTCAAAGTCCACTGGGCTCAACTGTTCGGCTAGGCTGAACCCCAGTCCCTTATTCAGGACTGAGGTGCAGCCCGGTGGCAATTCCAACCCACTTAAATTGACTACTAAGTCCTCTGCAGGCGCATTAGAGAGTGGAATGTTCTCTATTTTTTTCAGGATACTTGGCGTCTTCTCCTGGTTGATCTGCGGACATTGTTGCTCCTCTCTTTTTCTATGTCCTCGCTTCTTGCCCCTCCCTCTCCTAATTCTCCTTCTAAAGGGGCCAAGGTGGAATGGGGAGTAACTGATCCTCCTTCTGATGGACTAGAGTTGGAGTCGGTTGTCCAATGATCAATCCGTGGGCGGCGCTGTGTCTTCCTGACGTGGGATCTTCTCCTGCTCCAATCGAAGATTTTATCATGTTCGTAATCATTCTTGTCTCTTAACCCCTTTAGGACACATGACGTACCGGTACGGCATGTTTCCCGAGTCCTTAAGGACACATGACGTACTGGTACGTCATGAGTTGTTCCGATCACTGCTGCTCAGCTGGCAGTGATCGGAACAAGGTACCTGCTGAAATCATTCAGCAGGTACCTTGTTACAATGCCCAGGGGGGTCCTGTGACCCCCCCATATGGGCGATCGCTGCAAACCGAAGGTCAATTCAGACCTGCGGTTTGCAGCGCTTCTGTGCGATCTCTGATCCCCGCGGTCTGTGACCGCGGGGATCAGAGAGTTAATGCCCCCAAATTCTTGATCTTTAACCCCCCCTGCAGCCCCCAATCATATTTTGGCTGCGGGGGTGCAGGGGGGGTGGTTGCGGGCGGCGGGTGGCGGGCGGTGCGGCGGGCGGGATTGCGATTGCGATCCCCTGCCCGCCTCCTCTGTAATCTATCCCTGGTGTCCAGTGGGTCTATCAGAGTGTCAGCACATTGCTGACACTCTGATAGAAACGGCTGGCATCTGTGCTTGATCAAATGCCAGCCGTTTAACCCCTTCTATACCGCGGTCCGTACGGACCGCGGTATGGAAGGGTTAACAGGGAGGGAGCTCCCTCCCTCTCCCATCGGGGGGCTGCTGTGCCTTTGCAGCCCCCCAACAGGATGGGATCACAGAGGGAGGGGGCTACACTCCCTCACCATCCATCACCCGCTGCTTTCTGATGGCTGCGGGTGATGGTTGCCATGGAGACAGGACGCTTTCAGAAGCGTCCTGCTCTCCATGGTGCTGAAAGTCTGAATAGACCTGCTAAAGGTCTATTCAGACTTTGTAAAGTACAAAATACAGCACAGTGCACTATATAGTGTACTGTACTGTTTTATACAGACACCAAATCCACTGGATCTTTCAGAACCAAGTGGGTCTGGGTCAAAAAAAATGTAAAAAAGTGAAAAAAAGTAAAAATGAAAAAAAAACACATATCACTGAATAAAAAAAAAATACACTACACATATTAGGTATCGCCGCGTCCGTAAAAACCTGCTCTAGAAAAATATCACATGACTGAACTCATCAGGTGAACGCCATAAACCCCCCCCCCCCAAAAATGGTGTAAATAAGCCATTTTTTGGCACCGTAAGAATCTGCTCTATAAAAATATCACATGACCTCAAGTAAACATTGTAAAAAAAATTTAATAAAAACTTTGTCAAAAAGCCATTTTTTTGCCACCTTACATCACAAAAAGTGTAATAGCAAGCGATCAAAAAGTCATATTACCCCCCAAATAGTGCCAATCTAACCGTCACCTCATCCCGCAAAAATGATACCCAACCTGAGACAATTGCCTAAAAACTGAAAAATATATGGCTCTCAGACTATGGAGATACTAAAACATGTTTTTTTTTTTATTCAAAAAGGATATTATTGTGTAAAAGCAAAATAAATAAAAAAAAGGTATACATATTATGTATCGCCGCGTCCGTAAGGACCTGCTCTATAAAAATATAACATGACCTAACCCCTCAGATGAACGCTGTAAACATAAAAAATAAAAACAATGTCAAACAAGCCATTTTTTTTGTCACCTTACATGACAAAAAGTGTAATAGTAAGCGATCAAAAAGTCATATGCACCCCAAGATAGTACCATTCGAACCGCCATCTCATCCCGCAAAAAATGAGCCCCTACATAGGACAATCGCCCAAAAAAAAAAAAAAAAATGGCTCTCAAACTATGGAGACACTAAAACATGATTTTTTTTTGTTTTAAAAAATGATATTATTGTGTAAAACTTACATAATATGTATACTTTTTATTTATTTATATATCGCCGCGTCCGTCACAACCTGATCTATAAAAATAACACATGACCTAACCCCTCAGCTGAACACAGCAAAAAATAAATAAATAATACAGTGTCAAAAGCCATTTTTGTCACCTTACATCCCAAAAAGTGTAATAGCAAGCGACCAAAATGTCATATGCACCCCAAGATAGTGCCAATCAAACCGCCATCTCATCCCGCAAAAAATGAGCCCCTACATAAGACAGTCGCCCAACAAAATAAAATAAAACTATGGCTTTCAGAATGTGGAGACACTAAAAAATAATTTTTTTCAAAAATGCTTTATTATGTAAAACTGAAACAAAAAACCACAAAAAGTAGTCATATTTGGTATTGTCGCGTCCGTAACAACCTTCTCTATAACAATAGCACACAATCTAACCTGTCACTATGTAAATAACAAAAAATAAAAACGGTCGCAAAACAGCTATTTTTTTGCAAATTTTCCATTGTAATCCATTTTTCCAGTAACAAAGCAAGGGTTAACAGCCAAACAAAACTCAATATTTATTGCCCTGATTCTCTTGTTTGCACAAACACCCCATATGTGGTCGTAAACTGCTGTATGTCCAAACGGCAGGGCACAGAAGGAAGGGAACGCCATATGGTTTTTGGAAGGCAGATTTTGCTGTACTGGTTTTTTGACACCATGTCCCATTTGAAGCCCCCCTGATGCACCCCTACAGTAGAAACTCCAAAAAAGTGACCCCATTTTGGAAACTACGGGATAAGGTGTCAGTTTTGTTGGTACTATTCTAGGGTAAACATGATTTTTGGTTACTCTATATTACACTTTTTTTGAGACAAGGTAACAAAAAATAGAAATTTGGAAATTTCATCTCCATTTGCCAATAACTCTTGTGGAACACCTAAAGGGTTAACAAAGTTTGTAAAACTGGTTTATAATACCTTGAGGGGTGTAGTTTCTTAGATGGAGTCACTTTTATGGAGTTTCTACTCTAGGGGTGCATCGGGGGGCTTCAAATGGGACATGGTGTCAAAAATCCAGTCCAGCAAAATCTGCCTTCCAAAAACCATATAGCGTTCCTTTCCTTCTGCGCCCTGCAGTTTGGCCATACAGCAGTTTACGCCCACATATTTGGTGTTCGTGCAAACTGCAGAATCGGGGGAATAAATATTAAGTTTTGTTTGGCTATTAACCCTTGCTTTGTTACTGGAAAAAATGGATTAAAATGAAAAATGTTACAAAAAATTGAAATTCTGAAATTTTATCTCCATTTGCCATTAACTCTTGTGGAAAACCTAAAGGGTTAATGACGTTTGTAAAATCAGTTTTGAATACCTTGGGGGGTGTAGTTTCTAGAATGGGGTCGTTTTTGGGTGGTTTTATTATGTAAGCCTCACAAAGTGACTTCAGACCTGAACTGGTCCGTAAAAAGTGGGTTTTTGAAAATTTCTGAAAAAGTTCAAGATTTGCTTCTAAACTTCAAAGCCTTGTAACGTCCCCAAAAAATAAAATGGAATTCCCAAAATGATCGATACATGAAGTAGACATATGGGGAATGTAAATCAATAACTTTTTTTTGGCAGTATTACTATGTATTATAGAAGTAGAGTAATTGAAACTTGGAAATTTTTTATAAATAAAAATGAAATTTTTCGACTTCATTTTACCAGTGTCATGAAGTACAATATGTGACAAAAAAACAATCTCAGAATTGCCTGGATAAGAAAAAGCGTTTTAAAGTTATCACCACATAAAGTGACAATGGTCAGATTTTGAAAAAATGGCCTGGTCCCTAAGGTGAAATAGGGCCGTGTCCTTAAGGGGTTAAAAACTTATCGCGCTTACGTTCTTTTATATCAGCTTGTAAAATGGTAAATTTTTTATTTAGTCTCTTCTCAAAGCTACTATACTGTTGATCCGTCATTCTGGTTTTTAATTCTGCTTTAGCTCTTACCATCCAGTTACCATCCGGAAGCCGTGAAAAAGGCAGTCCCTTTTGGACAGTTTATACGGCTGCGCAGGATAAATAGTAGCGAGGCGGAATACTTTAAGCAAGCACATGAGTTGAAGGATCGTTTGGTCGGACGGGGTTATCCACCGGGTGACATCACACGAGCCCTCCATCGTGCGGCCAAATTTGACCGCACCAAGTTGTTGGTCGAAAAAGAGAGACAGAGGGAAATTGAACAATTTACTTTTGCTTTCAAATTCAGTCCTATGGCTAATGCCATTAAACAAGCAGTTCACAGCAATTGGGACATACTCCGAGGGGATCCCACGCTTAATGATATAGCTATACAGCGTCCTGTAGTCACCTTCAAAAAATGTCACACGTTAAGGGACACCTTAGTCCGCAGCACCTTCACGCAGTCAAGGGAGCGTGATTGGCTCTCAGGCAGAAAAGTCAGTGGAAATCATAAATGTGGGTATTGCTCCTTCTGCTCTTATAATGCAAGAAGTAAGGTCCTCCAATTAGGAGGCGTAACATGGTATGTCAGAGATCTCATCACTTGTTGCACCTCGTAAGTTGTGTATGTTATGTTATGTGATTGCCGTACGTTTTATATTGGTAAAACCATCAGGCCCCTTTTCGAACGGGTCCGTGAACATATTGGATCCATTAGAACGGGCAAAGGCTCCCCTAGGTTAATACAACATGTACGTGAGCAACATGGGGGTGACCCACGGTGACTCACGTTTGCGGGTATTGAAGTGGTGCGGTGCCCACCTCGTGGAGGGGATCGGCACCGCGCCCTCCTGCGACGTGAGGCGAGGTGGATCATGAAAACCCAAGCGATGGGTCTCCATGGATTAAATGACAAGAACGAAATATCGGTGTTCCTCTGAAGCATACAGAGCCCCCCCTATGTACTCTATCCGTGCAGTTAATGGTTAGGTTTGAGCGTAACGTGTCACAGTTGCTATTCCGTAGTGTAGGTTAAATTCCCAGACATGCAAAACTCTGTATCAATTTTGTTACAAATGTTATAGTACCCAGGTACACTCCTTTACATGCATATTGGTTTTAATCGTCTTATCAGTGTTTCAGGTTGTTTGATGCAGCGGCGCTGCACCAATAGTATTGTGTCCTGTGTGTTAATTAGCGTAGTGACGCGAGGACGCACATAGCGGCGTGATGATGCGCAACCTCAAGCGTTAAACAGCCGTCCCGTATTGACCACCTGCAAGTTGGCGTCCATCCGCTCGCCCTTATTTTACTCCTTGTGCCGTGTTGATGGCGAAAAAAAGTGTTTATATGAAGACATCCTTGGTGAGTGCCGCTTTTTTACAATCTTTTTCTACGTGGATACAATTCAATACTGAGTCTGGTAATCGGCAGAGCACCACCTTATGGGATACACCGTAGCTGGAGGAGCTACTATTTGGGGATAGGTGGGAACTGTTGTCTATAAAGGAGTGCAGGGCAGTGCCACGGGCAAATTGTTCTATCCATTATTTTCCCCGTATAAGCGGGGGAGTCTTGCGCCCGCCTCACGACCACAATCAGTGCAGAGTGCTTGCATGAGAAATTAATTTAGTTCATGAAACATAAATAAATGTAAACGTTTGTTACAAGAAAACTTTTTGAACAAATATACAAATGATTGAAATCTACAAATCTGCAAATATGTTGTATTCTATTATTTGCCCAGGTACACTCCTTTACATGCATATTGGTTTTAATCGTCTTATCAGTGTTTCAGGTTGTTTGATGCAGCGGCGCTGCACCAATAGTATTGTATCCTGTGTGTTAATTAGCGTAGTGACGCGAGGACGCACATAGCGGCGTGATGATGCGCAACCTCAAGCGTTAAACAGCCATCCCGTATTGACCACCTGCAAGTTGGCGTCCATCCGCTCGCCCTTATTTTACTCCTTGTGCCGTGTTGATGGCGAAAAAAAGTGTTTATATGAAGACATCCTTGGTGAGTGCCGCTTTTTTACAATCTTTTTCTACGTGGATACAATTCAATACTGAGTCTGGTAATCGGCAGAGCACCACCTTATGGGATACACCGTAGCTGGAGGAGCTACTATTTGGGGATAGGTGGGAACTGTTGTCTATAAAGGAGTGCAGGGCAGTGCCACGGGCAAATTGTTCTATCCATTATTTTCCCCATATAAGCGGGGGAGTCTTGCGCCCGCCTCACGACCACAATCAGTGCAGAGTGCTTGCATGAGAACATTACTGCACGCCCGACATCATAGGCGTGCAGCGTCTAAGTCTGCAATAGCACTGCTACATGCCAACGTTTATGGGCGTGCAGTGCCTCCCTTACCCTACAGTTGCTTACTGCTCCTGATGATCTGCTCGCACATAGGGGCATAGAAACTCATTGAGTGGACACAATGTATATGTAAGGACATTATTGTAAGCTGAAGCGGGGTCATAGAATGTCTCTGGGGATCAAGGCATATAAGATGCTGGAGGCAGTAATTAGCGCCTAAAATAATAGCATGACATGTATAAGTGATTCTGCGATAAAATTCTAATGAATCTTATCAACACTACACGCTAGGGGGGAGTGTTACAATGTATGCGACGAGACAGTTACACACTGGCATTCGCAACAAGTTGGATGTTTACACATCTCCTGTAGTGGACAATAACACTTTAGTGTGTGAGAGGTAATGCAAAAAGAAACAGGGGTTGTGTCCCTATAAACTTGTGGACTGGGGTGGCCGCCTGAGGCTTAAGCTCCCGCACTTAAGCGACTAAGAAACAGCATTGCCCGCAGAAATCACGCCTAAACCGAAGCCCAGACCTATCTTTGGATTCCTGCAGCGATGGGGAAGCCGAAGAAGCCACTTGCAAAGCTTGGAGGTGACGGCCTGGAACGGTACTTTGACCGGAACAGACCCCAAGATGGCGCCCGGAGCCCCGTACATGCAACACCTACCTCTCCATACAGCGAACGGTGGCAGCGGGGAGACCCAGTGGAGATACCCTCAGCTAGTACAGACGCTGCTTTCGAGGCCTTCAGCATGGAAGAACCATCGCTTCCGCTGACGCCTGAGGAGGTGAGACACCATAGCTCCGAGGAGCACTCCAGTAAAGATGGCGCAGCGTTTCCTCCTCCATCGCCAGATAGCCCGCTCAAACGGAGGCAAACTGAGGCCGTGCTGGCTGCACAGGTCGGCCCCCATGTATCCACAGAAATACAGCAGCACTTGTCACTAACATGTAATAGAAGAGAAGATATCCTAAACTTCCCCACATCTGATCTACCTGCCTC
This sequence comes from Bufotes viridis, assembly GCA_033119425.1. Taxonomy (NCBI): domain Eukaryota; kingdom Metazoa; phylum Chordata; class Amphibia; order Anura; family Bufonidae; genus Bufotes; species Bufotes viridis. The sequence continues at coordinate 55,709,744 of CM065595.1, forward strand.
TGGAGATACGCTGAAACAGGTGCTGCTTGCTCTAAAATCTTCTCTCTGCCATGAGTTGTCCACACTACTAGCGCCTGTGTCAGCTAAACTACAAGCAATAGAGGAGTGGGTGTCCCATGTCGAATTGAAAATGGGAGAATTTGCTGCATCACAAAATTAGGTCATTGATGCCCACAACGATATGTCTGATGATGTAGAGGCCATAAAGCGAAAACTGGCTGACTTAGAGGACCGTTCTCGCAGGAATAATATTAAATTCCGCGGGATCCCTGAAACAATCAATGGATCTGAACTGACGACATATATTCAGAATTTATTCACTGCATTGCTGCCCCAAATATCTAAGCGTGACCTTATGATTGACAGGGCACACAGAATCCCGAAGCCGAAGCATTTGGGACCAGACATACCGAGAGACGCCCTAGCAGGGGTACACTTCTACTCGACTAAAGAAGCGGTTATGGCGGTAGCGCGGAAACTGGGCTCTATGCCTGCGCCCTATACATCAGTCCGCCTATATGCAGACCTCTCCGCGGCTACCCTCCGCCAACGGCGCGCTTTGCTACCCATCACTATTACCCTCAGACAACGGGGTATAGCATACAAATGGGGTTACCCCTTAAAGCTGTTGATACTTAGAGACGGCCAAACCCACGTGATCCATACCCCAGAAGAGGGGGAAAAAGCTCTTGACCGACTGGCAGATCCCATTAACCACCATGGAGCCAAGACACAGAGCTGCAGGGATGAGAACATCTGATAGCGAGGACCATTTCCGCGCTTGATTTGATCCTGTCTATTGGACACCGATGACTCTGTTCCTGGGTGACCATACTCCCACCTTTGTCTTCGGGTATGATACCGCTCTCATACAGGTACTGGACTGGGAAGATCGCTGTCTACAACCCCACCCTGTTCTGCGGAGCTAGTTAATTGTGTTTTACACATTATAAGTGCGGGACTACTCCATCTGGCATATACGACACCAATATTATAGCTGTGTCTCTTTTAGGTGTCAAGCAGGACGTTATGCCCCCACACGCAGATGGGGATAATTCTCCTCATCAGGCTTGCATATTCTTGCTTACGCATAGGTTATTTTCAAGGTTCACTCAGTTAAATGTTTTGTTTTCTATATTCATGGAGCGGAGCGGAGGTTCTCCAGAACACACATGTATTCGGCGTCTTCACCCAAAACCATGGGATTGAAGATTATTTCTCTTAATGTCAAGGGCCTAAATAGCCCACAGAAACAGGAGTTTCTGTGGAGGGAAGCGATGCATAACAAGGCAGACATTCTCTGCATACAAGAGTCGCACATTCTACAGAAAGATGCATATCGTTTAAAGCATCACTTATATCCAGCTATTATACATGCACATTATGTGAAGAAATCTAAAGGTTTGTTTATTGCCGTTAAAAATTCTGTTTGTTTCTCCCTTATATCTCAGACAATTGAATGACTGGGTAGATACGTAATTCTTGTTTGCAAGGTGAACAACATTGTGTATACGCTGGTGAATGTGTACGCACCTAATGAACGTCCGCTCTCCTTTCTCAACAAAGTTATGAAACACGTCCATAAGGTAAAACAAGGAAAATTGATCCTATGTGGTGACTTTAATACTGTAGCTGACCTTTCTCTTGACTCCACTAATCTCTCCAGACGAATACCATCAAACCTAGCAGCATTCATCCACTCCGAAGGTTTGATTGACGTGTGGCGAGCTCAGCATAGCCAAGAGAGGGACTATACATTTTTCTCCCCCGTACATTCCTCCTATTCTAGGATAGATATGTTTTTGGCCGATACCACGGTACTTTTCCACACATTGGAGACACAAATCGGTTTGATTCAATGGTCGGACCAAGCACCCATCTCACTACTCCTAGCGGAGAAATACCAATCAGTCACCCCCCCCCCCCCACCCTCTGGAGAATTAACACATACATACTCTCCAACTCCAAATATTAGACTGAAATCTCCCATGCCATGAAGGAATTCTTTGACCATAATGTTGGTTCTGTTGCAGATCCTATGATAGTATGGCAGGCTCATAAAGCCTTCATCAGAGGTCTTCTCATTAAGATCCAACATGTGGACAAGATAAAAAGGGAGGAGGAGATTAATTCCACTTTATCTAATATCTCTACACTAGAAGTAGCTAATAAACAGCACCCCTCGGCAGTAACAGCAGCAACTTTACGCAGTGAAAGAGACAAACTGAGAAACATTCTGACTAAGAACTTTAATAAGTCCTTGTTATACTTAAAAGCTAAGTTTTATGCACAGGGAGATAAGGCGGGTAAACTCCTGGCTAACAAATTAAAACAGCAACGCATTAAATCCAGAATACCCTACTTGACACACCTGAATTCAGGAGCAAAACTGATGGACCCTAGAGAAACTGCCAAACAATTTTGCGCTTTTTATCATAACTTGTATAACCTGGGCGACACAATCTCCTTACCAGATAACTATGAGTCGCTAGTTAATGACTTCTTAAATAAAGCAGATCTACCATCTCTAACCCCAGCTCAATTAACCGCCCTAAACGCTCCCATTTCGGAAATGGAACTAAAGAAAATAGTATTTTCCTTGCCAGCCGGGAAGTCACCAGGACCGGACGGCTTGTCTAATGAATGCTACAAGCAGTTTTTCCCCCAACTTAAGTCCCATCTATTGGAAATCCTCCCAAAAGTAATGTCAGGCTCCCCCTTTCCTCAGGAGATGCTGCAGGCGGTGATTGTTGCACTTCTGAATCCGGGTAAGACTACCGACTCCCCCCAGAATTTCCGTCCAATCTCATTGTTGAACACAGACATAAAAATGTTTGCCAAGTTAATAGCGCATAGGTTATCTCCCGTGCTTCCATTCTTGGTAAAAGATGACCAATCAGGATTTGTGCAGGGAAGACAGGCGTCTGATAATACACGGAGAGTGTTCGACCTGCTTAATGTAGCGGAATCAAACAGGATTCCACTGGTTGCAGTAACTCTGGATGCAGAGAAGGCGTTTGATCGCCTTCGTTGGTCATAAGCCTTCTCTGTCTTAGATAAATTGGGGTTCACAGGCCCAATTAGTCATGCCATCAACGGGTTATATGCTAATCCATCTGCAAAGATTCTAGTAAACGGAGTATTATCAAATAGCCTCCCCATAAAAAACGGTTCGAGGCAGGGATGTCCATTATCCCCTTTTAATCTTCATTTTAGTTCTTGAACCACTTGCACAGCATATTCGCACCTGCGAGGCTGTGGAGGGTATGAAGATTAGAGACAGGTCTTATGTAATCTCCCTTTACGCAGACGATATTATTCTTATGGTGACCAATCCCAGCAGATCCTTGGAGTATGCCTTTTCCATCATCAATACCTTTGGACAGCTTTCTTATTATAAACTTAATAATTCAAAATCACAAGCTCTCCCAATAAATATCTCACCACCCGAGTTAGCGAGATTAAAAAACACGTATCATTTAGATTGGCAGGATTCGACGCTCCAATACTTGGGGATGAAACTGGCGAGCCCTTGTTCACTTGCCTATCAGAGTAACTATGTGCCTCTACTAACGGTTATGGCCAAGGACTTTTGATAGTTTTAAGATGAAGGAGGTCTCCTGGACCGGCCGGATAGCGGCATTTCAAATTATGGTGCTGCCAAAACTAATATACGTATTTAGAGCACTACTGATACCGGTACCACATTTTTTCTTTACAGCAGCTCAAAAATTACTAAACTCCTATATCTGGGGTACTAGCAGGCCCAGGATTGCATACTCATTAATGACCAGGAGAAGGAGAGCGGGAGGAGTTGGCCTCCCTTCAATCAAGGAGTATTTTGCATCAATCGGCATTTCATTTTTAAAGGAATGGTGGAACTACGCCTCAGACAAATCTTGGGTGCATATAGAGAACCAATATGCACTGAAAGGCACTATGAAGGATCTTCTTTGCCAATGGCTCTGGAAAGCCTGATTGTCCTATTTTGACTGTACGTTATGCACACGCTCTTTGGACGCATTTCCATCAATCACAAGGTGAGGAGGGAATGCCTCGCCTTTCCCTACTGTTCACACATGTCCTAGAGGGGCTCATGGGAGACATTAATCTGTCTGTGTGGAGAAAATCGTGAATACTCTCTGCAGATCAGTTGTATGTACAGGCACAGCTTATGTCTTTCGAACAATTACGATCCAAATACAAATTGCCCAACTCTGAGTTTTTATCTTACCCTAGGATTAGGGCGTGTTTGGAATCACTTCACAAGTCTACCTACCCGGTTCATGGGGATATTGTGAGATTATTCCAGATGCGAAAAGCGAATTACACCCGGCAAATATATGACTTTATAGAGGATAAGAATACTTTTGTCAAATCAACCCCTATGATACATTGGGAACGGGAAATCGGAAGGGAATATCCTCAGGAGGATTGGGCCTCAGCCACGAAATATGTTATTACGACCTTTAAATGTGTATCACACTGTGAGGCAAGTATTAAAACCACATTGACGTGGTACTTCACACCTAGCAGGTTAAGCCTCATGTACCCAGGGACCACAGCATGTTGCTGGTGACAGTGTGGACAGACAGGGACCCTTTACCACATCTTGTGGAAATGTCCGAAGCTAAGAATATTTTGGCATTCAATATTTACACAAATTGAACAGGTTGTGCAGGCCCACGCAAAACCCTCTCCAGCACTAGCATTATTGTTTATCGGAATCAACACTTTCCCTCCCCACCTTAGATGACTGCTAGGTCAAATCCTGATCCATTCTAAGTTAGTGGTCACACGACATTGGAAATCGCTGGAACCACTAGCAATTAGTGAGGTCATTTCCGCCTTGAATACAACATGCCGTTACGAACGTAGACTTCCAGCCTCCATGATTAATATAACCCTCAGGGATAAAACTTGGGACCCTTGGCAAAAATCCTGTCATTATGTTCAGTGATATATATTACTATTGTGTAAATTTACATGTGATGCTATGGAGTTCTTATTTTGATTCTCCCTCCTCTCCGCTCCACCAACGTTTGACTTGTTTGCTTGACTTATGTTCTTCTGGTCTTATTACGACATAGGATCATAGACTTTGACAGTATGTTGTTACTTTATTTTGGCAATATTGAAGCTCATCTAACTCCAGGTAGGCAGCATCCGAGCGGATGCCCTGGAGCCGATGCGATATTATCACATAGATAAATACTACTCGTGTGACGCGAATTTTAATTTACAATCAATCGTGGCTGCGACCATGCAAAATGTCTGTATTTCTGCAGGATCGTGACTAAGTACACAAGTTTCATTGCCTGTACAACTGTCTTTACTTATAAACTGCCTTTATCAAAACAAATAAAAAACGATTATACTTTAAACTTGTGGACTATTACCACCCTCTCACATTGAGCCTGAATTATATATTAAGTGGGAAGCCACAAGTTTTTAATGATTTTGATTTAATAAAATGGTGTTTTAAGCATTCATCTTTTCAGGCAGTTAACCATTTTGCATAGATTGTTGGTGTAATGCAAATTTAATTATCAAATATAAGTTATTCACTAGCACCATTCATCAAAAAAAGGTCATACAGTATGTCTATTTAGTACAACTGGAAGAAATCCCAATTGTGAACTGGATTGATAGTTACATAACTTGGATCACTGACCGATTACAGGGAGTTATATATTTCACACAGCACTACCTGAATTTATAGTGTATTTCCTTTTCATGCTTATTCTGGAAAAATGAATCAAGCCAGCAAAGGTGGCAATATGAACAATAACAATACATTAGTAAGTGCCTTGTATTAACTGTGAAAGGGACCCGATACATGTCGCATGACATGGGGGGACACATGGGAGCATAGTCCCTTTTAAGTTGTTTATACAGTGGCATGCAAAAGTTTGGGCACCCCTGGCCAAATTACTGTCACTGTGAACAGTTAAGCAAGTTGCAGAAATGATCTTCAAAAAGCATAAAGTTAAAGATACCATATTCCCTTTCCACTGTTACGGGGATGGGCTGCTGTGGAGGTCACATTTTAAAGGGGTGGAGTGCAGTGGGGAGGTCACTGTTAGGGGGCAGGCTGCTGTGGAGGTCACTGTTAAGGGGGTGGGGTACTGTAGAGATCACAATGAAAGGAGCAGACCACTGTGGAGGTCACTGTTAAGGGGGTGGGGTGCTGCGGAGGTCACTATTATGGGGGACACTGTGGGTATCTTTTAACATCACACAAACACTAAATTAAATAGTTGAAATATACCCATATGAAGCGGGGTCATCCAGCTAATAAATATATATTCTATTCAGAATGGGGTGTATGCTTCCTAAGAACCAAGCAGGTTCGAAACATGGAAACCAGTTTGGAGGTATGGGGAGGTGATATCCACGTTTGGAGTTCTTTACCGGTGGATGTTTAATAAAGACAGACTACGTAAGAAAATCCAGTGCCGGAGCGCTTTATTTTGTGTTCTTATGCTACCATGTCTACATGATAAATAGGATAAATTCGAAAATACTCCAGCAACAGGCGTTCTTTCCAATCACAGCTTTATTTCAATCCATAAAAACAGCTCCAAAAAGAAAACACCTTCTTTCACCGCACCAGTGGTTTACATGTTTTGAACCTTGCAGTTCTTAATCATAACCTCCATGATAAATACCATTTACTGAAGTGAGACAACCAGGGCTGCCATCAGAAATTTTGGGGCCCCTTACATAGCTCAAGGCCTGCCCCCCCTCCTCTCATGGCTCGCTCCTACTCCGCCCCTTTAGAATCCGTCGTATTTCAGTATTTTTTTTTTTAGTTTTTTTTATATGTGTAAAAATGTTAACGAATGTGAAACAAGGGTATAAATAAAAAAAAAAATAAAAAAAAAAAAAATATATATATATATATATATATATATATTAGTTTTTCAATAATCTGCTTCCCACTCCTGCAGATGCACAGGAGCATGCATAAGAGTGGGAAGCAGGTTCTAGAAGCCTGGAGATCATGCAGCTACAGGAGTGGGAAGCAGGTTGTAGAAGCATGGCGATCACACAGCTACAGCAGTGGGAAGCAGGTTTTTGAAGCATGGAGATCAAGCAGCTAGAGGAGTGGGCAGCAGGTTGTAGAAGCATGGAGATCACGCAGCTACAGGAGTGGGAAGCAGGTTGTAGAAGCATGGAGATCTCGCAGCTACAGGAGTGGGCAGCAGGTTGTAGAAGCATGGAGATCACGCAGCTACAGGAGTGGGAAGCAGGTTGTAGCTACTTAAAGATCATGCATCTACAGGAAGCAGGTTGTGAGAGCTGGATTTGCCATACATAATGGAAAAATGAACATCCTTGCAGTGCTGCATGTTTTCCTCGTGGACATTTTACAACAGTCCACAATTAGTTGACATGTTATGGGACCAAATATTTGGAAAGCTGGATGTGAAGGAGAAGTCTGGAAAGGGAGCTGACAGAGATTACACATTATTACTAAATATTTAGATGGTGCCACCAAGTCACATAGCATCCACTTAAATATAGACCCACATGGTGTGGACTATTCATTTTTACTAAGGCTACTTTTACACCTGTGTTAGGTGCGGATCCGTCTGGTATTTGCATAGACGGATCTGCACCTATAATGCAAAAGTTTGTATCCATTCAGAATGGATCCGTTTGCCTTAGCCTTTAAAAAAAAAGTCAGTCAAAACTGATCCTGTTTGACTAAGATTGAAAGTCAATGGTGGACGAATCAGTTTTTAAATGCACCATATTGTGTCATTGAAAATGGATCTGTCCCCATTGACTTACATTGTAAGTCAGGACGGATCCGTTCAGCTCTGCCTCGTCAGATGGACACCAAAACGCTGCAAGCAAAGGAATGGAGGCGGAACGGAGCCAAACTCATGCATTCTGAGCGGATCCTTATCCATTCAGAATGCATTGGGGCTGAACTGATCTGTTTTTGACCCTTTGTGAGATCCCTGAAACGGAATCCAAAACTCAGGTGTGAAAGTAGCCTAAGGAATATAGTTTAACCGTTTATGTGCAAAAGAAAAAAAAAAGTCTGCTCCAATAAAATATCTGCACATATACCAAGACTCTTGATCTATGTGCAGATATCTGATGGGTGCTGACTTATTTTTTTTTTTCTTTTGCACATAAACCGTTAAACTATATTCCTTAGTAAAAATGACCAGTCCCCACCATGTGGGTCTATATTTTAGAGGGAATCTGAGCAAAGATTAGTAAATGTGGCCCCAGTTCAGCAGAGAGCACCCCTTATGTCTCTCTAATAATCCTCCAGTAATTAACCCATGAAATACAGCACTCCCAGTCCTTTTGACTATACTAAAATGGGGTATGTCAGTCTAAATAAAAAAAAGTCAATATGCGCTCTCTGCGCTCTACCTACCACGCCTCCTCCCTCTGTCCTGGTGAGGCAGTGACAAATCTGGCTGTGTGAGTGAGTCACTGCTGTCACGTGACTCACCACCCATTAGCTCCAGACTCCAGTCCAGTCCCTGCTGGCTGTTCGCTCCTGCGGTGCAGCCTCCGTGGCGCCACTCACCAGGCAGTCACACATTCTTTACCGCGTGACGGTCGGGCCGATGTGCTTGTGAGTGAGAACTTTGAACTCCGGCCGGCGGGTGACACCCCCGGTGTGTCCCCCTCGCAATGCCACTGAAATAACGCTCTGGACCGGCCGGGCCCCCCTGGGGTCTGGGCCTCTCACTGTGGTATCGGCTGTACCCCCCTGATGGCTGCCCTGCAGACAACCCCTTTAACCACCTCAGCCCCCCTAGCTTAAACACCCTTAATGACCAGGCCACTTTACAATTCTGCACTACACTACTTTCACCGTTTATTGCTCCGTCATACAACTTATCACCCAAATGAATTTTACCTCCTTTTCTTCTCACTAATAGAGCTTTCATTGGGTGGTATTTCATTGTTGCTGACATTTTTACTTTTTTTGCTATTAATAAAAATTTAACGACATTTTTGCACTTTCACTTTCTGTGAAATTTTTCAAAAACAACTACATTTCTATATAAATTTTTCTCTAAATTTATTGTTCTACATGTCTTTGATTAAAAAAAATCCAATAAGTGTATATTTATTGGTTTGGGTAAAAGTTATAGCGTTTACAAACTATGGTGCAAAAAAGTGAATTTCTGCATTTTGAAGCAGCTCTGACTTTCTGAGCACCTGTCATGTTTCTTCAGGTGCTAGAATGCCAGGATAGTATAAATACCCCCCAAATGACACCATTTCAGAAAGAAGACACCCCAAAGTATTCGCGGAGGGGCATGGTGAGTTCATGTATAATTTCATTTTTTTTCACAAGTTAGCGGAAAATGACACTTTCTGAGGAAAAAAAAAATAATAATAAAATTTCCATTTCTGCCAACTTCTGGCAAAAAAAAAAAAAAATCTCAGCCGGACTCACTATGCCCCTCAGTGAATACCTTGGGGTGTCTACTTTCCGAAGTGGGGTCATTTGCGGGGTGTGTTTACTGTTCTGGCATTTTGGGCGGGGCTAAATTGTGAGCAGCCATGTAAAAGCTAAAGGTACTCGTTGGAATTTGGGCCCTTTGCGCACCCAGGCTGCAAAAAAGTGTTACTCATGTGGTATCACCGTACTCAGGAGAAGTAGGGCAATGTGTTTTGGGGTGTATTTTTACATATACCCATGTTGGGTGAGAGAAATATCTCTGTAAATTGTCAACTTTGTATGAAAAAATTTAAAAAGTTGTCATTTACAGAAATATTTCTCACACAAAGTTTGAGTATATATAAAAATACACCCCAAAACATATTGCCCTACTTCTCCTGAGTACGGCGATACCACATGAGTGACACTTTTTCACAGCCTGGGTGCGCAAAGGGGCCCTAATTCCAATGAGTACCTTTAGGATTTCACAGGGCATTTTTACGCATTTGGATTCCAGACTTCTTCTCAAGCTTTAGGGGCCCCTAAAATGCCAGGACAGTATAAATACCCCACATGTGACCCCATTTTAGAAAGAAGACACCCCAAGGTATTCCGTGAGGGGTATGGTGAGTTCATGTAAAATTTTATTTTTTGTCACAAGTTAGTGGAATATGAGACTTTGTAAAAAACTAAAATAAAATATCAATTTCCGCTAACTTGTGCCAATAAATAAATTCTGTGAACTCGACATGCCGCTCACGGAATACCTTGGGGTGTCTTCTTTCCAAAATGGGGTCACTTGTGAGGTATTTATACTGCCCTGGCATTTTAGGGGCCCTAAAGCGTGAGAATCCAAATGTGTAAAAATGCCCTGTGAAATCCTAAAGGTACTCATTGGTTTTAGGGCCCCTTTGCGCATCTTGGCTGCAAAAGAGTGTAACTCATGTGGCATCGCCCTACTCAGGAGAAGTAGGGCAATGTGTTTTGTGGTGTATTTTTATATATACCCATACTTTGTGTGAGAAATATTGCTGTAAACGACAACTTTGTATGGGGCATGTGACCCATTTGGAAGCACAAGGTATTCGTATGGCACGCCTACCAGGAGAAGTAGGGCAATGTGTTTTGTGGTGTATTTTTATATATACCCATACTTTGTGTGAGAAATATTGCTGTAAACGACAACTTTGTATGGGGCATGTGACCCCATTTTGGAAAGAAGACACCCCAAGGTATTCCGTGAGGGGCATGGCGAGTTCATAGAAGATTTTTTTTTTGGCACAAGTTAGCGGAAATTGATTTTTTTATAGTTTTTTTTCTCACAAAGTCTCCCTTTCCGCTAACTTTTGACAAAAAGTTAAATTTTTCATGGACTGAATATGCCCCTCAGCGAATACCTTGCGCTTTCTTCTTTCCAAAATGGGGTCATTTGTGGGGTGTTTGTACTGTTCTGGCATTTTGGGTGGGGCTAAATTGTGAGCAGCCATGTAAAACCTAAAGGTACTCATTGGAATTTGGGCCCCTTTGCGCACCCAGGCTGCAAAGAAGTGTCACTCATGTGGTATCGCCGTACTCAGGAGAAGTAGGGCAATGTGTTTTGGGGTGTATTTTTATATATACCCATGTTGGGTGAGAGAAATATCTCTGTAAATTGACAACTTTGTATAAAAAAATTAAAAAAGTTGTCGTTTACAGCGATATTTCTCACACAAAGTATGGGTATATATAAAAATACACCCAATAACTCATTGCCCTACTTCTCCTGAGTACGGCAATACCACATGTGTGCCACTTTTTTGCAGCCAAGATGCGCAAAGGGGCCCAAATTCCCATGAGTACCGTTAGGATTTCACAGGGCATTTTTACGCATTTGGATTCTCACGCTTTAGGACCCCTAAAATGCCAGGGCAGTATAAATACCCCACAAGTGACCCCATTTTGGAAAGAAGACACCACAAGGTATTCTGTGAGGGGCATGGAAAGTTTACAGAAAAAAATTTTTTTTTGGCACAAGTTAGCGGAAATTGATATATTTTTTTTTTTACAAAGTCTCATATTAATACCTTTTCAGACCTTGTTCACACACCATAGGTAGTCTAGTGGTAGGACCCCATGCCATGCTGAGATACCGTGACGTGGTGCTTGAAGGGGCTCCGATATGTTCCTGATTGGAAATATTGGCGAATCTCTCAGCTTTTAACATCAGAGTGAGGGATTAGCCAGTGTTGTCAGTGCTTATCCATGTGGTGCATCTTTTTTCTGAAAGTCTCATATTCCACTAACTTGTGACAAAAAATAAAATTTTACATGAACTCACCATACCCCTCACGGAATACCTTCGGGTGTCTTCTTTCTAAAATGGGGTCACATGTGAGGTTTTTGTACTGCCCTGGCATTTGAGGGTCTCCGCAATCATTTCATGTATGGCCAGCATTAGGAGTTTCTGCTATTCTCCTTATATTGAGCATACGGGTAATGAGATTTTTTTTTTTCCGTTCAGCCTCTGGGCTGAAAAAAAAAATAAAATGAACGGCACAGATTTTTTCATTCGCATCGATCAATGTAGATGAAAAAATCTCTGCCAAAATCAGTGACTGCGGTGCGGTGGGCTGGGCGCTAGCTACCTAACAAGTAGCTAACTAACTGGCGGTAATAAGGGACCCTTATGCCCCATTCACACGTCCGCAATTCTGTTTGCGGAGCGGAATTGCGGACCCATTCATTTCTATGGGGACAGACTTTGTCCGCTTCGGATCGGAATTACGGATCCGCGCTTCTGGGTCTGCACTTCCGTTCCGCAAAAATATAGAACATGTCCTATTCTTGTCTGCAATTGCGGACAAGAAAAGGCATTTTCTATATAGTTCTGACAATGTGCGGATCATGCAAAATGCGGAAAGCACATTGCCGGTGTCCGAGTTGTGAGGATCTGCGGATCCGTGGATCGGATCCGTGAATCCACGGATCCGCAAAACACATATGGACGTCTGAATGGAGCCTTACAAGGGGTGTGATCAATGACAGGGGGGTGATCAGTGACGGGGGTGATCAGGGAATCTAGATGGGGTGATCAAGGGGTTAATAAGTGAGGGGGGGTGTAGTGTAGTGTTTGGTGCAACTTTACATAGCTACCTGGTCCTCTGGTGGTCGATCCCAGCAAATGGGACCAGAGGACCCGGTAGCAGCTATATCAGACACTGTTAACAAAACAGCGTCTGATATACATCTTTGATGTGATTTATTTCGCATCTACAGCCTGCCAGCGATTGATCATCGCTGGCAGGCTTTAGTACAACTCCTGAGACACGCGGCACTGTGAACGCGCGCATTCACAGGAAGTCTCGCGTCTTACGAGATGACGCTCCGATGCGTCAACTCAGAACTACAGGACCGGACGCATCCGTGCGTTAGGCGGTCCTGTAGTGGTTAAGTCTGGCTGTCGGAAAGCTTTTCTTCATTCAACTTTGTGTATAATCCTTCACTTCCCCCTATTATCAGCCTGTTACACCCTCACGTATATGCTATTGTGTAGCTCCTTCAATGTTTTATTTTGGGATTCTGATAAATTATTACTTATCTCATTTCATTTTATGTTTTGTGATAAAGATCAGTCAAATCCTGTTTAACTTCTTGCCGACCGCCTCACGCAGGATTGCGTCCTGCGGGCGGTCGGTCTGTTCCTCCTTGACGCGCCCGCGCGTCATCTCGCGAGAGGCGAGATTTCCTGTGAACGCGCGCGTGTGCGCGTTCACAGAGATCACGTCGAGGACAAGGTAAACTACAGCCTGCCAGCGCTGATCGTGCGCTGGCAGGCTGTAGAAGTTAAAAATGGCATATCAGACGCTGTTTTGTTAACAGCGTCTGATATGCTTGCTGATCGTTCCTTTGGTGGTCCCTTTTGCTTGGGACCACCAAAGAACTTTATAAGTGCACCAAATCACCACACAGACCCCCACCCATCCACCCCACCCCCACCCCGTCACTGATTAACCCCTGATTAACTCCGATCACCCCATGTCACCCCCTGTCACCCCCTGACACTAATTACCCCCTGTAAGGCTCATTCAGACGTCCGTATGTGTTTTGCGGATCCATGGATCCACGGATCCGCAAAACACGGACACCAGCAATGTGCTTTCCGCATTTTGCGGATCCGCACATTGCCAGAACTATATAGAAAATGCCTTTTCTTGTCCGCAATTGCGGACAAGAATAGGACATGCTCTATCTTTTTGCGGAGCTGCGGCCGGATGTTTGGGGGCCGAAACCCGGAAGTTTGCGGCCGCAGCTCCGCAAATGCTGATGCGGCGAGCGCATAGTGTGCTCTCCGCATCACCGCCAGCCCCATTCACACTGAATGGGTCCGCATCTATTCCGCAGAATTGCGGAATAGATGCGGACATCTTTGCGGACGTGTGAATGGGGCCTTACTACTTTTTTGCACATTTTTGGCAGAGATTTATTCATCCACATTGATCGATGCAAATGAGGAAATCTGTGCCGTTTTGTTTTTTGCACATTTTGGGCAGAGATTTTTCATCCACATTGATTGATGCGAATGAAAAAATCTGTGCCGTTCATTTTTTCTTTTCAGCCCAGAGGCTGAACGGAAAAAAATCTCATTACCCGTATGCTCAATATAAGGAGAATCGCAGAAACTCCTAATGCTGGCCATACGTGTAATGATTGCGGAGACCCTCAAATGCCAGGGCAGTACAAACACCTCACATGTGACCCCATTTTAGAAAGAAGACACCCCAAGGTATTCCGTGAGGGGTATGGTGAGTTAATGTAAAATATTATTTTTTGTCACAAGTTAGTGGAATATGAGACTGTAAAAAAAAAAAAAAAAAAAAAAAAATTTCCGCTAACTTGTGGCAAATTTGTTTTTTTCTGTGAACTCGCCATACCCCTCACGAATTACCTTGGGGTGTCTTCTTTCCACAATGGGGTCACTTGTGGGGTATTTATACTGCCCTGGCATTTTAGGGGTCCTAAAGTGTGAGAATCCAATGCGTAAAAATGCCCTGTGAAATCCTAAAGGTACTCATTGGTTTTAGGGCCCCTTTGCGCATCTTGGCTGCAAAAAAGTGTCACTCATGTGGTATCGCCGAACTCAGGAGAAGTAGGGAAATGTGTTTTGGGGTGTATTTTTACATATACCCATACTGTGTGTGAGAAATATCACTGTAAACGACAACTTTTTAAAAATTTTTTTCAAAGTTGTCAATTTACAGAGATATTTCTCACACAAAGTATGGGTATATGTAAAATACACCCTAAAACACATTGCCCTACTTCTCCTGAGTACGGCGATACCACATGAGTGACACTTTTTCAGCCCGAGTGCGCAAAGGGCCCAAATTCCAACGAGTACCTTTAGGTTTTATATGGCTGCTCACAATTTAGCCCCACCCAAAATGCCAGAACAGTACAAACACCCACAAATGACCCCATTTTGGAAAGAAGACACCCCAAGGTATTCGCTGAGGGGCATAGTGAGTCCATGAAAAATTTAACTTTTTGTCAAAAGTTAGCAGAAAGGTAGACTTTATGAGAAAAACAATAAAAAATCAATTTCCGCTAACTTGTGCCAAAAAAAAAAATCTTCTATGAACTCGCCATGCCCCTCACAGAATACCTTGGGGTGTCTTCTTTACAAAATGGGGTCACATTTATACTGCCCTGGCATTTTAGGGGCCCTAAAGCGTGAGAAGAAAAATGCGTAAAAATGCCCTCCTAAAAGGTACTCATTGGTTTTAGGGCCCCTTTGCGCATTTTGGCTGCAAAAAAGTGTCACTCATGTGGTATCGCCGTACTCAGGAAAAGTAGGGCAATGTGTTTTGGGGTGTATTTTTACATATACCCATACTTTGTGTGAGAAATATCTCTGTAAATTGACAACTTTGAATAAAAAAATGTAAAAAGTTGTCGTTTACAGCAATATTTCTCACACGCAGCATGGGTATATGTAAAAATACACCCCAAAACACATTGCCCTACTTCTCCTGAGTTCGGCGATACCACATGAGTGGCACTTTTTGCAGCCAAGGTGCGCAAAGGGGCCCTAAAACCAATGAGTACCTTTAGGATTTCACAGGGCATTTTTACGCATTTGGATTCTCACGCTTTAGGGGCCCCTAAAATGCCAGGTCAGTATAAATACCCCACATGTGACCCCATTTTGGAAAGAAGACACCCCAAGGTATTCCGTGAGGGGCATGGCGAGTTCACAGAATTTTTATTTTTGGCACAAGTTAGCGGAAATTGATATATATTTTTTTTTTTATTTTGTTTTTTACAAAGTCTCATATTCCACTAACTTGTGACAAAAATAAAATTTTACATGAACTCACCATACCCCTCACGGAATACCTTGGGGTGTCTTCTTTCCAAAATGGGGTCACATGTGGGGTATTTATACTGTCCTGGCATTTTAGGGGCCCCTAAAGCGTGAGAAGAAGTCTGGAATCCAAATGCGTAAAAATGCCCTGTGAAATCCTAAAGGTACTCATTGGTTTAGGGCCTTTGCACCCAGGCTGCAAAAGTGTCACACATGTGGTATCGCCGTACTCAGGAGAAGTAGGGCAATGTGTTTTGGGGTGTATTTTTATATATACCTATACTGTGTGTGAAAAATATCTCTGTAAACGACAACTTTTAAAAATTTTATACAAAGTTGTCAGTTTACAGAGATATTTCTCTCACCCAACATGGGTATATGTAAAAATACACCCCAAAACACATTGCCCTACTTCTCCTGAGTACGGCGATACCACATAAGTGACACTTTTTGCAGCCTGGGTGCGCAAAGGGCCCAAATTCCAACGAGTACCTTTAGGTTTTACATGGCGGCTCACAATTTAGCCCCGCCCAAAATGCCAGAACAGTAAACACACCCCACAAATGACCCCATTTCGGAAAGTAGACACCCTGAGGTATTCACTGAGGGGCATAGTGAGTCCGTCTGAGATTTCTTTTTTTTTTGCCAGAAGTTAGCAGAAATTGAAACTTTTTTTTTTTTTTTTTCTCAGAAAGTGTCATTTTCCGCTAACTTGTGAAAAAAATGAAATGATACATGAACTCACCATGCCCCTCCGCGAATACTTTGGGGTGTCTTCTTTCTAAAATGGTGTGATTTGGGGGTATTTATACTTTCCTGACATTCTAGCACCTGAAGAAACATGACAGGTGCTCAGAAAGTCAGAGCTGCTTCAAAATGCCGAAATTCACTTTTTTGCACCATAGTTTGTAAACGCTTATAACTTTTACCCAAACCAATAAATATACACTTATTGGACTTTTTTTTATCAAAGACATGTAGAACAATAAATTTAGAGAAAATTTAGATAGAAATGTAGTTTTTTTAAAAAAATTTTACAACAGAAAGTGAAAAATGTCATTTTTTTGTAAACATTTCGGTCATTTTTGATTAATAGCAAAAAAAGTAAAAATGTCAGCAGCAATGAAATACCACCAAATGAAAGCTCTATTAGTGAGAAGAAAAGGAGGTAAAATTCATTTGGGTGGTAAGTTGCATGACGGAGCAATAAACGGTGAAAGTAGTGTAGTGCGGAATTGTAAAAAGTGGCCTGGTCATTAAGGGTGTTTAAGCTAGGGGGGCTTAAGTGGTTAACAGTGTCTTGGAAGCTATCTAGAACTTCATATCGAGATTGAACAGAATGAAAATATGGATTTTTTTAACCTAAAGTTTTTTGCGTAGTGAATTTCATCCTTAATCTATGGACAAATTCATCATAGCTATTTCTTCACAAAAGTAGAGAATTGCCCATCATTGCATTTTCATTTTTCTCAGGCTCATTACAAATTTTCTCATTATCATTATCAGTATTTTTATGAACATCATACAAATGTTGCCTATCTGTTAATGTTCTCCAAAATTTATTAAGACCTAAGATAGTTTCAGATAGATGAAAGTGCTAAGTAAGTGTAAAGGTACTGTAAGCCTTTAGATAACACAGTTGATTCTTTTGAGGTCAAAACACATGGCAATACATTTACCACCTTGAATGACCCCTCCGATGTCTCAGAGTATCTCTTTTGTTCCTTCTGTGCATTCCCCCCTATTTCCTTGCTTATTTTTTTAAAGAAATTGTTATAGACTCTTTTACATGAGAAAATGTACATTTGAGAAAATATCAGTGGAGATGCCTCTGGAGCTATTTTTAGAGCGATCAGAGACAGAGTTAGACATTTCACCCTGCATGGATCTAAAGCTGACTCAAGCAAAATTAAGATTTACTTGTTGTGTTCTTTTTTATTTTTTTATTATAATTTTTTTTTTTTAGAATAGTTCTAAATGTAGAGGTATTTAAGGTTTTTCCTTTTTCAGTTTTGATATGCAATGAGCAAGATCTTGTATGATTGAAACTCGTAGGAGACTTTATGGAGGATTGATTCCATGTTTGTTATTGCTAATTCCTTTTACGAATGAAACAAAAATGCCAAACATTTTCCGGATAAATATAGTTATAGTGCTTATTTAGTGCCTACAATTCCACATGATGGCACTTGGGGAGCAAGAAGAAGTACTCCAAATTTCAGAAAAGTTGGTTGCTTTACACAGATTACAATGATAAATTTATCTATAGAACAATGCTTACGGCCACCAGAAATGTACATCATGAGAGTTTATTTTAATGTAATTTATAAACATTAAAAAGAAAATCATATTCTTATCCGCTTATTGCTATTCTAAATAGAATAAATGAGGGAAAGATTAAGGAAAGCTGGAACTGATAAACAAGCGTCATATACAAGCAAAGCTAATTAAAAGGAAACTGCATTAAAAAATAAAAAGAAAGAGGATTAAAAGAAATCCTTCTGGCATCCAGATTGTAATCAAGCATATCTTAGTGCATAATGGCAGGCAATTATTTATGTCTTGCTGTAGCTTATCTAGGCATCTTATGTAAAATGTTTTTTCACTGCTTTTCAGACAGAAAAATAAGAGCGCTTGATTAAAAATGTTACATGGTTATTACAATATGAGAAAGTTTAGAATGTCTTCATTTCCATCAATGAAAGCTGTAATTTTTACTCTGACTTACTTTTTTACTTTGACTTTCCAGGCTTAGACTTTGGCTTGTAATTCTTTCTTCTTACTCCTTGGCATATTATAGGTCTACTATCCATGACCTCTCGCCAGTTTTCTGCCGCCTTAATTCGTAGATATAACCTGGGTCTCTAGCTGTACTATCTGTGAGTTTGCAGCTATTTTCTGCCACCTTACTCTGCAGACATAACATGGGTCTCTAGCAGTCAAGCCAAATGGTTTTGCTGAATGCTGTGGTAAACATCTAGTGGAAGCCTAAAATCTGTGAACCACATTACTGACTGTAACTGCCACATTACTCTGCTCTCTTAACAATGACCTCACAGTACCCCGCTGCCCCTTTTAATAGTGGCCTCCACAGTACCCCATCTCCTTAAGTGATTTACACAATAACCCGCCCCCTTAACAGTGACCTCAACAGAGCTCCCTTCCCTTAAAATGTGACCTCCACAACACCCTGCCTCTTAACAGTGACCTCCACAGCACCCTGCCCCTTAACACTGAACTCCATAGCTGACCGTACCCTTAACTGTGACCTCCACCATTCCCTTCCCTTTAACAGAGACCTCCACAGTGCCCGTTCCTTTCACAGTGACCTCCACAGCAGTCGCCCCTTTATTAGTGACCTCCACAGTACCCCGTCTCCTTAACAGTGATTTCCACAACATCACGCCCCCTTAACAGTGGCCTCTACAGCAACTGCCCCTTAACACTGACCTCATTAGCAGACCGTTTCCTTAACCACTTAAGGACCCTGGGATTTTCCATGTTTGCGTTTTCGTTTTTTCACTCCCCGCCTTCCCATAGTCCTAACGTTTTTATTTTGCTATTCACATAGCCTTATGAGGGCTTATTTTTTGCAGGACCAGTTGTACTTTCTAATGGCACCATTTAAGGTTGCATACCATGTAGTAGGAAGCGTGAAAAAAATTCCAAATGGGGTAGAATTAGAAAAAAAACGTGATTCTGATAAAGGTTTTTTTTTTTTTTTTTTTACACTGTACACTATGCAGTAAAATTGACCTGTCAGCTTCATTCTTCATGTCAGTACGGTTCCAACGATACCACACTTGTATCGTTTTTCTTGCGTTCTAATACTGAAAAAAAAATTAAAACCTTTGAGGAAATTATTTTTTCATAACTATATTTTGACCCCTATAACTTTTAAATAGTTATGTGTACAGGGCTGTGTGTGGGCTCATATTTTGTGGGACGATATGTTCTTTTCAGTAATACCAATTTTAAGTGTGTGCAACTTTTTGATCACTTTTTATAAAAAAATTATTGGGTAGTTAAAGTGACAAAAAATGGCAAATTGCCTGTTTTTATTTTTTCCCTGCTATGCCATTTGCCGTATTCCATTAATACTGTTATATTTTAATATTATGGACATTTTCACACACGGCGATGCCCATGATGTTTTTTTTTTTTTTACTGGTTAAGTGTTTTTATTTTAAGGAAAGGGGGGTGATTGAACTTTTTTTTTTTTATATTTGTAAAACAACTTTTTTTTTACTTTTTTAAGCCACCTTGGGTGACAATAACTGGCAATCATTTGATTGCCCATAGTATTCAGTGATGGCTAAACAGCCATCATTGAAGACTTCATTTACACTATATCAATACAAGGCTGCCACCTAGTGGCCTGTATTGATATATACATCTAATTGACTCTGAAGCCTGCTTGAGGCTTTGGTCAATTAGCTCAAGGTTACAGGTTCCCCAATCTCAGCCAGGGAACGCTGTTACCGGACCGCGCGACTTGCGGTTTTGGTTTGCGCAGATGCCGTGGTTTCCAACATGCCACAGGTTGGTTTGGGCGTACCACAGAGTGCATAATGTTAAAAATACAATTTTGTTTTGAAGGTCTGAGTCAGTCGCTTGGTTTGGTCTGAGTCTAGCCGGTGGTCTCAGCAGCATACGAGCAGTGAAATTGTAAGTCACTTGAATAGGGGGGAATAGGTAAAGGGAGGATAATGTGCGAAGGTAATTAATAAGTTTGATATGCCTAGGTTGCTTTTGTGGGTCAGCAAGCAGTCAACGGACAGATAAGGCAAGGAAAAAAAAACTTTTTTTTTTTAATGTTGTTCACTCATCTTGGGAAGTGGAATAATAGTCAGTTGGCATGTCAGGACCACAAGTGTCTGGTTTCCAGTAACCGTCAAGAGATTAGATTCAGTCATGTGGTGATGTTACAGCCATCGATTCATCTCGTCTGATACGCTTTCAAGCTTACGCTATTCTGTCACGTCTTCAGAATGCATTGTTCGATTCGTCCAAATCCAACTATAATGAATAGTAAGTCCTGTCACGCCCACAGACATTGCATTATATGTCTGTCACGTCTTCAGAACCATTTAGGTCCTGCCACGTCGACAGGCACGATACGATTTTTCTGTCACGCCTTCAGACTCGCTCAAGTCCTGTCATGTCTACAGGCAATGACATGCAGGCCTGTCACAACCTCAGGCATCATCACGTATGCTACACCATTCCACAATGGGGGTCAGTTTCGGCACTGTTCCAGGTTGGTCAGGTGGGGGTTGTCCAGGTCCGTGGTCTCTAAGAACTTTAGTCACAGGTGTCTTTGGGTGCGGGGGTTCTCAGAGGGAGGCAATCTGTATTTGGTAATTAGAGGTTTTTATGTTTCAGTAGAATGTTGCGAGATTCAAGTCTGGCCGATGCATCATCCTCATGGGGAAGTATGGTGTCGCAATCCACCAGAGAAACCACCATATTCTATAGGTCCTGGACTATTCCCAAGCTGATGGCTGAATTAAATAAGAAGGAAATTCCATTTCCGCCTTCGGCGCGCAAGGCGGATCTGTTTAGGCTACTGTCAGCCGACTCGCGTGAACAGGACCCAGAGCCAGTATCTATGGCCACGATTCAGACATCTATCGCTCAACTGCATTCCACCATTAACTCTCTCGCCTCTTCAATGTCAGAAGTACAAGGCAGATTGGAATCGGTTGAAGAGAACAACACGGCAAATCTATTAGGGTTACAAACTACGGTAGCATCCTCTAGTTCACAGGCTAGTGTAGCCGGTGGGTCTCAACTTACTCCTCCCATTGCTCCATTATATTTCATTCCGGCCAATATTCGGCAAGACATCATTGATGGGAAGGACGTTAATTTGGCAGCATTACTCATAGCATCCCAAAGATGTCAGGTTAAATCGCAAACTAAGTATACCAGAATTCGTTTTGGCTTTCAGCCTATATAGAGATGTGATCTGCTCTATCCATCCACCGCATAGGGAGGAACTGGACCTATATTTATTCAAGGTTGTGGATCTAGCTTACAAATATGGCGGTTCTGCGTTCTATGACTATGACCGTTCCTTCTCAGTGAAGGCAGCAGCGGCGTTGGCTCAATTCCAACATACGGTTGATTGGTCTAATATCGATACTGAGCTTTTCTGTAGGCACTTTGCAGGCCTAAAAGCGCCAGCCTGTTCGAAATGCAACTCCAATTCCCACACGTCGGATTGGTGTTCCCACATTAATAATCCGACACAGGCTTCGGCTGGTAGTGCAGGAATCCCAGGTGGTAAGGCTAGCCAGTCGGTTGACAAATTAAATAAACACTTAAGTAAACATACTTAAGTATTTGGGTAAGGCTCAAGTCTGTAATAACTTTTATTACACGTCATGTCACTATAACCAATGTAGGCTGCTCCATGTTTGTGCCATTTGTTTTAGAGCCCATCCCCGCGTTTCGTGTCCCTAGGGAAGCCAAGACCCAGCATGACTAAGCGTGGTCAATATCAGGTTGTTTAGTTTAATGTTACGTTCACATCCTGATGCATTTTGGGTTCAATTTCTGATCAACGGATTGTCCGGCGGTTTTCATACGGGTCTACTGGCCTTATCACAATCCACATATGAATGTAAGAATTTGCTGTCAGCCTCTAGGGATCCAGCGGAAGTATCCCACCTCATTGAGGCAGAATTGTCAAAGGGATACATAATTGGGCCATTCACACATCCACCTTTCGAACAATGGAGGGTAAATCCTGTCGGTATTGTGACCGGCAAGTTCAACAATAAAAAAAAGACTAATTTATGACCTCTCAGCTCCGCATACTTTTCCAATCCCCAGCATTAAAGGGTTTCTGTCACCAACTTTTGACATTATAAGCTGTCTGACATTAGCTATGTGCTAATGTCAGACCAGCTTGATAATGTCTTTTTTATAAAAATCGGATGTATATATAGTCAGAAAAACTTACTTTTATAATATGTAAATTAGCCTCTAGGAGCAGGGGGGGCGTTGCCCTGCTCCTAGCGCCTCCGTCCGGCAACCTGCTGGCACGCCCCTTCTTAGTTTGATAGACAGTGCGGGGAAGCGATCCTCCTGCACTGTCTTCTGAAATCCCGCGCCTGCGCCGCCACTTTGTATTCGGCACAGGCGCGGTGAGCAGAGGACGCTGGTGCCTGCTGTCCTCAGCTCACCGCGCCTGCGCTGTGTACCTCTGAGTACACCCGGAAGCAAGTACAGCCGGCATCAGCGAGAGAGCCGCAGACTCCAGACACATCGCTGGATCCCTTCCTCTAGGTAAGTATAGCGCTCCATCCTGTAGCTCCCACTATTATCACCAACGATTCATTGGACAATAATTGGGATATTAGATTTGATTTAGTACATTTTATTTTCCACTATGCCACCAACGATTTATATTATATTGGCCATAAAATAATTATATAAATGGATGAACTCATATATATACATAGATCAATATATATATATACATAGATATATATTCATAGATAGAGATATATATATATGTATATATATCTATATCTATATCTATATATATGTATATATATATATATCATAAAATATATATATATATATATATATATATATATATACACACACTGTGGGGAGTCGCTCTGGTAGATAGCGGTGCGGGTGCAGTACAGAGGCAAACAAGGAGTCCAGAAAGTGCAATAACCAGTGTTTTATTCACACTTTGCACATAATAAACAATAAACAGTCTCTTGGTGTTAGTTCACACACATAAGAAATCATGAGGAAAAACAAGACAGTCCAAAACAGGCTCCAGTCACCTGGGAGGTTTTAGGAGCAGGTTCGCACCTGGCTGTCAGTCCAGCCGCAAGGCGATCGACCTCATGCTTCCAGGCCGTCTGCACTCCTCCTTGCTTGGGCTCTTGCTTCCAGCGTGAACTCCACACAGCACAGAACGGATCAGAACTCCCAAACTCAGATGATTCCACAGCCTAACACCAGCTCCAGGATAATCACACCCCCTCAGCTGCTGAGGAGGCTGCCTTTTAAAGGCCCGGATAAAGTCCGGCCTGGACCGTGGGGAGTAGGCACCCACCCAACTCTTTGCCTACTCCCAGTAAGAGCCGGCCCGGATTGGCTTTGCAGCCAAACTAACAATGTCAAGCAGCACTAGCTGCTGCTGACACATAAAAACCCGGCTCTCACCTCACCGAGGCCAGGAACCTCGGTGACATGTACCTGCCATCGACAACGGTACCTTGCACCTTACCACAACACATATATATATATATACACACACATATATATATATATATATATATATATATATATATGTATTATATTATATCTAATTTAATTTAGTGCTAATAATAAATAAATCTATATACAGATATCAATATATATATTTACATATATATATATATATAACATTAGGCGAGTTACAATTACGGGAATGGGTGACTGAGGGCGACACACTTATGGGGGGGATCTGTGGATGGCACTGTTATGGGCTGAGATCTATGGCTGACACTATTATGTGGAATTTGGGGATGACACTTATAGGGGCGCTGCGGCTGACACTATTATGGTGGATCTGTGGATGACACACTGTAATGGGGGGATCTGTGGATGACACACTGTTATGGGGGGATCTGTGGATGACGCGCTGTTATGGGTGATCTGTGGATGACACACTGTTATGGGTGATCTGTGGATGACTCACTGTTATGGGGGGATCTGTGGATGACGCACTGTAATGGGGGGATCTGTGGATGACGCACTGTAATGGGGGGATCTGTGGATGACGCACTGTAATGGGGGGATCTGTGGATGACACACTGTTATGGGGGGATCTGTGGATGATGCGCTGTTATGGGGGGATCTGTGGATGACACACTGTTATGGTTGATCTGTGGATGACTCACTGTTATGGGGGGATCTGTGGATGACACGCTGTTATGTGTAATCTGTGGATGACACGCTGTTATGGGGGGATCTGTGGATGACGCACTGTTATGGGGGGATCTGTGGATGACGCACTGTTATGGGTGATCTGTGGATGACTCACTGTTATGGGGGGATCTGTGGATGACGCACTGTTATGGGGTGATCTGTGGATGACACGTATGGGGGGGGGGATCTGTGGCTGACTGGTGGCACTGAGACGGCGGGCACTGTCACTGGTGGTTTACACCGACTGCCGGCACTGAGACGCACGGCAGTGTCGCTGATGGCTAACACGAACTTGCCACTCTCTCCACCTTCTTGTCACTCTCATTCCTCCCCTACGTCCCTTGTCACTCACTCTCAGCTCCCCTCCCTCCTTTGTCACATTAAAAAAATTATATATTTAATATTTATGACAGATTAACCTTATAAATTATTTATATTTTGATAGATCAGATTATTTGTGAGGCAATCCTGTGTATAGAAAGAAAATAGAAAAAGGTGACCATGGTAAGTATACTCATTAATGAATACAAGATAAAGACTCTAATATGTGTTAAGGCCGATTCATTGGCCTGTGTTTGTGGGAGGGGCGATGATGACTATATCTGGCTGGGCGTTTCCTCCCACAGTGAACGTCGTCTCCAGTGTACCCACCCTACCCACCCTTACTTTCACTATCTCACACCAGGGGATGCCCCCCTTCAGGCGTCCCTTCAGCGTCGCGGTTCTGGCATAATTCTAACCGCTTTTAGGTATCCAGTAGGTAGGGGTCATTCCTTCATGTTTAGGCTCCGACCACAAATCATATTTTTATATATCGTTGAAATGTTTACAGTTTGAAATATTTTTTATTTATTTATTATATAGGATTATTTACAAACGAATGAACAAGAGATTGAACAATTGGTGGGGGAAATCGCCATCCAAATTACAAATAGTACACTAGTGAGTATTTTTTTATCTTTTTAATGGCTTTTGATCAATTTTTATAGCTTATTGGGGTTCTGGACAGAGTTTAAACTGATGATCTATCCTCTGCATCATTATCAGATCAGTAGGGGATCTACACCCGGCTCCCCTGCCGATCATCTGCTGGAATTCTGTGGCATTCTGACGGTTAACTGTCGGCCCATTGACGTCACGACTTGTATCAATTGGCATGGGCAGTGTTAAGCTACATTGAATTCTACATAGATTAGTCCAGCCCAGGCCAGTTGATACAAGTCCTGACGTCACTGGGCCAGCTGTTAATGGTCAGAATGCCGTTGCGCTCCGGGAGTGCCTTTACCTTCTCAAACAGCTGTTTGGCGGAGGTCCTTTATGTTGGACCCCTGCCAATGTGATGCTGATGATCTATCCAGAGAAAAGAGCAACAGTTTAAATTGAGTACAGAACCCCTCTAATGACACATTAATAATTTTAAATAAAAAATGGTCACGCAAATTATTATAATTTTTTTTTGTCAATAATGGTCTTCTAAAAGTCTGGTATGCAGAATCTCCATCTCGCTGAGGACATAATTCCAGCAATGGACTTGGTCTTGTACTTGAGTCATTACATTGTCTAAACCAGGGGTCGGCAACCTTTGGCTCCCAGCTGTTTTGAAACTACAACTCCCAGCATGCATAGTTGCTCTGTTCTTCTAAGAACTTACATAGAAATGAATGGAGCATGCTGGGAATTGTAGTTTCACAACAGCTGGGAGCCGAAGGTTGCTGATGCCTGGTCTAAACAGATGAAATTTTCTCTTTCAATACTTATTTAAACATCATGTAAAAAAGACTGATATTTTTTAATATTTTTTTTTTATAAAGGAATCAACTGTTGAGTCTAACACTGAAGAAGTTTTTCTTGGCATCAGCAGTGGTCCTAATTCAGAAATTATAATATCCAGCAATTACGACATTGTACAGTGCATCGTTAAAGATGAGGGAGAAAGTTTATTGGTAAATATGAAATATTAAAATTACCTCTAATGGTTAATAAAATAGTTTTGTATACTATAATGGCATATGTAGGAAGATTTGTGCAGATGTCAATGGCTGACCTGTTACAAGAGCTAACTGTGGAGTATTTAAAGGGAACCTGTCACCAGGATTTTGTGTACAGAGCTGGGGACATGGGCTGCTAGGTGGCCGCTAGTACATCCGCATTACCCAGTCCCCATTGCTCTATGTGCTTTTATTGCGTCAAAATAAGGATTTTATAGATATGCAAATGAACCAGATATGACTCCTGTGTACAGAGATAAAGAAAATGTGACTCATCTCTGGACACAGGAGTCATATCAGCTTCATTTGCATATCTCTAAAATCTTTATTTCGACGCAATAAAAGCACATAGAGCTATGGTGACTGGGTACTGCGGATGTGCTAGCGGCCACCTAGTAGCCCATGTCCCCAGCTCTGTACACAAAATGCTGGTGACAGGTTCCCTTTAAAATAGAGATCGCAGGCAAATTTCATGGTGGCGCTGTCTAAGGCCCCATGCACACGACCGTTGTTTGTTTCCGCGTCCGTTCCGTTTTTTTTCACGGATTGGATGCTTCCCCATTCATTTCAATGGGTCCGTCAAAAAATGCGGATGGTCAACCGTTTGTGTTCCGCATCCGTGATCCGTGTTTTCATTCCGTCAAAAAAATAGTGCATGTCCTATTTTTTTCACGTTTGCGGACAAGGATAGGCATTTTTACAATGGATCCGTCAAAAAAAACGGTCCGTCAAAAAAAACGGTCCGTCATCCGTTTTTTTTGACGGACGCAAAATTTAAAGGAGGAGCGGACGCGGAGGCAGGCAACGGTCGTGTGCATGTAGCCTAAATCTGTTCACGCTAGGACTGTTGAATTTTTGTGGTAGTAAATTTTTCGGATTAGCTTTCACATTTGACTCTGTCAAGTAGGTATCATACTACAATTTGCTATTGATGGTCCTACCGACTTGTGTGGTCTAGCCTTCCATCTTTTTTTACAGAATAAAAAATATTATTATTTTTTTTCAAGGACAACATTATGGCCACATTCCACTAATACAGCTGATAAAAATTAGTGTAGACCCCTATGTTAATATGTGTCCGCAGCATAGCAAAAATTAACATTATTAAAGGTGCAAATGAGTATCTTCGCGGAACTGGGGTGTTGATGTTAAAAGAACGAGGCTACAAATTCTATAACTGCCGCAAACTCTCAACCTCTGTGATTGTGCTTTTTAAAATCAATGACATTGTTGTAAATACATTATCAAGTTTTGTCATGTAAACCGTCATATATATAGAGCATGGTGTTTGCATTGAGAACCTAGCTCCTGTTGCTCCTAGACTCGTAGAGGTTAATTTGCAAATATTATCAAATTTTCTGCTATGCTGGCACATAACAACTGTGACGTACTCTGATGTCTTTAGCTTAGGAATGCACGTGACAGGTCAGTCATGTCAGAGGGACACATTTGAGTCGATATTTGTCCCCTCAAACTTTATAAATAAAAAAAAAAAAATTAATTTTATTATTTCAATCGATTTAAATTATGATTTTTATTTTGGTAAAGACCTTTACAGAACAATCCTTGCCATATGCTCAGGAAGAGATTAGCAATGTGGAACAGGGGATCAACATGGAGTATAATCTAGATAACCCTAAAAACACAGATGATGAAGAGGTAAAAAAATTTGGACGAGTAAGGTCGATATGTGGGCAGTTTTTTCATAAATTGTTGTTCCTTTTAATGCATCAAAAGTGTATTTATTTAAATTTTTAACATTTGTGAGCTATGGTGATGTTGTTGACGAATTAAGGCTATTCTCCTTCTACAACTGTCGCACCCTGTACAATTAGATGTACAGGTCTCAAATATATAACTCAATCACTTTTTTAACTGACAATGAAGTTGTAGAGGTTTAGTTATTCAATAGTTGGTCATTGAGGGTGGCATTAACATTTGACCTACTATTAGTCGGTTATAGAGATATCTGCATAAAATGTGCATTTCCTTCACATCATTGAAAATTTTCTAGTTGTTGCCACTACAAAGGTGCACCAGTGTACTTGAAAGTACAGGATCACCTTTCTATAAAACAGTATGTTCTGGTCAGGAGCCTAGGAATGAGTTGTGAAATCAGTTTTAATAATTTTTAATTATACATGCTCCACACTTGTGATGGGAAGCAGATAACTCATAATAATACAAGTATAGCTCTTTCTTCAGCGGATCGTTGGCGGTTTCAGGACAGGAACAACTACAGATCTAATATTTTTTTTGTCTCCTTTTATTCCATACAGTTAACAGCTTTATTAGCTGAAATGAACCAACCATACAGTTCAGATGCACTAATGCGTGGCTGTTTTCCGGAAAATCCTTTGAGGAGTGATAATATGAATTATATCGTTTTCAACGACACTGAAGAGGAAAACAGAGTGGGAAGTGTGTATTGGTGTGAATGTGGGAACTGCATACCAATGACAAACAATATAGAGTCAATATGCTGCAAAAAAATAACCAATGCTGGTCCATATTTAGAAGCGATAAATTGCATTACAGAACATGAATTCTTTTATATTTACTGTCAAAGAGAGGAGACAGTTACTATTAATCTAAGATCTTCCGGAATGGTACTCGAAGAACCACCAACAAAGGATTTAAATAGGTATTTGATGTATAGATACCCCCCACCCATGCCTTTTTTTGGTTCTGCTTTCTAATTTATATTTTGTCATTACCACTTAGACTAAGAAGAAAAACTGCCTACCGATCTTTTACCGGATGGATTCATGGATACCTCGGTGCTGGTAATAGAAGACCAATTCCTTCGTGTGCTGTCGCCAGTGTGCGAAGTTATTTCCCAGATCCTGATTTGGAGTATCTTGGATTTAAACCTCGGAGAGACCACGCAGCTGAATTTATGGCATTTGAGTAGATCTATCCTTGTATTAATCCTTTTCTAAAGTTAATTTTGTTTATTTTGTTGTTATCTGAAGAGAGTTATATATTTATTTATGATTATTTATAAATATTTTATATTAAAACTAAAGTTTTCTTAATTTATATGTTATATAAATATTTTAAAAAAGAAAATAAAGTTTTATAATTTAAAAGTAATAAACTATTACATGTGTTTCGTATTAACTAAAGTGCATATATTTCCAGTAATTTGTTCATATAATATTGTCTGACCAGTTACATGCACCTTTGCAAGTTGAAGGCCACTGTGTGGGTCCCAAGTTAAGATTAGATTGAATTGCTCTGATAAATGATGTTCTAATCTATTCTAATAAAATTTCATTTTTTAAATGTGTTGTGGTTTCAATAATACTTTATTTTGTTTCTGCAACTATTTTAACCTTTTGTGATTTGAGGTGTAGGCACACGGATGGGATGCCATTATATCTTCTGGTTGTGCACATATTGACTGCATCTATATTTAACCACCTCCCGTCGCTCTTACGCTGAAGGGCATCCAGAAGTTGTTTATCTCAGGTGTCGACGACGCCAATAGACGTCATCTCGAGAGAGCCGAGATTTCGCATTCATGTGATCAGCACGTCAACAAGTTTGACTACAGGCTGCAAGTGCTGTCAGGCTTTAGAGATATAAAATACGGCATATAAATCACATATCAGACGCAGTTTTCTAAACAGGGTCTAATATGCCTGCTGCCTGTTTCTCTGGTGGTCCCTTTGCTTTTGATCAGCAGAGGACACATATGTAAAGTGCATCAATCACCAGTGTGATACCACCCCATACCACCAGTAATTTATTAACCCCCTGCTCACCGAACTAACCCCCTGTCACTATTATCCCGCTGAAAGCTACTTTCGCACTGGCGTTTTGGCTTTCCGTTTGTGAAGCAGTCCAAAACTGATCCTGAACTGATCAGTTTTGCCCTAATGCATTATGAATGGAAAAGAATTCGTTCAGGATGCATCATTTTGGCTCAGTTCTGTTTCCTTTCAGTTTTGGAGACGGACACCAAAACTCTGCTTGTAGGGTTTTGGTGTCCGTCAGACAAAACTGATCCAAACTATAATTTCACAGTCAAAACTGATTAGTTTTGATTTACATTGAAAGTCAATGGGAGACGGATCAGTTTTCGATTGTGCCATATTGTGTAATGAAAAGCTGATCCGTCCCCATTGACTTACATTGTGTGTCAGGATGGATCAGCTTTTCATTACACAATATGGCACAATCGAAAACTGATCCGTCTCCCATTGACTTTCAATGTAAGTCAAAACTAATCAGTTTTGACTGTGAAATTACTTTACAAAAAAATGCAAACGGATCAGTTATGAACGGATGGGGCCTAAGGGTCCGTAAAAACACCCAGTTAGTTAGGTAGTTAGCAACCACCGCACCCCAGTCACTAATTAGCGATGTCTCCCAAAACCGTAGTGACATAAATTTTTATTTTTCTGATCACTTTAAAAAATATCTCAAAAATCGCTGCGCCGCTATAAAGATCACGTTTGATTTTTTTGGATCGTTATTAGCGATTGCAGCTATATTTATTTGGACAATTTTTGACATCCACATTCAACAATGTGAATGAAGAAATCTGTGTCGTTCATTTTTTTTATCGTTCATTTTTTTTATCAATCACAGAGAGTAAAAGGAAAAAAAAAAAATATCATTACCCAAATGCTCAACCTAAGGAGATTAGCAATAATTCCATATGCTAGCCATACATGTAATGATTGTGGAGACCCTTAAATGACACGGCAGTAAAAACACCACATAAATGAGATCATTTTGAAAAGTAGGCATTGTATTCTGTTGTGGGATGTCCAAAATGGAGCTATAGCCTAGAGCAGGGGTAGGCAACCTTTGGCTCCCAGCTGTTGTGAAACTACAACTCCCAGCATGCATACTTGCTCTGCTCTTCTAAGAACATACATATTAATGAATGGAGCATGCTGGGAATTGTAGTTTCACAACAGCTGGCGCCGAAGGTTGCTGATGCCTGGCCTAGAGGAATAAAGAACTGTGCTTGAGCAGCCACCCCGTGCCTTGCAGTAGGCGAGATGTTGTCGTATCTATTCGAAACCAGACTCAATCAACGTGGTTGGAGGCTTCAAATTTACAAAAGTACCATATAAATTTGATAATGAAAGATATATCATGTCTCTGATTAAATGAGCCTAACCCCGTTTGTCCTGTACTCCGAACGGCTGCAAGGATGCAGCAGGAGGATCCGTCTCCTCTCTCCTGCCAGTTGAATCTCCATAGATCTCTCCAGCATTGTAAACGCTTTCTCTTGCACCCTAGATTGCTGCCTAAGTCCCTTGTGTAAAGACAACTCATGGGCAATATACGGCACCAGTATTAAAAATGTTTAAAAAAAATTAAAGGGCTATTCATACTTCAGAATATTGGGGGCATATTGCTAGGATATCACCCTCATTGTCTGATAGGTGCAGTTCGCACCGCTGGGACCCGCACCTGTATAGAGAATTTGCCCCCGAAAGTGCAGGAGGGCGTACCTCGCATGCGATGCTGCCCTTTACTCACTTCTATGGAGCTGCTTGCTAAACGTGTATACAAAAAAAACATCTATCCTAAATAAAATGATATGCTAAGAATTGTACATGTTCATATACATTATTACAATATAAACATAATTCAATGAAAGACTATATTACACATATGTAATTTTTTATTTTTTTTATTTGTTGCTTTAACACCACAAAACCCTTTTATCATGTTTTAAACAACTTATTTTCAAAAATTTAAAACAACTTGAATATAAATTTTAGTACCATATATAACAATACAAAATTTATTTTAAACAATTGCAATAGCTAAACTAATAGTAATAACTTCTTATCCGGAACTCTACCAGCATTGATAATCCAAAGTAGACAAAAAATCTAGTATAATGTCATATACATATTTTTTGTTATGGGAAAACGGACTTTAATGTGAGAAATCCAATATTTGCTGCTTGTCATCCACTGCCCTGCATCGAAAACGAGTAAGTTTTTGTCTTTTTATGTCTTCCTTGCTAGGGCGCTCTTGATTCAAAAGATTAGGTGGTAGAGAAGGCGCACGTGACTCCCAACTAGTAGAAATTTCACCTTTCACAAGTTTCAGAACGTCAATTGTAAGCATTTCTAGATAGTCGACATTCACTTTCTCGTAAACATTACGAACTATCCATTTGCTTTTGCCTTTAGCGATTTTTAAAGAAGTACGTACTGTTCCCTTTGGCTCTGTATTTTTTTTTTCATACTTGACTACTGCTCGCTCACGGCCAACATTATTGTTGTGCGTTAGTGCAGACAGTTTTGTTCTAGCTTCCATTCCATCAATCCCAAAGTGAATCCGCTTACTGCGATATTTTAACGCAAGACTGTGGAAGTTCTCTAGGTCTCCTGTATGACAATTATGTGCAAGATGAGGCAGGTCACTTATCATCTGCTTGCTTTGGACAATTTCTTGTATCTTTGTGTATGGTGGAGTTTCGCTATTGAGCCATAATACTTTATTTTCTGTGTCCAAAAGTGGTCTGTGTTCGCATTCAGAGTACAACTCACCATCCCATTTGTGAGTATTTGTTATGTGATGAAGTAGAGAGAGCCATTTTTCTTTTAGTAGTTCGGGAGAGTTTTTACACGTTTGGACACTCCACCAAAAATGAAGGATAATTTTATCAACCCATGGAGTGATTTCCTTACAAAATTTGAGTTTGGACGCAGCCTGAAGTCTTTTCTTTATGGATTTGGCGTAGTGCCACACGTCAAATTGATGAAGTACTGCTGGATAATCATTTCTTAGCGTTTTTCTAATTCCAACGTGTCTATCGGAGGCAAAAATTTTAACCTTCATTCCAGTGTTTAGAATTCTTTTAAGCACACAATCAAACCCAAACTTCTCCATTGCAACTGAAGAGGAGCATTGTGTTCTCTGAACCACCTCAAAATCCACAATTTTCTTGGTT
Organism: Bufotes viridis; assembly: GCA_033119425.1. Classification (NCBI taxonomy): domain Eukaryota; kingdom Metazoa; phylum Chordata; class Amphibia; order Anura; family Bufonidae; genus Bufotes; species Bufotes viridis. The sequence goes on from CM065595.1 coordinate 55,743,379, forward strand.
ACATTATCCATTATGGTATAAACACAGTATTTGGCATTGTGTCCAGGGCTGTCACACTGGCCGTCACCTGAAACACACAGAGTTTTATCTTTTTTAGATTCTATAAATTTTTGTTTTTCATGTTCCCAAGCCAAGTGTATAGCCGGAAACAAAAACTTGCTCTGGTATCGGTAGTAAGTTTTTTCTGAAATAGTGGCCATATCTAAAATATTAAAAAACTCTTTAATTTTATGAAAGTTTTGTCCAGAAAAAAGGATCGATGATGCAATTAAAATGTTCCCTGCAGAGTAACATCCAATTTTGGGTTGTGTTTCAAAAAGGACAAAATTGTGACCAGCTGAACAAGTACCCTTAAATTTACAATAAGAGCCATCATAATATTTACTCCACGATTTTACATAAAAGCGACAGTTGGTGTTACTTTGACACGGCAGTTTTCTGAACAGTTGCTCGAGGCAGCTCTCAAACACTAAGATTTTTTTTTCATTAACCAAATTGTCACTGCTGAACGATTGATTACATTGATTAGAAGATGGAGTTTCTTCCTCAAAGAGAGATGCACAGAGAAATTGATCTGAGGCATCAAAACTGCTTTTTTCTGGTACATATAGAGAATGGTTATCTGCAATTTCTTCTATTTCACTAGATAGCGAGTCTTCGGGCAAGGCAGTTTTTTCAATGTTATCTGGAAGTATTGGTGATAATGGACCAATTCCTTCAGAAATGTCAGAAGTGGCCGTAAATGTAAGCAAACCAATGTTTTGTTTTTGCTTTTGAGATGAGGAAACATTTGGACTACTTATCAAAACTCTCCCTACCCCCACTTTTAAAGGTGTAGACATTATGGGGTCTGCAGAGATAACTTCTGTTTGTTCAGAAACTTCGGATTCATTAATTATTTGTGAAATTGTGACAAAATTGACAGTGGAATTTGTTAAATTATGCTCCGTCTGTGTAGCAACACAGGACATACCCGGTTTTACTAAATCCATTGGAAATGAATCACTTGCAGTAACAATTCCAAGCCCACTTGTTGAAGGCAAGTCTACCTCACGAACACTTTTTCGCGAGTGAGTAGTCGGTTTTTTAAGACTTTCCTCAATTATGGACTCTCCATCCAGTATGGCAGGAAATATTGTTGGAATGGCATCATGATTCAATACTTTTCCACGTTGAGTATCTCGATAAGAATCAGGAGTAAAGTGACTTGAACAAATCACATATTTATTTGATTTATTACCATCAGCAATTCTGCGAGCCAACTCATGGATGTCTTCAAAAGTTTGGCCCGTTTGCGACAGCCACAATACGACTCGATCGACATCCCGAGGAAAAGAATGCATAATGATGCTTGGATTTTTCCCTTTAAGACTAGATCGATTGTGACACTTATTCACGATGTAGGACGGCATAGTTTTTCTTGAGATACCTGTGTGAAGATTTATAAAAATATTAAGACGATTATTAACTAAATCAACAGGAAATGACATGATGACATGATCCCCCCATAACAGTGCGTCATCCACAGATCACCCATAACAGTGCGTCATCCACAGATCCCCCCATAACAGCGTGTCATCCACAGATCACCCATAACAGCGTGTCATCCACAGATCACCCATAACAGCGTGTCATCCACAGATCCCCCCATAACAGTGCGTCATCCACAGATCACCCCATAACAGTGCGTCATCCACAGATCACCCCATAACAGTGCGTCATCCACAGATCACCCCATAACAGTGAGTCATCCACAGATCACCCATAACAGCGTGTCATCCACAGATCACCCATAACAGCGTGTCATCCACAGATCCCCCATTACAGTGCGTCATCCACAGATCACCCCATAACAGTGCGTCATCCACAGATCCCCCCATAACAGCGCGTCATCCACAGATCCCCCCATAACAGTGTGTCATCCACAGATCCCCCCATAACAGCGTGTCATCCACAGATCCCCCCATTACAGTGCGTCATCCACAGATCCCCCCATTACAGTGCGTCATCCACAGATCCCCCCATAACAGTGAGTCATCCACAGATCACCCATAACAGCGTGTCATCCACAGATCACCCATAACAGCGTGTCATCCACAGATCCCCCCATAACATTGCGTCATCCACAGATCCCCCCATAACAGTGAGTCATCCACAGATCACCCATAACAGCGTGTCATCGACAGATCCCCCATTACAGTGCGTCATCCACAGATCCCCCCATAACAGTGTCATCCACAGATCCCCCCATAACAGTGCGTCATCCACAGATCCCCCCATAACAGCGTGTCATCCACAGATCATCCATAACAGCGTGTCATCCACAGATCACCCATAACAGCGTGTCATCCACAGATCCCCCATAACAGTGCGTCATCCACAGATCACCCCATAACAGTGCGTCATCCACAGATCACCCCATAACAGTGCGTCATCCACAGATCACCCCATAACAGTGTCATCCACAGATCCCCCATAACAGTGCTGCCATCCACAGATCCCCCATAACAGCGTGTCATCCACAGATCCCCCATTACAGTGCGCCATCCACAGATCCCCCCATTACAGTGCGTCATCCACAGATCCCCCCATAACAGTGAGTCATCCACAGATCACCCATAACAGCGTGTCATCCACAGATCACCCATAACAGCGTGTCATCCACAGATCCCCCCATTACAGTGCGTCATCCACAGATCACCCCATAACAGTGCGTCATCCACAGATCCCCCCATAACAGTGCGTCATCCACAGATCCCCCCATAACAGCGTGTCATCCACAGATCACCCATAACAGTGCGTCATCCACAGATCCCCCCATAACAGTGTGTCATCCACAGATGACCCATAACAGCGCGTCATCCACAGATCCCCCCATAACAGCGTGTCATCCACAGATCCCCCCATTACAGTGTGTCATCCACAGATCCACCATAATAGTGTCAGCCGCAGCGCCCCTATAAGTGTCATCCCCAAATTCCACATAATAGTGTCAGCCATAGATCTCAGCCCATAACAGTGCCATCCACAGATCCCCCCCATAAGTGTGTCGCCCTCAGTCACCCATTCCTCCGGAACAGTGCGTCGGCCACATACTCCCCTACCCCCAACAAATGTTCTATAGCCTGTAATTGTAACTCGTCTAATGTTATATATATATATATTGATATCTGTATATAGATTTATTTATTATTAGCACTAAATTAAATTAGATATAATATAATACATATATATATATATATATATATATATATGTGTGTATATATATATATATATATATATATGTGTATATATATATATATATTTTATTTTATATATTCTAATGTCAGACAGCTTATAATGTCAAAAGTTGGTGACAGAAACCCTTTAACCCCTTAAGGACCGGGGGTTTTGGGATTTTTGCGTTTTTGTTTTGCGCTCCCTGCCTTCCAAAAGCCATAACATTTTTATATTTCTGCTCACATAGCCATATGATGGCTTGTTTTTTGCGGGACAAGTTGTACTTTTTAACGCTACCATTTATTTTTGCATGTGATGTAGTGGGAAACGGGAAAAAAATTCCAAATGGGGTGAAATTGCAAAAAAAAAGCAATTTCACCACAGTTTTACGGGTTTTTAAATTACAACGTTCGATTTGCGATAAAACTGACTGGTTAATTTTATTCTTCAGGTCAGTATGAATCCGGCAATACCTAATATGTATAGTTTTTCTTGCGTTTTGATAGTGAAAAAAAAATTAAAAGTGGGAATTTTTTTATTTCATTTTTTTGTCGCCATGTTTTGACCCCTATAACTTTTTTGTAATTATGCATACGGAGCAGTGTAGGGGCTCATTTTTTGCGGGGCAATCTGAACTTTTAATTGATACCATTATGGGGTGCGTATGATGTTTTGATCACTTTTTATTCATTTGTTTTTAGGAAAAAAATGGCGAATTAGCCATTTGGACGCTTTCTTTCCGTTTTTATGTTTACTGTATGGTGAATATTTTTTAATATTATTATAGTATGGGCGTTTTCGCACATTGCGACACCCATTATGTGTAATTTTTTTATTTTTTTATTTATTTTATTTTCATTTTGGGGAAAGGGGGGTGATTTGAATTTTTATATTTTTTTATTTTATTTATATTTTTTAAACTTTTTTTTTTTTTTTTACCACTTTCTTTTAGTTCCCATAGGGAACTATAAGATGCAATCATCAGATTGCTATTCTCATATATTCCAATGCATAAAATTCGTTGGGTCTTAACCCGGAGAAGTTCCCCTATTACCATTGGGCTCGGCACCTTTGAGTTGTCAGGCTTTTATTAAATACATCCATCTTTTATTGAGAGATACGGAGGTAGATCCACACTCCATAACGGGTCATTCTTTCCGAATTGGTGCAGCATCGGCAGCCTCCAGACATAAGGTTCCCGCACATATCATCAGAAAACTGGGCAGGTGGAAATCATCTTGTTATGATCGATATATACCTAATCCGCAAGTCAAAATGTCAGTTGCTTTTAAGAAACTGGTGTTGTGAAACATATAATAAACATATAATAAACGCTTTCATTATCCTATGAGTATGGTTTTTGGCCCCTTTAGCCTTCCCTCCATCCAGCAGTATCGGCATACATCTACTGCTTAGTTAAGGATAAGTAGGTAGGTTTCCATTTAATGAGCCGACCGGAATACAAATAATAGGCAATTAATCAATTGCCGCATTTGTATGCAGGGAGGCGGGGCCAGCCACATAAAAACCCGTCTGAACATCTTCGGTGCTTTTCTGCCCCTCCCTCCTAAACCCTCAAAACATTATTATCAGATAGGATGGGCCCCTTTAGCTTTCCCTCCATCCAGCAGTATCGGCATACATCTACTGCTTAGTTAAGGGTAAGTAGGAACATTAGTAGGATTTCTATCTCCAATGCGCATAGATTAATCCAATTTAAGATCATTCATAGACTCTATTATACGCCTAAGATTCAGGCAAAATTTGTGAGGAATAGGGGGAGAGGGTGCTGTTGCCCAAAGTGTGGTTGTGCTGGAGCAGACTATGTTCATACTCTTTGGGGCTGTAGTAAATTGAGGAGTTTTTGGGATCAGGTACTCCAGAGTATCCAGAAAGAGGTTTCTTACCAGTTTGTACCGGATATCCGGACAGTACTGCTGGGATACTTAGATCCAGACTCGGCAATTCCAGCTCAGGTTAGACGAGTGTGGATGCATGGGCTGATGGTCGCAAGAGTTGTATTAGTGAAAAAGTGGGGGGCGACTTCCTCACCTTCAGTAAATGAATGGGCTCTGTATTGGCGACAGGTTACAACCTATGTGGAAATGAAGTCTAGGAAGAGGGGGGCACGGGCAGCAGAATGAAATGAATAATTAGTTATATTAAATGGCGGCTTGTTTATTGAAGGGGTTCTACACGATGACAGCCAAATCGTCCTAGGGGGGGGGGGTTAATATATAAGATTTACCGTATTGTAACACTTCGGTTTTTTTTTGTCTTAAATTGGTCATAAGGTTACCGATTATGAATGAATTTGATATGTATATTTTTATAAGTGTATATTCTCAATAAAAAAATAAAAATAAAAAAAGGGTAAGTAGGTAGGTTTCCATTTAATGAGCCGACCGGAATACAAATATAGGATTTCTCTCCAGCTTTCTGTATGTTGAGGAATCAGACAACAAGTTAGTCATTTGTTGGAAATAAACCTCTTTATTCATCACCACAACTGACCCTCTTTTGTCAGCCATTTTTATAATAAGATCAGGGCGATCTTCTAATTGTTTCAATGCTAACGTTTGTTCCCTGGTCAAATTATGGCTTTTATTCAGTTTACACTTATATACTGTGGTGAGTTCCCTCTCAAAGACCTCCTGAAAAACATCCATACTTTCTGTATGTGATTTAATTGGGTAATATTGTGAATTAGTAGTTTTAAATTATTGTCCTGTAACTGTAGGGAGAAAGCAAGCATTTTCTATTTGTAAATTAGTGAGACTAATTAGGGACAATTGTTCTTGAAAAGAGAGACCAGTGTATTCATTCATAATTGGCTCAACATTCATCCCATCCGTCCCACTGCTGTTAGCTGTATCCGAAAAATGTCTTCTAAGGGTTAAATTGCGTACAAATTTATTAACATCCAAAATCGTAGAAAATAAATCAAAATCTCTTGCGGGAACAAAATGCAGTCCTAGAGATAGAACGACCACTTGGTCTTTTGTCAGTGTGACTTGGATAAATATATGACATCATGTGACACCCGATCATGTATGACATCTTTTACTTCTTTTGGTGTCTGGTCGCCATTGTAAGCAATTTTCTTTGGGTGTTTCCTACCGGCTCTTCTCCTTCGTTTTTTGTCAGCTTACCATATCTTGATTTATTTTTAGATTTTTTATAATAACTGGACTTTGCTCTATATCCATTATACCACATATTTTTTACAGTCTTAGTTTACATGCTTTTTATGGTGTGGTGGTATTTTTTTGTCCTGCATAATATGTTTACTTCTTTATGTTCCCAGTGGCTGACATAAAATGAAAGGCAGCACTTTCAAATGTTCAAAACAGAAGGCAAAGGCAATAAGTAATGTATAATGCATCTGATAGAATATATGATTGTGGGGAGAAGGAACTGGCAGGTAAATTGCCCTTCTGCAGCTTCAGATTTCGGTTGATAACAATGGAGAATGGATTAATATTCTCCAAGGCACATAGCGCATATCTCCTATAGGATTACATCACAACAAGAGAGTGTCATCCTGTCACAGTTCATGGCCATCGAGTAGCTGATTGTTACAGCCAGTAATTCCATCCAAGAGTCAGACTTCCGCATTCTCCAGCAGTGTATCTTCTGCTTAGAGAGATGGAAGAGATATATGACAAACAAAATTACTGGTGACAGGCATGTTAAACTGAGGTGAATATATGGGTTTTAGAGATGGTGCAGTACGTTGTGGAATGATATGTTATCATTAGTGTCATGTGTATAGCATTTACTAGCTGAGAGTCTTTCTCTTCTGTCTCCAATACATTTTATTTTTTTATTCTGTGAGCTTCTTGTGATGGTAATTAAAAACTGTTTTTTGTGAGTATTTATAATGGCCTTGCTATTAATAAATAAGTTCAAGACATCAGTGTTTTAAGGTACAAAGTCTTTCACTTTTTCATATTTTGCTATGTTGTGTAATCAAGTTTTTCCTCATCAATCTGCACTCAATATCCCATATTGAGAAAGTGAAAACAGAATTTTAGAAATGGTTGCAAATTTTTTTTTAAAGAAGAAACCTACATTTTCTCATGGCCATAAGTATTCAGATCTTTTGCTATGACACATTAAATTTTAGATCTGGGGGCCTCCCATTTCTCTTTAACTTTGAGAAGTTTCAGCATCTTGATTGGAGTCCAATTGAACCCAGTTAAGTGGACATAATTTGGAAAAAATGACCTAGATCTATATAAGGTCTCACAGCTGACAATGCAAAAAAACAAAAAAAACAATCCATGATGTAGAAAGAACTGCCTGTAGAGATCAGAGACAGGATTGTGTGAAGGCATATATTTGGAGAAGGGTACAAAACATTCTGCTACACTGAAAGTTCCCAGGAGCACAGTGGCCTCCATAATTCTTAAATGGAAGAAGACCTGAACAAGCACATATCTTCCCAGAGCTGGCTGCCTCACCAAACCAAGTAATCAAAGAAAATTAACTTGGCAAGAGAGTTGACCAAGAACCCAATGGTCACTCTGGCTGAGCTCTAAAAATCCTGTGTGCAGATGGGAGAATCTTCCAGAAGGTCAACCATCACTTCAGCATTCCAACAATCTGGACTTTATGGTAGAGTGGCCAGAAAGAAGCCTTTCCTCAATAAATAAAAAAAAAAAAAAAACATGAAAATGTTCAATAAGGCACCTAAAGGAGAATCAAGATGGAACAAAGTACAAATAAATTCTTAATAAAAATATAATCCAGAGTGCTCTGGACCTCAGACTGGGCTGAAGGTTCACCTTCCAACAAGACAATTACCTTAAGCACACAGCCAAAACAACACAAGAGTGGCTTAGGATCAACTCTGTGAATGTCCTTGAGTAGACCAGCCAGAGGCCTGATTTGAACGCAATTGAATATCGCTGCAGAGACCTGAAAATGGCTATCTATCAGTGGTCCCCATCCACCCTGACATCTTGAGAGCATCTGCAGAGAAAAATGGCAGAAAATCCCCAAATCCAGGTATACAAACCTTGTGGCATCATACCGAGGATCAGGGGCATAGCTCATGTGCCCTGGTGCAAGAGTTCAGCTTGGGCCCCCCTTCCCTCAGTGCTTTGTGTGTCTTCTTATGCAGCACAAGGCTCTTTGGGCCCCCTCAGGCTCCTGGACCTAGTAGCGACTGCTACCTCTGCACCCCCTATAGCTACGTCCATGCCGAGGATGCAATCGCTGCCAAATATGCTTCAACAAAGTCCTGAGTAAAGGGTCTGAATACTTATGTCATTGCAAGATCTTAATTTGTCTTTTTCAATAACATTCTGTTTTCACTTATCAATATGGAGTTTTAAGTGCAGATTCATGGGGAAAAACAAAAGTAACACCAAAGTCAAAATTAGAAAAATTGACCTAATAGGTACTCGTCAATAGCAGCTAGAAAATTACACAAGGATTGGGGTACCTTTAAAACATTACTTTTTTAATTATTACTTATAAAACGCTAAATACGAAATATATAAAGTGACCAGGTGAGTGACACATATTGTTAAAAATTGGCCAAATTGGTGAGCAGGTGAGAACTAGGGTAGCAGCGGGGCTGAGGGGGGAAGGGAATGCTGGGTCTCTGCCCCTGAGCACAACCCTATACAATCACCCTCCCTGAAGTGTGCTATTGCTAACCTCCTAATACACCCTATTCATGCCCCTGACCGGTGCTCTGATTGCCCAGCTTCATCCTGAAGGGGAGGGGGAGAAAGGGGTAGGAGGCCCTATTACAACAGATCACCTACACCTGCAATACAGCATGCCTCAGATGAAAAAGACACCACTAACTTGCTTCATAACATGCATAGAACGCCCTATTGTCCAACGCGTTTCCCTGGTATTCGCCAGTTCATCAGGGGACAAAAGACAGTATAGTCTGAGTAAAATGCAATGTTCACAAAAGCACACAACAGTTAATGCAGAGAGGTATCATATATTGCAGTTTACATAAACAGACGCCCATAAGGTAACCCTAAGATACAGGTATAGGGCAGGTTACATATAGAAAATGAACAGCTTATCTTAGTAAGTGCTGAGATGTTGCCAGCCATCCATGATCAGAGTGCTAAGGCTGCGTAGTTTCAAGCCAGGCTGGTGACAATCCGCGTGTGGCAGCATCACATTAGCGCTTGGCACGACCGCACAATTTAAAGGTGCTCCTGCCGGCCGCCACCGTGGAATTTCGGTCATATGGTTTAACACGTGACCACCAACGTCACAATCACGTGTACCAGTCATGTGATTGCAGGTCCTGCGACCTCAATACACTGGGGCATAGCCAGGGCCGATAAGCATAGTTAGGGGCGGACCCAGATAGTTCAACCCCACCCACTAGACCCGGTTCAAGTGAACCCTGTCTGATAATTGGATAAGTTCCAAAGCAGGGTATTAAACCCACGGTGGAAAGTTGTGGTGCCAGCAGTAAGCTGAGACAGATAGCTGGGGGGCGTAACCCCACAGTAGCACCACAATCCAATCCATAAACAGTTGTCCTAGAAACCATTAAAGATGAGAACTATAAGATTACCCACCCTCTGTCAAGTTACTGAGGGAGTAGGTAAAAGGAGTATTTAGATGCCAATTATCGTATAAGATTAAAAGTTAAAGGGTTTAAGCAGCAGCACAGTGTGAATAGAACCTGAAGATTAAATTGCAGTAGAGAGTGGGATACATATTAAGAAGACAGAGAGAGATCAGAGAATAAGGGAGATGGTAGAAGAGGGGAAAGAAGCAGGAAAAAGAGGGCTAAGATAATTATAATGATCATGGAGGGTCTTAGGAAACTTGAATAAAGGCTGATCATATAAAGGGACCGAATGACAGCTGCTCATTCAGTCCCCTCAGGTGTACCGTCTTCAACTCAAAGATCCACCAAGTTTCTCTTTGTAAGATCCTATTGTCCCAGTCTCCCCCTCTTTTCTCGATCCCCATAAATCTCAGTCGTGAAAAATCACCCCCATGCACGGAGGTGACATGGTGGGCTAAAGGTGTTTGTTTCTCTTGTCGTAAATCCCTCAAGTGCTCTCCTATCCTCCTACGTAGCTCCCGCCTTGTCTTAGCAATGTATTCCATCCCACACCCACATTGTGCGCAGTAGATCACCCCCTTCGTGTGGGAGTGAACAAAGCTCTTGATCTGGTATTGTTTCTGATTGACATGGCTGACAAAAGTGCGACCTTGTGCAATGTATGGACACGCTATACACCCACTGCACCGATGGGAGTCAATCACAGGTCTTAACCGGTTCAGAGAAGGGTGTGTTGTCTCACTAAAGTGGCTATGTACCACAAAATCACGTACATTATGTACCCTCCGGTAGGTGACCTGAGGAAATGGGGCAATTACCTTGGCCAAATTAGGGTCCAATAGAAGGGTCCCCCAATGTTTGGCCAGTATGTTTTTTACCTCCTCCACTCCTGCATGAAACATGCCCACCAACCGTATCAGGTCATCTTTTGTAGGGGACTTTTTAGAATGTAGCAATTCAGTCCGAGTGGAAGTGAGTGCCCTCTGATAGGTCTTTCTTAATACACTGTCAGGATAGCCCTTTGCAGAAAATCTCTGACGAAGAGCCTGTTAAACTGCCGGAAAGAGTTGAGCAGTTCATTTTCATACGGAGATACTTCCCGGTTGGAATGCCACGTTTTAATGGTACCGGGTGGTAACTCCCTCAATTCAAGAGAGAATTGGTAGCTGTTGGCTTCCTGAACGTCTTAGTATAAATCTCTCCCTCTGGTCCCCTATCGATGCGGATATCCAGGAGGATAGAGATTGTTCTGACGTTTCAAAGGTGAAACGTAGGCCCAACTCATTTCTGTTGAGGGTCTCAACGAACTGTTCAAAGGTGGTCCTCATCCCCCGCCAGATAATAAAGATTTTGTCAATATATCTGGTCCACATCACTATATGCATAGTGAGTGGATACGGGGGATCGGTGAACACCACCTCCTTCTCCCACCAATCCAGGAACAAGTTTGCATACGATGGGGCACACGGAATCCCCATCGCAGTGTCCCTGAGCTGGTGGTAACAGGACCCGTCAAACAGAAAGTAATTACAAGTGAGTGAAAACAGAAGTAGCTTTAAGACAAAGGTATTGGACTTCCGGTTCCGGCGCGCACTTGTAAGGAGGCAAGGAAAGAGTGCTCCGTCTCCCCGGAAAACAACAGCGGGTGTTGCCGAGACCTGGGGCTTAATAACCCCGATCATCTACCTCCTCGTGATATCGGAGGGTATATGGAGAAGTTTGTGGTGCGAAGTGGCACCCCGCTGACAAGTTCTCCCCTCCCGCCGCGAGATATACCTGCACAGCCGAAAAACAAGATGACGGACGCTAAGAGGAGAGCGACGCGATCCACATCACAACCCCCTACACTGCCTGAAGAGGGTGAGTCCCAGACGGATCAGGAGGATATAATACAGCGAGCAACTGGGATAGAATCCTCCTGTAAAGAAATGGCTATAGAAGTAGCCAAACTATTAGCCCCTGACATTAAAGCTACTCTGGAAGCCACAATTGCAACAACGCTGCAGCAACTGCAGGCTGCGGTGGCCCAGAATACAGCACAAGTACAGGAGCTAGAGCAGCGAGTGGGGATCATGGAGGATGACTAGAAAAAGCGCATACCCAAATCGGCGCTGAAAGACAAAATTGAGGACTTAGAAAACCGGTCCCGCAGAAGTAATTTACGAATTTTGGGGCTACCGGAAACCATCCCGGCCCATCAACTGACCCATATCTGCGCAGATGAACTACCACAGGCACTGGGAATCCAGACCCCAGCTACGGTAGAGAGAGCACATAGAATAGGCCCACCACGCGAACACTCTGATGATGGCTCCAGCAAGAGGCCTAGGACGACAATTGTTAAATACCTCAACTATGCTGACAAGGAGGCAATACTTCTCAAATACAGACGATTAAATTAGCCACTCAAAGTGCGTGGACATACAATTCTGCTTTTTGGGGACTACTCCATGGAAGTATCAAAAAAAAGGAGAGCCTTCTCTCAAATATGTACCCAGCTGGTTCGCAAGAAAATAAAATTCGCATTTATATACCCAGCAACCCTGAGAGTGTTCAGGCGAGATGGCAGAGTGGATACGTTCCTCACACCGACAGATGCAGTGGAAGCGCTGGACGATTGTGACTCTTCTAAAAATTCCAGTATGGGGACACCACACAGAGGAGGGTCATCACCAAGAGGAGGCCACGGCGGAAACAGTGGTGGCGCAAGATCCCCAACGACTTCATCGACCTCGCCGGGACGCCTGCGAGACCCTGCGTCTAGTCCGGAATGGAGATAATCCATGTGAGAGGCATGACTGTCTAAGAAAGCGGAGAGACTTATCAGCAAGGACATGATGCAATGGATGCTGATTGTGTAAGATGAAACGGGAATCATTAGATAGTAAGCTTGAATTAGAGAAGAAAGAGGGAAGGGAATGTGCAACTTATTATGCTCTTTATTATCCGGGGAGAGGCGGGCACTGAAAAGTGATACATATAAAGTAGATGGATTCTGGGCGGCGGATTAGCAGTGGTCCAGCCCAGGTCAGTGCGAAAAAAGAGAGGTCCATACAACAATTTTGCTGTTTGCTCGTACGTATGTTCCCTTATGGAACACTAAGTTATGTGTTTACGGTTCATTGGTTGGGCGGGGGGAAAAAGGTTTATATGTTTTATTATGTCATGATGCACAAATACATTGACAAACTGAATACACCATATATCTACAGGGGTCGGCCTCCTACCAAGGTGCCTCTCTCAGTATCATGTAATCAGCCTGATTTATGAAACTTATCACATGGAATGTAAAAGGATTGAAGTCCCCTCATAAGAGGATAATGGTACTGAAGCACCTCAAGCGGTTACAGGCAGATATAGCCCTGATCCAGGAGACGCACCTGGGGGAGGCTGATTACTGGCGCATGCAGCGAATGTGGGTGGGCCAAGTTTATGGTTCTCCTTCTAACGGTAGAAAGGCGGGAGTGATGGTCCTTATACATAGAAAGCTTAGATGTGAGGTCTTATCTGTCGAACATGATGACTGCGGGAGAATGTTGAAACTTAACCTAGATACAGATTCTGGTAAATTATTACTGTTTAACATTTATGGTCCCAACTCCACACAGGCCAGCTTTTTTTCTGACCTGGAATTGAAGATCTTGCAGGAAAGTCGGGGTGGAATAGTCGTAATGGGAGATTTAAACGCAGTCCACAATATTCAAGAGGATTGCAAAAAAACGGTTGATACAAGCTTCCAGTTGCGAAATACTCCTACACACAGATCGACCATAAAACCCTTCTTGCAGTCGACAGATTTAATAGATGTGTGGAGACACTTAAATCCGACTGAACGAGAATTTACTTATTTTTCCTGCGCTCACCAGTCTTGGTCTAGACTAGACTATGCACTGGTCTCACCGCAATTATTGGGGAAGGTTCAAGGATCAGAGATAATGGACATGTTGATCTCAGACTATGCTCCAGTATCTCTGATTTTGACGGAAACCATACCGAGAGGGACAGACTACACATGGCGAATGCCTAGCTACCTAGCCGCGGACGAGGACTTTCTCCTCCGATTGAAGGGATGGTGGTGGGAATATGCAGACACAAATGCGGAACATAGAGATAATCACTCCCTATTTTGGGACACGGCCAAAGCGGTTATTAGGGGACGTATCATCTCGTACACTACGGCAAAAAAGAAAAAATTGATCCAAAGTATAAACACAGCCACAAACGAAGTGCGTAACAGATATACCACATTTTTAGCAAATCCGACTGAACTACATAAAACTCAATGGGTTACTGCCAAACATAATTATGATTACTATATTGAGCAGAAAACAAAACTATTTATGGACCATAAGACAGCACACTTGTTTAAATTTGGCAACAAGGCAGGGAAAATGCTGGCGAACTTGACTAAACCATATACACCCAGCTCAAATATCAGGTGCATCGTGAATAAGTCGGGAGATAAAATTATAGATCCGAAAGAGATAGTTGACTCCTTCGGACACTTCTATGCAACTCTATATAGCCAGACAGACTATGACCATGAAAAAGCAGAGGAACTCCTATCAAAGACCCTACTTCCGCGCCTCACGGAAGAAATGCGCTTGCAACTTAATAAACAGATCACAGAGGAGGAAGTCAAAACTACTATAAAATCATTAAAAAACGGGAAAGCACCAGGTCCAGACGGTTACGGTGCAGAATTCTACAAAAGTGTGATAGAAGAGGTTGTCCCCTCATTAACGGCCTTGTTTAATAGCTGCCTGGGAGGACAGGACATTATGCCGTCGGGTAACATGGCACACATTAAACTCATTCCCAAACCGGGTAAAGATGTGGAACAACTAGCATCCTACAGACCAATTTCACTAATTAACCAGGATCTCAAGATTCTGATTAAACTACTGACCAATAGATTGGCACAATATATGCCAACACTTATAGGAACTCACCAAGTGGGGTTCATAAAAGGAAGGGCCGCAGTGGCAAATATTAGATCGGTACTGGTAGCACAAGACTACATCCAGCACAATAATCATAGGAGGGGCGGACCTGCCTTGTTGTCGGTCGACGCGGAAAAGGCTTTCGACACTGTAAACTGGAAATGGTTATGGAGGACCCTGGAAGCCTTTGGGATAGAGGGCCCCTTTAATTCCCTGCTAGCGAACATCTATAAAAACCCGCAGGCGCAGGTCAGTACACCGGGTTACTTATCGAGACCCTTCCAGCTTGGCCGGGGCACGAGGCAGGGATGCCCTTTGTCCCCCCTCCTTTTCAACCTGGCCCTAGAACCGCTTGTCCAATACTTGGTCCAATCGGATATTTTTTCGGGGATCCAGATTGGACGGAGAGAACTGAAACTTGTATGCTTCGCTGACGACATACTAATATTTATAGACTCCCCGGATCTGCATCTCCGAAAGATCCTAGATACACTAGAGTATTTTGGAGCGACTACTGGCTATAAAATAAACGTAAGCAAGAGCCAATTACTTTATCTGACCAACAATGGACATCAACCCCCATCCCAACAGGAGCTATGTGGAGTAGAAGTAGTACCACACTACTTAATTTATCTAGGTATTAAAATTGGCAGACACCCGTCCTCCTTATACAAGCTAAATTTTGACCCCTTGATCAGAAAAATAGAGACGGAGTTGGATAAGTGGTCTAAATTACCCCTGTCACTTTTTGGCAGGGCTCACCTTCTGAAGATGGTGAGCTTTGCAAGATTACTTTACCCCATCCAGACCATACCTCTTCTGATAACGCATGTAGACAATATTAGGCTTCAGAGGGCATTTGTACGTTTTCTATGGCAAGGAAAGAGACCTCGAATCGCGTATGATAAACTCTGCCTCACAAAATGGGAGGGAGGACTTCAATTGCCGTCCATTAGAAGGTATAACTTAGCCTCTTTGTTCAGACATGCTAGGGATTGGCTGAGAGGAACGTCACATTTCTCTAATACTCCTCTAGAAAAAGAGTTAGCAGCCCCCTGGGACTTAGTGGCGCTTATGCATACTAGGGTGAAAGATCTCCCTATGCCACTTAAACATTATGTTGTTTTAAAAGATACCTTAGCTGCTTGGAGAAGTTTACGGAAAATGTATAAACTACCCATGTACATCACCCCTTATATGCCACTGTGGACCCTTCCAGCCTTTCCAGAAGGCAGACACTCAAGCTTGTTCCAGCTATGGAAGGGTAAGGGGATAACCACGGTCAAACCCTTGCTGAATGATGCGGGTACTGAATTCCTCATGTGGCCTGATGTCCAATCCAAATACCAGATTCCTGCCTCCCATTTCTTATCATATAAACAGTTACACTCTTATTGTGTGGCTCAATCTGCAAAATTGGGGGAACCAGAAAGGCTGTGTTGGTTTGAAGCTTTGATAAGCACTCAGGATTTTTCATTGTCTGGCCATCTTATCTACCCCTTTGGGAGACACGGTTTATAAGAGATGGGAGGAGGAATTGGAAGAGGAATCGGTGACAATTAAACTGAGAGAAGGAATGGAAAGGGTACGTCAGGCGATAGCCAGCGAAACATGGAGGGAAATGCATTATAGGATTCTGCATAAAGCCACATATGCATTTGATTTATCTTATAGGGATGCTCCGGCACACTACTTGATATGGTGCCCTAAATGCTTACAGCAAAAGGCTAATCTGCTACATGGTTTATGGAACTGCCCTAGTTTGACTCCACTATGGAACGATACTATTGAATATATTCAACAAGTGTGGGAGATAAAACCCCAATTTACACCTATACAATGTATTTTTCATTATATTCCATTAGGGGGAAAAGGAGAAATATCGCATTCTACTAAAATTAAAGGAATACACTTGTTCCTCTTAGCAGTGAAAAAGACCATACTTAGATACTGGATATATCCCACAGTCCCCACACTGCAGGAAGCGGTGGGGACAATGAAATATATTATGTACCTAGATAGGTTAGAGGTAGAAAAGAACAAAGAACACTCAGCAAAACACTTCTTTGACAAATGGAAAAAGTTTATTACACACTCACTTACTCCTACAGAAAAAAAAGAGGTAATGATGCCTTTTATAGAAACTAGGTGGTATATGGAGGAGAAAATGAAGGGGACACTGGGAAACTTAGAAGTACTTTAACATGTAAGATAGGAAGGGCACAAAGGGATGAATAGCAGGGGTCTGAAAATTATGACAACTGTAGACGAGGTTTGTGTATTCGAAGATATGTAAAATTCCTGATATCATGATATAATCAGTTGGAAAATGTTGGGGGGAGGGATGGGATGGTTTTGGGGTTACACTTAGGAAAAAAGAGAAAAAAGGATTCGGAAGTATAACCAGCGCACTAAGCTGACTACATTCATCTATGACATTGAACGAAGTGTATACCTTTTGTTATGTACCCTAGTAACTTAACTGTCATTACTATAACTATGTGCATGGAAATATTGTAACTGCAATGTACGATGTATTCTGTGTAATCTTAAGAAATAAAAATTGTTTAAAAAATAAATAAATAAAATAAGACAATGGTATTGTGGTCACCAAACTGACACACTCTCATAGTTGAGAAGGATTCAACAGCCCGGATACCTAGATTATGCGGGATAGAGGAGTATAGGGCCTCCACATCTATGGAGGCTAGAAGACAGTCATCATATAATGTCTCCCTCCAATCTTGCCAGCAAATCACTAGTAACCCTGGTATAGGAGGTTAAGGCTTTGACAAATGGTGCTAGTACGTTGTCCACATATATCCCCACATTTTGGCCCAGGCTGTTGACACCTGAAACTATCGGTCGTCCCTTAAGGGGAACTATCCCCTTGTGGATTTTCGGCAGGGAATAAAATGTATCCACCGTAGGGTGCCGACAGTCTACAAAGTCAAATTCATTATCTGATATAAGATGTTGGCCCTTTGCAACACGCAATATATGTTGTAGTAGTTTAGACTGATAGCACTTTGAGGGGCTTTCTTTTAATTTTTCATAAGTCTCAGTGTAAGATAACTTTAAAAGCATCATTTTGTACTGCGGGGTATCAAGGACAACAATATTGCCCCCTTTATCTGAAGGTTTAATTGTCAAGTCTTTTTCTTTTTCCATACTTTCTAATGCTAGGTATTCATCACGGGTACAGTTGAATCTCTTCTTTGGTACAGCCAATTTTTCCAAATCATTAGAAATCTGATATAAAAATACATCAGCGCAGGTAGGATCACCTACAGGGGGCATTCTGATACTTTTGTTTTTCAAAGATATAAAAGGCCCTCTCCCATCTAATGGGTTACCATCTGCCAAACTAAACAGTAGACGAACGTCTTAAATGATCTCCTGGGATACACCTAATTCTCTGCTCTCACGTTTATCTAGCAAGCAAAGTGTTTAGACCAGCGTAACCTTCGGACAAACAAGTTTAAGGGCTCTTTCACACTAGCGTTGTTTCTTTCCGTCCTAGAGTTCCGTCCTCGGGGCTCTAGGACGGAAAGAAACTGATCAGGATAATCCTAATGCATCCTGAATGGAGAGAAATCCGTTCAGGATGCATCAGGATGTCATCCGTTCAGTATGTCAACGATGTCAAAGCCGGAAGACATGCCGCAATGCCGGATCCGGAATTAATGCCCATTGAAGAGCATTATTCCAGATCCGGCATTAAGCTAAACGTCGATTCGGTGCATCGCCGGATCCGACGTTTAGCGCTGCGCATGCGCAGCAGCCGTTCCGATCGGGGCCCCAGTGTAAGCTAGGGCTCCGATTGGTTACCATGGTAGCCAGGACGCTACTGGAGTCCTGGCTGCCATGGTAAGTACAACGCAGCAGTGCACTTACCTGCGCTGCGGCCGCCGGGCGCTCCATTATGACATCACAGGTCCGGGCGGCGCATTGATCTATGCGCTGCCCGGAGCTGTGACGTCATTAAGGAGCGCCTGGCCGCCGCAGCGCAGGTAAGTACACCGCTGCTGAGTACCATGGCAGCCAGGACTCCAGTAGCGTCCTGGCTGCCATGGTAACAGTAAAAGCATGTTGAAGACTGATCAGGAAACTGATCAGTCTTCAAATGCTCTCCGGCCACTTGCGTTCTGACGGATCCGGCGGGACGGAAGTGCCCGCCGGATCCTCAGAATGCAATTGTGAAAGAGGCCTAAATCTTTAACCCAATTAAATAAGTGAAACGTTGGCATAGGAATGAATGAGAGGCCTTTACTCAAAATATCAGTTTCCTCTGAGGTAAGGGTTCTACTGGAGAGGTTCGGGATTTGGGAAATGCGTTCTGAGGAGTGTGGTTGCCGGGAGGTGATTTTCGAATCCGCAAGTGGTAAGGCCCTGTTTGGTCTAAAAAACCTTAGTTCCCACTATCCTGGCCACCTCTTCCTCTGAACCTCCCCCTACCCCTACCTCCGTTCCTCTTGCCTCCCTCTCTTTCACCCTCTGAAGCACTAGAGGATATATCTGATTCCACTTTCTTTTGCTGATTAGTGGAAGCCTCCAAGGAGGTGTATACTCTGTTATCACAGAAATCTTGCAGGTCGTGATTAAATTGTTGGAGTTCTTTACTCACAAAATCAGATTCCTGTTACTTCCTGTTAATTCCTGTGAACTTTTTCGCTGTCTCAATCAGTCCTTTAAGGGGAAAAACGTTAACTTTTTTATTTTTATTTTAGCACAAGGCCATAACATAGCAAAATGTACCAGTAATAAAAAGTGAATGGGGTTGAAGACTTGAATGCACTGTAAATAGATGCAGGGTAGCCTGCAAAGCTGTTCTGTGCAACCTCATCATCATGAGAACGTATTTATGCATGTCTGTCTCATGATGGTTCGGAGGCAGAGAATGGAGTCTTTAGACGGCACATCTGTTCTCTCTTCCCTGCAAATTTCAGTGCAGGACTTGGAAGGTGCATGTGAGTGCCCTCTGTTGGCTGTGCTGTATCTTCCATGTCAGTGAGACAGGGGCATTGGCAGAGGTACACTGTGTAACTGGCCAAATATTGTAGTTTTTATGGCTTGTCTCATTATAGCCAATGGTCAACGATGGCCTCCCAGCAAAAGCTGAGCAGGTGATGAAGTGGCATGCTGCGTTCTAGTGACTTTAGGATGAAGGGGTCACAGTGGGGCAGCCTGAGAACGCTCTGGGTCTCTGTTCAACAATGGTTATACTCTTTACCAACCACCATAGCTAAATTACCTTTGAGTCAGGTTTACACAATGCTGTTATGCAAAATATATATAAAGTACATGTTGGTAGGCAGGCAGCATGATGGAGGAAGCAGCAGCCTTAGACAAGATGATGGTAGTTAGACAGCAGCAGTGGCATGAAGGTGACAGTTCCATAATAAAGGCAGCAGAAACAGCCATATGGAACATAAGGTAGGCAGGCAACATGATTGTAGGCAGGATGGCAGGCAGAAAGCAACAGCAAGATGGGCACTCTCAGCAAGGCCAGATGTATTCATGGCCCTCAGACGAGGAGTGTGAAAATCCTCCCGAATCCGAGCTTGGTTCATTGTGAGAAAAGATAAATTTTGGACACTGACAGAGGAAACTTGGTCAGTTTGAGCCACTGTTCTTGTCTGCCTATCCAGAAATCCATAAGGCCAGGGAACAGGGTGTAGTTAGGACTGAACCTGGGCACTGAGGTGGGAAGTCTTGGGATGCTGATTGGCCTCAGCCTGGCACAGCACATGAAAAAACCTATGTTGACAAGACTAAATTGGCTGCTGCTGCGGCTTCTGCTTCTTGTGGCGACGAGGGGGTTGACTCTGCAGGGGATGCAAAGGGGCCTCCCTTTCAGACATGCTTTCCTTTCTTTGATAATACCGCTGGGGGGTAGCATCCCCTGTCAGTGATTTTGAATTCTGCACCACCGCCCATTTACCTGGTGCTTTTAATCAGCAGGATTACATAGCTATATTCTACTTTGCCCAGGAGAGGCATGTATCTTATAGCTGGGTCCTACTTTGCTGAGATTGTAGGCTGTTAGCCCTAGAGAGGCATGTGTTAGAGTAGGTCCGGTCTGTTGGAAGCCACCTTGTTGTCGTTAGATGGGCCCGACATTCTATTTTTTCAGTAAGTATAGCAACCAAGCAGTTTATTTTGTATTCATTGTTTGCTTATATCTTTGTGCATTTGATAAGCAGTGTTCTGTTACTTGTAGTTCTATATGTATTTTAGACACGCTGGCGGCAAGCGTCTGCTCGCCAAAGCTGTGGCCAGCTGCGTACACAGTGTTTCCTGGTTATAATGTTATTTTTGGCTCCTTTCGGAGGGAGGAAAACATTCCCCACTTTGCTTTGATAGCGAGGGTCTAAAAGCAAGGCTATCCAGTAATCATCAGACTACTTGATGCCAATGATACGCCTGTCATAGTGGTAAGCAAGCGAGTCTACTGGTCGCCATTCTGGCCAGTGTGCCCGAGGAGCCAGTTCTTTCCAACTCCTCCCCCACTGAGATGATTGGGTGTCATGAACGTTGTCACAGTTACCGACTCATCCTCTTCTTGCAGTGGCAGCACATCATCCTTATTCTCCTCCCCCATGCGAGTTTCTTATTTTGAGTCCCCAACAGCTACAGATGTGTTAGCTGTTCTCCTTCCTCCTCTATCCCCACCTGTTGCATAGGCGTCATCGTCTGTTCTAAGATACATATGAGAGGGATGAGGTACAACTGCAGCATGAATGGCATGAACTGCCACTGCCCTACCTGGAAACAACACCTGCTCTCTGCTGAGGCAGTCTGGTGCATAAAAAATCGTACAGGGATTTCTGCTGCTCGTACAGATGCTCTAGTGAGTTGAAACATCACGGATTAAATGGTGTAGCTGCCGACCATTCTGATGCTGCAAGTCCAGGAGAGAGCATTCCTCATCACGTAAGAATGGCCAGTCTCCTGGACATTGCCAGCACTTTGCGCAAGCCAGTGCAATTTTTTAAAAGCCATGCAAAGAGCATGTCATTTTTCAGGGCGGCCACAATGTTGTGGCCGTTGTTGCTGACCACCTTACCTTGTTGGAGACGGCAGGGTGACAGCCAGCAGAATGTTTGCTGCTTGATGTACTTTAGCAACTGCTCGCCTGTGTCGCTACTGAGGCCAATCCGCTCCAATACAGCATGGCAACATGTGATATGTGATAGGAAGAAGGGGGAGTGGGAGTGACACTGTGCCCTGATGTTGTTGGGGATGCGAGCGTGTCCATGGAGGAGGAGGCTAAGGAGGTAGATAAGTGTCTGCTGTGGGAGACAGTCCTATAAAATCTTGGGGGTAGGGGTGTCAAAGAGACCTGAGTTCTTTACCACATGAGAGTGCAAGGCATTACTTACAATGGCATGGCAGCAACTGCGCTGCCAACAACATGGCCAGCTGGGGGTTTAGCTTGTAGACAAGCTAATTGCTGATAGAGAAAATACTTATTCATAGCCAATATTGTCCTTAACTCTCACGATGGAGTTAGGACAAGGAGGAGTCTTAGTAGTAGAAGAAGATTATGATGATGACAAAGATACTGTATTGCTTAGGGATGCAGGTTCGCTGCTACGAAGAGGTCCAGGAAAAGGAGGGCAGAATTGTTCTGATTGGGATGGGATACCTCTGGTATCTATGATTGTGTTTGAACGGCCATGGCTTATTTTAATCATTTACATCTTGCATACATAACTCCATATGGGAGTTGCTTGCACAAAACTACAGGCAGTGGCATCACCAGATCTCGAAGCAGACATGGCCCTGGCCGTTTTTCTTTCTTTATTGCTGCCGCCATCACCCTCCTACTCTAATGTTGCCTCTTACTCAACACTCTGGCTCCCAGCTCCTGTCCAGCACAGAATCGTCATCAAAGTCTACACTCTCCCTGCCGCTTTTATTAGACTATGAGATATCATGGTGGCCTCCTCTCCTGCTCTACATTTGCCCCAACTGCCACTGTTGCTGTCCTCACCCCCAATGTTGTAGCTACACGTGCCACTTTTACCACCACCATCAACATAGCTATGCATGGGGTCCCCAGCTGGTGCAGCTACTACCTACATTCTGGCGCTGGCTTTTTGTTCTGAACTTTTCATTTCTGGGCCTAAATGTACACAATTACAAGTATGGATGTCCTTCCCTTTCCACAAACACACTGAAGACACTGCTACTGATAATTGACTTTGGAAATACTGCAGTATTGGTGCCACTAACAGATTTGGACCCAATGTCTTCTGCACGTTAAAATATGCAATTTCTGAAAAAAAAAAAAAGGTAAAATATCTCACCACTCACCTCAGGTACCCTGTGTAGCTTTCCAAAACTTCAACCCAATTTTTTTAATTTAACTGTGTGGAGATAAAACAACACAGATTTTAGCCTAGTATTTCACATTATCACACTGATATTTTTGTCCGCTACCCTTCGTATTGTAAGACACGTATATGCTGGTGTTTTAAAACTTTAACACAAAAAACTAAATTTGGACTGTGTGGAGATAAAACATGGATTTTTGCCTAGTATGTCAGGTTATCACTAAGAGATATTATCTTTTGCTACACTGCATATTGTAAGACACGTATATGCTGGTTTTAAAACTTAAAAAAATACATTTGAACTGTGTAGAGATGAAATAATATAGATTTATGTCTAGTTCTTCACGGCATCTCTCACAGATATTTTTATCCGACACCCTGCATATTGTAAGACATATGTTGGTTTTAAAACCTGATCTAAGCTGATCATTAAAGCCTACTAGGCCAACAATGGGCCCACACTGCAGAATCATTGTTTTCTGGGTCACTTAACTGTCACTGAACTACCTCAGCACGGCTTTGAAAAACCGCCATCGCCTGCAATCTCCCGAACGTGCGCAGCAGCACAGTCATCACTACACCAAGATTGATGCATAGAGGAATAAAATTTATGTCATGAGTGTGTCAACTATTGAAAACTCTTTGCGGTTTTTTGCGGTGTGTTAAACGGGGAGTTGGGTCTGTCAGAGTTTAGTCTGTCACTGTGAAACGGGCGTAACCCTTACACTACCTGATCGATACAACATCATACCTGATCGTATACACACACTGGATGTTTTAAAGCACGTTATTCCAAACAATTTAGGAATGTTAGGTGATTTATGCCCTTTATGGATTAAAACCCGACTGCATCAACTACGTAACTTTCCATGGACGCTTTGCCATGGACCCCCCTTTGGCATGCCACAGTCCAGGTGTTAGTCCCCTTGAAACAACTTTTCCATCACTATTGTGGCCAGAAAGAGTCCCTGTGGGTTTTAAATTTCGCCTGCCTATTGAAGTCTATGGCGGTTCCCCCGGTTCGCCCATTCACGAACATTTGCGTAAATTCACGTTCGCCGTTCGCAAATGGAAAATTTTATGTTTGCGACATCTCTAGTCCCGGGTAATAAGTGGTGTACCCCAAGGTTCAGTGCTGGGCCTTCTATTATTTAATTTATTTATTAATGATATTGAGGATGGGATTAATAGCACCATTTCTATTTTTGCAGATGACACTAAGCTATGTATTACTGTGCAGTCCGTAACAACTTGCTCTATAAAAATAGCACATAATCTAACTTGTCAGATCAACATTGTAAGTAACAAAAAATAAAAGCGGTGCTAAAACAGCTATTTTTGGTTACCTTGCCTCACAAAAAGTGTAATATAGAGCAACCAAAAATCATATGTACCCTAAAATAGTACCAACAAAACTGCCACCTTATCCTGTAGTTGCCAAAATGGGGTCATTTTTTTAAGTTTCTACTCTAGGAGTGCATCAGGGGGTCTTCGAATGTGATATAGCAAATTAAAATTAGCCTAGTGAAATCTGCCCTCCAAAAATCACATGGTGCTCCTTTCCTTCTGCGTCCTGTTGTGTGCCCGTACAGCAGTTTAAAACCACATTTGGGGTGTTTCTGTAAACTACAGAATCAGGGCAATAAATATAGTTTTTTATTTGACTGTTAACCCTTGCTTTGTTACTGGAAAAAAATGGATTAAAATGGAAAATTTGCCAAAAAAGTGAAATTCTGAAATTTAATCTCCATTTTCCATTAATTCTTGTGGAACACCTAAAGGGTTAAAAAAGTTTGTAAAATCAATTTTAAATACCTTAAGGGGTGTAGTTTCTTAAATGTGGTCACTTTTTTGGAGTTTCTACTCTAGGGGTGCATCAGGGGGTCTTCAACTGGGACATGGTGTCAAAAAACCAGTCCAGCAAAATCTGCCTTCCAAAAACCATATGGCGTTCCTTTCCTACTGCACCCTGCTGTTTGGCCATACAGCAGTTTACAACCACACATGGGAAGTTTTTTGTAAACTACAGAATCAGGGCAATAAATATTGAGTTTTGTTTGGCTGTTAACCCTTGCATTGCTACTGGAAAAATAAATTAAAATGGAAAATGTGCCAAAAAATACCAAAGTTTATAAAATCAGTTTTGAATACCTTGAGGGGTGTATTTTCCAAAATGGGTCACTTTTTTGGAGTTTCTACTCTAGGGGTGCAGCCGAGGGGGGGGGGGGACGGGGGTTGGGGGCTTCAACTGTGAAAACACAGATGTCGGCGCATTAACCCTCTATATGGCGTTCCTTTCCTTCTGCCTCCTGCCGTGTGGCCATACAGCAGTTTACGACCACATATTGGGTGTTTCTGTACACTAATGAATCAGGGCAATAAATATTGAGTTTTGTTTGGCTGTTAACCCTTGCTTTGTTAGCAGAAAAAAATTATTAAAATGGAAAATTTGGCAAAAACATTTTCCATTAATTCTTGTGGAACACCTAAAGGGTTAACAACATTTGTAAAATCAGTTTTGAATACCTTGAGGGGTGTAGTTTCTAAAATGGGGTCTTTTTTGGGTGTTTTCTATTATGTAAGCCTCACAAAATGACTTCAGACCTGAACTGGTCCTTAAAAAGTGGGTTTTGGAAATTTTCAGAAAATTTTCAAGAATGCTTCTAAGCCTTCTAACGCCCCCAAAAAAAAAAAAGACATTCACAAAATGATCCAAACATGAAGTAGACATATGGGGAATGTAAAGTAATAACTATTTTGGAGGTACAGTTGTGTTCAAAATTATTCAACCCCCAATGCTGTAAAGGGTTTTAGGGAATTTAGTGTACATTTGTAATTGTGTTCAGAATGAAATCTTACAAGGACTTTTTAAAGAACCAAATGCAACTAAAATGACATCAATTGTTTTTGTAATACAGTATTAAATGTTTTTTTGTGATTTCTTCATTGACACAATTATTCAACCCCTTAAAGACTACCACTCTTAAGAACCTTAAGAACAAAGGTTTATTCAAGTGTTTTCGATCAGGTATTGAAAACACCTGTGGATGTCAAGGACCAGCAATCAAGCATAATAAGCACCAATTAGGCAGATTTAAAATGACTGTGATACTCAGCTCCTTCTAGACATTTACTGGCGTGTTTACAAACATGGTGAAGTCAAGAGAATGGTCCAGGAAGACAAGAGAAGAGGTGATTTCTCTTCACAGGAAGGGCAATGGCTATAAGAAGATTGCAAAGATGTTAAACATACCAAGAGACACCATAGGAAGCATCATTCGCAAATTCAAGGCAAAGGGCACTGTTGAAACGCTACCTGGTCGTGGCAGAAAGAAGATGCTGACTTCGACTGCTGTGCGCTACCTGAAGCACAAAGTGGAGAAAAGTCCCCGTGTGACTGCTGAGGAATTGAAAAAGATTTGTCAGATGCGGGTACTGAAGTTTCAGCTCAGACAATAAGACGCACACTGCGTAATGAAGGCCTCCATGCCAGAACTCCCAGGCGCACCCCTTGCTGTCTCCAAAGAATAAGAAGAGTCGACTGCAGTATGCCAAAAGTCATGTGGACAAACCACAAAAGTTTTGGGATAGTGTTCTGTGGACTGATGAAACTAAATTTGAACTGTTTGGGCCCATGGATCAACGCTATGTTTGGAGGAGGAAGAACAAGGTCTATGAAGAAAAGAACACCTTGCCTACTGTGAAGCATGGCGAGGGGTTTAATCATGCTTTGGGGCTGTTTTGCTTCTACAGGTACAGGGAAGCTTCAGCGTGTGCAAGGTACCATGAATTCCTCTTCAGTACCAGGAGATATTGGATGAAAATGTGATGCAGTCCGTCACAAACCTGAGGCTTGGGAGACGTTGGACCTTTCAACAGGACAATTATCCCAAGCATACCTCCAAGTCCACTAGAGCATGGTTGCAGATTAAAGGCTGGAACATTTTGAAGTGGCCATCGCAGTCACCAGACTTAAATCCGATTGAGAACCTCTGGTGGGACTTAAAGAAAGCAGTTGCAGCACACAAGCCTAAGAATGAGACTGAACTGGAGGCTTTTGCCCATGAAGAATGGGCAAAGACACCCGTAGATCGCTGCAAGACACTTGTGTCAAGCTATGCTTCACGTTTAAAAGCTGTTCTAACTGGAAAAGGATGTTGTACTAAGTACTAAGATTGAATGTCACTTGGGGGTTGAATAAAACTGATAACGATGTGAGCACAGAAAAGACATTTGTGGTTATTTCATAATAAATGTTATATTATATTTGTCTGACTTACAAGTGCCTCTATGATTTAATTGTAAACAAGATGACTGAAATAATCAAAATCAATGTCAAACTGGCCAAAACACTCAATTTCAGTGGGGGTTGAATAATTTTGAACACAACTGTATTACTATCTATTATAAAAGTAGAGGAAATAAAATTTGTAAATGAGCAAATTTTCCCAAATTTTTGGTAAATTTTGTATTTTTTTTATATACTGAACAAAAATATAAATGGAACACTTTTGGTATTGCTCCCATTTTGAATGAGCTGAACTCAAAGATCTGAAACATTTTCTACATAACCAAAAGACCCATTACGCTCAAATATTGTTTACAAATCTGTCTAAATTTGTGTTAGTGAGCACTTCTCCTTTGCCGACATAAATCATCCCACCTCACAGGTGTGGCATATCAAGGTGCTGATTAGACAGCATGAATATTGCACAGGTGTGCCTCAGACTGCCCACAATAAAAGACCACTCTGAAATCTGCAGTTTGATCTCACAGCACAATGCCACAGATGTTGCAATGTTTGAGGAAGCGTGCAATTGGCATGCTGACTGCAGGAATGTCTACCAGAGCTGTTGCCCGTGCAATGAATGTTCATTTCTCTACCATAAGACGTCTCCAAAGGTGTTTCAGAGAATTTTGACAGTACATCCAACCGGCCTCACAACCGCAGACCACGTGTAACCACACCAGCCAAGGACATCCACATCCAGCATCCTATCTGCCTTGAACAGTGAAAACCGGGACTCATCTGTGAACAGAACCCTCTCCAATGTGCCAGATGCCATCAAATGTGAGCATTTACCCACTCAAGTCGGTTACGACGATGAACTGCAGTCAGCTCCAGACCCCGATTAGGACGACGAGCATGCAGATGAGCGTCCCTGAGACCGTTTCTGACAGTTTGTGCAGAAATTCTTTGGTTATGCAAACCGATTGTTGCTGCAGCTGTCCGGGTGGCTTGTCTCAGACGATCATGGAGGTGAACATGCTGGATATGGAGGTCCTGGGCTGGTGTGGTTACATGTGGTCTGCTGTTATGAGGCCGGTTCGATGTAGTGCCAAATTCTCTGAAACGCCTTTGGGGACGGGTTATGGTAGAGAAATGAACATTTGTTGCACGGGTAACTCTGGTAGACATTCCTGCAGTCAGGATGCCAATTGCACGCTCCCTCAAACGTTGCAACATCTGTGGCATTGTGCTGTGTGATCAAACTGCACATTTCAGAGTGACATTTTATTGTGGGCAGTCTGAGGCACACCTGTGCAATATTCATGCTGTCTAATCAGCACCTTGATATGCCACACCTGTGAGGTGGGATGGATTATCTCGGCAAAAAAGAAGTGCTCATTAACACAGATTTAGACAGATTTGTAAACAATATTTGAGAGTAATGGGTCTTTTGTGTATGTAGAAAATGTTTCCGATCTTTAAGTTCACCTCATGCAAAATGGGAGCAAAACCAAAAGTGTTGCGTTTATATTTTTGTTCAGTGTAATTAAAAATGAAATTTTTTTGACTCAATTTTACCACTGTCATGAAGTACAATATGTGACAAGAAAGCAATCTCTGAATGGTGTGGATAAGTAAAGCGTTTTAAAGTTATTACCAGATAAAGTGAGTAGAGTTGAGCAAACACCTGGATGTTCGGGTTTGAGAAGTTCGGCCGAACTTCCCGAAAATGTTCGGGTTCGGGATCCGAACTCGACCTGAACTTCACCCCGAACCCCATTGAAGTCAATGGGGACCCGAACTTTTGGGCACTAAAAAGGCTGTAAAATAGCCCAGGAAAGGAATAGAGTGCTGCAAAAGGTAGCAAAATGTAGGCAAATCCCCTGCAAACAAATGTGGATAGAGAAATGACTTAAAATAAAATAAATAAAAATTAACCAATATCAATTGGCAACGTGAAGGAGGAGGAGGTGGAAAAGGAGGTTGGGGTGGCATCAGGTGGGAATGCTATGGGAGTTGATGTTCTCATCACAGCCAAAAAAGATTCATGTCTGCCTGCAGTGCCACAGGCCTCATTCACAGACTCAGGCCCCTGGCACCCAGGCAGAGGAGAGGTTCATTCAACTTTGGGTTGCCCCAAAAATAATGGTAAAATTAAAAATAAGACGATTTAATAAAGAAGTGCCCTGGAGTACAAGAATATATGGTTAAGGGAGGTAGTTAAAATGTCTATTCTGCACAAGGGATGGACAGGTCCTGTGGGATCCATGCCTGGTTCATTTTTATTAACGTCAGCTTGTCCACGTTGGCTGTGGACAGGCGGCTGCATTTGTCAGTAATGACGCCACCTGCCCTACACATTCAGACAAAACGCTGGCCACCGGGCAGGCCAGCACCTCCAAGGAATAAAAGGCTAGCGCTGGCAACGTGGACAATTTGGAGACCCAGAAGTTGAATGGGGCCGAACCATCAGTCAGCACATGGAGGGGTGTGCACACGCACTGTTCCACCATGTTAGTGAAATGCTGCCTCCTGCTAACACGTTCCGTATCAGTTGGTGGTGCAGTTAGCACACTGCAAAAAGATGCAGCAGTTGGCACCTGTGTTTCGTCATCATCAGAGACGTGCAGACTCCGATTAGGTAGTATTCACATGTCCTCATCATCAGGAAACATCAGTGGTTGTGCATCAGTGCATTCTATGTCTTCCACCACTGGGGAAGGGCTAGGTGGATTTCCTTGGGAAACCCTGCCAGCAGAGTCTTCAAACAGCATAAGAGACTGCTGCATAACTTGAGGCTCAGACAATTTCCCTGATATGCATGGGGGTGATGTGACAGACTGATGGGCTTGGTTTTCAGGCGCCACCTGTGCGCTTTCTGCAGAAGACTGGATGGGAGATAATGTTGTGAACGCGCTGGATCCACTGTCGGCCACCCAATTGACTTAGCGCTGCTTGTACTTGCTCAGGCCTTACCATCCTTAGAACGGCATTGGGCCCCACCAAATATCTCTGTAAATTCTGACGGGTAGTGGAACCGGAGGTAGTTGGTTCACTAGGATGTGTGGCTGTGGCAGAATGGCCACGTCCTCTCCCAGCACCAGAGGGTCCACTAACAACACCACGACCATGTCCGCGTCCCTTACTAGATGTTTTCCTCATTGTTACCGTTCACCACAATAAGAAAAAATTATTTGGCCCAATGTATTGAATTCAAATTCAGGCCTTTTTTACAGGCACCTAACACTATCTGGCTATATATTTATGTACCGTATTACACTAATCCAGGCACTGCAGTAACCACAGATTTAGGGAATATCAATTGTAGGCCTAGTTTTTAGGCCCTGGATGAAAGGTATCCTTTACGGACAGATTTACACTTTGAGATGCACAGCAGCATGTGAAAAAATATATAGAATTATACTTTCAGCACTTGTATATTAACACTTTGTGTAATATACCCTTTAAAGGAAAGAAATACACTTAGAGATGCAAAACAGTGTGCAAATGTAGAGGATTATGCTGTATTTTAGCACTTACTGTAATATCCCCTTTATCGGAAAGAATTAAACTTGGAGATGCACGCTGAGTGTAATATACCCTTTACGGACAGATTTACACTTGGCCTGCAACAGCTGGAACACCAGATTTTGGGTATTGTTATTTTGGCAATTGAATTTAACCCCAGAAAATAATGAATCCTTTGACAGGCACTATTAAACTTGTCCAGTCACAGCTGGAACACCAAATTTACGGTTTTTCTATTTCTGCAACTGAATTTCACCGCAGAAAATAATATATCCTATGACTGAGACTATGAAACTTGTCCAGTCACAGCTGGAACACCAGATTTACGGTATTTCTATTTTGGCAACTGAATTTCACCCCAGAAAATAATAAATCCTTTGACGGACACTATTAAACTTGGCCAGCCACTGCTGGGACACCAGATGTACGGTATTGCTATTTTGGCAATTGAATTTCACCCCAGAAAAAATATATCCTTTGCCGGACACTACTAAACTTGTCCAGTCACAGCTGGAACACCAGATTTATGGTATTTCTATTTTGGCAACTGAATTTCACCCCAGAAAATAATAAATCCTATGGCGGACACTATTAAACTTGTCCAGTCACAGCTGGAACACCAGATTTACGGTATTTCTATTTTTGCAACTGAATTTCACCGCAGAAAATAATATATCCTATGACGGACACTATGAAACTTGTCCAGTCACAGCTGGAACACCAGATTTACTGTTTTTCTATTTTGGCAACTGAATTTCCCCTGCAGAAAATAATAAATCCTTTGCCGGACACTATTAAACTTATTACCAGATTATTATTACTTGGCCAGCCACTGCTGGGACACCAGATTTACGGTATTACTATTTTGGCAATTGAATTTCACCCCAGAAAAAAAATATCCTTTGCCGGACACTATTAAACTTGTCCAGTCACAGCTGGAACACCAGATTTTCGGTATTGCTATTTTGGCAATTGAATTTCACCCCAGAACAAAATATATCCTTTGCTGGAGACTATTAAACTTGACCAGCCACAGGTGAAACCACTGATTTATGGTATTGCTAATTTGGCAATTGAATTTCACCCCAGAACAAAATATTTCCTTTGCCAGACACTATTAAACTTTGCCAGCCACTTCTGGGACACCAGATTTAGGGGATTGCTATTTTGGCATTTGAATTTCACTGCAGAAAAAAATCTATCCTTTGCCAGACAGCAGACAGTATTACATTTGGCTAGCCACAGCTGGAACACCAGATTTAGGGGATTGCTATTTTGGCAATTGAATTTAACCCTCAATAAATTATAGAAATTTCTATCCTGAGTTTCTAGGGGTGACAATAAGCACAGCCAAGCCTTTGCTGTAGGATATAGCAAAGAAAACCTAGTATTGATGGATTGATGGACTTGGTGGCAGATAGAGATGTCGCATAAAATTTTTTTGTTCGCGAATGGCAAACGCGAATTTCCTCAAATGTTCGCGAACGGGCGAACCGCCATAGACTTCAATAGGCAGGTGAATTTTAAAACCCACAGGGACTCTTTCTAGCAACAGTAGTGATGGAAAAGTTGTTTCAAGGGACTAACACCTGGACTGTGGCATGCCGGAGGGGATCCATGGCAAAACTCCCATGGAAAATTACATAGTTGATGCAGAGTTGGGTTTTAATCCATAAAAGGCATAAATCACCTAACAATCCTAAATTTTTTTGAACAACGTGGTTTAAAACATCCAGTGTGTGTATACGATCAGGTATGATGTATCGATCATTTAGTGTAAGGGTTACGCCCGCTTCAGACATTGACAGACCAAACTCCCCTTTTATTGCACTGCAAACAACCGCAAACAGTCCATTTGCAAAACCACAAACTCCCCATTTGCACAAGGTTGCATAACAAGCTAGCCATGTCCCGGTGATGTCATTGAAGGTTTCTTGAATTGAATTGATTTTTCGAACAGGGAGATGGTTAAGAAAATGCTGGCTCCCTCCCCTTTGCGTCTGCGCCGTGCAATTTACTGTCACACCCGATATGAGTGGTATTTTCTGTAGTACTATTCTCATCAGTTTAATCCCTGTTACGTCCCCTATCAGGACATGTATTGGTGCTGGTGTTGGTGGCGGGCGGGCGAGTGAGTGGTAACTTGAGAGGTGCCCGAAGCTGAGCTGGAGGAGGATGGTGAGTCAAGGTTCCGAGCGCAAGCTGTATTAGATTGGGTGTCCTGTGTAAGCCAGTCAACTATGTCCTTATGTCCTCAGAATTTTTCGAGTTCAGGGTATGTGGCCTCTGAACACTGGGCATTATTCTAGGGCCAAAGGAAATCACAGCACCACGACGGCCCATGCGGGGTGGCCTGCCTCTGTCATTTTTTATTTTTTTTTATTAGTGGTACTATGCGTGTAAGGTACTGTGCCACCCGGTATGAGTGGTGGGCACTGGCAGTGGACTCACTTCAGTCAGTGGAAGTGGGCCTGACACACACTGGCAGGCAACTAACCTTAGATTAAAGAGTAAAATTAAATGCCTTTTTTATGCAAAGTCCTCTGCCACCCGGTATGAGTGGTGGGCACTGGCAGTGGACACACTACAGTCAGTGGAAGTGGGCCTGACACACACTGGCAGGCAACTAACCTTAGATTAAAGAGTAAAAATGAAATGCCTTTTTTTATGCAAAGTCCTGTGCCACCCGGTATGAGTGGTGGGCACTGGCAGTCGACACACTACAGTCAGTAGAAGTTGGCCTGACACACACTGGCAGGCAACTAACTTTAGATTAAAGGGTAAAAATTAAATGCCTTATTTATCGGAAAGCTACTGTGCCACCCAGTATGAGTGGTGGGCACTGGAAGTGGGGACACTACAGTCAGTGGAAGTCGGCCTGATACACACTGGCAGGCAACTAACTTTAGATTAAAGGGTAAAAATTAAATACATTATTTATGGGAAAGCTACTGTGCCACCCAGTATGAGTGGTGGGCACTGGCAGTGGGCACACTACAGTCAGTGGAAGTCGGCCTGGGTAAAAATTAAATGCCTTTTTTTGATGCAAAGTCCTGTGCCACACAGTATGAGTGGTGGGCACTGGCAGTGGGCACACTACAGTCTGTGGGCCTGCAGCTCCTCACACAAGGGCAGGCCAGGCAACTGCAATATATACATGGAGAAAAAATAAATAAAAGCAGACTAATGTAGCAGCCCTAAAAAGGACTTTTTGGGGTTCTGTGACGCTGTCCTTACAGCAGATGAGTCTGTGGACACAGAACACTGGCCTAGCTAACACTTTTCCTTTGAATTCATAATCATCAGCACAGCAGCAGCTGCAGTCTCCCTGCTCTCACTAACATGCAGCTTCAGACTAAATTTAAAATGGCTGCCCTTTTTATAGGAGGTGGTAAGGTGTGGGAGGGAGGGTGCTGATTGGCTGGAATGTGTCTGCTGACTGTGAGGTACAGGGTCAAAGTTTGCTGAATGATGATGTATTCACTTCGGTGGACCGAACATCGCATATGTTCGCCTGCCGTGGCGAACGCGAACAAGCTATGTTCGCCGGGAACTGTTCGCCGGCGAATAGTTCGGGACATCTCTAGTGGCAGCTTGTGCTGGTGCAATTAACTAGCAGAAGTTGAATGATTCCCAGCTGTAGATCGATCACTTCATTAGGTGTTTTTTCTGAGTTTTCCCTGCCTAATCTCGCCCTCACAGCAGCTAATCAGAGCAGAGTGACGTGCGGCGCTACGTGACTCCAGCTTAAATAGAGGCTGGGTCACATGCTGCACTTGGCCAATCACAGCCATGCCATTAGTAGACATGGCTGTGATGGCTTCTTAGAGCAAAAAGTAAAACGCTAGCTGATTGGCTGCTGTGCAGCCCTTCAGAAAGCGGGAAGAAATCGCTGAACAACGAACCCGAACTTTTTTGAAAATGTTCGGGTCCGGGTCCCGAACACCCCAAAATTCGGTACGAACCTGAACTATACAGTTCGGGTTCGCTCATCCCTAAAAGTGACACATGTCAGATTTGCAAACTATGGCTCTGTCAGGAAGGGGGAAATGGCACTGATGTGAAGTGGTTAACCTATACAAATATCTAAATGGGCCATACAAAAAATACGGTGAAAAACTGTTTAATGTCAAATGTCCTCAAAAGACAAGGGGGCACTGCCTCCGACTGGAGAAGAAAAAGTTCAGTCTCCAGAAGCATCAAAGCCTCTTTACTGTAAGAACTGTGTATCTGTGGAATAGACTTCCTCAGGACGTGATCACAGCAGGAATAGTGAACAGTTTTAAAAAGGGTTTAGATGAATTCTCAAAAGTAAATGACGTTAATGCTTATGAAAATTTGTAGAAATCTGAGTCTCACTTCTTTCTGGGATTCGCGTCCCCACCTATCCCTTGGTTGAACTTGATGGACTTATGTCTTTTTTCAACTGAATTAACTATGTAACTGTGCCTAAATAATAAAAGGATATTTCCTTAAATATAAAAATTACAAACAACAGTGCACACTGTTCTAGGAACTAAGCCTATATATAAAAGATAATATGCAAAATAAATGTGGATTGGGTGTACAACACAATAAAAGCCAGATATCCGTCAAAGGAAGGAAAACTGAGCAAAGGGGGGGGCTCCATTACAGAGATCACCCAATCCACCATATTAAGTGGCCCCTATGTCAAGATCCCCCTTTTTTACAAGCTTTAAGGATGTGACGGGGAAAACCTAGGCCAGTTATCCATCCACAGACAGCTGTTTCGAGGTGTTGCCCCTCATCAGTGTGGACTAGTAGGATTCTGGCTAACCGGGTGTTGTTGTGGCTGGTCTCCCTGAGATCAGCTATTGTTTTGTTTTAGTCTCCAAGGCATTGCTCCCGGTTAGCCAGAACCCTACTCCACACTGATGAGGAGGCAACACCCTGAAACAGCTGTCTGTGGATGGATAACTGGCTTAGGTTTTCCCGACACATCCTTAAAGCTTGTAAAAAGCAGGATCTTGACATAGGGGCCACTTAATATGGTGGATTTGGTGATCTCTGTAATGGAGACACCCCTTGCTCAGTTTTCCTTCGTTTGAGGGATATATGGCTTTCATTGTGTTGTAGACCCAATACTGGGGCTCCACATTTATTTTGCATATTACTGTTTCCCAGGGAGCTTTGCACTTTGGATTGCTGTGTTGAGACTCTTAAATGAGGCTCCGCGGTGTTTTCGTGGCTGGTCTCCTGAGATCAGCTATTGTTTTGTTTGTTTATATATAAAAAGGTATTCCCATCCGGCATATTGATGGTATATCTCTAGGATATGCTACCAATTTGAGATAGGTCCGGGTCCCACAATTTAGGATTATGCAGTCATTTTAGCATGGATTTTTAAAGTATATACATCATCCTCAACAGGTATAAAAGATCTAATTGATACTGTATGCTGTTTGAATTGTGAAATCTGGTGACATACTCTATAAGACCAGTTTTACATAGGTGTATTATGAGGGCATTTTTACCCCAGTAATATTAACCCCATAAGGATCCATGACGTACATGTACGTCATATCTGGCCGGGACTTGAAGACCAGTGACATACATGTACTGCATGGTGATCGGGCGGGTGCAGGAGCTGTTGCCACCTGATCATCGGAAGGGGTCCGGCAGTCATTGATAGCCAGACCCCTACTGTATTCGCCGGC
This sequence comes from Bufotes viridis, assembly GCA_033119425.1. Lineage (NCBI taxonomy): Eukaryota > Metazoa > Chordata > Amphibia > Anura > Bufonidae > Bufotes > Bufotes viridis. Next base: position 55,779,882 of record CM065595.1, read on the forward strand.
ATCGGTGAAAACACAGATGCCGGCGCATTAACCCTCTATATGGCGTTCCTTTTCTTCTGCACCCTGCCGTGTGCCCGTACAGCAGTTTACAACCACATATGGGGTGTTTCTGTAAACTACAGAATCAGGATAATAAATATTGAGTTTATTTTGGCTGTTATCCCTTGCTTTGTTACTGGAAAAAATTGATTAAAATGGAAAATCTGCCATTTTTCTTTAATTGTTGTGGAACACCTAAAGGGTTAACAAAGTTTGTAAAATCAGTTTTGAATACATTAGGGGGTGTAGTTTCTAAAATGGGGCCAGTTATGGGTGGTTTCTATTATGTAAGCCCCATAAAGTGACTTCAGACCTGAATTGCTCCTTTAAAATTGGGTTTTGGAAATTTTCTTAAAAATTTAAGATTTGCTTCTAAACTTCTAAGGTTTCTAATATTCCCCCAAAAAAAAAAAAATTATTTACAAAATGATCTAAAATGATCCAAACATGAAGTAGACTTATGGGAAATGTAAAGTAATAACTATTTTAGGAGGTATCACTATTTGTTTTTAAAGCAGAGAAATAGAATTTTTGAAAATTGCGAATTTTTCCAAATCATTGATAAAAATGAAATATTTTGACTCAAATTTACCACTGTCATGAAGTGCAATATGTGATGAGAAAACAATATCAAAATGGCTTGGATAAGTAAGAGTTTCAAAGTTATCACCACATAAAGTGACACATGTCAGATTTGCAAAAAATGAATGGGCCCTAAATCATTGTTTATACAATGAAGGGAACACATGGTGGCCTGGTTCCTTTCATTGTATAAAGTAGTGTGGTGGTTTATAAATAAAGTTTTCTTACCTGATACCAGGGTCTACGGTGAAGGAAACGGTCATTTTGATTGGGTGCCAGTCTGCTCCTCTGGGATTAGTGGTCTTGCAACGGTCCCCCGCGTGAGAATGGCTATAAAAGAGGAGGAGAAACGGTAAATGCGCATTCACGGCGCAGAAATCAATCGATCCCGCACTCCCCCCTTTTTTGGTTCCTTCTCTGAAGAATCATTAGTCGCGATGTTCTGCTATGGGGTAAGTTACTCTCTTTGAGTGGAGAATTTGTGGATGTTTTATTAATTAATGTTGGTTGTTGGTAAATAACAGAACATTGCGGCCTCTTCTTGCCACTATATAACAGTATTCATGTTACTATTTATGTTATTAATAAAGAGTTTAAAAGAATTAAGAGTAGAGTGGTATGTTGTAGAAATGGAAACTAGGCCACCATGACCTGGTTCTTAAGGTGAAATATGGCAGGGTCCTGAAGGGGTTAAAGAGTGTCCTAGTGTGTCTGCAGGTTTACTGACCCAAACTTTTGGCATCATAGATCTCTAGGGTCAGTAAACCTGTATCAGGCTAGGACACTTATCCATATGTGGGGAGTCGCTCTGGTAGATAGCGGTGCGAGTGCAGTACAGAGGCAAAACAAGGAGTCCAGAATGTGCAATCACCAGTGTTTTATTCACACTGACACAAAACAAACGATACACAGTCTCTTGGTGTTAATTCACACACACATCAGAAATAATGTGGAAAAACAAAACAGGCCAACACAGGGTCCAGTCACCTGGGAGGTTTAGGTGCGGGTTCGCACCTGGCTGTCGGCCCAGCCGCAGGAGAATCCACCTTCAGGTTGCCAGGAAAAACACCTCCTTGCTGAGCTCTTTCCTCCAGGTCAGAGAACTCCACAACAGTGTTAGCAGCTCCAGGACAATCACAGCTCCCAGCTGCTGGTGCTGGCTGAGTTTTTAAACCCAGCCCAAAACCAGGACTGGGTCGTGAGAGCAGCCACCCACCCTACACTTTAGCTGCTCCCGGTAAGAGCCGGCCCGGATCGGCTTTGCAGCCATGCTATTTAAACTATGTCAGTAGCACTAGCTGCTGCTGACATCAACAAATGGCTCTTACCTCATCGAGGCTATGAACCTCGGTGACACGTACCTGCCATCCACGACGGCACCCTGCACCTTACCACACATAATACAGGGTCACAAATGTGACCATAATACACTCGCATAAAACGGGCTTAACTGTAACAGCTATGAATTGCAAATTTAGATTTTTGCAACAGGCAATCGTCTTACGTTCAGATTTGCAAAGTCCTGAATTAGTTATTTTTTCAGGTGTCTGACAAGCTCTTGTTCAATTGAAAGAAGTACTAGGCTGTTCAAATGTTGTTTGCTCATTGTAAAATTCAGATCAATGTGAGTTTGCTAAATGTTCTCTCTCTCCTTCTGCTACTGAAAGTGGTAGGGTGGTAAAAATCCTAAGTCCTGGTACACTGCAGAGTGAAAAGGAATGTATTTCTGTGTAAAACATTTTTACTGCATTTTGTGTTTGCAGAAGGTATTAATGGGCCATATCTACAAACACCCATAGATGGGGCTGGTGTTACACTCTACTTATATAGAGGAGAAATGAAAATCCTATAGGTCAGTTCAAGTCAGTTCAGGAGCAATCTAGTCTGTTTGAGAGAGTCAGAGTTTAACCAGCAAGCAGAACAGAAGCAAAGATGTAATGCTGACAAGCTCACCTGTCCTGTAGCAGGTACCATTCAGGACAGGAATGGAAAGGAAAAGTGTAGAGGAAGTCCAGTAGAAATAACTTGTCTGAAAAGGACTTACAGTATCTCACAAAAGTGAGTACACCCGCACATTTTTGTAAATATTTTATTATATCTTTTTCATGGGAACACAGAAAATATGACACTTTGATATGATATAAAGTAGTCAGTGTACAGCCTATATAACAGTGTAAATTTGGTGTGCCCTCAAAATAACACACATCCATTAAAGGGATTGTCTCACTTCAGTAAGTGGCATTTATCATGTAGAGAAAGTTAATACAAGGCACTTACTAATGTATTGTTGTTATCCATATTGCTTCCTTAACTGCCTGGGTCCATTTTTCCATCACATTATACACTGCTCATTTTCATGGTTACAGACCACCCTGCAATCCATCAGTGGTGGTTGTGCTTGAACAATATAGGAATAAAAACACGAGCCTATATGCGCTCCAATGGTCCCGGCCACAAGAGAGGCTGACGCTTCTTCCTATAGTGTGCAAGCATGACCACTACTGATGGATTGCAGGGTGGCCTATAACCATGGAAACGAGCAGTATATAATGTGATAGAAAAATTAATCCAACCAGCAAAGGAAGCAATATGGATAAAACAATACCTTAGTAAGTGGCTTGTATTAACCCATTCTCTACATAATAAATGCCAGTTACTGAAGTGAGACAACCCTTTAATGTCTAAATTGCTGGCAACAAAAGTGAGTACACCCCTAAGTGTGAATGGCCAAATTGTGCCCAAGGTGTCAATATTTTGTGTGGCCACCATTAGTTTCCAGCACTGTGTTAACTCTCTTGGGCATGAAGTTCACTAGAGCTTCACTGGTTGCCACTGGAATCCTCTTCCAATCCTCCATGACGATACCACAGAGCTTGTGGATGTTAATGACCTTGCGCTCCTCCACCTTCCGTTGGAGGATGCCCCACAAATGCTCAATAAGGTTTAGGTCTGGAGACATGCTTGGCCAGTCCAGCACCTTTACCCTCAGTTTCAGGCACTGCTCGTCTTGGAGATGTGTTTGGGTTCGTTATCATGTTGGAATATTGCCCTGTGGCGCAGTTTCCAAAGGGAGGGATCATGCTCTGCCTAGTATGTCACAGTACATGTTGGCAATCATTGTTCCCTAAATGAACTGTAGCTCTTCACATCCAGCAGCACTTATACAGCCCCAAACCATGACACTCCCACCACCATGTTTGTATGTAGGCAAGACACGCTTATCTTTATACTCCTCACCTGGTTGCCGCCACACGCTTGACACCATCTGAACAAAATAAGTTTATCTTGGTCTCATCCGACCAAGTCTGCTTGTCTTCAGCAAACTGTTTGCATGCTTTCTTGTGCATCATCTTTAGAAGAGGCTTCCTTCTGGAACGACAGCCACGCAGACCAATTTGATGCAGTGTATGGCGTATGGTCTGAGCACTGACAGGCTGACCCCCACCCCTTTAACTTCTGCAGCAATGCTGGTAGCACTCATATGTCTGTTTTGAAAAGACAACCTCTAGATATGACGATGATAACGTGCACTCAACTTCTTTGGTCGACCATGGCGAGGACTGTTCTGAATGAAACCTGTCTTGTTGGGAAAGGGGAAGAGAAGCATTGTAGGACATCTACTGGTGGCACTATAAGGGGGAATTTTATACTGGCACAGATTATGGGGGGCACTATAGGTACATTAGCTCAACCAGGGGCACTATGAGGAGGTATTTTTTTGTAGTGGCACACACAAGGGGACATTGGCACACATTGGGGTACTATGGGGAAATTATCTCTACTGGGGGCACTCTACTGGCGCACAGAAGGTGGACATTTTTGTACTAGCATACATTATAGGGGTACTATGTGGACATGGTCTTTACTGGGTGCACTAAAAGTGGGTATGTTTTGTACTGGCACACAGTAGGGGGCATTGGCACATATTATGAGGGGGCACTATGGGGACATTGGCTATACTGGAGGCACTAAGAAAAGGCATTTTTTGTGCTGGCACACATTATAAGGGGGGGGGGTATTTTTTGTACTGGCTCACATTATAAGGGGGCTATTTGTACTAGCGTACATAATAAGGGGGTCATTTTTGTACTGGCTCACATTATAAGGGGATATTATATTTACTGGCTTACATTATAAGGGGATATTTTTGTACAAGTGCACATTATAAGGGGGCATTTTTTTGCTGGTTCAGATTATAAGGGGTATTTTTTGTACTGGCGGACATTAAAAAGGGCCATTTTTTGTACTGGCTCACATTATAAGGAAAAAATTACTTCTGGGGGCATTATGGTGAGATTTATTAATACTGGGGAACTATGGGGTACATGATTGCTAGTATAGGCACTATACTATATAATATAGCATTATTACTGCTAGGGAACTGTGGGGACATTAGTACTGTTGGGGGCACTGTAGGGGCACTATTACTACTGTGTGCTGTGGCAGAGAATTATAACTATTGGTGGGACTTTTGGGAGCACTATTACTGTGGGGGGCACCCTGGAATATTACCAGCTTAGTACAATTATCTCTGGGGGACATTATGTTTGCAACACTATTAGTGATAGAGCCACTAATTGCTTTGCACAGTTATTTTTTAGGGCACTGCATGCCAATAATTATTAAAGGGGACACTATCTGTGTGGTACTAGTATTTTCAGGGTGACTGTTTCTGCAGTATAGTATTGGGGAGTACAACCTGCACAGTATTGGGTGTGGCAGTTTAGGGTGTTCAGAAGGTGGGATGATGATGAAAAATTAGGAAACAAAGATGTCTGTCAAACGCTGCAGAGATGAGACATGGCTGAAAAAAATCATCCAGGTAGTCTGGTCTGAAAGGAGAAGATGAGGAAGAAGAACAGGTACATCAAATGAGATGTCACTGCATGTAAGAGGTATGTGGCACTGCATTACCCTGTATCTTTTGTAATGCTGTATGTAATGTTAGGTGGGAAGAGGATAGGTTGAGAATTTGGCATGGGGATGGGGATGGAGGCATTTACATTTTCTGCTCAGGCAGCAGAAAGGCTAGGTGCATCCCTGCATACAGGTTATGTTTATGTATTATTTTAAATCCCAATCTATGACAAGAAAAGACATAAGGGCAAATATATTCCTACATATTGAATCTGTAAAGCTCCTATTAGACGGCGCAATCCAAGCTGTATGCAAGAGGAATGATTGCTAAAGCGATTTTTCTTCCAACACAATTTCACTGTTTGGCAGAGACACATCTCACACAGGGCAATGATGCGCTTCTGACAAACTATGATTTGTGATGCCACATGAACAAAGCAGTCACTTGACAAATCAGTGTTTGATTGTTTATGTGATTGGTAGCACCTTCCCACTTCATGTTTTTGATCAGTTTTTTTTTTTCCAAATCTGTTTAATAACTGTTCATTGTTAATGGCCGCATAATTTTTGGCTGGCTATTAATGAACATTTGGTTTGGATATTAACAATGAATATTTACTAATCAAGAGCAAATCCTGAAACAAAACACCATATATAAATACAGCTTAAGTCTACATGCACACGACAGTTGTTTTTCTCATCTTCCGTTCCAGTTTTTTTTTTGCGAATGGGATAGGAACCCATTCATTTCAATGGGTCAGCAAAAAAATGCTGACAGTTCATCCGTTTGTGTTCCGTGTCTGTTGTCCATGGTTCCCTTCAGCAAAAAAAAGTAGTACATGTCCTACTTTTTTCTCATTTGCGGACGAGGATAAGCATTTATTACAAGGGATCTATGAAAACAAAGGAATCCTCCAAAAAAAACTGATGGACCATTTGCCTAAGGCCTCATGCACACGACCATTGTTTGTTTCCGCGTCCGTTCCGTTTTTTTTTCACGGATAGAATGTTTCCCCTTTCATTTCAATGAGTCCGTCAAAAAATGCGGATGGTCAACCGTTTTTGTTCCGCATACGTGGTCCGTGTTTACATTTCGTCAAAAAAATAGAGCATGTCCTATTTTTTTCACGTTTGCGGACAAATATAGGCATTATTACAATGGATCTGCCCAAAAAACGGATCCGCCCAAAAAAATGGTCTGTCATCCGTTTTTGGCGGACGCAAAATTTGCAGACAGAACGGACCTGGAAATAAATCACGGTCGTGTTGCCTGTGCATTGGGGAACGCAAATTGCAGTAATCCAATGCACGGAACAGCTCACACAATGGGCGTGTGCATGAGGTCCCTTTCACATGGGCGAGGTTTTCCGCGTGGGTGCAATGCGTGAGGTGAACGCATTGCACCCGCACTTAATCTGGACCTATTCAATTCAATGGAGCTGTGTACATGAGCGGTGATTTTCACTTATTACTTGTGCGTTGCGTGAAAATCGCAGCATGCTCTATATTCTGCATTTTTCACGCAACGCAGCCCCATAGATATGAATGGGGCTGTGTGAAAATCGCAAGCATCTGCAAGCAAGTGCGGATGCGGTGCGATTTTCACGCATGGTTGCTAGGAGACGATCGGGATGGGGACCCGATCTTTATTATTTTCCTTATAACATTGTTATAACTGAAAATAATAGCATTCTCAATACAGAATGCTTAGTAAAAAGTGGATTGAGGGGTTAAAAATAAAAAAATTAACTCACCTTATCCACTTGGTAACGTAGTTGCCAATGTCTTCTTGCTTCTTTAATCATGAGCTGCCGGCTAAAAAGACCTGTGGTGACTTCACATGGTAATGGATCATGTGATTGGACCATGTGATGAGCTCAGTGACTTCACCACAGGTCCTTTGACAGGTTCTGAAGAAAGAACTGGAGACCGGCAGCTACGTGATCAATTAGAGGAAGTGAGTTCATTTTTATTTATTTTTTGAAGCCTCAATTGACCTTCTACTAAGCATTCTTTTTTAAAGAATGCTATTATTTTCCCTTATAACCATGTTATAAGGGAAAATAATAAAATCTACACTACAACTAACCCAAACCCAAACTTCATTGAAGAAGTTTGCGTCTGGGTACCACATTCAGTTTTTTATCACGCACGTGCAAAACGCATTGCACTCGCGCGAAAAAGCTGAACCATGCATTGCAATCGCAGTCAATACTGACTGAAATTGCGTGCGCACTCGCATGAATTTCCAGCCACGCACCCGCATCCTATCCTGCCCCAATCCGCAACGCTTGTGTGAACCCAGCCTAAGTCCTCTTTCACATGAGAGAAACAAAATGTGTTAGAGTCTGTTCAGCAAAAAACTGACGGTTTGGAATGCAAGTTGAATCAGTCAGCAATTGTGTTCAGTGTTTGTGTTTTTCATCAGAAGCACATGAAAAACCTGAAGAATAAGGCCAGTTTCACACAAGTGTATTCTATCCGTAAAATACGGAAAGTCGAGCAGTAATACACAGCCCAAGTCATTAAACTGTGTACACCTTTATTTGGCAAGTTATAGTTTTGAGGATTAATTTGATTACTGATGAACTACAGTGCTGTCAGTCAATTCAAAAACAAACAACAAAAATTTACAAATAAACATTTTTAACCCCTTCAGGACCATGCCATATTTCACCTTAAGGAACAGTCCATTTTTGTGGACTTTAAAATGCTTTACTTATCCAAGCCATTCTGAGATTGTTTTCTCGTCACATATTGTACTTTATGACAGTGGTAAATTTGAGTCAAAATATTTCATTTTTATTTATAAAAAAACCAAATTTGAAAAAAATTGAAAAATTAGCAAATTTCAAAATGTCTATTTCTCTGCTTTTAAAACCGATAGTGATACCTCCTAAAATAGTTATTACTTTTCCCATATGTTTACTTTATGTTTGGATCATTTTGTAAATGACATTTTCTTTTTGGGACGTTAGAAGGTTGAGAAGTTTAAAAACAAATCTTAACATTTTTAAGAAAGTTTTCAAAACCCAATTTTAAGGACCAGTTCAGTTCTGAAGTCACTTTATGTGGCTTACATAATAGTACCCACCCATAAGTGGCCCCATTTTAGAAACTACACAACTCAAGGTATTCAAAACAGTTTTTTAAACATTGTTAACCCTTTCCCTGGGTTCACACCGGAGCGCTTCTGAGACGCGCTTTACGTGCCTTTGGCTGCTGCTCGCACAGTCTCTCCAGCATGTGCAAGGTGGAGTTCCACCTGGTGGGCACCTCGCATATAAGGCGGTGAGCGGGAAGGCCGAGGTTACGCTGTAGCGCAGACAGACGAGCAGCGGCAGGATGTGAACGCCGGAAGCGCGCACAGACGGCCCGCACTTTATGCAGCAGCTCTGACATGTGGGGTAGTTGTAAGTGAACTTCTGCACCACCAAATTCAGCACATGCGCCAGGCAAGGGATGTGAGTCAAACCGGCTAGTCCCAGAGCTGTGACGAGATTTCGCCCATTATCGCACACCACCAGGCCGGACTTGAGGCCCACCGGCAGAAACCACTCGTCGGTCTGTTGTTCAATACCCTGCCACAACTCCTGCGCGGTGTGGGGCCTGTCCCCCAAACATATGAGTTTTAGAATGGCCTGCTGACGTTTACCCTGGGCTGTGCTGAAGTTGGTGGTGAAGATGTGTGGCTGACTGGATGAGCTGGTGGAAGCAGAGGAGGAGGAAGCTAAGTAGGAGGAGGAGGCTACAGGAGGCAAATAATGATGCCCTGCGATCCTTGGCGGCGGAAGGATGTGCGCCAAGGAACTCTCCGCCTGGGGCCCAGCCGCCACTACATTTACCCAGTGTGCAGTTAGGGAGATATAGCGTCCCTGGCCGTGCTTTCTGGTCCACGTATCTGTAGTTAGGTGGACCTTGCCACAGATGGCGTTGCGCAGTGCACACTTGATTTTATCGGATACTTGGTTGTACAGGGAAGGCACGGCTGTCTTGGAGAAGTAGTGGCGGCTGGGAACAACATACTGTGGGACAGCCATGGTGGCCATCATCTGTTTGAAGCTGTCTGTGTCCACCAGCCTGATTGACAGCATTTCAAAGGCCAGTAGTTTAGAAATGCTGGCATTCAGGCCCAGGGCTCGAGGGTGGCTAGGTGGGAATTTACGCTTTCTCTCCAAGGTTTGTGAGATGGAGAGCTGAACGCTGCCGTGTGACATTGTGGAGATGCTTGGTGACGCAGGTGGTGTTGTCGGTGGCACATCCTCTGTTTGGTGGGCGGCAGGTGCCAACATTCCTCCCGAGGCGGAGGAAGAGGCCGAGGCAGCAGCAGAAGAGGGAGCAGGGGAGCCAGAGTGAGTTCCTTGCTTTTAAGGTGTTTACTCCACTGCAGTTCATGCTTAGCATGTAGATGCCTGTTCATGCAGGTTGTGCTAGGGTTCAGAACGTTAATGCCTCGCTTCAGGCTCTGATGGCACAGCGTGCAAACCACTCGGGTCTTGTCGTCAGCACATTGTTTAAAGAAGTGCCATGCCAGGGAACTCCTTGAAGCTGCCTTTGGGGTGCTCGGTCCCTGGTGGTGGTGGCCAGTAGCAGGCGAATTCTCTTGGCGGCAGCTGTTCTGCTTTTGCCCCTGCTCCCTCTTTTGCTACGCTGTTGGCTCGGTTTCACCACTGCTTCTTCCTCTGAACTATGAAAGTCAGTGGCACGACCTTCATTCGATGTGTGGTCTAGGACCTCATCGTCCCCTGCATCGTCTTCCACACAGTCTTCCTCCCTGACCTCCTGTTCGGTCTGCACACTGCAGAAAGACGCAGCAGTTGGCACTTGTAGCTCGTCATCATCAGAGACGTGCGGACTCCGATAAGGTGGTATTCCCATGTCCTCATCATCAGGAAACATCAGTGGTTGTGCATCAGTGCATTCTATGTCTTCCACCAATGGGGAAGGGCTAGGTGGATTCCCTTGGGAAACCCTGCCAGCAGAGTCTTCAAACAGCATAAGAGACTGCTGCATAACTTGAGGCTCAGACAGTTTCCCTGATATGCATGGGAGTGATGTGACAGACTGATGGGCTTGGTTTTCAGGCGCCAACTGTGCACTTTCTGCAGAAGACTGGGTGTGAGATAATGTTGTGAACGTGCTGGATCCACTGTCGGCCACCCAATTGACTAGCGCCTGTACCTGCTCAGGCCTTACCATCCTTAGAACGGCATTGGGCCCCACCAAATATCGCTGTAAATTCTGGCAGGTACTGGAACCTGAGGTAGTTGGTTCACTAGGACGTGTGGCTGTGGCAGAATGGCCACGTCCTCTCCCAGCAACAGAGGGTCCAATAACACCACCACGACCGCGTCCGCATCCCTTACTAGATGTTTTCCTCATTGTTACCGTTCACCAAGCACCACAATAAGAAAAAAATATTTGGCCCAATGTATTGATTTCAAATTCAGGCCTTTTTTTTTACAGGCACCTAAGGCCCATTACACACGGGCGAGTGTTCTGCGCGGGTGCAATGCGTGAGGTGGACACATTGCACCCGCTCTTAATCCGGACCAATTCTTTTCTATGGGGCTGTGCACATGAGCGTTGATTTTCACGCATCACTTCTGCGTTGCGTGAAAATCGCAGCATGCTCTATATTGTGCGTTTTCACGCAACGCAGGCCCCATAGAAGTGAATGAGGCTGCGGAAAATCGCAAGCATCCGCAAGCAAGTGCGGATGCAGTGTGATTTTCCGCATGGTTGCTTAGCAACGGGACCAGATCTTTATTATTTTCCCTTATAACATGGTTATAAGGGAAATAATAACATTCTTAATAAAGAATGCTGTAAAATGAGGATGAAGGGTTAAAAATAATAAAACTTAACTTACCTTAGCCACTTGATCGCGTAGTGGCGATCTGTCTTCTCTCTTCAAGCTTCAGCTACCAGCTAAAGGACCTGTGATGACGTCACATCACATGGTCCATCACCATGGTGATGGACCATGTGATTGGACCATGTGATGTGACATCATCACAGGTCCTTTAGCTGGTAGCTGAAGCTTGAAGAGAGAAGACAGATCGCAACTACACGATCAAGTGGCTAAGGTAAGTTAAGTTTTATTATTTTTAACCCCTTCATCCTCATTTTACACAGCATTCTTTATTAAGAATGCTATTATTCTCCCTTATAACCATGTTATAAGGGAAAATAATAAATTCTTCAGAATACTCTACCCGAAACCGGACTTCAGTGAGGAAGTCCGGCTTCGGGTCTGGGTATCAAACATGGCGATTTTTCAAACGCGTGTGCAAAACGCATTACAAACGTTTGCACACGCGCAGAAAAATCGCGCATATTCCCGCAACGCACCCGCATCCTATCCGGGCGTCAAACATGACGCCAATGTGAAAGAGGCCTAACACTATCTCCCTATTAATTTATGCACCGTATTACACTAATCCAGGCACAGCAGTAACAACTGATTTAGGAAATTTCTATTGTAGGGCTAGTATTTAGGCCCTGGATGAAAGGTATACTTTTATGGACAGATTTACACTTGGAGATGCACAGTAGCATGTAAAAAAATATGTAGAATTATGCCTTCAGCAATTGTATTTTAACACTTTGTGTAATATACCCTTTAACGGACAGAAATACAATGGGAGATGCACAGTAGCATGTGAAGTTATTGAGGATGATCCTTTCAACACTTGTATATACACCTTGAGTGTAATATACCCTTTTACGGACAGATTAACACTTGGCCTGACACAGCTGGAACACCAGATTCAGCGTATTGCTATATTGGCAAGTAAATTTCACCCCAGAACAAAATATATCTTTTTCCGGACACTATTATACTTTGCCAGACACTGCTGGGATACCAGATTTATGGTATTGCTATTTTGGCAATTAAATTTCACCCCAGAACAAAATATATCCTTTGCAGGACACTTTGAAACTTGGCCAGCCACAGATGAAACCACTGATTTATGGTATTGCTATTTTGGCAATTGAATTTCACCCCAGAACAAAATATATGTTTTGCCGGACACTATTATACTTTGCCAGCCACTGCTGGGACACCAGATTTATGGTATTGCTATTTTGGCAATTGAATTTCACCCCAGAACAAAATATATGTTTTGCCAGACACTATTATACTTTGCAAGCCACTGTTGGGACACCAGATTTATGGTATTGCTATTTTGGCAATTGAATTTCACCCCAGAACAAAATATATCCTTTGCAGGACACTATGAAACTTGGCCAGCCACAGCTGAAACCACTGATTTATGGTATTGCTATTTTAGCAATTGAATTTCACCGCAGAACAAAATATATCCTTTGCAGGACACTATGAAACTTGGCCAGCCACAGCTGAAACCACTGATTTATGGTATTGCTATTTTGGCAATTGAATTTCACCCCAGAAAAAATATATCCTTTGCAGGACACTATGAAACTTGGCCAGCCACAGCTGAAACCACTGATTTATAATATTGCTATTTTGGCAATTGAATTTCACCCCAGAAAAAATATATGTTTTGCCGGACACTATTATACTTTGCCAGCCACTGTTGGGACACGAGATTTATGGTATTGCTATTTTGGCAATTGAATTTCACCCCAGAACAAAATATATGTTTTGCCGGACACTATTATACTTTGCCAGCCACTGTTGGGACACCAGATTTATGGTATTGCTATTCTGGCAATTGAATTTCACCCCAGAACAAAATATATCCTTTGCAAGACACTATGAAACTTGGCCAGCCACAGCTGAAACCACTGATTTATGGTATTTCTATTTTGGCAATTGAATTTCACCCCAGAACAAAATATATCCTTTGCAGGACACTATGAAACTTGGCCAGCCACAGCTGAAACCACTGATTTATAATATTGCTATTTTGGCAATTGAATTTCACCCCAGAACAAAATATATCCTTTGCAGGACACTATGAAACTTGGCCAGCCACAGCTGATACCACTGATTTATGGTATTGCTATTTTGGCAATTGAATTCCACCCCAGAACAAAATATATCCTTTGCAGGACACTATGAAACTTTGCCAGCTACTGCTGGGACACCAGATTTATGGTATTGCTATTTTGGCAATTGAATTTCACCCCAGAACAAAATATATCCTTTGCAGGACACTATGAAACTTGGCCAGCCACAGCTGAAGCCACTGATTTATGGTATTGCTATTTTGGCAATTTAATTTTACCCAGGAACAAAATAATCCCTGTTACGGACAGATTTAAACTAGGCCTGCAACTGCTGGAACACCAGATTCAGGGTATTGCTATTTTGGCAATTGAATTTCACCACAAAAATAATTTATCCTTTGCCAGACAGCAGACAGTATTACACTTGGCTAGCCAAAGCTGGAACACCAGATTTAGGGTATTTGTATTTGGGCAATCGTATTTAACCCCTTAATAAAATATAGAAATTGCTATCCTGAGTTTCTAGTGGTGACAATTAGCACAGCCAAGCCCCTGATGTAGGATATAGCAAAAAAAAACTAGTATTGATGGACTTGGTGGCAGCTTGTTTAGGTGCACCACAAGTCACAAAATGGCCGCCGATCACCCCAGAAAATAAGTGACAGAAAAACGCTCTGTGCAGCCTAAAAACTAGTGAGCAAGTAACTAGCAGAAGTTTAATCATTCACAGCTGTAGATCGATCCGTTCATTAGGTGCTGTTGCTGACTTTTCCCTGCCTAATCTCGCCCTCACAGAAGCTGCGTCCTCTCCCTACACTAATCAGAGCAGTGTGACGTGCGGCACTATGTGACTCCAGCTTAAATAGAGGCTGGGTCACATGCTGCACTTGGCCAATCACAGCCATGCCATTAGTAGGCATGGCTGTGATGGCTTCTTAGGGCAAGAAGTAAAACGCTAGCTGATTGGCTGCTGTGCAGCCCTTCAGAAAGCGGGAAGAAATCGCTGAACAATGGACCCGAACTTTTTAAAAATGTTCGGGTCCGGGTCCCAACACCCCAAAATTCGGTACGAACCCGACCTATGCTCGAACTGTTCGCTTAACACTACTAATATGCCCCTTTTTCCCCTCTAATACACGCCAAAAGGGCTTTCATCTTCTCTCTTCACCACACAACAGCTAATAAGCTCCTTCCACCCCCCACTAATACACAACAAAAAAATGCTTTAGAACATATAACTGCGGCCGGCAAATAATACTTTTTTTTGCCACTAATACATGCCAAAAAGGGCGTTAATTTTCCCACTTCACCATACAACGGCTATTAAGCCCCTTTTTTTCCCTCACTAATACACGACAAAAAAACGCTCTAGAACATATAACTGTGACCGTGAACAGCAAATAATTCTTTTTTTTGCCACTAATACACGCCAAAAAGGGCTGTAATTTTCTCACTTCACCACACAACGGCTAATAAGCCCCTTTTTTCCCACCTACTAATACATGACAAAAAAGGTCTTTAGAACATATATATAACTGCACTGTATAAGGGCTAAGACCCCAATAACAAGAACGGTTTGCTGGAATTACAGAAGTATTGCAAACCTGAAATGAGCAGCAGTATAATGGCAATTTGGATCCGCAGTCTGTGCAGCAAGGTGTAATCAGATTGTTCCTATTACCCAAGCTGTAAACAACCCTATTGAACCCTTTTCTGCTTCAATACTGTGTAATAATTCCTCCCTTTCCTTTCCCTACACTTCTAATGCTCTTTTCCTGAATTTTTATTGAGCAAAATAAAGGTTTTAAAGTCTTTTCTACTACTGTCCCTAGTGCCTGCTAACGTCTCTCCCTGCACTAAGTACACTGGAAAATGGCTGAATCCAAGATGGCTGAGGCTATTTATAGGGTTGTGGCATCACAGGGCTGGCTGGCTGCTGATTGGCTGCATGCATGGGATTGTGGGTGATCCCTCATTCCCAGAGTTCCTTGATCCATGTCCTAACATGTGCTGCAGCCATTTTAAGAAAAATGCGATTTGTTACCATGAAGCGTCAGGAAATTCGGATTCGGTGCGAATCAAATAATTCCTGAAATTCGGATCGAATTCCACTTCGTCAGCTTCGATTTGCTCATTTCTAGCTGCTACCATCAAGCCTTCTTCTGCTGCTACTAGTGCTGGCTACAGCAACATTTTTGCCATGGAGCAGGCAACTGTCTGTTGGCGACAGTGTACAGTAACTGAATCAGTAATGTAAATATGCAATTTGGACAATATGGTGTGGCTCACACTATGTACAATGGAAAACATGGGTGTGCCTCCTATTTGGGAACCCCAATCCCAACGGATTTTGTATCAATTATAATAAACAATGGAGGGCACACCACTATCTGGATTGATTGGAACAACTTCTTAGATATGAATATAACAAATTTATTTAGAATGTCATAAACAACATAAAAATATATCTAGAATTTACCTTGAATAAAATAAGCAACAAGTTTTTTATATTTTCCAAAACTAGTCGCAGGAATCTATGGCTAGTTGCTCCAGCCTATAGATTTCAGCCAGTAGCTGGACAATACTATTCACAGACCAAAACATTAATAGTTTGACCCCAAAGATATAGTTGGCGATTGCATCATGAAGTTCACTGGTGGTACATTTGATCACATATTTTTCCTTTCCATGCACGCTAATTTGACATATATGTTTTCAGTTGTTGCAACGATATAATAATATCCGGGTTTTTTCACTGTGTCAGTAGCAAAATCCCGCTGTATGTCGGTACTAATGTCCCGCTTTAAATTTCCCTTTCAGTGAGACTTTGGATTTATTTATGCAGTATTCCACTTTATAGTGTTGCAATCTCCCTTGGACGGATTAAATCAGGTACAGTGTATTATCAGGGTATTGCACTTACCCCTATTGTAGAAGTCCTTTTGTTCCACGTTCGTTCTCAGCACTGCTACTAGTTCACCGGCGCACTCGTCTGGATACATGTGTCCAGACCACATGCCCCTAGTTTTAATTTTTCACTAGGTTGCTGTTTATATCCTGGAGATTGTGGTGCTTGCCAGGTAGCTTGAAGTTCTAGTTGCGTGTTGTGCTGGCAAGTTGAACCAAAGAAACCACTGTACCTTTTTCACTGCAATTCTTTTTCATCCTTCTTTTATGGTTTCTCCGTGCTTACTGTTGTCGACATCTATCTTATGGTGACAAAGCGCTAAACATGTTTCTGAGCTGCTGCTCCTTCCTCAGTGGCTATAAGTCACCTCTATAAGCCCAGCTTTTTATACACCTTCTTTTATTCATTTTGATTACGTTGGAGGGATAAATCCAAAACATGTGCATGGATCTTATACTCATGTGCATGTATTTCTAATATTAGTGATGAGCGTCAGGGGCTATATTCGATTTCGCGATATTTCGTGAATATATGGGAGAATATTCGCCATATATTCGCAAATTTGCGGTCATTTTCCTGATTGCAAAAATCGGCAATGTTATATTCGTGTAATGCAGGCGTGTGTCACTTTGGGTGCATTTTTCAAGCTGTTAGAAGTTTACTGAAATGCGAGATAATGGTTGGCAGGGCAGAACATTACAATAGCTTTATATATGCAGGTATAGTGCTTCAATATTTATTCGCGATTGCAAAAATCTGTAATTAATAATGCGCATATTTTTTCGCAATGCGTGCAATTGGGTGACATCACAGCACTATGTATGTATGGACAGCAGAACCCTACCTAACACCCTGCACTCGAACCTATCAGCTACACTTTAAATCAATGTAACCTACACTATCTCCCCTAACTATCTGAATTATATATCTAAGTTAACTGTCTAATTATACAGAAAAGCACAGAGCACAGCAATCACACTGCTGTCTCTCTCAGAACTCCATTACACTAAAGAAAATGGCTGCTGTGAAGGTTCCTTTTTATACTAAAGGGGTAGGAAACTTTCAGAGACATTGCAGCCTTCTCATTGGCCCCACAAGCAAGAGGGAGGTTACTGATGAAAAAAAAAGTACAATATTCGAAATTATGAATATATAGCACTATATTCTAAATATTCGCGAATTCTCAAAGTGCCGATATTCGCGATAAATATTTGTGATTCGAATATTCGCGCCCAACACTAATCCTGATACTATTTCACATTATGTTCATTCATCAGAAACATTTACATCACTCATGCAGTTAAATTATCTTACTTTATACACATTTTCCATTTCCTGCGGTGGTGATGCGTTTTCAACGCTTTTCTTCGTATACATGCGTTTTTTCTGTGTACACTCATTTGTCCTTGCTATGCATCATTTGCGTTTATCTGAATATATTTGTAATTCTCATAATATGGTCTCTACTACATTTTCTTCATTATACTTGTTCTAAGGGTTTCATTATTCACAAAAAAAAAATGTATGCTACCTGCGTTAATGGTGCGTTTTGAATGCGTTTTTTTCATACACATGCATTTACACAGACTCTTTTTTTCATTGCTATCTAACATTTCTATAAATCAAAATATATCCAACACTCTTATTTCAGGATTTCTACTACTTTATCAAGATATATTAGTTGTTTCTATATTATTTCTTCTTTTCATTTATTATTCATTAGTACATGGCCCAATATATAGTAATCTTTGGGGTCAAACTATTAATGTTTTGGTCTGTGAATAGTATTGTCCAGCTACTGGCTGAAATCTATAGGCTGGAACAACTAGCCATAGATTCCTTCGACTAGTTTTGGAAAATATAAAAAACATGTTGCTTATTTTATTCAAGGTAAATTTTAGATATATTTTTATGTTGTTTCTGACATTTTAAATAAATTTGTTATATTCATATCTAAGGAGTTGTTCCAATCAATCCAGATAGTGGTGTGCCCTCCATTGTTTATTATAATAATGTAACTATGTAACTAAGTATGAATGGTGTAACAAGTGAACTAGTTAAACACACCTATGTATTAGACTATTGATGCTGAGTCTGACGCACAGTAAATCTATAACTGAAAAGATTAAGTATAAATGGCATAGGAAGTGTACTAGATAAACACGCCTATATATTAGATCTCCCTATCCTGTCCCTCAGCTGTCTCTGCACTCTCCCTATCCAATATTCTACAATTGAAAGCTTTCTAAAACACTGTCCCTAGTGCTTGCCAAGTCTCTCACTAGCGCAGAATGAGGTTTTTATAGTGCTGTGACATCACAGGGGATGGCTATCTGCAGATTGGTTGGCTGCATGGCATTATGGGTGATCTCGCATTCCCGGGCTTCTTACTTTCACTTTGTAGCATGTGTAGCTGCCATTTCATCCTAAACTTTGGATCAAATTCCACTTTGGATGCTTTGATTTGCTCCACACTAACCATCAATAAAAACTCTGGACTCCACAAATCCACAGTCAGAATGTGTTCAAATGGAGGAGACTGAACAAAAATGGTGTGCCTGGCAGGATAGCAAGGAGAAAGCCACCGCTCTCCAAAAGAACACAGCTGCCATCTGCAGTTTTCTAAACATTATCTGGTCAAGCCAGAGGCGTGCTGGCTGTTGTGGACATATGTGACCAAAAAGTACATTTTGTTTCAAATGAGGAATGTTATCTTTGCATTTCTATAAAGATCAACTGGTCAAGCCAGAGGAGTGTTGGCTGTTGTGGACATATGAGGCCAAAAAGTCCATTTTTTTGAGATTGGAAAACACTGCATTCCAGCATTAAAATCTCATCCCATCTGCGAAACAAGGTGGCATCATGGTTTGGGCCTGTTTTTCTGAATCTGGACCAGGACACCTTGAAATCATTAGGCGGAACAATGAATTCTGAATTATACCAGCAATTTCTAAAGCTAAATTTCAGGACATCTGTCCATGGGCAGAAATGCAGCAGATGCAGCAAGACAATGACCCTAAGCACGCAAGTCATTCTATGAGACAATGGTCAAAGTTAGAGTTTTGAAATGACCAAGTCAAAGCTGTGACCTTGTTCAGATAGAAATGTTGTGCAAGGACCTGAAGCATGCAGTTTATGGGGAACCCACCAAAATTACAGAGTTTAATTGGTTTTGTACCAGAGTTGTAACAGAGTTGAATTGAACAATTTATTTTTTTATTTGTTAATTTTTATTTTTACAGGAAATTAAGTTTACATTAGTTTGGTGCCCTTGAGATAGATCAAACACAAATATGCAAACAGACATTAAAGATATTGATCCTTTAACTTCCAGGACCACTATTCCAGGCCAATATTCTTTTTTTTTTTTTTTGTTTTGTTTGTTTTTCCTCCCTGTCTTTCAAGAGCCATATGAACGCGTGCGTTTTGTAGGACAAGTTATACTTTTTAATGGCTCAGTTAATATTACATGCCTATAGGTAAGCTGGAAAAAATTATTAATGGGGTGGAATTGAAAAAAAAAAATGTTTTATTGGTTTAGTATTTATGGTGTTCACTGTGTTGTAAAAATGACATTACCTTGATTTTACGAGTCAGGAATGCCAATGTGTTTTATCTTTTTTTTTTTTTATGGGTAGATTGGGATAATTTGAATTTTACATTCTTTTATTTTTTTTAATACTTTTTAAAACCTTTTTACTTCCCTAAGGGACTTAAACATATGAGCATTACTTGGCAGTCTATGGCAAAACTGATATATTCCTATTAAGCCCTGACTAAAGTAGGGCTTAATAGGAACTGTACTATGTCAGGTCTGGAAGCCCTCCGTAAGCCCCTAGCTGCCATAGTAGCTGAACAGCTCTCATTGCAGTTGGGGAACTTTGTCATCAAGAGAGTCCCCTCCATTTACTCATGTCAGCTATGGTCACAATTGACCACTACATCCGAGAGATTCAATTTCCATTATTGAAGTTGCCTTCAATAATGAACACGACCAGAAAATGTCTACTATGTAAATCAGCAGGCACCCAGTGGCTCTCCGAGCCCCTAAAAGTGAGATAATCACTACATATTTTGAATATACCCAACTGAACAGAAAAACCTAAAACATTAAACAGGTAGGGGTACATTTATTAAGACCGGCATTTTAGACCTCCATAACTTCAGCTCATCCAGTGCCAGTCCTAAATGTAAAACAGCTTCCTTGCTGTCTTAGATTTAGACCATTTTCTGCACCTAAAACAGGCATAGAAAATGGTAAATGAGACGGATCTGCCAGTCCTTCCCACGCCATGACCACAATTTTAGACCTGGCGTGAGCGGGCGAAGTTGCAAATAGTGGCGTAACTCAACCGTTGTGCGGCCATCTGAGCCTGAAATACACCTAATTTAGACATATTTCAGATTAGTAAATAATACTAGTCTATAGATACACCAGATTTATCAAACAATCTGAGCCACTGTGGTGATTCTGGTGCTTTGAAATACTCCATGTCTGGATGTCTATACTACTAGTAAATCTAGGCCAATATGTCACTAAGGAAAAAAGGATCATAAAGAATCATGACAGATTCATCCAATGGATGGTAATGGATTATGATAGAACATGATCTGTCATGACAAACATGGCTCCAACATGAACAAAGCTTAAAATTATAGGGATAATTTATTAAGAGGGTAATATTTTAAGTCATTTTTTGGAGTCTCTGCAGATGGCCATGTCTTTTTTGCACCCAATTTAACAATTGTTGCCCACCTAATGTTGCCCTCACCTGTGTATTTTGCTACCACCTTCTATCCTTCATTCACAGGTCGGGAGCCATCCATATGTTTTCACTTTTTTTGCACTAAAGTTTTACTATTTTTGCAATGTTTAAGCATTTAAACAATGTGATTTTTATGCACTTTGACTGGACTTTGGGAGTGCAGTTAGCTACATAGTTAGCGACCCCTTGCTTGATTGCTCATATGGACTGCCTCTGAGGACTCAAAAGTATTAATGGTCCCACTTTGCCTTGTGTCAGTTTAGAAAGCCTAGGTACTGTATTATTTGCATATGCCCTTAACAGTTTTCTCTCCACAGACTTGGGAGGGGAAGGAGCCAGTTTGTCCTGTGTCTTTGGGATCATGTGCTGTTGTTACACATGGAGGATCAACAGGTAGAGTCACAAGCAGTGGCACTGCCTTAATACCTTAAAGGGTAACACCCTCACACTTTCAGTGGATACTGAAGCTTGGTATACACAAAAGAGAGTTCATCATTAAAGAATACAGGGCAGGATTACAGGATAATGACCCTCCACGCTTTCAGTGGTACTAGGGCTCTGTATGCACAAAACAAATTTAAGAATGATCGCCTTGTGCAGTTTGTTTGGTTCTCTGGGTTTACCGAGAGCGAAACTTAAAAGAAGACACCCCACTCAAAAGGGCAGATACCTGTAGATAGCCATTTTTATTTAAGCTTATGTATATTGTAACAGAAAGTAGCCTAAAGTAGCACTCTAACTTTAAAAGGGAACCCTGGAGCATACCCCTGGTTTTAAGTAAGGGTTTATGTAGTACCCCAGAGTGGCATTAACATTCCTTCACCCTGCTACTGTCTCTAATGGCCTCCTACATTGTGCATTTATAACATTGCTATGAAACTGTCATGTTCATGTTCTGTGCCTGGTTCACCAGCAGGTGGCAGTGTATCTGGCAAAGAGATCTTTAGATAGAATGGAACTTGGCATTCCATTCTCCCACTTTTTGGGCAGAAGTGGGCTAGTCTTGATTCCTAACAAGGGAGGGGTTACAGGAAGCTATAGTTAGTCGAGAGTGAAATTGAGAGTTAGAAGGAGATGAGAAGCACCCTGACTCCTTATAGTTTACGAGCGGGTTAACAGCCAAAGGCACTGCGGTGGCAGCTGGAAATGATCGCTTCCATTCCATAGTTTAGCTCCTTAGGCTTTTTAAAAGTTGGGTGGTATGTATGTAGTTTATATATGGTGTATTTATGTGTATGTGTGTTGCATATATATGGTGTATGTATATGTAAACATGTGTCGTGACACAGCGTGTCCACTGTTAAGTGGGGAACCTGTTAAAAATTTGAATCCCACCCCTGGATGTAAGTACAAAAGTTGGCAAAAATACATGTCAGGAGAGGTGACAGGTCCTCTTTAATGTGTTACATTTCCTATTCTACTGACAAAACAGCTGAAAAGAGTCCTCTTTTCTGGTGCAAAACCTTTTTACCTTAAATTACCTCTATAACTCGTATTTTTTTTTTTTTAACATAAAATTTTTATTGAAGAATTTTCAATTATAGTACAAGAACATAGTACATAAGGTGGATTATGTAAGCAAAAACAAAAGTCAAACTCGTATTAACTAATGTGACAGCATCTAGATCTTGCTGTAAAGTACTCCAAAAATAGGTGCAATTTCACACATTTAGTTCTATTTTAGACCTATTTATGAATCAAATTCAAATATAGAACAATCCACTTTGCTCAGCCCACAAAGGGGTGGGTTAAGTGGGAGCATTTACTATTTACTACAAAATATTACTACAAAGTAGGCCAACCAATGGGTGGTGTAAAATCAGACAAGCGTCCAGCTATTCACTGTATTTATAATCCAGCATGAGCCCCTGTGATAAATTTGGCACAACTTCAGACCACTTTCTAACTTTACATTTTCTAAATCTGAGACAGGGTTAGTAAATCTGCCCCATTACAGATATGATACAGCTTATTTACTAAACTATAACATTTCCTCTTCCATAACTTCAAGAAATTTAACCAAAAAATCACTTAACAAAATGATAATTACGGCATTGACCCTATAAAATGAAACTTTTAGGAATACTTTCCTGCACACAATTAAAATAATTTCTTTTTTATGTAATCATTTGATTTGTTTCCCATAACATTTGTCCTGTTTTGATGGTATTAAAGAAGATTTTGTCTAATTTGTATTTTGTACAGTTGTGTAATAATACGAAATTGTAAAATATTTCTCTGGTATTTGTCTTCCTTAATGCCTTACTAATGATATCGTTTTGAAGTAATCATGTTTGGTGTAACCTTGTCCCTGTTTAACAGAATTGAGGGAGCACTACATTGGTGGTAAATACATTTTACAGCTTTGTCTTGCAAAATATGTGTCCTGTGAAGAAACACAACATTGTGAAGCAATTCTATTATAAACCATGAGAGTTGACCTTAGAATATGAAACAGGAGTAATTTTTCAAGTTGCTCACTGAAAGACTTCTTAGCAGAAACAGCAGTTAAAGAAATGCCACTACTCTAGGGAATATTTAAAATAAATGATACGGATGTAAATTAGCACATACTCTATAATGTAAGATAAGACTATAAAAACTGCAGTGTGAAACGCTCACTAGAAATGCTGCTATTCTTTATTCTGTTCTGTATGTGAGTAGTTCATCATTTTAGGCTTTGCATAGACTGATTTCTTCATTACTAAATAAGCAATCTGTTCTATTAACACGTAAGTACATGGAGAGGAATATGAATTATCTGTCCATTTAGGGTAAGACATTTGGCTGCTGTAGTATTTAAGTTGATTAAATGACCACATGAAAATAAGTTTCACCCGCAAAGCTGTGCAGCCATTAGAATCTGCCACATGGTTTTACAGCTAAAACAGCAGTTTTCTAGAAAAATCATGAGGCCAGATACAGGCACTCTGGTTCCAGCATTGGGTCTGTTATAGTAGTAGTAGAAAAAGTTTATTTATTAGTGCAGCAAATTATTGCAGTAGATGAACAACACATCATGCTTACTTCCCCTTGAAATCGGAAGGTATCCAGCAGCGCCAGCAGCTCAGAACTGCCCAGTCTCAGTGATGATTGATATCTTTCTCCCTATTACTGTGCATAGGGAAAAAGCTATCAATCATCAGGGTGGACGGTGCTATCACATGGCTCATAAATACGAGGGCTGCCTTCTGACAGCGCAATACCAGTACAGCATCTAATTCATGGTAAATTTCACAGTAACTACCTTATAGATACTTATAAATACCTTATGCTGCCCTCAGAGAGGAGGGACTAAAGGCGGTAACAGATTCCTTCTAACAGTCTGTTAATAAAACTAAGCCTTCACTTACAGTGTGATTTTTTTGCTGCATTGTGGTTGTGTCAGAGCCCCCTGTTTGATCCCAGCCTCAATGTGCATGTATTAAGTAAAATGTAATACTGTAATGTATAATGCTGACCATACATGGCTGTAGCTATAGGGGGTGCATAGGAAGCAGTCTGATCGGTGGGGTCCGATACCCAGGATCCTCATATGCTCCATGTGTGGCCATACCCATTGGAAACCTTTTGCAATCTTTTATTCTACAATGTTTTTCACCCTGTGAATCATAATTAAAACATATACTTTTATCTTCCACTTGCCTTGCTATAGTTTCTGGTCTATGAAACAATATCTGAAGTTATTTTTTTAATCCTTATATGTAAAAGTCACCACAGTGTTGCAGAGCAAGTTCCAAGCGGTGTCGCAGACTTCTATGAGAGTTGTGGGACTATTTCACATTCAAGCGTCAGTTCAATCCAAATGAAAAAGGCGCGCTTCCAATCACCAAGCAGAAAAATCCAGGTTACACCAGAGGGTAAGGTGATCCACAGAAGGGTCACTTGTAATGGGACATCTCCTTGGTGGAACTAAGATGTTTGGTTGCCTCTAAAGAGTGATCATCTTACCCTCCGGTGTAACCTGGATTTTTCCGTTTGGTGATGGGCAGCGCGGCTTTTTCCTTTGGATTTTTTTATTCCTAGCTCCCTTTAACCCCTTAAGGACGAAGGGCGTACATGTACGCCCTTCGTCCGCACTTTAAAGATGGCGCCCGCTCCCGCACGGAGCGGGCGCATGAGCTGCGGGTAAACGCTTGATTCATCAAGCTGACACCCGCAGCTCAAGTCCGCGACCGGCAGCGATGCCGATCGCGGACATTTAACCCCTCAGATGCCGTGGTCAATCCTGACCACGGCATCTGATCAGCGCAAAACCGAAAGTTTCACTTCGGTTTTGCTCGGCTCCCTGATGGCCACAAGGGGGAGCCGGAGCATGCATTTAGTACCCTAGGTTTCTGTGAATGAAACCTAGGTTACTACTAAGTATTCCTATGGAGCCTATGACTGTAATAGGCTCCATAGGAAATATGTGATTTTCTCATATATTCCAATGCTATTGCATTGGAATATATGAGAATAGCAATCTGATGATTGCATCTTATAGTTCCCTATGGGAACTATAAGAAAGTGGTTAAAAAAAAAAAAAAGTTTAAAAAATAAAAATTAAATAAAAAAATATAAAAATTCAAATCACCCCCTTTCCCCAAAATGAAAATAAAATAAATAAAAAATAAAAAATTACACATAATGGGTGTCGCAATGTGCGAAAACGCCCATACTATAATAATATTAAAAATATTCACCATACGGTAAACATAAAACGGAAAGAAAGCGTCCAAATGGCTAATTCGCCATTTTTGGACGCTTCATTTCCTAAAAAATGAATAAAAAGTGATCAAAACATCATACGCACCCCATAATGGTATCAATTAAAAGTTCAGATTGCCCTGCAAAAAATGAGCCCCTACACTGCTCCGTACGCATAATTACAAAAAAGTTATAGGGGTCAAAACATGGCGACAAAAAAATAAAATAAAAAATTCCCACTTTTAATTTTTTTTCACTATCAAAACGCAAGAAAAACTATACATATTAGGTATTGCCGGATTCGTACTGACCTGAAGAATAAAATTAACCAGTCAGTTTTATCGCAAATCGAACGTTGTAATTTAAAAACCCGTAAAACTGTGGTGAAATTGCTTTTTTTGCAATTTCACCCCATTTGGAATTTTTTTCCGTTTCCCACTACATCACATGCAAAAATAAATGGTAGCGTTAAAAGTACAACTTGTCCCGCAAAAATAAGCCGTCATATGGCTATGTGAGCGGAAATATAAAAATGTTATGGCTTTTGGAAGGCAGGGAGCGCAAAACAAAAACGCAAAAATCCCAAAACCCCGGTCCTTAAGGGGTTAAATAATGTAAAGTTTGCTCAACCATTGCTCTCGATACAAATGATTTCAGTATTATTTGACTTTTTTCCACACAAACTACAGGGGAATCATAAAAGTCTAATAGGCTTACACTTGGAGAAGAGAAAGTTATAATAAAGTAGAATGTGGTTCTGCCTTTTGGCTCATTATAGATGTGACTATTTTCTTTCAGTGAGCATCAAAGACGATTTGACAAGTGTTACGTTGATCTAACTATCACCCTAACTGCAATAGTCATTTTGCCTGCAGACCTTGGAGATCAGTTTATTTCAACACTAAAAATAACACTTGTCAATGTGATACCTTGAAGAAAGTGTCCAATTAGCGTCAGCTTGAAGAAAGATTGCCCAGACATATATCATAAGAAACTCTGCTCTAGTAATAAATATATTTTCAGCAATGTTAGGCCATAGACAAGTGTTATCATGTAAAACTATATGAAATGAATGAAACATTATAGAAAAGGATGAGATGTTGAGAAGAAACTACAAGCGCTCCCTCTAGATACAATATTAATTGGAACTATGGTGGCTATTGTATGTTGAAAGCATTACTCTATGGAAAACTAGTAATTGGTTCCAAAGCCTCAAAATGTCATCCTTAAATAAGAAAAGACTGAAGCAATTTAAGTAAAAAAAAATAATACAGATAAAGCAGGTTCTCACTTGTAGAAGGCAGAAGGAGCAACTGGAAACTGGCTAATGGCTGTCTACAACTGCAGAAGCTTCTTCAGGGTCTGTTCTTGGCCTTGGTACAGTTAATAGAGGTGTAAAAGAGGTGTGGCTTGTCTCTGGCATTTATTTGCAAATGTTTGAACCTACAATGGCCTGTAGGACTGTACTGCACATGTATGCCAGAGAAGACGTTAGTATTCCCATAAAAAAATTATGCTGAAGGAGAAGCTGTGATGGCAAGGTTTTCTCTCACCCAATCATGCCTGTCCTGCTGGTAAAATACACACTGTAATTAGCTGGGTATTTCAGCCAATCAGTGCACTGGTGCTACCTCAGGAACATTAGCATCTTGGGACAGCAATCAATTTGTAATTGTCTATGAAAGACCATTTCACGTTGGCAGGGCCGGTGCAAGGATTTTTGCCAACACAAGCGAAGCTACATTTTGCCGCCCCCAATGATCACATTATGACCCCCTATTGTGTCACACTACCCCCACATTAATGTTGTGTAATAATTATAAACAATATGCGCTCTGCGCTCATCACCTACCACCTACCCTGCGGGAGTCGACAGTCCGTCTGGGCTGGCTGTGTGAGTCACAGTCCCCAACAGCTGCTCCAGTCCCTGCTGCTGCCCGCTGCGGTCACTCGCCAGTCACACACCCCTGAGTGCCCCCATGACCGTGTTGCCGTGCTGCCGCTCTGTGAGTGAGGACCGGGGCCGCAAGGCACATGCAGGCTGGGGTGGGTGGCCTTCGGCACTGCGGTGCAAATCGCCGCAAGTGATTTAAAAAAAAGTTCATTTTTCCGCCCCCTTCTCTGCGCCCTAAGGCAGCCGCTTGGTCTGCCTTATTATAGAACCGGCCCTGCAAGTTGGACTTTATTGCAACTTTATACCAACAGTACTGGTTTGAATTTTTAAACTAAAATTCTTTGTAAATTCTACAGTAGTTTATTTTGTAAGTGAAGGAAAAGAGATAGATTTCAAGTAGGTTTGTAAAAGTACCTTCTAAGACCAGTGAACACAGCTAATAAGTGGTCTTTAAAAGGAGTCTGTCATTTCCAAAATAATTTTTAAAGTATACCACCATATCCATACCTTTCTTTTGGTGCCCCAGTGTCCCCTGTCATTGCTACTGGCTCTGAAATCTAAGGGACTATCACTCTGGCAGGAAGGGAAGCACTGGATGGTGTTATGGCAGAGTGATGGTGCACCAAACGGACCCTGTTAAAAAGAACTGCTTCTACACTCTGCTTCTGAAGGTAAGAGAAGCTCCTACGTGTCTGTAAGTCGGATCTCTCTTAGCAGTTTTCTGTACGGCAATGTCACTGGTCTAGGAAGAGGCTGTGGCACTCCATGCCTCTTCTAACAGCTGATCGGCAGGGGTCCTAGGTGTCACACCCCTGCAGATCTGATACTGATGACCTATCCTATGTCATAAATATATTTTCCTGGACAACCCCTTTAAAGAGACTTTCCTACTGAAATAAAAAATATCACCACTAAATACATGATTTATTTTTTAGGGCTTTGTTTTCTGTTCAGTTATTATTATTATCATTATTATTATTAGTAACTGTATTCTCTAAGTTGTTTAAATGTGTCAACAAGAAATACATCTTTTACAACTCCCTTAGAGCTAGTATTTTTTCCCCCTGTTTCTTTAAAGCAGCTCTATCACCAGGATCAACCCTTTACAACCAGGCATATAGCCTGGTAGGGTTGATGAAACTGATTAAAAGGATACATTTCATTTCTCTGTAGGAGGAACCTGTGTTCTTGAGGATTTTGAACATTTATCCATATGCAAATTAGCTATTGGAGCACCATGATAATGTTGCTACTGTGCATTGTGATATTATTGGTGGCAGTGTGCAGTAGCAACATCATGGATTGTGATCCTAATGCATGTTGTTACTACTGTACTATGGTAACGTTTTTTAAAAATTCTTCCTGTTCTCATTGGTGGCAGTGGAGACTCATGGGGAATAGACAGAGGCGGAGAGGGAGGTGAGAATACTCACCCTGCAGCCAAGTTACTCTGCTTGCAAATACCTTTTCTGAGGTATTACAAATGTGTTCAGTATAATCTTTGTTACTAGAAGGCATTATATTTATATTATAGTTCCAAGCACGTGGTTTTTTTTTCAGTGACAAATGTTTTCCTAGACCAGGAAATATATCATTCTCATTCCTAAAGTCTGTTGACAGGTCCACATACTCCGATTTCAACTTTGTGCCACCAGGGATAGGTAAGATTGAATTGATTTTCTACCTCCCATGAGAGTGACCATAGTGAAGACTGATTAATACAGCTTTCTTTAGACTAAATTTGTCTTCAGTATTCATTAGCATTGTATGACATAACTAAAATAAAATGAGAATAAAATATGTGTACCTCTTGATTTTACTTATTGAAAGGGATCGCTCTCTCACGGAGTCAGTGATGACAGACTTCTCAACAAACGGGGGTTTCCAGCTCAAACAGTGCTTTATTTGTCACACAGCTCATCACACTTCCAAGTTTGGCATCAAATGGCACAATGAAGTCGCAGCTTCACATCACAATGTGTTACATCAACACAAAACAAGAAATCCTTGCCTGGCTAGGCACTCACTATACAGGGGTCATTCCACACTCACCTCTAGGTTAGTGTTCACACTGCTGTATTTGGCTTCACTCAGCCATGTGGTAGGACAGCTTCCTAGCTGTGACCAATGCAATCCATTAGGGTCTCGCAAAACTCAGGCTTCCTCAGCCTTGTGGCTCCCCAGCCCTCCTGGCTGGGACTACACAGAGCCTTTGCAGGCTTCCTTTTCAAATTCCTCCTTCAGCACACTCTGAGGATTGCTTTATCCCCAAGTAATTATTGCACATGGCCTCACCTCAGGCCAGGTGAACACCTGTAGTGGACTAGGGGTGTGGACTGAGATATCCACCCCCACCACATATCTACTGTTCACTTCAGCACACTTTTCTTTATATACATTATAAGGTGTCCCATAAGAGAGTCTTTAAACGGGTTATCCCAGATATTTAAAAAATAATAAAAATATCTAGAGTAATATACACTGTTATTTTGTCAAAATCAATGCACAAAACACTGCTCTCACTGCACTTTTTACTATCTTTCTGTCTGTGGGCATGGGCAGCAGCAGCTTGTCACCTGATACAATAAAGCATCTACATCCCCCAGCAGTGCACTGCAATCACTCCATCTAGAGAGAGAGAGAGATCGCCAGGAGTGTAATTAGAAAAGACTGATAGGATATTTTTAAATGACCGCGAGTATGGCAACTTGTTCCCATACTTGTGTGGCTATTCCTGTACTGGATAGGAGGAGTCAAGAGTTTACTTTACAGTGTGCCTTTCCGGCCCTTTATGTGCCCCACACAGTAGTTATTCCCCCCCTAAGTGCCCCTCACAGTAGTCATGCCCCCTTAGTGCCCCCACACAGTAGTTATTCCCCCTTAGAAGCTTTCCGCTTTTAGTGCCTCTACACAGTAATCATGACCCCTTTGTGCCCCGTCACACATTAGTGCCCCTGTTAAAGTAGTGCTGCCCTTCTTAAAGCCCTCCTTACAGTAGTGCTGCCCCTAATAGCACATCCCATTCTATCTAGCATGTACAATGCAGTGACAGCATCGTGCTTGCTGACCCAAGTAGGAGAGTGCACAGCCCAAGGACAGGAAGGGGGATAATCCTTGGACCATGCTCTTTTCCACTCAGCCCTACAGGTACAATGACATCACTGCATCGCACCTGCTGACGAGAGCATGGCTGAGGATTGAGGGCCAGGCCCTCATGGATGACAGGCTTTGTGAACCACATCTGTCTCACATTTAGAGGCCTACTAACATGGAGGTTTTCTGCGAGGCCTGTGAGCGTATTAGGGCTCAGCATAGGGCCTCGAATTGTATATATGTTATCTCCTCAGATGAGGTGTCTGTTTAAACCACTGTATAACGAACCATTGTGATACATTAGGTAATCCTCACCTTGCCTAGCATCTCTCACTTCTGTGGGTGATTCTCCTATGTGTCTGATGGATCGGTAGGTCAGGGATTAACCAGGGCCCGTTAGTCCAGGTTCAAGGACGGGGAATCTCCACCATCAGGAGTTGTCCCCGGGCATAGGGCTAACCTAGGGTCAATCTTAGGGACAGTATCATGTTAGTTCATCTACACTATCCTAAGTATCTTTCACTGGTGACCACCTTACCTATGATGTGTCAGTCTGTTAGTATCAACTGTGACTACATGTTATTCTCCTCTTGAGAGTGTTGACTTTTGAGGTACCTATTGGGGCATTTGACCCTGTTTTATTAGTAATATTAAAAGTTATATTTTAAGGGAAATATTCACTGCTGGAAGTTCTGTTTGTATACACATTTCCCCACTACCTTGTCTATAGGTTTTTTTGCTGGAACTATACCTCATGGATGACAGACACAGCAGTCAAAGTCGGGATAAAACTTTGGGCCCCAGTCCGGCTGCTGTATCTGTCATCCATTACAGCCCTGGTACACCTGCCAGTAGACTCACACGGTAATCTTTATTGTCTGTTTGTGTGTGCAGGTCTGAGCCCCACTGCCACTGTGGGCCCCACAGCAGCTGCTGTAACAGTATTTCCACCACTGTATATAGCTGTATATTTTTGTGCATTTAGAAGTGGGGTGATTGAATGAAAGGTGTCAGGACCACTTCATCTTCTTCTATATGAGATCACTAGCCGGCACTGAGAGGAGGAACAGGAAAACTCCTAAGCATGTTAGTTCACCACTAAATACAGGAGAAGATCTACCACAAAGATAAATCAGCAAGGGACGCTACCAGAGACGAAAATGTAATGTATATTAAAAAAAAATTAATATTTTTATTGCAGGTATATTGAAATAATACTGCAATTTAAATTCTCTGTTAATTGCAAAATAATACTTTTTGTGGGATATCTATATTTACTTCCTTCCCCTTGGTCGTATTTTGTCATGTACAGTCAAAGCTGAAAAAGAATATCTATGTCCTCCCTCCTGTTCTTTACTGTCCAAAAGCAAAGATCTCCTCACCATGTAAGCTTTTAAAAATATCCTTTTTATTTAAATAAGAAAAACTGATCATATATTGTATTATTAATGTCAGTTTGCATCAACATATCATTGATTGTGTTTTAATATGTTTTTAAGCATGATATTTGTTATATATGTAAATCTAACAATTAATTAACCAGCATGTGTGAACAGGAGGTGTCTGAGATAGGAGGTGGCTATTTAGTCACAGACCATTGATCACATAGTGAGGTTATGAGTAAGGAACAAGACACGTTCCGAAACGCGTCAACCAGCTTTTCATGCTAAACTGCTGAATTACTGCCACTGGACTTTTGATTTTATGCAACTTTACAAGTAAAAAGGATGTTTTTAAAAGTTGACACAGTGATGAGTCCAGTGATGGACTATTGAATGGGACTTTCTCTCGTGCACCAGACAGGGGAGAGGAATTATTTTCTACTGCTGTTGCTATTCTTTACTGACCTGTGGCAATATATAAGACAATTGGCTGCAGCAGGCGCCTCCCTGCTGTGTCCGTGACCCCTCGGCTAAGCACAACACCTGACATTTAATCTCTAGCTGAAGATGGAGCAGGTCAGGAAACGAATAACTGCTTTGTTCTCTGCAGGATTTCTACAAAACAAGCTTGTGTCAGGACTAGGCCTCATGCACATGACCGTGTCCGTATTTCAGTCTGCAAACCATGGATCCGCAAAAAACCTTTTGCAATCCGAATCTTTCTCACTCCTATTGCTAAGAATGGCTATTCTTGTCCACAATACGGACAAGAATAGGACATGTTCTATAATTTACGGAACGGACACAGGGATGTCGACAGCACACAGATTACATTTTTTTGCGGATCTATAGAAACCTAGGGTCCATGTGCAATCTGTAAAAAATCTGACACAGATGCAAAATATGGTAACTATACCTGTAAATATTAAAGAGAAATATTGTATTAAAAAAGTGTATGAATTTCTTTGTTTTTTGTAATATAATGAGACTTCTGTTGTATTAAACATATTGGCTTTTACTTTGAAAAGCTGCAAATATCCAGATATGATACACCACATTGTACCAGGCGGCGTAAATAGCATTCTACCTGAAATAAATAAATTCAGCTGCATTGACCTTTCAGGGAGAGAAAGTTGAAGACAATGTGATGATAGAAGAGGAATTTCGCTGCTTTTCTTGATCTAATCACAGTCGCACTGATGTGTTTTAAGCTGCTGGGGTCATCTTGTTACACTTCACTTTCTTATTATAGAGCTAACCCATGGGCTTACTTTCAATCTAATGCCTTGTTCTCAGAGTTTTACAATAGTTGATGAGAAGTGAAATAATCTCTCTGTATTCTGCTGAAGTGTGTCTGTGCAATTACACTGTAGTGGGTTTAAAGAAAGCTCAGGGACAGTCAGAAGAAAAGAGACTGGAGTAAAAGTGGTTGTCTTGATGTTGCATTTCCCTTACTTACAAATATATGTTTTAAATGAGGCCTTATGGATTAATGATCACATTTTCAAGTAGAGCTATTTTCTTTTAAATGTAAGAACTATATGATATGTAAAATTATTATTAAGAGTGAAACTAGTATAAAAGATCATCATCTTAAACAATCTCAATGGATTAAAAAGAAGTCATATATTTGGGCATTATACTGTATGTGTGCTTAATGTATTATGTCACATCTGAAATGTAAAGTAATCCATCATGGTCACAGTAATAGTATAACTGCCTATACATTAAATGGAAAACAAATGGGGATTGCTGAATAACAGATGTACTAGGGTATACCTGTCACCAGTGAGTTTATAAATTAGATAAAATGCTAGGGTAATAAATAGGTAAGAATAGTGGTCAAAACAAAACAAGGCTGGAATATAGGGAGGGCACACAAGGTGTGCACCCAGGCCCTCCACCAATCAAGGGTGAAATAGGGATCTAAAAGAAAAGAAGAATGAGGAGCCAGTTCAGCACAATGGCAGGCTGACTGGTGAGGAGTTAAAGCCTGCACAGCAGTCCATCCCACAGGAGTCCAAGAGAAAATACTTGTCTATTCTGCACAAGGTACAGACAAGTCTTGTGGGATCCATGCCTGGTTCATTTTAATGAATGTGAACTTGTCCACATTGGCTGTGGACAGGCGGCTGCGTTTGTCTGTCAGTGATAACAACCCCTGCCGTGCTAAACACACGTTCAGACAATACACTGGCTGCAGGGCTGGCCAGCACCTCTAAGGCATAAAGGGCAAGCTCAGCCCATGTGCCAAATTTGGAGACCCAGAAGTTGAATGGGGCAGACCCATCAGTCACACAGTATGTGCACACATACTGCTTCACCATATTGTTAAACTGCTGCCTTCTGCTAAGACGTTGCTAAGATGCTGTGCATCAGCTGGTGGTGCTGGTTGTTGTGGCGTGGTGACAAAGCTTTTCCACATTTCGGCCATGCTAACCCTGCCTTCTGAGGTGCAGGCGGTGCCCTGGCTGCGTTGTTGCCCTCTTCCTCCTCCTCTCCCTTTGCCTTATGCTTCCACTGAGCCCCCGGTGTCAGTTGGGAATGCCATCAGAGGCGCATCTACCAGCGTGCGCTTTTACTCTCACATCTTCCGATCACGCTCCAGTGAGGGATTTAAGGACAGCACGTTGTCCTTGTAACGGGGATCCAGCAGGGTGGCCATCCAGTAATCAGCACAAGTTAGAATGCGGGCAACTTGGCTGTCGTTGCGCAGGCCCTACAGCATGTAGTCACTCTTGTGTGCCAGGCTGCCCAGAGGCAAGGACAAGCTTTCCTCTGTGGGAGGTGTATTGTCTGTGTCCTCTGTATCCCCCCAGCCATGCACAAGTAATGCCAATGAGCTGCTTTGGGTTCCACCCTGCTGTGAACACTGTTCCTCATCCTCCAGAACTGTTCCCTGGCTGGACAATTGTATACCTGGCCTATGTTGGTGCAGGAACCTACCCTCCGAGCCACCTGTGAATGACTGGCCTAA
This sequence comes from Bufotes viridis, assembly GCA_033119425.1. NCBI lineage: Eukaryota > Metazoa > Chordata > Amphibia > Anura > Bufonidae > Bufotes > Bufotes viridis. Next base: position 55,815,010 of record CM065595.1, read on the forward strand.
TAACCGTTGAAATGATCCCTCTTCCTCCTCTTCCTACTGTGACACATTTTCCTCCATCATTGTCCGAAGCATTTTTTCAAGGAGACATAGAAGTGGTATAGTAACGGTGAGAACGGCGTCATCCGCACTGGCTATGTTGGGGGAGTAGTCGAAACAGCGCAACAAGGCACACAGATCTCGCATGGAGGCCCACTCAGTGGGGTGAAGTGTTGCTGTTCCGCAGAGTGACTGACCTCTGCGTGCTGCAGCTCAAACTCCACTATCGCATGCTGTTGCTCGCACAGTCTATCCAGCATGTGTAAGGTGGAGTTCCACCTTGTGGGCACGTCGCAAATGAGGTGGTGAGCGGGAAGGCCAAAGTTACGCTGCAGCGCAGACAAGCGAGCAGCAGCAGGGTGAGACCTCCAAAAGCACGCCCAGATGGCCCGCACTTTCTGCAGCAGCTCTGACATATTTGGGTAGTTTTTCAGGAATCTCTGCACCACCAAATTCAACACATGTGCCAGGCAAGGGATGTGCGTCAAACCGGCTTGGCCCAGAGCTGCTACGAGATTTCGCAAATTATCGCACACCACCAGGCCGGGCTTGAGGCTTAGTGGCACCAACCACTCATCGGTCTGTTGTTCCAGGCCCGTCCAAAGCTAGTGATGAGCAGGAGGTGCCATATTCGATTTCGCGATATTTCGCGAATATTCGATTGAATATTCGTCATATATTTGTCGAAATCGAATAGTCGTCATTATTCTATATATTGCGAATGTTACGCGAATTTATATTCGTATCGCAAATTAAACTTAGAGCTGGGTTCCTAATGGTTGTCAATGAGTTGAGCGAACTTCTATTTTAGTTCGGCGTCCAAAGTTCGGGTTCGGGTATCGTAGCATCCTGCTATGGATTCACTACCGCGGACCATAACGGCATTTGGAATCCATAAGGGGCTGCTTCAATGAACCCAATCTTGGACAACCCTAAGAACCTGGGGTGACGTCACCGTCATGTGATCAGTGCAGGGGGCGTGGCTCAGCACTGGATTTGATAAGAGGTGATCCAGTACTGAGCCACGCCCCTGCACTGATCACATGAGAGTGACGTCACCCCAGGTCCTTAGGGTTGTCCAAGGTTTGGGTTCATTGAAGCAGCCCCTTACGGATTCCAGATGCCGTTATGGTCCGCGGTAGTGGAATCCATAACGGGATGCTACGATAACCCGAACCCGAACTTTGGACGCCGAACTAAAAATAGAAGTTCGCTCAACTCTAGTTGTCAACCATTAGGAACTCAGCTCTAAGTTAAATTCGCCATGCGATTAATATAATCTGTATTACTCTTATTGCGAATTCAACTTAGAGCTGGGTTCCTAATGGCTGTATTGCTAGAATATAACGAAGATGACGAATATCACGAATTCACGAATATAGAACTATATTCTCAATCTTTGTTATATTCTAGCAATACAGCCATTAGCAACTCAGCTCTAAGTTTTATTCGCGAAGCGAACATATACTCGCATTGCGAATTTATCTTAGAGCTAAGTTCCTAATGGTTGTATTGCTAGAATATAACGAAGATGACGAATATCACGAATTCACGAATATAGCACTATATTCTCAATCTTCGTTATTTTCTAGCAACAACTATTAGGAACTCAGCTCTAAGTTGAATTCGCAATGCGATTAATATAACCTGTATTGCTCGCATTGCGAATTCAACTTAAAGCTGGGTTCCTAATGGTTGTATTGCTAGAATATAACGAATATCGCAATGCGAATAATTCAGGTTATATTAATCGCATTGCGATTACAACTTAGTCAAATTTGTGAGATCGTGATTCTCACATCCGACAGTACATTTTAGCATGGAGGCGTTCCCATACACACAGGAAGTCGGCAGAAGCGACAACGGGCATTGAATGGAGCGGGCAGGGAGCCAGGAATCCTCCGGACAGGTAAGAACAGCTTTTGGGAAGTGGGAAAACAACCAGAGAGCAACGAATATTCGAAATTGCGAATATATAGCGCTATATTCTCAATATTCGCGAATTATCGAATTTGCGATATTCGCAATAAAAATTCGCTATTCGAATATTCGCGCTCAACACTATCCAAAGCTCCTGCGTGGTGTGGGTTTTTCCCCCCAAACAGATGAGTTTAAAAACTGCCTGCTGTCGTTTCCCCCTGGCTGTGCTGAAGTTGGTGGTGAAGGGGTGTTATGCTGAGAGGAGGAAGAGAAATAGGAGTAGGAGGCAACAGGATTTAAAGAGAAATGCCCTGCAATCCTCAGGGGCAGAAGGACATGCGCCAAACAGCTATTCGCCTCAGGCCCAGCCACCACTGCATTTACCCAGTGTGCTGTTAGGGAAATATAAGGGCCCTGGCCGTGCTTACTGGTCCACGTATCGGTAGTTATGTGGACCTTGCCACAGATGGCGTTGCGCAGTGCACACCTTATTTTGTCCGTCACTAGCCTGGAAAAGTAGTGGCGGTTTGGAACGACGTACTGTCGGACCACCACCATAAGGTTTTTAAAACTCTCTGTCTCCATCAGACAGAATGACAGCATTTTAAAGGCCAGCAATTTTGAAATGCTGGCATTCAGGGCCAGGTATCGCGGGTGGGTAAGGGGATACTTTCGATCCAGTGTTTTGGAGATGGACCCCTGAACGCTTCCACTGTGGTGGTGCTTGTTGAAGGTGACGGATGTGCTGGCGTTTGTGTCACATCCTTCGTTTGCGGGGTGGCCATTGCCACTGTCACTCCAGAGGTGGAGGGAGAGGCCGAGATTGCAGCAGAAGAGGGAGCAGGAGGAGCCTGAGACCTTTCTTGGTTTTGGAGGTGTTTATTCCACTGCAGCTCGTGTATTGCACTTAGATGCCTGGTCATGCAGGTTGCGCTCAGATTTAGAACGTTTATGCCTCATTTTAGGCTCTGATTACACACCGTGCAAACCACTCATGTCTTGTCGTCTGCACATTGTGTGAAGAACTGCTATGTCGGGGAATTCCTTGGAGCTGTGTTTGGTGTGCTAGGTCCCTGGGTGCAGTGGGCAGTAGCAGGAGTAGTGTCTTGGGGACGGGCGCTCTGCTTCTGCACCCTGCTCCCTCTTTTGCTGTGCTGGTGTTTCTGTGTGACCACTAGTGTTGAGCGCGAATATTCGAATAGCGAATTTTTTTAGCGAATATCGGCACTTCGCTAATTCGCGAATATTTCGAATATAGCGCTATAAATTCGCTATTTCGAATATTCGTTTTTTTTTTGTATTTTTTTTGTTTTATTTTTTTCTTTCCCACTTCCCAAAAGTAGTTCTTACCTGTCCTGAGGATTCCTGGCTTCCTGGCTGCTCCAGTCAGTGCCCGTTGCCGCTTCTGCCGACTTCCGTGCTCATGGAGCGTCCTCATCACCATGGGAACGTCTCCATATACTAAAATGTACTGTCGGATTTGAGAATTACGTTGAAATCGCAATGCGATTAATTCAAGTTATATTAATCGCAATGCGATTTCAACGTAACTCTCAAATCCGACAGTACATTTTAGTATGGAGACGTTCCCATGTATGGTTGGCTTGGTAGAATTAGCGAATATGACAAATGTATTCGTCCATATTCCTCAAAACGAAGATAACAAAGTATTCTCCATCTTCGTTTTAGCTACCTATTCGTTAACTTCGCTAATTCTAGCAATCAAATAGGAAGGTTGACTATAGAGACAGCTGTGTTTAATTCGCTATGCGATTATATTATTTTTTTTTAATAAATAGAATAATTATAATAATTATCAAGTAATATAATTATTCTATTTATTTTTTAAAAAAGCAAAGTAATATAATCAGTATAGCCTAATTAACTACTTCAGCCCCTAGCTTAAACACCCTTAATGACCAGGCCACTTTTTACAATTCCGCACTACACTACTTTCACCGTTTATTGCTCCGTCATGCAACTTACCACCCAAATGAATTTTACCTCCTTTTCTTCTCACTAATAGAGCTTTTATTTGGTGGTATTTCATTGCTGCTGACATTTTTACTTTTTTGATATTATTACTTATTTGACTGAAATTTTTGCAAAAATGACATTTTTCACTTTCTGTTGGAAAATTTGTCAAATAAACCTACATTTCTATATAAATTTTTCTCTAAATTTATTGTTCTACATGTCTTTGATAAAAAAATGCAATAAGTGTATATTTATTGGTTTGGGTAAAAGTTATAGCGTTTACAAACTATGGTGCAAAAAGTGAATTTCCGCACTTTGACTTTCAGAGCACCTGTCCTGTTTCCTGAGGTACTACAATGCCCAGACAGTAGAAACACCCCATAAATGACCCCATTTCGGAAAGTAGACACCCTAAGGTATTCACTGATGGGCATAGTGAGTTCATGGAAGTTTTTATTTTTGGCACAAGTTAGCGGAAATGGAATTTTTATTTATTTTTCTTACAAAGTCTCATTCCACTAACTTGTGACAAAAAATAAACTTTTACATGAACTCACCATATCCCTCACAGAATACCTTGGGGTGTATTCTTTCTAAAATGGGGTCACTTGTGGAATTAGATTTTTTTGTTTTTCTCACAAAGTCTCCCTTTCCGCTAACTTGTGACAAAAGTTCAATCTTTCATGGACTCAATATGCCCCTCAGCAAATACCTTGGGATGTCTTCTTTCCAAAATGGGGTCACATGTGATGTGTTTGTACTGCCATGGCATTTGAGGGTCTCCATAATCATTACACGTATGGCCAGCATTAGGAGTTTCTGCTATTCTCCTTATATTGAGCATACGGGTAATAAGATTTTTTTCCGTTCAGTCTCTGGGCTGAAAGAAAAATGAACGGCACAGATTTCTCTATTCGCAGGAGGATGAAAAATGTGGATGGAAAAATCTCTTCCCAGGAGGAGCGACTTACAGGAAACCAAGCCATCACAAACTGGGTCCACACACTATATCAGGGACATCTACCCTGACTTGATTATCGTCTGCTGACTCTACCAGTCCATTTGAATTTTGCCCTTTAAATAGGGCCTACTTCACTTCTCCTCCTGTCACCGGTCCCTCAAAACTTGGATGTATGGACCTTCATCATATTGCGAATAAATGCCTACAGGGGCTGCTAAGTATATTTTAAGTTAAGCCTTGTCAATATCAGACTGGCTCACGCTATCTGCTAATGTTTGCTATAATTATTTGAGTGACTGTTTCACAGACATGTTTACACACAATACCTCCTGATGAACCCTTTTTATTTTTGGGGGGAAACGCGTCGAGGTGTGTTTGCGAGGTGTGCTTCTAGAGGCGTACCTTGGTACTTCAAGGTTTGTTTGTGAGGTGTGTTTATTGTGGCGTACCTTCATACTTCCTATTGGGTAGGATTACATCTATCACCTGCCCAACTTGCCATAGGACAACCTCCTGTTGTCCAGACCACTAGGGATTGTCTAGGGGCTCCCAGCTTAGGTACGAGGACGAGGAGTCCCCACCATCAGGGGACGTCCTCGGGCTGAGGACTAGTATAGGGGTACACTAGGGTTAGTTCCCTTATCTCCCTGCTGTTCGATCTATAGTGACTATCATTATCACCTGACAGTCCCTATTATGATCATCATCCTCTAGCTATCATACTGATAATAGTCTGTTTCACTTGGTGTTATCTGTGGGGTTATTTGTGACCTCTTTATTTTAACCTAATGGATTAAAAGTTAATTTTTATAGGGATTCATTATACTTGCTGGAATTTGGTTTACTATGTTGTTAGGATCCCCCATATCCTGTTATTGATATAGTGCTGGAATTTTTGAAAAATCTCTGCCAAAAAATATGCAAGAAAAAAGAGGGGTCTGGCGACTGCTAGACATAGGGGCTCCGCCCAAACATCCATACCCACTTAGCTTCTATATCCTGGCAAACGTGATTTCTCCATTCACATCGATCAATCGATCGTTGTGGAGGAAGACATCTTTGCCAGATTTTGATACAAAGTGTTTGCCAAAGCATATGAACTCCAACACCTCTCCTCAGCTCATATGCCTGGGCAAACTTACCTGTCCTGAAGAGGAGAAATCTCATCTTGCAGCACCACATACACCGACTTCACATGTCGTCTGCAGCGTTTCATCGGTTAGTCCGTTGGTCTACCTGGAAAATAAAGGGTGGTTTGGGGGGGGGAGAAGAAAAAGGCAGCAGGCTCATAAGTTGAACGTTACAAACTTTATAAAACATGAATAAAACCTGAACATAAATAAAACCTGAACTAACTCAAGATTTTTTTTCTTGCTATCTGTTTAATTTTTATTTTTTTTAAACCATTTCACTCTTTATTTTCCAAGCAGAAACCTGTCCTTTCCCATGGGACAATGTGTAAAGTGTAAATCACACAGAGATGGTGCGAAGTACATTATGCACTTTATCCCAAGTGAAAGGTTTTTTCTACCGTTTCACATATCTGCAGTAGCACAGCAGCAACACTATGTGTTAGGGTCTCTCAAAACCCTAGTATCCTGAGAGACCCTAGAGGCCTGAGTGTAAAAACTACCTTTGTCGTGCTGTCCCTATGTCCCTAAGTGTACCTGAGTGTGGTACTTCCAGAAACACTCCCCTAGGCATAGGGCAGGGTGGTCAGGACAGTCAGGACAGAAATAGCGGGAGTCACGCATTATTCCACTCCTGCTACAGACACGACCTTTTTTTTCGGGGTGGTGGTTGGGTTGAGGTACCGGTAACGACACTGGGGAAGTGTCGCTCGTGTAGACGGCTCACTACACTCGTGGTTGGGGCCACGTAACCTCCTGGATACAGGAGGTTTTTGATGATCTCTTCCTGAAATTTGAGGAAGGATCCTGTTCTTCCACTGTAAAGAACAAAACTTTTATATAGAGCCAATTGAACTAAATATACAGACACCTTCTTATACCAGCGTCTGGTGTGTCGGAAAATCAAATACGGGGCCAACATCTGGTCATTGAAGTCCACCCCTCCCATGTGGAGGTTATAGTTGTGGACTGAGAGGGGCTTTTCAACGACACTGGTTGCCCGTTCAATTTGGATTGTCGTGTCTGCGTGAATGGAGGAGAGAATGTAAACGTCACGCTTGTCTCTTCATTTCACCTCGAGCAGTTCTTTGTTACACAGTGCAGCCCTCTCTCCCTTTGCAAGACGGGTGGTAACGAGCCGTTGGGGGAAGCCCCGGCGACTAGGTCGCACGGTGCCACAGCAGCCAATCTGTTCTAGGAACAAATGCCTGAAGAGGGCCACACTTGTGTAGAAATTGTCCACATAAAGATGGTACCCCTTGCCGAATAAGGGTGATACCAAGTCCCAGACTGTCTTCCCACTGCTCCCCAGGTAGTCAGGGCAACCGACCAGCTCCAGGGTCTGATCTTTTCCCTCATAGATCCAAAATTTGTGTGTATAGCCTGTGGCCCTTTCACAGAGCTTATACAATTTGACCCCATACCGGGCGCGCTTGCTTGGGATGTACTGTTTGAAGCCAAGGCGCCCGGTAAAATGTATTAGGGACTCGTCTACGCAGATGTTTTGTGCGGGGTATACAAATCTGCAAATTTCTGGTTGAAATGGTCTATGAGGGGCCGAATTTTGTGGAGCCGGTCAAAAGCTGGGTGGCCTCTGGGACGGGAGGTGGTGTTGTCGCTAAAGTGCAGGAAACGCAGGATGGTCTCAAAGCGTGTCCTGGACATGGCAGCAGAGAACATGGGCATGTGATGAATTGGGTTCGTGGACCAATATGACCGCAATTCATGCTTTTTGTAAGGCCCATGTTGAGGAGAAGGCCCAGAAAATTTCTAAATTCGGAAACTTGGACTGGTTTCCACCGGAAAGGCTGGGCATAGAAGCTTTCCGGGTTGGCGGTTATAAATTGAGTGGCATACCGATTTGTTTCTGCCACGACTAAGTCATAGAGCTCCGCAGTGAAGAACAGCTCAAAAAACCCCAGCGCCGATCCGATCTGAGCTGTCTCCACCCGAACTCCTGACTGGGCGGTGAAAGGGGGAACTAATGGTGCGGCTGAAGATGGGGGCTGCCAATCAGGATTTGCCAGCACCTCAGAGATTCTAGGGGCTCTACGGGCCTGTCTGCGCGGTGGCTGCGACAGGGAAATTACTGCACGTGCCACCCTACCTTCTGGTGCTCACCACTTCACCATGTTGTATGGCAGTGCTGGTAGAAGGTCCAGGATGGGCTGCGCTGCTGGTGTATGCCTCACCACGTAATCCGGCAGCGCCAGCCCCACTCTGCTGCCCTTGAAACGGATCCTGCGCTACCTGCGGTCTAGCGACACGGGGCCGGGTACGCCTGGTGGTATCAGGGACCTCAACCTCCTCGTCCGAACTTTGGGTCAGACTGCCACTGCTTTTTACAGGTTCGTATTCTGACCCGCTGGATTCGTCAGATGGGGGTTCCCATTCCTCATCCGACTGGGTCAGAATCCTGTAGGTCTCTTCAGAGGAATACCCCTTCCTTGACATTTGGACAACTAAATTTAGGGGGTATTCCTGAGACTACCTAAGAAAAAAAGCAAGCCTGTCTTACAAATGGGAGTGCTAGCGAAGTACAGAAGCTGCTGCGATTGATAAAAAATATCAAAACTCATTTTTTATCGCCGCAGCACTTGTGTAGTGATTGTGCAGTGATACAAAAAAATTTTTTGTCACTGCGGCGGGCGAGCGTGGGTGAACGCACGTGTGGGCGACCGATCAGGCCTGATCGGGCAAACACTGCGTTTGGGGTGGAAGGCGAACTAAGGTGACAGTAATACTATTATAGATCTGACCGTGATCAGTTCTGATCACTTACAGATACTATAAAGTACAAACGCTGATTAGCGCTACGCTAATCAGCGAATCAGTGACTGCGGTGCGGTGGGCTGGCGCTAACGCTAACTACCTACCAAAGGGGCCTAAACTAAACTAAGACTAACAGTCAATCCTAGTGGAAAAAAAAAAGTGACAGTTCACAAAAGTGACACTGATCACTTTTTTCCCTTTCACTATGTATTGACAAGGGGTGATCAAGGGGTTAATTGGGGTGATGGGGGGTGATCAGGGCCTAATATGTGGTGTTTGGTGCACTTGCTTGGGATCTGTTCTCTGTGCTGGGTCCAACCGATGAAAAGGACCCAGCACATGGCACAGAGCCCTTATAACATCATGATATTTATAAATATAACTTATATTGTCTTTTTCTATAGGTGATTTTAAAAATCACCAGCCTGCCAGCGCTGATCATTGGCTGGCAGGCTGGTGACTCACTTCTCCTGCGTCCGGCGGTGCGTTCCACTGCGTTCCACCGGACGCATAGAGCGCGAATTCTCTCATCTCGCGAGAGGACGCGCCCGCGGGTCCAGGAGGAATAAACCGACCACCACCAGGACGCGGTCGGAACGTGGTTAAAAACAGCTGTCTCTATAATCAACCCTCCTATTTGATTGCTAGAATTAGCGAAGTTGACGAATAGGTAGCTAAAACGAAGATGGAGAATACTTTGTTATCTTCGTTTTGAGGAATATGATGAATACATTCGTCATATTCGTCATCTTCACTATAATTCTAGATATGAAACCAATAAGAAAGTAGCCTTAAGTTACAATCGCAATACGCAATTATTTAAATCGCATATTAATCACGATAACTAGAATAATGACAAATATTCGATTTTGACGAATATGAAACTAATATTCTATTGAATATTCGGGAATTTCGTCGAAATCGAATATGACACCTGCCGCTCATCACTAGCGACCACCGCCTCTTCCTTCAAACTTCACAGGTCACTAGCATGACCTTCATCCTGTGTAGGGTCTAGGACCTCATCGTCCTCCACATCATCTTCCACCAAGTCTTCTGCACCCCTGCCCTCCTTGTCGGTTTGCACACTGCAGAAAGCCGCAGCAGTTGGCACCTGTGTTTCCTCATCATCAGAGACTTGCTGCGATGGTCTTCCCATGTCCTCATCCTCAAACATAAGTGGTTGGCAGGGCCGGCGCGTCCTATACGCGGAATAGGCCGCCGCGTAGAGCGCCCCTTAGAAAGGGGCGCTGTTAGGAGCGCCGGCCCCGCCTCATGCTGCAGCCGCCCGAGCGCTCTGAATTGAGCCTCTGGCGGCTGCATCACTGCCCGGGCTGGCGTGTCCATGAGGGCGCACCGCCCGGGCGCACCAAGAGGAGAGGAGCTGACAGGGGGGAAGCACTCAGCGCTCCCTCCTGTCACTCTATTGTAGCGTGGCCGAGCTCTTTAAGGTCGCGTGTACAGGGAGCATCTGTCTCCTGTACCCAGCCGGACTGACATGAAGTGCGCACACAGTGTGCACTTCATGTCAGTCCCTCGAGCTACAGAAACAAAGCTCCTGTACCCGCGGACCATAAAGAGCTCGGCCGCCACTACACTAGAGGTAGGGGGAGAAGAGAGAATGACAAGGGGGAGGAAGAATGACAAGGGGTGTGAAGAATGACAAGGGGGTGAAGAATGACAAGGGGGAGAGAATGACAAGGGGAGGAGGAAGAATGACAAGGGGAGGGAAGAATGACAAGGGGGGAGGAAGAATGACAAGGGGGAGTGAAGAATGACAAGAGGGAGGAAGAATGACAAGGGGGTAAAGAATGACAAGAGGGGAAGAAGAATGACAAGGGGTGGGAGAGAGAGAACTGGCGTTAGTTAAAGAGGTTCACCCGGGACCCCCGCCTATCAGCTGTTTGAGAAGGCAGCGGCGCTGGCAGTAGCGCCTCGGCCTTCTCGCTGTTTACCGCAGGCGCAGTGACGTCACGACTAGTATCACTGGCCTTGGCGGGGTTAAGCTCTGTTCACTTGAATGAAGCTTAGCCCCACCCAGGCCAATGATACTAGTCAGTGACTAGTGAAAGAATGACAAGGGGGGAGGAAGAATGACAGGGGGTGTGAAGAATGACAAGGGGGGAGAGAATGACAAGGGAAGAATGACAAGGGGGGAGGAAGAATGACAAGGGGGAGGAAGAATGACAAGGGGGGGAGTGAAGAATGACAAAAGGGGGGAGAGAATTACAAGGGGGGGGAAGGAAGAATGACAAGGGGGGGGAAGGAAGAATGACAAGAGGGGGGAGAGAATGACAAGGGGTGGGAGAGAGAGAACTGGCGTTAGTTAAAGAGGTTCTGCAGTTTATTTAAACTGATGATCTATCCTCTGGATAGATCATCAGCATCTGATTGACAGGGGTCCGACACCCGGGACCCCCGCCTATCAGCTGTTTGAGAAGGCAGCGGCGCTGGCAGTAGCGCCTCGGCCTTCTCGCCGTTTACCGCAGGCGCAGTGACGTCACGACTAGTATCACTGGCCTTGGCGGGGTTAAGCTCTGTTCACTTGAATGAAGCTTAGCCCCACCCAGGCCAATGACACTAGTCGTGACGTCACTGTGAGAAGGCTGAGGCGATACTGCCAGTGCCGCTGCTTCTCAAACAGCTGATTGGCGGGGGTCCCGGGTGTCGGACCCCTGCCGATCAGTTTAAATAAACTGCAGAACCCCTTTAATATGGCAGATCATATGGGTGGGGCATTGTGATGTCACATGGGGGGGGCAGCAAACATTTCTTTTGCCTAGGGCGGCAAAAATCCTTGCACCGGCCCTGGTGGTTGGGCATCGTTGCACTCAATATCTTCCACTTCTGGAGCAGGGCTAGGTGGATGTATTAGCGCCTGTACGCGCTCTGGCCTCACCATTCGTAGAGCGGCATTCGGGCCTACTAAGTAACGTGCAAGGCCCTGTCGTCTACGCAAACCTGAGGAAGGTGTTTCATTTGGGGGTGTAGCTGGCACAGATCCACCACGTCCTCTCCCTGCAACAGGAGCCCCACCAACACCAGCAGCACCACAACCATGGCCACGTCCCTTATTTGACGCTCTTCTCATTCTTTTCGGTAACCCAACGAAGTAACAGACAGATTTAATAAAACTTGTTCCCTGTCAGGCATGCCGTGCCCGTGTTATAAACAGAAAAGATTGGTTTTGGTCACACCTGTAGGTGACAGATGAATTTATTACACTTTGTGCCCTGCCTAAAATGCCCTGGCAGTGTGATAAAGATAAAATATATTTTTAGGTCACACCACAATATGAGGAACACATTTATTACACTGTGTGGCATGCCCAATAGGCCCTGTCAGCATGTTAAAGATAAAAGTTTGGTTTAGGTCACAAGTTACTTTGAAAGATAGGAGGGTCACAGATCCCCCAAAAATCGGTAGTACGCCACCTAATTTACTGAATAAAATTTGGCAAGTCAGGTATGCAGTGCAGCAGGAACACCAACGCGGGCCGCAGGGGTACTTTATGGGCCAAAATTATGTTTTTTGTTTCAACCACAATGTCCTAATGGAATTTACTGATTTTATTTGACTTGCAGTACAAGGCAAAAGGGTACTTTATAGGAAAAAAAGAGGATTTTTTCAACCCCAGTGAAACAGATGGATTTACAGATTATTTTGTCAGTATGGCATTTATTTCAACAAAATATATGATTTCTTCACCCACCAATGAAAGTGACGGATGTAAGTGAAATTCTTTTACTACACTAGCAGTAAATTTGTGCCAAAAATTACGTGTTTTTTCCACCCACAATGTCCCAGTGGAATTTACTGATTTTATTTGATTTGCAGTACAAGGCAAAAAGGTCCTTTATAGGAAAAAAAAAGGATTTTTCCTACACCAGTGAAACAGATGAATAATAGATTATTGTTCACTATCAGATTGCCTGTGCAGGCAAAGGATGGAATTTATTTCAACCAAATATATGATTTCTTCAACCCCAGTGAAACAGATAAATTAACAGATTATTTTTCACTATCAAATTGCCTGTGCAGGCAGAGGATGGAATCTATTTCAACAAAATAATTGATTTCTTCAACCACCAATGAAACTGACGGATTTCTTTCACTAGCAATAGTACAGAGCAGGCCACAAATTACCAAATGTCCCAGTGGAATTTACTGAGTTCATTTGATTTGCAGTACAAGGCAAAAAGGTACTTTATAGGAAAAAAAGAGGATTTTTTAAACCCCAGTGAAACAGATGAATTAAAAGATTAATAGTCACTATCAGATTGCCTGTTAGTGATGTCCTGAACTATTCGCCGGTGAACAGTTCCCGGCGAACATAGATTGTTCTCGTTCGCTGCGGCGGGCGAACATATGCAGACACATTCCAGCCAATCAGCACCATCCCTCCCACACCCTCCCACTTCCTATAAAAACGGCAGCCATTTTAGATTCAGTCTGAAGCTGCATGTGTGTTAGTGAGAGCCGGGAGACTGCAGCTGCTGCTGTGCTGATGATTCTGAATTCATAGGGAAAGCGTTAGCTAGGCCAGTGTTCTGTGTTCACAGACTCATCTGCTGTAAGGACAGCATCACAGCACCACAAAAAGCCCTTTTTGGGGCTGCTACATTAGTCGGCTTTTATTTTATTTTTCTCCATATATATATTGCAGTTGCCTGCCTGCTGCCAGCGTGTTAAGGCCGCGCTTCCACTGACTGTAGTGTGCCCACTGCCAGTGCCCACCACCCATACCATGTGGCACAGGACTTTGCATAAAAAAAGGCATTTCATTTTTACACTTTAATCTAATTTCAGTTGCCTGCCTGCTGCCAGTGTGTTAAGGCCCGCTTCCACTGACTGTAGTGTGCCCACTGCCAGTGCCCACCACCCATACCGTGTGGCACAGGACTTTGCATTAAAAAAAGGCATTTCATTTTTACACTTTAATCTAATTTCAGTTGCCTGGCCTGTTTGCTGCCAGTGTGTTTCAGGCCCACTGACTGTAGGGTGCCCACTGCCAGTGCCCAACACTCATACCCTGTGGCACAGGACTTTGCATTAAAAAAAGGCATTTCATTTTTACACTTTAATCTAATTTCAGTTGCCTGCCTGCCTGCTGCCAGTGTGTGTCAGGCCCACTTTCACTGACTGTAGTTTGCCCACTGTCAGTGCCCACCACTCATATCATGTGGCACAGGACTTTGTATAAAAAAAGGCATTTAATTTTTACACTTTAATCTAATTTCAGTTGCCTGCCTGCCTGCTGCCAGTGTGTGTCAGGCCCCCTTCCACTGACTGTAGTGTTCCCACTGCCAGTGCCCACCACTCATACCGTGTGGCACAAGACTTTGCTTAAAAAAGGCATTTAATTTTTACACTTTAATCTAATTTCAGTTGCCTGGCCTGCCTGCTGCCAGTGTGTGTCAGGCCCACTTCCACTGACTGTAGTGTGCCCACCACTCATACCGTGTGGCACAGGACTTTGTATTAAAAAATGATTTAATTTTTACACTTTAATCTAATTTCAGTTGCCTGGCCTGCCTGCGGCAGTGTGTGCCAGTGCCCACCATTCATATCGTGTGGCACAGGACTTTGCATAAAAAGGCATTTAATTTTTGCACTTTAATCTAATTTCAGTCACCTGGCCTGCCTGCTGCCAGTGTGTGTCAGGCCCACTTTCACTGACTGTAGTTTGCCCACTGTCAGTGCCCACCACTCATACCATGTGGCACAGGACTTTGCATAAAAAAGGCATTTAATTTTTACACTTTAATCTAATTTCAGTTGCCTGCCTGCCTGCTGCCAGTGTTTGTCAGGCCCCCTTCCACTGACTGTAGTGTGCCCACTGCCAGTGCCCACCACTCATACCGTGTGGCACAGGACTTTGTATTAAAAAAATGGTTTAATTTTTACACTTTAATCTAATTTCAGTTGCCTGGCCTGCCTGCTGCCAGTGTGTGTCAGGCCCACTGACTGTAGGGTGCCCACTGCCAGTGCCCAACACTCATACCGTGTGGCACAGGACTTTGCATTAAAAAAGGCATTTCATTTTTACACTTTAATCTAATTTCAGTTGCCTGGCCTGCCTGCTGCCAGTGTGTGTCAGGCCCACTTCCACTGACTGTAGTGTGCCAGCTGCCAGTGCCCACCACTCATACCGTGTGGCACAGGACTTTTCATAAAAAGACATTTCATTTTTACACTTTAATCTAATTTCAGTTGCCTGCCTGCTGCCAGTGTGTTAAGGCCCGCTTCCACTGACTGTAGTGTGCCCACTGCCAGTGCCCACCACCCATACCGTGTGGCACAGGACTTTGCATTAAAAAAAGGCATTTCATTTTTACACTTTAATCTAATTTCAGTTGCCTGGCCTGTTTGCTGCCAGTGTGTTTCAGGCCCACTGACTGTAGGGTGCCCACTGCCAGTGCCCAACACTCATACCCTGTGGCACAGGACTTTGCATTAAAAAAGGCATTTCATTTTTACACTTTAATCTAATTTCAGTTGCCTGCCTGCCAGCGTGTGTGTCAGGCCCACTTTCCTGACTGTAGTTTGCCCACTGTCAGTGCCCACCACTCATACCATGTGGCACAGGACTTTGTATAAAAAAGGCATTTAATTTTTACACTTTAATCTAATTTCAGTTGCCTGCCTGCCTGCTGCCAGTGTGTGTCAGGCCCCCTTCCACTGACTGTAGTGTGCCCACTGCCAGTGCCCACCACTCATACCGTGTGGCACAAGACTTTGCTTAAAAAAAGGCATTTAATTTTTACACTTTAATCTAATTTCAGTTGCCTGGCCTGCCTGCTGCCAGTGTGTGTCAGGCCCACTTCCACTGACTGTAGTGTGCCCACCACTCATACCGTGTGGCACAGGACTTTGTATTAAAAAATGATTTAATTTTTACACTTTAATCTAATTTCAGTTGCCTGGCCTGCCTGCGGCAGTGTGTGCCAGTGCCCACCATTCATATCGTGTGGCACAGGACTTTGCATAAAAAAGGCATTTAATTTTTGCACTTTAATCTAATTTCAGTCACCTGGCCTGCCTGCTGCCAGTGTGTGTCAGGCCCACTTTCACTGACTGTAGTTTGCCCACTGTCAGTGCCCACCACTCATACCATGTGGCACAGGACTTTGCATAAAAAAAGGCATTTAATTTTTACACTTTAATCTAATTTCAGTTGCCTGCCTGCCTGCTGCCAGTGTTTGTCAGGCCCCCTTCCACTGACTGTAGTGTGCCCACTGCCAGTGCCCACCACTCATACCGTGTGGCACAGGACTTTGCATTAAAAAAAGGCATTTAATTTTTACACTTTAATCTAATTTCAGTTGCCTGGCCTGCCTGCTGCCAGTGTGTGTCAGGCCCACTGACTGTAGGGTGCCCACTGCCAGTGCCCAACACTCATACCGTGTGGCACAGGACTTTGCATTAAAAAAAGGCATTTCATTTTTACACTTTAATCTAATTTCAGTCACCTGGCCTGCCTGCTGCCAGTGTGTGTCAGGCCCACTTTCACTGACTGTAGTTTGCCCACTGTCAGTGCCCACCACTCATGCCATGTGGCACAGGACTTTGTATAAAAAAAGGCATTTCATTTTTACACTTTAATGTAATTTCAGTTGCCTGCCTGCCTGCTGCCAGTGTGTGTCAGGCCCCTTCCACTGACTGTAGTGTTCCCACTGCCAGTGCCCACCACTCATACCGTGTGGCACAAGACTTTGCTTAAAAAAAAGGCATTTAATTTTTACACTTTAATCTAATTTCAGTTGCCTGGCCTGCCTGCTGCCAGTGTGTGTCAGGCCCACTTCCACTGACTGTAGTGTGCCCACCACTCATACCGTGTGGCACAGGATTTTGTATTAAAAAAATGATTTAATTTTTACACTTTAATCTAATTTCAGTTGCCTGGCCTGCCTGCGGCAAGTGTGTGCCAGTGCCCACCATTCATATCGTGTGGCACAGGACTTTGCATAAAAAAAGGCATTTAATTTTTGCACTTTAATCTAATTTCAGTCACCTGGCCTGCCTGCTGCCAGTGTGTGTCAGGCCCACTTTCACTGACTGTAGTTTGCCCGCTGTCAGTGCCCACCACTCATACCATGTGGCACAGGACTTTGCATAAAAAAAGGCATTTAATTTTTACACTTTAATCTAATTTCAGTTGCCTGCCTGCCTGCTGCCAGTGTTTGTCAGGCCCCCTTCCACTGACTGTAGTGTGCCCACTGCCAGTGCCCACCACTCATACCGTGTGGCACAAGACTTTGCTTAAAAAAAGGCATTTAATTTTTACACTTTAATCTAATTTCAGTTGCCTGGCCTGCCTGCTGCCAGTGTGTGTCAGGCCCACTTCCACTGACTGTAGCGTGCCCACCACTCATACCGTGTGGCACAGGACTTTGTATTAAAAAAATGATTTAATTTTTATACTTTAATCTAATTTCAGTTGCCTGGCCTGCCTGCTGCCAGTGTGTGTCAGGCCCACTGACTGTAGGGTGCCCACTGCCAGTGCCCAACACTCATACCGTGTGGCACAGGACTTTGTATAAAAAAAGGCATTTCATTTTTACACTTTAATGTAATTTCAGTTGCATGGCCTGCCTGCTGCCAGTGTGTGTCAGGACCACTTCCACTGACTGTAGTGTTCCTGCTGCCAGTGCCCACCACTCATACCGGGTGGCACAGTAGCTTGCCGATAAATAAGGCATTTCATTTTTACCCTTTAATCTAAGGTTAGATGCCTGCCAGTGTGTTAAGCCCACTTCCACTGACTGTAGTGTGCCCACTGCCAGTGCCCACTACTAAGACCGGATTGCACAGTACCTTGCACGCATAGTACCACTAATCAAAAAAAAAATGACAGGCAGAGGCAGGCCACCCCGCAGGGGCCGTCGTGGTGCTATGATTTCCTTTGGCCCTAGAATAATGCCCAGTGTATAGAGGCCACAGACCCTGAACTCGAAAATTCTGCAACCTGTGCCAAAAGAAACTAAGTCGTGGGAAGTCCAACACCCACCTAGGTACAACTGCTTTGCGAAGGCACATGATCTCACATCACAAACGCCTATGGGATCAACACATGAGTACAAGCAGCACACAAACTCAAAGCCACTATCCTCCTCCTGGTCCAGCATCTTCAGCCACGTCAACCACTGCTGTTCTCCTTGCCCCCTCTCAACCACCCGCCACTCCGCCTCTCACCTTCAGCAGTTCCTGTTCATTTGCCCACAGTCAGGTGTCTGTCAAGTAAATGTTTGAGCGTAAGAAGCCAATGTCACAGAGTCACCCGCTTGCCTGGCGACAGCTGGCTTGACAGAACTCTTAGCCCGCCAGCTTTTACCATACAAGCTGGTGGAGTCTGAGGCCTTCAAAAAATTTGTAGCTATTGGGACACCCCAGTGGAAGGTACCCGGCCGAAATTATTTTTTACAAAAGGCTATCCCCAACCTGTACTCTATTGTGGAAAAGGAAATCATGACATGTCTGGCACACAATGTTGGGGCAAGGGTCCATCTGACCACTGATACCTGGTCTGCAAAGCACGGTCAGGGCAGGTATATCATGTACACTGCGCATTGGGTAAAGCTGCTGACGGCTGCCAAGCATGGAATGCGTGGCTCTGCAGCGGAGTTGGTGACACCGCCACGACTTGCAGGCAGGCCTGCTGTCACCTCCTCTACTCCTCCTACTACATCCTCTTCACTAACCTCCTCGGCTGAGTCCTCTTCTGCTGCTGTGTCTTGCTCCACATCATCAACAGCACCCCCAGCTCCCCAGGGGCTATTCCACATCCCGGATACGACAGTGTCACGCCGTCTTGGGTTTGACTTGCCTGAAAGCAGAGAGTCACACCGGACCAGCACTCCTGTCCGCCCTGAATGCACAGGTGGATCAGTGGCTGACCCGGCACCAACTGGAGATTGGCGAAGTGGTGTGTGACAATGGAAGCAATCTGTTGTCGGCATTGAATTTGGGGCAAGTTGACACATGTGCCGTGCATGGCACTTGTGTTGAATCTGATTGTACAACGCTTTGTGTGTAAGTACCCAGTCTTACAGGACGTCCTCAAGCAGGCCAGGAAGGTGTGTGGCCATTTCAAGCATTCCTACACGGCCATGGCACACTTTTCCGATATTCAGTGGCGAAACAACATGCCAGTGAAGCGCTTGATTTGCGACAGCCCGACACGTTGGAATTCAACACTCCTAATTTTCGACCGCCTGCTCCAACAAGAAAAAGCCGCCAACGAGTATTTGTATGACCGGGGTGCTAGGACAGCCTCTGCGGAGCTGGGTATTTTTTTCCACGTTACTGGACGCTCATGCGCAATGCCTGTAGGCTCATGCGTCCTTTGAGGAGGTGACAAACCTAGTCAGTCACATGAAGTTACCATCAGCGACCTCATCCCATTTGTTTTCTTCCTGGAGCATGCCCTGCGAAGAGTGCTGGATCAGGCTGTAGATGAGAGTGAAGAGGAAGAGTTGTGGTCACCATCACCACCAGAAACAGCCTTATCATCATCGCTTGCTGGACCTGCAGCAACGCTGGAAGAAGAGTATGAGGAAGAGGAGTCAGAGGAGGAATGTGGCTTTGAGGAGGAGGAAGACCAACCACAACAGGCATCCCAGGGTGCTCGTTGTTGTCACCTATCAGGGACCCGTGGTGTTGTACGTGCTGGGGGGAAGAACAGACCTTCAATGACATTAATGAGGACGAGGAACGGGAGATGAGTAGCTCGGCATCCAACCTTGTGCAAATGGGGTCTTTTATGCTTTCATGCCTGTTGAGGGACCCTCGTATAAAAAGGCTGAAGGAGAACGACCTGTACTGGGTGGCCATGCTACTAGACCCCCGGTATAAGCAGAAAGTGGCTGAAATGTTACCAAATTCCCGGAAGTCGAAAAGGATGCAGCACTTCCAAAACAAGTTAAAAAGTATGCTTTACACAGCGTATAAGCAGTGGTTTACCGCCAATAGCGCCAGACCACGCAACTGCTACGGGGCCCGGAGAGGATGTAAGCTCCGCCCCCCTACAATGTCTGTTATATGGCTCTTCTTCCATCCCAAGTCCCTATCTGAGATGTGGGCGGGCCCTGCTTCTCCTGTGCTCAGGCCCCCCTCCCAGGGCCGGTGCAAGGATTTTTGCCGCCCTAGGCAAAGATCCATTTTGCCCCCCCCCCCCCGCCATGTCACTCACTCACTCACTGACAGACACACACACTGACAGACAGACACGCACACACTGACAGACAGACACGCACACACTGACAGACAGACACGCACACACTGACAGACAGACACGCACACACTGACAGACAGACGCACACACTGACAGACAGACGCACACACTGACAGACACGCACACACTCACTGAACGACACACACTGACAGACATACAATCACTCAAATACTTACTGACAGACAGGCATACACACTCACTGACATACACACACACGCTCAATGACAGACACACATACACTCAATGACAAACAGACTTACACTCACTGACAGACATACACTCACTCACTGACAGACACACACACACAGGCAGACACTCACCTCCCTGGGGTCCAGTGTGGTGCAGCTCCTCAGTTCTCCAGTGCACCGTTTAGTGTGCTGGGGCCAGAATGACGTCATATTCCGTCTCCCGGCATTACAGAGGGTGCGCGAGGGAGGAGTGGGGAGCTGCTAGAACAGCCTCCCTTGCTGCCCGCCTCCTCTTCTCCGGTAATTTACTGGCAGAGCAGGCACCTGCCATCAGGGTAAGCAGGTGCCTGCTCTGCCATATTTAAGAAGGACCTCCACCTCCTGGCCCCCCTGTAATGGCGCTGGGAGTGGCTCAAGTGGCGAACGCCTAGTTCGCCTAACGGTAGTGCCAGCCCTGCCCCCTCCGACGCTTCCCTTACATACATTTTGTAGCACTAGAAACAGTGCAGGATTGGTTGCCAGGTGAGCATGTCACTCACTCTCCTCTGCCTGCTGGGTGCTGCACTGGCCAATCAGCCTTTAGCAGTGCTAGGCTCCTGCTGCTGATTGGCCAGTGTATCACAGCAGCAGAAAGAACTGAGTGGCGGGACATGCTCACTGCCTGGCTCAGTCAACCGTCGGACTCCAGCCCTCACAGACACAGTGAGCAACTACTGGGCTGCAAGTTCATGACCTGGTGGTGAAGGAGAAGGGGGACGGCATCAGGAACCAGACTTTATTTGAGTGGGGGGGAGGCACACTGTTCTCCATGTAAGTGGCAGCAGCAGCAAGCAGAGTTCATGTTGCTGCTGATGCATATCATTGAGAGAACAGTGTGCCCAGGATCCCCCCTCCCCCATATTGCTGATTTCTGCTTATATAGAGGATAGTGTGTGCTCTGGGGTCTGCTTGGGGCACACACTGTCCTCAATATGAGCATCACAAGTATATATACATGTGTTTGTGTCTATATGTATGCATGTAGGTGTGTTTGTGTATATGGTTCTATATTTATCTGTGCACGTGTGTGTATATGTATCTGCATAAATGTATTTGTACATATGTAGAAATATATCTATATATGCATTTATGTCTATATATATATATCTATGTATGCCTGTGTGTGTGTATATATAAAATGTGTGTCTTTACGTGTATAGGTACTTATTGTCTATGCATGTATTTGTCTCACTCTCTTTCTTTCTCTCTCTCTATGTCTATATATACATATATATATATATATATATATATATATATATATATATATATATATATATAGGTCTTTGCAAAGGGAATTATCTGAGGAGGATTTTGCACAATTTAAGGAAGACACCAAATTACAATTAACAAAATTACAGGGTGAACTTGAGGAAGTAAAAAGGAATAAATGGGTACGTGATAATGAAGATTACAGGAGGGGTGATATTTATACTTGGCAATCAGAGTCTACATATATGCGCTCCAATTGGAACAACAAGAAAAAGAGGAAAAATACACAGACATCTACAGATGAAGAAAAAGTTTTTTTAGGGGACAACACGGATACAAAGAAAAGAAAAGAGCAAGAACGAGACGAGGAGGGAGGAGATATAGACGGCAAAAGAAAAACACGATACAACAGAACCAGACTGCAATCGAACAAGGGATCTCTACAAACAAAGAGACAATAGTGTTTAATATTTCATCTATACAATTGACTGAAGCCCAATATAGTGTTCTGTCCAAGAGACTTACTTTTTGCCCCAGTACTAAGGTAAATTGGTTTGATTTAGAGATGGATCTGAATGATTTTTTTTCGTTTGATTAAATTAAAAATATTCTTTAGGGATAAATATGTGAGAACGAAAATTGATAATATTGAATTGACGCTTCAAAAATTGGGGTTGACTAACAAAAGTGATTTCACCCCCATTGTTGAAGAACCTGCAATTGAGGCCTATATGTCTGCAGTTAAAAGGGACATAAGAGATTTAAAATCCACTATGGGTGAACAAAATACATTGAGATATCCCAATTTAACTACTGCAGAGATAGGGGCACTTCACAGCTCAAGAGTAACCCCCTGATAACGATAGTTGTTCTTGACACGTCCAAATATATCAGTGAAATCCAGCGTCAACTCAATGACACAAATGTGTATGAGGTATTACAGGGTGATCCCAAATTTTATATAATGAATCTCATTAGGATGATTCTATCTGATGCAGTGGTTGCCGGTATTACTGATGAGGACTTGAGAGAGTATTTGACTGTATCTTTTCCAGTTACTCCAGTAATATACATATTACCTAAAATCCATAAGAGCCTCGTTGATCCTCCCGGCCGTCCCATTGTATCAGGTTCAAATTCTGTCTTTAGTACAATAGCCATCTTTTTGGATAGGATGTTACGTGGGTTTGCAATAGAGGGTCAGTCCTATATCAAGGACACTAATGATTTTTATTGCAATTAAAGGGCATTGACATCAGGGGTTTTGACTCTATTACTCTTGTCTCCTTTGATGTTGTGTCCTTATATACTTCTATAGGACATGATAAAGGCATTTCTGCTGTTAGAAAATATCTAGAAGGGTCCCATTTCACTATTACTACTAAGATGTTTGTCATTACATTGTTAAAATTGATATTGGAGAATAACTACTTCCTATTTCAGGATGTTTTTGTTATTCAAAAACGAGGCGTTGCAATGGGGTCCAATGTGGCCCCAACGTACGCAAATATATACATGCGACACGTGGAGGAGGACTTTATCTATGTATCCCACCACTTCCAACATGTTTTGAGGTGGTGGAGATACATAGATGACGTATTCCTCCTGTGGACTGGCACATCATCACAACTTGATGAATTTCATCAATATTTGAATAGTATAGATCCTGACCTTCAATATACTTTAGCCTCTTCCCAAACGGACCTTGCTTTTTTGGATACCAATGTTAAATTGATGGATGGTTCTATCTGTACGGGTTTGTATGTCAAACCCACGGATAAAAACACCATTTTGTGTTTTGAAAGTAATCATCCACGCAGCATGATCAAACATCTTCCCTTTTCACAGTTTTTAAGGGCCAAACATATAGTTTCGGACAGTGAAGAGTTAACTAATACGCTTGATAAAATGGAGGATAAATTCAAGGTACGAGGGTATCCCCGAAAATTGTTGGGTGAACAAAAACGTAGGTTATGCTTATGGACATTAATAATGATCGAAGCCCCCCCACTGACAAAGTGAGGAGGATTCCGTTTATTTCTACTTATTGTGACTCTGGTATTGAGATTGGACGCATTTTGAAAGAACATTGGAGCATCCTTGGTAGATGTGTAAAGGATGTTCCAGAATTTAAAGTACCCCCCCTTTTATCTTATCGTAAAAACAGAAGTATCAGAGACCAGTTGGTTAAAGCTGATATTGGTCCTAAAAAGAATATGGTACAACGAACATTGACGCAACCAGGTATTGCTTGTTTCCCATGCCTGAATTGCGTCAATTGTCGCCATATTTGCAAAGCCAAAAAGTTTGTGCATCCACAGACGGGGCACGAATACCCGATTAGATTTCACTTAAGCTGTGCATCCTCACATGTTATTTACATTTTATCATGTCCGTGTAATTTGATATACGTTGGTGAGACCTCCACTGAATTAAAATTGAGATTAAATAATCATAGAAATTCTATTAGGAAAAAACGGATGGACCTACCTGTCTCCAGACACTTCAGTGCCCTTCATCACATTGAACGGGATCTGAGGTGCTGGATAATAGATCAGGTGGTGACACCCAGAAGAGGTGGTGATCGCATTGCGCTATTAAAGAAAAAAGAACTTCAGTGGATCTATGCCTTGAATAGTTTGCACCCCAGTGGCTTAAATATGGAATTTAGGTGAGATACTACATTAGACTGGTTGCAATGCTTGAATTTTTCTGTTAGTGTGATCTGCCTCAATCTCAGGGGTTTTAGTTGTGCCTTAGATTAGTGGAAATTTAAAAATTATACAAAATCATGATTATGATTTATTTTACTGTAATTAATTTTGCTATTTTCTTTTGTCTTTATAGAATACTATTCCCAGATGATGACCCTTGGATCAGATGTCCTTAATGGTGATGTCGCCCTGCAACAACTATTTTGGGTTTTTGAGCTTCAGTCCTAATTTTAAGCTTATCTAATTTTACACAGAGTTTCCTGTATTGGAGGAGATTCCCTCCTAGGCTGCGATGAAACCAGTGCAGTGGTTGTCATTGGCAACGGCGTCACTGACATGGCTCCGCTGCACATTGACACCGCACAGGGTGGGGTCCACTTTGGCAGATCTGGACCTCTGCTCTAGCATGGGACACAGTAGCATTTTCCTACAGCGGCTGATTACGGTTCTCTGCAGTGTTTTACTGTTACAACTTGTCGTATTAAACAATGGGGCAATTTGCCACTTTCAAATATGGTGGTTACCACTACATGAATGAGAGCGCTGCGCTCGTGTGATACTCTCTACACTACGCTGAATTTTCTGGACATGCGCATCGGGATCTTCATGACGCTCAATACAGCGCTACGGACTATGCCGGCGGCATTGCCTATTGAGGTTTGATCCAGCGGATCCTCATCTGTGACATCACTACACTTAGTCACTTTTATCATGATGTAGTTTTTATACGATCTATTTTTATTCATAATACTTATGATGTTTTACACTTTTGATTGTATCGATCATGTTATTTGAATCTTACATTGCACCTGTCACTTTCATGCACATGCACTTTTTTTCCCTTGTTCTGGTCAGCCAGATGTATTTAATCAAACAATGATTGTAACTGCACAGTGATTTGTTGCTTAATTTGCACATGCTTTTATATGCTTGCATTTCCACTCTGTCTTTGCTTGAGAAAGGCTCATTGGAGCTGAAACGTTGCATTTTCCACCACATGGGTGAATAAATCATTATCTATCACGGATTTTTGGAGTGCAGTCCAACTTCTTCTATTTTATATTGTTGGGGATTGCCGGATCCTGTAATTGGACATTGCACCCGCTATTTCCATGGCTGGTGCTTCCTAGGACTTTACTTTCTATATATATATATATATATATATATATATATACATTTTTTTTGAGGAAATATGTTGGGGATCAATTTTTATTGTATGTATGTGTGTGTGCGTCTGTCCCTGTGTGTGCGTCTGTCCCTGTGACTGCATCTGTCCCTGTGTGTGTGCGTCTGTCTCTGTGTGTGTGCGTCTGTCCCTGTGTGTGTGCGTCTGTCCCTGTGTGTGTGCGTCTGTCCCTGTGTGTGTGCGTCTGTCCCTGTGTGTGTGCGTCTGTCCCTGTGAGATGCAGCTGCATCAGGACGTTCTGTGCGGGGCAAGAAGAAGATGGAAGAGGAGGCAGCGCCGCCAGCATGGAGTCTGTGGGAGAGACACAGGGAGGCACACTAAGGATGCAGGTAACACTACCACATGATCTACACTAGTGTTATCTGTGGTTTTACATAGGACTGCAGGTAACACTACCACATGATCTACACTAGTGTTACCTGTGGTTTTGCATAGGACTGCAGGTAACACTACCACATGATCTACACTAGTGTTAGCTGTGGTTTTACATAGGACTGCAGGTAACACTACCACATGATCTACACTAGTGTTACCTGTGGTTTTACATAGGACTGCAGGTAACACTACCACATTATCAGCACTAGTGTTATCTGTGGTTTTACATAGGACTGCAGGTAACGCTACCACATTATCAGCACTAGTGTTATCTGTGGTTTTACATATGACTGCAGGTAACACTACCACATTATCAACACTAGTGTTATCTGTGGTTTTACATATGGCTGCAGGTAACACTACTACATTTTCGTTAATCAGAGAGCTATCACTGTGTTATTTGTAGCGGTACATAGAACTGTAGATAAAACCTTTATGGAATATCCACAGGAGTCCCATGGATTCAGATACCACAGGGTTTGTTCCTACTGCATTTCCTTTGCCTCAAAACTGTCCTGTGCCCTTCATTCTCTGATTTAGTACAAATACGTACGAACGTATGTATAAATTTCTTTATGGGCAAATGGGAGTGTGGCAGGGGAGGAGCCAGGACATGAGGTGGGATGGTCCAGGGGTGGGTACTGGGCGGGTTAGGGGGCCCAATTCAGATTCTTGCTATGGGGCCCAGTGATTTCTATGTGCCCCTGCATATAAGGGTGATGTCACAGCACAATGGGAATCTAACAGGGAAGAGGTGAAAGTAATCCTCCTCCTACCACGACCACGCCGGCAAGGACAGGACGCTTTACAGACGTGTTGTTGATGGAGGACATGCAGAGCTTTTCAAGTCCTACGCATCTCCACAGCCCTTCGGGGTCCACCCTCGGAGAACGACTCGACCGACAGGTAGCAGGCTACCTCGCCTTAACTGCAGATATCGACACTCTCAGGAGCGATGAAACCCTTGACTACTGGGTGTGCAGGCTTGACCTGTGGCCTGAGCTATCCCAATTTGGGATAAAACTTCTGGCCTGCCCTGCTTCAAGTGTCCTGTCAGAAAGGACCTTCAGCGCAGCAGGAGGATTTGTCACTGACAAGAGAAGTCGCCTAGGTCAAAAAGTGTACATTACCTCACCTTTATTAAGATGAATGAGCCATGGATACTGAAGGGACTGACAATGGGGATGGTTTTGACTAAAAAGGCCTGATGAGATGCCTTGGGCTAAAAATGGTCCCCACGCTGTTTTATTTAATCTCTGCATGCCAGATGACTTGCGTGACTTCTCTGCCACCAACCAGGGTTCAAGGCCAAAATGTTTTATACACTTTCTTCCGGGAAAACATCAATTTTTCTGGCCGCTGCTACAACAGCGGCTGCAACAATACCTAATTTTTCAGGCATGTGTACATGCCTAATTTTTCTGGCCTCCGGTGCTGCACTGTGGCTGCAAACCAAAACAAAAAAAAAGGCACATACATGTGTCAATTCCCCTACGTGATTGTTACCTTGTTGTGGTGAAGGGGCTTGCGAATCACAATGAAGCGATCACCTCTATGAGTGTGTTGGCAATGTTGGCACACCCCAGATGATAAGGTCATTGCTTCATTGTGAACAGACCAAAAGCGATCGGCTGGATAATTTTTCATAGAAAAAACATTAATTTTCTTTGTGATCATCTAAGGTGATCATTAAAGCCTACTACTAGGCCAACAATGGGCCCACACTGCAGAATCATTGTTTTCTGGGTCACTTAACTGTCGCTGAACTACCTCAGCACGACCATAGGCTTTGAAAAACGGCCATCGCCTGCAGTCTCCCAAACGTGCACATGAGCACAGTCATCACTACACCATGATTGACGCATAGAGGAATAAAATTTATGTCATGAGTGTGTCAACTATTGACAACTCTTTGTGGTTGTCTAAAATCTATTCGATACACGTCCCCTGATAGGGGACGTAACAGGGATTAAACTGATAAGAATAGTACTAAGTAACACACCAATCATAAAGGGTTGCAGAGTACATTGCACGGCGCACGCGCAGTGCCCCAAATTGGAAGTAAGAGGAACGACTAAGCTTCTTTTTCCATCTCCCGGTTCCTAAAATCTATTCGATACACGTCCCCTGATAGGGGACGTAAAAGGGATTAAACTGATAAAAATAGTACTACTGATTACTGAACACACCACTCATATAGGGTGGCACAGTACATTGCGCGAGGAAGAGACCTTCAATGACGTCAGTGAGGACAAGGAACGGGACATGGCTAGCTTGGTATTCAACCTTG
Organism: Bufotes viridis; assembly: GCA_033119425.1. Taxonomy (NCBI): domain Eukaryota; kingdom Metazoa; phylum Chordata; class Amphibia; order Anura; family Bufonidae; genus Bufotes; species Bufotes viridis. The sequence goes on from CM065595.1 coordinate 55,843,040, forward strand.
TGCAAATGGGGAGTTTGCGGTTGTTCAAATGGACTGTTTGCGGTGCGTTAAACGGGGAGTTTGGTCTGTCACAGTTAGGTCTGTCACTGTGAAGTGGGCGTAACCCTTACATACAACATCATACCTGAGCGTGTACACACACTGGATGTTCTAAAGCACGTTATTCCAAACAATTTAGGAATGTTAGGTGATTTATGCCCTTTATGGATTAAAACCCGACTCTGCGTCCACTACGTAATTTTCCATGGGAGTTTTGCCATGGATCCCCCTCCGCATGCCACAGTCCAGGTGTTAGTCCACTTGAAACAACTTTTCCATCACTATTGTGGCCAGAAAGAGTCCCTGTGGGTTTTAAAATTCGCCTGCCTATTGAAGTCTCAGTTTTCTGGTGTATATCTATCTCAGATTGCAGCGCAAAGTTATTTTGGCCGCAATCTGCGACTTTTCCGATAATGCCAGGTCTAAAAAAAGGGTTGGACATGGGCGGGAGGGACAGACCAGCAGGCTCGTCTCATTTATCATTTTCTAAGCCTGTTTTAGGAGTAGAAAATGGTCTAAACTTAAGACAGTAAGGAAGCTGGCTTACATTTAGACCTGCAGTGGATATTCCGGAGTTATGTAGAGGCCGGTGCCTCTACATAACTTCAGCGGATTCATCGCCAGGGGCATTAAGACCGGCGTCTAAAATTCTGGTCTTAATAAATGACCCACTCAGTTATTCTGATCCATCATAGTACTTTAGTAGCAGAGAAACGAAACTCAATACTGCTATACATTTGTTAAAGGAAAACAATGGCATGCATCAGACCTTATAGTATACATAATTTTTGAAGCAGGATGTGCTCAACCCGAAAATGCAGTTGTGCATATATATACAGGGGAGGAGATCCTGCACTTGTGGCCCGTTGCTAATGGCGATCCCCAGCAAAAATGCATACGGTGGAGAATGCCCGCAGCGGACCACAAGTACCACAATAGACATTCTTCACAAAATGGCAATAGTGTGGATGTGATAAATAATATAACAATAGAGCAATATAGCAATAACAAATGACAAAACAGGTGCACACTGTGCCTTACTAAGCCCTCAAACTGATGTTAAAATTGAGAGGTTAGTCAACATGTCCTACAGTGGAGGACATGCCTTAAGCCCGAGCACCACGCCAAGGTCTCTCAAGTAGCTCGGGACCTAACACTATCCTACCTGTGCCATATGGGCAATATCAGGGACAAGTGGACAGTGGACACAAGTCCTCCACTGTAGGACATGTTGACTAACCTCTCAATTTTAACATCAGTTTGAGGGCTTAGTAAGACCGCAGTGTGCACTTGTTTTGTCATTTGTTATTGCTATATTGTTATATTATTTATCAGATCCACACTATTGCCATTTTGTGTAGGATGTCTATTGTGGTACTTGTGGTCCGCTGTGGGCATCCTCCACCGTATGCATTTTTGCTGGGGATAGCCTTTATATATATGCACAACTGCATTTTCGGGTTGAGCACATCCTGCTTCATGCCACCTTTCAGTTGGTTTGTGTATATATAATTTTTGGAGGTGTATAAACTCTCATGTAAATGTAGCCTGTTTTCCATCCACAGGCTATATTTAGGTACACCTGTGAGGCCTGGGCCATATCAGCCAGTCTTGGGTGGGGCTCACAGCCTTTTCCCTCCTCCCATTGCAGGCATGGCTACATGCTGGAGGTAACTGAGGAGTTTGCTGCGAGTCGGCCTAATACATTCCTGTAATTTTGCCCACTGGCCCCTGGTATTACCCATATGGCACAGGTAGGTAAGTGTTAGGTCCCGAGCTACTTGAGAGACCTTGGCGTGGTGCTCGGGCTTAAGACATGTCCTCCACTGTAGGACATGTTGACTAACCTCTCAATTTTAACATCAGTTTGAGAGCTTAGTAAGACCGCAGTGTGCACCTGTTTTGTCATTTGTCATTGCTATATAATTATACATGATTTTTACTGAACTTAAGGAGCCTGCTGTTCTATTTTGTCTGGCAAATTTAGAGGGGTTGCCCAAGATGTTTAGGGAAACATCAGGCAAATACTCCAGATTAAGTGGCATAAAGAAACTCAAGACCGACTCCTGCCTGAAACTTCAGTATGAACATTCAGGAAAGGTGTCCGTCAAGTTTAACTTGTAGATTTTTATTTTAATAAACATGGTGTGCACATCTGAATAACACTGACTTTCGAATTTACAATTTTACAAACAACAACAAACAGCATCTCCTAGAAATCATCAGTAAAAATAGCATTGCATTTCAGAGAACTGATGGCTTGTACCCAGCCAAGGTGGAGAGTCCCAAGCAGACGTTACTTTTCCAAAAAAAACTATACCAGCCCTGCACACGTATGTTGATCAGAAGGTGGGACAATCCTTGGGCCACTCTGTGTCTAGTAAAGTTCATGCCTTAACTGACATATGGACTTGTAACTATGGTCAAGGACAATATGTGTCATTAATAGGCCACTGGGTAAATCACTGGGCTAGGCACACCAGAAACTTGGCCAGGTGATGTCAATGCTGCCTCCTCATTGTATTTGTGGGATTTCTGTACCAATGTCCTATGTGTTGTCATGCAGTTCTCAGCCGGTCAGCCTTGGAGAACAGAGCCACACCGGGAAGGAACTGCTCTGCGTGATCAATTAAGAAATCCAATACTGGCTGTCTCCACGCCAACTGGAGATAGGAGCCATGTTTACTGATAACGAGAAGAACATTTTGTCTGCGTTGCGTCAGGGAGGGCAGACCCATGCACACTGCATGGCACACGTCTTCTATTTTGTCACCCAGTTCCACAAGTCTTCCACTGAATTGCAAGAGCTGCTAAAAAAGCCCTCCTTGAGCTGCAAAGCAAAATGCTCTTCCCCAACATAACCTGATATGTGACGTTTCCACCCGTTGGAACTCCATGCTCTGTATGTTAGACCTCCTGTAGGGACAGGTCTACTCCCCATTTTAACTTCTACATTAGCCAGTGGCAGTTCCTGGGTGACACAAGCCATTCGCTCAGGCCATTTGAGGAGACCATTTTTTTTGTCAGTAACTATGGGATGAAGCATGTCATTCCACTCCTTCATTTCCTGGAGGGGGAGAAGGAATAGGAGACGGACGTAAAAGCCCCGGAATTTTATACACAACTAGGTGGTTCATCTGCCCAAGCGACAGGAGGAGCATGAGATGCTGGAGGGTGATGAGTGAAGGCAACACAGATGACCCCCACAGACTGTTGCAGTATGCAGTGGAGATTGAGACAGGGAGACTTCATGACTGCTGGGGGCAGGAATAGCAGCTCCATAAGCAGCAACTTAAGTCTGGAGTCTCTGATGAACAGTTTTCTTTACCTGACTTCTGAAGAAACCACCCAGCAGCAGCAGCGGGATATGCAGCAGAACCTCAACTAGCAGGTGGTGGCATACATGGACTGCACCCTGTCACCAACAATCCAAGATCCCCTGGACTACTGGGCATGCAAAGTTGAAGAGTGGCCGCAACTGGCTGAGTTTGCCATGCTCATGCTTTCCTATCAGGCCAGTAGTCTGGCATGAGAGCATGTGTTCAGTGCGGCAGAGGGCATAGTTACCCCTAAGACAACTCGCCTTTCCTCTCAAAATGTTGAGAGACCAATCTTCATAAAGATTAAAGATTTCCAGACACCAGTGCCTCTTGTAACAGAATAAATCAGTATGCCACTAATGATCATACTGTAGTGTGCTGCCACACTGGAATATTGGGCAAAATGGGCTGTTACTTCTGGCTATAAAGTGCTGCCACCCACCTGACTCCACCCACCTGCTGCCTCTACTGCCATTTCTACAAAGGGGCTTCTTGGCCTACTGATATGTACATGTTACATTTTTACAAGGATATGCATACCACTGGGTCTTGCTATAACACTGCTGTTGTTGGGTTCTGTTACCACTTTCATCTGCCACCATCTTGTGCTGTAAGCCACTGCTGCTGCCATTGCTGCTGCCAAAGAGGACCTTTCATGTTAAAGAAAAAGTATGAACTAAGTATCATGATATTGAGAGCGGCACCCAGGGATCTCACTGCACTTACTATTGTCCTTGGGCGCCGCTCTGTTCTCTCGCTATGTCCTCCAGTATCTTCGGTGACTTGGTTTTCCTGGGAGGAGTCTGCCCTTTTTGTCCTGGGCGTCTCATTCTCCCAGATAATTTTTTTTTTTTCTCCCAGCATGTAGCGCTGTCCAATCGCAACGCAGTGAAGGTGACGCCCAGGACAAAAAGTGTAGACTCCTCCCAGGAGAACAAAGTCACCGAAGATACCGGAGGACATAGAGAGAGAACGGAGTGGCGCCCAGGGATAATAGTAAGTGCAGTGAGATCCCTGGGTGCTGCTCTCCATGATACTTAGTTCATACTTTTTTTTCACATGAAAGGTGCTCTTTAAGGCCAGAGGGTGACTGCGATCTGCATCTATAAATCCATTCCGCTTCCATCTGGAGGATTCTCCTGTCCCAGTCCCCCTTCCTTGGGGAGGCTGGGACAAGTTCCAGGGCAGAGAATTTCAGACTCTGGGGTTTCCCCCCATGATATTCATTAACATGATTAGCTACCGGTGTGATGCTTTTCTTTCTAACATCATTTATTTGCTCACAGATCCTTCTACTGAGCTCCCTAAAAGTCTTCCCAACATAGTCCCTAGAACAGGGGCACTGACAGATATAGATGACCCCCTTACTCCTACAATTAATAAAATCATGGATAGTAAAGATTCTATTAGTGGCTGAGCAGGCAACTGTTTTGGAAACCGACACAAAAGCGCATGCTTTACAGTTTCCACACCTAAACATGCCCATAGGTCGACGGTCAAGCCACGTCCCAGATGCCACAGGGGGACATAGTGGCTATGTACCAGCCGATCCTTTAGGCTTCTACCACTCCGGTATGTTATGCTGGGGTAGGGGATACATTTCTTGCCACATTCGGGTCCATCTGTAGAATAGGCCAGTACTTACTAAGGATCTTTTTTACCTCAACATTTGTCCACATCAAATGTAGAGATGAGGCGGGTCTACATCTGTTCACCTTCAATGGATTTCTTAGGGGTAAGTAAAGTCTCCCTATTTGTGGTCAGAGCTTGTTGGAAAGCCTGTTTTAGAGTGGCCTTAGGATTTCCCCTGTCCAGAAGTATATTATACAATTTTCTCGATTCCACATGAAAATCATCCATGCTAGAACAGTTTCTATGCACCCGCAGATACTGGCCTCTTGGGATTTCTGAAAATGGTGGTAGTGAGTCTATCCCCTCACTTGTTGACCCTCACATCTAGGAAATTGATAAAATCCCTATGTGTTTCAAACGCGAATTTCAGACCTATTTCATTCTTATTAAGGTGTCAACAAATTTAGTGAACTCTTTCTTACTTCCACCCTACAGCACGAAGACGTCATCAATATACCTTGTCCAGAAGGTTATTTTCTCGTTCCACCATGTTGGAAATCCGGGAAAGACCAAACTGTCCTCCCACCAGCCCAGGAAAAGATTGGCCTATGTAGGGGCGCATGGGCACCCCATTACCGTCCCCCTGAGCTGGTGGTAGAACCGTCCATTAAACAAAAAGTAGTTGTGTTTAAGGGTGAACTCGAGTAAAGTCATCACAAAAGAGTTGTGGGCGTTAAGAAGTTTCCCCTTTGTGCTGAGATACTGTGCTACTGCCAGGATTCCTTTGTCGTGCGGAATACTGCTATATAAAGATTTAACATCAATACTGGCAAGTAAGCATGCATGGTCAATAACCAGCATCTCAATCTTTTAAAAAAATCCATTGTGTCTCTTATATACGATGCAATTGACAGGACAAATTCTCTCAACACTTGGTCAAGGTATAGCGCACAGTTTTGTGTTTACGAGTTCACCCCTGATACTATCAGGCGGCCTCTGAGGGGACTTGTCCCCTTGTGGACCTTGGGGAGTCCATAAATAGTAGCCATTTGTGGTGTCGTAGGTAGCATGAAATGATATTCCACCTTACTAATGACTCTTTTTTCAAGGCCAGACTTAAAAATAGATTGTAGTTCCACCTGAAAAATATTTGTGGGGTTATTCTGTAATATCTGATAGCTATTTTTGTCCCTCAGCAGGTCCAGGCACATTCTGCAGTAATTGTCATGATCCATAAGGTGATGCTGATTGTTTAGTAACTATAGAGCTGTCATTTTCAAGTGCCCTCAAGGCTTTAAATTCAGCACTAAATAGGTTCTTGCGGTGTGGGTGGGGTATAACCTTTAGCTTCTCAATTTTAGAGGTTACCAGTTGTTGAAAAATGTCTATGTACTCAGAGCTAGACGGAGGAGGCAGTTTCATGTTTTCTGGACTACAATTGGTGAAGGGGCCCTCGTCTAGTTGTCGTGGGCCTTCTTTTCAAAGGTCCATCAATAATGCTAAATCCGCTGCTTCATTTTCATCTATTCCTAGCTTGTCATAGCATTCTTTATTCGTAACATCAAAAAACTTCCTCCATCTCAATTTCCTGCAGAAAGAGTCAAGATCGTTCACCCAGGTACATGTTCTAAGGACAAAGGATAGTTCTCTCTTTAAGACGGAAATTTCTGCTTCATTTAAGTGATGTGAGGAGAGATTAGTTATCTGCAAATCCTCACCACTTGCCGGATCAATTTTCACTTGGGTCAGCCCGGTAGCTGGTATGGGGGTTGGCTCTGTGATAAAAAAGGAGAAGGCGACGATGATGATGGAGCACTAGTGATGAGCGAGCATGCTCGGCCGAGGATCGGTTCGGCTCGAGAATCGCTATGCCCGGCGCTCGGCTTTACTCGGCCAAACACCAAGTGCATTGCTCGAATCTCCTCCCCGCACGTTTGGCACCTTCTAACCAGCCAATGAATGTCCAGGTAAGTAATTCCCCTCAGTGTAAGGACATATAAATGTTAGCTGTAAGACTTACACTGATTGGCTGGCCGGAACACGTGATACTTCATATAGGAGCTGAGGTCCGGCGCTCGGCTCATTCAGCATCAGGGAGAGGAGACAGTAGGCAGGGACAGAGAGCGTTTTGCTCTAAACTTACTGCTTTCACTCCAAAAACCTTATTGAAAGACCTAACAGTCCTTTTAACGACTAGAGTGTGTGTTTGAAAGCAGTGCAGCACCTTTTATTTACTTTTTAAGAATGGGTTTGCTTCATCATTATCAGGGACAGGCGTCACCAGGAAGGGGCAGATAGAGCAGGGCTTGAAAATCGTTTTTATAACTTCTAAAAGGCAGAAAGATTTCCGATCAGTGACATCTACAATACGCCATCATTAAGCAGTGTGTTGGGCAGACATTATAAAAAGAGACTTATTCATAACAGTGTGCCTGGTACTGAGATATACACAGATAAATTATTTTTTCTGGGGAAATTAACCTAACTTGTGGCACATCTGGGTCTGCGTTAAATCTGCAACCAATATCTTAATAACTCCAGCAGAGAGTGATTTATATTTTGGCTATAGTTAACTAGTCTATTGTCAAAATTACATTATCTCTGGGCTAGTGTAGTGCCGAAAATCTGTATTTTTCTGTATCCAGTACCTTACTGGAAGCCAATACAGTGTGTACTATAAAACTTACATTATCTCTGGTCTAGTGTACTCCTGAAAATCTTTATTTTTCTGTATTCAGTACATTACAGCAAGCCAATACAGTGTGTACAGTAAAAATTACATTTTCTAGGGGCTTGTGTAGTGCCGAAAATTTGTATTTCTCTGTCCACAGTACATTACAGCAAGCCAATACAGTGTGTACTGTAAAAATTTCCTTATCTGTGGCCTACTGTAGTGCCTCAAATTTGTATTTCTCTGTATTCAGCACATTACAGCAAGCCAATACAGTGTGTACTGTAAAAATGTCATTATATCTGAGCTAGTGTATTGCTGAAAATTTGTATTTCTCTGTCTACAGTACATTACAGCAAGCCAATACAGCGTGTACTGTAAAAATGTCATTATCTCTGGGCTAGTGTAGTGCTGAAAATTTGTATTTCTCTGTCTACAGTACATTACAGCAAGCCAATACAGTGTGTACTGTAAAAATGTCATTATCTCTGGGCTAGTGTAGTGCTGAAAATTTGCATTTCTCTTTCTACAGTACATTACAGCAAGCCAATACAGTGTGTACTGTAAAAATGTCATTATGTCTGGGCTAATGTAGTGCCAAACATTTGTATTTCTCTGTCTACAGTACATTATAGCAAGCCAATACAGTGTGTACTGTAAAAATTTTATTATCTGTGGTCTACAGTGTGTACTGTAAGCATTACATTATCTCTGGTCTAGTGTACTCCAGAAAATATTTAGTTTTCTGTATTCAACAGCGAGCCAATACAGTGTGTACTGTAGAAAATTAATTATCTCTGGGCTAGTGTAGTGCTGAAAATGTTTTATTTCTCTGTCTACAGTATATTACAGCAAGCCAATACCATATATACTGTAAAAATGTCATTATCTCTGGGCTAGGGTAGTGCCGAAAATTTGTATTTCTTTGTATTCTGCATTCATTATATTACAGCAAGCCAGTACAGTGTGTACTCTAATAATTTCTCCTGGCTAGTGTAGTGCCAAACATTTGTATTTCTCTGTCTACAGTACATTACAGCAAGCCAATACAGTGTGTACTGTAAAAATGTCATTATCTCTGGGCTAGTGTAGTGCCAAAGATTTGTATTTTTCTGTCTACAGTACATTATAGCAAACCTAGTGTACTGTAAAAATCACATTATCTCTGCTCTAGTGTACTCCTGAAAAATTTATATTTCTGTATTCAGTGCATAGCAAGCCAATACAATGTGTACTGTAAAAATGTCATTATCTCTGGGCTAGTGTAGTGCCGGAAATTTGTATTTCTCTGTCTACAGTACATTATAGCAAGCCTATACAGTGGGTACTGTAAAAATTACTTTATCTCTGGGCTAGTGTAGTGCCGAAAATCTGTATTTTTCTGTATCCAGTACTGTACTGCATCAGAAAACGGTGTCTTTAGCGGACAGTAAAGCAATCTGCGCCACATCTACAAACAAAACCATTAATATAAAGAAGGAGAGCACAAAGGGAGGGGGAAGTTGGCGTGATGCTGATGGTGCAAGAAGAGGCCGTGGCCCTGGGTGTGATGCTGATGGTGCAAGCAGAAGCCGTGGCCCTGTGTGTGATGCTCATGGTGCCAGCAGAGGCCCTGGCTCTGGGTGTGATGCTGTTGGTGCAAGCAGAGGCAGTGGCCCTGGGTGTAGTGAAACTGTGCCTGCTGCCAATGCACCAAAAAACACAAAAAAATTCACCTTACCCTGCTTCATGTCCAACTTAGCTGGGCTGGGTAGGACAACACTGTCCAAGTCGGACCAGTGCGAACAGCTAGTCGGTTGGATTGCGGAAGATAATGCTTCCAGTCGGTTAAGCACCACCCTCTCATCCACGAAGTCCAGTCTCTGTAGCCAAAAGTATGGTCAACCGAATCCTCACTCTGATCCTCCTCCCTCCCACCATGTCGCGTCTGGCCAAACAAGTGATCCCACACTCGGATATTCACATGACCTCTTTTCATCGCCAGTACTTGGTTTGACTCTCCTGCCAAGCACGCTTGAAGACGTACCTGAGATATTGTGCCCTGATTCCCAACCTATTGAAACTTCACAGTCTCAAAAAGATGACGGTGGTGAACCACAATCATTCATTCGTTCATGAGGTGGATGATGATGAGACACAGTTGCCAATCACTGAGGTGGTGGTTAGGTCAAGTCAGGAGGATGAGCAGAGTGAGGATGAGGAAGAGGAGATGGTGGACGATAAGGTCACTGACCCAACATGGTTAGGTGAAAAGCCGAGCAAGGACAGCAGTACAGAGGGGGAGGGATCCGTAGCAGTGGGGTGCGGGTGAGCACCCCCATGCGTAAATCTACCTTGCCAAGGGGTAGGTGTTCTGCGATATGGTGCTTTTTTGAGGAAAGCGCAAATGACAAAAGAGTGGTAGTCTGTAATCTGTGCCATACCAAAATGAGCCGGGGCGTGAACACTAGCAACCTCACCACCACAATCATGATCCGCCACATGGCATCCAAGCACCCTGTTAGCTCTCTCCAATTCGAGGTGGTAAATTATCCCCTTCAGTGAATACTGTCTCCTCCAACTGGGAGATAATAACATACCCTAATAAGTGGGCCGAATGCCTGGGTCCACACTCTGCATCTGCGGGTCCCACCACTACCTCCACTTCCCCTGTGTTACACACTGCTGGCCAATCCCCTGTCGAAGGGGATGCCCCTCGCCCTGCACCTGGACCTTCGCATGAACCGTCAGCAACAACATCCACTTCCCTATCCCAGCGCAGCGTCCAAAGGTCGATAACACAGGCATTTGAACGCAAGCGCAAATACCCACCCAACCACAGGCCATAGCATTAAATGCGCAACTTTGAAATTATTGGCCCTTGAAATGTTGCCATTTAGGCTTGTGGACACTGAGGCCTTCTGCAGCCTGATGTAGGCGGCTACCCATTCCCAGGATTGCGAGCCCTACGTCCATCAGGGTCTCCACCAGCAGCTATGTTACTGGCTCTAATCCCCACTTCTCCTCCTCCGCCGCCTCCTCCTCCACTTCCACCTCCAACAGCAGTTAGCCATCAGTCACTAGATGGAAACAGCGTAGCACTGCTGTGGGTAAGTGGCAACAGGCCATGCTGAAGCTGATCTGTTTAGGGGACAAACAGCACACCGCCGCAGAGCTGTGGCAGGGTATAAGGGACCAGACCAAGCTGTGGCTCTCACCACTCAACCTAGAAACAGGCATGGTTGTGTCTGACAATGGCCTTGGTGGCGGCTTTGGAGCTCGGCAACCTGACACACATTCCATGCCTAGCCCACATCTTAAACTTAGTGGTTCAGCGGTTTATCAAAACCTACCCCAATTTGCAGGAGCTACTAGTTAAGGCATGCCGCTTGTGTGCTCATTTCCGCAAGTCGTCCACAGCTTCAGCCAGTCTGTCAACGCTGCAGCACCGATTGCAGCTTCCAGCTGGTTTCGCTAGGCTTCAGGCCCTTACCTCCAATGCTTTATACAGTCTACTCACCTGTAGGCCATCACTGCAATGTTTTATGGGGTTCACTAGGCTTCAGGCCCTCACTTCCAATGCTTTATACGGTCTGCTCACCTGTAGGCCGTCACTGCAATGTTTTATGCGTTTTGCCTTCACCTCCAATGCTTTATACAGTCTGCTCACCTGTAGGCCATCCCTGCAATGTTTTATGGGGTTTGCTCGGCTTCAGGCCCTCACCTCTAATGTTTTATACGGTCTGCTCACCTCTAGGCCATCACTGCAATGTTGTATAGGTTTTGCTCACCTTCAGGCCCTCACTACAATTTTTTATTGGGTCTGCTCACCTGTAGGCCCTCAACTATAATGTTTTAGAGATTAACCCGCACGCCCTTGCTCCAAATGATTTCGAGGGTCACCAGTAGGCCATTAATGATAATTTTTCAAGGGTGTGTATGATGCCCTCCTTTATGTGTTATAAAGGGTGTATTGGCGTGCCGGTTCCTTTGTAATTTTGGCAGCCCTTTCACTTAGTGAATAGACTTTATGAGTGCAGCAGTGTACCTGAACAACTGTAGCACCATGTGAATGAGGCCCTCCTTTATGTGATATACAAACTGTATCGGAGTGCTTCTTCCTTGTAATTTTTAGCAGCATTTGCACTGTATATACAATTGAATATACAAGAAAGGATGTTTCCTAACAATCTTACCTCTAAAAAAAATTTTTTTTTGAGGGGGCGGGATTTTGGCCGTGATTTTGTCGCTATGTAAAAGTGGCGGACAACTGGGACAATATGGTTCCCATCAGCGACATTGGAGTCCAAAATGCACCCAGACACGGTCCCCATGCTGTTCCAGTTCCATTTCGGTGGTGTTTCTGTCACTTTCTGACCTTTTCCAATGGACCAGGCACTATCCCCTCATCCGAGCAGGGGGTGCCTGGTTGTCTCCCATTGACCTTCCATTATACTCGAGTGCTCGGCTGAGTGCACGACCTTCGCATGAACCGTCAGCAACAACATCCACTTCCCTATCCCAGCGCAGCGTCCAAAGGTCGATAACACAGGCATTTGAACGCAAGCGCAAATACCCACCCAACCACAGGCCATAGCATTAAATGCGCAACTTTGAAATTACTGGCCCTTGAAATGTTGCCATTTAGGCTTGTGGACACTGAGGCCTTCTGCAGCCTGATGTAGGCGGCTACCCATTCCCAGGATTGCGAGCCCTACGTCCATCAGGGTCTCCACCAGCAGCTATGTTACTGGCTCTAATCCCCACTTCTCCTCCTCACGCCTCCTCCTCCACTTCCACCTCCAGCAGCAGTTAGCCATCAGTCACTAGATGGAAACAGCGTAGCACTGCTGTGGGTAAGTGGCAACAGGCCATGCTGAAGCTGATCTGTTTAGGGGACAAACAGCACACCGCCGCAGAGCTGTGGCAGGGTATAAGGGACCAGACCAAGCTGTGGCTCTCACCACTCAACCTAGAAACAGGCATGGTTGTGTCTGACAATGGCCTTGGTGGTGGCTTTGGAGCTCGGCAACCTGACACACATTCCATGCCTAGCCCACATCTTAAACTTAGTGGTTCAGCGGTTTATCAAAACCTACCCCAATTTGCAGGAGCTACTAGTGAAGGCATGCCGCTTAGTGTGCTCATTTCCGCCAAGTCGTCCACAGCTTCAGCCAGTCTGTCAACGCTGCAGCACCGATTGCGGCTTCCAGCTCACCGACTATTGTGCAATGTGAGCACGCGGTGGAACTCTACATTCTACATGTTGGCCAGGCTTTGTAAGCAGATTCGATTTGGACAATGTCACATGGCACATAAAGGCAGCACTTGGTCTCCCATCAGCCGCAGACCTGCTGCTATGCGAGGATCTGTGTTTGGCCTCGTTTCCAGGGCAGCTTTGCTAGCAAAGCTGCCATGAAAACAGGTGCTCAGCTAAGATCAGCAGGTCTGGCGGCTGAATGAGAGACCAGGCTTTAATAAGCAGTAGTGATGGCGGCAGGTGCCATATTCGATTTCGACGAAATTCGCGAATATTCGAATGAATATTCGTTTCATATTCGTCGAAATCGAATATTCGATCATTTTCTAGTTATCGCGATTAACATGCGATTTAAATAATCGCATATTGCGATTTGTACTTAAGGCTACTTTCCTATTGGTTTCATATCTAGAATTAGCGAGGATGGCGAATATGGCGAATGTATTCGTCTATTCCTCAAAAGCGAAGATAGCGAAGTATTCTACATCTTCGTTTTAGCTACCTATTCGTCAACTTCGCTAATTCTAGCAATCAAATAGGAAGGTTGACTATAGAGACAGCTGTGTTAAATTCGCTATGCGATTTTTTTTTTTTTTTAATAAATAGAATACTTATAATAATTTTATCAAGTAATATAATTATTGTATTAAAAAAAAAATCGCATAGCGAATTCTAACACAACTATCTCTATAGTCAGTCAACCTTCCTATTTGATTGCTAGAATTAGCGAAGATTGAGCGAATAGGTAGCTAAAGCGAAGATGTAGAATACTTCGTTATCTTCGTTTTGAAGAATATGACGAATACATTCGTCATATTGCATTCGCTAATTCTACCAAACCAACCATAACTTCTGTGCTCATGGAGCGTCCCCATCACCATGGGAACGTCTCCATATACTAAAATGTACTGTCGGATTTGAGGAATTACGTTGAAATCGCAATGCGATTAATTCAAGTTATATTAATCGCATTGCGATTTCAACTTAGAGCTGGAGTTTATAATGGGTCAGCTTGCTAGAATTAGCGAAGTTAACGAATATGGAATATAGCAGCAGTGCTAAGTTGAAATCGCAATGCGATTAATTTAACTTAAAGTATTCGCATTGCGATTTCAACTTAGCACTGCTAGTGCATAGCTAGCTATATTCCATATTCGTTAATTCTAACCTATGTAAGATAGCAGTGCTAAGTTGTAATCGCAATGCGATTAATATAACTTGAATTAATCGCATTGCGATTTCAACGTAATTCCTCAAATCCGACAGTACATTTTAGTATATGGAGATTCTCCCATGGATGGGGACGCTCCACATGAGCACGGAAGTCGGCAGAAGCGGCAACGGGCACTGACTAGAGCAGCCAGGAAGCCAGGAATCCTCAGGACAGGTAAGAACTACTTTTGGGAAGTAGGAAAGAAAAAATATAACTAAAAAAAAAAAAAAAAACGAATATTCGAAATAGCGAATTTATAGCGCTATATTCGAAATATTCGTGAGTGCTAAGTGCCGATATTCGCTAAAAAAATTCGCTTTTCGAATATTCGCGCTCAACACTAGTAAGCAGCAGATGGCAGTTGTGGAATACCAGCTGCAACATGGTCGTCGCCTTTCCAGTCAACTTCCACTATGCACTGAGCGAGGGTGAGGCATTGATGTCAGACCTATGTGAGGGTTTAAAAGCATTGAAGGTGAAATCACACAGATTGGTTAGTGGTGATAGCAGCTATTATCAGTTGACAACCATCCCTGCTGTGTCTACTCCAGAAACGATCGCTGCTCACAATTAAGGAGGATGCTTTGAATGTGGCAGACGAGGTAATGGGAGAGATGACACAGGGGTGATAGCCAGACCTCCTCCCAGTTTGTCTTCTCCAGCACTGGTGTGGACTGCATGAAGAGGAGAGAGGAGGAGGAGGAGCTCGAGGGCACTTTCCTCTGCCTAGAGTCTAGGTACCCATGGGACTTTAGTTCCATCTTGTTCAGCTTGGATGGGCAGAAGAAGAGGAGGAGGAGGGAGGGTATGGAAAGTCATCCTGAAGTTGACATCGACGTCTTGCCCGTTGAGTGCTCTGGCACACATGGTTGACTTCATGTTAGGCTGCCTTTCCGTGACCTCGGTATACGCATTTTAGGTAACACAGATTACTGGGTGTTCACCCTTCTCGACCCCCTGCTACGAAGAGAACTTCTCATCTCTGATTCCTGTGGTGGAAGGGACAGAGTAAAACCGTGCAATACCAGAAGCAGTACTTGTTGACAGATTGCTCCAAAATTTTCCATCTGACAATGCGGCCGTCCAGAGTCTGCACTTCCTTTGGCAACCGAGGAAGGGAGAGACAAGGGGAACACACAGTAGTTCCAACAGAAGCAGGGCAACACTTTCAAGGCATGGGACACTTCATGACACCCAGTAGCAACCTCGCCGTGGCCGTCCTAGTTCTGCAAGGAGGAAAAGTGTTGGAAGATGGTGAAGGAATACATTGCAAGACCGTATCAGCATCTAAATGATCCTTCAGTGCCTTGCAACTACTGGATGTCAAGCTGGACACGTGGCACGAACACGCTCTATGCCTTGGAGGTGCTAGCCTGCCCTGCCGCCAGCATATTGTCTGAGCGTGTATTTAGTGCTGCTGGAGGCATTATAACAGATAAGCGTGTACGCTTGTCCACTGACAATGCTGGCCGGTTGACTCAGATAAAAATGAACAAGGCCCTGGATTGCCTGACTTCTCCACTCCACCAGAGGAAAGCTGAGGTAATGAGGAACAAAAACACAATTTAAATCTATGCTTTATAATGCATTCAATCCACAAGATTCAGATGCACCCTTTTCACCGCAAAAAAAAGGGTATATTTTTGACTCTTGTCTTCTTATCCGCCTCCTCTTCCATACATCTATGCCCTCACTACAATGTTTTGTAGTGTTCGAGCAACTTCAGGCCATCACCTCCAATGCTTTCTACCGTCTGCACACCTGTAGGCCCATCACTGCAATGATTTATGTGGTTTGCTCAACCTAGAAACAAGCATGGTTGTGTCTGACAATGGCCTTGGTGGCGGCTTTGGAGCTCGGCAACCTGACACACATTCCATGCCTAGCCCACATCTTAAACTTAGTGGTTCAGCGGTTTATCAAAACCTACCCCAATTTGCAGGAGCTACTAGTGAAGGCATGCCGCTTGTGTGCTCATTTCCGCAAGTCGTCCACAGCTTCAGCCAGTCTGTCAACGCTGCAGCACCGATTGCGGCTTCCAGCTCACCGACTATTGTGCAATGTGAGCACGCGGTGGAACTCTACATTCTACATGTTGGCCAGGCTTTGTAAGCAGATTCGATTTGGACAATGTCACATGGCACATAAGGCGCACTGGTCTCCCATCAGCCGCAGACCTGCTGCTTAGCGAGGATCTGTGTTTGGCCTCGTTTCCAGGGCAGCTTTGCTAGCAAAGCTGCCCTGGAAACGAGGCCAAACACAGATCCTCACTAAGCAGCAGGTCTGCGGCTGATGGGAGACCAGGCTTTGTAAGCAGCAGATGGCAGTTGTGGAATACCAGCTGCAACATGGTCGTCGCCTTTCCAGTCAACTGCCACTATACACAAGCGAGGAGTGGGCATTGATGTCAGACCTATGTGAGGTTTTAAAAAACATTGATTAATCCACACAGATGGTTAGTGGCGATAACGCTATTATCAGTGTAACCATCCCACTGCTGTGTCTACTCAAACGATCGCTGCTCACAATTAAGGAGGATGCTTTGAATGTGGCAGACGAGGTAATGGGGGAGGAGATGACACAGGGTGATAGCCAGACCTCCCCCAGTTTGTCTTCTCAGCACGAATTGGGCCATGAAGAGGAGGAGGAGGAGGAGCTAGAGACACTTTCCTCTGCTAGAGAGTCTAGTACCCATGGAACTTTAATTCCATCTGTTCAGCGTGGATGGGCAGAAGAAGAGGAGGAGGAGGAGGGTATGGAAAGTCATCCTGAAGTTGACATCGACGTCTTGCCCGTTGGTACTCTGGCACACATGGTTGACTTTATGTTAGGCTGCCTTTTCCGTGACCCTCGCAGTATACGCATTTTAGGTAACACAGATTACTGGGTGTTCACCCTTCTCGACCCCTGCTACAAAGAGAACTTCTCATCTCTGATTCCTGTGGTGGAGAGGATGAGTAAAACCGTGCAATACCAGAAGGTACAGTACTTGTTGACAGATTGCTCCAAAATTTTCCATCTGACAATGCGGCCTCCAGAGTCAGCACTTCCTTTGGCAACCGAGGAAGAGAGACAAGGGAACACACAGTAGTTCCAACAGAGGCAGGACAACACTTTCCAAGGCATGGGACACTTTCATGACACCCCGCCAGCAACCTCACCTGAATCGCGTCCTAGTTCTACAAGGAGGGAAAAATATTGGAAGATGGTGAAGGAATACATTGCAGACCGTATCAGCATCCTAAATGATCCTTCAGTGCCTTGCAACTACTGGATGTCCAAGCTGGACAAGTGGCACGAACTTGCACTCTATGCCTTGGAGGTGCTAGCCTGCCCTGCCGCCAGCATATTGTCTGAGCGTGTATTTAGTGCTGCTGGAGGCATTATAACAGATAAACGTATTCGCTTGTCCACTGACAATGCTGACCGGTTGACTCAGATAAAAATAAACAAGGCCTGGATTGCCCCTGACTTCTCCACTCCACCAGAGGAAAGCTGAGGTAATGAGGAACAAAAACACAATTTAAATCTATGCTTTATAATGCATTCAATCCACAAGATTCAGATGCACCCTTTTCACCGCAAAAAAAGGGTATATTTTTGAATCTTGTTTTCTTATCCGCCTCCTCTTCCATACATCTATGCCCTCACTACAATGTTTTGTAGTGTTCGCTTGGCTTCAGGCCATCACCTCCAATGCTTTCTACTGTCTGCACACCTGTAGGCCATCACTGCAATGATTTATGTGGTTTGCTAGACTCCAGGCCCTCACTTCCGATGCTTTATATGGTCTGCTCACCTGTAGACCATCACTGCAATGTTTTATGGGGTTCACTAGGCTTCAAGCCCTCACCTCCAATGATTTAAACGGTCTGCTCACCTGTAGGCCATCACTGCATTGTTTTATGGGGTTCGTTCACCTTTAGTCCCTCACCTCCAATGCTTTCTACCATCTGCTCACCTGTAGGCCATCACTGCAATGTTTTATGGGGTTCGCTAGGCTTCAGGCCCTTACCTCCAATGCTTTATACAGTCTACTCACCTGTAGGCCATCACTGCAATGTTTTATGGGGTTCACTAGGCTTCAGGCCCTCACTTCCAATGCTTTATACGGTCTGTTCACCTGTAGGCCATCACTGCAAAGTTTTATGGGGTTCGCTCACCTTCAGTCCCTCACCTCCAATGCTTTATACGGTCTGCTCACCTGTAGGCCGTCACTGCAATGTTTTATGCGTTTTGCCTTCACCTCCAATGCTTTATACAGTCTGCTCACCTGTAGGCCATCCCTGCAATGTTTTATGGGGTTTGCTCGGCTTCAGGCCCTCACCTCTAATGTTTTATACGGTCTGCTCACCTGTAGGCCATCACTGCAATGTTGTATAGGTTTTGCTCACCTTCAGGCCCTCACTACAATTTTGTATTGGGTCTGCTCACCTGTAGGCCCTCAACTATAATGTTTTAGAGATTAACCCGCACGCCCTTGCTCCAAATGATTTCGAGGGTCACCAGTAGGCCATTAATGATAATTTTTCAAGGGTGTGTATGATGCCCTCCTTTATGTGTTATAAAGGGTGTATTGGCGTGCCGGTTCCTTGTCATTTTTGGCAGCCCTTTCACTTAGTGAATAGACTTTATGAGTGCAGCAGTGTACCTGAACAACTGTAGCACCATGTGAATGAGGCCCTCCTTTATGTGATATACAAACTGTATCGGAGTGCTTCTTCCTTGTAATTTTTAGCAGCATTTGCACTGTATATACAATTGAATATACAAGAAAGGATGTTTCCTAACAATCTTACCTCTAAAATTTTTTTTTTGAGGGGGCGGGATTTTGGCCGTGATTTTGTCGCTATGTAAAAGTGGCGGACAACTGGGACAATATGGTTCCCATCAGCGACATTGGAGTCCAAAATGCACCCAGACACGGTCCCCATGCTGTTCCAGTTCCATTTCGGTGGTGTTTCTGTCACTTTCTGACCTTTTCCAATGGACCAGGCACTATCCCCTCATCCGAGCAGGGGGTGCCTGGTTGTCTCCCATTGACCTTCCATTATACTCGAGTGCTCGGCTGAGCGCACGAATATCGCTATGTGTTCGGACCGAGTACCCGAAGACCCGAACACTTTGGTGCTCACTCATTACTATTCACCTCCACTTCTTTATTTTGTTCCACTATGGAGGCGTTTGGACACAGCTTCTGCAGGGGCATGCGCCATTTTTTTGTTGTTGTTTCTTTAGTGAAGGGTGCAGTATGCATTTGTTTTTGTTTAACAGAAGGGATTAGCTATGAATCTTGTTGCACACGGTTATTGCCACTGCTGCTGAATACTTGAATCTTGGTGCACTGCGCATTTAAGTTAATGGTCATAAATTAGACCTGATGGTAATATTGACCTGTAATACTGATGCACAGTAAATCGACAGCTAACATAAGGGATTAGCTATGAATCTTGGTGCACTGCACATTGATTTAAAGGGTGGTAAACTTTCCATGCAGTCTCCCTGTACCTTACCTGCACTCAGGGGCATAGTTAGAGGGGAAGCAGACAGGACACGTGACCCAGGTGCAGAGGCCGAGAGTCGGATCCACCTGGCAGTTCTTTAACATGGTGAAGCAAGGAGCCATCCTCTCCCTGCTTTAAAATTAAACTGATCTCCATTTCTCCCCTACAGGCTGCACATTACACTGCTGGCTGTGTGGGAGGAGCAGTGAAAGCTCAGGAATCAGCCTCCTGCACAGCCAGCAGCGTGATGTGTTTGTGGGAGCGCATCATGCTGCTGGATGTGCTGATTGATCATCAGGGAAGCAGGTAAGTAAATATATATTTATTTATTTGAGTGGAACAGGGCAGTAGGGACCAAAGAGGGGCATAACTACTGTGAAGTGGCAAAAAGATGGGCATAACTACTGTGAAGGGGCACAGAGATGGACATAACTACTGTGAAGAGGTCACAATGTGGGTATAACTACTGTGAAGAGGCCAAAAGGTGGGCATAACTACACCACAGTGATCTTGTTCTGGATCCAGCAGACTTCACGACGACACACCAGCGACACACTGGATGAGGTAGGACCAGTTGGTTCTTTTATTTATTGCAAGGTGTATTGATACTGCTGTGTACCCCATGATATATTTTATTAGATGGGACCGGGTGAGTTTAGTTATGCATTGGGCAGATTTAGAGGAGTGGCTTACTGTAAAAAAAATTTGGCGCTTAACTTTTTCCTCCTTATTTAAGTTTCAGTGGCACGTGTGCGGTGGGATGGGGAGTGGTAGGAGCGATTTTGAATCCTTGCCCTGGGTGCAGGAAAGCCAACTACACCTCTGCTCTCCCTGCAGTGTCACTTTCAAGCCTTTACATTGACATTGGACCACCAATATGGGAAGAATATGATTAGCAAGATTGGGTTGGGTATATCAGATTTATAGTGATTCATGACAAATTAGTTCGGAACAAATCAAATCCCTTGACGAACTTCAGTGAAGCTGCATACAAAGTGTTCTTATCCAATTACATTAAACTGTAATAGCACATATGTCATATACAGGATTATTTATTCAGAGTATATCTTGATACACGTAGGGTGTATCTCTTGTCCTCTAAATAAAATGTTTTAGTGAACATGTCACACTAGCTCATTCACACCAATATTTAAAATTGCACTCTCTCTAGTGCCTCACAACATTTTAGAGATAAGCATCAGGGCAATATAGATGGTCTCAAAGTGTTAGCCATTAGGAGGGTTAACAAACCCCAGCAAGGAGGAAACTGTAGGAAATGACTTCTTGCACGTGAAGCATACTGGTTATGCAGGTTAAATATTTGTATGCCATATGGTCTTTGTCACGATCGTGCACACAAGCAACATGACAGGCTACGAGGGAATTTTGGCATTCATTGCACCAATGACGTTGGATATGACTGTAAGTGTGAACTCAGCTTCCACTCTTGCTTTCACACTTTCCTAATGTGCTAGGCTACCAAGGAGTTAAGCGACCGACAAACATGTCCACACAACCACATACAACGATGCCACCATCCATTAGTATGGTCTGACAGCATGCCCCTATTACAAACGCACAACACTCACAGGAACACACCGCGCTCTAGACTACGACAGGCAAACAAACCTCTGGCCCACTGGCCTTTAAAGGGGTTTTCTGAGATCTTGATACTGATGACTTAGGATAGGCCATCAGTATCTGATCGGTGGTGGTCCGACACCCGGGACTCCCGCTGATCAGCTGTTTGAGAAGACCTTCTCCATGCTCACTAAACACAGCACCATACATTGTATAGTGGCTGTGCTTGGTATCACACTCAACTTCATTCATTTTGATGGGGTCCCCCACCGGTCAGATACTGATGACCTATCCTGAACATCAGAAGGTCATCAGTATCAAAATCTCGGAAAACCCATTTAATGGTAACACAGAAAAGTGGTACTTAGAAGGTGTGGGTACGTTTTATAGTAGCAAGAACAATATATTAAATTTAAGATTTAATATACAAAAGGTACCATGATAAAGTGTTACAAAAAGTTGACAAAGGGACAAACAGAGAAGCAAACAGTACAGAAATAAAGGCTAAAATAATGAATCACATACCAATTAGATCAGTGAAGGATCCACCCTGGGAGAGCAGCGAAAAGTTGGCCAGACCTACAACTAGGTGTACCTCCGAGACCTTAACTCTGGGTGGTTTACAGTATGCAATTTGTAAAGAGTCTTAGCCAACTCCCCTTTCATCTACGTACCTCTTAGGCCTCTTTCACAATGGGCGTCATGTTTGATGCCCAGGTAAGAGGCGGGTGCGTTGCCGGAAAATGCACGATTTTTCTGCGCGAGTGCAAAGCGTTTTAATGCGTTTTGCATGCGCATGGGAAAAATAGGCATGTTTGGTACCCAGACGCGAACCTGGACTTCATCACTAAAGTTCGGGTTTGGGTTGAGTATTCTGTAGATTTTATTATTTTTCTTTATAACATGGTTATAAGGGAAAATAATAGCATTCTCAATACAGAGTCTTGAAAGTAAAATGTGAATAGAGGGGTTAAAAATAAAAAAAATTAACTCACCATATCCACTTTATCGCGTAGTTGCGATCACTTCTTCATTCATTAGCTGTCGGCTAAAGGACCTGTGATGACGTCACTGAGCTCATCACATGGTCCATCACCATGGTGATAGACCATGTGATTAGACCATGTGATGTGACGTCACCACAGGTCCTTTAGCTGGCAGCTAATGCTTGAAGAAGAGATCAGCAACTACGCGATCAAGTGGATAAGGTGAGTTAATTTTCTTTATTTTTAACCCCTTAATCCACATTTTACTGAGCATTCTGTATTGAGAATGCTATTATTTTCCCGTATAACCATGTTATAAGGGAAAATAATTAGGATCGGGTCCCCATCCCGATCGTCTACTAGCAACCATGCGGTAAATTCGCACTGCATCCGCAATTGATTGCGGATGCTTGCAATTTTCCCACAGCCCCATTCACTTCTATAGGGCCTGCATTGCGTGAAAAACGCACAATATAGAGCATGCTGCGATTTTCACGCAACGCAGAAGTGATGCGTGAAAATCACTGCTCATGTGCATAGCCCCATAGAAATGAATGGGTCAGGATTCAGTGCGGGTGCAATGCATCCACCTCACGCATTGCACCCGCATGGAAATCTCGCCTATTTTTACCGACCCAGTCATACAAAACACAATATGAAATATTAATTCTTTCAACCAATATGTACCGTAATTCAGTAGTTCTCCTAAGGTCTAAAATTGTGGCACTTGAGAGCAAAGAAGTGATCAAGTTTCCTGATCATAAGAACATGTTATTTACAGTTGTGTTCAAAAATATTCAACCCCCACTGAAATTTAGTGTTTTGGCCAGTTTGACATTGATTTTGTTCATTTCAGTCATCTTGTTTACAATTAAATCAAAGAGGCACTTGTAAGTCAGACAAATATAACATAACATTTATAATGAAATAACCACAAATGTCTTTTCTGTGCTCACATCATTATCAGTTTTATTCAACCCCCAAGTGAAATTCAATCTTAGTACTTAGTACAACATCCTTTTCCAGTTATAACAGCTTTTAAACGTGAAGCATAGCTTGACACAAGTGTCTTGCAGCGATCTACGGGTATCTTCGCCCATTCTTCATGGGCAAAAGTCTCCAGTTCAGTCACATTCTTAGGCTTGCGCGCTGCAACTGCTTTCTTTAAGTCCCACCAGAGGTTCCCAATCAGATTTAAGTCTGGTGACTGCGATGGCCACTTCAAAATGTTCCAGCCTTTAATCTGCAACCATGCTCTAGTGGACTTGGAGGTATGCTTGGGATCATTGTTCTGTTGAAAGGTCCAACGTCTCCCAAGCCTCAGCTTTGTGACGGACTGCATCACATTTTCATTCAATATCTCCTGGTACTGAAGAGAATTCATGGTACCTTGCACACGCTGAAGCTTCCCTGTACCTGTAGAAGCAAAACAGCCCCAAAGCATGATTGACCCCCCCGCCATGCTTCACAGTAGGCAAGGTGTTCTTTTCTTCATAGGCCTCGTTCTTCCTCCTCCAAACATAGCGTTGATCCATGGGCCCAAACAGTTCTAATTTTGTTTCATCAGTCCACAGAACACTATCCCAAAACTTTTGTGGTTTGTCCACATGACTTTTGGCATACTGCAGTCGACTCTTCTTATTCTTTGGAGACAGCAAGGGGGTACGCCTTGGAGTTCTGGCATGGAGGCCTTCATTACGCAGTGTGCGCCTTATTGTCTGAGCTGAAACTTCAGTACCCGCATCTGACAAATCTTTTTTCAGTTCCTCAGCAGTCACATGGGGACTTTTCTCCACTTTGCGCTTCAGGTAGCATACAGCAGTCGAAGTCAGCATCTTCTTTCTGCCACCACCAGGTAGCGTCTCAACAGTGCCCTTTGCCTTGAATTTGCGAATGATGCTTCCTATGGTGTCTCTTGGTATGTTTAACATTTTTGCAATCTTCTTATAGCCATGGCCCTTCCTGCGAAGAGAAATTACCTCTTCTCTTGTCTTCCTGGACCATTCTCTTGACTTCACCATGTTTGTAAACACACCAGTAAATGTCTAGAAGGAGCTGAGTATCACAGTCATTTTAACCCCTTAAGGACCGGGGGTTTTGGGATTTTTGCGTTTTTGTTTTGCGCTCCCTGCCTTCCAAAAGCCATAACATTTTTATATTTCCGCTCACATAGCCATATGATGGCTTATTTTTTGCGGGACAAGTTGTACTTTTTAACGCTACCATTTATTTTTGCATGTGATGTAGTGGGAAACGGGAAAAAAATTCCAAATGGGGTGAAATTGCAAAAAAAGCAATTTCACCACAGTTTTACGGGTTTTTAAATTACAACGTTCGATTTGCGATAAAACTGACTGGTTAATTTTATTCTTCAGGTCAGTACGAATCCGGCAATACCTAACATGTATAGTTTTTCTTGTGTTTTGATAGTGAAAAAAAATTTAAAGTGGGAATTGTTTTATTTTATTTTTTGTCGCCATGTTTTGACCCCTATAACTTTTTTGTAATTATGCGTACGGAGCAGTGTAGGGGCTCATTTTTGCGGGGCAATCTGAACTTTTAATTGATACCATTATGGGGTGCGTATGATGTTTTGATCACTTTTTATTCATTTTTTTAGGAAATGAAGCGTCCAAAATGGCGAATTAGCCATTTGGACGCTTTCTTTCCATTTTTATGTT
The DNA here is from genome assembly GCA_033119425.1 of Bufotes viridis. Classification (NCBI taxonomy): domain Eukaryota; kingdom Metazoa; phylum Chordata; class Amphibia; order Anura; family Bufonidae; genus Bufotes; species Bufotes viridis. The sequence continues at coordinate 55,867,846 of CM065595.1, forward strand.
TACCGTATGGTGAATATTTTTGAATATTATTATAGTATGGGCGTTTTGCACATTGCGACACCCATTATGTGTAATTTTTTTATTTTTATCTTATTTTCATTTTGGGGAAAGGGGGTGATTTGAATTTTTATATTTTTTTATTTAATTTTTATTTTTAAACTTTTTTTTTTTTTTTTTGTACCACTTTCTTATAGTTCCCATAGGGAACTATAAGATGCAATCATCAGATTGCTATTCTCATATATTCCAATGCAATATTACAGTCATAGGCTCCATAGGAATACTATGTAGTAACCTAGGTTTCATTCACAGAAACCTAGGGTACTACATGCATGCTCGGCTCCCCTTGTGGCCATCAGGGAGCCGAGCAAAACCGAAAGTGAAACTTTCGGTTTTGCGCGATCAGATGCCGTGGTCAGGATTGACCACGGCATCTGAGGGGTTAAATGTCCGCGATCGGCATCGCTGCCGGTCGCGGACATGAGCTGCGGGTGTCAGCTTGATGAATCAAGCGTTTACCCGCAGCTCATGCGCCCGCTCCGTGCGGGAGCGGGCGCCATCTTTAAAGTGCGGACGAAGGGCGTACATGTACGCCCTTCGTCCTTAAGGGGTTAAATCTGCCGAATTGGTGCTTATTATGCTTGATTGCTGCTCCTTGACATCCACAGGTGTTTTCAATACCTGAGCGAAAACACTTGAATGAACCTCTGTTCTTAAGAGTGGTAGACTTTAAGGGGTTGAATAATTGTGTCAATGAATAAATCACAAAAAAAACATTTAATACTGTATTACAAAAACAATTGATGTCATTTTAGTTGCATTTGGTTATTTAAAAAGTCCTTGTAAGATTTCATTCTGAACACAATTACAAATGTACACTAAATTCCTTAAAACCCTTTACAGCATTGGGGGTTGAATAATTTTGAACACAACTGTATTACATAAAATGAGCGATGACAATGCTGCTGTTGAAGAATATTTTCTGGTCTACTGATGTGGTGGCCTGGAGATGGACCATCTGTGGCATGCATTAATTCCATTGGCAACTCTACATTACTAGGAAAATCAGTACAGTTTGGCCTTTTTTTTTAATTCCATTAGCACCTCTGTGATAACTGGCAAGCAATACAGTTGGCCTTTTGTCTGCAGACAACTTTAATCCTCCCCCCTCAGTCTACAAAATGTGGTTGCTGATCACTTTTCTTGAATGTTCACACACCATTTAGTCCAGTGATTGCCGGCAGAGGTCGCATGTGGTATACTGGTATGTCACCACTGCAGTTAGAACAACAAAGACCAGCTGGGAGGACATTATTATTATAACAACGTCATTATAACATCTCAGGCATCCCCTTTAATAAAATTTGTGATTGAGGCTCCTAATGGAACATCCGTCATTAATTTATACCTAGTCTAACTTTGCTAACCATAGCTAAAAGCTGATAATATACTGCATGCTTACAGCTCTCTGTTGTGTCCAACTTGTCAATGATTTTCTTTTTCTCTTTAAATAAAGTTTGTACTTCCAAAGGGCCAATACATGAAAAGGGTGGTAGAAGCAAGGAAGGGAAATAGGGTGGGGTCTATAATTTCCTTTCTAATCTCCTGAGACAACTCTCTGCTTAGCTTTCATTTGTCCATATTCATTGTGGTACCTACCATGATACCAAACAACACAGTGACTACTTTTCACCTTTCATATAGGCAGACTGACACCTGTGACACCTATGATGCTTATTACATGACACACCTTCGTTTAACCGCTTACCGACCGCCTAACGCAGGATTGCGTCCTGCGGGCGGTCGGTTTATTCCTCCTTGACGCGCTCCTGGGTCCAGTGGAACGCAAGTGGAACGCACCGCTGGTCTCAGAAGAGGTGAGTCACCAGCCTGCCAGCCAATGATCAGCGCTGGCAGGCTGGTGATTTTTAAAATCACCTATAGAAATGATCTACATTAGTTTTATTTGTAAATATAATGATGTTATAAGGGATCTGTGCCATGTGCTGGGTCCTTTTCATCGGTTGGACCCAGCACAGAGCACAGATCCCAAGTAAGTGCACCAAACACTACACATCAGGCCCTGATCACCCCCATCACCCTAATTAACCCCTTGATCACCTGTCAATACATAGTGAAAGGGAAAAAAGTGATAACTGTCACTTTTTTTTTTTCACCACAATTGACTGTTAGGCTTAGTTTAGTTTAGGCCCCTTTGGTAGGTAGTTAGCGTTAGCGCCCAGCCCACCGCACCGCAGTCACTGATTCGCTGATTAGCGTAGCGCTAATCAGCGTTTGTACTTTTATAGTATCTGTAAGTGATCAGAACTGATCACGGTCAGATCTATAATAGTATTACTGTCACTTTAGTTCGCCCTCCACCCCAAACGCAGTGTTTGCCCGATCAGACCTGATCGGTCGCCCACACCTGCGTTCACCCACGCCCGCCCCGCTGCAGTGACAAAAATTTTTTTTTTATTGTATCACTGCACAATCACTTCACAAGCGATGCGGCGATAAAAAAAATCAGTTTTGATATTTTTTATCAATCGCAGCGGCTTCTGTACTTCGCTACACTCCCATTTGTAAGACAGGCTTGCTTTTTTTCTTGGGTAGTCTCAGGGAATACCCCTAAATTTAGTCGCCCAAATGTCAAATAAGGGGTATTCCTCTGAAGAGGCCTACAGGATTCTGACCCAGTCGGATGAGGAATGGGAACCCTCATCTGACGAATCTAGTGGGTCAGAATACGAACCTGTAGAGAGCAGTGGCAGTCTGACCCAAAGTTCGGACGAGGAGGTTGAGGACCCTGATACCACCAGGCGTACCCGGCACCGTGTCGCTAGACCGCAGGTAGCGCAGGATCAGTTTCAAGGGCAGCAGAGTGGGGCTGGCGCTGCCGGATTACGTGGTGAGGCATACACCAGCAGCGCAGCCCGTCCTGGACCTTCTACGAGCACTGCCGTACAACATGGTGAAGTGGCGAGCACCAGAAGGGATGTTGAAGCTGGTACAGTGGCACGTGCAGTAATTCCCCCGTCGCAGCCACCGCGCAGACAGGCCCGTAGAGCCCCTAGAGTCCCTGAGATGCTGGCAAATCCTGATTGGCAGTCCCCATCTTCAGCCGCACCAGTAGTTCCCCCTTTCACCACCCAGTCAGGAGTTCAGGTGGAGACAGCTCAGATCGGATTGGCGCTGGGGTTTTTTGAGCTGTTCTTCACTGCGGAGCTCTATGACTTAGTCGTGGCAGAAACAAATCGGTATGCCACTCAATTTATAAACGCCAACCTGGGAAGCTTTTATGCCCAGCCTTTCCGGTGGAAACCAGTCCAAGTTTCCGAATTTAGAACTTTTCTGGGCCTTCTCCTCAACATGGGCATTACAAAAAAGCATGAATTGCGGTCATATTGGTCCACGAACCCAATTCATCACATGCCCATGTACTCTGCTGCCATGTCCAGGACACGTTTTGAGACCATCCTGCGTTTCCTGCACTTTAGTGACAACACCACCTCTCGTCCCAGAGGCTACCCAGCTTTTGACCGGCTCCACAAAATTCGGCCCCTCATAGACCATTTCAACCAGAAATTTGCAGATTTGTATACCCCCGCACAAAACATCTGCGTAGACGAGTCCCTAGTACATTTTACTGGGCGCCTTGGCTTCAAACAGTACATCCCAAGCAAGCGCGCCCGGTATGGGGTCAAATTGTATAAGCTCTGTGAAAGGGCCACAGGCTATACGCACAAATTTCGGATCTATGAGGGAAAAGATCAGACCCTGGAGCCGGTCGGTTGCCCTGACTACCTGGGGAGCAGTGGGAAGATAGTCTGGGACTTGGTGTCACCCTTATTCGGCAAGGGGTACCATCTTTATGTGGACAACTTTTACACAAATGTGGCCCTCTTCAAGCATTTGTTCATAGAACAGATTGGCTGCTGTGGCACCGTGCGACCTAGTCGCCGGGGCTTCCCCCAATGGCTCGTTACCACCCGACTTGCAAGGGGGCAGAGGGCTGCATTGTGTAACGAAGAACTGCTCGCGGTGAAATGGAGAGACAAGCGTGACGTTTACATGCTCTCCTCCATTCACGCAGACACGACAATACAAATTGAACGGGCAACCAGTGTCGTTGAAAAGCCACTCTCAGTCCACGACTATAACCTTCACATGGGAGGGGTGGACTTCAATGACCAGATGTTGGCCCCATATTTGATTTCCCAACGCACCAGACACTGGTATAAAAAGGTGTCTGTATATTTGTTTCAATTGGCTGCCTATAATAGTTACGTTCTCTACAGTAAGACTGGGAGAACAGGATCCTTCCTCAAAATTCATAAAGAGATCATTTCGGAACTCCTGTATCCAGGAGGTTCCGTGGCCCCATCCACCAGTGTAGTGAGCCGTCTACACGAGCGACATTTCCCCAATGTCGTTACCGGTACCTCAACCCAACCGCCACCCCGAAAAAGATGTCGTGTCTGTAGCAGGAGTGGAATAAGGCGTGACACCCGTTATTTCTGTCCTGACTGTCCTGACCACCCTGTCCTATGCCTAGGGGAGTGTTTCCGAAAGTACCACACTCAGGTACACTTAGGGACATAGGGACAGCACGACACAGGTAGTTTTTACAATCAGGCTCAAGGGTCTCTCAGAATACTAGGTTTTGAGAGACCCTAACGCATAGGGGACGGTGCTGCTGTGCGACTGCAGAAGTTTGAAACGGTAGAAACCTCTCCTTTCACTTGGGATAAAGTGCATAATGTACTTCGCACCATCTCTGTGTGATTTACACTTTACACATTGTCCCATGGGAAAGGAGAGGTTTCTGCTAGGAAAATAAAGAGTGATATGGTTAAAAAAAGAAAAAAAAATTAAACAGGTAGCAAGAAAAAAAAAATCTTGAGTTAGTTCAGGTTTTAAAAGTTATTTTTTTTTTTCATGTTCAGGTTTTATTCATGTTTTATAAAGTTTGTAACGTTCAAGTTATGTGCCTGCTGCCTGTTTTTTTTCTCCCCCCCCCCCCCCTAACCACCCTTTATTTTCCAGGTAGACCAACGGACCAAACGATAAAAACGCCGCAGCACTGATGTGATTTCTGAGAGAAGCATTGCGCTGCTGTCAGAAGACACGTGAAGTTGGTGTATGCGGCGCTGCAAGACGAGATTTCTCCTCTGCAGTACAGGTACGTTTGCCCAGGCATATGAGCTGAGAAGAGGTGTTGGAGTTCATATGCTTTGGCAAACACTTTGTATCAAAAAATCTGGCAAAGATGTCTTCCTCCACAACGATCGATTGATCGATGTGAATGGAGAAATCACGTTTGCCAGGACATAGGAGCTGAAGTGGGTATGGATGCGGAGCCCCTATGTCCTGGCAATCGCCAGGCCCCTCTTTTTCTTCTTGCATATTTTTTGGCAGAGATTTTTTCATCCACATCGATTGATGCGAATGAGGAAATCTGTGCCGTTCATTTTTTCTTTCAGCCCAGAGGCTGAACGGAAAAAAAATCTCATTGCCTGTATGCTCCATATAAGGAGAATAGCAGAAACTCCTAATGCTGGCCATACAGGTAATGATTACGGAGACCCTCAAATGCCATGGCAGTACAAACACATCACATGTGACCCCATTTTGGAAAGAAGACACCCCAAGGTATTCGCTGAGGGGCATATTAAGTCCATGAAAGATTGAATTTTTTGTCACAAGTTAGCGGAAAGGGAGACTTTGTGAGAAAAAACAAAAAAATCTAATTCCGCTAACTTGTGCCAAAAAAAAAATCTTCTATGAATTCACCATGCCCCTCACAGAATACCTTTGGTTGTCTTCTTTCTAAAATGGGGTCACATTTGGGGTATTTTTACTGCCCTGGCATTTTAGGGGCCCTAAAGCGTGAGAAGAAAAATGCGTAAAAATGCCATCCTAAACGGTACTCATTGGAATTGGGGCCCTTTTGTGCATCTTGGCTGCAAAAAAGTGGCACACAGGTGGTATCGCCGTACTCGGGAGAAGTAGGGCAATGTGTTTTGGGGTGTATTTTTACATATACCCATGCTGGGTGAGAAAAATATCTCTGTAAATGGACAACTTTGTATAAAAAAATTGAAAAAGTTGTCATTAACAGAGATAATTTTCACACCCAGTATGGGTATATGTAAAATACACCCAAGCACATTGCCCTACTTCTCCTGAGTACTGGCGATACCTGCGTGCCATTGCAGCCAAGATGCAAAGGGCCCTAAATCCAATGAGTACCTTTAGGATTTCACAGGACATTTTTACGCATTTGGATTCCAAACTGCTTCTGACGTTTAGGGGCCCCTAAAATGCCAGGGCAGCAAAAATACCACACAAGTGACCCCATTTTAGAAAGAAGACACCCCAAGGTATTATTTTATTTTTTGTCACAAGTTAGTGGAATATGATACTTTGTAAAAAAAAAAAAAAATTCCATTTCCGCTAACTTGTGACAAAAAATAAAAACTTCCATGAACTCACTATGCCCATCAACGAATACCTTAGGGTGTCTACTTTCCGGAATGGGGTCACTTGTGGGGTATTTTTACTGTCCCGGCATTTTTGGGGCCTCTAAAAAAAAAAAAAAAAAACATTTCCGCTAACTTGTGACAAAAAATAAAAACTTCCATGAACTTACTATGCCCCTCAGTGAATACCTTAGGGTGTCTACTTTCCGAAATGGGGTCATTTATGGGGTGTTTCTACTGTCTGGGCATTGTAGTTTGTCAGGAAACAGGACAGGTGCTCAGAAAGTCAAAGTGCGGAAATTCACTTTTTTGCACCATAGTTTGTAAATGCTATAACTTTTACACAAACCAATAAATATACACTTATTGGATTTTTTTTTAAGTCAAAGACATGTAGAACAATAAATTTTGCGAAAAATTTATATAGAAATGTAATTGTTTTTGAAAAATTTTACAACAGAAAGTGAAAAATGTCATTTTTTCCAAATATTTCGTTAAATTTGGATTAATAGCAAAAAAAGTAAAAATGTCAGCAGCAATGAAATAGCACCAAATGAAAGCTCTATTAGTGAGAAGAAAAGGATGTAAAATTCATTTGGGTGGTAAGTTGTATGGCCGAGCAATAAACGGTGAAAGTAGCGTAGTGCAGAATTGTAAAAAGTGGCCTGGTCATTAAGGCGTGTTTAAGCTAGGGGGGCTGAAGTGGTTAACATGTCCCTATGGTAAAATTTATTTCAATCTTTTCTACAGGTACCATCATTTTTGTCCAGGCCAGTCTCATTAGTTTATTTTATAAATTATTCTGTTGAACCACAATTTTCTTTCTTTAACGGAAGGGTACAAACAATTTTGTCCATGTTTGTATGTCTCATTGCAGCCTGTTATAAATTATAAACTAGTCCTGTCAGGAGGACGTCATGTCAATATACAAAAATGTTTGAATTGTGGTCACAGTTTGAGGCAAGTAGAGCAATGTCATCAGTGTGCAAGCTTTTGAGTAAATTGAGCTGCCATCTGTTACTTATGTAAGGGTTCTGGTGGCAGGTAGTCATCATTGCCCCTTTTTTCATCAGGTCTATCCCCAGGTTTATGCTACCCTTTCTTGTCCCTTGTTTCCAGTGGGCATGGCATGTAAATGTAGTCAGTGGTGTTCTCAGCATCCATAGGATGTACACTGGTGGTGGTCAAATGGTTTATCCTTGTGACAACCTTCCCTGGATTTCCTTGCTGCTTCACCTTTTTTGCATGTGCTGGATATGTTCCTCTGGACGCCCACCAAATTCTTCACCCTAGTTCCTCCACCAACCTTAATCCAGCCCTGAAATGAATTATTACCTCTCCCAAGCATAACCATATTACCATATTTAGTCAGAACAAGAACACTCTCTGATAACAAAAGGCAGGAATTAAAGAGAACGTGCCATCAGAAAATGACCTACTGATTAAATCACAGTTTTATGCTAAAAACTTTTTGAAATATTTTAATGATGCAATTTTTAATTTTCCATGTCATTATTTATATTTAAACAAAAACTATAAAAACCCATCAGTTTTTGCACTGGCCACTAGGCCTGATAATAAGCACCACTTTTTGGTCTGTACAGATTACTTGACTGCATTTATCTCCTTATCAATGATCATTACATGAGCCAGGGGGCTGCCGTAAAGCAATTTTCTTATTGCTTTCTAAAAGCTGTTAGGAACAGCTCCGGCAAGATGGCCGCCCCATAATGATGTTCAGGAAATAGAATAAAAAATCTTTCATCTGAAAAAAAAAAAAAAGATTATGTTTTGCTATCTGTTTAACCTGCTCTGGACCGCCGCACGCAGGATCGCGTGATCTCGGCGGCCCAGTTACTCCTCGTTGACGCGCAGGCGCACAGAAGATCAGGGCAGGCTCAGAAGAAGTTCGTCACCAGACTGCCAGCCAATGATCGTCGCTGGCAGGCTGGTGTCTTTCAAAAAAACGAATCACAAGCCATATAATGCATTATATTTATAAATATAATGCATTAAATGGCTTCTGTGCTCTGTGCTGGGTCCTTTTCATCGGTTGGACCCAGCACAGAGCACATGTCACAGTGAGTACACCAAGCACTACATATTTAGCCCCAGATCACCCCCCATCACCCCAATTAACCCCTTGATCACCCCATATCAATCACCTGTCAATCACTAGTGAAAGGAAAAAAGTGATCAGTGTAAACTGGAACTCAAGAACTGAAATGCGCAGTGTTTTTCAAAATAAAATACATATTTGCATTACTGCAAAAAGTACAAAATACAAAACTTGCCATTTTCTTAATAGCGCTGCACAGAACAGATAAATAAAATAGATATAAGAACATGTGTTCATTAAAATAACGACTTTCCACCAGCCCCTCCTCCCTCCCCGCACTGTAACTGATGTATCGCCGGCCGCGCTGTGCAGCATAGCGGCCGTAGATACAGTGTCACGTAGAAAGTCAACCATCGCTTTATAAGACGCACTGCCATTCCCCCCCCCCCACACTTTTGGGGGGGAAAAAGTGTCTTATAAAGCGAAAAATACAGTAATATAATTGCAGCATTTTTGGGTCAGCAAATTGCGATTGCGATACGGCGATTAATTGCGATAACGATTGCTTTCACGATATATTGTGCAGGCCTAGTGTAAACTATCCCTTTTTTTTTTCACCAGTATTGACTGCTAGGTTTAGGTTAGTTTAGGCCCCTTTGGTAGGTAGTTAGCTTCCATTAGCGCCCAGCCCACCACACCGCAGTCACTGATTCGCTGATTAGCGTAGCGCTAATCAGCATTTGTACTTTTATAGTATCTGTAAGTAATCAGAACTGATCACAGTCAGATCTATAATAGTATTAGTGTCACCTCAGTTCGCCCCCCACCCAAAACGCAGTGTTTGCCCGATCAGGCCTGATCGGTCGCCCACACGTGCGTTTACCCACGCCCGCCCCGCCGTAGTGACAACATTTTTTTTATCACTGCACAATCACTTCACAAGCGCTGCGGCTTCCTGTACTTCGCTAGCCTCCCATTTGTAAGACAGGCTTGTTTTTTTTCTTGGGTAGTCTCAGGGAATACCCCCTAAATTTAGTTTTCCAAATGTCAAATAAGGGGTATTCATCTGAAGAGGCCGACAGGATTCTGACCCAGTCGGATGAGGAATGGGAACCCTCATCTGACGAATCTAGCGGGTCAGAAAATGAACCTGTAGAAAGCAGTGGCAGTCTGACCCAAAGTTCGGACGAGGAGGTTGAGGTCCCTGATATCACCAGGCGTACCCGGCACCGTGTCACTAGACCACAGGTTGCGCAGGATCCGTTTCAAGGGCAGCAAAGTGGGGCTGGCGCTGTCGGATTATGTGGTGAGGCATACACCAGCAGCGCAGCCCATCCTGGACCTACTACCAGCACTGCCGTAGAACATGGTAAAGTGGCGAGCACCAGAAGCGCAGTTGAAGCTGGTACAGTGGCACGTGCAATAGTTCCCCCGTCGCAGCCACCACGCAGACAGGCCCGTAGAGCCCCTAGAATCCCTGAGGTGCTGGCCAAACCCTGAGCCGCACCAGTAGTTCCTCTTTTCACCGCCCAGTCAGGCGTTCGGGTGGAGACAGCTCAGATCGGATCGGCACTGGGGTTTTTTGAGCTGTTCTTCACTGCGGAGCTGTTTGACCTAGTCGTGGCAGAAACAAACCTTTATGCCACTCAATTTATAACCGCCAACCCGGGAAGCTTCTTTGCCCAGCCTTTCCGGTGGAAACCAGTCCAAGTTTCCGAATTTAAAACTTTTCTGGGCCTTCTCCTCAACATGGGCCTAACAAAAAAGCATGAATTGCGGTCATATTGGTCCACAAACCCAATTCATCACATGCCCATGTACTCTGCTGCCATGTCCAGGACACGATTTGAGACCATCCTGCGTTTCCTGCACTTTAGTGACAACACCACCTCTCGTCCTAGAGGCCACCCAGCCTTTGACCGGCTCCACAAAATTCGGCCCCTTATAGACCACTTCAACACCAAATTTACAGATTTGTATAGCCCTGCACAAAACATCTGCGTAGATGAGTCCCTGATACATTTTTCCGGGCGCCTTGGCTTCAAACAATACATCCCAAGCAAGCGAGCCCGGTATGGGGTCAAATTGTATAAGCTCTGTGAAAGGGCCACAGGCTATACCCACAAATTTCGTGTTTATGAGGGTAAAGATCAGACCCTGGAGCCGGTCGGTTGCCCTGACTACCTGGGGAGCAGTGGGAAGACAGTCTGGGACTTGGTGTCACCCTTATTCGGCAAGGGGTACCATCTTTTTGTGGACAATTTCTACACAAGTGTGCCGCTCTTCAGGCATTTGTTCCTAGAACAGATTGGCTGCTGTGGCACCGCGCGACCTAGTCGTCTGGGCTTCCCCCAACGGCTCGTTACCACCCGTCTTGCAAGGGGGGAGAGGGCTGCCTTGTGTAACGAAGAACTGCTCGCAATGAAATGGAGAGACAAGCGTGACGTTTACATGCTCTTCTCCATTCACGCAGACACGACAGTCCAAATTGAACGGGCAACCAGTGTCATTGAAAAGCCCCTCTCGGTCCACAACTATAATTTGCTCATGGGAGGGGTGGACTTCAATGACCAGATGTTGGCCCCATATTTGCTTTCCTGCAGGACCAGACGCTGGTATAAGAAGGTGTCTGTATATTTAATTTAATTGGCTATATATAATAGTTTTATTCTCTACAGTAAGGCTGGGAGAACAGTATCCTTCAGCAAATTTCAGAAAGAGATCATCGAGAACCTCCTGTATCCAGGTTCCGTGGCCCCAACCACCAGTGTAGTGAGCCGTCTACACTAGCAACATTTCCCCAATGTCATTGCCGGTACCTCAAACGAACCGCCACCCTGAAAAAGATGTCGTGTCTGTAGCAGGAGTGGAATAAGGCGTGACACCCGCTATTTCTGTCCTGACTGCCCTGACCACCCTGCCCTATGCCTAGAGGAGTGTTTCCGGAAGTACCACACTCAGGTACACTTAGGGACATAGGGATTGCAGGACACAGATAGTTTTTACACTCAGGATCTAGGGTCTCTCAGGATACTAGGTTTTGAGAGACCCTAACAAATAGGGGTGCTGGTGTGCTACAGCAGAAATGTGAAACGGTAGAAACCTCTCCTTTCACTTGGGATAAAGTGCATAATGTACTTCGCACCATCTCTGTGTGATTTACACTTTACACATTGTCCCATGGAAAAGGAGAGGTTTCTGCTAGGAAAATAAAGAGTGAAATGGTAAAAAAAAAAAAGTTAAACAGGTAGCAAGAAAAAGAAATCTTGAGTTAGTTCAGGTTTTAAAAGTTTTGATGTTCAGATTTGATAAAAAAAAGTTTTATGTTCAGGTTTTATAAAGTTTGTAACGTTCAAGTTTATGAGCCTGCTGCTTGTTTTTTTCTTCTTTTTTTTTTTTTCCACTAACCACCCTTTATTTTCCAGGTAGACCAATGGACCAACCGACGAAAACGCTGCAGCACTGATGTGCATTCTGATTGAAGCATTGCGCTGCTGTCAGAAGACTAGTGAAGTCGGTGTATGCGGCGCTGCAAGAAGAGATTTCTCCTCTGCAGTACAGGTACGTTTGCCCAGGCATATGAGCTAAGGAGAGGTGTTGGAGTTCATATGCTTTGGCAAACACTTTGTATCAAAAATCTGGCAAAGATGTCTTCCCTAGAGATGGCTCGAACTATCCGCCGGCGAACAGTTCCCGGCGAACA